>CM030007.1:25009583-27409583 GCA_017639485.1 Pluvialis apricaria
AAGGGGCTGTCCCGGGCCCCACTCAATTCTCCCGTCTCCTCATGGCAGAGAAAATACCAAATCTGCAGATGTGCCTGGGTCAGAGGTGGGTTTCCAGCATCCCGGCGGAGGGGCTCGGATTCAAATTGGTCTCACGACATTGCAGCAACGCTCCCGGCTCAACCCACTGCAATTTAGTAAAGATAAACTCAACCAACCGCGCTGGGGAAGGCGAACCCCGGTCCACAGACTCGGTTACACGGGGCTGCAGAAATGGAGCCGAGGGTGAAGCGCAGCCACAGGGATGGCAGTGGCGCAGCGCTCGTGTAAAAAGGCAAATTTTACTCGGGAGAGCAGTGGGTGACACACGGAGGGGGAGGGGGACGCTGCGCCGGGGGGGAGCAGAGGGTCTATGGGCTCTGTCTTCAAGCGCTGTGTTTTGAGCTGAGTTTGTACAAATGGAATACGGAGCCAATAATTAAAAGGGTGAAGTCTGGGAAATGAGGTGAGGAGAAGGAGGGGTTTTCGAGGCGGTGCTCTGACTGCTCCCACGGTATCATTCTCGTGGCCATGCAAAATGAAGAGAGCATTTTAAAAAATGGAGCATTGCCCTTTTCTTCACCTCTCCAGCTCTGTTCATGCTCTCCTTTGGGGTATTGTCAGGCTTCAGAAAGGGTGCGATGCTGAAGCAGACTGACGTAGTCGCACACACGCATGTATAGGTATTACATATTTGGTGGTTCTGTGGCGCTTTATGTTTGCGAAGCACGGTGCCAATATTAACCAACCAGTCCAAGGGGCTTTTGTCCCATTACATTTATGATAAAGCATGATGGCTGCGTGTCGCTTGACACATATAGAGGAACTTCACGGGAACAGCTTTTATTTTATTAGGACACACGCTTTCATCAGAGTCCCTGCAGCCGAGTGCTTAGCAGAGCACACGAGAGGAGAGATGAACATCCTGAAAGATATTTATAGATCTGTGTCCCCGGTCCTTTCCTCTTCAGTATGAAAGCAATTCTCTGAAAGGATTATTTTGACTGGCTGTTCAAGATTTCCAGAGGAGGAGATTAACGTGCGGGAAGCCTCGCAGCGCAACTGGAAAAGCTCGCTGGCTTTGCACATTTTCCTGAGCTTCGTGGCTCTCTGTGTCAAGGTTATCTTCCTCAGACAGGGCGCTGTGGATGTCAGATAGCGATGCAGCAAGCAGAAGGGCCGGGGTCTGACAGCAGCTGCTGAAGCGCAGAATTACCTGTGCCTGGGGAGCACCGACCCCAACGGGGTGTTACAGCGGATGCAGGCACTGTTCCCCAAGGTGTCTCCATCCTCTCCCCCACCCCTCTTCTTTTATTTTTTTGCCTACTTGAGAAAATCCCCTATTTCAAATGGCCAAGTGGGATACGATGGAGGTGTTTTGCACCGATCTTTCTCCCGGGTGGTCAGTGCTTTCAGGTGGCGCCAACTTTGCCTGAGCCTGACTGTGATCCTGTGAGTATCCCGCAAAAGAAGGGGAGGCAAGAGCCCCCCCCGATGTTTAGGTTTCAGGGAGAGGGAGCAATTTAATGTGTAGATATGGCAGAAGCTGTATGCCGAGTCATTTTGGCTCCGCCTTAGCCCTCCTTTGCCAAGGCAATTCCACAAATTGCAAAAAAAAATAATTGCCAGAACCTCCTTCCATCCTGCAGCTATTCCAATGCCAAGGGTACGAAAAGATAATATTCCCTGCCCCCCTCCAGGGGTTTTCTGCTCTGTCTGACTATATTTACAACAGTGTTGCTCTGCCGCGGTAAAGGGACGGGACTTCTTCTTCAGTGTCTGTCATACCCCCTTGATTTCCTCCGCTCTTCCTTAAGCAGAGCCATCAGGATGATCTTGCACTTAAAAAAAAAAACTAAAAAACCCATGCATTTCTTATTTTAAGGCAGCCATACCAAACAGATTCTAGCTGGCAAAGCTTTTTCCTCCCCGTACACCCAGAAATCAGCTCAGCAAGCCCCTGGAGTTGATGTCATGGTGTTTTGGGGGGTTTTTTTTTGCAGGGCGGAGGGTGAAGGCCCATTTTCCTCCACGCATATGTGAGGGATGACTTTGGAGCGAGCCTCGGCAAGAAGAAGTAACGGGCTGGGTCTCCAGCAAAGCGTCGGTGCTGCCGGCGGGTCCTGCGGTGCCGAGCGGTGCCAGGGGACAGGCGGCGATGGGAAGGGGCAGAGTGGAAGAGCAAAGCAGGGATAAGGATGCAGCGAGGAAAGGCGCTGGGCGGCAGGAAAGCCTGCATTATTTTTTGCATTTATAGCAATTTCAGACCTTAGCAGCCCGATTCTTACTGCCTTTAGCATGAGACTCCTGCCAAGTTGAAGCCACCTTTGGAAGCCTTTGAAAGTAGGGGAGAGCATGCATTTTCCTGGCAAGTTGCAGGGTTACTGTCTCAGAGTGGTCTCATCTCCTTTTACTGCTCCTTGTAAATCAGAAACAAGCTGCCAGCTGCCTGGTAGGTTTACACTGGTGTAAAACAGGCCAAAAAAAAAGAAGGATCGGTGCCTGCTGTGGGAGGACGGCTGAGAGTGGTCCTGCTGCAGATGCCCTGAGGACCTGCGCTGTCTCCTTCGCCCTCTCCCGGCAGCAGCTCCCTCCTACTGCCCGTGTCCATGCACAGATCCTTTCTTCACAGTCACAGCACCGGTCCCCTCTTGGACAATATACCTCTTTTGACTTAATTCCGTAACTGCTTTTAGGTGATGGGTTTTCCTCTTCAGGAGATTAGTAGGAGCTTAGCATTAAATACCATCCTTAAATACCAGCTAGGATCCTGTGCTCAGTAGACCACAAAACATAAACTTTGATGCTCAAGTAAGAAAAGGCCATTTTGTGGGGGGGAAAAAGAGAGCTTCTGTCCTAATAAAAGCATTTGGCCTAATAAAAGGCCCAGTTTCACTCTAAGTACTGTTTATGGCCTTGCTGCTCCCACAGTTGTGTCTGTGTGGATGATGGGGAAAGTATCGCAGAAAGACAGCCTTCTGTTAACAGAAGGTCACAGCTCACGATGTTAATCACCCGCCTCTCAGCCAGCATGTTTCTATATATTTGCTTGTACCCAAAGTACCTGGGAGTTTTCCATATCGAACAGTACAGATAATAATAATTTGCATGATAGAGAGAGTGGATAAAAACACCGTTGTAGGTAAATGTGTCCCCACTGAACAAATGGATTTCGCAGCTTGACACCTGCTGGGAATCCCTGCCAGGCTGTGTCCCATCCAGAGGGAGGAAACCAGTTATCCAGCCGTGGTTTGGATGCTGGGCGGCACACTCAGACTTGGATAGCCTGCGGTGGAGTACAGACAGACAGACAGACAGATGCGGCAAAAGTTGTCCCGGGCTCAGTCCAGGGAAAATGTTACTTTTATTAGTGTTAAATCCCTACTAAAGGTAAGGATTTTTCATAAGGCTTTTCCCCATCAAAATATGGGCAAAAGGGTGCAGAGCGGTTATAGTCGGCAAGTGATGTGGGCTTTGGATGAGGATGCTTTCCAGTGATCTGAAAGAAGCTGTGGGGCTTTTCTGTAACTGTCCAATGCCGCAGCCTGTGCTTCCCTGCCATCTCCAGCACGGCGTCAAAGCCAGGGAGTGAACATGCTGCAGCGATTATATTCAGCTGTATTGGGCTTTGACAACTAAAACTGGGGTACAACTGTGAAGTCTGAGCCTGTAAAATGCTGTCAGTGTCTTCGGGGGAGTTATTTGTAGGGGGAAGGATGCAGGATCCATCCCTGGTAAGGAAAGACATATTTCTGTGCCCACCTGTGATACTCACAGCGTTTGCGTACTGCCCGTTCAAATACGCCAGATGGATCAGGGGCTTTTGCTTGTGACCTGAAGACCTGGGGTCTCCTCACTGGTGAGGCTGATGGAGGTGTGACCGGGGAGGGCACACGTCTGAAAGCAGCAGCGTTATTGAGACTCGCCAACGTTATTTCTCCTCCCAGCTTCTTTCCCCTGTTCCGCACAGCTAGCCAAATGCTCAGACATACTTTAGATATCAAGGGTGCTATCTCGCTCCTGTGCAGGAAGGGCAACAGATAGCTTTCCACGCTATATATCCTCTTAGGTGACAGACATCTAACCTTTTCTTTCTCTGGGCTGTATATGATGAGTGAGCGAGCGAGCGAGCGATCCTGTGGCTATGTTGGTCTGACAGGCGCCCGAGCGCAGGGTGCTGCCACTCTCCTGTGAAGCCATAGGAAATGTTTCACTGTTCAAGATAAGAAAGATCTTCACTTCCTCCTTCTGTGCTTGCAGGGTTGAGCTGCTGCCGAGGCTGCGCCGTCCACCCTGAGAACCCGCTCACAAAATGGACCAGGAAACCCTGGGAAGCATTGTCCTGCTCGCCATCGTCACCTTGATAAGTGTGGTCCAGAACGGTAAGACAAAAATAAGCATTTATTTAAGGGCTAAAAGGGAGCTGCGAAAAGTTCAGGATGATGTATGCTGATCTGGTCTTTGGACAGATTATCTCTGGTTGTAAGTGTGTGTGTGCTTAGGTGTGACTTTGGCTTTAGAAATCATCTTCTAGGCATAAAATTTTGCATGCCGTTGTTGCAGTACCTCGGCAGTTGCACGGTCCTACTCTGATATTCCAGAGTGACTTTGTTATACGTATGTCAGCTAATGAAATAACTAATATGCTGAGGTACCCGGTTGTAATATTGATTCCCATTTGAGGACTGAGACCTCCTTTCCTGGCTCAAGTCCCTAATGTGGGGCTGCTCTCCAGCCGGAGCCCTGCCGCCGTGGCCAGGCGCCCCGGGGGGGCTGCGATGGGTCAGACCTTTGCACGGAGCTGGGTGAAGGGGGCAAAACTGCACCGACTCACCGGAGGAGTCTCTCCGGGCTATTTGTGGGCAGGCAGCTCTCCGGCTTTCCTGCATCTCCAGGTCCTACAGTCCAACTTATCTCAGTTAACTGCAGTCCCAAGAATGCTGCGCATTTCCTGCAATGGGGAAGTTTCCTTTTTTAGCTCTTGTTGAGATCTCTATAGCCCCTACTGTTCTTCAGGATTTTTTTAAAGAAACCAACAAGTTTCTTGCTCGTGCAAATCTGATTTTAACTTCACCATCATCTCTTACAAACACTGAATCATTTTAGCAGGAAATTCTGCCCAGAATACAGAGAGGGCAGTGAGGTTGAAGGAGTCAGCAGTGGGATGAGGGGGACTGACGCAAGTGCTAGAAATCTTGTGTGAAGGCTTCTTGGTATGAATGGGAGTTTCCCACTGAGCGCAAACCCCATGTTTGGTCCAAGGAAATGGGCTATTCTTGGGCTGCTGCAGAGAGGGGAAGTGGTGGGAGCCTCAGCATAAGCCCGGCTGCCACAGAGCAAGAAAAAAAAGAGATGCAGACTGCTTTAGTTTCGACATAGGCACTAGATGCCACATCGTCTAGCCGAATGCTGTTTTCTGGTAAATGCACAGGGTATGATGTCACCAGAACATGGCATGTTAAGGTCAGAGCACATGCTGCAATTAAAAAAAAATGTGTCAAATATACGTTTCTTGCTATTTAACCAGATGACTTTATCTACAGTTTTTTTCCTCTCACTCTGAAACTTGAGCATTTGCCTTCCAGCCTGATACGTGCTTTCGTCTCATGGAAATCTGTCTGTGAGATTATTGACCCAACGGGCCGCGCGGCGCTTGGCAAGGGGCTTAGCGTGCCAAGCAGTAGTGGCACACAGCCCTAAACCATGATTTCAGACCTTGCGTCATTTGATTTCCTCCTCCCAGGCTTTCTGTTTTGGAAGACTGG
Organism: Pluvialis apricaria; assembly: GCA_017639485.1. Taxonomy (NCBI): domain Eukaryota; kingdom Metazoa; phylum Chordata; class Aves; order Charadriiformes; family Charadriidae; genus Pluvialis; species Pluvialis apricaria. Next base: position 25,015,367 of record CM030007.1, read on the forward strand.
ACTGATACGCAGTCCTGCAACGAATGCAATACCTAAGGCAGTAGAAATGCTTGTCAAGGGATATCAGCTGTGCTGAACTCTTGCTGTGGCTCTGGTTCAGCAAAGCTCTTGGGCATCTGCTTGATTGTCTTTAAGTACGTGAAGCCAGTACCATGTAAATTAGGGTTTATGTTCTTTTCTGCAGGATTAGAAAACATTTGGGGTGAATGCTGTTGTTCCCAAAGCTGGAGGTGGGCTGTGGTGCTGCCCCAGTCTGACGTCCATTTACTGTCACCTTGTCCATTTACTGTCACCTTGTTCGTGTCGGGAATCTCCATATCCTACAGAGTGACTCATGCAGCCGGATGCCACTGAGCCACACGCGCGGCTTTAGGTTTTCTTCTTGCATCAGGGAGATGTTGCAAGTCAGCAGCTTCCAGGGCAAATCAGTGGTCATCGCTGAGCAGATGGGGGTGAAGGAAGCAAAGCAAAGTCAAGGGAAAGAAGGGGTAACCTGCAGGTTTGCCAGCACTCGCTAGGTTGGAACATCAGTGCATGGTTTCTGTTGGCATGAACTTGTGAAACAACCAGGCTTGGACTGAAGTCTTGTGCATTAACTTGACCAGAGTGGGACTGCAGTGGTTTGGGCTCAGGGCAGCCTGTGCAGCCCTGGAGCCTCAGGGCATCATCTTCTGGTGCAGCTGAGCTAAATTAAACCCCTCAGCTCCAGCCCTGCTCCACTCAGTCATCTCATGCTGGCTTGTGAAACCACCTTCTTGCCTTGAGGTTCAGGGTAAAGAGCAGGAAATATAACCATGGTGTTGCAAGCTGCTTCACGCTGTAGTCTCCCATTTCCCCAGTGCCAGGCTAACAGGATCCCAACGCTGCTGCGATGTGAGTGCAGACCTATGGTGAGGGTCACCCCTGGATGTGATCTGTCAACTCTGCTCCACTCTTTTGTAGAGCTTCAGCCTGGCTGAGCCTCAGGCAGCTGGGACCCACCTCTTGGCCTTCCTTCTGGTGAGATTTTGGGACCCTGCACGGTGTGTGAGGTTGACAGGGCTAAGGAGCCACAGAACTGGGGAACCACTTCCAGGGTGAAAAGCTCACTTGAAGCAGGAGGCTTTGCCTCTTCGTATGGTGGTGACATGATGGGTTCTCTTCTGATTCACTGCCCTCACCTTGGGGGTTCACATGGTCCAGAGGAAATACAGTCGCTGCGGTGGGTTGGAGGTAATCGACCCAGGCATTTTCTCTAATGAAGAGGTAGACATCTCATGTGTGGTGGTTGTCTAAGCTCTTTCTTGAGTCAATGGAGAAAGATCAGCACTTCAGTGGGGTGGTTTCTCTCATGCCGGTAGCTCTCTGAGGGGTGCATTGACCTCTGGAGGTGCCTTTCCTCTGTTTCTCTGTCACCCACTGTTTACAGATGGAAAATACTATCTCCCCAACACTTCTCAATGTCTTTAAAGTGAGGTGAGACAAAGCCTGCTCCTCATCCAGGGTGCAGGTGTACATGATAACCCTACCTCTGTCCTTTGCCCTAATGCCCAGTCTGTTGTCCAAGGATCCGTACACCACGTTGGAGATGGCAAGAGCTTCCAGGACAGATGCCTGGACCTCCACAGCCAGATCCTTCCCAGGAGACCCAGCACCCCCATGCGTGCCCAGCCCTGATTCCAGAGACTGTGCCCCAGGACTGTCACCACTGGCACCTCCACATTCTTGTCCTCAGTGACCACTGTCACTTTGGACATGTCTGTGTTCAGCCTGGTGGCTCTCGGCATCATGGAGCCTCTCTGCAGCGGCACACTGGCAATTGGGAAGTGGCAGCACCTGCAGCAGCAGAGAGGAATATCTATATAGTTTACTCTTGGCTTTCTCTGAAGCTGTGGCATCTTCTAGTGGTTTCATGTACGTGCTAAAAGGAAGGGAGGAAACATGCTACATATCCCAGGGAGCCCATGCAGTCCCAGACCTGCAGGAAGTGGTTTCCCAACACAGCAGCTTTGCACTGTACAAAAAATTGCTGTCCAACCTAGTCCTCTTCAACTAGGTCCTCTCAGACACCATAGGCAGGTTAATAACCCCATGCCAAAGGCTGGGGTGGCATGCAGATGGAGATGTCGGGAGCTCTTGGTGGCTTTGCTGTCTGCTCTGACTCCCCCAGGGCCAGGTCCTCCAGGAGCCGGCCAGTGGGAGGGTCTGCAGCCTGGCTCAGAGTGGGGACACCGGCTTAAAGCACTGTGGGTTTTTCTGGAGAAAGGCTGTATGTAGCCAGGGAATCGCTTGATATTGGAAGGCAAAAAAATCAGTAGCTTTTAGCAAAGGCAACGGAAGTACAAAAGACCTACTTACAGAATCAGTGAGGGGGAAAAAAGAGGTGACTCTTCAGATTCCAGGGATTGAATCCTGCATCTTAGCAAGTTACACTTCTATTGTTATACCAACGTCTTTCCTGATGAGTTATCTTTTGTATGTATCTGGCTAATATTCTAAACTCTCGAGTGATTCGGGTACACTGAGATGGGATGCATGACAGTACAAAGCTTGCAGCTTGTAGCCTGTCAGGGCTCTGTCTGGTGCATTTAGACACATGATTGATGGTCTCTGGTTTAGTGTCATCAGATAAAATGTGTTTGTCAGCCTCATGATACATTATCTTGAGGTACTGCATTTTTGCAGCCGCTAACACTCTGACACAACGCTGTTGCTTAAAAGGAGGATAAAACACAATATGGACACATAGCCACCAGCCATCAGGACCAGGTTCTCAGTGGGCACTTCTGGAAAATGAACCAGCCCTGCAGGATGTCCCTGGTTTGGCAAACGGGTATCACTGAAAGAGAAGAGACTCCCTTGTCTCCCTGCTCTATTAGAGAGTGAGAATTGGGTTTGGCAGCTTTGTCTAGAAAGCTTTTCTCCCAGTGGGGGCACAAAGGACGGAGTCTGGGCTGTACTTCTGCAGCAGGCAGAGGTGCGGGCTGCCAGAAGTGCAGTGCGGGGATGAAGCAGGGCTCGGAGGTGAGCTCCTGCTCTCAATCGCATACGCACACGTGGGGATGTCTGAGGTGACGTCGCACTGTGCCCTTGCACAGAAGGTTTGGTTATACCGCGGTGACAGAGCGAGCGCACTGCCCACATCCTGCACCTCCATGCGCCCACGTCCTCTCCTGCCATCCAGCCTGGACGCTCATGAGAACAGAGCTGAGCCCACAAAGCCCAGCTTCTACAATATCTCCAAATTGCATCTCAGATCGAATACCCTGTGTTCTTTTTAACAGCCTTTTTTGCTAGCAAACTGGAGCATGAAAGCAAACACTGCAACGGCAAGGGGTTCCAGCGGCCGGGATCTTCTGCCTTTGACCGCGTCTACACTGCCAAGTGAGTAGGCAAGCCCTGAGGAGCCGGTGGGGACAGAGCGGTGTTTGTCTCTCTCTTGGTTAGGGTTTAATCCGAACCCTTTTAAGGTCCAGAGTTGGGCCCCAAATACCCTCAGACGAAGGCTTTGCTCTGCAGTCCCACTGCTGCATGCTTTGCTGTGATGTTTAGACCTGCGGTTCTCCAGTATGTTTGCTGGTGAACCCATCTCCTTTCTGGACACCGTGTGCTGCACTTGTGTTGGACTTGCAGCCCTGATGTGTATTATGTCCCTTCATTTGGGAACCCGTTCACCCGGCAGTAGCTAATGCTGGCAGTGTGATACGAGCACAGCCGGCATCCCAAGGGCACTGCAGCTCAAAAGGAAAGAGGCAGTGCAGCGACACTGACTTGCTGAGGAGCAGGTCAGTGGCAGAGCTCATACAAACCCCTCAGTCCCTGGGCAGCTCCCTCGGCACGTGGCTCTCCGCTTCTCTGCCACATCCGTACCTCTCGTCTTTGACATCCCTTCAGAGAGAGCAGAGGGGAAAATGAATTCCAACCCAGAAGAGAAAAGAACATAAAATATTTTTTTATTGCCCGTGAAGTACCGATGCTGTGCTTGAAACTGGGTGGGACGTCCAAGTGCTGCCCTTCACAGGTGTGTAACCGCTGCCAAGGGCAGAGTGCTTCCCCCTCGGAAAGCATTCCCGGCCGAAGGAGGCAGCTGGGAATCATTCCTGTTCCCCTGCAAAGACACGTTAACTCTGTGAGACACTTCTATTTGCGGTGCGATTCTCCCTTTGTTGCTTCCATGCAGCTTTCAGTGCCAGTAACTTGATTAATATGACTTCATTACAAGGATTTTCCAAGCCAATAAAGCACACAGCATCTATTATACACGTGCCGTGATCAAACAGGTTAGAGGAGGAAAGCGGCTTCCACAGGTGCCAGGCATGTGCACGGCGCGGGGCAGTTTGTTTTCCTCATCAGGCAGGACAAAGGCATCCTTTATCCCAGCCAGCAAAGAGGGAAGCAGACCCGCGGGTGAGGCAGCCGCCGTGGTCGGGCACAGGCACGCCAGCCAGCCCCGGGCAGCCGCTGCCGCAGGCAGGTCGGGGACCTCCCGCCGCTCTGGGGAAAAACCCACCCGCAGCGGCATTAGTGCAGCCCACATTCAGCCCCTGCCATCCTTTGCTGGTGAAACACGTTGGTTTTGCTTCTATTATTTTCCCCGTGTTCTGACTTCTCTCTGACAAATTCCTTTCCAGCCAGAACTGCGGACACGCGTACCCTACGTTTCTGGCCGTGCTTTGGTGCGCTGGCCTCCTCTGCAGCCAAGGTAATGCACAGGTTTTTCCCCCTCTTCAACCTCACACCACTTTCAGCAAGGGATTGTGGGCATTTCGGAGGTTACCCTTCCAGGGACCAAATTCCCCCGCCGTGGGGGGACCAGTCTCACCCAGCTGTCCTGCAGCTACCCATGCTGTTTAATTAGCAGCACGCTCCCTGGCACAGTTTATGCCAATAGACATGTTCCCAGACATGATTCCGGACAGTCTGGGCCAGGGACATTTCCCATATAGGCCTTACGGATGAGATACCTCTGTTTTGGGTGGAGGGTTTAGTACTTGGAAGCTGGATGCTGCATTATTCACCCCCGGGACTCGAAATGGGCTCATTTCATTAAATCGCCAGAGCTGCCAGCCCTTCGCAGTGCTGAGGGCAGCCCAGGAATATTTACCTGCATTTCTAAATATGATCTCCTTTAACGCAATTTGAGTTTTACTAAAGTTAAGACAAGTACTTTCCTGGGGTCTGTGGCTATTCTTTCTGGAAGAGAGGAGTTTCCTGACCAGGAGAACGGCTGTTGCCTGAAGGTGTGGGGAAAGCTAGAATTAGGGGGAAAAAGAGGGGAAAAAGCCCCTTTGATGTGCTAAGAAATGAGTATTGGACCATAGTACAGTCCTCCACCTGCTCCTGGAGAAGTGCATCTACCAGCTGCCTTTTATTGCCGGTGAAAGCAGTGCCTGAGTCAGCACCCTCCTTCCTGAGCCCAGCATCACCCACACCGGGTTTCTGCAGCGGGCACAGCTGCGGGCAGCATTACACCCTCAAAGCCTTCAGAAGAGCCGGTGTGAGGGCAAGGCAACTGCTCTTTTTCCCACGCGAAGGTCTCATTCCTGCTTCCAGTGCTCATCCCATAGCCCAAGGGTGCAGGTTCCCGTTTCCCGCTCCAGCCCGGGCAGCAGATGGGGACAGTACGTACAGAGAGACCTGTGCTGGTGCCTGTAACGCCTTGTTCTCTCCCCTTTACTCAGCTCCTGCCGCCTTTGCTGGCCTGATGTACCTGTTTGTGAGGCAGAAGTACTTTGTGGGCTACCTCGGGGAAAGGACTCAGAGGTAACGACTTGCAGAGCCTCTTTACAAAATCTGGGATGTGGTGGCAGTGCTGCCTGCGACGGCTGCTTGCACGGGGTAGCGCAGGAAAGCCTCAATCTTTTGGGTGCCCGGGAGGAGGTGTGGGAGACCGGGGAGGTGCAGCGGCACCGGGGTCAGGGGAGCTGCAGGAACAGATGGGCTGCTTCAGCAGCTCCTGCTCACAGCTTCTGCAAATGCACACGTTTGCGTGTTTGTGCCGCTGTTCGCACAAGATCGTCCTTTTATATTAGTAAAGCTCATTGCACACACGTGGAACAAGGTTGTCCCACAGCCTGTGATGGCTGAGAAGACATACAAGCCCATCTGAATAGCCGCTTTGGTAAGCAGCAGCCTAGGCTGAGCCCAGGAGGCTAAATCCAGACCCAAATGGATCCTGAAAATGGCATTTAGGAGTTTGCAGCTGCCTTGTGATGCAAGACAGAGCAGAAATTTGCCCCCTCCATCTCAGCCTCCGAGGTCTTTCAGCTGGTCTCAACAGCAAAGCCTGAAGTCTGAGGACTTCCCGTGTGAGATGACGAACGTTAATGAATTGCTTTCCCCCCTTTCTGTCTCCTCAGCACTCCCGGTTACTTGTTTGGAAAGCGCATCATTTTTTTCCTGTTCCTCATGTCCGTGGCTGGAATACTCAACTACTATCTCGTCTTCTTTTTTGGAAGTGACTTTGAAATGTACATAAAAACGATAACCAGCGCGATCTCTCCGTTGCTGCTCATCCCCTAGCTCCCCGCAGCACTGAGGGGGTCAGCGTGTTTAATATATCGATACCCAGAAGCAGCCATAATTCAACTGTTTAAGAAATGAACCCGTAACCCTTTTAGACTGCTGTAAATCTCATGCTTGATGGGCTTTGTAGTTTGATTTAACCTTGCTTTTTCCTTCAGGAAAAAGATTTATCGTGAGCACTGAGCACACCCAAGGAATGGTAACAGCTTCCAGTTAATTCTTTAGAGTTTTTTCCCTAAACTGCAGCTTGCAAGCTGATTGCATGACTGGAAGAGACATTGTATGCTTGCTTCATAACTGTGTTGTACTTAGCTTTTGTGCCAAAGCCCAGGAGCCTCTCGGTGTCATTCCTGACCGATGGCTCCCGCATAGGCACAGCCTTTCGCCAGCATCCCGCACGTCCCTGCCCACACAGAGGCATGGACCAGCCTCTTCACCTACCCTTTCCCTCCCACTTGTTGATGATCGAGCTCCCGCTGCTGCAGGAAGGCGGCAAATTGGTCCCTGTCTGGTCTTCCTTGATAAATATTCATGTGTGTAATGCTCCTGACACTGATCTCATTTACACTTCAGCCTTTTTGTTCTCCCAGAGCTGTGGAAAGGGGTCTTGCGTAAATGAGGAGCTGGTGTATTGACGGTGGGGTTGGTTTTGTTTTGCTTGGCTTTGTTTAATAAAACAGCCTAAAAGGATGAAATCTGTCTGCTCCCCTCTTCTTTGCCTGGTGCGTGATCCCATTGCTCCACGGCTCGGCAGCTGGCCGGTGAGCGCAGCGCGGGGAGCAGCTCCAGGCTCTTTGTGCGAGCTGCTAATCGCCCTGGGCACAGCCTCGCAAGGACGCGAGTTTAACAACTCCCTCTCTATTAACAAGTTCATTTTTCTGCCCCCATCACTAACAATGTGCCCCTACAAGTCCTTACTGAGGAGCGGTTTGATTAGAGAAATGGACCGAGGTAGGCAAACAGGCCGGCGCAATCTTTTTTGCTGCCCTATGAGTGCTTAAGCTCTTAGGCCTGTCTGATTGCTGCATGCAGGATGGATAAAGCTGTATTTTATGACTCCTTTGGGAGGGACAGAGACTCCTCGCTACCTGAGAAGAGGGTTTGCAGAGCTGTTTGCAAAAGCGAGCGCAGAAAACCCCCTGCTTTTGTACCACACCAGGACTGGTGGGTTTTGTTGCTGCCCGATGGGGCAGAGGCGCTTGTGCATGGCTGCTCTCCTCTGCACCTGACCGACCGCGCTCCCAAAATAACACACACCCCTTTTTTCTTACCTTCTACAGGAATTTTAGATGTGAAAGATTAGTAATAAACATATTTATTGTGCAATGATTAGCTAATAAGGGCTACTAAGATGATTAGGGGATTGGAGCATCTTTCTTATGAGGAAAGGCTGAGGGACTTGGATCTTTTTAGTCTGGAGAAAAGACGACTGAGGGGGGATCTTACCAATACTTAAAGGGAGGGTGCCAGGTAGATGAGAAGAGTCTTTTTTCAGGGGTGCTAAGTGATAGGACAAGAGGTAACGGGCACAAACTTGAACATAGGAAGTTCCATCTCAACATGAGGAGGAACTTCTTTCCTTTGAGGGTGGCAGAGCACTGGCACAGGCTTCCCAGAGAGGTTGTGGAGTCTCCCACACTGGAGACATTCAACACCCGCCTGGACGCCGTCCTGTGCAACTGCTGTAGGTGTCCCTGCTGTGGCAGGGGGGTTGGACTAGATGATCTCCAGAGGTCCCTTCCAACCCTGATCATTCTGTGATTCTGTAATAAATGTCCTTACTGGTTAGAATAGGTAATTGAAAAAATATAATCTAACCTCCTAACCTACAGCTGCTGAGACACCTGATTCCCGGGCACAGCACTGACGTTCCTTCCCTCCCCTCCTTCTCAAAGCACTGTAACACACTCCAAACCCTGCTTCACACCATGCTTCTCTGCCACCCTTTCTCTTCACACCTCATCAGCAGCCACCCGTCCTTGGTGGTAACCCACCACCCCTCTGTCCCATGGGGTCAGCCCACCAAGGGATGGCAGCACCTCAGGGGGAGAGGGGCAACCCCCGTGGTCTGGAGTTACAGAGCTCTTCTGCTTTGCTGGTACCAGCAAAAGCTTACGTTGCCACACCATTACTCGGTTCAGAGGAGATGCTTCACCAGGACCACAGTCCCTGCTCTCCAGCCAGTCTTGTCTCTGTGAGGTCTGAGACTTGTTTATGAAGACCATAACTTGTGGGAGGTGGCTCTCCCAACCCTGTGTGTCCACCTTGCAGATCTCCCCAGCTGGATGAGTCTCCCCTGGTGCCTTTTTGTCCTCTATAGCACGAAGCAGCTCACGACCTCCTTCTGATGTCTCCTGCTAGCATAAGAAGAGGCTCTCCACCAGCCAACTATAAAGGGCAGAGGATTCAAATGCCTATTTTGGGCCAGATAACCTATGCCAGCACCCTCAGGCCTCTCTGTTGACTTGACGGTTGGTTTCTACACAGCTGTATTTATCATAGAATCATAGAATCATAGAATGGTTTAGGTTGGAAAGGACCTTGAAGATCATCGAGTTCCAACCCCCCTGCCATGGGCAGGGACATCTCCCACTAGACCAGGTTGCCCAAGGCCACATCCAGCCTGGCCTTGAACACCTCCAGGGACGGGGCTTCAACAACCTCTCTGGGCAACCTGTTCCAGTGTCTCACCACCCTTAAAGTGAAAAACTTCTTCCTAATGTTTAATCTAAACCTGCCCTCTTCCAGCTTAAAGCCATTCCCCCTCGTCCTATCACTACATGCCCTAGTAAAAAGTCCTTCCCCAGCTCTCCCGTAGGTCCCCTTTAGGTACTGGAAGGCCGCAATAAGATCTCCCTGGAGCCTTCTCTTCTCCAGGCTGAACAGCCCCAACTCTCTCAGCCTCTCCTCATAGGAGAGGTGCTCCAGCCCTCGGATCATCTTCGTGGCTCTCCTCTGGACATGCTCCAGCGGGTCCATGTCCTTCTTATGTTGGGGACTCCAGAGCTGGATGCAGTACTCCAGGTGGGGTCTCACGAGAGCGGAGTAGAGGGGCAGAATCACCTCCTTTGAGTAAGGTAAGATTTAGGTAAGATCAGGTCATCTTCTGAGGGAACTAAGGCCCATCTTTTGCTATAATCATTTATTTTGCAAGAATATCTCCTATTTACTTCCTCAAAGCCTTTCTGATAACAGATGAAAATGTAGGCAAAATCTATTTTCCATCTATCTATAAATGGAAATGGTGATAGTATCGGACAAACAGGTGGTGCATACACCGATCATTATGTAAATTCTCTGTGAACGTCACACTGCGTTTTCCGTGTTACAGGCAAGCCTTGTGGTTGCATTTGCCTTCCCACTCTTTCTATGAAAGGAAGGCAACGTCAGTGCTATTTGGGCTTTCCTCGTTGTGTTAGACAACTCCAGTTTTTGTTTTCGGCAGTAAAACCACCCCAATCTGGGCAGTCCAGTTGCCAGCACTTTGCACAACGGCTACTCAGAACGCCACAAACATTGGCTTATTCCAGGGGGGATGGACCTTTAAAGGTCCCTTCCAACCCAAACCCTTCTATGATTCTATAGATCCACATGCAAAAATACATATGCTACGTAAAAGACATACGGGTGCATACTGGGGTCACATACACATGAATTCTTTAGGACCTACCGAGCTGCGTTGGACATGGGGACATGACTGGTGGCAGAAGTGGCAGTCCCCTCGGATGGTTCCTGTTCAAGGCTGGCTTGCAGACTCCAGGGTTCAGCACCCATGTGTGGTACACCGCACGGCACGGCAGCCCCTGGCCTGGAGCCAGGGCTGTACGCAAACAGCTCTCGCTTTCCCATCCTGCTGATTGCACCGATGCTGCTAATTGTCCCGTTTGCCGTGCTGCCGGGCCATGGGCTTTGCTCCACCAGCGTCACCCCGGCTCCTCGCGATGGTGTGCCACCACCACCCCACGTGGCTGTTTGTGCATTGAAATCCCACGTACACAAATAAACATATTGTCTGTGTGTGCACACACATAGACACAGTGTGTTTACTTACTATATCTGCGTATATGTTTGTACAGTTATAGTAAGTAAACACATATAAAGTGTGTATATATATAAAAATATATATATATAGTAGGTGCTGAGTCATGTGAATGCTAGAGGCTTTTCAGGGAAGGCAGGGAAGCGGGTTGCTGAGGCACCAGCCCTCTCGCAGCTTGCAGGCTGTGTACATCAGAGACTGCGGAGACTGCTGGAAGCCGGGTTATCACAGGATGCTTTTGATCTGCTGACAAAGGCCTGGAGTACATACAATATTCCTGCTACAGTAACCGCATCCGATTCCGTACAGCACTACAACCCTCTAGTGGAAACTCAGCCCTATCGGCGTGCTGGTGCTTCTGGCCATGGGATGAGCTGTTCCTTTGAGGTTTGCAGCCTGTTGGTGATACAACAGCATCCACATTTCTGAACGGATGCGTTGTTGCTATTGAATGCTATTTTTTGTTCTTCTGGCATGTAGGAGCCCAGTCCTGAAGCAGGACCCCCATCCTACCCGTCACAAAGCAAGCAGTCTTGCTTAGCACATGGTCTGAGCAAGCAGGTTACATCCAAGTGGGATAAGAAATCTGTGTGCACCACCCACAAGGGTTTCTTGCGGTATTTCCCAGATTCCCAGTTTCCCAGAACTTGCAAAATCGGCCCGTGCAGCGTCAGCTCGGTCTGAGTCAGGTCTAACACCAAGTCGAGTTTCCAAATGAGTCTCTGAGGATCAGGAGAGCAGTTCTGCTGGCGTGCAGCAAACACTGGCCCTGGGCAGCTTCTTCAGCCCTCACCTGCTCTGAGATTACTTTCTTCTAGCAGAGCAGCTGGTTTAGCATTCACAGAAACCTTTCAAATGCCCTGTTGGGGTGGGATGCTGCAAAGCATTGAGCAGTGGCCCAAGCCAGTGCTGTGCCTTTTGCAGACGGCAGTGGGAGCAGGATTAGGCCGTGCGGGAATGCTTGGAAATAGTCCGCCCTCGATAAGTAGAAGGGCGGTACAGGATGAGAATAGTGGTAAAACCATTCCCTGGGTGATTTCACATTGGTCTCATGTCCCAGCCGGAGTGAGCAGGGCGAGCATTCCCACGGAAAAGCCTCTCAGTGAGCTGCAGAGCCCAGCAGCGCCTGCCCAGCGTCCTCACAGGGGATGTGCTTGACACCCAGGAGGGCGAAGGACCTTGGAGGCTGTGACGTTCCTTCGAGGCACCTGGGGGACCTGTACAAGCTTTCACTGTCCCTTTGGGTAATGAAGACTGCTGTCCCCAAGGGCTGTCGTGGAGGCTGCAGGACACCTCAGCTGTGGCTCCTCTCAAGGCGGTTCGGTGCCCTGAGGGATTAGGATAGAGAAGCAGCCCTGCACCACTACCTGCCTGCAGCAGAGAAAGAGCTGCTTTTAGCAGAGCTGCTGTGAACGCCAGGGAAACACGTCCCATGGAGAGGAACAGCTCAAGCTCGTGCCTGACCTCTGTCCCTTCATGTACCTGCCTCGGTGGAGGGAGGCTGTGGGCAGGAGGGCATCAACACTCCTCCACCCATCCTCCCTGAGAGCATCTCCCTGCTCCCAGCCAGCGCGCAGAGACACAAAACCTGGCAAAAGTGAGATTGCTGCCCCAAACGACAAACAGCCTCCACAGCAAGCTGTTTTTGCCCTTTAGAGGAGAAATAAATAACTTTTCAATTTCAGCTACGAGGATCTTCACCCTGCGAGATGATTTCATCAGACAGACGAGCTCCCAGGGCTTTGTGCAGCCTGCCTACTGAGCTGCTCGGATGCTGTCCCCTGGGCGCTTCCTACTCATCCCCAAGGGAAGGGGACAAGACACCAAAGGGCCAGCTGCGATGTGGGGCGCGGAGAGCAAAGATGGTGTGTTTTTCACCTAGAAAAAATGAAGGCGTGACGGCGTTGCAGTGGAGTTAAACTCACAGTTACGGCAGTGCCGTTTCTGCCGTATGGGAACTGGCAGGGACTGCTCGCACGCCGTGACCTCTCGCAAGGCCAGGGGATGCTTCGGGAGGCTCAGGAGAGGGGCTGCCGCCTGCTGCGCTGCTATTTCCCACCACTCGTACAAGCATGCGGCTGATTTATTGTTACTGTGTTTTCCCAAGAGAGTGCCACCGCCGCCTTCATCCCCAAACAATGTTGTCTGTGCTTTTGGCACAGCACTTCAGAGCGGGGACAGCCCGATGCATCAAGAGCCCCCTCAGCGCTCTGGGATTAAGCAGAGCAGCACGATGTCTCCTGGGCAGCTGCTTCATGCTTCCCCAGTCATTTGTGCTGCAGCAAAGGAATTTCTTTTCAAAAGGCAGCACCAGCCTGCCCGCTGCCCTCAGCAGCTGGGAGGGGATGGTGCATGTCCCCGCCAGCAGCCGTGGGGCCACGGTCCTGCCGGCTGCTGCATCCCTGTGCTCTCTCACCTCGGCAGGGACCGCGTACCCTCGCTGGTGGACAGATGCTGGTGGACAGATTTCCTTCCTTGTCCCAAACTCACAGCTTCAGCCATAAACAAAAGCAGGCTGTCATTTATCAGAGTTTAAGTAACAGCTGAGTCCAGAGCCATGTTTACCAATACTGTGGTTTCTTGGAGCGCATCTCGCTCCATGTGCCTTCAGCAGAGGCAGTGCCGAAGAGCAGAAAATAATAGTTTTCATGGCGTAACCCCACTGCTCAACCCAGCTCTGGCCTCATTCCCCAAATCCCCTGTGCCCCCTCTCCCCGCTCCCATCAGGCTTCCCAAGCATCCCCTTCAGTGCCAGAGCCACTCATTCATCCCTCTCCGTGTTTGTTGTCCGCTCCACATCCCTCCGTCCGGTCAATACACCTGTCAGCAGAGCTTCCTGGTGAGCCAGTGCAGGGAGCTGATCTGGCTGAAAACAACCTCCCCCCACCCCCCCACCCCCCCTTTATTGGCTTGTTTTTAACCCATCTCAGCTCCCCAATCCCCATTGCCACAGGTGGGGACCCCAACAGAAATCACAGAATCACAGAATGGTCAGGGTTGGAAGGGACCTCTGGAGACCATCTAGTCCAACCCCCCTGCCACAGCAGGGACACCTACAGCAGTTGCACAGGACGGCGTCCAGGCGGGTTTTGAATGTCTCCAGAGTTGGAGACTTCACAACTCGTGGAGCTCGTGGGGCTTCCCCTCTGCGCGGTGTAAATGCTGTGCTGATGTATGAGTCAAGGCACTGCTACATGGGCGAGGTTTCCTTCCCCTAATTCACACCGAGTTATTGCAGGGTCACCCAGAGGCCAAACCCCCTTCTCTCACCTCACACTGTCCCTAGGACTGACACAGCGTCCCATGCAGCGCAGAAAACGTGACTGTACCTGGATTCTGCCAAGCTTGCAACCTCTGCTGCAGATCTCTGACAGCCCAGAACCCCACCCATGACACACTAGTGGTGGTACAGCTCACAAACGGAAAATAGCGGCAGGAAACTCTGTCCAGGCATGTTACAGGGACCAAAAACCCCTGCCAGTCATTTCTTGTCCCACCCACTGTTGGTCTAATACAGCCCTTGGGCTGCTGTATTTCAGAAAAGTGCTTTCATTTCCCAAAAAGGGGCTTAAGTTGGTAACTTTATTCTTTCTTTGGACTGAAGTAGGGGGATGTAACCGTTCTGACGGTGCTTCACTGGCAGCAGCAGAGTCTCGGCTCAAATTTAAAGAAGTTGCTAATGAAACATCAGCTCCAGCTCTCTGGCAAAAGTGAGCTGAACTTTTCCCGTTCACACACAAGCCACACTGCCTTGGAAACGGTCTTTTACAAAAAGAGAGAAATGAAAAGCAGGAAGACAGATAAACAGTGATACACCCCGACCCTTTCACAGCCCAGTCTCCGCAGCGAGGTGCCCTGGGCCAGCGGGCACCATGAGGTGCCAGCAAGTCCCTGTCCCAGCAGAGCCACCCGCTTCCCTGTGGGACTGCATGCACCCCCAGGACCCCAGCATTTCTCAGATGCTGCAAGCCCGAAGCTCAAGGCTTACCACATTTGCACTTCAGCGGTACCTAACTCCAGTATTTTGCTGTAAAACATGTCTGCAAGAGGCTGCCCTGGCCTCTGAGGTGTTGAGTGTCCTCCATCACCTCTCACTCCATGGTGGGCTGCTCCGGAGAGCTGGTCCGCCCCCTGCGTCCTTTTCCTCTGCACCCCCAGATCCCCTGTGACACATTCTGGTTTTCCCCCGTGCTGTGTGGTCTGCGGAGCTGCCAGCCGGCAGCGTGTTCAGCATCCTAATTTGAAACAGCGGGAACCCACCAGGGCTGCCTTCCCGGCACTCATCAGGCGTGGGGCGCAACATGATGGGTGTTTGCTCACTGTGGGACATGGAGACGCTCGTCTGCGTGGCCGGGGGCAGTCTGGACCCGCTGACAGCTGCGTGATGCGCAGGGGGCTGCCTCCGGTTAACCTTTTTGCACCGCAGTGGATATGAGGGGATCTGGTGGGGTCTCCCATGTGCTGCCACCATGTAAATAATGAGTGGCGAGTGAAGGTCGAGACCTGAGGTTGCACATCACATGGCAAGGCTGCGGTTTCACACACCACCGAGCACATTTGATAGCTTGCAGGCACTGGAAGGAGATGGTTCATAACTCCCTGTGCTTCTCCCAACCCTTGCTTTCCCAATCCTGGTCCCGGTGTCTCATCCCCGCCTTTGCTTCAGCTACACCACCCAGCAGATCTGTCCCTGTGCCACTCCACCCCCTCAAACGGCAGAAGACCACCCATTTCTGTGGGTTACAGAGGTCTGTAGAATGAATCTGACAAGCCAGAGCTCCTGCAAGATTAATTGCAGGGCGGGAAACGAAAGGTGCAGCCTCTGCTGGTGGCTGTGAGTTGTGTTCAGCTCGGCGTAGCTGAGGTTGCACTTGGATGATGCCTGGGTAGTTATAGTGTTGGATTTGAAGATGCCTGGGTAGTTATGGCGCTGGACTTGAGATCAGTGGTGTCATGCTGTGCAGGTTAAAATGCTGCTTTTAAATGCAGCCAGGCATCCTAGGAGGCTTGGGGAGTACCGCTGTGTTTGCCCTGTGCTTACACCCGTTCACAGGGATCTGCTCTCAGCCACCATCAGAGGCAGGATCATGGCGACAAGGATTTTTTGGTTTGACTCAGTACAGCTGATCTTCTATTTTGATGAATTTCTGCTCCTAGCTAATTTTGCAAAGCGCACCATGGCTCTCCACCAAGGCGAGGGGAGCAGAGCGGTGATGCATGCTGCAAATCAATTAAGAGACACCCTGCCAAATCTGTTCCTTTGTCAAATGATTCAGGAAATGACTACGGGGTGGTACAAGTGGGTTTTATTAGTATAGCATGAAAAATTCAGCACTGTAAATGAAAGAAAGATTAGTCCACAAGCCCGCAAGACCATAGCTGTGCAGGTCTTGTTCTCTCCCTCCATCAGGAGACGACACACAAACATCAAGCCTAGATGCCACCAACTTGCTTCAGGGCTTGTAGGAGCAAAGCAGCTCACGTTTTGTAGGGAAGAGGACCTCTCTGCTGACACAGGGCACGGCGTGGTCCTTGTGCAGGAGCTCCGCACAGCTGCAGCCCCAACAGCAGTTATAGCATCGAGGTGGGTGTGAACAGTCTTCTCGTGGCTTGGGTGATGAGGCAGGTCCTGGGGCCCGTGATGCTCCACCAAGCAAGCAACCCAACCTGCAACACATTGGCATCCTCAATCCACCTGGGGAAGCTCACACATGCGAAAACCACCCTGACCTCTTGTCTTGCTGTCACTTGAAAGCAGCACAGGGCAAAAGCTCCTGGATACACCTTGCCATGTTTTGAGTCACTCTGCCATCTCCCAGCGACTGTCCCCCCTCATCATTCCATCCTCCATGGCACGGAAAGGCCCTCCCACGCAGACAAACGCCACCACCTTTGCCATCCTGAGGTCCCTCCACTGCTGCTGCATGTCACTGCTGGTGCTCGGCACACTTTGCCTGGACCTAGAGCCCATGGGGCAAGTAGGCAGCTTGCACAACAGACTCAGTGAGTGGTGGGGGCAGCAGGTTGGGACCCTCATTTGTGGAAGGATTGGCATCCTGGGACTGATGTGCCACCTTCACCCAGGTTTTTTTCATACAAGTATGGCAGGAGCAACCCTGGAAGGAGCTGTGCAGAAGGCATGAAAGACAGGATGCATGCACCATGCAGTGCCATCCAACACACCTGAAACCTGCACTGTTGCAACTACTGCATCTCACGCTCAGCCTTCTTCAGCAAAAATGCCACCGAATGCAGGCTCAGGGCAGACCTAGATCAGGTGTGTGCCTCCAGAAAAGCCAGCACAAATACAGTGCCAGCAGCTGCGGAAGTGTGGCTCAGGCCAACGTTTCCAGGATCCTTAATGCTTCCCTTCCTTCCTTCTGGGCTGAGACAGCACAGAGGGTGATGCAGCAATCGTTTCTTCAGTGCAGCCTGTGTTGCAGCTCTTCATTTTATAGTGGAGGTGTAGCAAGCCTAGGAAGGCTACGCGTCCCAGGAAGCATCTATACGTGAACAGCTTCTGAAACCTAGTTCAAACCAGCCTGCGATGGGCCTTGGCAAGCGTCAGTTGGACAAGGTTTCATAAAAGCTTCATTCCCAACGTGACAGTGTTCTTTACTGTTGCTGTCTGGGGTTTTCCAACCAAGATGGCAAATGCTAATTGGCTTTTTCCTATGCTTCACTACAAGGGATCTAAAGTTCATTACAGGTCCAGTTTCTTGGTCTTTCATTATAAAGCGCAGTAGAAATTTGTGGGAGGTATGCTTAAGCTATCCCTACCATAAGTGTACAATTGTGGTATAGCCCTGTGGAAACTATACAGGGGTACATAACTCATTCTTTATATTCACCACCTATGTGGGTAAAGTTAAATTATAGCATATATCCAAAGTTTTTGCACTGGTACCCTGCTCGTTATGCCAGAAGACCCTACTGATTACATTGTGTAGTTTACTTCTTTACCACTGGCAAATGGCTGGTGACATTGAGATTTTGGGTACAGGAGGCTTCCAGGATTAGGTGTGCCTTAGATGCAAGGTGCAGAGGGAACTGAAACAGAGCTGGTGCCAGCTTCTAGCAAAGGACCCGTCTGTGCAGTGTCTGGGAGGGAAGCAGAGCTGTGCCCCTGCTCCTGAGGACGTGTCACCATCCCGTGTCTCAAAAATTGTAGCCTCGGGGCCGCGAGAGGATAAGCTGAGCCTGGCTGACTCACACGCTCCTTTTCTGCCTCAGCACGTATTATATCACTTAGGCCGATGCTCTTCCAACAGGTCTCAGGATTTAGTGCGGTTCATATTTGATCAGGCAGATCCCCAAGGAACCGTTTGAATAGCAGAGGATATGAGTACAGAATATGAAGGGACCACCTGGGTCATTAAACCCAGTCCCCTGTTGTCCCTGGCAACTATATAATAGACATTTAATCCAGAAAGGCCCAACTACCTCCATTCCTCCTCCCCTGTGTGGCCGGAGCCTGTAACATGATATTAAAGCCGTCACTGAAAGCACATTTCTTGCTGCAAAAAGGCAGAGCTCCCAGAAAATGGAAATTCTCTGGTGTCTTTGGCCATAATATATCGGCAGGAATAACACAGTTCCTAGCAATAGCATTTCACACAGAGCCAGACTTGGCATTTCCCCAAACACTTTCTCAGCCATTTTAGAGATTTATAACTAATAATTGCATAGCTGGATAAATAATTAGACTCTGAGGTTTTGTCTTAGCTTTTTCCTTATAAATAAATCCCGTATTCACAAGCTGTATTAAAACACCTGTCAGTAGTATAATGTGCATTTCATATCAGTGACTCGCTTATTTCCTGCCTGGGTACATTGATTCTATTTCCATTATCTGCACTCTTTTATTTATGTAATTATCAGCCCCGTCATTCACCAGAAATACGTCTATTCTATGTGTATAGGTGTCTATCACTATATTGGAGATGACTCACATACACAAATACACATGCACAAAGGGTTACGAGAAGCAAGTCAGCACAAGGCAGAAACCCACCACAAAATGATGGACCCATCCTAAATATTGTATCTGATTGCCCTGAGTGGATGCTGAGATACAGCAGAGCTATAGCAAACCACGTCGTCCCACTGAAGGAGCACTCTGAAGGAAGAGCAGTGACTCTCGACAACAAACTCCAGCCCTGCAGAGGAACTGTTGGTTAATGTCTAGAAATACCTTCAGAAGGTCCTTCTAGGAAGGGGAAGAATGAGAAGAGAGAGAGCTGCTGCAGCGCTGAGCTCTCATGGGACCTGGTGTTGGCAGGTATGTATTAAGCATCTAAGAAAGTGAGGGATAAAGGAAACAGCAGCATTAGCAATGTATTTGCCTCTCAGAAATGTACACTACTCCCATGTCATCCTTGGTGTGCCTAAAAGTTGCACAACTACTTAGAGTCAAGGACAGGAAAATAGATATCAGGTTAGATTTATAAAAGGACAGGCAGCCTCAGCACTGGGAATAGATGAGCACATTGCTTTTCGTCAGCTGGAGGCAGATTTATGGGAGGGAGGACGTGGGAGGCTAATGGGACTGTTGCTCTTCCCCACCCCGTTACTGCTGCCTGGTGTGGCATGTGCTGTGCATCACGTCAGTTTTGGGCCCCTCACTACAAGAAGGACATTGAGGTGTTGGAGCGTGTCCAGAGAAGGGCAACAAAGCTGGTGAGGGGTCTGGAGGACAAATCTTATGAGGACCTGCTGAGGGAACTGGGGTTGTTTAGCCTGGAGAAGAGAAGGCTGAGGGGAGACCTTACCACTCTCTACAACTACCTGAAGGGAGGTTGCAGAGAGGTGGGGGCTGACCTCTTGTCCCTGGTGACAAGTGATAAGACGAGAGGAAATGGATTCAAGTTATGCCACGCGAGGTTTAGATTGGATATTAGGAAAACAATTTTCATTGAAAGGGTTATCAAACATTGGAATAGGCTGCCCAGGGAGGTGGTGGATGCGCCATCCCTGGAGGTCTTTAAAAAAAGGGTAGACATGGTACTTGGGGACATGGTTTAGAAGTGGTTTTGTCAGGTTAGGTTAATGGTTGGACCTGATGATCTTAAAGGCTCCTTTCAACCTCAGCAATTCTATGATTCTATGTCGGCAGGGCTCTGCTGCCCCTCATCACTACCTATCTGGCCCCATTTTAATTTTCCCCACTGTCAGTTCCTCGTGCAGCTTTGTCCACTCTCACTGTCTTCACTGTTCTCTCAAGTTACATGAAATCTCTCTTCCACTTTAGGGAATGTGGTTTGCAATCCACAGAAATAGCATCTCCTTGGGGTATGTGCTGGGGGGACCAAGCAAGGTGAAAGCTGCCCAGGAGCAGACTGACTCCTACGTAAACAGAAATGTTACTCAGAAGACCCAGAAGATCCAAAAGCCTGTGTTTTCTCTGCACTTGATTCCTTTTCCATTGTATGCCGGCCAGGTACTGTGGTGAGCTAAAGCCGATGGAGCTGCAGCAAGTGGAGCAGGGAAGATCTACTGAAGATCTTGCTGAATCCCACGGCAAAGACTGGGTACAGCCGACATGGACCTGAGTCCACCTGATCTCGTTACTAAAAATTGGGCTCACTTTTGTGTCAATCAGCTAGATTTCATGGTTGCATTGGGACACAAGAGCAATTAAAGACTCTGGCTTCGGTCCCATCATCTCATGCTTCAGCTCTGACCCTGTGCAATGGTCACAGATCATGTGCAAGAGATATTTCTTAGTGACACTAATTTGTTTTTGTCTACCTGCAGACCTTTGGCGCAACACCAGCAAGTACCAATAGTAAAGCAGGTAGATAGATAAACATTGCTTTTTCTGTGTTTATTCTAAGATGAGCTATTTTACGTCACACAATTGTATAAACCAAACTCTCATGAGTTGAGTCAAACAAAAACAATAAGAACTCATTGCTATTTCTTCATAACCACTTTTTTCTTTTCTCCATCATGTCCAAGCCTCGCAGCAAGGGCCATAGGAACCCTTCTATGAACTCACAGGATGCAATTCTGCTGGAATTCCACCCAAAGTGGAGGGGCTGTGGAGCCAATGAACCGGCCTTGGCTGCACACTTTCCCCTTTCCAGCACCCCAACCACACACTGTGCTTTATCTCCCAGAGCTCGGGAGACCTCCTTGGCGTGGGCTCGCACTGGCACATTCATAGGTGTCCAGGCCAGCCACTTCCTACACGTGTTTCGCTCACACACCCTCCGTGTAGGGGTTGGTCTGAGAGGACCCCCGAGGACTCCGCAAAATTTAACATTTGGATTTTGCTGGCTGGCAGGAGGTTCACTTGCCCCTGGCTTTTGCTGAGGGGCATTGGGGAGCAGCCGCTCTCCCACAGCCACGGCAGGGCTGTCAAGCAGTGACGGTAGGTAGCCAGCCGCTGGAGAGGGGGCAGGGGTTTCAAGAAAAACATTAGTCATGCTGTTTACCAGAAAATCTTTAGCTCTCCTGGCCCTAGGAGGGCTTTTTAAAAAAAGTTTCTCTGGCCTGTTGAATTTTATTTTTGCTGTTACCTTGTGAAACGCCCTGGAGAACCTCTGCCCTTAGCAGTCAAACCTGTCTTCTGCACACAAACCAGGCAGCCATCCCCACCATCCTGCAGCCAGAGCACGGCTGCTCGGCTGCTGCACAGCCCTTAGCGAAGCCACCTGAGCAGCATCCTTCAAAGAGCACCCAGACACCACAGCCGCTGCCGTGTGCTCATCTGTCCTCTGAGAAGGGCAGCGGCATCGTAAAAATGTCAATCTATTGTTTACGCCATTAGGCGCCTCTGTGGGTCACTTCACTCTGTTACGTAGAAGGGAATGAGGGGGATCAACTCACCTATGTTTATCATAAATTTTCACATAATTAGAAGGACTTTCTGTCTAGGGTCCATGCTGGCCCATGGAGACCTGTGCAGTAAGATGTAGCCAGGGCAGCACGATAAGAACAGCCAAACTCTCCTCTGATGAGGTGACTTGTGGGACTGAGAGGCTGGGGCACGCTTCGCACGGGGCTACCATGTCCTGAGTGAGGGAATTGCACTGCATAGCTCTCACAGAAGACATTCCCACTGATGCTAAGCTATGTCCTCTCCAGGATGTGATGGAGTTAGAGAAAGGCCAGAGAAAGACAACTAAAACGATCGAGGTAGTGAAACAATTTGTAAGGAGAGACTAAAAAGGCTTTGGAGAGGACGAGGCCAGGGGTTATGACAGACATTTGCAAAATCATGAAGGCAGTGGATGAGGTGAACGCAGAATGGTTATCCACCATATCCCACACACTAGAACTAGGGGGAGCATGATCAAATTAATAGCGGATTAGTTTAAGGCAGATAAAAGTGCTTCTTCATGTAATGGGTAGTGAGCCCTGCTCAGAGCCCTACCTGGGCTTTGCCTTGGAAAGAGCTAGATGGACCACATGCAAAACTGAATGAAGGAATGAGCCAGAAATCGAGCAGTGGATCGGTCAAGGATGGTCAGGGTCCAATATCTCTTCTTTCATTTATCACTGTCGTCATAACCATTGTGTACATATCTCTAGCCTATATGCATCAACAATTTTAAGATAAGCCTTGTAGGTACTATCTATTTGGCTTATTACAAGAACACTTCCTCAGCGTGTAATTCTTGCACAAAAAGCGAAATAAGAATTAAGAGCTGTGATTTACAAGAATGAGTAAGGCGGTGTTTAACCTAGCCAGCTAATTCTCCTTTAAATCTCTGCTGAAAGCCGCAGGCAGGCTTCCAGCATATGAGTCTTTCTTCAGTATTTCCTACAATTTGAACAAGAGTTCAGCTGGAGTTCTAAATTACTGGGGGAAATTGGCTCTTCTCCATCTGGTTTTCACCAGTTCTGCAAAGATTACACAAAAATTGAAATGAACTTCCTAAAATGTCAAAATATGCTGCAGCCATTGGAGGTTAGTGGGAAACACTAGTGCAATAACCTACCAGCAAGGTCACACTCCAGAAGAAACTTGACCTTTGGCTGCAGTGACTGGAGCAGTGTGGGGAGCAACAACCATCAGATCACACATGAGGAAGAAGGAGAGGTTTGGGGCCTTCACTTTCCATTCAACCCACATGAAAAGAAATCTGGAAACTGCCAACCCCCCCACAATCTCTAGGTCAAACCCAAACTTTGGCAACCTTATCGGAGAGATGTGTTTTAGCTAGAAATTTTGGTGCTTCTGCCCATGCCCATTTCCAATGAAAGGTCCAAAAAACATCCCAAAGTATGTATCATGCCTTTTCAATATGCTCAGTAGCTATTTGTAAGAAATTTTGTTGGGGGTGAGCTACTAGGCAGGTTGCAGGTAACTGCTCTCCAAAACTGGAGCCTGGCAGAGCATGGAGAGAAGAATGGTGAGCGTGGAGAGAGCCCGGTGAACACAACAAGGCATTATTGTACAGCTGGGGATGTTTAATGTGTGTGTTAACACCTAATACACAGATCATTTGGGACACAAGAGGCTGCAGGTTCCATTTTACTGTGGAACCCCTTCACTCTGTAAACGTTTGGTACGTGTAGATTTGTTTAAGACATCTGTGAAGAAAGCCAAAGGATGAACATTTATCATCTCTCAGGGCTGCTTGGTTTGTAGGGTTTACTTTTAACAGTTAGTTTGTAGCTGTGACTCTCCGCCAGAGATGAGGGCAGAGCTTTGGGCAGTGAATGTGAATCCTGAGCTGCTCTGGGCCTGGGAGGAAGAGAGGCAGAAATCTGGATAGTTACAGCCTTAGGAGAGACCTATGGAACAGCTGTTTTATAGGTTGGTCCCAAACTTTTACAAATTTGGGTAGTGGCTACAGATTTCTGTTCCGCTGAAAGCCCTGGTGACACAGGCAGGAATTTCTCGTGACAGCAGGGCAGCTTTCAGCAGCTCCTGTGGGTGCCCTCCTCCCTCAGCTGTGCTGTGTTTGTGGGAGAACGTACAGATGGGTCCTGGAAACTTATACAGCTTTTGAATAATCTTGGGGAAAAAAAAAAAAGAAGAGGGGAGGGCTTATTCCTAGTCCATATCAGTTTGCTTGTTTGGTCTATGGTGCTATCTCAAAAATGTCGGTTAATAAATGTACAGCTGCAGCATGGCCATGAGCAATCAGCAGCACCAACTGCTGAAGCTGACGCTGCTGCAAAGAGCAGTATCTGTAGACCCACAGCCTAAGAAGTTAAAACTTTGCCCAGTACTTCGGCAAATGACAAACTGATATACAGGGCAGAAAGCGTGTAATGTAATAACATAGACAAATCATTTTGTTCCCCCCTTTCCTGTTTCTAAAGCATGATCGCATCATACTTGCCATTAAAAACAAACTATCCTTTCTCAGTAGATCAACACCTTAGGTGGCATCATCCATTCAAGGATTTTCCCAGCTCCCCATGAGATTTCAACCAACAGATGGCAGCAGCCCTATTGCTAATGGCACTACAGCTACGATTTTTGTTCTCATCAAGGCACATAGTTTCCCTGGGATGTCTCGGACCTCACTGATGAGCCTGTGGACAGAAGGGCACCAGAAATGTCCCCATAACAGAGCAAGCAGCCGTTAAACACAAAGAACCTCCACTGGCTGCACTCTCCATTGCATTCTTGGGGACAGGATAGCTTAAATGGGACTACAAATGCCCCCGAAAACACAGCTGAGTCCTACAAGAGACAGCAAACATTGCAGCCCCACTGGCTGCATGGCAGCTGACAGTCAGCATCACTGGATTTTCATACCTGGACTCTGGGTGTTTTATGCAACTCGTTTATTTACACACTACCTCCACCCTGTTTGCAAAACCGCACTTGGAACATGGTGCGCATAGGTGGTCCTCTTGATCAAACACCGTAGGCACTTCTCACTTCTCCTGGCTCTTTGCCACTTGTCCTGTCAAGGCATTTGGCCATTCACAGACAGTCACAGGCTTTTCCCTCCGAGAAACTTTGAAAAATTTGAGACCAGCTGAGGACCCTGAAGGTGCACAAGTCCATGGGACCTGACTAGATTCATCCCCAGGTCTTGAGGGAACTGGCAGATGAAGTTGCCAAGCCAGAATCCATCATATTTGAGAAGTTGTGGCAGTCCAGTGAAGTTCCCACTGACTGTAAAAGGGGAAACATAACGCCCATTTTTAAAAAAGGGTAAAAAAGAAGACACAGGGGCTACAGGCTGGTCAGTCTCCCATCGGTGCCTGGCAAGATCATGGAGCAGATCCTCCTGGAAACTATGCTAAGGCACATGGAAGGTAAAGAGGTGATTGGTGACAGCCAACATGGCTTCACTAAGGGCAAATCGTGCCTGACAAATTTGGTGGCATTCTACAATGACGTTACAGCATTGATAGATAAGGGGAGAGCAACAAATGTCATCTACCCGGACTTGTGCAAAACATTTGACACTGTTCCACATGACGTCCTAGTCTCTAAATTGGAGAGAGATGGATCTGATGGATGGACCACTCAGTGGATAAGGGACTGGCTGGATGGTTGCACTCAAAGAATTGTGGTCAACAGCTCCATGTTCAAGTGGCAAGCAGTGACAAGTGGTGTTCCTCAGGGGTCAGTACTGGGATCGGTGTTGTTTAATATCTTTGTTGGTGACATGGATGTTGGGATTGAGTGCACCCTCAGCAAGTTTGCTGATGACACCAAGCTGTGTGGGGCGGTCAACACACTGGAGGGAAGGGATGCCATCCAGACGGACCTGGACAGGCTTGAGAGGTGGGCCTGTGCAAGCCTCATGAAGTTCAACAAGGCCACGTGCAAGGTCCTGCACATGGGTCAGGGCAATCCCATGCACAAATACAGGCTGTGCAGAGAATGAGAGCAGCCCTGAGGAGAAGGACTTGGGGGTGTTGGTGGATGAGAAGTTCAACATGAGCTGGCAATGTGCGCTTGCAGCCCGGAAAGCCAACTGCATCCTGGGCTGCATCAAAAGAAGCGTGGCCAGCAGGTCGAGGGAGGTGATTCTGCTCCTCTACTCCACTGTTGTGAGACCACACCTGGAATATTGCATCCAGCTCTGGTGCCTTCAATATAAGAAGGACATGGACCTGTTGCAGAAGGTCCAGAGGAGGGCCACAAAGATGATCAGAGGGCTGGAGCACCGCTCCTATGAAGACAGGCTGAGAGAGTTGGGGTTTTTCAGCCTGGAGAAGAGAAGGCTCCGGGGAGACCTTATAGCAGTCTTCCAGTAACTGAAAGACGTCTACAAGAAGGCTGGAGAGGGACTTTTTATAAGGGCATGTAGAGATAGATAGGGGGAATGTTTTCAATCTGGAAGAGGGGAGATTTAGAATAGATACTAGGAAAAAAATTTTCACTGTGAGGGTGGTGAGGCACTGGAACAGGTTGCCCAGAGAAGCTGTGGAAGCTCCATCCCTGGAGGTGCTCAAGGCCAGTTTGGATGGGGCTTTGAGCAACCTGGTCTAGTGGGAGGTGTCCTTGCCTATGGCAGGGGGGCTGGAACTCGATGATCTTCAAGGTCCCTTCCAACCTAAACCATTCTATGATTCTATGAAACCACTTGAAACTCAATCTCCTCACATAAAAGTTTTCTTTCTCAGCCAGCACTTACATTTTACATCCACTCTTTATTTTCAATATACAGTTAAGTTGTCCATGCGCATCAATGGTATAAAATTCAGTTTTGTTGGGACACCCAACAGACACCCCCAAGTATTTCATACACATTTTGCTGTATGTGCAACATATAGTCTCAGGGCTAGACAGGACCTGCTAAAGATTTCCTTGGCCTACCACACTGTGTTGGAGAAGGGGTCCGGTGGATTTGGGAAGCAGGAGGGAGTTGGGTGCTGCAGGGCTGGCCCTGCCTTGCTGAATTTTCTTCCTTCTTCACAATGCCACCGTGATGGTCACCTGCCTTTCCTAGTCACTGGCCATTGCTTAGTGGGTGCTGCATGGTTCATGGTGCAAGGGGAAGCACAGGGGCAAATAGGGAAAACATAGCTGGGAGATGTTGAGGGGGAGAGGACAGGAGGCCTGGGAGAGCAGGAGCAGGAACAGATGTCAAGGTAGGCTGGAGTTACCTCCCCACTCATCGTTGTGCTCCTAATTTGAACTCAGGCCTCAAGCAAATGAGCAGCAGTCTCAAGCATGAGACTCAACCTAATTTTAGTCAAATTTTCCAACCCCCTTCCTTTCTGGAGAACTTCAGCATTAAAGGCGAAAGATCTGGAAAATTGCAATAAATGACTGAAAACGAAGCAGAATGGATGTAAGTAACTTCTTAATACACCATCCTTGCTCAAATAGTTGCTACTCTAGTAACCTAAAAAAAACCCCAAAACCCACAATGTAATTTCTTCAGGGAACCAGAAGAAGCTGCCCATTCACAGGCCCTAGTCCTCATGGGAGACTTCAGCCAATCTCTGCTGGATGGGCAGCACAGCAGGGTACAAGCAGGAAGTCTTTGGAGTACGCTGACAATAACCTCCTGACACAGGTGACTGAAGACATGACAAGGGGAGATGATCTGCTGAACCTCAGAATTACAAACAAGGAAGAAATGGTCAGGAATGTGAAGGCTGGAGCAGCGCTGGCTGCAGCAACCATGAAATGGTGGAGTTCAGGATCCTGAGAGAAAGGAGCAACAAAAAGAGAAGGGCCACAACCCTGGACTTCAAGAGAGTAGACCTTAACTTCTTCCAATTGCTGCTTGGCAGAATCCCATTGGAATATGGTCCTGGAAAGAAGAGGGGTCCAGGAGAGCTGGCTGGTTTTCAAAGATCACCTCCTGCAAGCTCAAGAGCTGTCCATCCCCGCATGCAAGACGTTAAACAAAGGCAGCAGGAGGCCTACGTGGATGAACAAGGAGGTCCTGAAAAAAAGACAAACACAAAAAAGAAGCATACAACAGGTAGAAGAAGGGTCAGGTCACCCAGGAGTAATACAGAGACTCTATTGGAGTGTGTAGGGATGGTGTTAGGAGAGCCAAAGACCACATGGAGTTAAAAATGGTAAGGAATGTGAAGGACAACAAGAAGGTCTTCTATGGCTGTATCAGCAGCAAAAGCGAAACTGTGGGCCTGCTGCTGAAGGGGAAAGGGGGTCTGGTAATGAAGGATGTGGAAGAACCAGGACAGTACTGAATGGTCATTCTGGTAAGACCTGTCTTCAGAAGTCCCAAGCCCCTGTGACTCATGGGAAAGTCTGGAGCAAGGAGGAGTTACTCTCACTGGAGGAGGATTAGTTGAGGGAACATTTAAACAAATCGGGCATACAGAAGTCCATGGGACCTGATGGGAGCCACCCATGAGCGCTAAGGGAGCTGGTCAATGTTGTTACAAGGCCATTCTCAAATATCTTTGAAAGGCTGTGGTGATCAGGAGGTGTTTCTGAGGACAAGAAGAAAGCAAACATCACTCCTATTTTCAAGAAGAGCAAGAAAAAAGATCTTGGGAACTACAGACTGATCAGACTCACCTCAATCCCTGGGAAGGCAATGGAGCAAGTAATACTGGAAATCATTTCCAAAAATATGAAGAAGAACAAGGTGACTGGAAGAAGTCAGCATGGATTTATGAAGGTTATGAAGGTGAAATCATACTTGGCAAGCCCAATAGCTTTCTAAGGTGAGATGACTGGTGGATAAGGAGAGCTGTGGCTGTTGTTTATCCTGACTTTTGTCAAGTCTATTTTCACAGACAAACTGAAGTACAGGCTAGATATGTGAATGGTAAGATGGACTGAAAACTGACAGAGTTGCTGAATTCAGAGTATTGCGATCAGTGGCACAAAGTCCAGCTGGAGGTCAGGCACTAGTGGAGTACCCCAGGGTTGATACTGAGTCCAACACTGTTTAACATCTTCATTAATAAACTTGATGATGGGACAAAGTGCATGCTCAGCAAGTTTGCAGAGGATACAAAACAGGGAGGAGGGGTTCATGCACCAGCTGCTTGTGCTGCCATTCAGGGGGACCTCGACGGGCTGGAGAAATGGAACGATGGGGATCTCACCAAGTTCAACACAGGGGAGTGCCAAGCCTTGCCCCTTGGGATGAATAAGCCTATGCACCAGTACACACTGGGGACCAACTGGTTGGAAAGCTTTGAAGAGAAGGACTTGGGGGTCCTGGTGGACACCATGCTGACCATGAACCAGTAATGTGTCCATGTGGTAAAGGTGGCCAGCTGCCTTCTGGGCTGCATTAAGAAGCATGTTGCCAGCAGGTCAAGGGAGGTGATCCTTCCTCAGCCCTGGTGAGACACATCTGGGGTGCTGTGCCTGGGTCTGGGATCCACAGTACAAAAGAGACATGGACATACTGAAGACAGTCCCTCAAAGGACCGTGAAGATACTTAAGGGACTGGAGCACCTGACATATGAGGAAAGGCTGAGGGACTGTTCAGCTCAGAGAAGGGAAAGCTCAGGGCATCTTATCAATCTGTACAAATACCTGATGTTGGGAGAGACTAAAGAAGACAGAGCGAGGGTCTTCTTACTGCTGCCCAATGGAAGGTCAGAAGCAATGGGCACAAATGGAAATACAGGAAAGTCCATTTAAACACATGAAATACATTTTTTTTACTCTACAAGTAATCGAACACTGGACTAGGTTGCTTAGAGGGGTTGTGGAGTCTCCATCTGTGGAGATATTCAAAACACAGCTGGACATGGTTCTGAGAAACCAGCTTTAAGGTGGCTTTGCTTGAGCAAGTGATTGGACTAGACAATCTCCAGGTGCCTTCCAAACTCAATCATTCTGTTATTGTCATACTCTTTAAATAACCTTGTTTTCAATATAAGTCAAGTACATAGTTTTCCTGAACTGAGAGCTGAGGCCAAGAAATGACACAGAAAGATGAATCAGTGGAATCTTATGATTTTAGAAAGTGTTTTTAGTGATTTGTCTGTTCCTTAAAGTAATGGTGTGATTAAGTCTTGTTGGTGACTTTATTCCTCGGAAACTGAAAGCCTGCTGAATTCCAATCCACATAAAAATCAGCCCTGCCAATACCCCAGACACCAGACTAATAACCTTCCTCCTCCATCACCATTTGGGCTAAAGAAAATATATTAGGCATCTTAATTAGGCATATGCAGTCATCTTGGAAGGCACAGAGAAAATGACCTAATCCACAATTAGCTCACTGGGTCTGGTTTCTGTGGGGATTTTCTTATGCTCCTGATTATGCTGCATACATTAGCATACCTCTGCAAAACACCTCCAAGGCTGACAAGAATACACAAGCACACACATGACTGCACTGTCCTTGTCCCTCTGGTCTTACCGCCGGTCTGTGTTTTGTCCCTGTGGTGCCCCCATAGTGGGAGCTCTCTGGAGCTCTGCTTGTGTTTATCCCGGGCACGGTGGGCCCCTCTTGCCTCTGCTGCACATAAATACATCAAATTCCTGCTCTCCATCTCATTTATGCAATCCTTCGGGGAGCGTTATTGGTGCTTGCCTCAGAAGAAGATAGATAAGAGCAAGCTTACCCCATCAGCCCTCACTCAGGGGTCAGGTACAGCTCTGGTCTCTGCCCTGAGAGGAGGACAACGCTCAATACCCATGGCAGAGCCTCTGTACACAGGGAAGGAGGGAGATAGGGACATGCACGGCTGTGATATTCGCAGAGAGAAAGGAGGTGAGAGCAGGGGTCGCAGCCACGGTTCTCAAAGAGAAACGGGTACACATGTGCAGTTCTAGAAGAGGTTTCACTTAATTTTGCTCTTTTGAGCAAAAACAAAGCAAAAATAAATCAAAATAAACATTCCAGCTTCTACAGGTTCACTGAAAAACAGCCCAGCTGTAATAACAACAAATCATACACAGCGCATAGCTCATTTTTCCTTCTGTAGGTTAACCAGAGAAGGTCACAGCAATCATGTTTAATAAAAGAAGGTTTCCCTTATTTTCTGGCACTGGCTCTGAGCAATTGGCCCGTAAGAGCTGCTTTCAAATCACTCCCCAGTTGTTCTGTCTCTTTTCTGCTTAACATTCCTTGAGGCACTTGCAGCCAAGTAGATTATTTCTCTTTTTTTTTTTTTTTTAAATGAAACGATTATATTAATTTAGCTCAGATTTCAACCAACACACATTACAAGTCTCTGCAGATTGTATATTAGCATGGGAATTTTGAATACACAGTAATTGAAATATATTACATTCAAATAAAGTCTCAAGAGGGCAGCTTCAAATGCTGGTTTAATTCTCTTGCATTTTTTAAAGTCTGTGCGTGGTATGAAAAAAAGTCACTGAGAGAGACTCTCCCTACACTGATGAACTACTTCACTCTTTTCTCCTAATGGTACCTTGTATTTTTCCTTTGACAGCTCCCCCCGAGCGTTTGGTTTGATTATCAGCAGATCTTTAAAACTCTCTAATCCTGCCTGCAAGCGGTCTGTGTGGTGAAGACGGTCAGTATTTCATGCCTTGCCCGTCACCTAGCACACAGCCACTGCTGGGTACCTGTTGAGCTACGTTACCTGTGGCTACATCCATCCTATCCAAGAGCAACCACGCTGACCACGCACCCAGCCTAGCCACAGGCTCTCCTGCAGCTCTGCTTGCAGGATGCCCCTGCCAGCTCCTTCTCCGGGTGGCAGCAGGCTCTGCAGACACACTTACTTCTTGTCTGGACTCCACACCCTTGAGGTCTTCTTCACCAGGACTGCTCTTCTGCCAGAGCTAGCAAGTGCCATCAGGCCTGCAGAGTCTTGTTAATGCCCACAGAGGATGATTCATGCGGGCACAGCTGTCACTGCCGCCTACCCAAGGAACGGAGAGCCATGGTAATGGAAAGCAAGCCTGCAGCATGTCCTAAAATCAGTGCTTACAGGGAGTGGGTGGTCGTGCCTGTGACATGCCACCACCACAGGCTCCTTGGGAGACTGGCCGTGCATGAGCCGCAGCTGTAAGTGACTTTGGGACAGTCTGGTCATCACTGGATTGAGGTGCTGGACACAGAGATGGCACCTGGAAAAGGAAGGGAACCAGGCAGGCGTTTCCCAAGCCAGAGCTGTCCTGCTCACAGATGCCCTGCTGCGAAACATGTGGCTCTGGCTCCCCAGCAGCTGAGGGGCAGAAGCTTACGGCCTTACACCATCGCATCACCCCAGAGCCATCTACCAGCTCAGGTCCTGCAAACTGCCAGAGATCTCCTAACTGTCAGTGCTGTAGCCTCCCTGGCACTCCTATAGCCTAAAGCAACCCGTGGACTGAGGGCAGCTTCTGCTTCCTCTCTCGGCCCCATTTGCCTGTCTAGTAATAGAAAAAAAACCCAAACTGTTAGTCTGTCTTTCAAGCCAGCTGGGTGCAGTGGAGCTGTGGGTGCTGGGTGCTCCCTTGGAGCCTCTGGGGACACAGTGTGAGAAGAGTAAGATGACCTCTGATGTGTCTGTCCCTGCATTTCCCCATCCTAAGGCTGTCTAGACCCCATGGGCACCCCTTTTGCTTGGAAAGTTTTAGTGGGAAACGTGATCCAGCAGCTTCAGTCCACAGAAATCAGCCTTTGTCTTCTGCTGATCTGCATTTCTCACCCCTGCTGCCTCTGCCCCAGCAGCTGAAGTTTCCACCCCAGCCTGGCCACGTGTGGACCTCACTGCTTCTGACCCCAGGCCAGTTCTCCTCCTACCTGCACTCTGATCACTCACCCCTGCTTGTACGCCAAGCTCCTGCTCTAGCTCCTGTGGTTCACGGGCTCTAGCTTGCAAATGAATGTCATCCATGTCAGGAATTTTAATAGAAGTTAGCCAGCAAAAGAGATGGAGGATACTTCAAAATCTCCAGGCCCTAAGGAACTCTACAGAAATGAAACTGTTCAGGGCTCAATGAAGTGCTTGTACGTAGTTCTTAACTCTAACATCAGTTTCAGCAGCCGAGATTGATCACCAGGCTGTGCCATTGCATTGGTAAGCCCCAGCCAGAGGTGGGGAATTGGGAAATGTAGTGGCTACAGCACAAGGAAAGTGCTGGGGATTGTAGTATCCTATGAGCAGGAAGGTAGGGTGGGGAAAAGCCAGCGGAAGAAACACTCCCCTTACTAAAGTCAGTTAGAAACGGCTCCCAGATCGCACTAGAATGTTTCCAGAAGGAAGTATTGTTTACCAGAGAAGCCCGGGAATGCCAACCTGGATTACCCAGAGAAGGATGGTTATGGCTACTGAGAAAGCTGGTGAAGAAAGCTTGCTGTTACGAAAACAGAGGTACCAAACTCATCTCTGCAGACAGCATGGAGGGAGCTTGGGGACTGCCATGATCAGGCATTGACAGCTGTCGTGTGGGGATGCTGACAGTCCTGGTGACACGTGCATATGACACTGGGCAGCATACAAAACAGATGAGCCCCAGACTGCAAAGATCTGGCACACCCCATGTGTCTGAAGGCCGTGGACAGGACACACCACAGCCTCAGAACAGACCCTCGTTTTGTAGGGTCATTTCTGGCTGGCTGGAGATGGGGATCCCTGCAAATAAGACAAGAGATGTCGTTGCAGTGCCTTCAGTCCCAGCTGGAAGAGTGGCAGCATGACAGCAAAGTCATTTTATGTATGTGTCCCTCTGCAATCCCAGCACGTTCTGCAAGATGCTAAGCAAAGTGATAGAGCCCAAACTTCTAAGAAAGAATTTAAATATTCACACAGGCGATTACACCAGGGTTTAGAAAGGAATAGGATATTACAGCTAATTAATTTTTGATGCTACAAAGCACTGTTATTCTACTCCAAGCCAGAACAGGACCGCTGAAATCACTCTCTCCTACAACTCTAAGTTCTTAGTGATAGTCTGGAGCAAAAATGCTAACAGTGCTCAAGTATATATGTTCTAAAGTGTGCTAGTCAACAGGTTTTTTTCTCTACCAGACACAGGTTTTGGGAAGTAGAAGGGACCTTTCAGGATAGCTGGGCAGAGAAAATAACTTTGAACTGATTAATCTGAATTGTTTTGGGATGTGTGAACAGAAGTATGTTTATGGAATAAGAGTTTTACTGATTCCAAAACGATAAGTTTTGATAAAATGAGGGGAGTTACTTAATGCTTTTAAGAACTAAAAGGCTTGACTGTGAAAAAGGCTGATTATCTTTACTCTAAAGATATAAAAGCTATATACATTAACTATGCTAAGTTTGTGTTGTAACCAAAAGAGGAAGGACTCCATTGTCAACTGGATGAACAATTATCATTTAAAAAAATATCGGGAACAAGGAAAGAGCCTACTGAGAGTGCAAGGAAGACATGAGCAACAAAGAAATCCATTTCTTGTTGGTGAAGAATCATAGAGTCATAGAATTGCTGAGGTTGGAAGGGACCTTTAAGATCATCAAGTCCAACCATTAACCTACCCTGACAAAACCCACTTTTAAACCATGTCCCTAAGTACCACGTCTACCCTTTTTTTAAACACCTCCAGAGATCGTGAATCCACCACCTCCCTGGGCAGCCTATTCCAATGTTTAATAACCCTTTCAGTGAAAAAATGTTTCCTAATATCCAGTCTAAACCTCCCCTGACATAACTGCAGTGATTTTTAGTTCATATTTTTCCAAGATCCACATATGCTAAGTACAAATGTTGCCTAGTTTTCAGCTCAAGTTTCCTGTGTTGTCCTCAATAGAGTATTTGCAACACTGTGAAGCTGAAGTAATTTAGTTTCTCCAAACGGTTATTTTGTTCACTGATAATGGAAATACCTTGGACCTTTCCTTTGCATTACTTATTATCAGGCTAACTGAGGAAGGAAGAAGGAAAAAGCACGAGCAGTGCCCTGTCTCAGCACCTAGGCTGCATCCTGGATATTCCTGGGGTAAAGGCATTGCAGAAAAGCCTGTCCCGCTTGAGTGATGCCCTACGCTTTCCTGTTCTCCGTGAGGCTGCCTGGCTCCATGGACCATGGGCTTGCCCAGGCTTCTCCTGGGCCTGGGACAGTAGCTCTCACTGCCATCCTTGCCAAATGCGGCTCTGCGCTGATTAATACCACATGGCCCAGCAGGACAAATCTGATCCTGATTAAGAGTAAATACCCAATTTCCCTTCTGTTAGATTAGCCTGAGCGCATCAGGATATTTATTCTGACTTTATGCCTCATCCTGTCTTCTGACGTGTTGTGGAAGGACAAGTGATGCCTTTTCTGGCGTGCAGTTACGATGGCTGACAGCAGCCCCGTCAGGTGTGAAGTACGTTCGCACGGGTGGGTGGGCACAGCTTCTATACCTTGTGCAATATGGCTGCAGGAGTTTTGATTCATAACTAGGCTGTCTAAAACCAGATGTACGTTCCTTAGAGCTGCACTGCTGCTCTAATTAGCGTGGTGTGGGGCCGCATTTTCTCTCCCTCCCTACCAACACACCATAGTGTTTGATGGGAAGGATGTTGCTCCCTCACAAGAGTCTGATTAAAGAAGAACAGTTCTGACCTGGGAGGCATGGCAGGCTCCTTTCTGCCCTGAATTGTGCAGCATTTACTCTGCGCTCACCTTGTTGCCCCATGATACTACTGTCAGTAAGAGAGCTGAGCCCCAGGTTGGCATCGTAGCGACACTGGTGGGGGGAAAAACGAAGAGGAGGGCTCAGCTCTACCTTGGCCGCAGAAGAGAAAGTCAGGCAGGCAGCATAGCAGAAAGGCAGGTTTGGGAGAAAGTGTATCATGCATTTTTGAACTAATTTGGTGTGGTCTCCTTGGTTGTCATTGCAATGTCTTCCACGCTCATTTAAAAATACATTTATGCAGGCTGAGCAGGGAGTAGAGTGGAGCGTGGCAGCCTGAGGTGCCCTACGAGGTGCAACAACCAGCCAGCATGCCCGGGCTTTCTTCTTTCCCAGAGGCGCTCCTGAAATCACAGTTTTGCTGTTGGCCATCAGGACACGACTCCGGAGGTGCCGGTGCTTCCGAGCGGAGCACACTCCAGCTTCCCCATGCCTGGTGCCTCCAGCCGCTGCGTGGGCAGCTGGGGGCTTGCTGACAAACCACCTTGTCCTGCTCTTGGCTCCATTTCATGCACAATTTGGTTGTCTTCAGTTGAAAACTGTACTTATATAACTAAGGCTAAAAATAAGCTTTTCAAGGAGTTTTAGCTTCATTATGTCCTTAAAACTTAGGTACTTTAGCTCTTAGAAAGAGTACCTCATTGTATAAAACCGCAACATAATACTGAAGTCCTCCAGCCTTCTGTGTCGTGTATCACAAGTTCCTTAAAATCCAGCTAGCTTTAGAAATAAAACCTTCAGTTATTTTACATTAGAAAAAAAAAGCTTAAGGAAAAAAGTGGAAGCATATTTTTGCTGCATGAGCAGTCTGTGGACGTTGGTTGGTGCTCAAAAACCTCTTCCTGAAATATTTAATGTGAATTCTTGGTGATATTGTTTTGCTTCTATCACATATGCTCCATCCGTAAGATTTGAGTCATTCTTGAAGAAAACAGGAGGGTCTCCATGGTGACAAACTCCTGTGGCCTGAAAAAAATGTGACAACATTTTCTCCATATCCTAACATTTACTTTGTGGTTCTTTTTTTTTTTTTTTTTCCCCAAAGCTGAGTTTACAACGATAAACACGTAAAAGCATGGTTTTTAATATTCAGTAGAAACAAAATCTTCCAGAATGTGCAAAGAACCTGCCCTCTCTTATGTACACCTGCAAAAAGATATTAGCGTGCTCCTATGGAGTGAAAACTCTCCGGGAGGGATATGTTAACACAAACTGCTGCAGACTCACCCACACGAGAGCTACCAGAATGTTATTTCCTTAGTCTTCCCTTATGACAAATTAACAGAGAAGCATTTCTCTGATAGATCCTACCAAGATGGAGATTGCAGCATTTTATGTGTTTATATGCCCTGGTGGGTGATGGCTGTAAGGCTGCTCTGAGCAAGCGGAGTCCTGGGAAGCCCCTTGAAGGAGGACAAGGCTTTTACCCCCTGCTATGATGCCAGCAACACTCAGAGGCCCCTCTCGCGCCGAAGACCCACTGTGCAAAGGTCTGTACAAGCCACCGGAGGAAAAGGGCCGTTTATCCCAAAGGCCTCGCTTTCCTACTAATGAAATTTGAGCCGTTTTCCCCAAATCACTGGAAATTGTAAAAGGCAGAATATCCATCCAAGTTAGGGGAAAAAAACGAGCCTCTTGTTCTTCGCACCGGCTTGGAATGGGTTGTCTCAAAAATGCCATGGGATGCAACTGTGATTTTTGCACAGACTCAACTTACATTATATACGCAAAGTAATTCTAGCGGTTGCCTTGTTGTTGGTACATTGTATAATCTGTGTGAATAAAACTGTTTAGGTTTTTAACTGGAGGATTATATGGTGTAAAATTGTTGGCAAAGAAAGTCCAATTGTGTTTTGTTCTTCCAGTGCTCTATACTCACACTGATCCTGTTAAAAACACTCCAGGACTTTCAAAGCCCCTGTAGGACAGGAGCCAGCTGAGCTTATACGTTTTCTTATTGCTCCCAACATGTTAAATGGCAAACTCATTTATGTTACTGCTTCTTGTAATCTTCCAGATCATGCTTTTCTCAGTAAATTGCTTTTCATGTGAAGTTTTTTTTCAGCATCTGTAATTATGATAGAGTTGCACAACCAGTTCCCTACGAAAATGGCCTCGGCTTCCCCTAGTCTTACACAGGTTTTATAACAGAATATTTATATATATTCGGTAGGGTAGCTCCTGATTTATACTGGTTTGTTACTAAAAAAAAAAAAAAAGAAAGAAAAAAAGGACTGGTGAATTAGGATAGGTTTTTTTAACTTCGGTTTCTGGAAAAAAAATTGTGGAACAAGTGAACAATTTCTAAGTGTGAAAATGAGTAACAGATAAAATGCATTTGTCAAAGACAATCTGTTAAATTAACCCACATCTTTTCTGGGTGACAGGTCTTGTGAGTAAGGGAAAAGAAACAGAAGTTACGCATCTAGAATTCAGCAAGCTTTCCACTTTCTTACGTGATATTTTCATTGGCGGAACAGGGAAACATGGACTAAATGAAACTATGACTACAGGGTGCAAAAATAATTCGATCATGTACCAGACTGCAGGTATCAAAGATGAACTCATCAAACGAGAGGACATATTGACTGGAGTACATCTGCCACCTGCCCTGAACTTAAGTCCATTGTGCACTTTCTTTAGCAGCCCGAGAGCAGCACTGAGCACTCACCCAGCAAACCTGCCTGGGAAAAAAGGCAGGCTGCAGTTGCTCGATGCCTGTCCAATATGGCGTTGGTACCACTGATCCTGCCATCCCTGCGGTGGGGGCATGAGTTGGACCTGCTCTTGGGTAACTACAGTAGCTCACCTCTTTGTTAATGGTTCTTTACCAATGCTTCTGTTCTCAGCACCGAGCTCTGGTTGTGTTAGTTCTTCTTTGCTCTCAGCAGTGGTGGTAAGAATTTAGCATCAGTCAGCCCTAAAACTGTCACTGACTTCAGGGTGAGTGATGGTGCACTGCTCTTGTCACCATTGCTAATGGACATCCTGGGCTCAGTTCAGTAGTTGAAGTATAGGGTTCATAGGGTATGTGAGATGTGTGGGGTTGGCAGAGGCTAGACAGCACTCAAGTCCTTCTGCAGGAGCAGCTAGACACTAACTGGGGTGCCCGGGGCATCTCAAACAACACTCGATGCCTCTGTTGAGGCAGCACATCCAGTGGAGCCTAGCAGGCACCTCCATTTGATTATTTGAATCACTCAGACTATGTTGATGGTACCAAGTAATCTCCATTGACTGTAATAAGAACTGAGATTCCTGTCTCACGTGTAGATCCCTACATTTTTTCTTAGTCGACAGCTGAATCATACTTCAACTACTTTTTATAGAAGTTTTGCTGGGCATTCAGTAGTATAGGTCCAACACCAAACCATTAAAGAGAATAAGAGTTTTTCCCTAGCCTTCATAGGGGAAAGAGACGTTCAAGTCTTGGGCACAGAGGTCCTTCATTTCATGGTTCTACTGTTATTGAAAAATGGAAAATATTAGCTCCTATTAACAGTTTTCTCCCCAAAATCACCAAGCACTTTACAGACAGGGATAGGTAATCCTGCCTTTCTCCAGGCACAGAAATAGCGACACCAAGACTTGCTGTCAGATACATGGAAAATCAGTGCAAAACTGAGAACAAGACTGAATGAGTCTCAGCATATCCACCCACTAAGTCTTGCTGACCTGTGACAAATTTTAATTGCAAATTAAACTTTCCACTGATCTAATAGAAATCTGCGTTACATTTCTTTGCAACAAACCCCAAAAGCAATAAAGAAAAAAAGACGCAGAAAGAGGAGAGGTTTTAACCTACTGCATATGTATTCAAAGCATTATTGCTGTCTTGCACTTCTCATCCAGGATTCCAGCTCTGGACACTTCAGTCGCATATGTTTGGGCTCACATCACGTTACATAGGAAAGCCTTGGTGTCTCCCTTCCCTCTTTCATTACATGAGGTTTGATCATATTGTGTGAACGTTTGACCCCCAAGTGGAGCAGAATCAGGCAAGAAGAGACCACTCCTTCTGCCATGCATAAAACATTCATGTTCATTAAGATCATGGTGGGGCATAAGTACAAAAATGGAGGCTTCCAGCCAAGCAAAACATATTATAGAATATTGAGAAATTGTGAGTAATGAGATGTATGATCCAGTATTACGCAGCTTTCTCATTTCCAAATTGCAATGAAATCTGAAATTGCCCACTTTCACATCATTTACTGAGGGTTAACAAAAAGATCCATTCTCTCTCACACTGTGCTCCCTAGAGAATTTCTAAATTGTGTGATTTTGCCATTGTGGTCCTGTTCTGCTTTCAAAAGTGCTTCTGGAAAAATGTCTATTGTCCCCAAATGCCTGTTAATTGTGCTCAGTTTACTATGAAATGATTGTTTTTTCTTCTAATGGCTTATCCTGCAAATCAAACAGAGATGGGCTC
Source organism: Pluvialis apricaria (assembly GCA_017639485.1). NCBI lineage: Eukaryota > Metazoa > Chordata > Aves > Charadriiformes > Charadriidae > Pluvialis > Pluvialis apricaria. The sequence continues at coordinate 25,054,775 of CM030007.1, forward strand.
ATCCATCTCAGCTCACGCTTTCTTGCACATTAACAACAGTGCAGAAGAAAGATAAATTATGCCCACAGTTATTGCAGGCAGTCATGGTCTTCCAGCTAATCTCAGAGTAATGTCACTGGAATCCCATTATCTTCAGCAGCAGAGATTAGGCTGAATTAAGCAGCTATTTTCCACCAAGTTCCTCCTCCACCATTTACTGAATTTGCAGGGCTAATATACAGTATTAACAACTTTCCAACACAGCCTGGATTTAGTGCTTCAATGAAGCGCATGCTTTCTTGGCTACATTTACAGTGTACATGTGTATTCAAAAAGTGGGGTCTTGAGGGCAACGCAAGCAGACAATATTAATCTGCATCTAACTTCAGCAGTACAGAGCTATTCGGTTTAAAGATGCTAAATATAAGCCATCACTGAACAGATCAAAACTGACCAAGAACAAGGCCAGAAATTGGAGTTTTTACCATCAGAACAATGAGGTCCTGCAACAGTTTTCTTCTAGAAATATTAGGTGCCAAAGTGGCAGTCGCCCAAATGTGACCCTGGTCCTTCAGGAGGGCTGCAAGAGCAGTGTTCTTGATAGAAGAAGAGGAAATGGCTTCAAGATGTGCCAAGAGAAGTTTACATTGGGTATTAGGAAGAATTTTTTTACTGAAAGGGTCATCAGGCATTGGAACGCGTTACCCAGGGCAGTGGTGGAGTCCCCATCCCTGGAGGTATTTAAGGGTCATGTAGATATAGTGCTTAGGGACATGGTTTAGTGGTGGGCTTGTCAGTGTTAGGTTAATGATTGGACTAGATGATCTTACAGGTCTTTTCCAATCTAGGAGATTCTGTGATTCTGTGTGGTCCAGCCTGCCCGGCAACGGACAACCTCTGGAGGTGACTCCAGGTACGAGGGATGCCTGTGCACGCATGGAGACTGTGGTCTTCCCAGCCCACCACCACCTGCCTGCACCTCCCAGCCCTTGCCCGAGGGACTCCTGCAACAGCGTTAGAGCTGCCATAGGGAAACATACGCTGCTCATCGCTAAAAACTCTCCTTTTCTGATTAAACTGCTGTTTCATCTGGGATGGTAGTTTGCACTCCTAGAATATAGATTCCAATTAAATTAAAAAGGAAAACAAAAGTAAATACAAATTGATGTGAAAACAAAAAAAGTCTGATCAGTGGAACCTAAAATCAATGATACATTTTTAACTTTTCGGCATGCACAGAAAAAGTATAAAGGCATCTCTAAAAAACTCCAACTGCTGCTGTAACAGAAACATGCTCATAAATGATCAAGAAAGTTGTAATTGGGTATTTAGGCATTTGCAGGCTAATTTGCCCCCAGAGCACTCAATTTCCTCTCCTTCTCCCATAATTTTCTTTAACTGTAATTTCATTTCAATTCCTACTCACTGTAAGACCCACCAGGTTGTGTGGCATTAGCTACAGTTGTGCTCAAGGCGCGTGCCAGTTTGCCAAAGGCCCTTCTGAAGTTGATTACAACATACGTTGTACCAAGACATGTTCAATAGCTCAATTAACCTATCAGTCATATTATATTGAAGTACCTGAGCAGGAGCGGTTGGATGAACAGCACCAGCACTTCTTCATCTGAGTAAATATAGCCATAACTTAGTTTTCCTGGAGTTAAAGTTCTCCATTTGTTCTTATTACATATGGGAAAAACTCAAATGCATTCTGAGTTTAAAATGTTACCCCTGCTACTGTTACCACAGATCAAAATTGCACTTGCTTGGATAGCACATGGGAAACCTCTGGTGCTATTTCTGGTGTCATTTCTGGTGTCTGGAGGTTGTGTGCAAGGGAATTAAAAAACCTGAAAGGCTCCAAGGTGGCAGAAGTTTGTAAGCTGGGAAACCCACATCTATGTAAGATGCTCTCTGTGGTAGCTCAGAAAGCTCCTTCTCAAATTAATTTTGCATACTTCTAGAGGCCACTAATGGAAGTGAGCACTGATGTTTTCTCTGGCAACTGTGCATACAGGATCATGCATGAAGTCTTACTGGAACCAGCTGCAGGCCATGTGGTCTAGCTGTGTAATTAAAACACCTAGATAGTGCACTCAGTGCAGTGTGTACAATTACCGCATCTTGTTACCAGCTCATAATCTTGAGACTTTCCAACAACAGAACCTCTGTTCTGGCTCTTGAACGCAACCAAATAGCAGCAATTCATTAAAAAACTTGTTAAGTTGCCTAGGATAGCTTCAGTGTTGTGGTAATGCTTTCGCGCTGAGAAATCAATGAAGCCTTTCCAAATACCTATAAATCGCTTTGAAATATTTCTTAATAATTTAAATTCCTGCCCAGTCCCGCTGAAGTCAACAGCATTAAACAGGCATGGTTGTACGACAGAACTCAGCAAAGAAGGACTGAGCCGAGGGGGAGATTTGGGAAGAATGACAGATGTCCGAGTAGGGCTCCCAAGTAAATCAGCACACTGAGTTGGCACTGGGACACTTCCAGCAGAAAACCTCCAGCAGAAAACAAACACTTTTAAAAAAAAAAAAAACACTTGCAATTTTACCAGTAGAGGGAAACAGAGCACCTTGGCTGCAACCTGTTCAGAGATGCAGGGTTGTCACTGGCATCTTGAGTGTCCTTTTTCCTTGGTGATGAGCTGTTCTCCTGCCTCTTCTCCCAGCGAGCGCCCAGGTTGACCCCTTGCTTCCCACAGCCGTGCACTGCCTGGAGGCAGCCCCATGCCCGGCAGCAGGCAAGCACCCGATCTGCTCAGCTCAAGGGATGCACAATACCTTCAGCATCCTGCTGTCTGGGCTTGTCTCTTCCCGAAAATGGGATAGTGTTTGCCCTTCGTACATAAATGACACCTTCAAAGTTGATTTCATGAAGTTAGATTGCTAAATCTCCATTAAAGCACTTAAATACAAGTAGCTTAATCTTCAAAGCTGTTACATACCTCTGACTTAATGGAATTTGTGACTTCTTAGCGCTACTGGAAATCAGGTCCCTAAAGATGTGCTTCAGCACTTAGATTTGGCATTAGGATCCCGGCTAGAAGGATGGAGTATTTTGGCGGGGGTGTGTGTGTTTGTGTGTGAGTTGTTTTTCTTAGTCTGTTAAGAAATAACACTTTTATATGCAACCTATAATTGGTATTTTTGCTTGCTCTTCAGCTTCTCTGCCTTTTTCATCGTAGCGACCAGAATGTACAAGTTTAGATAAAAAGATGGTATATATGTATCTTCCATGGTACAAATACAGCAGCAGTTCCTTGAAAGCAATAAGTTCATAAACTTTCAAAGGAAAAAAAAGTTCTTGCTTTCCCTGGGATGGATCCTGTCTTTGGCAGCTGGAGAAAAAATAGGTGGTCAGAGAGATTTTCCGTTCATCCAAATTTGTGTGCAATCTGTGCTTCACCACTCATCCCAGACTTCTCTTCTCTGTCCCGCGTCCTGCAGTGGCACCTTCGTGTTCCTAGAAATGACTCCTGTTAGCAGTCGTAAAGGAGGGAAGCTGGCAGGCTGTGTTTTAATTCTGCCATTATTAGTCCAGCAGATGGACGGAGTAATACCAGGCCCGTGGTTGTAACCTACAGCAGAGAGTTGTAAGTAACTTTTTAAATGGACTTCATTTCCTGAAGTCATGCCACGGGGAGGAAGAGTTCTCTGAGGTCTGGGTCCCCCATCGTCAAACTCAGGGACTTGTGGTGAGGTGCCGTGCTACCTTTGGCCAGGATTTGTTGGGGCACAACAGGACTCACACCAGCATGGATTCAGGATGTGACTGCGATGGGCACTTGTGCCCTGAAAGGCTCTCCTGGATCCTGCAGCTGAGAGCATCTCTTCAATAGACCTAAACGTGCAATGCATTATCTGCACGTACAAATGGAACAGCTTAAAAATAATATTTTAATTCCGGAAAACCACAGACTCACAGCAAAGTAGTCAAGAAGTGTGAGTTATAATTAGTGGAGTTTCTACAGGTTCAGTTCCCCTGTTGGGTAGCCCTCTGCCCATTAACACGCTCTTCTTAAAGGAGTCAATACTCCACAACCATTCAAAAGCTATTTTTTTAAAAAAACCAGCTTGTTTCAGTAAGAGGGTTATCATTCCTTAGATGAGATCAATAGACAAAGCTGATTTTTCCAAAAATTGAGGTTATTTTGGGGTTTAGTCTTGTCCTTGGAAACTTGTCTTGCATTGAAAAACAGGTCTTACAGAGGAATGATGAGAAATAACTGAAAATGAGACCATCGGAAAGTGTTGCACAGGAAATGTGTGTTTTTTCAGTTGCACTTTTACAGGCTTGTCAATGAAAGGTGTAGATGTAGCACCACATCTGCATTTTATGGGCAAGAATCTTTATTTTTCTGCTTTCATAAAAACTACACTATTGTAGTAGTCATTGCTTCTCATGAAAAGTTTGTACATGGCTGGAAAAATGTAAAACAAATGATACAGGACGTCAAATTATCAGTATCATTTGTTTTGAAGTGAGAGCATGCAGAAGATTACTTTAGAATCGGCACTTTTTACAAGCTTTGTCTGTGTTTTCTTCTGTGTGGGTTTAATACCAGCCTGTACTGGAGTGATAGAAAGAAATTGTTACAAGCTTTTTTCAGTGAGGGCTATAAGCTGCAAGTAAAATGCAACAGATAGGATTATATTAAATTGCCTCAGTCATCAAGCATTTTCTTCTCCCTGTTATCTTTTATGGTAACAGCATTGCTTGCTTGACTCACTTTTGCATCTTGTCTGTTGGGAGGGAAAAACCATAAAGTTTTCTTATGCTGTACTCATTTCAGCTGATTTTCTTTTTGGCAAAGAATGATGGGATTAGCTAAAAATAAATCTGGTATTGACAGTGTCAGCTGTTCCACAACATACATTAGCTTCCAAAAACCATAGTATTGGATCGAAAATAATTTCTTCCAAATCATTCAATCTGAAAATCTATTTCCTTCTTAAGTAAGCTGGACCATGCTTTCAGGATTTTCCTTGTAAGTACAAGGACAAAGAACTTGCTTTCTAACGGAATAAGTGTTTTTTCCATTTTCCTTTGAATCTAGAGAATAAATACCTAATACATTACATCTCAATAAGATCCACAAATTAACAGTATTGTCAAGATTTTCAAAGGCTGGTGGATAAAGTTGGACAACAACTTCATGAAATGCCTTTTATTCAGCTACCTAGCTCTTGTAATGGTAATTGGAAAGAATTGTGCTGTACCCTTAAATGATTTCTTAAGTCTCTTCATTTCCATGTGACGTGCTAAGGGATGGCTTGGGTAACAGAAACTCAGTTATATGTTGTTTTCCTTTTCATACAATATGCTCTCCTTGTTTAAAAAAACACACTCAAAACTAGAAAAAAATGTTCCATTCCAAAATAATAGCTGATAGCAGTACTAATGAGGTTTTGTTTAATAGGCCTGTAATACTCACCACTCATGGTGAATATGAAGTCTACAGAGAAATCATCTTAAGCAGAACATTAGTATTCTTTACAAATGTCAAAATAAAAAATGTCTCCTTAAACAGTACGTATTTTCTATTCTGACTTTTTTCTCCTTGTATTTAAAACTCTTTCCATTAAAAGTAAAGAGCTCAGTTGGTGCTAACTGTCCCAGTAAGAATGAGTTGTGCTGATCATTTGGGCTGGGGTAATGCATTCCCCTCTAACGCTATTGCCATTTGCTGGTAGTTGTTATGAATGCTGACTCCTGATCTGAACTTATTTAACACAACTTTTGCCAGCTATTTTTCCCATGTTCTTAAGATTTAAGCAAATAGCAAGTCAGATTTGGAGATACAAATAAAGCATAAAAATACATTTCATGTTTCGCTCAACTGATTTATATTCAAAGTAGCTATTCATTAGAGGATGTACTTTCCTACGGAAATATGCTGCAACAAAAACGTACCTTGCAATGGCCTAGTGAAAACCATCTTTGCACCTGTATCTTTGCAAATGTTGTCATACCCTTCTTGAGTGCTTTTAGCTTGGAAATTATTCAGATGGAAACATTATGCTGCATATGATCACACTTAAGAGCTGTGAAATGAAGAGTGGTGCACAGGGACCGAAGGCAAGCATGTAGAAGAGACTGTGCAAGTAACCTTCTCTATTCCTCAAAATCCAAAATCTGCAAGGGCTTCTGACACCTACAAGAGAAGAAATTGCTTTTAGGAGCTTAACTTGAAAGGGAGCACTCTCTTCACCCTGCCACGCCATTACTTTCCTGGAATCATTATAGCAACAGACAGTTTATAGCAGATGTTCTGGGGTTTTATACTATTTGGTTAACTTCGTGACACTAAGAAATTTAATATTGGACTGCTTTCTTGCTTTGATATTAGTTTGAAGTGATTCCATGTGTGCTTTTATGTCCATACGGATATTTAAATCTAGTAACTGAGACGATACTTCAGTGCCAAGGTCAGAGTTACATATTTTTTTAACCTGACAATAAGAAATGATCAAATTTTTTGCACACCTTGCCCTTGAACTTAATTCATCTATTCTGAGGCAGGGATTATAGTTTAGTACCAAAATTCAGCTTTCATCTATATTGGTTTTTAGCAAGATATGTGGACTTCCAGATCTGCAGATAAAGATTTGTGATAGGCATTCTTCTTCTTGTCCAAAACTGTAAACAGAAATGTAATACTTGGCCATTAACTTACGAAGAGAATATTTACATTGAAGAAACATCAACTTTGCAGAAATCAGATGCTATGTCCAGCTGGAATTGGGCAACACAAATCAGAAGGCAGAATGCTGTTACAAATTGTGACACTTCAAATTTCAGTCTACAAAGCAAAGAACGAGTTGCAAGAAAACACTTTCTTATCACTTCCTACAATATTTTTCTATTGCCTACCATTTTGTAAAGCAAGTTTCCACTCATTTACTCATTTCCAGCTCTGGAGCCCCCAACGTAGGAAAGACATGGGCGTGTTGGAACGGGTCCACGAGAGGGCCACGAAGACAATCCAAGGGCTGGAGCACCTCTCCTATGAGGAGAGGCTGAGAGAGTTGGGGTTGTTCAGCCCGGAGAAGAGAATGCTCTCGGGAGACCTTATTGCGGCCTTCCAGTACCTAAAGGGGGCCTGGCAGGAGAGCTGGGGAAGGACTTTTTACAAGGGCATGGAGTGATAGGAATGGCTTCAATCTGGAAGAGGGTAGATTTAGATTAGATACTAGGAAGAAATTTTTCACTTTGAGGGTGGTGAGGCGCTGGAACAGGTTGCCTAAAGTTGTTGAGGCCCCATCCCTGGAAGTGTTCAAGGCCAGGCTGGATGGGGCTCTGAGCAATCTGGTCTAGTGGGAGGTGTCCCTGCCCATGGCAGGGGATTTGGAACTCAATGATCTTCAAGGTTCCTTCCAACCTAAACAATTCTATGATTCCTTCAGACAAACACTGGTTTCGGAAGAAGGCAAAAAGTTTCTCTATGATGTGAGAAATGTGCAAAGACCTGTTTTCACAGTTTGCATTGCTGCCTGGGAAGAGACTGCTCAGAGGCTCCCTCTGACCCGTGGCAGTGCTCAGCCCCATCTCTCCCTGCACCAGGGGGCCCATCTCCTCCTATGAAGAAACATGAAGCCCAGGCCTGATCCTGCAAAGACTTCAGTGAATGAGTATTTAGAGAGCATGCACCATGCCCCAGGCTAGTCCCTAAGAAGAAAACTCCCTATAAAGACAGTAGGAACTTAGGAAGTAGGTTTGTTCATCAGGTGCACCAAGTTAACTTGATTTTTTGGAAGCTTGTCAATGTTTGTCTACTCATAATTTGTATTTTTTTTTGCTGAGACATCTGATAAGGGAGACTATCCTGTGCTTGGTTTGGTGGGACATTAAACAAACTATCATCATTAAGGATGATAAGAAAGTTATCTGCACTGTACTTGGCTCTCCCATGGATGGGATGATCTGACTAAGGCAGGTAAATGCTCTTCTACAAGCAAGAGGAAGGCTGAGGTTTGGATGGTGGAGGTTGTTCTTAGTCATAGTTACAACATCGTAATGGCCAAAGAGCAGTTAAATGGGTGTTGCCCGCATTATGAAGGTATAAATGAAAAAGGATTTCACCCTGAAAAGCCTGGTCTTGTTCTGGTTCCCCTAAGCCTTCAGAGATGCTATCAAGGCTGTGAACTGTAAAGCAAGTAAATGTGTCTGAAAAGCACTTCTCTCTCCCCTTTCTGTGCTGCTGTCCCAGCTCCCCTACGGTACAACATGCATGGAGGCACCCTGGAAATGCACGGGTGGCCTAACCAGGAGATCCAGCACCATGGGGCCACATGAGGCTGCTGGTCTGCTCCTGCCCTCAGCCCATGGTAACAGAGTAATTAATTATGATGTTTTAAGAAAAATCTTGTCCAGGAGCCATCTGGTTTGAGAATAGCCAAATGATGGCTGTGGCTACTCCAGCAAAGAGATGTTTCTGAGCCAGCGGCAAAGTAACAGTCTTCTCAGATACCCTCCACACAGAGGCTTTCTGGAGCCTCTAGCTCTTTCCTGACCAACGAAGTATGGGAGGTCTAGTAATAGCACTAGCAGTCACGGAGGAACTACACCAGGCTTGAAATTAGGGCTGATGATAGCTTAAAAGAAGAGTTTTGAAAATAAAGCAATACTGTTGGTGAGGTAAGTAAAACTGCACCCAAGGTATATACAGTTACTGAAAAATGAAAACCACTATTCCTTCACTTGTATTTATGTGCTAGAGGCAGAAGTCATGAAACTGCACCATATATGTTGTCACCGGAAAGATGAGCTGTCATTCAGCTTACGCAGAGCAGAGCCCTCCTCTTCATCCAGAAACTGCAACAATGCGTTTTGGTTTACATGTCTGCTCTTCCTTAATTGAAATAAATCACCTTGAGTAAACGTACTCCTGCTTCTCCTGCATACAGCAACACCAGGAGCTCTCAGTTCCCTGAACTAGTGACTTTCACAACTTGTGTCTTTTCAGTTTTTCTTTTGCTAAAGCATTCAGCTCAAATAAATTATCTCAGGTGATATTTTAAAAATAAAATCATAGAATTATGCAAGTTGGAAGGGAGCTCTGGAAGTCACCCAGTCTGACCTGCACTCAAAGAGTTGAGGTCAGTGGCTCAATGTCCAAGTGAAGACGAGTGATGAGTGCTATTCCTCAGCGGTCAGTACTGGGACCTGTACTATTTAACATCTTTGTTGGCGACATGGATATTGGGATGAAGTGCACCCTCAACAAGTTTGCTGATGACATCAAGCTGTGTAGAGCGGTCAACACACTGGAGGGGAGGGATGCCATCCAGACGGACCTGGACAGGCTTGAGAGGTGGGCCTGTGCAGACTGCATGAAGTTCAACAAGGCCAAGTGCAAGATCCTGCACGTGTGTCACAGTCATCCCAAGCACAAATACAGGCTGTGCAGAGAATGGATTGAGAGCAGTCCTGAGGAGAAGGACTTGGGGGTATTGGTGGATAAGAAGCTCAACATGAGCCAGCAATGTGCATTCGCAGCCCAGAAGGCCAACCGTATCCTGGGCTGCATCAAAAGAAGTGTGGCCAGCAGGGTGAGGGAGGTGATTCTGCCCCTCTACTCTGCTCTCGTAAGACCCCACCTGGGTCCGACCTAAACCATTCTATGATTCTGTGATCCCTGCTTGGAGCAGGTCCAGCTATAACAAGTTGCTCAGGGACACATCCTATCGAGTGTTGAATATCTCCAAAGACGGTAATTCTACAGCTTTTTTGGGTAACCTATACCAGTGTTTGGCCACCTTCAGGGCAAAATATTTTTCCATATATCTAAAATAGTTCATGAAGTATTTAGGAGAAAAAAAGCAGTTGCTCATTAACAGTATAAAAGCTCCTGCACCAGATTAAGTCATAAAATAAAACAGGGAAATGTTTGTTAACCATCAGCAAAGGACTGACGACAGTAAATAGTAGAATATATGTTAAGTAAAAGGTGGTGAATCTGTTTTGGAGATTTTTGTAGTTATTTTTTTTAACAAAGAAAATAGTTTAATCATAGGCAGCCAACACACTTGCAAACTCAGGCTGGTAGTTTACCAAGGCACAAAAACCCTCCGAATTCAGGGTGGTTATATTAAAAGTTGGATAATTCAAGGAAATAAACACATATTTATGTATATAGGGATATATACTAATAGAAAACCCCATGCAACTCTCTAGAGCACTAGCACTGCTGCTCCATGTACTCTAGGCACATGGATAGGTAGCTACGGAATATCCTTTTAACACGATCTCTCTCTCTTACAGCTCCCCCAGTGAATTTAATACAAAAAGAATCCACTAATTCCCATGGGCACAAGTTGTACTCATTTTCTTTTGCAATTTGTCTTCCCTGGCGTAGATCTGTAGGTTACAGCTTTCATTTTGTTATGCTGAGGGGGTCAGGGCTACAAGAAGAGCCTTGTACTCCTTCGCACCATGTTCCCCAAGCCCAGAAACAGAAGTCCTCAGGCCCACAGCAGCATCTGGGTGCCATGCCAGGGGCAGAGCCATGGGTGGTGCTGCCCTGCCATCTACACCCTGTGTGCCCCGTGCATCCCCACCTTCCTGAGCCACACTGAGAGACGAGTGGGGTGCAGGGAGACGTGTGGTCGGAGCTGTGGCAAAGCCCTGCCCCACGCGCTTGACCCCATCTGCCAGAGCTGGGGGTCCAGCGGGCAGCAACTCCTGCCTCAAGTTCCCAGAGAATGGCAGCTCAGGTCTTAAAGTTGCTCAAGGACATTTCAGGACATCATGTCTCTAAGGAAGAAAGTGAGACTTTGCATGTTCACCTCTCAGTATGTGCATTTTTTGCACACAAATGCAGATTCTGCAGCAAATGACATTTTTTGATTCTTTTTGTTAGACCAGCGGTTTCTGTGGATGTTGTATTCTTGTACTTTCTCCCTGGAGCATCGGTTGCCATATGGAAGTTTGTTCTGGTTTCTAAGAAAAAGTACTGAAAAGCTGCGTGCTACTCATGGCCAAGGGAGGAGATTTTAAAGGAGGGCAATGATAAGTGGTCACAAGTTGCTTACAGAGCTTAAATTGGTCCTCGTGACCCGTTCCTCATCTATGGTACCACTTCCTTGGAGAAAGCTTAACCAACTTTACAAATTCAGAAAAATGACTAAATGTTAGTATAACTCATGCTAGCAATGTTCAAATAAATAGTGCTTGTCTGGTAATAATTATAATTATAAACTCTAGTCACTCCCGGTAATTAGAAGCACTTGGAGAATTGTGTCCTCATCCAAAACCTTATCCATGGGCAATGTGCTGCCGTGTGCCCCCAGTGCCTTTGCGTTCAACAGAGCCTGACCAAGACCAATCAAGCTGTGATAGGCTCCATGCCACAGACCGTATGCTGTGTCACCCAAGGGCCACATTCCTCTGAGTGTGAGACTCAGCAGAGGTGATGCGTTAGAGAGAGGCCAACATGTATTTGTGGGTAATGTGCTGCCCTCTTCCATACCATGGCCATTCGTTCCTGTCAGGGCTGGAAATGGTGCAGGTTTTGACTGCCTGTGACCGAACCGGTCTTGCGTCACTCAGCAGGATGTGTCCCTGCCACCACTGGGCTGTCCTGGACCAGCTGTGACAGTGTGGCTCAGCGAGGACATTTCTGCTGGAAAAGCTGTGACTGGTAAGCCACTGTTTCTTTCTCCTAAACACGCCATTTTTCACTGGGCAACAGAAACAGCCAAGAAGTTTTAGAGGCCAAAACTGCACAACTTCTTTAGAAGCAGCAGAAACCAACCACTAACATTTTAAATGTGTTTTATTGTTGTTGATTTGTTTGTTCTCCATGTGGCTGAACAGGCTTAGTAAGACTTATCTGGTGGAGATGCAGCAAGGGCTGCCTGCCTCCTGATTCTCCAACCGCTGGTTGCATCCATGTTGCGAAATAAGAGATGGTTAGAGCATCTGACTATCTACAGGAGTGAATGATAACTTATACCCTGGCTCTCTTTGCAACTAATCCAGCTACCCCTTTCCAAGAAGAATCTGTAAATAGAGCTAGCCCTAAGCCAGAGTGGCCAAACACCAAACTGTGTCACCTGGTCTCAAGGCTAGAGGTTGGGGTTTGGCCCTTAATCATGCAGTTGTCTTGAGAAATCTCTGGCTGAGAAGTCCACCTCGTCATGAAGGAGTGAAGAAGATAAGGACGTCTTTATAAATCCATAATAGCCTGTCAAGCAGGACGGTACATTTAGTTCCTTAGTGAAAAGTTCCCCACTCCACGACATCTGGAAGAGGGAAGTCTTCTTGGACAGCCACATTGCGGCAATGATTTCCAGGGAGGAGGACAGAGTCAAAACAAAAGAAATGTCTGAACTGTGAGCAAGGAAAATGGGAAGAGAAACCGAAAGCTTTGAACTAAAGTAGGAATAGATAGTGTGGGTGTGTTTGTTTGTCCTAAAGGGGCAGAGATTAGATACGATTGAAAACATCATAATAATGTAAACTGATATAAGGTAGAAGCTGTCAAGTGAAGCGAATTGATAAATACAGTAACAAGATCCATGGTTGAGTGGCTCAGGGACATAAGGAAGAGTACAGAAACAAAAGAACCCTGGTAACAGCATCGGTTAATAGCTAGTTAGTAAGATAAAATTGTTGAAAATGATACAGCAGTGGCACAAGCATTGTTTTGTCCCAGAAGTTACTTATCTCTGGATTGTTGTGTCTCAGTAATCTCATATGATGGCAGGACATACAGAAATGTTTTGTCATTTTACCATCCATCACAAGCCGGTTGTTTATCTGAACAGCATTGTGATTACCCAGGAATGCAGCTCCATGGCAGGGAGGAACAGGTCTTCAGGACAACTGAAGTGTCACAAAACCAGGGCTTAAACATGCCTGAAAAAGTCAGCTCTTCTCTTGAACTAGGGAGAGCAGATCTAATCATGAACATGCATGGTTGCTAATGTGATTTTTTATAGTGAGTATATTTACCTAAGTCTTTATTTAATAAAATATTGAGCTTTTAATGAAGAATTCAAAACTAGAGATGAAGAATCAGGAAGAAGAAGTCACCTTCACAAGAACAAGCCTTTGTTCTGGTTCTTTCTTCTTTGTAGATCAGATGAAGACTCAAGTAATGGCAATTTAACAAATTAAAAAATGTTAACTAATATGATGTAACTGTGCATTTCCACCCTCATAGCCTACCCCACTTGTGTTCGATTATCTCATTGAGAGTGGTCCAGGCTAAGTTACCTCATCTAGCAGTTGAGGAGTGCTAAAAGAGTGTAAACAGGGGGGATTCAGCTCCACAGTCCCATGAGTGGTGTTGGGCTTGGGTAGTTGAATGCAGGTGGCTCCATGTGAGTTGGGTGTTGAAGGTCCCTTTACAGCCCTCGGAGACCCACTCAGTCTGGCCAGCCCCAGCTGGAGGGCGCTCGGCTGGTCAGCAGGGGTGCCCACTTTGGGGCAAGCTGAATCATTCCTTGGTTTTACTGCCTACGGTGACAGGGGTTTGATTCAGGTCTGCTGATATACCTACCTTCCCAAACAACTGCCTGGGATACCCCAGGGGATCTCAGGTGGCATTAGGAGCCTGTAGCTGAGCATACAATAAACCCTATAGGCAGTGGTTTGGTGCAGCAGGTGCAAGGCACAGCTGTATTGACTAGGCTGAAGGAGGAGGTCAGACACCCAGCTCCTATTGTACATCCACAAAACCAAGGTGTCCAAATCTGGAGCTGAATTTGGCCCTTTCCAACTCTTTCTGTGGCTTGACTGACTTACCAAGCCACAGTGACTGGATTGTGTGGCCAAAGTGTCCTTAGCTGCTGCGAGCAGATATTTCTTTCCCCTGTTCACCTTTTTTGTTTTTATCTTTTCCATCCGCAGCAGGGCACTTGTCCCTACTCTCTTGCCTTGTTTTTATCTTGTAAGCTCTCTGTAGCACTTAAGGCAGTGGAACAATACAGACTGTTAAAGATAAAATACAAACACCTGGTACCACTCAGTTGTGGTTACAGCAGTCTCCTGTAACTGGCTTCTGTGTAGAAGTGACACAGATTTCAGCCTGATGTGAAAAGAGCTTAAGACTTGAGAATTTTTGGCTTGCTTGCAGCTTTATGCATGCATTTCATGCTAACAGCTCAATGTGGCAGTCACGTACAGCCTTCCCCCACCTCCTCCCCCGCTGTTGGTGTGTTAGGAGAAATAATTCTCACTCTGTGGCTGCAAAAGATAGCAAAAAAATCTCAGTAATGCATGAACCAGGCACCCCCGCACTGTTTCGAGCTCAGCTATGCTGACAAGCCATGACATTGTGCTGCAGGACGGTCTCGTGGGTGACCTGGAACACCACCTGCCATATGGACCACTGCTCCATCACACAATTTCGTAAGGATGCTCACAGGCATGATTTACAGGAGGCGGGGATTGTTAGTGTTCTGCCAGTTGTAATCTCTGCTCAAGTGTGTATCAGTGATGTTTTGGGGTTTTTCTGCATGCTGGAGCCTGGAAGAAACAAGCTGTTTTCTGATTATAGGGATCTGAGCGACACGCATATTTTTCTCAGTTATGTGGTGTGTTTGATTACTAACATTTTGGAAATTGCACACTCTTCTTCTGGCAAAACCAATTATTTTCTGCAATCTCACAGCATGAGCATTGTTGTCACTTGAAAATGAATTTTTCAGGATTGTGTTTTATGCTGCAGTTTTCTTCTTCCTTTAAATTAGCTTTCATTTGTGTTTTTCACAGATGCAGCTAGAGCATGTGCTGGAAAGCACCAACCAGGGCATCATTCTGTGGCTTTCAGTATTAAGCATGTTCCTGCGAACAGTAGCTGCTGTGATAGGCAGGACCCCTGACTCTGGAGCAGGTTCCCACTGAGCTAGTGACTCCACAAACCCAGAAAGTGATGAGCTACACCATGGGAGTTTACAGCTGAAGAGTATGTAATAGGTATATATGAAGTACATAAGTGCAAGGAAGTCTATGTAATATGGTAAAGGAGGAAATACAAATTAGACAATCTTAGTGAACATGGCAGAGAGTGTTCTTGGCACAAGAGCAGCCTAACATTTTGGTAAAGCTTATTTAAGTGGGGCAAGGTCATAGTGGGAAGGTGATGTTGGTTTGTAAAACTGTGCAAAAAGATGTGAGCTCTTTGGACACATCGGCCTTTTTTTGTGCCTGTGCTGTGTAGGCACAGTTGCCGACGAGTGGAAAGAAGAGCACGGAATTAGCTCCACGGGTAGTAACAGGAAGCTTTCCTCCCATGGGGAGGGCAGCAAAAAGGAGGTAGATGGATGAAGAGAGCTGGTATCTGAATAATGGCTGCAGGATAATATTCGATATTAGCCAGTTTGGGGCCTCCCAGGTCAAAAGAACTATGGAACAACTGGAGAAGGTCCAGTAGAAGGTTACCAAGGTGGTTGGAATGTAGAGCACACAACCCAGGAGGAGAGGTTGAAGGACCTGAGCTGATTTACTCTGGAGAAGGTGAGGCTAAGGGCTGATTTAACTGCTGCCTAATACTACCTACAACTGCCCAAAGGGCTTCTGTGAAGACCTTGGAGTCAAATTCTTCCTAGTAATGCCAGGCAATAAAAGCAGGGGCAACAGCCATGAGTTGTGGTGTGGGAGTTTTAGGTAGGACATGAAAGGTTTGCCGGAAGAGTAAACTTTTTACCAGAGCAGTTACCCAGAGAGGGGAATCCCCATCCTTGGAGATTTTCAAGACTTTGCTGGATGATACAAGGCTGGCCTGATCTAGCTTTGGTAACAGACCTGCTTTGAGCAGGAGATTGCACCAGAGACCTCCAGAGGTCCCTTCCAGCCAACATGTCCATAACTGCAGCCATGCTCTGCTTGCATCCAGAGCTTCAACCTAACTTTGCTGACAAAACATGGCCACTGCACAGTGGCACCTAGTGCTCATGTAGGGTGTGATCTGCCTCATCATTCCCTTCCCAAAGGTTTAGGTTTTCTACCTCTTCCCTCAGACTGTGTCTCTACTGCTAAATAAATGAAGGGTAGGGACCAAGCCACCTTCACCGCACACTGCCCATCACACTTTTCTGCAGCTGGTTCTGTCAGGGTGCTGATTGAGCTCCACGGGCCACCACACACAGGACACCCTGCACCTCAAGTGCCTTGGCTTGTCTAGCAGTCCTTGGGCTGCAAGATGCATCTCTTGCCAACAGCTTCAGGAAGCAGCCCAAGAGATCAGCTCTCCCCTCCCCGAATGGCTGGTGAAGAAGGCATGGAAAGGGCAGCAAAAGGGTCACTGCCTCAGGTTCATGGTAAACGTGTCAGAGAGTGCAAGTGCTCAGCATCACTTCAACCCTGCAAAGAGGAGCCAGGCAGCCAGACACAGAGCTGTCAGTAGTGGTTTGGGAGCACCTAATTAACCAGTAACATGGACAAAAAAACCTCTTTATGGCATGCTGAATTACATGGGTAATTAAATGGGTTCAGGTGGAAGGTAGGGTATGAGACAGCCAAAACCATCTCCGAGTGGCTGTGCAATTCAAACTTCAAATGTTCCTAGCTACTGTCTCTGCAATAGGCAGCTCTGATCTGGCAGAGAAATCAAACCTTTCATCTCCATAGCGTGAGCTGCCCAAACCGAAGTCTGTTGCTCAGGCACATCATTCCCAGACACCTGCCTGTGTCCGCTGGGCCACAAGCCAACAGTGAACCCCACCAAGTGTGGAGCCGAGGGAAAACTCTGTTTTTCCTGACTGATCTCAGCCTCCAAGTGATGGAGGAGAAAATACAATAATGTGTGGGTGTGAAGTAACACTTTGAGGAAGAGACGTTGGGATGCTGGAGCCTACAGGATTGCCTGAAGAAAAGGAAAGCTAATGGGATGTGAAACCTCTGGCAGCAGATGCAGATAAACAGGCATAGGATAAACACAGGATTCAATTAACGGGAAGAAATTTCTGTCCATGAATGTAGGCTGATTCGTCTCCTGAGTAGGGCTGGGTCTCTGAGAGGCCACAGCGACGTGAACTGCTTCTCAGGGAATGACAATGCTGGGGCTGTGTGCAGGACCTGAGCGTGCATGGAGTGAATAACAGATTTCCACAAGCCTGATCACTCTGAATAAAGAAACACCTTCTCTCTCACCAGCCAGTTATTTATTCACTTTCAAGAAAGCAGGAGATGGGGGGAGAGAGAGAGAGACTAGCAGCAGATATTGGTATTCAAGAGCAGAATTAGAATTTTAATCTATGTCTGCTACTCAGGAGGCAAAATTCTCAATATAAATGCTAAGTATTGCACGCTCTTATTGTGATGGCTGCATGAATATGCATTGTCGCTGCTGGCATGGGGAGTCTGTCTCACCGTCCTTTGGCTTTGCCAACAGTTTGGATGTGCAAGAGCTATAAGGAAGCCAGCCAGCAATTCCACCTGAGGACATTAGCAAGAGAAGCAAGGCTGGGATGGCTATAACATGGGATTAAAATAAAGTTAAAGGCAAGTCTGGCTGAGATCTCCCAATGCAAGGGAGATTCCTCTCCCTCCTCATGCTCTGGAAGATGGGACTTGAGTCTCACCTCCTTCCTTTCCCCTCCCATGTGGCAGTGGGGACAAAAAGGGGAAGGCGGCTAGAGATGCCCCCTAACAGCAGCAGAAGCTGCTCTCCAGTCACTCGGAGATGGCTGTGCCACCCTGCTGGGACTGCCTCTGGAAGGGGGAGAGCTGAGCAGACTTGCATCGCTTCCAGTATTGCCCCTCTGACCTCCTGCTCTCCTCAACTCCCTTCCCAAAGCTTTCCTGTGCTTCATACAAACACGTGTGCTGTGGCTGGTGCCTTTGCGGCTCCCACACTACTGCCTCTCTTGTAGGACCTGCCCAGTGTCCGATTCATCCAGGTAGACCCCGGCTCTAGGCTGTTTGTAAGGTGTCAATAGTATGACAGCACAGCTCTGGATTGGTCCCTGGATGATGCCATCAGGAGTGTGTATACTGATAATGAAACGAAATGCTGCTCCGTCCCATCGCTTACCATCTCAGGATCTTGTTGATTACTGCTGCTCAAGGAGCATTATTTATGCAGTAAATTATTGATGAATGCAGCTCTGTGAAAATTGGAAACTCTTGTCTGTCATTCTGCTGAATGAGTAATAGTATGTGGAGCAGCAAACACCGTGTGTTCCTGATCCGAGGAAAGGGAGGGAAAAAAATAGACAAAAGCACTTTCCTTGGATGACTGCAAAGGTACAGAAAACATTTTGCTTCTGCATAACCAGATTTGATTTCACTAGGAACTATATACAAATTAAGGAATGCAGTGAGCTCCCAGCAGCTATCAGGAGAAGACACTTAGCTTGCAATGAGGAGACACCAGTGGATTAAAAATAGGATGCTCCCTTCAAAGATAGCATTGAATCTTCAGTGTCTTCAGGAGGTACAGGAAAGATTTTTGTTTAGGGAATATGTACAAAAGGGATCTTGTTTGTGTAGATACAGTAAATTTAGTTAAGAAAATAATCTGACAAGAACAGAAGTGTCTGCTAATTAACTCAGACCTGCCCCTGCTAGAAGCATGCACTCCAGGCACCTAGACAATCCTCTGCACAGCACTACTGCGAGTGAGACTAATAGCACTGTGGGTGACCTGTTTCTTTAACACCTGCTTTCTTTTGTTGCTTTGCAACGTTGAACAACAAATGACTCTCGAAGAACTTCAGAGGTCGAATTCTGCATTTCAGGTATGGGTTTGCCAGCGAAATTGTTATCTCCTCATGAGCATGGGAACAGATGCACAAAGAGGGCCAAGAGCAGCATTCCCAGGGACTGGATCCACTGAAGCCACCAGGATGGAGCAAAGTGGTTGCGGGAGCCGCAATCCCTCTGCTGGAGGGATCTCCTTAACCGGCATGAGGTTAGGTGGAGGGAGGAAAGGCTTCCCCAGCAGAGAGCAGTTGCCCAGGCTGTGGTAGCTGGCAGCACGCGTGCTTTGCTGATGATAAGTTTACTCTCCTTCAGCCCGATTCCTGCTGCCTGGCTCTGGAGGAGGAAGCAGCTTAGGAAGAGGAAGGAAAAAGGGAGCTGTGCTCAGGGATTAGTCTCCAGCTGCTTTTGGGAGGTTGTAACAGGGAAGGAGCCAAGAGCTGTCAGGAGGGAAGGATCTTTTCTGCTGGAGGAGGAAACCTGGCAACCACTTAGAAAGGCAGCTGCAGGTTGGGCAGCCTACACAAAGGCAGATGCGGCACAGTGAAAGAGGCAGAGCTATTCCTTTGCTCATCCTCCAAAATGTTTGTAATCAGGCAGCTAAATACATCCCTTCTCCTGCTGCCGTTCATGAGACGAGAGGCTGGAGTTGTGCCGGGAGGTGCTTGGCATGGCTGTGGGCGGTGGGGAGCAGGGACGACCGAGGTCTCTGCCTGTGCTCCCGGCTGTGCTCCAGCTCGGGATGCTGATCCAGCATGGGAATTTTGGCAGTAATGGAAAGAGCAGGTTTTTTTAGGTTGACTTGCCATGAAGTCAAGGGTCCAGCTGCAGAAGAAGAGGAGCTCTGCAGACAGAGCACCCTGCCAGCAGCACCCTGACTGTTCTGCAGACACTGCGAGTGCTGGCAGAAGGCTGCGGAGCTGAGCAATGCAGCAATCACAGCTGGTGGGATGGCAAAACTTCCTGGCTGCCTGGCTTCAAGTCCTGGGAATAGTGCTGCGACCCTTTAAATAATACATAGACAGCCCTGCTTTCTAGATGACCTAACATGATCACACCTTCTGAAACTGGCCCACTGAATCGTGCCTCAGACTGCCCTGATGGCA
Source organism: Pluvialis apricaria (assembly GCA_017639485.1). NCBI lineage: Eukaryota > Metazoa > Chordata > Aves > Charadriiformes > Charadriidae > Pluvialis > Pluvialis apricaria. The sequence goes on from CM030007.1 coordinate 25,074,520, forward strand.
GCAAGGGACAGCAAAGAAAACCAGCTGCATCCTGGGCTGCATCAGAAGTGTGGTCAGCAGATCAAGGGAGGTGATTCTGCCCCTCTACTCCGCTCTCGTGAGACCCCACTTGGAGTACTGCGTCCAGCTCTGGAGCCCCCAACATAGGAAAGACATGGACCTGCTGGAGTGGGTCCACAAGAGGGCCACAAAGAGGATCAGAGGGCTGGAGCACCTCTCCTATGAGGACAGATTGAGAGAGTTGGGGTTGAAGAGAAGAGAAGTTCCTGGAGAAGAGAAGGCTCTGGGGAGACCTTATTGCAGCCTTCCAGTACATAAAGGGGGCCTACAGGAGAGCTGGGAAAGGACTTTCTACAAGGGCATGTAGTGATAGGACGAGGGGGAATCGCTTTAAGCTGGAAGAGGGTAGATTTAGATTAGATACTAGGAAAAAGTTTTTTACTGGGAGGGTGGTGAGGCACTGGAACAGGTTGTCCAGAGAAGCTGTGGAAGCTCCATCCCTGGATGTGTTTAAGGCCAGGCTGGATGGGGCTTTGAGCAACCTGGTCTGGTGGGAGGTGTCTCTGCCTATGGCAGGGGTGTTGGAACTCGATGATCTTCAAGGTCTCTTCCAACCTAAACCATTTTATGATTCTATGATTCTATGAGGTAAGGGCTGTGTGAAGAGGTGACATGGGTCGGGCAGAGGGCAGGGCTGCAAGAAGGGGACACAGCACTCGCGTGACTTCTCCACTTTTTCAGTGGGAGTTGCTCTGTCGGCCAGACTCTGCAACAGGCTGGGCCTCAGGAAGAAGAGAAAGGAAATGAGGACCTGCATGGGAAAAAGTAGCCCAGAGGGATCAGGGAAAGGAGCAAACCCAAGCAGCCAGGGAGGAGGAAGTCTGAGAGGCCAGGGAAGATGTGCAAGAAGGAAGAAAATCAGCCCAAATTTAGCAAGCTTTAGAGATGGCAGGAGAGGGGAAAAGCTTGAACATGTTGGCCACTCTCAGGTTAGAGTCTCCTGGCAAGAACATTTTCACATTTTCAAAATCGGGGATAACTGCAGTGGAGCCAAGGCTGCAGTGGGGGCACAGGGCTGCACTCCCATATGGCCAGGGATGTGGCTTGTCCACCAGCCACTGTGTGAAAGCTGCTCTCCACCCTCACCCAACAAGCTCCAGGAGGTGAAAGGGGACATCCATCTCTTCAGAGGCTTCAGGCGAAACACTGTCTTGCTGCCCCATCCACTGACTAGGCAGTTGGCAAACACCACCAGCTGTCTCCATCCCAGCCCACTTGCCATCCTCTGCTGCTCAGGCAGGCTGCCCAGACATGTTATACCTTTCTCAAGATCAGAGAATAGATGATCAGGATGTCTTAATTCAACTCTACAGCAAAAGTCTTGATCTTCCAGGCCTGAGAGCCTTTCGGATAAGTCCGCTCTGGCCCATCAGAAAGGAGTAATGGAGATCTCAGTTCTGGAGGTAGCAAAAGGACCGGTTTTGTATGTCCAGGAGAAATTGTCCTGCAGTTGTACTTGGTACATACAAGATCCATAATTTAACTTGATGCATACATTTTTAAAGCACTTTTCCATGCTTACACAGACTTTTCATATACTGCAAACTATGCTTTTCTCAACAATGTCTTTCGAAGGAGACTGAAATGACTATAATTTGTTTTGCAGTGCAGAGAAAGCCCTGGGCTTATTTCCTAGATTTTGTTTTCTTTCATTATTTAACAATAATTATACCACTGTATCCAGATGACTAAAAAGTAGCCAAACAGATTTTCATTTTATTAAACAGTATAGCCAGGCTGCAAAAAGCATGAGATTTAAGCACAGTTGCCATGATTTGCTGGAGTCATAAAATCATAGAACCATAGAATGGTTTAGGTTGGAACGGACCTTAAAGGTCATCTAGTTCCAACCTCCCTGCCATGGGCATGGACACCTCCCACCAGACCAGGTTGCTCAAAGCCCCATCCAAACTGGCCTTGAACGTTCCCAGGGCATCCACAGCTTCTCTGGGCAACCTGTTCCAGTGCCCCACCACACTCACAGTGAATTTTTTTCCTAGTATCTAATCTAAATCTACCCTCTTCCAGTTTGAAGCTATTCCGCCTTATCCTATCACTACGTGCCCTTGTAAAAAGTCCTTCCCCAGCCTTCTTGTAGATGTCCTTCAGTTACTGGAGGGCCACCATGAGGTCTCCCCGGAGCCTTCTCTTCTCCAGGCTGAACAACCCCAGCTCTCTCAACCTGTCCTCACAGGAGAGGTGCTCCAGCCCTCTGATCCTCTTCGCGGCCCTCCTCTGGACCAGCTCCAACAGGTCCATGTTCCTCTTACATTGGGGGCTCCAGAGTTGGACGCAGTACTCCAGGTGGGGTCTCACGAGAGTGGAGTAGAAGGGCAGAATCATCTCCCTCAACCTGCTGGCCACGCTTCTTTTGATGCAGCCCAGGATGCGGCTGGCCTTCTGGACTGCGAGCACAAATTGCAAGGTCATGTTGAGCTTCTCGTCAATCAGCACCCCCGACTCCTTCTCCTCGGGGCTGCTCTCTATCCATTCTCTGCCCAGCATTTATTTGTGCGTGGGATTGCCCCGGCCCACATGCAGGGCTTTGCACTTGGCCTTGTTGAACTTCATACGATTCACACAGGTGCTCCTCTCCAGCCTGTTCAGGTCCCTCTGGATGGCATCCCTTCCCTTCAGCATGTTGACCGCTCTACACAGCTTGGTGTCGTCGGCAAACTTGCTGAGGGTGCACTTAATCCCACTGTCCATGTCACCAACAAAGATATTAAACAGCACCAGTCCCAGTACCAACCCCTGAGGAATACTACTTGTCACTGCTCGCCACTTGGACGTGGAGCCATTGATGGCAACTCTTTGAGTGCGACCGTCTAGCCAGTTCCTTACCCACTGAGTGGTCCATTGGTCAAATCCATGTCTCTCCAATTTAGAGGCCAGGATGTTGTACAGAACTGTGTCAAATGTTTTGCACAAGCCTGGGTAGATGATGTCTGTTGCTCTCCCCTTATCCACCAACGTTGTAACGCCATTGTAGAAGGCCACCAAATTTGTATTGTCAGCAAACTTGCTGAAGGTGCACTCAATCCCACTGTCCATGCCGCTGACAAAGATGTGAAACAGCGCTGGTCCCAAGACCGCTGCCTGAGGAACGCCACTCATCACTGGTCTCCAATTGGACATCAGGCCATTCATTGCAGCTCCGAATGCAGCCAATTCCTTATCCACCAAGTGCTCCATCTGTCAAATGCATCTCTCTCCAATATAAAGACAAAGATGTTGTGCAGGACAGTGTCAAATGCTTTGCACAAGTCCAGGTATATGATGTCAGTTTCTCTTCCCTTATTCACCAACGTTGCAATGCAATCCAAATAGAAGGCCACCAAATTTATCAGGCATGATTTACGTTTAGTGAAGGCATGTTGGCTGCCACCATTAATGTCCTTATTTTCCACGTGCCTTAGCATAGTTTCCAGAAGGATCTGCTCCATGATCTTGCTGGGCACAAAGGTGAGACTGACTGGCCTGTACCTTCTAGATCGGCCACCCGCCTTTTCTTCCACCCTCTGTAGGCTTCCTTTTTCTGTTTCAGTTCCTCCAGGAGCTTCTCATTCATTCATGCAGGCCTCCTGGTATTTTTGCCTGACTTCCTCTTTGTCAGGTTGCATCACTTCTGAGCTTGGAGGAGGTGGTCCTTGCAGATTAACCAACTTTCTTGGGACCCTCTTCCCTCCAGGGCTTTGTCCTATGGTACTCTACCAAGCAGATCCCTGAAGAGGCCAAAGTCTGCTCTCCTGAAGTCCAGGGTACTGAGCTTGCTGTGCTTTCTCCTCACTGCCCTAAGGATCTTGAACTCCACCATCTCATGGTAACTGCAGCCAAGGCTGCCCTGGAACTTCACATTCCCCCCCAGCCCCTCCTTGTTGGTGAGAACAAGGTCCAGCATAGCACCTCTCCTTGTTGGTTCCTCTATCATTTGGAGACACGATATCATCAATGCATTCCAGAAGCCTCCTGGATTTCTTATGCCCTGCTGTGTTGTCCCTCCAAAAGATATCAGGGTGGTTGAAGTCCTCTGTGAGGACCAGGGCTCATGAATATCAGGCTGCTCCTATCTGTCTATAAAAGGCCTCATCATCCACTCAGTCTTCTTGGTCAGGTGGCCTGTAGCAGACCCCCACTGTAATGTCACCTGTCCATGCCCTCCCTTTGATTCTGACCCATAAGCTCTTGGTTGGCTCCTCATCCATCCCCAGGCAGAGCTCCATGCACTGCAGTTGATCACTGACACAGAGGGCGACACCCCCTCCACATCTCCCCTGCCTGTCCTTCCTAAAGAGCCTGTATCCTTTCATTCCAACACTCCAGTCATAAGAGCCATCCCACCATGTCTCTGTGATGCCAATAAGATCACAGCCCTGCAGGCGTGCGCACGTCTCTAACTCTTCTTGTTTATTCCCCATGCTACATGCATTTGCATAGAGGCATTTAAGTTGGGCCCCCGATGAAGCTGACTTACTGGCTGGAGTGCCCGGAATTCCTTTGTGCTGTACTCAGGGTGCTCTCCTGCTGACCTGTGATCCTTCTCCAGGCTCTGGGCATCTTCCTGGATTTAAGAAAATTACTGTATTTCTAGAGAAAATTGTCCAGAAGTGTAGGCTCACATTAACGCACTCCGTAATGAATGAGCAAACCAATTATAATCTTATTCAGCAATGTTATGTTGTTTCTTCCACTCCCAGGAGTCAGAAAAGGAAGGCTATAAATCAACGCACGTAGAGAAGTTCAAGTGGATAATGAAGTGCATGAGTCCACATAGCACAGTAAGTGAACTGCAATTTTTAGAAGTCTGAAAAGCAAGATCGTGTTTTGTTAAAGCGTAGCTCTGCTCTATGGATGTAACCCTGCAGACAGGAGATCATTCAACAGCCTCTGTGCCGTTGAAGACACCGAATTTCCCCAGAAACCCAGAATATTAGGCATTCAAAAACAGGTGATATGGAAAAGCTCTATTTTAAATATATAGTTACTCCTTGTGTCTTACTTGTGTGGTAGCCTCTTACAACAGTGGTTACTTGTTTACGCTTATGGAAAGAGGGAGGGAAGGTTGTTTGCCTTAAGTGAAAACTGTAGGACTGTAGGATAACTCTGCAAACAGAACTGAACAATATTTGGGCCACATTCATTTTTTCACAGTCATGATGCATTTGGCATTTTTATGTAAAATGAACCCATAATTGGATTAATCAGATCCGGGCTTGGAAAAAAAAGTTATTCCTGAAATTCTGATACTCATCTAGAAACCAATATGAAAACCGAGACTGCAAAACCATATTATTCCCAGCTGAGTTCAAATCTGTTATGAAAATAAAGCATAGTAATTCAGTTACTACATATTTTTCTCAAAGTGGTGTCATACACACAATCATGAGCAAGTTGAAAAACTTTTCATGAAATAGACTCTGCTGCAACAGTAAGAATTCAGTCAGTGGGTGTGCATGGGGGACAGCTTTGGGGTCTTTTAATTTATTTTTTCTCACTTAAAGAACAAGTCTTTTCACCAAAAACAGGAGTAAGAACCGCAGCCTCAGAAATTCATCAGTAGGGTTTAAGTCATGGTTTACAGTATACTAAAGAGAGAAAGTATTAAATGAGATTCAAATTTTCACATCAAAATTCTTCTGTAAAATGCACTTTTTTGTTCTGTTTAGAACAAGAGTTTGCTTGCCATAGCATCCAAGCTTCCTTTTGGGTTTTGTACAAATTGAGCACAAAGTTAGGAAAACATTCCTAATATCCTAATCCTGCTCAAACTGACCCAAAGGCACGTTCCACACTGGTGTCCCTGCTCCTTTCCCTCCGCAGCGATAAGCATATGCTGGGTACTTTTCCAAAAACCATCCAAGCCTCACCATGTGGCCATACATTGTGAAAACATGAGGCAAGGGTCAGCCCAACCAACAAAAAAGGGTATTGTAGAGTAACTGATTTGCCAGTGTTATAGGTGACAAGCAAGGGTCTCATCCTGGGTGGGACTTGATGGTTCTTCATTTTCCATTATATTTAATAGGATGCAATCTACACTGCACTCAGCCTGGTGGGGGTCACATAATATTCGCCTTCCATCTCTGCAAGGTGTCCGAGGTCCTTGGAGGCATCAGAGGGCAGCCATGCACAGAGCCCAGACCTGACAGCAGCACCTTGCCTTCTCATGGAGCGTGGGGATGGCAACATCCTTGCTTGCTTTTTAGGAGAAGTTAATCAGGGAGAAGCCTAAATGGGTGTTGAATTTCACTGTCATGACACAGTACAACAAACTCCTCCTGGGAACAGCGTGAGTGGTTCCCGCTTGCACTGTTGGATCCCTCTGGCCTTGACAGCAATTAGAGTCTCACATGATGTTCCTCCACAATGTCCTGTTGGATGCACAAAACTATATCATTAAATAGGTCACTTTGTCTCTCTTCATTATAATCTTAATTTTATTACTCTACTCACATTATGTGCTTATTTGGCTTGAAGTCAGACATAAATGGTAGTGTATGGGTGCATCCTGCCCTTGATGGTGAGCGAACATGAAATGCAGCTAATGCCTGTTGAGGACCTGCCTCCAAAATATTTGGCACTAAGAGATGTTCAGTACAAATAGGAGACGACACTGACTGACAATGCCATGCAGTCACCAGCTTAGCCAGTGACCCCAAACCTTCCTCACACCTAGCCATCCCCTGCTTTACACTGAGGATGGGGGAAAATATATTACATGCCCCAGAGGAAAGCATTTTGCCTTCTGCTGCAGGAACTAGGGGTCGTTTGCCTGAGGGAAGTGTTGAGTGAACAGGTTTAATCCTGCTCCCTTTCAAGTGGCAAACAGCAGGGTTGGACCCAATGTGACAAAATGTCCCTGTTAAGCACTGTGTAATGTACCAAACAGCCTGCTGTTGCAATAAAATATTTATAACTAATCATTTTGTTAAATGAAACATGTCCTTTAGGGCACCTTTTATAATTAACAAGCCATGTTCCAGTTAATTTTGCACATGATGTTTCACAGTTTATTACCAGGTACTACAAAGGATATGTAATAAGTACCTACAAACAACTGCCCATATTAAGCTTTAGTATTGCAAACAAAAGCAATTAAGCTCCTGGGAAGCTTAGTATTATTTGTTTGTAAACAGGTATAACCCAAAAGGTTGGGTTAGTGGGATGATTAAGCAATAAACCTTGCAATGCATGAACATGTTATTGCGGAGCTACGGTGGTGGAGTAATGAGGATGTTTTAGCAGAGACTTTAATGAAGCCAGGTTTTGTTGACAGATAATGTTTAAAGATACTGGTAGGGTCAAGCTGCACTTAATGATGCATTAGATGACCTGAGCGCTGGCATTAGCATTGAAATAATGGTTCATGATCTGAGTAAGGCATTCTCAGCGGATTACGGCTACATGAATGTATCTAGCAATTATCAGTAATTTTTCTAATTTGCAGAACAGAGACTAAAAGAACACATTTAAGGGGTTTGTGCTGAAGTGAAACCTCTAACACCCTGCCATTCATCTTGTTCTCAACAAGCCAGAGCTTGTGGATATAAGGAACTGTTAAAGATCCGTTCTGATCTAACCAAATAGCGGAGGTGTTGCATCCTTAGTTCACTGACTTGATCACAGTGATACATAGTGCTTAAGCCATCTCCTATTTGTTTCCGCTGTGCAAGCACAGAACAGCCCCTGCCACCATTTCCCATGGAGGTCTGGTAGGACAACCTGAGGTTACTCACCGGGCTTCAGAGTTAGTAAAGCAGGAGTAGGATTAAAACAACTAAACCTCAACATTTTCCTGTTGATAGCTCCAAATGCTTATTGAAGCATCTTCTGAGGAAGAATTATCCTTTGGTTAGAGCTAGCAAATGGGTGTCTTTCCCCTTTTATCCCTTCCTGGCAGAACAAGCAGGGTGTACAGCACTCAGGCTGAGCAAGGGTGGAAGAAGCCTGCCCTGGTGCACCTAAGCAAGCCTCCCTCCATCAGCTCTTCCTACCAGAAATCCCAGCACTCCTTGGGGAGGGATGGGGTGGGAAATTCCCCTCTGATGCACACAGATGCCCTTCAGCTCCCCCCAAGCCGTTGTGGCCCGGCTGGTCTGCGCAGACCCTGTGGCAGGGGGCCAAGGTGCCTTGGATGGAGAAGGCACCACTGCCACGTGGATCAAGCTGAGGAAGGGCCGGGGGCTCTGCATGCCCGCTGCCAGGGACGTGCTCAAGTCTTGAGCCCCAGCACTGCAGGATTAGGCCTTCCCATGAATTAACTGTGAATGTGGCATTTTCTGTCTTACCCTGAATGCAAAAGACTGGGGCTGGCTCTGCTGGTTATTTGGAAACTGGCAATTTTCACGTATTCATTACATTTATTGGTGCTCTGGGTTCAATTTTTGCAAATTGCCAAGCAGCTTTGCAAAGCCAATGTGTGCCTTCAGCTCTCGCTGGCTTAACCACTGGTCCTTTGGTAACCAATATCTACAACATGAATTAGCCATCTGTGAAACGCTGTCCCGCTATATTTGTGCCAAATCCCTATGTCCTTATTTGAGATCAGGGACTGAGGGGGTAAAGCAAGTCTGTCCCTACAATTTACTTGCAAAACACTCCTTGGCCATTTGTTTTTTTAAGCCTGTGTCAATATTTGGCTCATGTCCTCTGCGGGAATACTCCTAAAGTAAGCATTTATGTTTCGAATGTAATGCAAAACCAGGTGAGAAGCAAAGGTCTTTAATGATGCCCAGTTTGAAGGTTGACAAAATTATTGTGAATTTTCACTACATTTAACTTTCTTCTTTTTGTCTGTCTGCAAGATAACTGATGTTCCCCAGGCAGTCTAGCTCTGGCTAGGATTCCCCAGCCAGGTTGCTCCATTTTGATGTTGCGCCAATTTCTTTGTGTTTGCCCTAAAACTGGAGGCAGCACAGACAAAAAGATGTGCAACCAGATGAAAAATTCCTGGTTTCCTTTTTCATGCTGAAGCCAGCAGATGGTGCTTACTGCCTTTACACGCTTCTCGGAGAAACCCTACACTACCCGCTAGTTTATTTCTGGTATTTACTGGGGAACAGCTATAAGGCTCACAGCTACTTGTCACTTTTCAGAGAGCTGAAGGATTGGGCTGTGAAAGAAAAACACATCCCACAGTGTTGAGAGCTTTAGGATTTCAAACCCCTACGAGTTTGGTTGTTTTCACGGATTGTTTTCTCAAAATGCTGCTTTGCTGCCATGATAATCATTTGGGTTTATTTTTTTTTTGTTTAAAATGGGAGGGTGGGAGGAGGAGAGCGAGTTGTACCATCTCCTTGGACAGGTTTCAAAGCGGAGCTCGCAGAAGCAGCCTGTAAGAGACAGCTTATGTCTCTGGTACGGGGTTGCTGAGGCCCAAGGGAGCCTGTTCGAGTCAGCATGATTTGCAGGGAATACTGAGCAGCGTGTGCTTCCAGGAGGGATGCTCTGAGACTGCTTCAGCCCAGAGAAAAAAGGTGGCGAGCTCTCAGAAAAGCATCTTCCCAAGCCATTCCCAGCAGTGGTAAAGAAGTGCTCTCCCTCCTCACCGCTGAGGGGAGAAAGCTGTCGGGTTCCCATGCGTGCTTTGGGAAACTGAGCACCTGTGGAAAAACACATTGTGATCCCTCTCGGGAGCTTCCATATGCTCCAAGAAGGGCTGCTGACTTCGTCCCCACTTTTACGCCTTGAATTTTTTTCCCAGAGCAACCAGCAAAAGCTGAAAATCTGCCAAGAATTTGACTCAAGGGTGCTGTTCTCTCTGCTGGTGTGACCTACGTCTGCTGCAAAGTGCATAGAGATTGGGTTACACAGGTTAAAAAAGAAATAATAAAATATGGCAGAGCTGCTCTGTCGTTTGTTGATGGAGAGTCTGAGCAGCAGCGTGCTGAGGATAAAAGTCTCAGCCACACATTTGCACCCTTCACTCTGATGCAAAAAGCTTAGCTTGCTCTTATTTATTTATCTATGTGTTTCCTTTCTGCAGACACAAAACCAGAACAGAAATTCGCCTTACAGAGTGCACCTTCCTGTGAGCACGTTTTTTATTCAATATTATTCTCTTTCTCGTTCTTTGTAGCTGAATTATTATGACTCCATTAAAGCAGTGATTTCTACCTCCAGCCATGAGTCGACAGCCTGAGTAATAGGTAACAATTTTGCTTATCTTTAAAACCAGTAGGAATTTCTTTCAAGATAATGTGTGTCCGACCAGCTCTCCCTGCTTCCAGCCCCACCAGTGCATTTCTAGGAGTAGCCTGAGGTTTCAACTTTTCCTTTGATGGTGGAAGCAGAAGCAGTATTCCCTTCTAGGATTCTTTTTGGGCGGTGGGGTATTTTTGATGGATTATCTGTTGTACAAGCACGGCTAGCTTTAGTACATGGGAGGGCAATTTCTAAATGCATTGAGGCTGGTTAGAGAAGGTGGCAGCCTTGCAGCTGGGCTAATGTCCTGTCAACTCTTACCAGCTTTGACAGTTGACCCAGGGGAGCGAGAGTTGCAAGGAACCCGTGCTGCTTGCTGCTCTACTCCTGCGGTCCAGACCTGCACCCTCAGGTTTTCTCCAGACGACCTCGTTTCCTTCCACCTGCATGTTTACATTGGAAACCTGGTGAAATCTCAGAAATATTAGTGTTTTCCTGAGGCTGCCAACTACTTCTTTTTACCTCACTGGAAATAATGCAGGATAAAAAACTCTGATGATTAATATCTGTTTGATTTGATTGTATGTGGGTAGTGTGAATCAAAGATTTTTCTAAATGATATAGAAGAGTGTATCTAGGCTTGGGCAGAGGAACCGGGAGGGTCTGGCCCTGGGGGGAATTTGGTCCAGTCTGAACCCTCACTGAGAAATCGGTGTATTTCAAATACCTAGAGCTGATATCCAGGGCATTAACATTGCGCATTAATTAAGAGAATAACATTAAAATAAGCACATGGAATAACTTTTTAGTTTTCAGCTGTGTCCAGGGGTGCCAAGCACCTGCCCTTTAATCTGGCTTTCTATCAATGAATTAAAACATGGATATCAAAAAAAGCCCGCTATGTGGTTACTGAGGTATTATCAAGGTACTTAATTTTTGGTTTATGTCATGTGCAGGCTGACTAACTTTGCTCGGTTCCTAAATAACCAATCTACAGGAAGAAGACTTGCCTATTTGGTTCACTTTCTGTCCTATTTCTGGGCCCACAGTGCAAGCACAGGTCTCGTTAGCAAAGGCAAAAAGTGCTCAGCAGCTCCATGGCCCCATTTCAGCAAAGCCCAGGCAGCTGCCAAACACCAAGCTCCATGGGGGACGTGCAAATGTGCTTCCTTGCTTTGATGGATTCAAGACACAGGAAGGTTTCTAAAATCTACTTTGCTCCCAAGGAAGTCAATTGCAGAGCTCCTATCGATTTCAGTGAGAGAAAAACCCTCTTTCAAGGGTAAGTGAATAAATGTATTTCACCGATGTAGAGATCAGCACTCACACAGCTTTGAAACGTGAAATGCGGAGCACCTCTAGCATCACAGTGAGCGTTGTGCTGCTTTGCTGCAGCGTGCTTTATCACCCGGCCCAGACCTTCCCCCACCCAGGCTGTCTTCATCTGCCCACAGGAGCGGAGCCAGAGGAGTCACGTCTCCTCCAGGTCACCTTGGGTTTCCATAGTGACTATTTGAATGCGATTGTCTTATCAATCAGAACCTCCTTTACTTTCATAAGCAACTATAAAATCTCTTCTGGTTTCTATAGCAACCATCTTTAAACCCATATATTTGTTTTCGCTGGGCTTAGCTGAATTGTTGGAAATAGTGCAAATTAACTGCCGGTGCAATATTTCTTACATTTTTTCCCTTAAGCTATCCTTTACTGTCATTCAGAACAACAGTTGTGATGAGGCTACTGTCCTTTTGTTTCAGTTACTTAGAGATCCTCTTTGCTGCCAAACCACATGAGCAATGCCTCTTAAAACTCATCATTTTCAGGAGGAACATTGAAAACCTGAATCCTCTGGAGTTCATCCTTTCCTTTCCCAATTCAGGCCCCTTTGTCATTCTGTCCCCGGGCACTTAAAAGAAAAAATGGTGCTGTTTTGTTACTCTAAATCACTTCTTGCAATAATATGCGAGAATAATACCTTCCCTCCAGTAACCTCCACGCAAAGTACAGTCGTTACTTAACAGCAACACGGTGAGTTAGTCAAATATTGTTATCAATGCAGTATGAAAAATGTACAGAAGGTTAATGGCCCATCTACACAATAAATGTCAAGAAGTTTATAGGTTTTTTGGCCTAAATGTGATAATTGCAGACAAGGCTGATATCACACCGTCTATGGTTTCCTTACACCAGAGAGCAAGCAGACATAAAGTTATCTAAATACGTTGACACTGGCACAACCACAACTACGCTCTTACTTCATGGTTCAACTATAAACACGCAGTGCTTTCCAGTCTCACAAAGTTCGTTTTCCCTGGGTAGATCACGAGTGGACAACGTGCTTAATTCAAGGTTATAAAGTTAGGAATAGGTAATTACTCTGCTCTGAAACTCTGTGGCAGTGTTTTCTGGGAGCCTCTGAGTAGCAGCAGGTCGCAGCCATACCAGATCTACCTCTGTGCAACTTCCAGGCTGCATGGAAAGGGGAAGAGAGGACCTGAACTCCATCTGTGGTGCTGGTTTCTGGTTGTCCTGGGCTTTTCTTTCTTCTCTTCCCCAGTATTAGGAAAAGAATTTTGGGTTTGGAGCAAGATGACAGAATTATTTGCTTTTCTCTTAGTTTCTAACTTTTCTTAGAAACTATTGCTTGGTCCCTCTGATGATTTTGTTTGCTCCCCCTTGCCCAGAGCTGGCTCGGGTGCCGGCACAAGGCGTGTTTGTGCCTTGTGTGATGGGACGAGCAGCATGTGCAGAGACACCGGCAAAGCTGCGGTCACTCCACCTTACTCCTTAGCAAAAGGGTCACTAACAAACTGGAAGAAGTTGAAGGAGAGGTGAAAAAATAGCTGGGGGGGCTGGGGTTGTGTTCACCTGATAGGGAAGAGCGAAAGACCTCTGTGTCAGTTAATGGGAAACTCAGTAACTGTCATTGAGGATTAGGAAATCTGATGGGTATGGGAGGAGGAATACATTGAGATGACAAAAAGGAGAGGAGTTAACTACTCCTAAAATTAAAAAAGAGAAAAATGTAGTGACTCAGGATCATAATGCCGAATTCACGAGAGGTGGTCGGTACTGCAGGGGCTTGGACGCCCCAGCTGCGTTTCTGGGAGGGAGGTTTCTGTGTTTTTCCAGGGTGCACCGTTGGTGTTACACAGGGTGAGCTGCAGGTGAAGGACAAAAAGGGGCAGGGGAAGCCTCGAGGGGAAGGAGAGGGCGGCTGGCCATGGGAGCTCCTCCACAGAGAGCCAGAGGGGACCGGGCGACGTTCAGAGCCCACAAGGGAGTGAAAGCATTTACGTTCAATAAGAAGCACAACCTGCTTGTGACAGGCAGAGGGGACCGTGTGGTCCAGCTGTGGATACCCGACCTGCCTGAATTGTTTTCAACGGGAGCTTGGCTGGAGTTGTTTCTCATCCCTAAGCTCCCAATCCCATGGCGGTTTCTGCCCAGATGGATGCCCTTCGGATGAGCAGGGTTTTTGGCTCTGGGCAGGGTCCTGCAGCATCGCTGTACACTACCATGGCTCTTGCAAACCTGCGTACAATCCTGCCAGGTACTGCCCAGAGCGGGGGTGCCAGGAGCCCAGCTGTCTTACAGTCTGCTGGGGAGACGGCAGCAGGCAGAGATGGGGCACAGGGAAGCCACGGAGCAACGCTAACTAGCAGGAAAAAACGATTTTTTCAGGCAAACACTTGCCTTCCTTTCAGTGAAGAGTTGCTATTGCTGAGTAAACCTTCCTGAGAAAACTTGCACAACTTTGCTTTCCAAAACATCAGTGTTAATAGATTTGGGCCCGTTACATTTGATGTGGCTTAATAAGAAACTCACAGATGGAAACTGCTTAACATGGAGCTGTTCTTACCTAAATTTCAGCCAATGCACAGGCATGCTCAGACGCCATACAGCACCGATCTTTTACTTGCACATATCTGAAGAAGATGCTAAAATATTTTCTGTGTCTACTGTTGAAGTTTGTAGAAGCTACTCATATAATACTCTGATTCTTTCTGTGCAAATTTGCTGAAATGGTCTCATTTCTGAATGTGTAACTCATACATAATCCATGCAAAATGAACACATTCCCTTTGCTGCCATTAGAAGTACATTTACAAATCTGAAGTCAGATAGTCAGGAACTGGGAAACACCAGAGTTGAAGCTCTCTCTGTAGTTTTGCATCAGGTCCTTTCAGCAAAATGTTCCGAAGTAGCAGAGCACTTCTTGCTCAACTTCCCACCACCCTCCCCAGGCAGGCTGAGCTTTTCTTCCTTCTCTTTCCCCTGAGGATTTGGGATGCCAAGGACCAGAGCTGCTGGGTTTTGGCTTGCCCAAGGACAACCAGGGGCGAGCTCCCTGCTTGCCTCTATGTACCCAGCATGCAACCCCTTTATGTTACTTTGGGTACACTTGCTCTTCTCTACCTAAAACTGAGGAAAGAGGCCACTGGGGAGAAGGGGTGAGAGAAGGTGTTTTGCACTGTGGTTTTTCTTCCCGAAGCCAGTGGTCAGGCAGGTGTGAGGTCCATGAGACCACATCTCTGCAAGGACCTCCAGAGTGCCATGATAGGGGCAGATAAGGAGCACGTTGCTTGCATGGACTAAAAACCTCATTCTCCTTATCTCAGTTTTCAGAGCCACTTAAGTCCTGTGTCTTCCTTTCCCCTATGTGGCTGATGTATCAGGGAAACCATGCAGAGCAGCTCCACATGTTCCTGCCTTCCCCGGGGCTTGCACAGGGTGTGGGCTGTGTGTGTTTAACATCCCACTCGCTACACGGTATGTAGCTGCACATCCCAGTCATCTTCTCAGCAGCTGCCCCCAAGAACATGACTTTGTTGTTTGTGCTGCTCCCTCTCCTGCTCCCGCACCCTTTGCACCGTGTAGGTCCAGATCCTGTGGTAGGCTTTGCCTTGGGTGAATCACTCAAGTGGCAATAAGCCCCTGCAGCTGTGGTAGCCACTGCCCCAGAAGTTTCCTTCAGGATTAATCTGGTGGGACAGCCGGTAAGGGAGACCGGTGCCAGGGTTTGGCACTGCGCTCACTGGGCTCTGGTGTCCCTGCAGGATGGCCTCAGTGCTTCACCCTGAAACCACTTGACTTCCAGTCCTGAAGCATCTGAGCATCTCGCACACAACCAGGAGCAGCTTCTGTAGGAGGGACTGTAGGTAATCACTGGATATTGGGTTAAAACATGGCTGGCAACACCACCATCTCCATCCCTACTTTGAAGAGGGTGGGCTGTGCTCTGAGCACAGTCACAGTGCAGGTCCTGCATATGAGGTGGTGGTTGTCCTCTCCCATGGCTCCCACCAGTGATGCAGCCTGGACCTGGGATGCTGTGTACGTGCCCAGCAGTGGCTGCTTAGATGCAGCTGCGAGACGTCCAGATCCAAGTTTGTTCAAAGGAACTTTAAGTACTAAAGAACACTCAAACTTGTCCTCTGGCCTCCACTGTAGTATTGGAGACATATCTCAGATCTTGGTAAAGGTGAGCAAAGGACATGCGTTTTCCTTACTGTTCAACAGAAAAGAAAGCTGGGGCGTGAAGGTGGGGATGAGGGGTGAGAATTTAAGTGGAAGGTTTGCGCTACTTTTCAGAGTTCAAACTTCCTTTGCCTTTTATTTTTTCTTTTCCTTTAAAGACAGCTGGAGTGTGGGATTTTGAAATGGGAAGGCAGTTATTTGAGTTCACCAATGCTCAGGGAGAGACAGAAACCACGTGTTTCGCTTTTGATAGCGGTGGAAGAAGACACATTTCTTTTTACGCTTATTACATCTCTGCAGGCAGCAAAGAGCTCTGTGCTTGAATGTGGCACTAGGCTGGCTACAGGAGGCAGAGACGGATGCCTCAACATACAGAGTTACAACAACGAGCGTTGTCTGCGTGCTCTGAAGAGGGGGTCTGGTGAGTTGGCCCTGGCTGGATGCCAGGCGCCCACCAAAGCCACTCAACCACTCCCCTTCCTCAGCTGGACAGGGGAGAGAAAACATAACAAAAGGCTCGTGGGTCGAGATAAGGGCACAGAGAGATCCTTCAGCAATTACTGTCATGGGCAAAACAGACGATATGGGAAAAATTAATTTAACTTATTAGCAATCAAATCAGAGGGGGATAATGAGAAATCAAAACTAAATCTTAAAACACCTTTCCCCCACCCCTCCCTTCTTCCCAGGCTCATCTTCACTCCCGATTTCTCTACCTCCTCCCTCCGAGCGGCGCAGGGGGACGGGCAATGGGGGTTGTGGTCAGTTCATCACATGCTGTCTCTGCTGCTTCTTCCTCCTCAGGAGGAGTACTCCTCACACTATTCCCCTGCTCCAGCGTGGGGTCCCTCCCACAGGAGACAGTCCTCCACGAACTTCTCCAGCATGGGTCCCTTCCATGGGGTGCAGTCCTTCAGGAACAGACTGCTCCAGCATGGGACTCCCACAGGGTCACAAGTCCTGCCAGAAAACCTACTCCAGCATGTGCTCCTCTCTCCACAGGTCCACAGGTCCTGCCACCAGCCTGCTCCAGCATGGGCTTCCCACAGGGCCACATCATGCTTTGGGCATCCACCTGCTTCAGCATGGGGTCCCCCATGGGCTGCAGGTGGATATCTGCTCTACCATGGACCTCCATGTGCTGCAGGGGGACAGCCTACCTCACCATGGTCTTCACCACGGGCTGCAGGGGAATCTCTGCTCCGGTGCCTGGAGCACCTCCCCCCCCTCCTTCTTCACTGACCTGGGCGTCTGCAGAGTTGTTTCTCTCACATATTCTCACTCCTCTCTCCAGCTGTTGTTGCACGGTTGGGGTTTTTTTTTCCCCCCTTCTTAAACATGTTATCCCAGAGGCACTACCACCGTCACTGATGGGCTCAGCCTTGGTCAACAGCAGGTCCATCTTGGAGCCAGCTGGCATTGGCTCTATTGGACATAGGGAAAGCTTCTAGCAGCTTGTCACAGAAGCCACCCCTGTAGCCCCCCCGCTACAAAAACTTTGCCACGCAAGCCCAATAGAAGGGGTTAGCAGTTTGCAAATTTCTGGAAGACTAGAAAACATTTAAAGGACATAAATAAGAGTGGGTTGGGCTTTTTTTTTTCCCCTGCAGAAGGAAAGTTTGATGAGACCTGTGACTGCACCTATGCGAAGGAGAACAGGAGTAAATAAGGTCTTCCCCAGCATTGCGTGAGCCTTGTCCCAGGGCCAGATGCATTGGGTGGGAGTTTATGCTGCAAGTAACCATGCTTTTCTGTGGGAAGTTCCTCCCCGGAGACATTCCTGAGGGATTAGTCAGATTCGTATGCCTCTGAAAGAAATGAGAACTACAGCTTCTGGAAAGAAAAGGACAAAAATAAACTTGAGCAGATCTGTAATACAAGCAGATGGAGCTGCCCAGCCTGACCAAGCAGGCTCAGGCTGTCCATGGCTGGGTCTGCAGGTCTGCACACCCACAGAGCATGTGCTGCAAGTCAGATGATGCTCTAAAAAAATAAGTTCTTTGTGCCATTCCTCTGCTACATCATAGA
The DNA here is from genome assembly GCA_017639485.1 of Pluvialis apricaria. Classification (NCBI taxonomy): domain Eukaryota; kingdom Metazoa; phylum Chordata; class Aves; order Charadriiformes; family Charadriidae; genus Pluvialis; species Pluvialis apricaria. The sequence continues at coordinate 25,092,232 of CM030007.1, forward strand.
CAACACACTGGTGCTATTTCTAATACAGCATCACACGCAAGTCAGAGCCTGTTGCGCTAAGCATAGGACCAAGTACATCGATGAAATGTTCTGTAGTGTCCATGAGGCAGAGTAATTCCAGACTGGAAAATTATCACTATTCCATCCTGTTGGAGACAAGTGAGTAAATTTGCCCATGTTTGAATATTTGAACGAATTGTGTCTAAATACCACATCTGACTCTAGTTTTGGAAAAGTATGTTGGTAAATCGAAGAGTGTCCTGAATGTTCTTTGAGGTATATTGTGTCTGTCAGGTGGGACAGAAGAATTAATTTGTGCTTTGTAAGTATAAAGACTGCATCTAAAAGATATGATCTACTACCATAAAATAATGTGAAATTGTTTTAAATGAAAACCTGAGCTCAGTGTTTAGATCCTGGTAAGAAAATAAAACAGAGTAAAAATCATTTTTCCACCACCAGAACCTGCTGTCTAGTCTTGAAACCAAAAATGTGCCCAAAATACACAAATCCTTGGGGATCTTTTCACAGGGGAAGCCACCCGCCCCTTCCACCACCTTGGGGAAACACCCAGTTGTTTGGCTGTGGGCTGACTTTGGGACCTGGGAGCAATTTCATTGAGGTCAGCTTGACTTATCAGCCCAGAGAGCCAGAGATGTCTGTATGTTTTTCAGAAGCACCATGAGGTCTTATTGTCCTCCGAATGCATTCTTGGACCATTCATTGAGGAAAAAAAAAAAAAAAATCTGTGTAAAGCTGCCAGTGATCAGAAAAACATCCAGCTGCCTTTTCTTCAGGTAGCCAAATCGTGGTGGCAATGGCCAAGGTTGGAAAGGTTGGATTTAAAATGCGGGAGGAAGCATGTTTATTAGTTCTGCTGACCTGAAGGGTCTGCTCTTTCCTTACAGGGTCGAGAATTCTCTTTGGGCTCCCCGGGAAGCACCAGCAAGTATCTTCCCACAAAAGAGTTTTTCATCATAAAATGGTCATTTGTTGAAACCACGTGTATTGGCTTCAGCAAACCGGGCAACATTGGGATTGGGACTGAATGGGGAAAGAAAAAGCTTGTAATTAGCTGCTGGCTATTCTGGGACACCCCTCTTGCTTGCTCTGTCTTTGAAAGTAGTTCTTTTTAGCTAAAAGGTCAGAAACTTCTTTACCATCTGTGATGTGGATTTCCCATTTTCGGGCCAGCTCCTTTTCCCAGTAGGGCGGTGTAGCCCGTGTAGGGCTGACCTTCCCGAGCAGGGAGCGCATGTCTGGGGCCAAGGAGGACAAACCTCTTCTGGCAGTGGCCAAACCAGAGCTCCATCATGCTCAGAAAACTCAGCCCTTTGGCAGGATGGCATAGTAAGGGTCCACCTCAAGTCTGTATTTCAAATACATTACTTAATGAGAGCAGTAAGTTACAGCATAGGGTAAGTCAGCATCGCACAATAGATAAATACTTGGTCTTGATTTAATTCAGGCAAATGAGATTTTCGTGTTAAACTGTTAATTTAATCTTAGCATCGCATAGTCCTCAGTCGCTAGCTTTCATAAGGTCTAGGAGGAGAAGGCAGAGACATACATAATCTGAACTCGGGGAAGGCTAGGCAGTTAAAACTGCATGGTTGTGAACTGAGATGGGAGGTGGAAATCAGGTGCCACCACGCTTGCAGCAAGGTCAGGCTTACGTGTATGGTCTGACCAAGCCAAAGAACCTGCTGAATGAAAGAGGAGGATGCACACTGTTTCTTTCATGGCTTTTCTCTGCTTCCATCCAGCCCTGTGACCACAAAGACATCCTGTGTGATGGCCACTGTCCACCGACTCTCCTCTCCTCAGCTGGTTGCACAGGTGACACAATAGTTTGGATTGTTCCCTCCAGCTGCTACTGTCACAAACATTATGCGCCACTTCCCACCGACTGCGCTGGTGGAAAAGGCAAGTGCTGCTTGGGAAAACCATGAACATCACCCAGCTTTCAAAAATCTTTGCAAATGAAACGTCAGCGAAGTATTTAAGATAGTTGGAAATGGTTGGCTTTGACTTTTATGGGGTTACTTCTGCCATATACTTATCTTACAGATTATAAACATAATATGAAGTGTTTTTCTAAAGGAAAAAATGTTTTGTTCTGAAAATGCTAAAACAGCCTCTTTTAGAGACTTGCTGGACTTTACTAAGGTTTCTCCCCAAAGTGAAACCTTCGTTAAAGCCATCATTCAGCAGCCTGCTTTGCATTTCAGTAGACTTGAGTTTTCCAGCGTAAAGTGTTTCCATCTTTCTTTGACCGGCTCTACCGAAAGCCGTCAGGGGTGATATCTGATACCAATAGCAGCCTTGTAAAGCTGTGGAGGGGCAGCTCTAATAAATGTAATACAACTGCTTCAGAAAAAGGCAAAGGACGGAGAGGGGGATTGCTACTACAATTTCAACACAGCAATGGGGACATCTTGCTGTGGCAAGGTGATGTATTTTATTCCTTTGACATCATTTGTTATAGAAAAGTAATTATGAATTCTGCAATTTAAGTAATTCTTAAACTCTTTTGCGTTTAAGCAGGCTTACATTTCTACAGGCTTGCTGGGGTCTGGAGCAGCGATTCTCATTTCCAATGGGCCTCAAGGCAGGCGTTAATACTGGGATGTGGTGTACGTCCCAGCACGTGCCATGGCTCTGGGGTGCTTTTTTAAATGATTTGTACAGTGGTTTTTTTTGAAAAAGGGGGTTATGTTTGTGTTCTTTTTAAAAAGCTATGAATTAGCTGTTCATCAGTTTGCAGTCATAACTAATCTTCCCTCTCCCTCTGCTTTTAATCTGTGAGCATGTAGATGCAGATTATTGATTTTTCAGCATTTAAAATACATCCCTTAAATTGGTGATGGCACAACACACCTCTCCTGCATGGCAAAATCTGCAGGACTTCTGGCCCTGGCATGACTTGGTCATCCATCCTGTGGGAGAGCTCTGACTTTCCCTGATAACAGGACTTGCTCTAATCTTTTTTAACTGTTTGGGGGTTGTCTTTTTTTCATTAAATGTGGATATTTTATTGAGCCCTCCCTTTCTTTATGTTAAAGTTTTGAATTAAAGTAATCATTTGCTCGGAAGACAAATACCCAGGGAACACCTGACGTGAATAATAAAAATGAGAAAGCCGGTGTGTTAGAGAGTACTAGTAAATAAATACCTTGTAGGCAAAAGGAGATTACTGCAGGAAGATTTGGGATTGTTGCTTCTAATTCTAATTTCATCCACTGTGTGTTCCTCTCCCAATGGACTCATGTTCCACCACTACTGAGAAATGTTTTTGCCATCATCATTTGTTTTTTTCTGCATGTTTGCATGTTCCTTCTACTCCTGGAGCCTGCTCAGCTTCACACCTGTAGGCTTGCCCACCGGCACGTGCACAGCACGCAAAGCCGAGCTCAGGACCCTTCACGCAGCTCCAGATAAACCATGGAGGGAGGAAAAAGCGTGTTCTCTCTGACAAGCTGCTGCAGACATGCATCCCCTCTTTGGGTTTGGTATAGGTCCCTGCATATTGCAGTGTACGGCCGTTAAAACAGCCCGTGTTGTATTATCACAGACTCTAAATTACTGGTGAATCACACAACCAGCCTGGATGTCTGTCTCGGTCTGGAGCACAGCGGCAGCTCCACGGCATAGCTGTCGCTCCCCACGAGCAGGTTCCCTGCGGGGCTGATGGCGGTGGGTGTGTGGGTGTCGACAGCACCAAGGAATATGCCCTTGGGAATCCAGAGTGGGAACCACCACAACGTTTGCGATATGGATTATTCCTACCTAGATAAACTGTTTGAGGGGTCTTATGTATGTGTGTGTGTGCGCGCGTCTGAGCAAACATGATAAGAGAAAATAAGGATTTAAATGAGCAAAGTCGTGCCTATGATTTGTGGCTATATATATAAAAAAAAACCCAACAACAAACCAAACAAATCAAAATCCCCTCTCCTCCCTCATGTTAATCTCTTTTCTCCTCTTGTACGTTCTCATAAATCTGTCCTTGGTATTGCAGTGGCTTCTTTTCAGCACAGCCCGCTTTGCCCCTGTGTAGCATTTCAAGTAAAACAATTTAATGGCCCATTGGCTAACCGCTGACAAACCTACTTTGAATTCAGTAGGAGGCAAGGACTGAGCGAAATCTCAGCAAGGACTTTGGCATAGCATCCTGTGACACTCACATCCTTGCAGTTTAGCAGGAGCTATTTACCCACATGGGTCTGTTTCACGCTCTGCGTGAACACTGTTTTAACATTTTGTTGCATTAAAACAGCATTACTGAGGCACTTACTGAGTTTTCGGTTGTTAGGCTTTGTGCTCGGCCCTGCGCAAAGCGTGGTCTCTTTGCAACGTCATTTGGTGACACATTCTTCTCTCGTAACCTATATCTGTGTATAACTGCGAATCGTATGGGATATTACAGATTTATTCTTTATTTTGCTGTAGATATGTGTCATTGGCGAGCACACATAGACACAGTTGTACTGTAAGTACAGTCTTACATTCGGGCTGTGGAAATATCCACAAAGTACACAGGCCTGTAGCCAGCTGCTTTTCAATGGCAATGTGATTAGGCTACTTAATTACCATCCCCGCTGGCTGCACGGGAAACCTCAGCTCTGCCCTCTGCATGGTCCCGAGGTCACTGGCCGTGATCACTTCTCAAATCACGTGAAGTGCCATTCATGGTACCATTTCTCCTTCAGCCTCATTCGGATGTGTCGGATCCTCCCTGGAGCCTCAGTGCCTCAAAACAAGTGGCATCAGCACTGGGCGTAGGGACCGCACATGCCGTCAGAGCTCCTCAGCCCCTCAGTAGTCCAACCCCTCAATTCCCTTTCTACATTTCTCTCTGGGGGATCCCTCTCCTCCTGTTCTGCCCCTGCTTGGCTAGATCAGAGGTGATGGGTGATGGCAGGGTCCTGCTGTCCTCGTCTATAGATGTCACAGCTCATCTCTGGGGCCTGGCTGGAGAGCACACGGGTAAGCAATGCTAACGAACGGCTATGCAGGCAGGTGTCACACAGCAGATGCACGGGGACGGAATACCCTCAGGAAGCCAACATGGCCTTCCCTAATCACCCTGCTGCTGGAGCCAGGGTGGGTGAGCCCCTGCGGCATGTATTCATGGACTGCATTTAGTGTTTAGATCTATACTTTTCTGTCCTGCATCTCCTGGTTTAGTCTTCATCTGTATTTTAAATCACTGGAGCCTACACTTGAGTGACAGGATGAGGTTTCTTCATTCCACAGGGAATGCCTTTGGGCTTTTTCCCATATGCATCCTTATTTTTCCCATATGCATTCCTTATTTTCCCATATGCATCCTACATTCTAAGGAGGAAGAACGTGGTCAAACAATATTTAAAATTGACCTCCTTCAGCCAGAAGAACTAGAGACCAGCTTTTAAGACACTTCAGAATCTAAAAATGCAGATGTTAGGTGGTTTTATTATGCATGCTATGCTTTTTTAACAACAACAACAACAAAAAAAAATCTGTGGAAATTTTATGCTTAAATCCTGTTTTCTTCCATGCAATTTTGTCTCCTTCACCACTTCTGAAAGTTAGCTGAAAACTATCTGAATTAACATCCACTGAAATCAATACCAGTTTGGGGGATTGATCAAGGTCCATGCAATAAATAACATCTGACTTGGAAGATTACATAAGCATGTATCTATTTATTTTTGGAATATTTTTCAAAGAGCTGTGCTGTGGCTTAATTGCAGGTAGATACAAAATACCGAAATATATGCGTAGGACACAAACATTACATGTACCAGAGCAGTAGATACCCTGGTAATCAGGTGCTCAGCTGTAACAGAAGTTAAAACTTCCACTCAAATTTAGTAACTCACCCAGCAGTGCAGTATCCTTATCTCCAGAGTTAAGAGAACCAGTAGACCTAATTCACATGAATAGAGAGCCAGGAGCCAAAGATCAATTGTAGCAATGCTTCAAGTCCCTCCATCCCTTATAGCTTGTTTAAAACAGTGACACTTTTTTTCTGTTTGAGCTTTCTTTTACGTGTACGTTGTGATCCTGCTTTCTGCTCCTCCTCTCCCCAGAAGTTGACTGAAGACCCCCTACCACCTTGACAGCCGGTATTACTCTGAGCTGAGAGACGAGTCATAGAATGGTTTAGGTTGGACAGGATGTTAAAGATCACTTAGTTCCAACCTCCCTGCCACAGGCAGGGACACCTCCCACCAGACCAGGTTGCTCAAGGCCCCATCCAGCCTGGCCTTGAACACCTCTAGGGATGGAGCCTCCACAGCTTCCCTGGGCAACCCGTTCCAGTGCCTCACCAGCCCCACAGCAAAAAATTTCTTCCTAGTATCTATTCTAAATATACCCTCTTCCAGTTTGAAACTATTACCCCATGTCCTATTGCTACATGCCCTTGTAAAAAATCTGTCTCCAGCTTTCCTGTAGGCACCATTCAGATACTGGAAGGCTGCTCTCTGCTCCTCCCTGTGCACATATTCACACAGTTACCACTTTCCCTCCCTCCCCTCCTGCCCCAGGACCTTTGGCCAGGCTGACCCTTGGGAGGTTTCCACTCGTGCCTCCTGGAAACTCCCTGGGGTTCCCTATGAAATACTGACAGGACCTCAAGGCCTGCCCACTCATCTCGTGCTAGAAGGAGGATCTTCTGTCCTGCAAGTCCTCAGCACAAACAAGCGATGGAAACAAGAGGGTGCACTTAGGGCATGTTTTTGCACTTCCTACAACAGGCTAAGGAACAACAGGATGAAATTCAACATGAGGTGTATTAGACACCCATCTGACAAATGCAAACTTCATTATATATGCAGCAAGTGTATTTGGCATTCTAGAGAGAGTATCTCATTTTGGCTCCATCGTTTTCATCATGTACATCCATGAAGAAAGTAAAACCTATCACAAAAATGGGAGAAGCAGTAATAATAGAAGGAACATTTCACTGAGGGGCAAGATGCCTGATCAACAGTTACAATGCATCATTTGAACTTTAATAACAATCAGTCTATGCATTTAGTCAATAGTGTGGACTGTGGACTAGAAACGTGCTAGAGCAAAACTTTATGAGAGCTTATAGAGTGCATAAAATTAAATGTAAGACTTTGCTTTTTTTTAATTTATTTTGTCTTTATCCTTTTGTGGTTCTAAGCTCTCAGTGGCTTAAAGTACTTAAAAATCTGATTTTAAAAAATAATTTCTGAGTGTGCATCATTTCAGTTTTTAGTTCCACTAAACCCTTTGAAAAAGCATAATGGAAGAGTAAAATAAAACAGTTCTGGTAAGTTTCATAGATGATTCAAACTTCTGTAAAATACAAGATTCAGGAGTACAGAAAGATTGAATTTCAGGGAAATGACATGTGTTGTGAGGTTACAAACTTTGTTTTAAAACAGAGCTAATTCACAAGTCTGTTATGTCAGCAAGATAATGGCATTTAAGGAATATTCATGTATGTTACTAAGGTTAATAGTGACCCATTAAGGCAGTGTGAATACTTTTTGAGCATTTTCCACTCAAATCCTTAAATATTTTTAGTGGGGATTAGACCTCCTTGTATACTTCACACAGATTTCTGGATAGGAAATGTTTGCATATACTAGAAACCTTTCTTGGATCTTTGAAGGAAGCAGAGCCCAAAGAATCTCAGAACACAGCTTGAGAAATACCATACCTCAAATATAAAAATACACTGAATACTGATGTAAATTCTCCCTGTTAGTAATGCCGCTATAGCAAAACAGTTGTAAAGACTTAGGTAAAATTAGGAAATTAGAGAAGCATGCTGTAAGTGTAACGACTTAACACACACTATCCAAAATACTCCATCAAAAGAATACTTCAAATAAAGCTTTTGAAAATCAACTTTTCTTTTGGAAGAAAAAAAAAAAAGATTTAAACGTTTGTGCAGTATTTAATCAGTAACACAGTAAGGCCACTATACCCCCATGCCAAAAGATTAAACTCGCCAGCTATCTTTGGTGGTCTGTGACAGCCACCATGGTTTCACTAAAGACAAATTGTGTCTGACAGATTTGGTGGCCTTCTATGATGGCATTACAGAATTAGTGGATAAGAGAAGAGTGACATCATCTACCCTGGCTCATGTAAAGCATTTGACACTATCATCTCCTGCATGACATCCTTGTCTCTAAATTGGAGAGATGGATCTGATGGATGGACCACTCAGTGGATAAGGAATTGGCCGCACTCAGAGTTACAGTCAAGAGCCTGATGTCCAAGTAATAAGTGGTGTTCCTCAGGGGTTGGTATTGGGACTGGTGCTCTTTAACACCTTTGTTGGCCACACGGACACTGGAATTGAGTGCACCCTCAGCAAGTTTGCTGATGACACCAAGCTGCATAGTGCAGTCAACACACTGGAGGGAAGGTATGCCATCCAGAGAGACCTGGACAGGGACCTGGTGGGCCTGTGCAAACCTCATGAAGTTCAACAAGGCCAAGTGCAAGGTCCTGCACATGGGCCGGGGCAGTCCCAAGCACAAATAAAGGCTGGGTAGAGAATGGTTTGAGTGCAGCCCTGAGGAGAGGAACTTGGGGATGTTGGTGGATAAGAAGCTCAACATGAGCTGGCAATGTGAGCACACAGCCTAGAAAGCCAACCGCATCCTGGGCTGCATCAAAAGAAATGTGGCCATCAGGTTGAGGGAGATGATTCTGCCCCTCTACTCTATTCTACTCTGGTGAGACCCCACCTGGAATACTGTGTCCAGCTCTGGAGCCCCCAACATAAAAAGGACACAGACCTGTTGGAGCGTGTCCAGAGGAGGGCCACAAAGATGATCCGAGGGCTGGAACACCTCTCTTATGAGGACAGGTTGAGAGTTGAGGTTCTTCAGCCTGGAGAAAAGATGACTCCAGGGAGACCTTATAGCAGCCTTCCAGTACCTAAAGGGGGCCTACAGGAAAGACGGGGAGGGACTCTTTATCAGGAACTGTAGTAATAGGAACTGTAGTAATAGGATTAAGAGTCATAGTTTTAAACTAGAAGAGGGCAGCTTTAGATTAGATATTAGGAAGAAATTCTTTACCGTGAGGGTGGTGAGGCACTGGCACAAGCTGCCCAGGGAAGTTGTTGCAGCCCCATCCCTGAAGGTGTTCAAGGCCGGGCTGGATGGGGCTTTGAGCAACCTGGTCTAGTGGGAAGTGTCCCTGCCCATGGCAGGGGGGGTGGAACTGGGTGATCTTTAAGGTCCCTTCCAACCTAAACCATTGTGATTCTACACCTTGCACTGCCGAGTGTTTTGGTATGCTGCAGCATGAAGTAAACCACCATCCTGAAGATCCTCAACCTCCCTGTTACTGATGCCAAGATGAGTAGAAACCCACATGTGATTTTCACATGTGTCTGGTAAATCGTAAATTAGAAAGCAAGAAATTTATTAAATTAGGGTATGGGGACATGAGGAAAAGCTGAATCACTGATTTCTGCTTTCATTCCCTGTCCCTCTCCCCCCACGTTAAAGCACAAGCACTATAAAGATTTAAGCCAGCCACTGAATTAAAAGGGATCACTTACCACACCATTAGCTGCTATGAAATAGTTAACATTCCAAAAATCTGAAATAAACCCCCAGATTCATCTGTTCTCAGTGCAGACTTTTTATGATGGTTCATTAGAGGAAAATTAGAGCAGTACCCTTCTATAGCAGTAACTGAACACGTGACAATCCATCACTCCAGGGCCAGCAAAGCTTCTTTTTGTAGATCCAGGACTAGGTGTTCTGACAGAACTCTACTTTAAGTGTCTCTACAAAGTTTTCCTCTGATCAGGCTAAGCTTCCTGCTATGACATCCTGCTGATTTTGCAGTGTAAGTTCGTATGTTTTATGGTCCTAGAATCATAATTTCCATTTCAGCAATAATCTAAGCAAGCAGTAGTCTGTTACAGAAACTTAACCCTTAACCCCTCTAAAAGAACCAACACAGCAGTACTCTTCCACACTCCAAACATGGTTTTGAAGTCTGGTCTGACTTCCTATTCTTCAGCTCTAACAAAAGGATGGGGAACAATCGAAGTATTCTTACTGTTGTGTACTGTACACAACTGTCACGTATCAGCAGAGGTAAATAAGAGGCAGCTCAAAGCAGCAAACAACAGGATCTGTATTTTGCTAATCCAGCTTCTTATAGTCAGTGCAGAAGATTGACCACTACTGTGGGACCCTGCACACTGTAGTACTGCTCCTGCCCCTGGCTGTAAGAAGACTTAGGGCACTGTTAAAAGCGCTAACTGTAAGAAAAACACTTGCCATGAGTAAGATTAGTTGGTCCTAGAAAGCACCAGTCCTCTCACCTGTACTCCCTCTTCAGCAGCTCTGGTGAGACTAATTTCTCTTTTCTCCTTTTGCTTTTGTTGTTGCAGACAAAACACTGCTGGAGCCACACTAACTCTTTAAAAAAAAAAAAACCTTCGCATTTAGTGATACTGATCTTCCAATATCTGGTATCACATGCTTATATATGGGGTTTATGCTCCAGTGCATCAGTAGAGGTAACACCCTTTGGAATATGCTTCCAAGAAAAATCCTTCCCTCAGTACTTCAGGTGCCCAAATCCCTAGTGTTGTTTGATGTCTAAAGCTGAGGATACAAAGAACTTCTTTCAGCATCCTTCCCTGCTCCAAGTACCTTAAAAAAAAAAAGCTTCTTCAATAGACTAGAGATTTACTTAAGAGTAATTCTTAATTTTTAAAACCTTTCCCAAGGTCATTAGAGCCACTTGCTCAGAGTGGGCTGAAGTTTTACCATTCAGTTTAGTCTGTAACAAAAGGCAGCGGAGCCTGGCCTAAGTACTCAATCAGGTTTTAACATGGCATTCTGAACTGCAGATTGTCTCTAAACTATCGGGTTCTGTGCGTTGCAGACTTTGTCCTATGCCTTAACATCAGTGAATTTTCCAGGCTCTTTCAGGTGTGTACAACTCTTGGAGCAAAGAAAAGAAAGAGGCATAACTCGTTAAAGCAGCCAAGTTACTTTCAACTCACTGCACAACTGTTCTCTGCTAAGTGTGAGAGTTTTAAGCCTTTTCATGATTCTCATGCACAGGAACACAAAGCAATGGCCTGTCACAAACCGCGAACAGGGCAACACTTACACCAGAAGTACTGAAAACAGCCAAATCCAACAAGTCAGGAGATACCAGTAAAATGAACTTTATTTTAAAGCTCATTAAAAAGCTTCACAATAACACTAACAGAATTAGCATTTCCTTCATTTTATGTACCCCACATGAAAAATGTATTGTTTAGCAAGAGATGAAACGTAAGCGTTTCTGCATGCTACTAACACATTTCACCATCTTATTATCCAAGAAGTGTTTTGGACTGCAATAATCAAAAACCTTAGAACAGAAAGATTTCTTCTGGAAAGTCCTTATGAACGGGACAGACACTGGCTTTTTATTGACATACCCAATTAGATGTCCAGACAAAAGAAAACTACCTTGGCATCTACAAATGCCTATGAAGGTTTCGATTACAACCTTTTGAAGGAGCAGTATATTTCAGAGCAAGGGCTTCTTTTCATCTTTAGTGATGCAAATGATTAAATACTGCACAGAAGCTTAGTATGAACTCACAATTCCACAGGAATCTGAAAGTTACCAAGGCAATTTTCCTTTTAGGATAGTCATGACCAACTCTATTACTACTCTTCCTCCCATAACACAACATATCCCAGACAAGTCTTAAGAAAAAAATATAAATAGTTCCCAAAACAATGCATCCCCACCCCCACCCCCCATCACATACGACAGCAAAAATATTTTCTGTCATGGGATGAAATAACTTGCTGCAAGTGCAGTGGTTTAGTCCAAGTCCATGCTAATGGTGTTTTGATCACTCGGATGACATTCGCCATTTTGTTGAGGCATTTCAGAATTTTTGTCATCTTCTGCCATGTCTTCAGTTTTATAATCACTCCGTTCATTTAGTGGGTTTTCTTCCTTAGGGGAGTCAACTTTTGGTTTTGGTTGTGTCACAACAGGCTCACAGACATTGTTTAACTCCTAAAAGAAAGGGAAAAGATGTGGTCAGAGTATATATTAAGGACCCACCAGCTTCGCTAGCGTGAAGAGTCCTGTGCCCAAAAGACTGAAACTTGCTTCTGTATTTGCTTCCGGAGTCCAAACTGACAAGTACTTACTGCCAAGTACCCTGAAACAAATTAACTAGTCTACTTCCTGAAGTTTTCTGGGCAAAATTTTTCAACTCAGTGTTTTGGGTTTCACATGAGGCTTTTTTTTTTTCAAGACTATTTTGTGCCTACTAGTAACAGTGAAAAACAACCTGAGTTTAAGGTGACTGAAAGACATAAAATGTCAATAAGCTCCACAGAATTGTATACAGTACAGCTCCTCTGCTTTCTACTGAATCTCCTTCTGTCCTACTTTCTACCTACCCTTTAAGAACACTAGAGTAAAGATGAAACGGGGGGAGAAGGAAGAGGACAGCCTAACTTTAGCACCAGCCTCTAAAATTAGTTTCTTATGGTACTTACCTGTAGCTTTGCCTTAATTTCACTTGAACGCACAGCCGGATCCTGATCTAAGCTCTTCTTAGCCTGTGCACTCACAGCATTATTCATCCACTCTACCACTTCACCAACACACTTCTCTACTTTCATCATTTCCATCTCATCGATGTGGATGTATTTCTCATCCTGCCCAAACACAAGCATTTTGTATTAATTAATAATGTCAAGCTTACTGCCACCAAGTTATGCCAACAAGACTATGCCAATTATTCCCAACATACAATCTTCACTGATTTTCAAAATAAACAGAAGTTGGCAACACACCAGATCTGTTACAGCAAGAGACAAGATGACAGATGTCAAAATAAAGCTTCCTTTGCACAATAATCAAACAAGAAAACAAGTTTACAGAGGGAATAGAGGCTTCAAAAACAGGTAATGCAATAAAATAGAACATTCTTAACGGGGTTGATAAAAAAAAACATCCCCTCCCTCCTATAGAGTCCTACATGGGCCTGAGGTAGTTTAGACTGCAATTCTGCCATACACAGAAAGGGAAAGGATCAGCTGTTCAACTTTAGGAGCATTCCCTGCAATGCCCAGTTACACAATTAACTGATATCAGAAGGACCAACCCAGCAACACAACCTATGATTTTGGTTAAGAATTCTAAATATAGCTTCAAGTCTTAAATGTACTACTTTCAATGATGCTAGTTATTTCAAGACTGCGTAATACTACTGAAGGACTTCACCTGAGACAATTTTGTAATCTATAGCTGTGAGGACATAATTGTTTCTGATGCAAGTCTCAACTCAAACTGAGTTAGCTGAGTGATGTAAGCTTCCCTATTAAAACTCATTAAGTTGGAACCCAAAGAGTAAGTTTTCAAAAGGTGGGAGTGCTTATCAAGAAAGTGATCTTCAAATATCAATGGCAACTCCCCCAAACACCCATACATAACAAAGAATACTTGATGTTTTAATTTATCCTGAGTAGCTTTTACAGTAACGCTTTTCACCATGGCACAATTCTTGTTCCCAAAACAACTGGAAGAGCACACTTCTGAAAAACAGTCAGATGAGCTTTTAAAAACTCAAGAATCAGACCACAGTCTAACCCTCACTCTTTATAAAAATGTCCTTTTTGGCCTGGAAACATCCAGAAGTATCAAGCAACTGAAGATATGACGCACTAGGAGAGATTTTTTGAGTACTGGGAAACATTTGCAGTGTTAAATTTGTGACCTATATAACAGTAGATTGCAGCTCATCTGAAAGTGAATTTGAAGCCTCTGCCAGCTGGTGAGCCCCAGTGAAACACTGTGGTAAAAGAAAGGCACTTTGAGGCCACTTACTTTATTCCTGAATTCCCCAGCTATTGTAGCATAATACTGGAGCCTGTGTCCCAGTTCTTCTAACAGCTTTGGTCGTTCTTCCGCTTCTTGATAGCGCATTTCAATTGGAGTACCTAATTTCTAGAAAAAGTAATTCCTACGCGTTATGTGATTTGTTAACATTGTTTTGTGTGATATTTTGGAAGCTTTGCAATTTGGGCATACTAACAGACCTACCTTTAAATCCTCTAATTTGTCTACATACACCTGCTTAGCTTCATCCTCACCCTCTTCATACAGCCAGCCTTCTGTCTCTGTTAGGAGTGCAGAGAATCCCTGCAGATCCTACGTATCAATATAATTCAACATGTCAAACATCAAAATACACACCAATTTAGCTGTGTTTGTCTTACAGTAACAGACACTGGTAAATACACACATTCATTCTTAGCCTCCAACATAAGTTAGTTACATTTCTACTGCAGTTTTTGCCTAATCAAGTCAAATAAATAACATCAGCTTCTGAACTGGGAAACACACATCTACAACATAGGTAGCATTTCTAGCCTTTTGTTCCCGATTAGGCCAATGCTTGGGGTGTGGCTTTAATTCATGGTTTTGGTTATTGATACAGGAACACAGCTTTTCCTTATCGTCACCAACTTTATTTGGAATCAAAACTTCCTCCATTTGTGATAAAATTTATTTTCAGGGATATGGACTGTTTGCTAAGCCTGAACCTAATTCTGGGTCAGTCCCAACCATAATTCAAAGGAGTTACTATTTTCAGTTATTTCCAGGGTGGCTGTGAGAAAGCTTGACAAAGGAACACAGAACAGATTATTTGGTATCAGTGTTTTCAGAGAAAGTCCTGAAACCATTACCTACCTTTTCACAAACAAACTTTTCATATGGTCCAGACAACTTGTCCCTGAACTCATACACATACTCCTCCACTGCATTCTTTGCATCATTTCTTTCTTTCTCCAGTTTATCTTGCATAATCATCTTTCCCTGTATAACCACAGATTATATTTTAATTAAAAATACCTATGTTCAAGCAGCAGTCTACAAAGAACAGTTCCTGTAAAACACAGTAATCTCCCAGAGGTCTTGACTCATGTAACTGCTGGAATTCTCATTGCTACAAAGAAGACTCACCTGAAGAAATGGGATGTGCTGCTCTAGATTACAACAGCTTGAACCAATCTGTGATGTCATTCCATGGATCAGTACTCTTATACTACCACTATAAGCAACACTTCAATCTTTCGGATTAACATTGGTCAGTTATGTGTTAAAGTTGTACTGTATATTAGCTCACTGTAAATTAGAGTCCACACTTCAGGGTTACAGTAAGAGATCAGAGGTTGCCTTAAAAAGCAGATGAATGGTTAATAACTGCAATCGAGAAAGTCTAAACCACACTAACTCACCTCTGTTTCAATATACATATTGAGGAGATCTTTTCCTAACTGCCAAACCAAGTTAGCTTCAATAGGTAGTTCCACATTCTTCACCTTTATCTTGGGTTTTTTAGCTTCTGGGGGCTGATCACCTTTCTTCTCATTTGTCTGAGTTGGAGAGAAGAAAAATAGGATAATTTTCCTGACTTCCTTTTGATGAAGTAGCACTATGATGAAAGAAACTTTAACAGGAAGAACATGCAGATATTTTCTGTTCTCATTCAGAATCTTCAAAATATACTTTCCCTTTGAGGACTCCACCTCCTATCCTAGTCTGTTTACAGTTTATTTCATGGACAGTAAGTACTGAGCTACATGAAGGACATTTCTCAGCTATACAGTGTATCTGCAGGTATTCCAGAAGCACCCACATGTAGCTTAGCACTTCACCGGTGATACTGACAGTGGCAAGATTTCAACCCAAAACATTTTTCGTCTTACACAGATGAAAGAGCAAACTACTAGGAATATCATGCATGCGTATGTTTTTCCACATAGATTATTTCCTCTCAGGTTTATGAATTCTTGATCCCAGCTTCTCTCAGCAGGCTTAATAAGCTTGGCCTCTAACAGCTGCTAAACAAATTGAAATGTCTGCAACTCAAACAAATTAGCTGTACAACACTGCATAAAGACAGGCAAGTGAGAGAGAGACTTCTTGCAGGAATTCTTTTGCAAACTCAGTACAAAAATGATCATGAGACAAATACATTTTTCACAACAGAAAAAGGTATAATAATGAAAAAGTTTCCAAGCACCAACTTCCTTACTTTTTCCTGGAAAGTGTTACCAATTTAAATGCCACCATTATAGAGCATAACATTTTTAACAGAGTTAAAGGGTCACTCACTTTCTTGACATCTGGAATTTTGTTTTCTTCAGAGGGAGGTTCTGATGAAGGGGGAGACTGTGACGTTTGCTGACCATCAGTTTGTACCTGGGACTGTGTTCCAGCCTCACTGTTCTCTTGCTGGATATTTTTCTGAAATGAAAGCCCAGGCACAAAGGATGTAGAAGGCATGTGCACTTGTATTTAATAAACGTTATAGGGCACTTCACTTCTGACGCACATACAGTACAAAGTGCCCTACAAAGCATTCTGTGCACACGCAGAAACACACACGCTTTAATTAACGGAGATACAGACAAGGTGCAAGTTCAGAGGACTTGCAGCATAGTACTTGTGTGCGTGTGTGCGCATGCTACCACTTTCTCTCACAAGAAGTGGCTTTTAATTTATTGAGTCATAGCTTTTAAGTTTTCTTTCCCCCCTCAGAAAACTATTAAAACATTAAGTACACCATTAACAATGCTGCATTATTCCCCAGTGCTCCCCTCCCCTCCAATGCTGTAGAAACCAATCCAGCTTTCCCTTCTGCAGGATTCCACACAAATTCTTTTAGCACAGAGAGCGTGGATGACTACTAATCCAAACCAAGTTTTCCTATTTGGAACAGTCTGATAACTATGGCAGCTGTAAGCAACCCCACCCTCAAGTAACCCACCTGTGCTGCTTTGGGCGCTTTGCCCAATAATTGATTTTGAAATCCATGCACTTTCAAGATAGCACAAGTTTTCTCCGATTCTTAGAGACATGTATATATTTCCTGAATATATTTCCTGATAGCTATCCACACCTCAAAATTAACCTTATTTTGCTTCCTCAGAAGGTGGTATTTTTCTTCCAGACCATGTAACAGCAGAAAACACTTTCATCAGTAAGGACATTCACACACAAGAAAGATCAACTTACATCACTTGAGTTTTCAATAGGCCTCTGGTCCTGAGATTCCACTTCAGTCTCAACACCAACATCTTCACTCTCTTCACTTTTAACTGGTTCTACCATGGATGCAGTGGACACACTGAAAATGCCATGAGTATTGACACGGACTTTCACTTTGACTTTAGACTTCTCTCCATCTTTCTGGGCTGCCACATTCTGGATAACATACCTACCTAAAAACACAAGCATCAATACTCACACAGTGGAATTAAATAGCTAGTATTACAGATCCGGGAAAACACCTCCCTCTTTGATAGAGGACACATTTTACAAATATTTGATGAAGCCTCTGTGCTAATCTCATGGTCCCCAATATGAAACAAACACTACAAAAACCCAAAAAGTATGCTGCTTTTCAGCCACCTTTACCATACAAATTAAAAGGGAGAACATTAATTTTCATCATCTAGGGTCTGTTCTCCTGCCACTAGTAATATAGAGTAAACATCAAAAGTAAGAGCTCACTCCCCCTTACTTGTGTTATATGTGATGCTACGGTAGGATGTAAGAAAACTACACAAAGACTTAGACTAATGCCAGTGTTAAGTGGTATGTCTTCTTAATACAAGTTACAGCCCAACATAGAAACAGTATTTCTAGAAGTGTTCTTCTCTGCTTCTAACATCCATGCAAGTCCACCCCATTACCTTCTACTCTAGGGCAGAATGCAATTGTTTTGTAGCTCCTGTAATGCTTGAAATTAGCATTGCAAAACTAAGAAACAGAGAGAAAACGAGTTTAACAGTATATGAAGAATCAGATCTCCTTGACATTAGCAGCAGACATTTTTCCTGCCTACTACATGGTTATATGTGTATCACCAAAACCGTGACCTGGATATCACAATGCTTGTATAGCTGCAAAGTACAAGTTCACTGATTTAACAGGCTGGATCTACACATGCTGGCTCACACCATCCCTTCATCAATAGATCTAAACCATATGCATACAAGCTGTTATCTGCTTACTTTACAGGCTAAAGATTATAGCCCCCCCCCCTCCTTGTAAATCCAATAATACTGGAATTGTGACCTGTCCTCCCTTTTGGTAGTCTCATCAGAACTACTGACTCACCCATTAGGGCTACTAACAATTCTGTTCTGAGCAAGAGTTAATCCATGAGTGAGCTGAAACCAGTCTGATTTTCAGTTCGTTTTTTACCAGTTTGCAGAACAGCAGTTAAACACCTTCTCATTTGTTAATGCCATACAAATTGTACAGTCACAAATCCCGCTACCAGTCTTTATGGCAAGAGCTAAAAATAAAAGTAAGTCTGTTGTTCCTGTAACTACAAAATATTGTGCTGGTTTCCAAGACATATGGTATTTGAACTTTGTGACTCTCAATGAAACGACAACGTAATTTGCTTTGAAGTACAGAAAATAACTGATGTTTTCTGTTAAGATAATAGTTTTTGGTAACTTTGCAGTGCATTAAGTATTAACTGAAATATTGGTAAATCAGACGGAGATGGGTTTTGCCCTATACATTCTCCCACCCATTTTAAGAATATTTATAGAGCTTGTCTTTAACACTACAATTCTGGTGATACTGTATTTTAAGTGCATTGTTAACCAACAGGACAAGTCTTGGTTAAGTATTTGACAGTAGAACTGTCATTTCTTCTACCACTCTGGGAAAAAGAAAGAAAAAGGTTGAGCTTCCTAACAGAACCAAGCAGTTACCTGGCAACTAGTAATAGCTTTATCTTACTTTTACATGCAAACATACAACATTTAATTGCACGCTTAGAACTCGAGAGCAATTATTTAATTGTCCCATCTTTACCATCACAATCTTTTTCTAACTAACCACACTGTAGACTCTTTGCAAGTGTCAACACTGTCAATGTTGTAATTTGTCAAAAAGGATGAAAGAGCTGCTTATAAATATTACCTAGACAATTCAAATCAATACTGTAGTCTTGTAGCTGCCACTATTTCAGACTGCTTTGATTAAGACTTATTCAGCATTATGTCAAACCCAGAAAGTATAGGAAAAAACAGCAACTAGTTACTCAAGATGTGTTTAAGTTTTTTATATGCAGGAGATTTTTTCAATTACTCCTAGCTTGCTTTAGTGATAAGCAGCAAAGATTAAAAAAGTTAAAAGTTATCTTTTGCAGTGATAGCCTCATCCTAGTCCTGGACATTCAGCTATAGCTCCCCCTCATTTCTTCGTTGGGCTGAAGCAGCTTTAGAAGCTAGAAAAATAAGAAAATCCAAATTCTGTTACCTATGGAATGGGAGAATTGAAAATTCAGTCCTCCAGACACAAAAAACTAAATATATGTCATATAACCATACTGTAACACAACACTACAGAACTAATTTTAGATCCAACAGTGTGAGACAACATCATTTCCAGGACAATTTATCACTTACCAATTTTTGACTCAGGATATGGGACTCCCTTAGGATCAGAATAAAAAGCTTCTAACTCAAATGGACCTTTCCTATAGAATGTAAGAACCTTGGAGAAAGGTGCTGCATGATTTCTGCTGAACACCTCGTGAACCCTGTAAGAAAATAATATCACTTTTAGCAGAGTATTTGAGCTGAAAGGCTTTGATCTAGGGTCAGAACTCTTCACAGAAACATCACCATGTTTTGACACATGTACCTTTCTGAATAATTACAAGGAAGATACTTCACTACTGTACTGTAAGGAAAAAATATTACTGTTGTGTACTGTAATGGGAAATAGTCCTATTCCACTGATTGAGTCTCAGAAGCAAGTAAGTTTAGACGTAGGTGGCAATTCAGTGACACACTATCAGCAGACCTCCAGAATTTGTTTCCTGCATAGACATTATTCTGAGCTTGGAATAGCCTAATTTAAATCATAATTTGCACCCTTCCTCGGTTAGTCTCAAAAGGCTAATTATAGCCCTGTTAATTCATTACTCATTTACTTTCTGTGGCTCAGTTGAGAACCCTGACACCAGATTATTATTCATTCCTTGATATGACAGAAAGACAACCAGCTTTATTTTATGTTCTTCCTCTAGCATCCGTCCGCTGTTATGTCAGTCTGATTCTAATTTCCAACTAAGTTTTGTCTCCTCACTATGGAAGGATCTCATCTAATAACCTACAAGTGAAAAAAATAAAGAGTGTCACCTAGTATGTGAACAAGCTGCTCGAAGAAGCATGTGACAGAACAATTTGGTTCTGCATCTCCACAGAAGACGGACAAAAAAGAAAAGGCTGAACTACAAAAAATATGAGAAAAGTATGAACAGGTCCCTGTAGAACTCTTAACCTACCCAAAAGTTAGACTCAGACCTCTTTACATTACATCCTAGACAGCAACTGCATTTCCCACAGGCATGGCAGTTCACAGCAGAGGTCAGAGTCTTAAGGCACTGCAATTGCAAGAAGTTTCTCTTAGAAACCTCTTAAAACTTAAATCCTTGCTTCTGTTTTCAGACAGACAAATAGCATCTATATAAGGTCACAATATTTACATGGTGCGTAACATTCTTACTAAAACAAGAATCCAGATAGGTGTTAGGAACACCTTGAGTAAAAAACAGTCAGAAAGGAAAAGTGGGATCAGGATCCAGCAGTTCTAGCTCATTTTGTAATCCGGTTGTCAGGTTTCGGGAAAGAGCAATGCAAGACAAGGTATTATCTGGTAGCTCATTCAGTCACAACTTTTATCTTCATTTTTTTTTTAGGAGTTATCGTTAGTGTTAACACATGCCTTCACACGTTCCACTATCAGGCATCTCTGGTACACAGCCTACAAGTTTTCTGCATCAGCTTGCCAAAATCCTAGTTTAAATGCAACCAAGAAAGTTTTCCTTGAATTATGAAGGCCAAAAAGTTACCTACCCTTCAGTGTCCTCTGCTTCTGTGTTCCACAAGAGAGATATTGGGAACGGTGTAGCATCTGTCACAGAGAATTCTCTCACTTTGAAAGCTGGAGAAAGAATTGCACACTAAAACAAAAAACAGACATGCATTAAAGTTGGTTAACTGCTCTGCTCCACCCACCCAAGACAGCCAAACATCTTTAAAACAGAGAGAGCTGTGTTGACTTTACTAAAATAGAGCTAGGCAAATTGCTTGATTTCAATGGAGAATAAGAAGTCTCATACAGAAGTGTTTATACCCTTTGGGTTAACAGAACTTTTGGCCTTATTCTTTCCGTAACTTGTGAAAAAAGGTAACAGTCTAAATGAATACCAGGACTGTAAAGAACGGAAGTGCTGCATTAGTCCTAAAACAAGTGGTGTTTATCTTACAGGTCCTGCTTCTTTCCCTGAAGACAACTGATTCCTAGTGATGGAAAGCAATTAGTGAGATGGTGTAAAGAAGCAAGTTCAAAAGAGAGAAGGTGAAGTAAGAGAATAAGTAAAGAAGAAGAGAAGGCAGAATGATGGTTTGCTTGTAAAATATAGCTCACTAATTGGAAACTGTAAAAATGAGGGGGGGTGTAAAATAAAAGTCTGTTTCACGTTGATGGAAAGCTGGATACCGGAAAATGCTGATTAAAAATATCTCTTCCCTCAGCTTGACAGTGACTTAAGTTTTTCTCATTAAAGATACCTAGATCCTGTTCTTTTGAAGAGAAGAGTGGACTGCTTACAGAGTACATCCAGTATCAGCACTTTCAGTAAAGTACTACATCACAGAGGAGTACTCTGAACTTTTTAAACAGCACAGTCCCATAAAAAGATCCAGTGAACATGTATGTTGCCTTGTATGCTTTATAATGCCATTTTCTGCCATTTCTCATAACTGCTTGTCTAAGTCTTCAAAAAAGTGCTCAAGAAATGTTTTAAGTTTATCAAGTGTTGCCAGTACTATACCTGCAGAGCACAGCCCCTAGCTATGGCTTCATCTGCATTCAGTGTTGTACTGACATCTTTGCCAAAGAATTTAGCAATCCTCTCTTTGACAGCAGGAATGCGTGTTGCTCCTCCCACAATCTCTACAGCAGTTACATCTTCCACTTTCAGTTGTGTTTGTTCCATTAATGAAAGCAGAGGCATCTCTATCCTTTGCAGCAAGTCAGCACACAATTCTTCAAACTGTGACCTAAGGAAAGAAATGGAATTAACCAAAGAATGGCTGTTCCACCACTAAGATTTCCTGGTATTCTTGTTTCCAAATTGATGCTGACCAGGTCTGTTAACTACACTGCAAAGAGACTTAAAGCTAAACCCCTGCGAGTAGGCTGAAGTGACAACCATAGACAAGGCAGTACACGAACAGCTGCTTCCAGATTTTCCTCTGCTGCTATCAGTGTAGTTACATAAAATAAAGGTATTGTTTGGGCAGGTGCTATATATTTGCCTCAGAAGAGGTTATAGGTAAGAGAACAGAAAACAGTGATACTTCCTTTACAATGGAAAACTGTTTTCTAAATACTGGAGGGAAGAAAAAAACCCCACCACTCTTCGCAGTAGTTACAGGACTAAGTGACTGCAAATTAACTTGTGCCTATGAGTGTGTGAAAGCAACAGACACACACAGACTTCATTTACACTCAGGCCATAATCAAGTCATCCCCCATAAGCACTGTTTTTGTCCTCCGTTTCTCTGCCAATATCCACAGTACAATAAGAATAAAGGAACAAAGCTTCAATTGTTGCTATCTTAAGAGCAGCATGGGATTTAGGTTACCTAAAATATGCAGGAGACCTAAATATACAGTCAACCCCCCTGAGTCTGGTTTGCATGCATCAATCCATGGTTTTAAGAATGTGTCATTCAACAAAAAGAATCCAAGCTTCTTATGCATGCATTATTACACTGAAACATTGCTCAGGTAGCTGAACATTACATTTCACAGCCTTAGTTATTCTAGCATTACCAAGATGCCACAACTATTCAGCAGTTGCACTTAATTTTAGCACAGTAAGTTTCTTTAAAGATGGAAATAAACACTTGCTTAAGAAATACAGCCACCAAAGCAACTACGTGTCTCGTATAGAACTCACCTGTTCATTTTCCCTGATACATCAGTATCATTCATGAAACACTCAATATTTAGCGGAATGTCTGTGCTATTTGAACTCATTAGTTTCTTCAGCTTCTCACATTCCTGATACAGACGAAGAAGAGCTCGAACTTTTGCTTTTGGATCCAGTTTGTACTTCGCTTTTATTTCTGCACAAAAGTAATCTACTAGCTTCCCATCAAAGTTTCTTCCACCTAGGAAAGGGTCAAATGCTGTGCCAAGTACCTGGTTTGAAAGAAAACAATTACGCAGTCTTACACTCAAAAATCAAACGGAATAGCAGTCTTCCAGTATCAGAAAGCCCTTTCTTCAAAAAGGTTGGGGGACAAGTCACCCCATCTTCCAATACACAGACTTAAGTACTTCAACCAGATCAGCCAAAAACTGCTCTTTGTTTTTACAGTGGAAGACTAAGTAACTAGGTGACAATCCTAAGCATTCACAGTTTTAATCCGTACACATATCCATTTTGATAAAACAGACAAAATTACAGTAGTTGTATTGTATATCTTACATCAGTGTATTGCAAGGAATTTACAGTCTCTATTTGAAACCATCCTAATGAAATGAAGGACACTGACAAAAGTTTTCACATTTTGACTTGTTGCCACTTCCCATGCATTAAATTATTTCAGAATTTTAAAAACAAGGCAGGTTTACAGGCTACTTGATTCGAACATCTCAAACCCTTTTATTTTCATTTAGTCTTACTACCTTTAGTTTACTCTTGTTGAATGCACAGGCTGATACTTGAAATGCAGAATGTCCCATATCAACAAACACAACTATCCGTGGCTTCTCTTCAGGAGCTGGGAGGTCTTGTTTATAAATTCCATAATTCAGAGCCACTGCAAAACAAGTGTCATATTATCAATGCAACCTCTAGTGAGTCTCCATTTGCATGCCATCACATCCCTGTGAATATTGAGCTATAGGATCAAGAGCAGACAGACAAATTGAAACAGACCTATGCAAGGTCTTAACTACATGGAGGCTTTATTCCACATGTTGTGGATGTAAGATGTTGTACGACATGTTGTAAGATCTAAGAAGCAAAAAAAACCCACACACACAACCCTGTTTGGGTGTTTTCTACCTTGGTCTGTCTGTTAAGAACTCGTTTTTCTGCTTTGCATAGTAATCAAAGCCACAGAGCATCTTTACAACAAACCCCAAACTCAGTTTGTATTTACAAGGAATATCTCCCAAGCACAAAGGCTTTGTCTGATAATGGTATAAATGGTCAGCAGAGGCTGTAAAAGGAAAGAACCTCAGTCTATACAGCGTATCAGGCAGGCACAGTTTGTGAAGGTGCATCAAAAGTGTAAAACAGAAGCCAGTGGGGTATGTAAACACAACATCATGAAGCCAAGGATAAAATACAGTTTTGCAGCACCACTCATTGTGGATGGATAGCAGTGTCAAAGCTAGGCAGGAGGCTGATGCAGTAATTGAAGATAAAAAACCCTAGAGAGTCTTGGCCACATGGTTATGTAGGAAAGGCTGAGATTTTGGCATGAAATAGAATGTGCAAAAATGTACATTTGCATATGACAAAAAATCCCAAGCTGAAGATAACAGCCAGGATACTTTACAGATTATCAAGAGAATTACAGCATTAGAGAAGGTGGTAAGGAAGGCCAGGAATACGTGCTCTGAAGAGCAACATTTTATAGTCACACTGACATCCTCTCACTTGAGGAGAAAGGGACATTGACTCCCTCTCTCACATCAAAAGCAGTAGTTCCAGACCATCTGGAACAAGGACAGTCAAGTTTCCCACTGCTCAGAGACTTGAGATTTATGGATTCTGGTGTCTAATAAAGTTTCCCTGCATTTGGTGCACTCATTCTCATCTGTGTGGATTCTTTGGAGTCTATAAAAACCCAATACCAGCACTCCCACAGGCAGTCATTAAGAGGTGGTTAATGAAAAACAGAAACTCTGTTTCACAAAATGTATCTGTTATATTCTTGAGATCTAGATTTGACTGAAATTGCATATTGGTCTGTTCGTTCACATAATGTTTGTATTTCTGAGCAGACTGAACACATTGCCTTTATTTCAAAGCTAAAAATAAATTTATGAACAAAAGTTGATAAATGATAGCAGAATTTGCCTTTCATTAAAAAAACAATCTATTTTTCTTTTCTGCCCTACTACACCTCAGGACCCTTTCCCCAAAGACATAACCAAAGATTCTTACATTTAAAATATTAAAAAATACTTGGATAGTACTCATTAACCTTGCAAGGTAAAGAAAAGAAAATTAGAAATGCTATGTGCTACACAGTAAAGAAAAGTTGCTGGTGCTGCTAAGGGGATGAAAGCTATCTGCTTTTCCAGGGACCATCCACCCTAACGGCAAACCTTCTAAAGATCTCTGCTAGAAAGTCCTGAAAAGCTCTCAAGGTTTTTGCATGGCCAAAGACTGGGCTGACGTGTTCTGCCAAACAAATAAAAAGGAAGTGACAATACCTTTTTTGGCAAGGCCTTTAGTTGGCTTATATCATGAGGGGTCATTTCTGAATCGGGTGTGAAGGATTATTTCTACTTCAATACAGGAAGGGGTTGGAAAGGTAATCTTTTCTGACTGCTAAGTTCAGAAATTTTTTTCCCCAGTGCTAAACTAACTTTTTTTTCTTTATGGATACAAAGTTTCTTCACAAACATTTTGAAAGTGAAATTTGAAGGTTAAAAATAGAGAGTTGGATATTTGTCCTTCCTCCTCCTCCCTGCAGTCACCCTGGAGATGTATACACCCTGTAACTCAGAAGAATCCAGGCACATGGGACAAAGTGTATCTACTGTGGCATCCACACTCAGCTCAAGAATTCACACTGCCACAAATTCCCTGTAGCACTGTTTGCTATATAAACAAAGAATCAAGCTAAAGATAGATGACAGAAATATGCACCTATGGCTTTTGCAACGATAGTCAGATTTGCTCATTATTAGGTGCAAATACATCATATTCAATGCAAAGATCATTATACTGATGAAACAACTACATTTAGTAGAAATTCTATACATTACCATGTAGATAGATACTCATCTGAAACTGATTCTGGAAAAAGATTGTAAGATACCACTCCGTCAATGCATATTTAAGATCGAATTTTATTTTTAAGGAGTAAAGCAAAATCATGAATCCAGCTGCGGGGCATCAAAAATTTTCACATGGAACTTTCTCCCAAAGTAAACTCTTCCCTACTTACCTAACAAATGTGGGCAATGGGAGCAGAAAAGTAATTGTCTTTAGTATAGACGTCTACTTCCCAACTCTTCCCCCAGGAAACAAGTGCTAGTTATGATGCCATTTAAAAACATGGAACAAATGGTTTCTCACCAAACAAACCGAAAAATGCAGGAAAACAGGGTAAGAATGCTTATTTTAAGAAAGACCAAGTAAACTCTTGGTTCTGTCAATGTGTTTTCAGAGTTCACAACAGATTAGCAAAGGAAATTAATTGCTTTTGTGTGTGTTTTAAAGCCATAATTATACTGACAAAAGCCTTGGAAGTTACTAAGTGTTGACACTTAATCAAGGTACTTTAAGAGTGCCTAAATCCTGCAGCTGTGCATCATAAGATTTCTTCCATGAAACGTGGACAGTAAACTAAATGGACAAGTACTCCAAGCACATGTGGTAACTCCTAAATAAGTACTTAGAGAGACAACTACCACTAAAACTTCATCTGTTCTACCGCTTCACACAGAAGACATTAAAATGAAAGACTGTAAATCAAGAGAAGAGCAACAAGTTTTTAGAACATTGATGTCTCATGTCTGATTTTTCAAGTCAGACATGTTTCCTAGAGTAACTAAATGCACCCTCTATCACACCTTTCACTTGCAGAATCAGCTATTTTACCCTACTTACCTGCTGTCATGTCATTCATTAATCTAAGACAATTTAATCCAACAATCTGAGCTGCATCCAGAAGGGACCTCCTTTCAGCATCTGTGAAAAATGACGGAACCTGAAGAAAGCAGGTGAGAATGGGAGGTTACTTCCAGAAAATGAGACACCGCGTTGTTTATTTGAAAGCATTCATTAACAATTACATCTATTCCTCCTCTTTTGAGAAATACACTTGCTCGCTGTAAGTCTTTTAACATGCCACAACTGTACTGAATAAAGACTTAAAATATTTTATTCAAACTGAGGTGGAATTAAATGCGCATCAGATAGTTTACATGAGCACACACTAGCAAGAAACAAAATGCTAGGAACCTTAGTTACTGGCACAAAATATGAAACTGGGCATTATGGAGACAGAGGCATGGAATAACCTTAATGAGAATAGTAATGTATTCCTGTCCAAGAAAGTAAAGAGGTGAAAAAAAAAAAAGTACAGCAATATTACAGATGTCAGAGAAGCAAAGAAATAACGAACACTGAGAATCTGTTTTGGCCAGAATTACTTTGGGCAAGAAGTGGTAAGAGATTCCGAAGGAGTATGTTGTTGACAATTTGCTATAGATTTCTAGCATTAGTGTTGGACAGTGACCTCTGATGCCCCCAGGGACAGAAACTACACCATTAGAAGACACTAACTTTCCAGGTATTGACTGGAGAACAAACTCTTCCAGTGATAAGAGAACTAAACATTCCTAGATACAACATGAAACACTTGTTTTTGGAGAGTCATTGAGAACACAGAAGCAGATGTTATTTTATACTCAGGCTTTGCAATGGAACGACTGCTCTTTATCTGAGGTCCTTTTCTGTGCAGTCATAAATTGAAAAAAAATTAACTTACTGAGAGGATGAACATAATCAGGACAGAAATTCAGGTTTTCAGCTACCTTTGATAAACAAAGGTGTCTAAGTAGTAATTAGTGTGCTTAGTCATGGAAACAAGCTGCAGCAGAAGAGTATATACCTGGATCCCAGAAATGTTCTGCATCCAAAAAGTTCAGACATCTCCAAGAGAATGAGTTCATGAAGTGGGTTGGGGTCTGGAATATGGAAGCAGCCCTGGGATTTCTTTAAGCCAAAAGCTCTAAAGCTAGTTAGGATTAATCCCTTTGTAAGTGCTTACACTGTGTTCTTTTTCACTCTACACGAATAGAAACAAAATGCCCTCAATAGCTGGAGTTAAAAAGACATAATGTTCCTGTGCACTACAATTACTTACAGAAATAACACAGTCTGTTACTGGCTTTTTCAGGTTACTCTCTGCAGTCTCCTTTAATTTAGTCAATAACATAGCTGAAATCTGTTCCACGCTGAAGATATGCTCCTCATCCATGTACATGACCTGCACATAAGAAACAGGTAAAATAATTCCATTATTTCAACTGGAGGAGAAATAACTTACGTTTAATGTTTTTTGATACACTGCTGACTAATACACTATCAATCATGATATGCTTAATTATTTCATTATAGAACTTCACTTTACAACTTAATTTCCCAGTTGACTGTCTACAGAAGCAATAATTCCGTTTTCAGACTTAAAACATCAAGAACCTCATCAACTCAATAGATGAAAGAAATGGTAGAGAAGTGATTTAAATACTGACACAAGTCTGAAGTGTGACTAAAGCTAGACACTGTCACAAACATTACGCCATAAAATGAAAAAACAGCCATCAATTTTCAAACTGCTGCCAACTGAAAAGTCATCCAGAATTACTTGCTGACTATTTTCCTCTGATATTTTTATGCATTTGCTCAAGTGTATGAAGTCTTTGAAAGGAAGAACTGCACAACAGTACACCTATGCACACAAAACAACTAAAAGCTTAATATGAAGCTCAGCAAAAAGTTTGTTTATTGCTCCCTTACCAAGAAATTATTCTTGAATCATCATTTTTCTGTGTAGTAGAATAAATGGCAATGATGAAGTGAAGGAATGGTTGACTGTTGAAAATAGCACTTGCCTTTTATTCACATCAGTCCAATTCAGGCGAAAATTAAGCATTCCAGTTTTAATAGAAAAACTCTTCTCTAAACATCCCAGTCTTATTGAATGTTACTTACTGAATCAATTTTTAAAACTTTTTAATCACAGTTAAACAGAAAAACACTAGTTTGTTCTCTAAACAGCCTGAAAACAAAGAATACCAAGTAGCACTGTTCTCCCAATAACAGATTTTCTCATACAGTAAGACTCCTACACGCACTGTAATTAAAGGAAAACATTAATTTCTGTCTGAATTTATCTGTTAACCTCACAAGACACAAACAGCATACAAAACAGCATCTCTTCTTCTGTAAAGCTTGACTACTCTTCCAGTCAGAATTCTTTCTAGTGCATAATCTCTTCTGTAATCTATTCATTACTGAAGTTTTGAGGCACCAGTTCAAGTAGAGAAAAGCAGCAAACTAAATGCACAGCCCTAAGACAGGGTCTTCATTAGTGATGCAGTTATCTGTTATGCCAGCAAGGCCTTGCTATCAATATTTATATACTTCTGTAAATGAATACCATGCCATTAACTGCACCTATTCTAGGGAAAGCTGACATTTTATCAGCAAACTCCTTGAAACATAAGCAAAAGTCAAACCTGCAGTGTGGTAAAAATTGGTTTTGAACATCTGTTGCAAGTAACATACACCAGGCAGTCCACTAAAGACAAACATGTCACTCTTTCATAGCACTTACACTAAAGAAGAGTTCCTACTACTTTATAAGGAATTTTAGCCACGTAAATAGACTGTTGCAATGCATTCCACACAAGAGCGGCAGAATGTTAATACTTTTGAGGTAAAACCATATGACCTCATAATTATCTTAGACGTTTTTCTGCCAGGATGCTTGAGCTGCATGTGCAATTTGCCAACAGGGAAGCTCACATTTCAGCAATTACTCAACAAATGAACCTTAATTTAATAGTTAACATCCACTATTTAAAGATAAAGCTGTCTATTCATAGACAAGCTCTTAGTTAACAGAAAGGTTAAAGAAAACCCTTAAAGTAATTAAATGAAACCCGTGTTTTCATGACTAGGTGCTGAAAAGTACACTTTTAAGTTTAGCTGCAAAATCAAAAAAGATACACTACAAATTTACCTTTACTCCAACTCCACCATTCTTCATAGGAACCAAATCATAGCTCAACTTTTCTTTTTCCTTCTGAACAAAAGGATCATTAAATGCACGGCCATGGAATCTCTTGAAGTTAGATACCGTGTTGTGGGCATGAGTAATTTGCTGTAAAGAAATACAGGATAGTTAGAAATCAGCCTGCAGTGTTCAGTGCTGCTCCGTATGCCCCCAGGCATCAGTCAAGTTTTAAGCTAACTGCTCCCTCACTTGTCACATCTGTTTCTGTAACACCTGTAATTACTATCTGGTACTTTATATCAACTCATTACTACAGAAAATTACATGAGTCAGAGACATAGATACTTACAGACCATTATGTTAAGTATTATAAGGATTATACAAGTATCTCTAAAACCTTGAAGCAATCAGGTGAGCAATAACAGGCTTTATAGTGCCTACTACTTTAGTCACCTTATTTAGACAGAATTCCAACAATTAGAGATAGGAGCCAGCTTCACAAGCAGTTGTGATACTTGTAAACCAGCACCCCAACCCCAGCCACCTCCCCTCCAGCTGTTCACTTTAAACCCCATTACATTAAGCAACTGTGAAAACAGTTGTTTGCACTAAGTTTCAAGCTGTTAAGTCTCCACTTACTCATTACTTACTCCCCCCGCCCCTGCCATAAACTCCTTTTAAACCAGGGCATTTCCCTGTTCACGTAGCAACCACTCAAATTCTTGAGCCAGACCAAAGAAGGACACAGTGCACAGACAACAGCAAGAAACACGAGACTTTTTTTGGTAACAATGTCAGCTTAAAGTATACAGTGCAATCTCCCCACAGAACCAACTGACCTAGAGAAGCGTTCTTTATCAGGAATGCAAAGCAGAACAGAAATTAGACAAATAGACCAGCCTAAGAGAGATACTGCAAGTATCTCAGAGTAGAACGAATCCTAGTCTATTGGAGAGAAACTATAAAAGTGCATTGTTCTCTCCAGAATAGATTTAGGCAGGCACCAACAGATCGCATGATAATAACTCAAATGACGAGCACACTGAGGAAGAGTTCTAGCATTCACTGCCCTCAAAGGAGAGCATCAGTTTTATTGCATGCAAAATTTTCCATCATGGAATTGAAGACTTTGAGCTACATCTCATATTAGAAAAACTACGCAACTATGACAGTTCCTGACAAAGCAGCAGGCCATACCCATACTATTAAACAGTAACTTTTGAAAGCTGTGTGTGGAGCGAAAGATGTTACACCCATATTCCCTACTGGGAATCATCCTTGATTTATTCTAATTGCCAAACAGCGCTTAGCAATTATTAGTAAGAGCACGAGTTAATATAGGCCAAAAATCATGCCAGGAACCATTCCAGTACTTTAGTGCAATAGAGTATTTAGGTTCCTGTGTCCAAGACTGTTTCCCAGCATGGTTTCATTTATTTGTATAGCCGTAACTTCACAGTACTTCAATGCTACGTACTTCACAGCTGTATTGCAAAAGAACATAGAAGCAAAAATTATTACCATACAGCGGGCAGAAGCACAAACACCCTGGTAGCTTTTATAGCCTAATTTAGAATTAACCTCAGAGCCTTTTCTAAGAGAACAACGTTAAGATATTTTTAGAATAATTGTATTCCATTAGGTCTGTAGCATGTTTTAGTATCTGCTTAGTGACAATTAAGAAAGCTGAGAGGAAACAAATTCCCTGGAAGTTTGCTTCAACAGCAGCTCCTTAAGTGTTAAAGAAAGAAAGCACGACTGAGTATTATGAGCTCTCTCACACATAATCACATTGTTGAAGTCACCAGTCAAACACTGGGGTTTTTTTTTCTTTTGTTTTTTTTGGGGGGTTTCCTCAGTTGTTTTTGTTTTTGGGGGGGGGGGGGGGGGGGGGGGGGCTTCTGTAGTTGTTTCTTTTTTTTTTTTAACTAAGAAACTCATTCAAATGAAAGGGATCATTTTACTCCTTGATTTGAGTAGCTACTACATCCCCTAGAAAACTGAAAATATAACTCTCAGCTGTCCAGATCAAGGAATGTCTACATTTACAAAAGAAACATGATTCACATCTCAGGTGGTCAGCCAAACTGCACCACTTACAGCAAGAGAAATAAAATGACAGAAGATTTCAGAGCATTTAAGTACCACATTCTTTTGTTCTGGCAAAAATATTTCATTTCAACTGCTAGGACAACCAAGCATGATCTTATAAAGATTAGTGTGAAGGCAACTGAAGTCACAGGTACTACATGCTTTTAAATGCAATTTGAGAGATAGAGTCTACTTTAGTTTCAGCTTACTTCACATTTTCAACAGCATTTACTGGAATAATCTAACAATATTGAAACACACCCCAAGACTACATAGGATTCAGATCACTTGCTGTTTTGAGCAACAACTCATTTCTGCACACTGATGAATCATACTTGTTTCCGACTTGAAACAGTGGAAGAAGTTGAATAAACAAAAGCAATGCTAAAATGAAATTTAAGAAAAACACACAAACATATGTATGTACTCTACTATTCCAAGTGTTAACTGGCAACTGAAAGTGTAAAGTGCTTGTGAAAATGTAACCTATTCATATTTCCTTGGCTGTTCAAAATTAAGAGGGCAGCTATTACAGTGGGGGGGGAAAAAAAAGTCTGTTAGCGCTCTCTCCATGGAAACCCACTGCAGTCCTTTCACTACAGGAGCGACCGGATCCGATCCGCACCGCACCGGCCAGCGCAGGCTGCATGCTGCTTGCTCTCCGCTTACATAACAACCTACACGGCCATACCTGAGGAGTCACTGAACCATTACATTCAGTTACCTTAAGACTTGTCAGAATTAAGCTCTCCTTTTAAATGAAAATACAATTTTAATTAAATCTTTCAGAGCACCTCAATTAAGAAGAACCTTAAGGACTTACTTATACCTTCAAAAACACAGGCATTTACCTTTGGTGAAACCAAAGGTAGTAGGGTACCTAAATAGATTTAGGAATCTAAGCCAAGACTCTCTCTTTGCATCTAATTTTAAGAAACTATACACAGCATTTAAAATGTTTTCCTGCAAGTTCAAGGAAAATACATAAGCATTAGGAAAAGAAATCCTATTACCTTAAGTTGTCAGAAAAGGAATCTGTTCAACTGGAAAATGTTACCCTCAATGAAAGAGAGCGCAGTAACATTCTAGCAAAAGCATCCTGCATTTCTCTGAAGGCAGCACAGCAGCATAGCGCAGCATTTCTAAAATAAAAGGCTTGACAAGGAAAATTAAGTTGTCTGGTTTAAACTACAGCGAGCCAGCTCTCTTTACAGCCACTGGTACTTAACAGTTTGCACCAGCCGATTCACCGTTATGCAGAAATGCCAGGAAACGACCTACCTGGTTTTTAGCCGAGACACCAATAGCTCTGTTTTTGGATCCAAACGAAACCACCGATCTGAAAAGAACAAGAGGCCAATTAACTCAGTACTGACAATAAATGCGACTGAGGACTCTCACAGATGCATTTTCTACACTGGCAAATAAACCACTAGAGCCTTTCTGTTGAAGTGCCATTCTTCCAGCTTGCGGTAAAACGTTACAGTAAGACCCTTTCCCATCTTAGAAGTCTTGGCTCGAATTCGGGACTTTGCACAACAGTTTATCGAAAGAGTTAACCACGATGATCACAATCAAGAGCTCACATTCAGACCACGTCTGACTTATCTCTGTTTGGCTGCTCATAACTTCACAACTAACGCCTCCCGCTTTGAGCCTGGGGCTCTCTGTACCCCACCTCAGACTAAAGGAGAGCTGCTCTGGGCCAGTTACAAGACTCCGCCCGACCGCAGAGAGAGAAAGCGAGCGTCTCCGTCCGTCCGTCCGTCCCCAGTGTAAGCCCGGCTGCCCCGTCGGGGATTCCCCTCGCAACCGCTGGCTTTCCCCGCCTGCCGCACAATTACCCGAGAAGCCCCCGGCCCACGGGACGCCCTCCATTTCCCACTCCGTGCCCGAAGCGGGGACACTCTCCAGCCGCGTCCCGGTGGTGGGACACGGACACGCACACACCGGGGCAGGCAGCGGAGCGCCGCCCGGCCCCGCACCTCCCCACCACCGCGCACCTGCCCGCCCCCCCTCCCCCCCGCTCCCCAGCGACCTCCCGGGACCCGTGAGGAGGCGGCGAGCACCGGGGGCAACTCTGGCCCCGCGCCCCACACCCCACCCGCCTGGAAGCTTCCAGCACCTTCCACCGCGGGCCCCCCGCCGGCCGTCACCCGGCTCCTGCCGCCCCCCCCGACCCGTGAGGGACACCGCCGCCCCCCTCACTCACGGCGTGCACCGGTCGCTGAACTCGTTGGCGACGGTCTCGATGCCGCCTGCCCGCGCCACGGCGATGTAGCAGCTCTGGAAGCCCAGGTCAAAGCCCACCACAGCCATGGCCCCACCGCCGCGGGGTGAAGGGGGGGAAGGCCCCCGCCCTGCCCCGGCTCACTCCCGGCGCTGCGGCCGCCGGCCCCGGTACCGCGCGCGCGGCGGCTCCGTGCGCAGGCGGGAGGGGAGGGCAGAGGATGGGAGCCGGCCCCGCCGCTTTAAATATGACAATGGGACGAAGTTTCCAGAAACTGCGGCAACCACTCACCGGCTCCACGTGCGGCTTCCGCTTCCGGCTTCGGCGGCGTTCTCGAACAATTCCGGCCAATCAGCGGCGCCGGGGCCCGGTGACGGGGGCCGTTCTCATGGTGACCGCGGACGCCGCCGGCGCCGCGAGGGGAGGAGGCGGGGCGGGGCGGGGACGCGCCGGCCGGCGGCGGAGCCGGCGGGGAAGGGGCGGGGCCAGGCGGGAAGCCGGGGAGCGGGGGCGGGCAGCGCGGGCCGCCGGTGTCTCGCGCCCGCCTGGCGGCGGCCGTTAAACGGCTCCTCGGCGCGGCGGGTGGGGAGCTGTGGCGCCGCCTCGTCGGCGCGCTCCCCTGGTCCTGTCGCCCTCTTTTCCCAGCCCTTCTGGTCGCCGCCTCCCCTTTGCCCTTCGGTTTGGCGTCCCTGAGGGGTGGCGGGGTTCCCCCCGGCCTGGGGGTTGCTCGGCGGCGGCGGGGCGGAGAGCTCTGCTGTTGCTCTCTGAGCAAAACAAGCTTTGAGGGGATGGCAGTGAGCGCTGAGGCCTCGCTGAAGTGCCGCCAATGGCGGTACCCGTCGGTAGCGCCCGCTTTGCTGGCGGCGGGGCGGGAGGAGGCTGGGTCGTGGCGGGGGGAAGGGCTCCGGCCGCGGCGGCCGGGGAGGAGCGGCCCGGAAGGCGCAGGGCCTATCAGCCGGGCAGGGAGCACGGTGGCGGGGGCTGTGTGAGGAAACTGTTGGGACACGGGTGAAGTGCAGCGGTGCTCTGCTGTCTGAGTGCGTTACTCGGGTCTGCTCTGAGGAATTCGTATTTTGTCGAGCCTACACGCGTGGGAGAATGGAAGATAAGCAGCTATCTGTGACAATATCGTCACTGGGGAACCTCTTTGTAGAGGTGACTATCGCATTGTTACAGGTATCTTCCCCACCTTGGTGTTGAGATGTTCTTGGGGCTAGCGAAAAGCAACATAACATTAAATATATTTATGCTACAGGTCACTTGCCCTTCTTAAGAGGGCTTTTCTCATTCTTCATGTCCAGTGCCACAATCCACTATAGTGTAAATGTCCTGTTGCCTCCTAGCTGCGTAGCTCTAGCTGTTAGTTCAGGACCCCATCCCCTGCTACAGGCAGGCCTTAACCTCCAGCGTTCCATATGGCACGTACACAGATCCTGATTTCAATTGTCAGTGGTACATCTGTTGCATGCTGCCCTTCTGGTCCTGGCTGTTACAAAGGGCAAGGAGAGATGGTTGCATTCTGAGTCCTGAGTGTTCCTCTGTGGAAGAGGCAAAATGTCAGCGTTCTGCCCCTACTCCCTTTGTAGATACTGTGCTGTAGCAATCTATCTTTGCTAAAGCTTCACTTCAGAGTTGAGTAACATTCAGCTCTGTGTTCAATCTTGACCCCTCCTGAGTATATATGGGGAGGAATTGGTCCCCTAAAACAATGCTTGCCTGTTTCAGAGGAGACAGCTGAAAAATCCATTGTGACTGTAGCTGAGGATGTAACTTAAACTTCAGAATAAGCTGACAGATGGGCCAAACACTAAGGTGTATGTCTATGTTGATGAGGTTTCCTGTCCCCCCCTTGACATGGTAAATATTGCCGATAATGAACTTCCAATTTTAAATGGCAAGGCAGACTTCTTTGAAGTATTTAGGTGCTTAAATATCCTGCTTTTTCTTGGGTGATACAGAAATGCTCAAAATACTTCCACCGCTTTCATGAGTGTCTGAATTCCTTGCATCTGGATAATACGTCTCTAGAGCTTGAAGGTGAAAATCTGGTCCCTTTATTACCAGTTCATCTGTACATCAGCCTTCGCCCTATCTGACAAGAAGCTGGGTGCCTAGCGTTTTCAGTGATTGTTTAGAAAATCCTATTGTGGCAAATGATAAACATACAGCATACCTGCTATTTTAAGTGTCACCATGGATGATAAAAGTAGATACCAAACATTCCTTTTGCTTTTTCTCCTTTGCTGTAAATTGTTTATCTTTGAATAGAAATAAGAAAACCTTGACTGTTTGCCCAGATTTGCAGCTGGTCTCTAAAGGGAGAAAAATGTTAAGCTCAGCAGTGAATTTGGAAGTTACTCTGCTGGCACCATCTGTCTGATGGTGCAGTACAGTGTTGTGCTGTGCAGCGGTTGAGCTATGCCTTCAGTGAACTGGGATCCTAGGATAGAAATTAAGTTTTTCTTACTTGGCCTAGAGCAGAAACACATGTTGATAGTGACTTGCATCGTCTGTGAGGTGAATTCCCAGTGTGGAACTGTAAGTGGTGTTGAGGGTTGGGGAGAAGTAGAGAGGAGATAAAGACCACTGAGGGTGGTATTAGTGGTGAGATGCTTGCTCGAGATGGTCCCTAAGGCTGGGCCTAGAGCAGCCGAAACAGTGGTGAGAGCCATTCTGAAAGGGTAGCTGATGCTGCATGTTGCCTGCGTTCTGTAGGCTGGAAACCCTGTGGCTGAGGGTGCAGCCCGTGTACCACCCTGAACTGCTCTGGGAAGGAACAAGTTTCACCATTATGACATGAATAACAATTTTATTTTTCATCACTGATGAAAGCCAATAAATACAAGATCAAAGAGCCATCAAGAAATGATACAACATCGATTGGCTGAGGTTAACACACTGGTGAGGCCTGACAATGAGAAGATTTGCATCTGTCTGGCTACACTGATGCTCTGGATAGAGCCAACAGAATTGGAATCATTAAAACTGTGATTTGCCAAGGGCTGTACGTGAGATGAAAAACTTTATTTAAATAGCCTATCCAAAAAATCCTTAAAACTCTTGGTTCTTTCTTCCAATGATGTGGACACTCTGGGTGTTGCTCCTTTCTGAACTAGTGATATTATGGGTTACATAGGGACAGTTAACTGTCTCATATTGGGGGGGTGGGGAAACACTGTCAGGGGTTCTGATGGGGTTTACTTGCGTTGGAAAGCTTGTGAGCTTAGGAACTGAGAATAACCGGTGTGCTGCCCTTCCCCTTGATTGTCACATCAGCCTTTGCTGGATGGCCGTGTGGGTAGATATGTTGGCCTGATGCAAAGTTTCTGTTAATGTTCTCCTTGGTACCTGTCACACAGTCTGGGATCTTAATGCGGCTGGGAAGGGAAGAGGGAGGTTCTGCTTTTCCTGCTTTCTCATTGTTCAATGGGATATTGGATTCTTACACATGGATGCTCTATTTCAACCTTTGTGTTCTTGCAATTGTACCAACTACTGCAGCTTGTTACCAGAAAATAAAGTTTCACCCATATTTTTCAACCTTTTAAGGTTGCCTTGCACAGTTAGGACGAGTGTTTCTCAGTCTACCCAAATATTCTATCTACTTAGGTGTTTAGTTTATGGTAAATAAGGAGGTGGTTCAGTGACAAAAAAGTATCTGCTGTGGATTTTCCTTTATTCCTCAGCATGCACAGGGAGTTCAGCTATGTAGGTGTTCTTATTGTTTGTGACAGTTAAGGGCTCCTTTAAACATGTCTATGTTCTGACTTGGAGAAAAGAGCAATCTGGATTTCATCGGTGCAAGCAATGCTTTAAAATGGTAGCTGGTCAGGCCTTTAAAGAATTATTTTCATATTTGGTACTGGATGTTCTGTGTTGTGGCCTCTACTAGAGTATTAAGGATGTTAAGAAACTGAATTTGACATGGGAACAGGAATTATCTCATCTGTTAAACCAATCCTAATGTTGGTTTCATGTTGGTGTGGGTGGTAGAATGACATTAGTGTCTATACAGGGAATATTACCATTATAAAACATGACTTAAGTGAACCAAAGAGGACTGGCTAATGTCCCCGTGGGAGGCCAGGCATCACAGAACAGAACATAGGAATCTACTGAGTACTTAAGATTTCTGCTATGTTGCCGGGGGCCCAAACAGAGATGCACAAGAGTTCTGCTGGGACAGTAGAGGGAGCATTCTTTGTACACAACCTACATATTTTATTTAAAACAGGAAAGCCCATCCCAGCATAGGCAGGCAACATCTAAACACTGCATTACAAGTAAATAGGTATCTGTATCATTTCTCTGGGGACTTTATATATGTTGTCACTTTCCATTTGTGGGCTGAGCTGCATTCCAGCCCATGCTATTGTTCTAATCTATTTGGAGGCTGCCTATGCCAGCTTTACTGCAGCTGGCATTCTGTAACTGCGAGCAGTTGGCTCTTACCGTAGTGCACAATGGACATGCTGGTCAATCTAAGCTGCACCATTTCTGCCTCTCCTCATTTGAGAAGGCATTTAATGCAAACCTAATGAGATTAGGGTTCATTTGTTCTTGGGTTCCAGGCTAAGTTTTAAAGGGTAAAGAGCATTTGAGATCATTGCTTATTCCAAAGAAAGACTGGTGTTCCTATCAAATCATGGTCTCTGGAAATAGGAATTAGTTCACTAGACAGCTCCGGTAGTCTCACCCTTGCTGTACAATGCTGTACTGCAGCTCTTTATTTTACACTGATTTTCATGCCACTGTGTTACCACTGTATGATACTTATTTTCATGTTTATAAACATTTTGTAAATCAAGTGAAAAGATTATAGTAATAAGGAAAACGATATGAAATGCCAAATGTTGCTTCAACTATATGAAGCAATAGGTAACACATTACGCTTGTGAAAGAGCTAAGTGTTTTCATCTTGCCTTTTTTGGTCTCTTCTGCATAGGAAGTGTTTATGATAATGTTCTACAATATTGTCTTTGTTAGTACCTTAATCTGCATACTTGTCCTGGAGAAAGAAAGAAAGAAAAAACGAAGAGGATATGTCACCAACACGGTAGTGTAAGCAGTCTGAAGCATAGCAACCAACGGGCACTGCTTTCTAAAGGTTTGGCATCTGAGCTGTATCGTTCAGAGCATCCCTGCTGCGGGGAATATCCACTTTAAACAAAATGCACAGCTTCTCGGGTAAGCAAATAAACTTCACTTGATAGATTTTTGCATGCTTTCTGATAAAAGCCTCAGCACTTGGGAAATTCTAATGTGACTCTTCACAGCTCTACCCATGTATCAGCTTACTTTAACGCACAGCATAGCATGGATCCAAATCCCAGAGTAACCACAGGAGTGATGCTTTATCTTCCTGACACTCTGAATAAGACTCTTAACCCAGAAGTAACTTTTTAATCCATATACAAGGATGTCCTTTTTCTGTGATTTTTTTTATTTTATTTTCACACCTATTAATAGATCTGTGTGCTTATAAAACATGAATTAAAATGGAGCAGGCTTCGCTTTTGAGGTTAACGTGAATTCCTCAAAAAATTGTAATTGTGAAGGTTTGCTTTGATTGCTGGGAAACTATCATTACTGTCTGATGATTAAGTGTTGTTTGGATTTAGAAAAACACAAAACTAAGACTGAAACTAAATAATGCAAAGGTGGAGAAGGTAAGGTAAAAGTTATAGTACCGTGGTTATTGTAAACTTTGTTCTATTAACTTGGATGTACAGATGTTTTCATCCTTTAACTTAAACAACTGGATTGTCCTATTGGAAAATGTGAAGATTTTAGGAAAAAGAACACTTAACCTATATTTACTTTGTATTTAATAAACTTAGCCCAGCAAGGTAAGTGTACCATAAATGCTTTAACATCCAAAATTATGGAGTTCAGGAACATTCAAATAATACTAAACCGTAAGTGTTCATGAATCTCAAATACTTTAACTTGAGTGATTATTTGTTTACAATTCCCTCATAACCTCCCCTTTCCCCCTGTTGCTTAGATACAAGAAGTGTTTTGAATAAGAAAATTGGACAATAGGGTTATGGTACAACCCAAATTTAATGTAGGTGACCAGCTGCACATCACTAATTGGAAGTAGTGAAGAGTTGAACAGTTTTTGTGTAAATATGGAATTAGATTGCATAAACTCTCTGATGCCTAAGTGCAATTACTGAAATAAATGCACTTGTAAAAGCAAAAAGATTGCAAAGTAAGGAGGCAGTCTGGATTTTAAAAAAATATATCAGTGGGTTTTTGACTGGTTTGTGTATATAAAATCAAAGGAACTGAATGATATTTTTAAATCGAGAAATGAAATGGATATAAATTAAAATTGGGGAGGGAGGAATGGAGAAAAAGAAGCGAAGTTATTACTACTTGGTCTGATAGCAAACCATCTGGCAATATGCTGCCAAATCATTATGTATCATTTATATGACTCAGTGCTAATTAGATGTGAAAGGATTATGCAGACTCCTTGTGCTTTCAACATTGGTAGAATGTTTTAAAAATAACACTTGCAATATTAGTATGACATGTACTTGTTAGGAATTTCTGACAGTAATCCAAGCCATTTTTTCACTAGAACATATCCCAAGCACTTCAAGACTGTTCAAATTTTGACTTATGTAAAAAAAAAAAACCAGCAACAAACCAAACCAAAACAAAAACCCAATATAATATCAGTGTGTTCTGTACAGACACCAAGAAATTAATTTATTTCTCTTTTTTACAAACTTACTGAAAATATACTGACTAAGCAGTTAGGCCTGAACAGTGTGAAAAGATAACTAACTAGATAGGTATATATGTAGTACAGCCTACAGAATGCATGCTTTGAAAGAACATGTTATAAAACATCTTTTAAAAGTGGGTATGCATGGTACTGTGCCTGTGCATACACAAATCCAACACTTACATATTTTTTTCTAAAAAGAAACGTAGGTATGTTATTTCTCTGGTTGCATTGTCACAAAGTCAACAATTGCCACAAATGGGGTACTATGAAAGTTTCCTTTGAGTGTTTATAACATGTCTATAGCTATACTTAAAATAAATTAGCTATTATAAATATGACTCTTAAACATGCTGTCACAGAAATCTGTTAATAAAATGTATTTTGAGAATTTAAAACTTAAAGCTGTCTTCATATGAAAGCTACAAAAATCTGTTGGATAGAATATCTAACATTGAAAGCTAAAAATCAACAGACTGAGTAATTACTCTAAAAGGTCAAATTGCTCCCCTCTCCTCCAGAAATGTCTCAAAGGTGGTCCATGCAAAGCTATGGAAACGATTCTTTTGAAGGAAAAAAAAATTGAATATGCTTGACTAAAAAATACTATGTGTATTCTGGAAACTAAGGGCCTACGAGGGTGGCTTGTTTATTTGTTAGGTGACCATAAGATTCAGTTATGAATATGGTGAAAATAAGGCAGCACAAACCCATAGATGTATAAAGGACTAGCAGGCAGGATGAAAAACTATCAGAATATTCTACTACTGGGATATAGATCTTAACACGAGACTACTTTTTGTGATGTGGATGCTTGTGTAAGCATAAGTGTGACTTGCTGTGTGTAGTTTCTTGAATTTACGTTTCTAGATGATTTGGAAGAGTTGATGATAGCTGAAAGAGCAGGCAGCATGTTTTATAGTGTAGAAAGCATGTTCTGCAAAGCGTTATAAATAATCCATTGTTTAGATTTACTTATAAACTTAGAATTTCTTATACAAGAAAGAAATATGCTTATCAGAGCATTTTTTTTTATTTTAGACATATTCATGTAATGTTCCTCTAGTAGAAGGATGAGAGCAAAATTCAAAGCAAAAGTAAGATGTACGCGTTTAACAGTGACTGTCATTAATTATCTCCTGGTAACCTTTTCCAGTATGATAAACTTGTTTGAATTCTCTGTAGTTATGGATGGTTGCCTTTCTAAAAAGTTTCTGTCCTTTGAACATGGGCTAATTTCAAGGCTCTGTGATTATCGTGCAAGAGATTCAATTTTAGTCGTGTCATAGTAGAGTCCGTGCACTGCTTGGAACGTGATGAAGACTGATCTCTGTGAGAGGCCCCAACTGTGTGGGCCCAAAAAGTGAGAAATTAAACT
The DNA here is from genome assembly GCA_017639485.1 of Pluvialis apricaria. Lineage (NCBI taxonomy): Eukaryota > Metazoa > Chordata > Aves > Charadriiformes > Charadriidae > Pluvialis > Pluvialis apricaria. Next base: position 25,134,759 of record CM030007.1, read on the forward strand.
AATGATGACCTTAGGAAAATGCTAGTAAATGTGTTTTGACAGCTTGTCTGAATTTGCCTGAGCTATGCTAATATCCATTTTACAGGGAATTCAAGCTGAAACAAAAGAAATATGAAATACTTGCCTGTTTTGAAATTTACCACATCTGTTAATCATATGTCTGAGCCAAGCCTTTGCATACAGGTATGATTACAGGTAAGCATTGCATACCGTTTGTTGGGTTTTGGTGTCTTTGCTTGCTCTCAGATCAATAAAAACCAAGTGTATGTATAACTTTTGGACATTGGGTGGCACCGTTGCCTCATGTAAGCCACCGTATAGATGCCTTCTAGCTTAAGTTTTACAGTGTTGGCTCAGCTCCTTTTTTTCCTATAGCATAACTACATTAGGCAAGCCAGAAAGCAGAACTACTTCTCTCTTTTCTTTTTTTTAGATTGATTTTCAGTAATCATCTTTAAATAGTAATGAATTTTTGACCAAGAACTGATGTTACTTAGTTTAAGGAACTGTTGTTTGATTTCAAGTGCTGATCTACAGATCTTCTGTAAAGCTCTTTACTGATATAGAAAGATACTCTTTACAGCCAATCTCCTTTCATGCGCCCCAGCCCGCCTGTAGTGAACCTGATTTAAAAAGCAGGACTAGCACTTGTGTCTTTTATTGTCGTTAATAAAACTTTAGTTTAAAATGCATTGGTGACATTCCTGACATATCGGATACCATTATATGTTTCTGTAAGTGCAAAATCTTCTCTAAGTTTATGTGCTGGTTTCAGTTGGGACAGAGTTCATTTTCTTTGTAGTGGTTGTTGTGTTTCAGATTTGGTGTGAAAGGAATGTCAGCAATACATATTGGTTTAGTTGTTGCTAGGCGATGTTTATGCTTTTCAGGGACTCTTGTCAGCTTCCCATAGAAGCTGAGAAGGAGCACGCAACAATGGAATGGCCAATGGAATATTCCATACCACAGACATCATGCTCAGTATATAAATGAGGGTTGGCCAGGGGCAGGGGGAATGCGCGATCACTGCTCAGGACGGTGCCAATTCACGGAGTGGCGAGAGTGACTTGTGTCATTATTATTGTTGTTATTATTATTGTTATTTTGCTTTTCTGATATTGTTCTATTACGCTGTCTTTATCTCAACCCACGGGTTTAGGGTTTTTTTTGTTGCCTCTCATTTTCTCCCTCTTCTCCATACCCTTTGGAGGGGGGGAGGGAAGACCGAGCGAGCGGCTGCATGGTCCTAGCTGCCGGCTGGAGTTAAACCATGACAGTTTACTTTTAAGATGTATTTAGGTCTTTTTAATTGGATCCTGATCTTCTTGCTGGCAGGTACAAAGTTTGTTCTAGATCAGGAGACATTGGTATGTATGCCACTTTCAAATTTAATGTATTACTGCTATAAAAGCATATGACAAATACCTCTTTTAGCTACTGGTATAAATTTTGTTTCTGAGGTACATTAAATTTATTGTACAGAGGAAAATACTTAAATACTAGATAATAGTAGATAACTAATAGCATTTTGCCATTAGATTAATTAAACTGTCAGAGACTGCATTTTGAAAATTGACTGACCAGTTATACAGTGTTTACTACTGTGGAACTCAATGAGCCAGTAAAAAAGGAATACAGTATTTGGGTTAATTTTTAGCTCATGGCTGTACTTGAGGTAAAAGTGCATAATTAAGTTTTGCAGTAGTTTCAGAAAGTCTCATAGCAGAGCAGTGTCAGAGTTATGTAGATCAGTGTTAGGACTGACTTACATGAGGGAAAACATTCTGATGAAAGCTGAAAGAACAAGCGGGGTTTTTTTGATTTAAAAAAACCCCTGTTTGCATGTATGTTAGCTGTTCAACCTAAAGATACCACAATTTTAGCACAAATAGAAATCTGCATTAAAGTATTTTTTATTCTTTGAAAATGTTGCCATCCAGTTATCAGAAACAATAACAAATCATGTATCAGTAGTATCTGCTATAAACTGGTTATGAATCTGCTACCTGCAGAAGTTTGCACTGTTAAGCCTTGCAAGGAATGTGTTCACTAAAATCTGAACCAACTACAAAATTCAATAATAGATTATTAAAATAAATTTCTTGGTTTATCTATTTGTAATGCATAATCTGACCAGCTCTGTCTGTTTATACTGCTCTAGAGCCGATCATAGTGCAGTTCTGCAAGTTCAAGATCTTTCATTCTTCAAAGATTTAAAGCCTCAGAAGTAAACTTGGAGTAACAGAGAATCCAGTTTCAGAGCTGAAAAACGAGACAGAAGCTTTACATATACACTATGAGAACCAGTGAGGGTCAGTTATTTAAAATTAGAAGAATTCTACCTTTTTATTCTTTTTTTGTGGGAAAAGAAATTGCAAGAAACATAATACTATCCCTCAAGTACTGAACAACTAGGTAAGGACTTTTTCTAGGCCCATAAAGAATACGATGAGAAATTACGTCCTAAAATTAAAGCAAAGAGGATTTAAGTCAGATATCAGAAAGAAGCATTCTAATCATGAGAAGTAAATAGTGATGTAGATTTTTGCATAGCAGCTTCTAATGACGGGGATTTTGAACAACTGTCAAAATGGTTTAGACCCAGTTAATTGTGCCTACTGGAAGGGACGAGACGGACGAGGACTAGGGACTGTGGTTAAAAAAGTGATGTGCTGGATTGTATTTTTGTTTTCTTTCTGTAGGGGCTACTCAGCTGATACTGTACCTTTTGGCTCCACAGGGTTTGGAGCTCAGTGTCATCCAGGGGCTGGGAGTCAATGCCTTGCACAACTGAAAGATGCTTTTGATTTCTGGTGTCTCCATGCTTTGAGAGGCAGCATGGGTCCTGCTGTGAGCAGACGTGAATGAAATGACCTCTTGAGGTTTCTTCTAAGTCCTGTCTGATCCAACCCCATGATTTTAATATTGTACATTCTGTAGTAGATTGATCTGCTGGAAACAATAATTTGTCTTTCAAACTTGTTATTCAGACCAAGATCACCAATCTGTTATGCTAAATTCACTGCCAAGTAATGGTGATGAAAAGATAAAATTGTTACTGATTTAGAGAAGATCATTACCAACTCTTGTGGGTTGACCCTGGCCAACAGCTGAGCGCCTGCACAGCTGCTTGCTCACTCCCTCCTGTCCCCTAGCACAATGGTGCGTAAAGGAACAGCAAAAGCAAGAAAACTTGTGCGTTGAGATAAAGGCAGTTTAGTAAGTGAAGGAAAAAGAGGGGGAAAGACCCAAGTGATGTTCACCACCTCTCAAAGCAGAGTAATGTCCAGCTGGTCTCTGAGCAGCAGCCACCTTGGAAGTCAACCCCCCACATTCTTCTAACCCAGCTTTTATTACTAAGCATCACTTTATACAGTACAGAATATGAAGGATAGCAGCATCTGGGCTGCTATGAAGAAAGTTAACTCCATCCTGGCCAGACCCAGTACACTGAGTCTTTACAGCTTTTTAGGTAAAATTCAACAAATTAGTTGTTTTCCACACCATCTACGCAAAGCTTCAGTTATTGAGGTTTCCTGTGTATCTCATAGGCGTTTTCTCAGGACCGGTGGTGGTTTCTGTAGAACTATGTAAAGATTTGTTATTGCTGTTAGGCAGCATAGCATACTGGGCATGTCCACAAAGCAGTTTTTCAACGGTCTTATTAACTGAGTGTTTTTGTTTTAGAACTATATGTTTTGGGGTTTTTGGCAATATTTTTCTTAATGACTTTGACATCAATCTCCTAAACATCTTTTGACTTTTGTATTTCCTCTGTGTCACGTTTACTGTATTTGAATGGCACTGTACCGCATGTGACATTCTGTGTTTTTTGTGATCCAGTTCCATCTGACTTTCTGTATCAAAAGCAGAATGAAATAGTCCTAAGGGAGTAATTGCTGGTGGATGTAATCTAAAACTACTTTGAGGCTAATACAACCTGCAATGAGTGCAGTTGCTCTGAAGTGACATTAGGCTGTAATGGTTCCTAAGGGCCATTTCATAACTGAAAATTTCTGGAATGAGGAGTGCTCTGGTTTCTACTGTCAGTTTTGCTCAATAAACTCCTCATCTGGTTAACTATCCCAGCCCTTGTTTCCCCTTACCCCAGTCAGCAGGATGAGGCAGACGCCCACCTTTGAGCAAAGAAGGGCAAGATGCAGAAGTCCTTTTCAGACATGATTAAAACTATTTTTATTGCACAGATGGTTTTGTGGTTTTGCTTATGTCAAGGGATGGTTGTTAGGTGATTTTATTAATAAGCAAGGCAGTTGGCAAGCTCAGAACTGAATAATTTTACCTTTAATAATGATTGACCTTTCTTCTAAATAATTATTTTAAACCGCTGTTTTGCCAAAGGGGGGGGGTGGGTGCTCAACAGGCTTCAAATACCAACTTCTATGCTTGGATACATACAGACCCAAAATTATAGATTGATTTTGTCTGTAGGTATGTGCCAGGTATGTGTCATGTCATTTTTCTGTCCTTCTCCCTACCAGCTCAGAATAAGAGCCTAATTTAGGGTGGGAAAGACTTCTTGAGGTCGTCCGGTCCAATGCCCAGCTCAAAGCAGGGCTACCTTTGAAGCTGCTGAGGCTCTTGTCCAGTAAATTCAGAATGTCTCCAAGGGCAGAGATTCTTCATCCCCTCTGGGCAAACTTGTCTGTGTCTAATCTCTGTGACTATTTTGTTGTATTCATTTAGAATTTGCCTTCTTGCAACTTGTGAATGCTTATTCTCTTGCTGCGCACTTACTCAGAAGAATCTCTAGCTTTCCCTCTCTAGGTAATTGCTGGCAGCAATTAGATTCCCCTTTAGTCTTTTTTTCCATGTATCTTGAACAATCTGTTACCTCGTACCTACCTGATAAGCCTCATGTTCCTAGCCCTTAACCAGCTTAGTGGCTCTCCAGTGGATTTGCTCCAGTTTGACAGTCTCTCGTGTGCTGGTGGGCCTAAAATTGTACAGAGTACTCCGGGTGCTGCCTCCAAATAACAAGCAGAAGGTATTTATCACTTCTTTTGTCCTGCTGACTGTGCTATTGCTAATGCAGCCTGTTGTATAGTTGGCCTTCATTACCCCAAAAGGGCGCTGCTTTCTCAAGCTCAGCTTGACCGCCAGGACTCCGAGGCCTCTTCCAGCAAAGCTCCTTCCTGGCCAGTGAGTCCCCAGCCTGTTGGTATTGTATGAGGTTATTCTGACCCAGGTGTAGAATTGTACATTTGTTTTTGTTGAACAACATAAGATTTCTGTCAGCCCATTTTTAATGCTTATCAGGGGCCTTTTGATGGGCAGCCCTGCCCTCCAGGGTTTTGGCTGTTCCCCCATGGCTTGGTGTCATCTGCAAAGATGCTGAAGGTGTCTCCCCCAGGGATTGTTCAGGACACTGATAAAAAAGGCCACCAGCTGCCTGTATAGTCTGGAGTTCTTGGTGTGAAGGCAGCTGCTATACTTTATCACTCTGTATCAGGTAGTTTCAGATATCAGGGCAGAATGTAACACTATGACATCATTGTGAGAAGCTTTTTAGGGATCTATGAAGTTTTGACTCCCTCCTGTTTTCCTGCTCTGCACCAGAAAATGTTCCTGGTTGATGATGACCGTGAGAAAATGATTCGTCAATGTACTGACCCTCTGTTATCAGTCCACGCAACTTCCTAGCTTTTTGACACCCTGTGTGCTGGGATGCTGTGAGAGTATCCATGTTTGAAGCTACTCCTATAGCAATGGCATTGGCATTTCTAATATCTCAGCTGGAAATGAGATTTCTCTCAAGTGTCATTAAGATAAGAACAAAATATTTATGATACATGACATAGCTACAAAGGTTTATGGAAACACAGATGACAAAATGAGAAAACTATGCCAAATCTAGTTATATTAAAATAAAACGCAGAGACCTACCAGCTATTGGGGATTTTCCAACCCTACTTGTTCAGGGGCATGATTATTGTGCACAACCAAGTTGGCTCACAAGAGAGATACTTCAGCTAAAGAAACTAGCTCTTATATTTCTGCCATTGCTTAAAGTGTTCTTATCTAAGTACAACCCCCCCTGTACTTCTTGGGATCACTGGCTTTAAAAGCTGTGAGCCAAACCTACCCCAAAGTCTTTGGTGTTACCATGTTACGGGATGGATTTTTCCAGGGTCTAAAATCTAGTTCAGCTGTTGCATGCCATTTGAACATCTCTGGATGTTACTGTGGCTATTTGTCTCTTCTACTCCCAAGCATTATTTTTTAAATTATTATTATTTTGGGGTTTTTTTCTGCCAAATTGGAATGCCGTAACAGCTTTTGAGTTGGTTCCTGAACTGCCATAGTTTACAGTACAGCTGTAATAAGGTAAAACAAAGTATGTGGAAGCGATTTGTCAGATGTGGGACATCTTGAGGCAGTAATCCCAACAGCTGATGCAGGTTAGTCAGCGCTTGAGGAATCACATTATTTACAGCCCATCAAAACAGCAGAAAAGTTAGAAACAAGTTCAGAGGACGTTATTTGACTATCCGCTCCACTGTTCCTTGAGCAGTTCACCTTGTTTTTCTTCCTGCCACTATGACTTAGTACACAGTGGAGAAGGGCAGGTGATTCTTCATACCACTGTTTCTTTTCTTTATACCACTGTTTCTTTTCTTGTAGGAATAGAAGCAGGGGAAAGTAGTCAATATGGCCACTAAGCTCTTTAAGATGTACGGAAGCATTCTGTTCCTGCGTGGTTTTGCTCAATTAAATCCCTTGCTGTTCATCTATACTTTGACTCTCAGTTGACAAGGTAATATTTTTGTATATTGACAAAAAGACACTATCAGGTAGTTTAGGACTAATGTTTTGTATTTTCAAATAGCTGCACTTCAGGAGGGAAAATATAAAGAGCTCAGATACACTTGGTAGAGGCAATTCTGTGTCAGATGGAAGCAGCAGGAGATGAAACGGGAAAGAGTATCAAGTCTGACAGTTCTTTTAGGCAAGCTGTTCATTTGACCAAAGGAGTGGGCAATATGCCCTTGGCTTATAATCGAGACTGGAAAGCTTCAGTCCTCTACATTTGCCTGTAGAAGTATTACCCTTGTTTCTCCTTGGCTGTGTGCAGTACAAAGACAGGAGCATAAATCATTTTCCTCTCATCATGCGACAGTTGCAAGAAATCAAAATAATACATTTTCCCCTTAGTTTTAACCTGGCAGCTGTTTGTCTGCAGATACTGATTCTGAAAAGAGGTTATACTATAGATTTTCAGGAATGTTGTACTAAAAATTATTCATAACCGAATCTTCTTGTCCATATTGCGAGTTTAAATAATTTCAGTCAGTTCTGAACCTAGATAAATGTATAATAAAATTGTTTTATTTTAAAAGTAATCTCATAAAGTAAAACTGGAGATGATACTGAGCTTCCAAAAGTAGAAAAGGAAAACTTTATAATTGCACATAGCTGAATGTTACAAAACATTAATACCAAATGAGGGATAATAAGGTCCTTTCCGCAGGACCCTGACAGTCTGAATTCCTTCTATGATATGATAGCTTAGTATAATAATTTTCAGGTAGATTGGATAACCTTGTCATAGGGTTTTTTTGAGAGATTAGATATCCTGGAGTTGGAACAAAGCCAAAGAGGAGGTAGACATTTAGGAGTGCAGAATGACTAAAGCCAACATGGTGACTTTGCAGGGGGAGTAAAGAGCTGTAAAGAACATCTGAGAATGTTCTAAGATCTAGTCAGTGAAATTTAATGTTTGAACCAATATGGCAAGAAAGAAGATCAGATTCTGCATCTCAGCTATGATCCTGTGCGAAGGAGGGATAGCAGCGTTATTGACTGAAGTAGAGGAAAAGAAGAGGGACGGGAGGTTTTAAGCAGGGTAGGGAGGAGGGAGGGAATTTAGTTCCTAGGTTCACCTTCCAAAGGGTTCCAGATTCCAGGCTTGCATCTCTCCCACAGACCTGTTGATTCATTGCTACTGTGTGTTTTAAACCAACAATTTAAAAAATACGAACTTGACAAAGCTTCAGCTATATGTTATATTCTTTATGCTACATGAATAATAAACAGAACCATTTTAGGCTTCCTTCCTGCTGTTTCTTTGAGATTAAGCTTTTCAGAAGATAAGCCACACCTGGAATCTGGCAGTCTGAAGACAACAGATTTTCAGTGATGCCTACAAGAATGATCTGATCAGAAATTTCAAGGTGAGGTCTGTCAGGGAGATTGAAGCACTGATGTCTAAGCGGCTGTTTTAAGGCACTCTGGGGATCTATGTGAAGTTCCGCGGTTTGAAAGATCTCCTGTTTCTCATCTATGGCTTAGCCTGTGATGGTTCAAAGATGATAAAGTACCTGTTGTCCTCCCCCGAGCGCATACACCCTGCCTTTTGGGCAATCCTATCAGGAGCTCCAGAAAATACACTACATAAGGTATTTTCAGTGTTTCTGTGCCAGATGACAGAGAGCAGCTGTTAAGCAGGCATTATTTGCCCCATGGGAAAGGAATTGTCTTTGATCTATCTTTACTATCTTTTAAGAATCTGTGACTGATCACTTCATGCCCAGTGTTTTTCGTGTTTTTTTCTAAAGATTGTGTAATCTAGTAACAGCAGTCTCAATCGTGAGAAATTGCTTGGTTGAACTCTGTCCCCAGGACTCTCTCCTACAGTCCCAGACCAGTTCTCCATAAAGCTTTGACTGAATGCTCTAAGACCTCACGATGGAGTCCTCAAATTTTAACAAAGAGCAAGCGTTTCCCATATTAACCCAGGAAGGAGATAGACTACACTGTGGGCTGCCACAGGGGTGGACTGAAGCACTGATCTCAGTCAGTGGTTTGGTTCTCAGGCTTGCAGCATTTGTGTGTTCTGATACTGCAAAATTATCAATTCTTGTGAGCAAGACAGGGCAAATCCCAGGCCAAGTGTCACTGACTGAGTCATGTCTACAGCACTTGGGGCTTTCCCCGCTACAAGCTCACTGCTGAGCATTTGACAAATGTAGGTGTACTCCCAGGGTACCAGCTGGATAGTGTGATGTTAATGGAACTATCATTGAATTACTGCCTTGAGTAGCTGAAAGCTGAGAAACTCGGTTTGCAGATGCAAGTTGTGATTCAAAAAGTAATTGTGTAATTCTGAACTCATTTGGATTGGTTTTGCTGACTTCCGCAGGATTATTCATAGCTTAAAGTTATGCCCCTGCTTATGTAACTTGCTGAGCAGGAGAGAGAGGTCAAACTGCAGCAGCCTGAGGAAGAGCTGGGGCAGAACTCCACTCGTGATTAATAGGCCTGTCTCTGCTGAAAAGACCTTCCCACCCCATCCATTGCAAGAAACCATATGAGTACACTGTCATTCCTGGATTACTTAAACATTTTTCAAATGGCTAATACAACAAAGTAGTTCTAGTCAAGTTCTCTAACTCAGTAATTGCCATTTTGTCTGGTTTATAATTTCTCTCTTCTTCTCCTATATTATAGTCCTCCTGTAGGAACAGATGTCGGAGCCATCAGAGTATCCCAAATCGCTGCTGGGCTGCCTGCACACAAGGGCAAACCACCCTTGAACCACACACCAGCCTGGCCAGTCTCAGGTGGACGCTGTTGTCATCTGTCTCTGAACTTCTCTCACTGTTCCCTTTTCCCCTGACATGGCAATCTGAGCATTTTGTTCCCAGCTGCAGAGGTTGGCTGTCCCTTGGTTTATGTAAAAGGATGGGTCACTAACACATTAGCCCAAATGGCACAGCTGGGATACAATTAGGGTTTATGCATATTGGGGAAGTTTATCTTTATGCTTGGTAAAATAGAAACACTTGCCACAACTTCAAACTTATTTCTGCATTGGGATTCCAGATTCTTTGCTGTCTTATAGCCATATGATTAATGAAAAATGTTAAAATAGTGACACTCGGTCTATGAAAAGGTATATGGACTTAAATTTACCATGTGAATGGTCCTGTTGATCTCTTAACTGCTTATGCACGTAAAGTGTTTTCAAGACCAAAATCATAGGTGAAAAGTTGTCCCCATTCCAATCACTGACAGTTTTCAGTTGATGAAACATCGCTGTCTCCCACATCAAATTGTCAAGCTGAAGTAAATTAGCAAAACTTCCACAAATCCGTAAGAAAAAAACAACTTCAGAAATTCTGCAGGCCTCGTAATCCCACAATTTATGATACAATACTGAATGTTATTAACTAAAATGTAGTAACTTGGATGCAAAATTGCTGCCGCATACATGCTATTATAAATATTTCAAAGGACATAGTAATTTACTTTATTATTTTAATAAATAATAAATAAAAGTTTTACTTTCCATTCTGGAAAAAATGCTGGTTTTTTGCTTTTTTTTTCTTCTAAAAATCTCACCTGTGATCAATAAATTATTTTAAATGTATAAAAGTTTGATATCTGTAAAACATATCTTACCAGGACAAAAAAAAATTTATATGCATCAAATGCATAACTTTACGTATATATATCTGACAGGATTTCTTTGTATTTGCAAGCCCCCTTGTTAATCTGAGAGGTGGGACAGCAACAGTGCTACATTTGTATTATTTATGAATGTAAGATACGTGTAATACTGTAAGGAAAGGAAGCTTGGTGGTGTCCTGAACCTCTGTGTTCCTTACCAGAAAGTTCATGATTTTCATCCTTCCTGCGATGGAAATTCTCAGTGGGGTAATTAGAACCGCAAGCACACACAATCTGAGTTTGTATGTAGAGCGGAGTTCAACAAAAAGATTTATTTCCTCCTCCCAGCCCCAAATATAAGATTTAAAACACTTAAGTGCTACTTTTCTTAACAGTTGGAGAACATTAGGTTTCATGGTAGAGTTCTGTATTTCTAGGGGGGTTGTTACAATGAAATTTCTCTTGTATTTGTGAGGAACCAAAACATTGATTACATCTCAGCAAAAGGGTGTTTGGTGGGTTTTTTTTTCATTACTGACCTGCTGCATTGGGAAACATTTGAACATGAGTGCATCTTAACTATTTTGAAAGTGAAAAGTCGTATGTGTATCCCAGCTGCTGTGGGCATGATCTTTGTGACGTGAATACTTCCGGAAACCAGCACAGAGCGGAGAAATGGGAGAAAGGGCAGGAAACGCTGCTGCAACTTATAAGGAAAAACAAGCAAATGCAGATATATGTGTTATGCAGAAGGATTCACGCCTTTTACATTGTTACAGGTATAGAAATGGAAGGGTAACAACACTTTTTTTTCCTGGTAATAAACATGCACATAGAATCAGAGTGAAAAATGTAGTGTGAAAGTTTCTGCTTAATTTGCATCAGAATTATTATTCTTGAGGCCAGTAACTTATTTACTGAACCAGAATGTCAGCAACAAGCAGTTGTTCTGTAAGGCGAATAACAAGCTGTGGTTGCTCACACTTGTGTCCCATTTTCCCTCTCTCTTCAGCCCCCTGCAATTTAAGGGGGACAGCAAATAAGTCTAATACCTCAAGGCAGTCTGGCTAATATATTTCTATGGAGATAGTTTTAGGTGACAATGCAGTGAAAATTTTATGCACACTGCTTTTTCTGGTGTTAGGCTCCAACCTCCTGTGGCGCCCCTGGGTCTGAAGGTTGGCAGTTTCATTCTGGGGTGTACGGGGGGTGTTGCAGCAAGTTGTCAGCATGAGGAGTCCTTCAGTGGGACAAATCTGATGTCACCGGATCCACCTGGGGTCATTTTTTGTTTGCTAACAAGGTTTTTTTTATACATCTGGATTATCTTTGTTGATCTGCAGGTCTGCATTACATCCAAATTTACTAGCTATATGGTGCCTTTGATGCATGTTAGATACTTTGTTCTCTCCGTTACCCCTAAAACTTGTTTTGTGCGGCTTTAGGTCTGCATTTCTCTAACCGACTAGGGGTCTCGGGTGCCAAAGGCAGTGCCCTGCTCGTGTCCCATGCCCGAACTCTGGGCTGCACCCTGTGTCTCCACTCCTGGCTACACAGGCAGTTATGAAACAGCTGTCTGGAGATGTAACATGCTCTTTTGGGGTAATGGTTTGTGAGGGTTGCTTTAGAGATGAACTAGGCCACTTGTGATTGTGGACCAGGTTCCTGTCAGAGTGCTGGGTATCATTTGACTGACAATATTCAGATTTGTTTGCGAGAGGAGAAGGATGAAGCTAATAGCTGAAAAAAACCTCTTTTGTCTAAATTGGGCAACCTAGAAACCTCGTTGGAGGACTTTCTGTGGAGTTAATAATTTAGCATTAAGAATTAAAGACATTATTAATTGTTTTTGGTAACAGTTTTTGGTAACTACATGTTCATGAGCACTATTTGGGTTGGATGTTTCGCCTAGAGCCACCAGTGGGGCTGCAGGAGCTCCGGGTGCCGCCGGGGAGCCGAGGGCCGGCAGCGCGGCCGCCGGACGGCGGGAGGCCGGAGCCGGCGGGGAGGCGCGGGGCCGCGGGGCGCCGCCTCTCCCGCTGCCGCCCGCCAGAGGGCGCCGCGGCCCCCGCTCCGCCTCCCTCCTCCCGGCGCTGGCGGCCGGTCCTGCCGGGCCTGGCGGGGGGGAGGGAAGGGAAGGAGCGGAGGAGAGGGAAGGACCGGAGGGGAGGGCGGGCTGGTTGGCTGGCGGCGGTACCGCCACCAGCCGGAGGCCGCTCGCCCGCGCTCCTGCGGCAGAGGCGGGCAGCCGGGCGCACCGTGCCCCTCTTCTTCTCCTCCTCCTCCCCCGGGCGTGCGGCTCGGCGGCCCTTGCCAAGATGTCTCGGGAGCTCGGCTGCAAGCGCTGGCTCCTTTTCGCTGCGTGCGCTCACCTCTTCTTCCTTCTCCCGCCGCTCCGCACTCGGGGTGAGTGGCCGGGGGCCGGGCCGGGACGCCATGGCGAGGTGAAGGGAGGAGACTCGGGACGCTCGGTCCCTCCGCTGAGGTGGTGAAGGGGAGGAGGGCACGGGACAGCGCTGGAGAGCTTGGGGCGGGGGGGGGGGGCGTGGGGCGACGCTGGAGCCGCCGCCGCCGCTTCCTCACCCCGCTGTCCCGCCCCGTGAGGGGAAGCGGGCGGGGAGGCGGGAGGTGCCCCTTCCCCCGAAGTTTTGTCAGTGAGCTGGGCTGGAGCGCGGCGGGGGCAGGGCGGGCTCCCCTCAGCGGCCCCGGCTCTGAGGTGTCGGTCCCGGCCAGCGCCCGGCACCGTTTCCCGCCCTCCGGGCCCGGCGGCGGTGTGTGGGGACGAGGGGGCGGCCCTCTCCCCCGGGCCGGTGCCGGGCAGGGGAAAGCCCTCGCCGCGGAAACCGCTCCTGACGGGGCCGGGAAAACCTTCATTAAACAAGGAGCGACAGCCCACCGCGAAGGCACCCCGTGCTGGTGTTTGAAACAGCGCCGTACCGGCTGGGTGCTGCTGAGGGGAGGTGGAAAGGTGATGCCGCCTGGTTAAAATGTCAGCCTAGAAGGGGGGGGGGGGGGGGGGGAATAATACTCTTATTACTGTATTTTAGAGAGGTTTTTAACGTGTCTGGGCAGGTGGGAGAAGATTAAAAGAGAAGGGCTAGTAGTGTGTCAGCGGTTGGATCGCTACAGGCTCTTGGAGTTAGGAGCTGTTGCCGTGAGTGTGAGAGACAGAAATAAATGTTTACAACTGTTCTGTTTCTCCTTATTTCTGTTCCTGAATGTTTCCATCTCTGTCAGCATAGGCTTGTCAGTTTGTTTTGAGCCTTTGGATTTGATTCTCTTCTACTGGTATGGCTTGTGGATCAAAATTCTGCAGGGGAAACCTGTTTTGGGCAAAGTAAAACTGCGATATTTTGATTATTTATGTTTTTTTTCTCCTGGAAAACACTTTTTCTTTCACCTCTGCAGCTTGGTTTTTGGAGGAGTCCCAATACTGTACTGCTCTTCCTAAACCTGTATCTCATTCTTTCGGGGATGAGTAGTTTTGCTCCAGTGCTTCAGCGAAGTACTGTGGCGCTGGTAACCTCGAACAGATTGTAATCACGGCCGGAGAACAGCAGCTTCAATTTTCCCCATGTATATTTATTGTACATACGTACGTCCATGCAGGTAGAAGGCAGAAATGGAAAAACTTGGGTTCCTGCTTGTGCAATTACCTCCTGTTTAGTAGGTCTCGATTCACGCTTGCATAGGATTTGTTCACCTGAAGCTCATTGCAGTATCATGGCTTTCTTGCAGGTTTTTAAATATCCTTTTATATTAAAATCCTTTCTTTTGTAAATACCCTATGCTTTTGAGATGGCCAGGATAGTAAGTTTGCAAAATAATCGGCTTTGCTCTTGAAAAACAGAAATAATTTGAATTGCATTTCACAGAAGAAAATAGTTTGTCTGTTAGTAAAGTCGTTTCATAAATTCCAGCTTGCAGAATGGGAGAAGGTATTCAGATGATTTTATTTGGTCTAGCTTGGAGACAATCAGAAGGGGTAGCGATGATGCTTTTTCTTCTGATTTTCTTTGCTTGCCTTTTATAAAGATACTGGTGTACACAGCAGTCATTTAGACATTTCAGTGGTTCACAGTGGTTATTTCAGCTGCCTTCTTCCCATATGTGCCATTAGCTTAAAGAAATTTAGTAAAGAAATAAAATGAGTTGCTTTTATTTTATGAAAAGCTTCAGATGCTGGAAAATTGCTTGCATCACCCCTCCTTTTCCTCTTCCCCCCTGCTGTCTCCCCATTTTGGGTTGCTAAATCTGTAGGTCTTCATTCTTACCTGGCTAGACCAGGGTCTTTGATGCTAATAGGGTAGGAACAATGAAGAAATATTATAAAAGGTTGTGTATAAATACATGAAACTGATTTATTTTGCTTGCTAGTGCTCCTAGGCTGTCTCATTATGGAAGATCCTGTCTCTTTGACTGACAGTGTCAGTACAGATTTTCTCTGGAATTATGTCAATCCATAGAATCTTACGTTCTTTGAAAATTTAGGAGGGGGAGGAAACCCAACCAACCCCCAACCAAAACAAAAATAAGCCTTTCATTAAATTGTAGTCAGAAGTATAAAGAAATTCTATTTTAAATGTTTTGTCTACTGTGTACAACACAATCAATGGCTTTCATTATTTGAAGTGGTTATTCTTAGTCATGGCTTTGTCATACATAAGTCATAGAATCCTAACTTTTTTGTAGCTCGTTTAAACTGATCCCCAGCCCTGTGAGGTGACTGGAATGGCTCTGGGGTCAGTCAGCCTTCAATCAGACTGTAAAAGAGGAAGATAGCAGGAGTGTTGCCTTTCAGCCTCAAATGGATTTTGTCTGTGAAAGCAAAAGAATTAAAGCCTCAATTTTTAACAGCCTTTGCACTTAAAGGACATATAAATGTAAACATTTGGAAGTTGTTTACACTCAAAAGGGTAGCACTGAAGAAAGGATTCTAATTTATAATGTGGTGTTATTATATATATTTATACAGTATACTGTATTTTAATACTACAGTATTTACTATTTTCCTAGTACTTTGTTGGCACGTATTCCTGCAGTTCAGCTGCTGAACAATGAAAATAAATGATTGAGTTTTACTTTCTAGTGTTATAAGCAAGTCTATTTACTCACCAAAATTTTAGTGGAAATAATGGAACACTTGAGAAAAATAAATAGGAATT
Organism: Pluvialis apricaria; assembly: GCA_017639485.1. Classification (NCBI taxonomy): domain Eukaryota; kingdom Metazoa; phylum Chordata; class Aves; order Charadriiformes; family Charadriidae; genus Pluvialis; species Pluvialis apricaria. Next base: position 25,150,334 of record CM030007.1, read on the forward strand.
GAAGCTGCTTACATTACATTCTCTGATTAAATTTCCAGGTTTTGAATGGATCCAAAAATGCTCTCTAGCTTTTTCAGTGCATTTTAGTCCTGCTTTCAAAAGAAATAAAGATCAGATCAATGAAAATAAAGAGCTTTAAAGTATTTCTAAAATTTCTTTCCTTTTCTTACTTATCCTCAGTTTTTGAGCATTTAGCAAAAGGAGGGAAGGACTGGCAATGGACATGTTCAGCTTCTGTCTACTTGTGCCAAGTGATGCAAATAGCTACATGTGTTAACAAACTTCAAAGTACACAATGCATTAAATAATGAAGTGACAAATACAAAATTATGGGTTGCATTTAAGATAGTGCCTTGCTGTTTTTTTCTGCTTTAGATAGCTTTGTTTGCGAGAAATCATACAGTTACTCACTCTAGCCTTTTCCGTTACTGTGGTGCCTACACAGTTTGAACTTTTACTGGCTAATCAGTTTCTTCTTGCAATAAATTTTTCTCGGTGCTCTATGGTAAATCAGTTGTCCACCTGAGGTATGCTTGCATCGCATCAAAAAACTCAAAAGGTCTAGAGGAAATTCTGGATTTAGCAAAGGTGCCTCTAGCACTTACCTACCCCTTTGTTGGTAAGTCACGTGCCAGCTAGATTTACCATGTTCTTCTCGTGCCACCCTTTTCCCAGTAAATCCTTAGAAGACGATATTTATTTCCAGGCTGAGATCAAGTTGTTTAACCAGAACAGTCTTGGCCATATGTTAGGAAGACTTGAATTTGCCCCACAAGTGCATCTCAGTTTACTTCTGAAGACTGCTTTACTCGTACCAAATTATGAGTGCATAACAGATTTGGTAATAAGGTAGTAGAGGGACCATGGCATATTTGTTGCTAAGCTAAATTCATACAGTCTGTCTGAGTGAAAAGCTTGGTTACTGTTGGGTGAAGACTCTCGAGGCTTTTTTGTGGTGTCTTCAGGGGTCTTGTAGTCTTAGTGAATGGTTCTTCAGTAGTTTAAAAATAATCTGAACAGTTCTTGTCTTATCATTAAAATGTATTAGCTGGAATACTTAATGTAAAGGACACCAACTCATTTTACTAGCTTTATTTGGTGAAAAAAACCCAGGAGGCTGCATGTCTGAAATCACTGGGAGTAGGAATAATGTTCTATAGAGAGATTTTAGCATTCATCACAGATACTGGTTTGTTTAATAAATGATATGTGCAAGTATTGAAGTTGCACTGTATGTCAGGGCAGCTGCAACAAAAGTCATTTTTAGCCAGGCGTATTCGGTCTACCTCTGTCCTCAACAATACAGAAAGATTGATATGGGAAGTGATCCAGGAGAGCTGGTTGATTTTCAAGGTTCGCCTCCTACAAGCTCAAGATTGGTTCATCCCCACATGCATGAACAAGGAGCTCCTGACAAAACTGAGACATAAAAAGGAAGCAGGATGAGAGATGGAAACAGGATCAGGTCACCCCAAGAGTAATATGGAGACACTGCTTGAAAGCCAGAGCTGACCTGGAGTTGAATCTGGTGAGGGATTCAACTTGTGAAAGGCAAGAAAAAGGGCTTCTACAGGCATATCAGCAGCAAAATGGAGATTAGGGAGCCTGCTTCTGAATGGGGGGAGGGACCTGGTTAAAAGAAGGACATGGAAGACGATGAGGGACTCAAAACTTTCTGTGCCTTGGTCTGTACTGGTAAGACCCACCTTCAGCAATCCCAGGTCCCTGAAACTCATGGGAACATCTGGAGGAAGGAAGAGTTGCGCTTGTTGGAGGAGGACTAGTTTAGGGAACATTTAAACAAACCGGATGTACAGAAGTCTACAGCACCTGATGGGAAGCACCCACAAGTGCTGATGGAGCTCAATGATGTCAGTGCTAGACCACTCAATAATCTTTGCAAGGTCATGGTGACTGGGGGAGATTCCCAAAGACTAAAGGAGAGCAAATGTCACCTCTGTCTTCAAGGAGGGCAAGGAAGAGGATCTGGGGAAACTAGGTTAACCAGTGTCACCTCAATCCCTGGCAAGGTGGTGGAGCAAATAATCCTGGGTACCATTGCCAGACAAGGAGGGACAAGACAAACATACGAGGGACAAGAACGTGATTGGGAGAAGTCAGCACATTTTTATGAAGGGGCAATCATGCTTGACCAACCTAAAAGAATTCTGTGATGAGATAACTGCCTTCATGAATGTGGGGAAAGCAGCAGATCTTGTTTGTCTCAACTTTAGCAAGGAGTTCGATACTGTCTCCTGTAATGTCATACACAAACTGATGAAGTGTGGGCTAGATATGTGGACAGTGAGCGGGAAGAAAACTGTCTGACTTGCTGGGCTCACGGGCTCTGATCAGTGTCATGGAGCACTCCAGGACTTGATAATGACTCCAGTAGCGTTCAGCCCCTACATTAATGACCTGGACAATGGGACAAAGCGCACCCTCAGCAAGTTTGCAGAGGATACAAAATGGGGAAGAGGAGTTGATGCACCAGCTGGTTGTGCTGCCATTCAGGGGGACCTCAGCGGGCTGGAAAAATGGGCAAATGGAAAACTTGGAAAACCAAGTTCAATGAAGGGAAATGCTAAGTCCTGCCCTGGTGAGGAGTCACCCCATGCAGGGACACACTGTCTGGAAAGCAGCTTTGCAGAGAAGGACCTGAGGGTCCTGGTGGGCAACAAACTGACCGTGAACCAGCGGTGTGCCATTGTGGCAGAGATGACCAGCAGCCTCCTGGGCTGCATGAGGAAGAGTGTTTCCGGCAGGTCAAGGAAGGTGATCCTTCCTCTCTGCTCAGTACTGGTGAGACGCACCTGGGGTGCTGTGTCCAGGTCTGGGCTCCCCAGTATGAGAGAGACATGGACATACTGGAGTGAGCCCGGCAAAGGATCGTGAAGATTATTAATACATTGGTGCACCTGGCATACGAGGAGAGGCTGAAGGAGCTGGGACTGTTCAGCCTGGAGAAGAGGAGGTTCAGGGAGCATCTTACCAACACGTGTAAATACCTGATGGGGGGCAGTAAAGAAGACAGAGCCAGGCTCTGGTGCCTCGCAGGACATGAGGTAGTTGGCACAAACTGAAATACAGGAAGTTCCATTTAAACGTAACAACTGATTATTGGGGTTTTGTTTTGGTGTTTTTTTGTTTGTTTGTTTGTGGTTTTTTTTTTTTTTACTCTAAGAGTGAGTGAGCACTGGAAGAGGTTACTTAGAGAGTTTTTGGAGTTTCTGTCCTAGGAAATACTCAAAATATGACTAGACAAGGTCCTGAGCATCCTACTTTGGGGGGGGGGGGGGGGGGGTTGAACTAGATGATCTTCAGGGGTCCTTTCCAACCTCAACAGTTCTGTGGTTCTGTAATATGAAGATGAAGTAGGTTGTTAAAATAATTACCCGAAGAGTTTTATCTGTGCTTTCAAAGACATAATATAAAATAGGTCTTTTTTTTTTCCCAGGTTATTTGAGTATTGTTTGATTTGTTTCAAGGATCACATGCATTAATATTTTATAAATTTTGGAAGCAGTGTGGCATGGGTTATTGAATGTTACGGTGAGAGAGGCAGCGTCTCTTGTCAATCACAGTTGTTTCAGGTCTCATGTGTGCCGTTCCTCAGCTGCATATTAAAAACTGAAAATCGTGAAAATTCTGCTTGCATTCAGTTTTGCAAATAAGCCAAACTTATGAGGTGGTATTTCTTCAGGTTAATGCTATGTAATTAATACATTTCCTGGAATAAGGGTGTTTTGTGTTGATCTTCTAATTAGGATCATGTCAAGTAGAAGAAGATGTGGATCTGGTTTGGGTAGGGGAAAATATTCCTTATCTGGAGCTCTAAGTACTGTTATGTTGGAAGAGAAGAAGGAAAACGATCAGAACATGCTGTCAGCAAGCGATATAATAGGCAGATTGATGTATTCTCTGTGCACTTTTGAACTAGAAGTGCAAAACATTTATTTGAGGACAACACTGCAGGGGACACTCCTACTTGTATTCTGTTTTTTTCTTCCTGGCTAAATGCCTTATTGAAATGTGGCTATGGTCAACATGAGTCTGCTGTGTTAGAATAATTCTGGGATGTCTACATCTAGTGGTGTGATTTGAGATTCAAGTTAGTCAGGATCTGAGATGTCATTGTGACACTTGGCTCCTAGACACTTGCTGAAATTTGGTCTCCAGTTGATAGAGCATAGGGATAGAGGTAATCAGAGATGGAGCACCACAGGCTTTGGACAATCTTATCTTCTTGCTTTCCGACATTCCAGGTGTCAAGCGTGTCAAAGGAATTGACAGTTGCTAGCAATTCACTTTGAAATCAATTTCAAACAGTAAATAATTTAAATTTGCAGTGAGACACGCAGTGAGACACTCTACTTGAATCTGTTCTTTTTTTTTTCTGCCCCAGTTTTTAAGCAAACTGTCTATTTGACCATGATGAGTAGTATTTTGAGTTCCTTCAAAATTATAGCAATTTACTTTCATTTGCATCTCTTTAGTACCTTTAAGAAAAAGACTCCTTATGAAGAATCTTAGCAAAGCTTTCTTATGTTAAATGGAACTACTTTTACCAATGAGGAAGCTGAGACAAATTGATTAGACAACTGCATCAACAAGCAAAAAAAAACCCCAACCAAACAAAAAAAGCTCCACCCCAGAACCCTTTCTAATGATGATTTTTCTGGAACAAACCAGAAGTGTATGCATAGGGTAGTGTTAGTGTAAAAGGCTTAAGATAACGCTAGGTCTGTGGAAATTAGCTCTTTGGGGTCTCTATTCTTTTCATAAATGTTTATTTGGGTCTCTTATACATTAACAAGTTTGACTCTTATTCAAAGCATATGACAGCCATCTTCAAGTTTGATAGAAATTTCCGTCAGCTTCTGTCAGTTTCTGTGGTTCCAAGTGAAGCTTTGGTAATTGAGCTTTTCTTGAGCATAGGAAGTTCCATCTTAACATGAGGAGGGACTTCTTTCCTTTGAGGGTGGCAGAGCACTGGCACAGGCTGCCCAGAGAGGTGGTGGAGTCTCCCACACTGGAGACATTCAAACCCCGCCTGGACACCGTCCTGTGCAACTGCTGTAGGTGTCCCTGCTGTGGCAGGGGGGTTGGACTAGATGATCTCCAGAGGCCCCTTCCAACCCTGACCATTCTGTGATTCTGTAATCCAAACTTTAACCTAAAGATAGAGCGGAATGCAGGTCTCCCATGTGATAGCACATTATGCTGTTGTCAAGTGAACTACTGGACTGAGCAGATCTGATATTTTTTTTTTTTTAATGGGGTTTATTTGCCTTGAAGCCAAGATAAATTGGCTTCACATCAAAGAGTGATCTTTTCAGCGATGTACAGGAATAGAATTGTCAGGCTGCAAATGTATAAATTCTGTAAGAACGGACTCTCTTATGTTCATAAAGATTATTACCAATATAGTATCATTTAATGTGAAAATCTACATAAATGTTTTTTTCTTTTGCTGCAGAACTTTGTCAGGCGTGAAAATGAGCTCCTATAATTTGAAAAAAGTCTGCTTTTTCTTTCAGCTTTTGCTGTAAGTGTAAATCCTGAAGGTGCAGAAGATGAGACTGAACTACCAGTGCTGCAGGTAATAAATTTTAATTGCAGAGCAAGAACGTTTTACAGACATGATAAAATCATCTAGAGGAGAACTGAGCAGAAAGCCTAAAACCTGTGACATTGATTATTTTGATCATTGACTTCAGTGGTACTAAATGTCATATGATGTCTTTCTGTTCTGTATGGTATATAAGAGACTGTTAATGGGACACAAGTTGCATGTAGCACTACTCTTCTAGTTATTACAAGGATCTTAATTTATCCTATGGATTCTTAGAATTACTAGAATAGACTTACACTTAGCACTTTTGATTTCTTTCTTTCGCTGGATTTTCTGACTTACATTGACATTTCTATTGAGAGAAAAAATTAGGCTTTTTGGGTTTTGTTGTGGAACAAAATTATAATTTAGAAAATGATTTTTTTTTCTTTTTTTTAGGATCAGCTGAAGAGTGCATTAGAAACTTATAGAAAAAAAAAAAAACAAACTTGGGTATTTTGTACAGCCGCTACAAGTTGATAGTGTTATTGCTGTTGAAAATAGTTTTTGAGTATATAACCCTTATTAGTTCAGAGATAGGTTTTCCTTTTTTCTTGGTTTTGTTAAATATATAATACATTGAGAGGGAAACGGCTGCCTCTGCGAAATTAGCATTATTACATATTGCTACTCAAGTCACGGCTCAAGTAAAGCTTGCGTATGAAATTTCAAATTAGCAGATTAGAAGGACTAATGATCAGAGCTGGCCCTACCATTAAATAGCATAGCGGGTGTGAGGTGTGTACACATGTATGTCCTTTAACAGACTTCTATCTACCAATTATTTTTTTTATGCATACGTATTTGTAAGAGATATTTGTGTATGTGTAAAAGAGATTTAAGGGAGGAAAATCAAATGGAAGTACTGGAATGAATTAGGAGAATCTATAACTGCCGTTTAGATCTAGTGATCTCACATCAAATGCAGTAGAATTATGGTCAGAGATACGTGTATCTAAATAATTTTTGGTTTTGATGATGGTTGCTGTATCTACAGTAAATTTTCATAAATGCAAGAGATCCCTATTGCAAACTGCTGACCTGCTGCAGGGAGACTAGGTAATGTCATTCTGTTTTTGTTACTTATAAGTTGCTGTTTGTCAAATTGCATTACTGTCTCAATCCAGCTGTTTAATGTTATTCTTACATAGGATATAATTTATGAAGGCTTTCCTGCTATTTTAGAGTTTCAAAAGCTTCCCTCAGATGAAGTCAGAGGTGTCTCGTAGAACTCCTCAGGCCAAAATCCTTTTTTATACATATATATATGTTAACAGGAATGTAACGGGCAACAGTTGTTTTGTGTTTTAATAAAGGTAATTGTAAAATATGACTTGTTCATCACATTGTGTACCATAAAGCACATACTTTTTTCTTTGCATAGAAAATTAATCTTCGCATGTTGTTTATGATAAAGGTTAACTTTAGAATGTGGGGTATATTATGCTGTAAGATGGCAGTACTGTGTATAGTCATCAAAATAACTTGGTCTTATAAGAATTTTTTTAAACTTTAGACCCAGTCAGCAAAAAAGGGTCATAAACATGGATGCAATCCAGTCATTCTTGAAAAGGTTTTACAGATGACGACCAAGGAAGTTGGAGCTTATGCATTTCAGTGTAAAAGTCAGACCTGCACAGAGGGAGAGATCATGTGATGCAAGCAGGACTCAAAGGATTAGATGGATGTGATATTTTGAAAAGCAGGGAGGGGAGGAAAGAATGCGTTTATAAAAAGGAATTGTCACAAGGGTAGCAAAACTATATATGAGCTTTTTACTGAGGAGTGCCTGATATGGCATTTCTATCTGAAGGTCTTAAAACACTTGAACCAAGATAAATTCTACAACATCCTTATGCAATTAGTAAAGATGATCTTAATTTTATGTGTGGAGAAACCAAAGCACTGAGGTGCTGTTACCAGGGAGAAATTGTGCAATAAATGACGGCTGTGTTTTCCTTTCTACAATTTTTGTAGGAAGGGCAGAGCTATTTCTCCAGTCCTATATCTCCACCAGTCAGCAGTTCTTGAACAACACCTTTCCACCCAGCCTCTGTTATTTAGAAGCAACTGAATATGCTCCTAAGATATTTTTATGTGTGTATCTTGGTTTCCTGGTTCGTGATGCAAATGCCATGTCACTGTTGTCTGTTCCTCAACACTCTGTTAAAATTCCATTGCAAATGTATGTGATACCTGAGTAAATCCCAGTGAAGTCATGTTATGTACAACAACCTTTTCATATTTATTTGTCTTGATATAAATTGCTTTTGAATCCTCTTTTAAGAATTGTGTTTCAATAGATGCTCGATAGTGGATCAAATAATTAAGAGTGTGTTGGGTTGTGGTTTTTTTTTTTTACACACTGAACAGGTGGGTTTGTATTAGAGAGTTCTGTGTTCCAAACGTTGTGCTTAGGAGATGCATATTTTTTAAAAAAACCCAAGACATTGTTAGTATTATCTTAAAGAGCTCTGGTATAAATTGTCATGGAAAAGCATTCCCTCTTTCTTTTTCCTTTTATTCTTTCACTATATTGTCTAAGTAATGGTATACAAACACATAGAATATCTGTTTCTGTTCTCAATGATGAAAATCTTTTTACTTTAGTTTTTTTTTTATTAGTTCTTAAGTTAAAACCCATGTGTATGCATTTACAATCTGATGAATGTTTTGATGCTCTGTGTCTCTCTAGAAATATTTTGAGTTTTTGTGTGTATACTTATTTTGCTTTTTCTCCTTTCTTCTAGAAGTCTGAAAAAAGTGGAACAATTAAAAAAACAAGCAGAGGTAAGCACTGTATAGTCTGTGTTTGTTTTCACTTGTGGCCACCTTTTTAGTATAAATAAAATATGGTTATGCTTTGAAAAGTGACTGTGTGAATAGTGCCTTAGAGGTTCAACAGCATTGTTAGTAAATTGCTGATTCCAAATACTTTGGTTTTTTTTTTTTTCCTTTGCTCATGTAGTTTCATCTAACAGAAGCTTCTCAGTCTTTGTATTTGCAATTCTTGTAGTTAAGTGGTTTTCTGAAAATTTGTACTTGCACTATGAAACTGATGCATTGCTTTTTGTAGCACACCGTATTTTAAAATCAAATTTCATGATACTTAGTAGCAGGTCTTGTAAAAATTTAACATGAAACTTCATTTTATCATTCTGCTAGACTGTCATGGTACTTGAAATAACTAGCGTTATTATAAATTACTTGTAAAAACCTGTAATAACTTTGTAATATCTGGAAACAAGTATTTAAGAAACATGTAAAACATTAGTAGGATACTGAGTGGTAAAATACGTTTTTACTGGACATGTGAGAGAAATTATGAGAATAAAAATTCTGTAAGCTTCTGCCTGCTCTGAAAATGAGTCTGATGTCCTTCCAGCAAAAAGTTTACAGACCTGAGATAGGACTTGCAATCGCTGCACTGTAACTTGGTGCTGCCTCTGCTATACTATAGTAGTTCAGTCCTTAAAGCAAGTTGGACTGTTGTGGTGCTTCTAACTCTCCTGAAACGTGAGCACTTGGGTCTGCTTGTTCTAAAAAGAGCCACCTTGACCATGTTTCTGTTGCAGCAGTTTCTGAGTAGTTGTGAGTTCATTCTGACATCAAAGCTGAATACCAGGAAGCCTTAACATGCTTTTAGTAGAGTAGCTAACAGAACTCTGAACGGTGCTGAGAAGATCTGGTTTTTGTTTGTTTGTTGGCTTTTTTTTTTGGACTTAGTTGCAAGTTCTGTCCCTAACACAGATAACCACTTTTGTGGAAAATAATGAAGTCCCTTGTCCCATTTATCTCTCATTTTACCATTGAAAGGTCAGGACCTGTCTGTAGAAGCTTTATTGCTCTGTTTCCCTGTTTACCCATCCTTATCTGGTGTCAGAGTCCATTTTCTCTTTGTGTTCTTTTGTCTCTTTCTGTGCAATCTCATAACACAGCCAGGTGTTGGTTGCTACTTTTATCACTCCCAGCAGACTTGCTGTGTCTCACTTCATAAAACACCCAGGAAGGCATTGACAGACTTTTTTTTTTTGGCTTTTGACAGTGCTCAGTTGTCATAAGTTTTAATATAATCTCATTACTTAGGAAAGTTATTTTTCAGAACGTTACAGTGGTACATTAGTGATGTAACTACCATCTGTCATCTATTGTTTATTTCAGTAGGAGATCACTTTAAAGCAGACAAACAAAAGTATTTTATGCAGCAGGTAGCAAAATTTAGAAACTTGGTGCCGCTGGAGGTTGTGGAAGCAGACTATACCAGCAGTTTCAAGAGGGAACAAGTCCATAAATGTATGGTAAGATAAATAGGCAGCAATGTGTATTCTGATGTTTCCCAACACATTAGTCGTGGATGCTGGTAGAGTATGAGGAGTGCTGGAGAAAGTGAAGGTCTTGTGGTGTCCCTAAATAGTGTTTTCCTATTGCTACTGTTAAAGACAATACACTGTAGTAGACAGACCATTGGTCTGATGTAATAAGTCATTTCTTATGTTCTCTGTCTTTTTAAATGAGATCTTTTAAATGCCTCTTCTTAAGAACGAATTTTTTTTTTTTTAAAGTCTCTTTTAACCCATTTCTGTGGGTAAAATCAAGGAATGAATTGAAACAGAGAATGAAGTTCTTGATGGTTCTTAGTTCCTGTGATTGTTTCATTCTTCTTTTTCAAACTGTTACACAAGGCAATTCTTGCTCCTTTATAAATAAGCTGTACCTTTTTACCAAGAAAGCAAAATTACCATCTGTACTTTTCCATTCAGAGATCTTTTTAAGTGCCCTTAGCCAAGCCTTTGAAGACAGGTATTAACATCTTGATATCACTGGAAAGACAAGCATAATACAGAGAAGACTGAACTTCATGTTCCCATGGTTGCTTTGTCTGCCCAGAATGGGATGGATTGGCTGGTGTGCAAAGAGTTTAATGCATGGATATGTTACAGTCCAGCCAAAAGATCAGTGATGTGACTTACCAGTGTTGGCTCATCATTGCCATGCCACAGCAAAAAGTCTTGCGCTGCAGGAGGGTGTAGAGGTACTCTATCGGTGGGTGTATTTGTCCCCAAATGTTAGGCCATATTGCTGACCAACAGTATGTTCTGCTTTGAGAATATTTGAATAGAAAAAAACCAAATCTCTTCTTGAAGGGAGGCAGTGGCTATTTCAGGCTAGTGTACAATTATTCAGCTGCCTTTGGAAACTCAAGGAAGCGTTGAGCTTTGGAATGCGAGTTCTCTAGATTCTTTCTGCGGTCTGTGAAAAGAGAGGGACACTTCCAGAGGGTGACTGAGATCCAAAGTAGGTTGAGTCATTCTCTCTGGAGATACTACTCTCATCACAAGAGTATCTACTAGCTTTTGCCTGTGGGGGGAGATATGTGGTTAGGGTTTTTCTCTTTCTTCTCTCCTCCCTTCCCTCCCTTCCCTTTCTTCCCTTTTTCTGTTAAATGGGAGAAGAAGAATGAAGTAGTCTTCTGGCTTTTTTTTTTCTCTTGGATTTGATTCTTGCAAATATGGTGATGCTATACTTCCTCTGATCTGCAAATACCTGCAATATTCTGAAAGGATCAAAAGTATTTTTCACAGCTATGTCCTTTTAATATCCTGCCTGGCCTAGTTATGCATTTTATCTAGGCTTTCTAGGAGTTAGCGAGGGAAGTTTGGGTGAAGAGGTGAGAACAACATGCAAGGTTTAAATAAGCTTTTTCTCTATTATCATAGCAAATGAGTAGGCAATAAACCTTTTCTTTGGTTAAGTAAGTGTTAAGACACATCATGAGTTCTGAAGTGGTGAGCAACATACTTTATTGTATTACAAATCTATGAAAGGGTATGCAGTTTGTGGAACAAATGGATACTATTGTTTCTAATTTCAAGGAGTAAACAAGTGTACTAAAAATGTGGTGCATTTGGAATTGATTTAAAGGGTTTTTTTTGGATGTTATTAAGGCAAGTAGTTTACTAAAATTCAGGAAATGGAAATATCAGAAATACTCAAACTGTGTTGAGAGTGTTTGAAGTTGGGATGACTTTCAGTTCTCATGCTGCAGGCCATAAACAGATAAATCAGTCATTACAATGCTTATTGCATATCAGATAAATAAGCACACACAGAGATGAGATTGTGTCTTGATATCTATCTGTCTATATGCATACACTGCCTTTAATTCAGAAAGATCCCATTAACTTTATATAAACATATTTAGAAATTATTGTTCTTAGTGTGAGAAAAGGCTTGTCTCTGCTTTTAGCTGTGGAAGCTTTATACTAGGCTACAATAATCTGCTCAAATTATAATAACTAGAAGATCCTGATCTGTAGTTTCAGATTGATTTTAGAGTTGGCATAAAAGGAGGGGAAGGCCTACAGAATATGCAAGTGGCCTAATTTTTTTAAATCCAAATTGGAAGCTGAGTTTTCTGACCTACACTGTAGAGTGGTTTGTCAGTTAAAGCACCAGTCTAGTTTTTGTCTGTTAGGTAATTAGGAAGCTCAGGAGCCATTTTCACTCTTCTCCGTTTCTAGAACGATAGGAGAGAAGGGGGAAGACCCATCTTAGAATATACTTGCAGCCTGGAAATTAAGAGACTGACTTGGAATGCAAAAGACCTACATTCAGGTCCAAACTACTTTACAGATGAGAATTTGGGTTTCTTGCATCCTGGGTGAATGCTTTATCCTCTGGCAAGCAGAGGAAGACTAGCAAGCAACATCCAATATCATTTTATGTTCTTCTAGGAGCTTTTTTCCTCTTTTTTTTTTTCTCTCTTTTTTTTTTTTTTTTTTTTTTTGGTCCTGGAATGTTTGTTTTATTTTTTTCAGTAGCTTTGACTTGACAAAAGCAGCAGTCTTTTGTGGTGAACAAACTTTGCAAAAAAAAAAAATAAAAATCATACAGGTAGTTTGTTTGTCTGGTCATTATACGGCAATGCTTATCTTCCAAATAGCGGTATTTCCCCATTGCCATATTTTGAACTGATTTAGTGGTAATTCTGAAGGAGGCTGATTTTGCATAGGGTCATTGTATACTTGCTAAAACCCACATTACTGATAATGGCTTGTTGAAAGCTGATTAAGGCTCCATTCTGTTTTCCAGTGGGAGGTGGTTGTGATAAGACTCAGGAAGTTTCAGCATTCCTGTTTCCCAATTTTTAATATTTTTTTTATGTGAACTTGCAGTATCTTTCCAATCAATGAGCATTTGAGAATGTTGAAGATATTTTCCAGATATGGAAATGCCTTAGGGAAATAAAAAATAAAAAAGAAAAGAAGACAGCAAGATAAATAGAGTATATCTTTTGGATATTGTCTTTCAAAAGATTCCATTCTTTGTCTTGCTTGGTTGATTATTTCTCAACTTGAGAAAAAATTTAGATGTTTAAAATTACACATACTTTCTGTTGACATTTTAATACGCTGAATATTTCTTTTAATGAACTATTTTAAAGTGTCTATAGCAGAGTAAACTATTGCCATTGGATTAAAGTAGTAACACCACAGTAGTTATTAGATTGCTGCTAGAAAGTATTGTATTGTGGAATATCACAGCTGTTAAATGTACCATAAGCGAAACTGAGTGTAACTCAGATGCTTGCATATCTGTAAATGTACTGATACTAAACCAGTAATTATATAAAGCAATACAGTTTTTTGCTTTTTCTCTCTGGGGATGTTTTCAGTATTGTGCATGTAGATTTAGCCCTTTGACTTTCACTAGCATCATTGAAGTGTAATTTTAATTTTTGCACTAATTTTAATTTTTGCACTGGAAATCTAGCAAATTTCTTGCTAGATAGCAAATAGCTGCTATTCAGACATTTTTATTGTGCATGTTTTTTTTAAACTCTGGTTGGGTCAGAGCATGAAGGAACACTGTGTGGAAAGAAATGTGAAATCCAAACTGATATCTATGTCAGTGCTTATGCCATCTCGGCAACTTTATCACCAGAAACGTCACATATATTGACATTTTCAGAGTTTGTCTTGGTGAATAGGAAAGACTATCAGGGGAAAAGTAGAAAAACACTTAACTGCAGCTCTGAGTTGTCATAGGTCTAAATTAACAAGTAACTGTTCAGAGGAACAAAGGAATGTAATCGATGGTCAGGTCTTGGACATGACAATCTTCTCATAATACTAGCAAAGATATTTGGGGTCAATCCTCTTTTTGTTGCCACTGTTTTTCTTGTGATCCTTCTTCAAGTGCTCAGCTTTTCTCTTTTTCCTTGAGACTACTACTATCTCTGTCTTCGGACATTTATTCTCCACATTTGTTCTACTGTTCTTCACTCATTCTACTCTATCTGCAAAGTTAGCATTTTTAAACTAGAGGTCAAGATCTTGATGTGAAACTGGGATCTTTTAGGTTGACTTGATCTATGATGCAAGAATATACATTTTTAAAATAAATATTGGATGATATAAAACTTGAATTTATACTGCAGAGTAAGTGTTGAAATACTCTGCTGCCTGACCAGAAGCTACACATACTTCCTCTAAGGTGCTCTGTCCTTGGGATGTTTGTCTTCACACAGATGTTGCTTGTAGTAAAATCTGGAAGCTTTCATTTCACTGAGCTGTGACTCTCGGGATTTTCTCTATTGAACTTTCATCCTGGGCTGTCTTCGATTTGACATCTCCTGTATCTCATTGAAAGTTTGGTTTCAGTAACCAGTTTTGGTACCAGTAACTTTTTTTAGAAAGCTTTCCGAGAAGTTTTATATCTTTAATTTCTCTGTCAGCTTTCATACTGTTGCTAATGATGGTGGTCTTGAAGTTCTGCTTTTCCGAAATTGACTCCTACATCTTTTTTGTTACCTGTATGATTATTTTTTTTGGTGTGCACTTTCTTCCTTATCCATTTTTTTTGACATTCTGTACAGATGCCGTGGGACTTTGTGTTTGATTTCTTTCCTTTTGGTACTGTCTTGGAGTGATGTCATCTGTTAAACATTAACTCAACAGCCCTTTCTGTGCTGTCTCTTCCTTGAGTTAACTAGAATCTATGACCTCTTATGCCTGATCTGACTGTCACTTTGAGTGACAGTTTAAATGCAGTTCTCAGTCCCTGCCCACCCTCCTCACAAGTGGTCTGCCTATCTCCTTGAACACTGAACACCATTACTTTCTTTTTTGTTCCTTAGGCAGTAGTTGATCAGTCACTTACTTGTACCTCTTAAGTTATGCCCCGAATTTCCTTGTCTGCACACTTTCTGCGTAGTATCTAGAAAGTTCAACCTTTTGGGGCAAACCAAACAGAAATTGCAATAATTTTTATTGTCTCCTCGTTTTATACGTTGCTGCTTAGTTATGGTCTTGGGTGGATTATACAGCATAGGTCAAACTTGTTAAGAATTCTAGAAAGGGCATCTGTCCACGCTTCTTCCTTTGACCTTCTCATCCTCTGCTGTGTTCTGCTTCTGAATAGGATCAAATCTGCTATTTTTTCTTAGCTTTCAAAGCGCTGAGAGATTATTCTATCTACTGTCATCAAGAAAATTTGGCTATCTTCAGCTTCTCCATAGTATCAACCTTCATCACCCATTTCTGTCCGTAGATGTTCGCAAAGCTGCTTCATTGGTTTCTTTTTAAATTTCTTATGCTCTTCTCTCCTGTGAAAGTTCTTAAATGTGGTGCCTTTAAACACTGTGAGCACACGTTTGAGGTGTTGGTGCTGTCCTGTCAGACAAAAGTAATACCTCATTGTTCTCATGTGTGTGTCGCTCCCATCTGATGTTTGTTTCCGGGTAAGGTTTTAAGCTCTTTATCGAGGAAGCATCTTTTCTATTTCGTGTTCATCCATTGCCTAGTGAGGGGAGATGCTGATCTATGACTAACACCTTTTAACTCTGCTAATAAGGAGTGCTCGAGTATTGGAGAAAAAGGAACTTCATGAATATGGTTACTGTTAATTGGGGGCATAAGTTTCTTTGTCGCTGCAGGATCTCCTTGTCATGTTATACCTTTTATGTGTTAATCCTTAAAAGGAGTGGTTTGGATTTTTTTGTCTGTTAAATAATGCCCTTTTATTATTTCATGAAATGTTTGTATAACTAAAGAAATAGCTTGCTGTGTAATAGATTCCCCCCACACCTGGGTTCTCAGTAGCTTTGGAGAAAAACTAAAAATAACTTCTTTTGTCTTTAAATCTTCTTATTTTCTGGTTCACAGAATTAAAAGAAATTGTATTTATCATCCAGAGTCAAAGTAATTCTTTTCATTCCAAGAAAGCAGAAGATCTAAAAAGAGATATTTTAAAACAGGCTGCAGATCTTGGAAAGGTATGTTTAGATAATACAGATTGCACCTTGTTATGTATGTTTTTACTGCATTTACTAAAAATATAGTTTTCTATTGTGACTTTTTTGGATCCATTTTATTCTTTCTGTTAATTGCCTTCTGTGTGCTTACAAGAGAACTATTTCAGTGGGTGTTTACTGACTGTATGCCATGATGCATCACCAAATAATTTTAATTTGAACTATCTACCTTTTTGTATAATAACTGGTTTTGTTTGGAGGGCATTTGATGTAAAAGTGATAACAAGAAAGACTTATAGTGTGCCTTTAAGAAAAAAACGGATGCTTTCTTTATGAAGTGAAAAACGTAATCATTTAAGCAATAATTTTTACGTGAGCACTTTATTTTATTAGAGCCAATGAAGATGCTGTAATGTAGATTTTGTCAGAATTTCATTGCGCAACTGTAGCGTTGTGGCAGTAGAGCAGCAATGTATGTGGACATTAAAATCCTAACACAGGATTTCCTACTTCCTGCAGCAATAGTCTTCCACACCTGCCTTGCTCACATTGGTATCAGCTCCTTCCCTGGTGCAGTACCTCCCCTAACTACTCCTTGTGCCTCTGCCACCCCGCTGCGGACTGAGCACACGCTGCTGCCTCTCGCCTGCTGGTGGGCCATGCTGCCCTGGGAGCCGCATGTTGTACAAGTCTGCTTTTGACTCAACACTCTAATATGAAATGTTACTTTTAAAGCTTTAGCCTAGAGAGAAGAGCTTTTTAAGAGACTTACATTGAAAGTTAAGTGTACGTAAACAATATTTTATTTTCTTTCTCTTTAATAAAAACAAGAACAAAGTACGAGGTATACATCCCCTGATATGAGGTACCTTGCTATGAGGTTATTTGACCTATTTTTCAATTCTGGGTTCTTTGTTGTAAAGGAAAAAAAAGTCTTATCTATCTTGGCCTTGGAGTGCCTAAATGAGGTTCCTGGATGTTTTAGGCTTCATTTATCCAAGCTTATTAAAACTGTTGTAATTGAATCCATTCTAAATGCAATTTTTAATCCCTTAATGAGATCAGTCATGTGAACAGCCTTTGTTCTGTAGAGTTCTGCTCTTTCAGATTCTTCTTTGGGGTTGTGGCAAGTGTTCAGAAACAGTGTGTGCAGAGAGGATTATGGCTTCGGTTGTTAAAAACAAGGATTTTAGTTGAGTTCTGTAATTGATGTTGTAGAATATGAATGATGAAAAGATCAATAAGTGGAAGTATAAATAGTTTCAGTTAGGCAGGAATACAGGCATGTTTTACAGGAGAGAGGTAAAATCTTTTTTGTAATCAGAGTTGTACCTGTAAGTACTTCTGCCTTGTGCAAGGTGAACTGGCTTTTAAAAAACTTTATTGTCTAATTAAGGAGACTCCTTTATGGGAATGCTGAAGTGGTGATGCTTTTCCAATATCAAAAGGTAACTGTTAAACAGCATTCATGGCATATTAAAGAAGCAGTGATGGAAATAAATCACACCAAAAATCTCATGCCTGACATCTGGGAAAAGTGGACGGCCATCGGTGTACAGGAAAAAAATGAGCATAGCCAGCATGCGCTTGACATGTCTTGATTGTTTTTGTCAACTCACAGTTACACTGTAGGCCACTGTGAGGCATGACACAATAATATTAATTATGGAGAAGAGACAGAAGATCTCTTAAATTCCGCATCTCAACATTTGAAGTTGATGTTTTTCATGAAACAAAACAGATATGAAATTATTACTTTCAGGCAAAGGAAGTTAAATCCTTGTGTTTTAAAGGACAGCTGCTGTATAGAAACAAAGGGCTGGATCAACTGAATCATCAGGTTCATTTGCCTCTCATCACAGAACCAAATTATAGATGTTTAGTCTACAAGGATTCATTAGTTATTAATTTCCACAGCTTTAAAATGAGAAGTGGAAACTGGCTGCTAAATTTGTGTTATCTAATGAAATTAGAATATCTGTATTACTTTAAAATGGATTAAATCATTCACATTCGTCTTTACTTTACATTAATCTTTACAAAAAATCTGTCCATTTATTTTCTTTCACTGTGTGCTTAAAACATTGTTTTCTTGTGAAACTAATCTGTAATTCCAGTCACCAGTAGATGTCATTATTGAGTTCATGCTTAAAAGCATATTTCATAACAATTTATTGAATATTAACTGAAACTTTTGAGTATATTAAACAATGGCTAGAACATAGCAATCAGGAAAATTCCTTAAGATTTTTACCAATTTTCTTAATTTTCTGACGTTTCTGCATTTAAGAAGCTCTGTAAACTAGGCCTTCCTAAGAAACACCAGATAAGAATAAGGAAACTGTCAGAGTATGAAATGATAATATTTGTGACTGTGCCCTTTCTAGCTTCTTAAAAAATTGAAAACCAGAATTACTTTTTTGGTTATTATGTTTAAGACTAGAAACCAGGTAAAATAAGTTTTTTGAAAAATGATAGATTTTGTCTGAAATACTGTTTTAGATGCAGTTAATACTGTTTCATTGCCTGGGATCGTGACATTGTTTTGAAGACAAAGGTCTGTGTATTTCTTTATGAAAACTGGTCTAGTAGAGTAAATGCGTTTTGTTTTGTTTTTCTTTTCCCTCCCCCCTTATATTGAACACCCTCACCCAATTCATTCAAAAAATGTTAAAAAAACTTATTTTTCCTTAAAAGCCTGGAGATTAAATGGTATTGTATGTATATTAACCAGAAGAAATATAGCAAATTAGTAGTATTCATTATGGAGTTTAAAAAAAAATACCACAAACCAATCGTAGAATCATTTAGGTTGGAAAAGACCCTTGAGATCATCAAGTCCAACCATAAACCTAACACTGCCAAATCCACCACTAAACCGTGTCACCAAGCACGTCTACCCGTCTTTTAAATACCTCCAGGGATGGTGACTCAACCACTTCCCTGGGCAGCCTGTTCCAATGCTTGACAACCCTTTTGGTGAAGAATATAAAAATAAGATTTTAAGACTGATACCGTGGAGTACTGGAAAATGAATATGAGTATCGCATACTTCCATATGAATAACAGATGATGTAAAGTATGACCTCTGTTTTATAGAAGTGTTGTAACTATAATTTGCAGTATTTTTGCTATTAGGCTTACTTTGTTTTGAGCAAAATCCTATATTTTGTGCCATGTCATAGAAATGAAGTTTCACACACTATCCCTACATATAAAGGGGAATATTGCTCCTTTTTGAGTTTGAGGACTATTACTGTAGTGATTATTAACATCAGTTTAAAAGAAACAAGTACAGTCAAAAGTATGTAACTGTACATAGAAAACCTCCATGTTATGTTGCTTGAGTAAATACTTGCTTTAGTTAACATCTCCATTGAATTTTCATAACATTGTTTCTTTGCCAATCTCCCAGTCTCCAGTTTGGCTAATGTGAAAATAGGGGACAAATGCTAGGAGCATCCTATAGTTGTGTTCTTGTTTATTTAAGACAATTTTGCAAACTCTTGTTTCCTGAAGTGCAGCAGGAACAAAAACGACCAGAAGCCCAGCTGGTCTATGCCACTGGTCTGTGCCTCAGAAGTTCAGTCTCTTTGTTACTTTACAAGATCATGCTCACAGAAGGTTCTATTTTTCTGCTTCCAACACACACCAGCTGTAACTCAGTATCGTAGCTGCTGCATCTATAATGTTGAAAAGACTCTCGGTGCCTATCTCAGCTTTATTGTATCATTAGAGTCATGGTCATGATATCTGTTGCCAATGTGCCGATTGTTGTTGAGTATGGCATAAGTGCTTTAAAAATCTGTTATTTTTAATTGCCTAGGCTATACTGATGGCAGCATTGCACTATTTCAATAATATGGAAGATTTCTTTGTTAAAGTGTTGGAGAGAGGGAAAAAGTATAATTAGTTTGCCTGAATTTTAGTGTAAGCCATCACCATATTCCTATCTGAAATGATCAGTCTCCAAATTGTTCATGCTCATGTTATTGCCATCTGTCAGAGACTACTTTCAGGGGATTTGTAGACTGTATCTTTTTTCTCTTAATATGCCAGTGGGACATTTTCTGGATAAATCAATATTTTCTGAAGTTCTTCCTAGCTCTACTTCCACATCTGATTTCAGATGCTGGAGTGAAGCCATCTGAAGTTCTGTTGTCCAAAAGCCTCCTGAAATATTCCTCTGTTATTGTTTGATACTATTCCCACAATGAATTCTGACATCTATATCTCACCTGAAAGAGACTTTGAAATAGTGTCAGGCTATGATGGAAACAACTCTGAAAATCTGCCTGGATTTTTCTTGGTCTGTAGTAGTAGTTGCCTAATTTTATTCCTTGTTAGATATATTCCACAAATAAGTAGGCATACATTCCTCTTCCAGGTCTACAACAAGCTGTATAGCTAAAATTTCCCTACAGTTCTGAGTCTTGGAGTAGATCTGAACTGTTCTGTGTTTTACCCTTTCTGTAAAGCTCACATACATGTTAATAATGCTGTGGTTATAAAATCTAGTGGAAGGATTTCTCGTTCACTGCAACAGAGTTGTTTAAACTGATCTGTGTATTTGTAAAAGCTATTCATAGACTTAATTTGCTGGACCCCTTTCAAAATTAATACCATAAATGAAGGTAATCCATAATGTATCTGCTGCTTCAATGTCCAGATTTTTTGCTCAAATTCTAGATTCTAGTCTGAAACCCCTGTTTCCTCTTCTCCCGCCTGTAATGGCTCCCCATGCCATGGAAGCTGCTTCCAGCTGATCAGATGATTCTTTTTTGGATCTGGCAGTTCAACAAGGTTTTAACTGATTATATTTAAATGAAGTGTTGAACTACATTCTGTCCTACCCCTCCGTCTCCATGTCTGCAATAGTTCATCTTATGGCTAGGTTTTCCGTAATATCAAGGTCAACCCATTTTTTTTAGTTAGAACAGGTATGTTTTATACATAACTTTAAATTATTGTATTTCCCAGTGTTGTTGGATCTAGTATCTTTTTTTTTTTGTAAAACATTAGTGTGCAATCTGTTTCCTTCCTAGCAACAGCTTTATTTTCTTCTGCAAGGATTTACTCATGTCGAATAAATCCCACAGCTTCATGAAATGTGCTTGTCACCTTAATTCTTAAAATGCTTATTCCGTAACATGCAAGAATTTATCCTGCCAGGCAGTGGACAGTTTTTGTTGACTTTATTTATGAAAAACAAGGCTCTTTGGCGTACATTCTCCATTAGCTTTCCATCATTTTTCCATCTATGTAGAGCAATGATCAGTTGCCAGTCTATACCAGAGCTGTTGGTGAAGATACTGTCATGTCATCTGTGATATTAATCTTGTATGCCACTCTACTTGGCCCAGGTCTCGCTAGTCTTTGACTGATCAGCAGGACTCTCTTTCTACAGCAAAATGATGAATCTGGCACATGACTGGCAATAGACTGGGTGAAGGTATCTTGCTGAGGTGACAAGTCCTGCCTGCACTTCTCTGTGGTGAGGGCAGAGACATTGATGGGGTACCTGGAGCATCTGGCACTCTTACTTTCTCAAAGAAGTGAAGTCCATGCAAGGGGTCCCTCACGGACTGAAAAAATTAAAGTAATTAGGGAGCATGGTACTGCAGCAAAAGAGAGGGAGAAGTAGTTCAAGCTTTTATCAGTGGCCTCCTGAAACCACACAAATCCTTGTGCAGAAGTTTTGAGCATCATATTACCCAGTACGTGTTGCTCTTGTGATGCCTTTTTTCTGTCTGTATTGCTTGAGTAAGATAATAGTATCAGTAACTACTAAAAGCCCTGGATCACCTCTGCTTTATGAATAGGAAATTCTGGAAACAAGATTTCTTTGTCCTTTTCTTCCTCCCTGCCCCCATTTAGTCAATATTTTTCATTTAGCAAATGAACACCTAAATAGTGTCATACTAGTTGAATTTTCTCCTAAACTTGCATACTTGCACCTTGCATAATTTGGTTTTTTTGTTTAAAAGACAGAAAACAAACTAGTGGATTAATTTAGTACTTTGGACTTGCCCTCATTTTCACGTTCCTGTATCAAATTTAGTTCGTTTTTATCCAGCCTTTTTTTCTCTTCTTTGCTTCTGCTTTGCCTGACTTCTATTGGTAACATCAACCAAAACTGTCACGTTTATACCTATCTTCCAAATGTGTCCATAAAACTTCACTTCTGTAGTGTGGATAGACCTTGCAGTATAAAAAACTTGTCTGTAATAAGTGTGTGCGTTTAAGTGTTCAGTGTATCAAGTTCATATTTCCCCTTCCTTATCTACATTAACATGTGCATTTGTTTGTTTTCTGATGTATTACTTATTCTGCTTACATACATTGTCTGATATCAGCTTGTTCTTGGTCATTTTCTTTCCTGTTGAGTACATAGTTTGTCTTCATAATGCTTAATTTCTTTCAGGATTTGCATTTTAAAATGCAGCTGCTCATTTTGGGCCCTCAATATTTGGGTGCTTATCTTCTGAAATGCTTCTAAACTCTGATCTGTTGAAGGGTGAGGTGCCTCCAAGTTCTGAAAATCAAACCTTTTGAAAGTGTTTTAGGAAAAATGCACAAAATTACTATTTAGTTTGGAAAATGTATTTCAGAGCTGTCTTGAATCTTTTCTCTTCAAGGTCATCTTGCAGGACTTCACAAATTTGACTGATTTCTGTTTTATCTCTGCTTTCCTCCGGCTGTTCTCTTGGCTTTTTCTTTGAATTGTTTGATCTCTGACTTTCCAATATGCTCTTGCTTCTCATTGTGCAAAGGTACCAGAATCCTTTGTATGATTACTAGGTTTTATTATCAGCAAAATCGGCCTAGCCCGGTAACTATTTTGTGCTTGAAACTGTAAAACTTACCTACGCTGTAATGCTAGAAGATTAATATGATCATCTTCCAATAATAGATATTCAGTAGATTTGAAAAAATTTGCAGAAGTTGGATAATACTGCATTAATGAGATCTTTTAACATTTTAACAATGACAAATGGGCTCCTCTCAGTCCTGCCTTACACATCATACTCTGTTTATAGCTGCTTTTCCCAGTCAGGTATGTCATAACTGCACTCCTGCATTTCTGCATGCAGAAAATTGGGTCTGTCACCTTACAGAGATGACTTCTCATGTCAGGACAAAAAAATATATGTGAAATTGCCAAGTTTAAAGTGCTTTAGGCAAAGGTGCTTTTCAGCCTTTTCTGCAGCAGTCTCTGCATATATCATAGGATTTGAATGAAACCATTTCGCTAAGGTGTATCTTTATCAGTAAAAGAGGAATAAGGGATTGATAGAAAGTTTACTCTTCCACTGTGACTGCTGTCTGCTATGTTGAAATTGCTCAGTCATCTTTGAATAGAGTGCCATATTCACTGCTTTCAAGTATACTTGAGACCTGAATTACTAAATGAAAATTAACTCTTAAAATCAGTACTTGTTAAGTTTTCTTTGCTTCTTGTAAGTTTTCCTGAGCATCTATACTAATATTTGAAATACATTTAACAAATTTCTTGCCTTGTGGAAGCTTCTTTCTGTTCTTCTGTTCCTGTTCATTCTCTTCCTCCTTTCTTCTTCCTAAGTTAGAAAATGTATTTTAGGTTTACTTGGTAAGAGGCTACTGGAGGGAAGGGACCTGCTGCCCCATGTGTCATATTAAGTTAGCTCGGGAGATGACTGCCTCAGACTCACTGTTAGTGAAAGATGCTCCAGACTTATTTGTCTGTGAATATAAAAATCAACTAAGAAATGGAAATACTTAAAACTTTCTGTGAGGCTAAGAATTTCGGCAGATACTGCACTAAGGAGTTGAAGGTTGGTGAGCTTATATTGTTTTCATAGACTAAAGGGAGAGAAAAGCAGAAGACAGAAGTAAACCATTGCCCATTTGTGTGTACAACACATGGAATTTGTAACCCATCCAATGTTAGAATAGACTTTACAGATTTTGAAGGGGCAATTTACTAATCATAAAAGAACCAACAAAACCACATAAATAGCTTAACTTCATTGTTTGAAGTGTTTTTACATGCTAGTTCTGGTTGAGAATGGATTTTAGTATTGTGGCTGATAACATTGTGTAAAGCGAGTCTTTACTTAAAAGCAAAATCTATCTCAAACAGCCATTCTAAATAAAGAATCTTATTCAGATCAGTTGGCAACATAATTGTTATGGTTCACCGTTAATACTTTCACGAATAAGTACTGTGTACTGGTATATCACACATCTGTCTTCTGTATGATTGCTTTTTGTGGAGACAGTATTCCTGAGTGGTTTTTATCCACGTAAGTGAGAAGGAAACAAATGGCACTTTAGTGCAATTTCTTATTGTCATTCTAGGATACTGTCTCATTATATGCATCACTGGTAGCATTTATTATAGTAAAGACTCAAGTCTTTTCCAGATTTTTCCACATTTTTTTGGTCTTGTTACAATATAAGACTTACATAGGGATGCTAGTGATCATTAACTGCCAGACGGACAAAACAGGGAAGATAGGGGATATCTAGGGGGAAGATGGGGGATTTTGTTGGAGGAAAAATAAAATGCAGACTAAATTGGTGAGAACTCTTATATTGATTAAGTTTCTTCTTCCAAAGGTACACTTTTTAATTAGCAAGTTCACTTGTCTCAGTTTTCAAAATTCAGCTGCTGCTCAAACTAAATATTAGGCTGACTTAAAATCCATGTAATTATTTTATTATTATTTTATTAAATCCCAGTTAACTGAAGGTATAGTAGATGTGCCATACTGACTTGGCACAGCTGGGTTAATATTTGGACTATTTCTACATTAGCAAGTAGGTTGGTGCAGTAGGAGCAAATATGTAGAGCAGTGCAGTTGTTTCTGAGGAGCTAGCGCTGGCGTTACGTGATGTTTCAAAGGGTTTTACTTAGGACTAGTTCTGATTTGGTTCTGTGAACTGGAGGTCCATTAGCTGTTGCAGCACATCTTCTGGTTTAGTTTCATCCCAAAGGAATACAATTTGTGGGCTCTGTGATGCAAGACAGTGGTGAGTGGGGGAAAAAAACCGCACAAAAATGGACTAACCTAGGCTGAATATATGAGGCAGTGTTAGGAAGCCATAGGAGCTGCTTGTGGCCTAGGTCTTAATCTTGCAATTAGGTTTAAACTTTATTTAGTAAACGTGTCTTTTTTCTCCCTAGGTATTAAGATTTATTATAACGATTTTGAAATGGATCAATACCTCTGAACATTGTTCACATCTCAGTAATTACAAGAATGAAATTAGTTTTTTATACTGTTCAGTTTGAAAAGTCAGGACTTGAGAACTCTATCAGCAAGCACTAATCGAAGGCTTCAGGTTTCGTTTTGATCTTTGAAACACGTAGTCCAGTCTAGATTAAAATAGATTAAACTAGAAGTATTTTATGTGTTTTGACTAAGGGGGGGGGGGGGGGGGGGAGCACAATTCATTTGTTTGTAGACATATATTTTGATATTTTTTTAATTTAGTTTTTAATGTTCTGGTCATCTGAATTAAGATCTATTCAGTTTTTCGTCTACAAGATTGGAGACAATTGTATTGATGTCGACACATTTTCTGCTACTGATCATGGAAAACATAGGCACACCTTCTTTGTATGACTGTTACTCAGTTTGCTGCAGGACAATCGTTTGTACTGGTAGTTGAGGAAAATCTCGTGGTGTCACATCAACATAATGTAAACCAAATTAACACTGATTGCTACTGACCACAACTAAATTATTTCTGGATCACAAAAGCCTTACTGGACTTTTTACTGATTTTTCTAATTGTGGCAACTCCAGGTGGCATGTTAGCAGTTGGCAACATTGTAATACACATGCTGAAATGTACTCTGACTACTGTTGAAGAACAGCCCAGTAAAAGGATAAAATCTGTGGCTACCAGCATCTTTCCCCCATGAAAAAGTTACATCAATAATTATAGATTTTTGAGACAGAAATATATTGTAGTAGAAAGCTTTTCTTTTTGATGATGAAATAGTTTATTGCATAAGGATTAACATTCCAGCTAACTGCCTAAAAAGTCCCTTCAGATATAAATACTTGTAGCTATTTTCCCCGGCAATGAACTGTAGGATCTAGAACGTGAGCGCTCGGGAGTCTGTGCTTTGGTTATGCATTCAAGTATATTTTCTGGCCGCTAGGTTGTGTTCTGAGGATTTCAATATAATACACAAGAAGAAAAAGTAATAAAATTACTTCCTCTTCATTAAAACTCTTCCTTTTTCCCCTCTCTTATTTGAAGTTATAGTCAGGAACACTTCAAATCATTTTCTTAAGTTGCAGTTATTACCTCCATATGATTGGGTAAATGCTTCCATCTTTTCTTTAATGTAAGATCGTTTGACAACAGACATACACACAGCATCTTGCTCTTGATTTATGAAAGCAGGGTGCTGCTGTGGCCTCTCCCTGAACCCTTTGAAACTGCACGTAATACATTAAAAAAACTCTGATCCTTTTAAAAATGATTACCAGAGAGTAGAACAGAATTAGAGATTCTCTCTCTAACAGAAAATAGTGGATTATACTTTATTACTTTAGGCTTCCTGAGGAGCAAAAGACAAAGTGTCTATTTATTGGTTATTATGCTATGTTAGCAGCATGGGTTTTGTTTAAAATCTTATTGTGGCTTTTCAGTACTTAAAGGGGGCTTATAAGAAAGGTGGGGACAGACTTTTTAGTAGGGTCTGTTGTGATGGGACAAAGGGTAATGTTTTTAAACTAAAAGAGGGTAGATTCAGACTAGTTACAAGGAAGAATTTTTTTTACAATGAGGGTGGTGAAGCACTGGCCCAGGTTGCCCAGAGAGGTGGACGATGCCCCATCCCTGGAAACATTCCAGGTCAGGTTGGATGGGGCTCTGAGCAACCTGATCTCGTTGAAGATGTCCCTGCTCACTGCGGGGGTGTTGAACTAGATGACCTTTAAAGGTCCTTTCCAACCCAAACTATTCTGTGATTCTATAACGGATGACTGGAAAAGCTTGAGTTATTTAACTTCCCAAGGGAGGGCTGAGAAGAGGGTAGATAGGCTATCTCTGAATGTGTTTTAGGATTAATTTCTGAAAAGAAGATAAGAAAGTAGGGAAAATATTGTTAAGTGCTTGTAGAGCATGTAGAGCAAAAATTAGGAAACCATTTCTAATTCTGGAACTGTGCGATTCAACAACAGCGCCGAGGATTTAGGATCCCCTGTCCTGCCCCTCAGTTCTGGGTTTCATGAGGCAGTTTAATAAACTTACAGAGCACAGAGATATATGCAAGACACCTGCACATACCGGTGTACTGGATTCATTAAGAGCAGATTCCTGTACACTGCTGTATTTTTCTATAATGTGTTGTTTGTTAATTGCTCTGATCAGGTGACTCAGTAATATAACAGTAAACATATTACTGTCATGTTTTGCATTTCACCGCAGTTCTGTATCTGTTTATATGTAATACTTGCAGTATTATGTCACATAGGGCAGATAATACCTAGTGATGAGCAATATCCAGTTTGAAGTATGTTCTAAAAAGCATGTTCTCGCTAAACCATACACTTAGGGCAAGATTTAGTTACGCTTAGATGAAATTCAGTGGACTCTGTTTTGCGGGAAAACAAAGCAAGCGCAGGTCTGCTAGGGGGTCTTAGAGGATGTGACTCTGGAGCTGTGGCTCTGGAAATCCCATTTTAGCTGGGGATGATCTCTGCCATCCTGGGTGCTTACAGAGGTCCATTTTGGCCCTGTAGTCTCTGAAATCTTAGCCCGTTTCTTTGTTTTTACACCATACTGTTTTGTTGTCTATAAATTGTATACTTCTCATATAGGTTTGGGCAGATTAATATGAAATTGCATGTAGTACAGAAAGATTTCAGATATTTGTTTCAGGTTAGCAATTCTCTTAATTATTTCTTAAGAATTCTTTTATTCTGAATGATCTTTTCCCTCATGGGATATGCTATTTCCCCAAGGTTTTTCACATGTTAATGAAGAGGACTTTTAATGTTTAGATTCAAGAACCAGAGTTTGATTTCAGTTCTGTTGATGATTTGCTGTGAAAATGAGCGTGTCACTAGCATCTTTGTACTTCAACTTGCATAAAAAATAGTAAATGATTTAAAGGTACATATGAGGCTGTGTCAGTGTCTTTTGAATTGGTTTGAAGATGTAGATCTAACCCGTTTATTCACACTTATTTTTTTTTGTTTGTGTAGAGTTTTCAATTTTAGTCTGTGGCAGGTATTACTGCTCTCACTGTGCTGATAGAGTAGGTGGTATTTGGGATAAAAATGTCTTGTACCATATTTCAGACCACAAGTGATTCCATTTTTTGGTTTTGCCCTTTTAAAGTCAGCTCAATTGTGAAAATGGGGAGGGTAGTTTCTTGGTCTTCAAAACTGATTAAATTATTTTACTTAGATTAAATTTGATTTGTGCCATATGTAACATGTTAGCATGTGTGAAAGCATATGGGCTCTGTAACTTTGGAAACAATAGTTTTGAGATAAAATAACCAGTGAATAGAGTACAAGGTATGGGTGCGTTTGTAGGAGTTTTATGAGACACACAGATGCAGTGTGTAAGTTATCACTACCTTGACTATCTAGCCATCCCCCGATGAGCTAGCCTGCACGTGCCCTTTTGCTCCACAAAGCTGACAGCAGGTACTTTGTGCCTTTTTTCTGTCTATGTATTGAAGGTAGAATAAATAAAATGAACAGGTCAGCCCAGTTCCACTATGGTCAGTGAAAATACCTAAAATGAGAAAGGAAAAATAACAGACATTCTCCTGTATTTTTTTGGAAGAGGCTATTTTACCTGCACAGTGTTTTTGAAGCATCTCTTTTATTAAATCAGAATTGATGCATTGTTAGGGATGAGTGGAAGGAAAGGTATATGCAAGATATGTATTTTCATGTTTTAGAGGAAGTTGGGTAGAGAAAGAGAGCAGGCTTATGAGAATGTCAGAAAGAAAAGATACCTTGCAAAAGTATCAGATTAGCTTGACAAAGAGTGCTTTTTCTTTATCATCACTCATTTGATCTGCACAAAGGAAAGAGTTGGGTTGTGGTGGGGTTTTTTTGTTAGAGAGGAGATACCTGAGTGTGTGGTACACCTACTTAGATTATGTAATTTACTTCATACCTTTTGCATGGGAAAATGTTGTTTGTATCTAAAATGAACACAACTTCAGCCCTTAAGGTGATATAGACACTGAATATAGTATTATTAATTACTTATATCTGTCTGGCTCCTATGGCACGATATACGTGGCCACATGCAAATGCTAGCATAACTGCAGGGTTTGTAGGCTTTTAAAAACAGAGGTTTGCTGTTTTATATTCCTATCTACAATCCTCTAAGCAAATGTATTTTCATGGTTTTAGCATGAAGTGGTTACATTTTAGTGAAAAAACAGATGTTGATCATACTGTTACTAAGATTTGCTGCTTCCACGAAAAAGCTCAAGACTAGTTTGGTTTTGCAATAAATTGAAACTAACCAGAAACATATTTGATAGATTGGCTTGAACTAGAACCATAAATCAGAACCACTGGTGTTTTAGATGCAGGTGAATATCCAAATCAGAGTTGTGGAATTGTTTCTTTTCAATTTGTGTCATTCACAATAGCATAAATATTTTTTTAAAACAGCAGATCATTATTTTTTTGATAGGGTTAATGCACTCCTGAGAGACACAGTTATTCTTTAGAGTGGTAGATATGTTTTCTTTAGTGTACGAAGTTTGGAGGTTTTATGTATTTCTAAGTGCTGTGTATAACTGCCCTTTAAAAGGATTTAAAGTAAACTTGACAAAATCAGCAAGCAGTGTAAACTTTATCTTATAGCTTTTCTTAGAGAATAAATTATTTTTGTGTTTAAATGTAAATTTTATGTTAGTGGCATTGGCTTATATTCATGAGACGCATTCATGGAACAAAAATGTTTGGCATATGCATGGTGTAAGTGGAAAGGAATTAGGCCCTTGAGAAGTCAACATGGTTTGTCTTAGGAGCTGCCAAATCTGCTAGCCTGACGGAGGCGAGGCTGCTGAAGCTACCTGTCCCCTGGTCCAGCCAGTAGCGAGGCTGAGCATGAGTTCCCAATAGGCGCGTGTGCACGCATACACACAATACACGTATGTATATACCTGGTCATCCACGTAGAGAGAAGCCACAGCACTCACACAAACTGCACCAGTGGCCTGACCATGTTTCACCTCTCTGGCTGGTCAGGATGAAAGCCTGTTTGTGGAATGTGTATACATAAATATACACACCTACAATACGGATGCTTCCAGTAGCTGGTCTTTGACATTCAGTCTGTGCGGTCACTGGCCCTCGCGTTTGCAGCCTCTGCAGTTGCCAGCATGTGAGGCTTTGCTGTGTGGCTCGCAGCTCCATTCCAGTTGCCTGTGCTCAGCCCTGCTCCTGCACGCACACACGTTCATGTACTATGGATCCTCCAAGTAGCTTCCAACACTCAATGTATCCAGCAGTTGACCCGAAGACCCTCTGGCCTCCCTGTGTTACCTCACGCACAGACACACGCATGCAAATGGGTCCTTCTGGTAGCTGGTGCAGACTTATACCCTACCAGTATCTGACCCTTGCACCCCAGAGGTTCTCCAGTAGCTGGGACCTCCTGGTTCCTCCAGTAACCAACTGTCAGGCCCCTTGGTCTCTCCAGTGTCTGCCCCAGACTTGTGGCTGCTCTGATACCTGGTTCCCAAGCCTCTTCTACTCTTAGTCCAGCTTGATGCTCGTGAGCAATTACACATGTTGACACCCCACACACACACAGGCAACGTGCATGCACCCCACTCTCCCCAGTTTCTGACAGCACAGACGTGTACCCCTATGACTCGTGGTCCCCTCTCCGGTTGCAGGCACTCAGACCTTCAAATACACACAGACACACAGAGCCTCCTGCCCACAAGTTAGAAATGGAATTTAAGGAGAAGACAGGACAGACTGCAGTGATCAGTGCAGGGCATGGCCAGACAAGCGTCCTGACCAGCAACCTGTTTCAAGTGACCCACCTCTTTTTTCCTCTGTATTTATCAATGGTTGTTCCTCCTCAGACCACCCTGATCCCTCTTCCTGGCCTTTCATCTTCCTCTAAACATCTCATAGTAAGTTTTGTGCCATCCCAAAATGTTCTTCCCCTGAATCCTGTAATGCATCCCCTACCCCTGTAGACAGTAACCCCCTGTCAGACTATAAGGAGAGCAGGGAGCCTCTCCTTTCTCTTCAGCTGGTGGGTGTCATATCTGGACAGGCTGATGGGGAGGTGCCAGGCTGGGGGGCGCTGTGTCAGAGTATTCAGTTTTCTCCAATTACATTATTGGGTTTCCTTTGATTTTTTTTTTTTTTTTTCAGTAAGAAAAAATGCTGACTCCTCATTTTGATTTTTGTGTAAACCTATGGGGTTTTGTTACGATGTTAGTGTGACAGGTCAAAATTGAACTCAAAGAGCGTTATAACTCTCACATAAGCGCTGTGTAACATGATTGTCTATAGAAGACTTGGTATAATGCCCTACATTATTTATAAGTCTTTCTTTACAGTATGGGATTTTATGATATGGTAAAGAAATGAGTATGATATATTGCTTAATTGATTACATGGGACCTATATAAAACATTTCACTTGAAGTGTATTAGCTTTATATCTAATAGAGAATTAAAAATCATGAGTTGGAAGAAGCACTTTCCCTAAATTGCAGGTCACCTTGTTTCATACTATCTTAAGTCATCTATTGTGCAGGGCTACTTGCCAGTAAAAAACAATAAAGAGCTAAGCAGTCATTCCAGAGGAATTTTTTTAAGATTAGTTGGCATTTAGGGAAAAAAACGTGCGTATAATTAAAGTTTAATGGGAATTTTTTTTTTTTAAAGGAATTGCCTACAGTTCTGCTTATTCATCAGATGGATGGGCATGAAGGTGCATGGACAATATTACCATTAATGAGAGAGTAAGTGTAATGAATGCCAGTTATTTTCAGAACTTTTTGCAAGCAAGCATATAAATATTAACTACTCAGACCTCTTTGTTCAGAAGCAAAAGCTTTTGAATGAGACTTGCAACCTTATGTTTTCCCTTTCTTACTCTTCTTTTTTAATTTTCCAAAGCCATTTTCTGTTAAATTTCATTAAATCAGAGAAAACTATTTTAAATAAAAGGACAACAATAATATAATGTAACTGAACAACTACTTTCTTCAAATAGTTGTGGGTTTTAAAATTATTAAGGAAGTAAACTAATCAAAAGAAATACCATTTTAAAATGCTTATTTTCCTATTTGGTCCCCACTTCTCATAGTGTAAGGTGTGAGATATTTCAGAACTTTTGATCTTTCAGATTACTTGGACAAATGAAGTGAATAAATAATTTTTTTAAAAATAGGTAAGAATACTTTTTTGAGGTTTCTGTCTTTTATTGCTTATAATTTCTAAGAGGTGGCACACCTCTACAGTGAAAAAAGGTATGTTTTGACATCTTTTTAGAAGCTTGTATGCCAGTTTTCATCTTAGTATGATCAGAGAAAACAGGTAATCTCAAATGTCTTTGCTTCTTAGCTTATGCAGATGGCTCCAAGGACGACATGCTGCTTTTACCCAGTAGTATGTTGCAAACTGTTAGGAAGCAATGATTCCTGTTTCAAAAAGTCCATCGTACTGAAGGCTATCCTTTGCCTAAAACTTGCATTTGAAACTGATGCCAGAGTCTCTGCAGCCTCTTGAGGTTTAATTTAGTTAATATAATTTATTAGAGTTACTCAGAACAGTGCTTTTGTTTTGGCTTGATGTTTTTGCATCAGACTGGTTACAGGACAGGATGCTTTTTTCTCTTCTGCTTTCCATTGCTTTCTGCGTGTGTAGAAACCTGAAAAGAGTGGTTGTACGGTCACTGTCTTTGAGATATATGTAAACTGTGAGAACAAGCAAAAGGAGAATTAAAGTAAATTGAAAAACTGGAAGATGATAGTCCACATATCAGTCATCTTCAGTTTTGCTTCTTAGCTCCTGTTTCAATGACCTTGTGGTTCCTCTTCTGAATTATTTATGTCTTGGTGACAGGGTTTACAGATACAGCTCTTACAAGATAGCAAAACTCAGGAGCAAAAATACAAATGGTACTTTATGTGATAAAGCAGAAGAAAAATCTTCAGAAATCAGAAGAAGAATCTTAAGTAGAGGATTTCCATCTTGAAGAGAGTTCTGGAATATGAAGCTCCTTGTGTCTACTATTTCAATTATCACTTTTGGCAGAATGAAGACATGGAGTAGTTTAAAAGTATGTAGATGATGTGACACTTGAACCTTTTAGTTTTTTTCAATGGACAGAAGAGGAGGAAGGGAGATTAAGGGATCAGCCCATTCTGCAGCAGCTGATGGTGCTAGGAACTGCTAGAACATGCATTCTTATCTAAAAACTGATTTCAGAATAATGGCTTCCCTCAGTTTTGTGGTTGTCACTACTTTTAAGTAGGCCTCTAAACAGTTATGACGATTCTTAATTTTTAGTTCTTGGGCATAGGTTAACTTGGACAAAATGCTTCATTTCAGAAGATATAATCATAAGATGTCAATGGGTATCTCATGACGCAGTACCCTTACTGTCTGCAGAAGGTCCACTACATTTCTTCTTAGTAACGATGTTCATTAAACAGGGAGGAAATCCCTTTTTAAAATTATTACCCTGAAGCTGGATCTTAACTAAGTATCTCCAATGGCTCCTTGCAATCTGAACTTCAGATTTGTGTGCTATGACGTCTACATAGGACTCTCTGCTAGCATGAAATACTTAGCCTTGAAAATCATTCTTTTTGTCCATCAGTAGCTAGATGAACAGATCATTCTTTTCGTGAACTTGCATGTGCTGTATTCACAAGATGCAGTAATTCTTTTCACGGAATCACAGACTTCTCAGAGTTGGAAGAGACCTCTAGAGATCATCTAGTCCAACTCCCCTGCCAAAGCAGGATTGCCCAGAGCACATTACTCAGGACTGCATCCAGGCGGGTCTTGAAAATCTCCAGAGAAGGGGACTCCACAGCCTCCCTGGGCAGCCTGTGCCACTGCTCTGTCACCCCAACCGTAAAGAAGTTTTTCCGTGTATTTGAACGGAACTTCCTGTGTTCCAACTTGTGCCCATTGCCCCTTGTCCTGTCACTGGGAACCACTGAAAAGAGTCTGGCTCCATCCTCCTTCAACCCACCCTTTAAATACTTGTATGCCAAAATAAGGTCTCCCCTCAGCCTTCTCTTCTCCAGGCTAAAGAGTCCCAGCTCTCTCAGCCTTTCCTCATAAGGGGGATGCTCCAATCCCTCAGTCATCTTTGTTGCCCTACACTGGACTCTCTCCAGCAGTTCCCTGTCTCTCTTGAACTGGGGAGCCCAGAACTGGACACAGTATTCCAGTTGTGGCCTCACCAGTGCAGAGTAGGGGGGAGAATGACCTCCCTCAACCTGCTGGCCACACTCTTCCCTATGCAGCCCAGGATTCCATTGGCCTTTTTGGTGACAAGGGCACATTGCTGGCTCATGGATAATTTACTATCTCCCAGGACCCCCAGATCCTTCTCCTCAGAACTACTTCCCAGCAGGTCCACCCCTAACCTATACTGGTGCCTAGCATTCTTCCTCCCCAGGTGCAGGACCTTGCACTTGCTCTTGTTGAACCTCATTAGGTTCTTCTCTGCCCAGCTCTCCAGCCTGTCCAGGTCACACCGGATGGCAGCGTGGCCCTCTGGAGATCCTCTTTTTGTATGGATCATTCTAGTGTTTTTCTCCTTGCCCCTCACCCACCCGCTTCTGTGTGAATCCAGATATTTCTCTCCTAAAGTTCTAGCTGAGCACTAAATGCGAGAGAAAAGTGTTCAGTCTTCACAGGGCATTGAATACTCTACATATTTAAAAACATGAGGGTATCTGATACCCTTTCTGTACTTGTTTGGCAAGTTTTAGATGGAACAGCAAGGAACTGTCTTTCCCAGCTGATTGTATCCTGTTTGTTTGCCTGAACGGCAGAGTTGCCCAGATTTCAGTGTTGTGTAGGCAACAACTATATGCTTTTATGAACTAAAAGGATGCATGAATTGTGAGTTCTTCTGGGTATTATAGTTTAGCAGATTAATAAGCAGAAAGCAGTGAATAATCAAATACCATTGCAAGACACAGAGGAAAGGTGGCTTTATAGGAAGATAGATTGTCCCAGATGAAAAAAGACTGAACTAGTTTAGCACCTGGCAACCATCTGGTGCTTCTAGCATATAATCTGAAGACCTGCAGGTGCAGGTGTCACATGTTCTAGCATAAGTATTTCTCAGATAGTGGGTTTGGGTTTTAGGTTGGGTTTGGTTTGGTTTGGTTTTGTTTTTAGCCAAATACCATTCCCTAAAATAGAAATTATCCTATCACCCTTTTTTACTTATTTTTTGCTGACTTATATTTCTGCTGTTTATTTTCATTGCTTATCTTATCAGTAGACAATGCTCTAGAGGAAGAAATCTGTGATGTTTGTAAGTGCTAATTTTCTTGTCCCTCTCCTCAGATTATTTCTTCAATTAAATTAAGGTAAAAGCTATGCGAAGGAAACTGGACAAGTAAAGATTGGCTTTTTTTCCATTAGGTTGTCATGAATTAATAAGGCTTTGTTTTGTTAAGTAGTGAAAGAGTTAAGCTGGGAGGAGTAGAGAAATAAGGAATGACAGTTTTCTGAAGGAGTCAGGAAGCCTGCATTGAGATTAGTGGTAGCTTTGAGGAAGGTTGGGGAGTCCCTTCTATCTGTATAGTTTCACTGTACTGAGAAAGCTAATGAAGTTTTTAGGCTGGGGATGATGATTATGATCAGTGTCAAACGGCTGTGAGAAAACCTGTCACTACGCACTTTCGCGATTGTTGCAATGGTGTTAGGTGCCCAACAGTGGGGCTTCTTGGAAGAAAGATAAGGTACAGAGGGGAGGGGAACTTAAACTGCTATCTATAAACTTCTGAATTCATAGGTGGTTATACCTGTAGTACCGATTGATTTATGAGTTGACATTCTTTATGTATCTCTGTTCTGTTCCCTTCTGTCTGGCATAACAGGTGCTATATAAACAGATAGCAGCAGAGGCAATGTCTTTATCCATTCACTGTGGTCCTTTGACATGTGATTCTAAGTTGGTAGTAAAAGTTTCTGTTTCTGTATAAATGAATAATTGATTGCAAAGTACTTATATTTGGGGAATGTGGTTTGAATCTATCGTTCTGTTCATAAGCCAGTTTGTTAGTAAAATGTTAATTTCTTTTGTTAGCTTCTCTGTTACCTATGGTAGGAACTCCTCATGGATTTTCTTCTGTGAAGAAGATACAAGAATACAAGTTGTAAAGCTGCTAGAAACACTTGGAAGATTCGACGGGTCTAAGGTGAAATAAAAATTTAGATATTTAACTTTCTTTTGAATGTGCTTGAATGGGTGTTTAGATGAAATGTGGAATCATTTTAAGTAAAAAATTATAAAGACATGATTTTAGGATTCCTAGTTTACGGAACAGTTTCTGTGGTCCAGAATTTAATTTTATAACACTGCCTGGAGGGCTCATAGCTCCAAACATTGGAAAACATGTATCCAAACAGCTTGAAATAAGGGCATAGATTTTTGTTTCTGAGGCTGAGAGTGAGCAAGGTATTTAACACGAAGCAGCGTATGAGCACCTGTCTAGCTGTTGGAAGAAATGTTAAAATTGAGCGGAGAAACGGTTCCTTCTGTGAGTAGCCTGAAAATGATGTAGTATCAGTAAAAAGATGAATATAGTTTGCTCTGTGGTCCCCTCTCCCCATTTTCCTGTCTGTCATCAGTTCTAATTATTATCAGACAGAATAACACATGTTAGTTTGACTAACTGTCTCTGATTTAATATAATAGGATATCTTATTTGCATTCTGTTTCTGAACTGTCTTGGTAATAAGACAGTTTTCTTTACCTGCTGGAAAAGAAACAACACCAAAAGACTTGCAGAACAAAAGAAAAATGCAGTCACCCAGGAACAAAGTAAATTTGGCTATGCAGCTGACACGAAACCTGTTAATGTTTAGAATTCTCAATGTTCAGAAGAAAACCCAGCTTGATGTCCATCCTTTGCTTGGAATAAAAGAAGCCAAAAATCTTCTATGCGAAATATGTTTTGCCTCTTTATTTTTACCTTGACTAAGTATTGAACTCTGCTTCAGGTCTCACTTTAGCATATTCACTTCTTTTGCAGCCACATGGCCTTGTCATGTTTTCTCACAATTATTTCCTACAGTGGTGATGATAATTCAGAGATCTTACATTTTTAAACACTCTGTCTTCAAAATGGCTAACTGAATATATTCAGACCTTTGGAATATCCATTTATTTCTGTTTCAGAAACACTTGCTCCTAATTGATGTTCTCAGAATAGAAACATAACAATTTTGTTCTAGGCGCTGCCCTTACGCCAGTTTTAATCTCTTCTTTGCATTACATGTAAATTCTATTGCAATAACAAATTATGTTCCAACCTGCATTAGAAGGAAAATAAAATGTTTTGCTTTTGTACATAGTAATTTTCATCTTAGTGTAACAGTCCGTAGTTGATTCCTTATGTAGAGTAGTAGTCCATCAGCCACAAAATTTAAGATGAGTTAGACCAGAATGAGCTCATTCATTATTAATTTTAAAATGTCAGCAGTCTGCATAATAAAAAGCTGGTATACATTAATCACAATAAAAGGTCTACAAGGGGCATGTGAATAGTTGATGAATCTGCAGCTTTTCAGTCTGGATATATAGAGATTAGTAACAGAAGTATTGAGACTGATGTGAATGTAATATTGAGTGACAGCCCCAAAGATATCCAGGAGTAAGCCAAGCTGATGGGCAGCAGTGACTTAGTAGCTGTTGATACATAAAGGGTATAAAAGATCTGTCTAAAGAACAGTTTGTCTTTGAGAATCATAAGAACTCATAAGATGTAGTAAGGCACAGTGGGTATGTGACAGCTGAAATCTCCTGTCCTCTGTGTCAGACACAAGTTTGGAACAGATGAATTTGATGCACTTGTCTTGGTATTTGTGAGTGAATACAAGAGTGAGTGGGTAGAATCAACTTGATTAGCAAGTCAGGTAAAGTCACCACTCCCCTCCCTGAGGTCTGATATTGAATTTTGTTACATCATATTCCTTCAGCTATTAAAGTGTTTTAAAGGCTATGAAGTGCTCTTACTAAAGGTAGGTGATATTTGCCATTTTTGATGCACAACATATTAACTGATCCTGTGGATGATGGTGGTTATCCATAATGCAGTAAATCACATTTTTGCCTATATGCAATTTGCTTACCATCATTCCTTAAGTTACTTTATAAGTTCCTTTGCATATAACTAATTTAATCTTTTAAATTAGTTACAAGACTTTTACAATCCTGCACAGATTGACTTGTCCTACATATCAGTGATGTAAATAAACAATGTTATGACTAAATAAGCTTGGAAAGTATTTGCTGTAACCTGGAATGCCTTCACTATGACTTGTGGCTTAATATTGCCAGAAATAATATTATGTGAAAGCCTGAGGAGGGTATATGTATGGATTTAATTTTCTGTGTTTTATAGAGAAAGGAAAGTAAGGTTGGTTTGTGGTTTTTTTTTTTTAATCCGTAGATTTTTTAGTGTAAAAATTAGCATGCAAAATTAAGATAAGTAAAGATTTTTTTCCACTCTGTAGCATAACAAAGTGGAGGTCCAGAAAAAAATTGTCTGTAGATGGTACTGTCATATTAAAACATTAACTATTTCAGAAACAGAATAGTGTGCTTGTGTTATGTATATTCTGAAGCCTTGGAGGCCTAAGAGCGTTAAAAAATGGTGTGCACAAATGCTTCTAAAGAATTATTTTGATTCTTTCAAGGCAATCATCTTTGTGCATAAAAATTAGTGTGTTTGCCCAGTTTCTTTTACCTCCCAATATTTTGTTTGTTTTTTAATCCTTCCAGTGAACACTGTTGAATCCTTCCAAGGATCCAATATTGTATCTCCTTCCAAGGAGAAAACAGGGTCTGTTGTGATTGAAGGTATAAATCAAAGGCTGAGTAAGTAGGTACCAGGTAGCAACTCCTGTGAAGGTGGTTAAAAAAATGGTGGGGAAAAAAAATCTCCACCCTTGCCGCCTTCATGTATTGGGTAGTGTCAGTTTGACTTTGGCTGTTTCCTCAACAGATTCCTGAGCACCTCTCAGCCTCGGGAGGCACCTGGGGATTAAGGGAGCAAACAAGTTTTCAGCATTTGTGTTACCTTAAAAAGTCACTAGTGGAGTACAAGATATATTCAATTTAGTTTTATTGAGAGTAGATGATCAAAGCAGAGGGGAGAAATGTGCAGAATTCATGAGAAATGCACTTGGTGCTTCACACACGTATACATGAACATGCATACCATGTTACGCTTGCATCAGTCCCTCAGATGGTCAGGGTTCCTGGTAGGGGTGACATCCCATATCTTTGACTGATGGAGGTGGGGTTGTTGAAGCCGGCAGCACCCCTTAGCTTTGACTCAGTGTGTGCGGCAAGAAAAGCATCCCTGGTAGCTGCAGGGGGCTGCCCTTCTGTTGCCTTCTGGGCAGCCAGGTTGAGTCCTGGCTGGAAGCCGAGGGGTTGCCAGGCTGAATGTCCTCTGTGGCAGCCACACTTGCGTACTCCTGCCAGGCTCAGCCAGTTGGTTTTGCCTGGAGGTGTCTCCTGGTGCGTGCAGACCTCTCTTCTGCTGTTTGCTGGCTGCTATACCCTGGCCAAATCTCACTCATGCCTCCTCATCAGCTCTGGGGAGCTATAAGATTTAGCTCAGTCTATATAGCAACATCTGTTTTAAGTTAGAAGGGTGGCTACTGAGAAGCAAGATCCTCTTGGGGTTAGACTGGGTTTTTTTGGCTGGATGTTTCTACAGTACTTTTGCTTGAATATTTTCCTTTTTTTTCTTGAGTTCTGTGTAAATTATTTATTTACCTCATGTGAAGTGTTTGAACTGCGCTAATGCCTTGAAGGAATTTTTCATTGTTGCTGATAGGTGCCCCTTCAAAGGAGGGGAAAAATCAAATATGTCAGGGAGTATGGAGAAAGAGAATCTTGTGTGAAAAAGCAGTTACCCTAATATTGAACCTATTTTAGTGATGAACTTGTAAATTGTCAGGGAAAAGAAAAGTCTGAGTTACTGTCATAATGCAAAGAACTTCACACTTTAAAGACTTAATATAATCATTAAGGTGATTCAGAATTCTGATTCATCATTTGTATTTGTAGGCCTGAAAAGCAGTTTATTCATATTTTTTAAAAAAAATTATATATACACATATATTCTTTTTTCCCTTCATTAGAGTCCTTATTTTGCTAAAATTTGGGGATATACTTGTTTTATATTCATTCTAAACAGAAGGATTAAGACAACTGACAGTAATGTTAAAGGAATAGTATTTAAGTCAGTTATTTTCAGATACGGCAGAGTCGGTAGTAATTTCTTAAACACTGTTATTAAAAACTCTAATAATAATACTACTACTTAATATTTACTTTACAAATGCATACCGTCTTCATTTCACTGTTTTGAAGATCAAGGTACTTTAAAATGTATTTGCTTTTCAAGTTCCCTAGCGTAAAAGAGGCTAGACAGATGGAAATTCAAAATGGGTATATATAAAATTCCTGAATACAATGCTTTTGAGTGTCTTGTCTAGTCAGTAACCAGTTTGGGCAGTCAAACACTGGAGCAGGTTGCCCAGAGAGGTTGTGGAGTGTGTTCAAAACATGACTGTACAGAGTCCCGAGCATCCTGCTCTGGCTGACCCTGCTTCAGCAGCAGCATTGGACTAAACGATCTCAAGATGCTCCTTCCAACCTCAACCCTTCTATGATTCTGGGATTCAGTGCTCTTTGAACAGGTGGAATCCAGGGTATAAGCTGCAGTTTGAAAATGCAGTGTGTATTTGAATTCGAAGAACTGTCTTTAGTTTCATTTCTTACCAAGCACAATTTTTGTTTGGATTATTGTGAACAATACGCTTCCCTTGTTTTTGTTTCCAGGTTTGCTTTATTCAGCATGAATGCAGTCGTCATCTTCACTAAAAGGATGCTGTAGATGAACAAAATTGTTTCCTATATTCCTTTACAGGAGTGGTTTTTAGGTAAAGCATTATATGATGAAGAATCTACAATAATTCACCATTATGCCTTTGCTGAAAATCCTACAGTCTTTAAATTTCCAGATTTTGCTGCTGGTTGGGCACTTAGCATTCCACTTGTTAAAAAGTAAGAATTGGATTTTTAATCACTTCTTGTTTATTGATAGTAGTTAAGAATGTTTAATTTGTACAATTTTTCTAGGTGCTAATCAACATTACTTTAATGCGTTATGATTTCATATGGTTTACTATAAAAGATGAAGGTGTTCCTGCAGTACATTTGCAGATCATGTCAATATGCAAAGTAAAATTTTAGTTTTGAGCTGTCTTTGAATTGAAGCTGCTGATTGCAGCTTAGGTATGGCAGACAGCTTAGGATGTAGTCGACCGGTGCAGGCTGGCCTCTCGGGGATTTGACTTCATAGCCTACACTGAGCTTTTGCTGCTGCTACCTGTATTACCAGCATCTGTGCCGATACATGTAAGTTTGAGGATCTATGGCTTTTAATCTGTTGAAAATGTTATGCCAGACTCTCCCTCTACTCCAGATGAGAACTTTCTTCTTAGGCAGGAAGAATGTATCAAAATTTGTGTGCTTAAAATTAATATTGACATCATCACATTGTGCTGAGATGAAAAAAAAAAAAAAAGATATGAAAAAGAAATACAAGTTGCTTCTTGGGGCAATAAATACAGAAGTGTGATTTATTTTTTTTTCCCCACTTATAAGATGGTCAGTAATACCAGCCATACTTTGCTGCATACATGAGTGATTTTTTTTTTTAAATACGTTTTTTTGAGTAAATTTCTTCATCTTTAATTGTATAGGCTTGCAAAGAAGTTGAAAAGTGAACCCCTCAAGTCAGACTTCACAATAGATTTAAAGCATGAGGTAAGCAGTGATGTGATGGGAAAAAAAAAGTCTTGAATCTATGTATGTGAATGGTGATAAATGGTAATGGAAATAACAGATTTTTCTTAGATATTGCTAAAAAGTTTGACTGCAATGGCATGTTTAATTTCTTTCCCTTTAGACTATTGTAATACTTTAAAAATATATTTCAAGCATAGAAGAATTCATGAATAAAATTGCATTCACATAGGAATACATACATGGTTGTATACAGTAAGGTATCTTCTAAGGCTTGCTCTATAAAGAAGGAGAGGCACTTCCAATTCCTGAAGCATAAGCTGACATGAATAGTATCTCAGATGCTAGCTGGCTTCACTCGCTCCCTAAATAAGACTCTAAGAGCTAAATATGATGGAGTTTGGATTAAGTAGTTTGAGGAACCTAACTGTTGTGTGAACAATCAACTCTGCGACTTGTGGCATGGAAGCCCAGAAAATTTATTTTGCCTCTGCTTTGCAACAGTTTTAAAAGGTAGCCAATAGGTCTTGCAGAGAATAAGTGAGTTGACTGAAAGGAACGTGAAAAGAAAGGATTGGGGGGGATCTGAAAGAATATCAGTGCTACTTTTTCTGAGGCTTTTTTATTTTTTCTGCCTTTAAAATGTTTGTGCAGCCCAGGGTTTTGTACTGTCACCAAAG
Source organism: Pluvialis apricaria (assembly GCA_017639485.1). NCBI lineage: Eukaryota > Metazoa > Chordata > Aves > Charadriiformes > Charadriidae > Pluvialis > Pluvialis apricaria. The sequence continues at coordinate 25,192,928 of CM030007.1, forward strand.
TGAACTCCTGAACCAGGGTAGAAGGGGAGGATGAATCTGGAATACACTTGCTGATTTTGGCCTGAAATTATGAGTGATGTTGAACTCGTTTTAATTTTCTAAAACTCCTGAAAGTCAGCTATAAATTGTGGTTCTCGCCCAGAAAAAAAACCCAACAAAACAACCCACACCTTACTTAAAACTACTGCTGCTGTTCCAGATCTTTGTTCTGTAATGGTTATAAATCTACAGTGTATTTATAGAGTATAAATTGGTAGCGAAATGCATTTGGTTTTGTGCCAACACTATTCTTTGACATAGTTTCCCCTCCTTGACTGATGTATTTCTCAAAAGCAATTGGGCCCCTCTCAGCTTTCATTTTGCTACGTGAAACAAGCCAACAAGCTGTTTCTTTCCTCTTGTTAATTTTTCTAAATGAAAGACCTTGGGCTTCACACTGTTAATCTTCTTTTTGTAAGTTACCTCAAAGTCATTCGTATATTCCCAGTATTCCAGTCTACCTCAGCACTGACAAAGCCTCTAAAAATAGTGTCATTAAAAAAAAAAAATAAATCATTAGCAGACATTTCTTCTATGTGCCACAGATTGCTTAATGAAAAACAATTGATCACTCGACTGACAAAATTACTTCCATGCACTTCTTATTCTGTTAGCAGTTCTTTGCATATGTTTCATTTCAAATTTATTGCTATTGATAACCTACTTCAGCCCTGTAGTTATTCTTTCTGCAGTCTTGTGTCTCCCTAGAGGCAGTTCCATTCCCCCTCATTTATTTTATAAATCACTATCTTCTCCTTCTTAAATCATTTTTATCTCTGTCCTTTTTGTGTGAATCAAGATTGACAACAAATCAAATGATATAATCTGTGATCTTTAATGATTGCGTGTAATGTTTAAATTTATGAAGGATGATAAATGTTTTAAGAAATGTTTTAGTTTGAAGGGTTCTAATAACACGTGCCTCTAGTATTTGGTATTTTATTGTGCTCTGTATCAGGGTTTTTTCACCCTACTACTTTCCAAGTCCCTATTTCGTATACCCATAATATTTATATCACTTTGCATCTGGAAGGCCTATCTTGCAAATATGGTAAAGGGTTTTTGTCATGCTGCTGCTCATTTGTAGATTGGTTTTTTAGACTTTTTGCAACTGCACAGTTTATAGCATATTGCCTGATGCGTATTCAAAACTGGAAGCGAGTGATGGATTTTTTGTATATCTAACATTAGATCTGAACTAGGGCTAAGACTAAGAATATTTTTTGTCTTTTTATTGTAAATCCATTTCCACTGTTTTCAGAACAGTCTGTCATCCTGTTCTATAACCCAAAATGGCACTCTAACCTTACTTCTGAAATATGATAGCTTCACACCATTCTAAGGATTACTATTGAAGATTTCATTATTCAGTGGGAAATCTTAGCACATTATGAACTTTCATAAATAATTCATGTTAAGTTATGATTGTTAAATATTCTTTGTGCTGCAAGAGCATTTCTTCTTTGTTGGTTCATGCAATAGACATTAATTCTGAACAGCTGAATTCTGAACTAATACAATCTTAAAATGTACTGGAAGCTCGTTAGAAATCCCACCCCTTGCTGTTATGTAGTCTTCCAGCTACAAGGCAGGGTCTAGAACCACTTACATCCCGTAATATGAATGTCGTGACAAGGCAAGGACATAACCTTGGAGATGTATGTGTGTTTATTGGCTGCTCCTTACTGCGAGCATGTGTTACATGTCATTTCCATACTTCTCTACTCCAAGCACTATCAACAGTATTTGTCTTAACTGCTGCTCGTGCTTATGCATTTTCTGCCTTGTGGAGTGTTTTTTCCCTTTAGTACTTTGTTGAACTCATCTGTAATGCTAAGATCATCTGTGTTTCCAGAAGCATTGCTAAAACAGCAAATAAACAGACCACCTCATAATGGTGAGGCTAAGATAAATTAGAACTTGCAAACTACAAAACTCTTTGTATTGAAGAACCCGCAGCTGAGTTACAGTGGTTTAGCGAGTCACGATCAGCTGAGCAGTCGTAGTGACCATGTTTGTACTCACAGCTCCAGTCGTCTCCATCTGCTCAATTACAAGGAAAAATGCAGTAATTTAAACTCTTTTCAGTGCAATCAAACTAATCAGCAGGTCGAGGGAGGTCATCCTCCCCCTCTACTCTGCCCTGGTGAGACCGCATCTGGAGTCCTGTGTCCAGTTCTGGGCTCCCCGGTTCAAGAAGGACAGGGAACTGCTGGAGAGGGTCCAGCAAAGGGCTACTAAGATGATTAGGGGACTGGAGCATCTCTCTTATGAGGAAAGGCTGAGGGACTTGAGTCTTTTTAGTCTGGAGAAAAGACGACTGAGGGGCGATCTTATTAGTCTGGAGAAAAGACGACTGAGGGGCGATCTTATTAATGCTTATAAATACTTAAAGGGAGGGTGCCAGGGTGATGGGAACAGTCTTTTTTCAGTGGTGCCCAGTGATAGGACAAGAGGTAATGGGCACAAACTTGAGCATAGGAAGTTCCATCTAAACCTGAGGAGGAACTTCTTTCCTTTGAGGGTGGCAGAGCACTGGCAGAGGCTGCCCAGAGAGGTGGTAGAGTCTCCCACTCTGGAGACATTCAAAACCTGCCTGGATGCCGTCCTGTGCAACTGCTGTAGGTGTCCCTGCTGTGGCAGGGGGGTTGGACTGGGTGATCTCCAGAGGTCCCTTCCAACCCTGACCATTCTGTGATTCTGTAAATGTTTTTCCTTTGCAGTTGAGGTGGTCTAAAAGCACATGTGTAGTTATGACAGCCCAGTTAAAATCAGCAATTTGCTAAAAAGTCATCAGTTAATTGTGTTCTAGTATGTGACTGTACCCTATCGAAAATCTTTCAAATCTGGAAGCTTAAGTTTGAAAAATATGATTGTATTCTCAAGCCTGCTCCCAGTCCTAATGAGGCCTGTAACAAACTGACACTTCTATTTTATTCCCTCCAAGTTCCAGAAATGGCTGTGTAGTTGGGATTTTCTGAGAATGTTGAGACCTAAATGACATGGGCAGGAAAATTAATCATCTATACCTTAGAAGTCTGTAACTGGTTTGGTGGCTTGGGCTTGTCCAGACCATACTTAATGCTCTTGGTTTGCGCTGAGTTCTTCCTGAACACTGGGGAGAAGGAAATATTATGCCCTCTTAATAATAGCTTAATGATCACATTATTTGCTAAAAGAGGAGCTGAATTTTGGCCCAGAGGGTATTTAAAACTAACGGTTCCTAAGTAGGCATAAAGCAGTGAAAAGGAGACTCATTTTCATTGCCTTTGGTGGGTGTTGCCTCTGGTCCCATACTCCAGTGAGGGACTTAACTTGTTTTCCATGCAAGAGTCAATGGGAATATGTGTAAATAACATGGGAAACAGGAACTGGAACCCAGGACTGATTTTCCTCCCTTGGAGGAGTGCCATTCTTCCTGTGCAGTAGAGTCAGGTTCCCCTTTGCTACTCTATCTTGTTGGTTCCATGAATCTTACTTTTGCACAGTAGCTCAGTTTCATGAGATGGAATGGAGAGCCTCTGTCCCCGAAATATCAATGGTTTGTTAGTGTAGGCACCCTTTTGAAAACTAGAAGCTAACTTCTGACTGAGTTAGGCAGAAGCAAACCTGGAACCCAGATCTTCTACATCTTGAGTATATGCTTAAGCAGCTCTTGTCCAAAGATGCTTTAACATCTTTGGCCTATCGAGAGAGAGTAAGCATTCAGAATCGGGAACATATGGCAGTGCAGCTGGGAAGCTCTGGATGCACATACTGCGATATTATTTTCTGCCTTTTAGATTTTTAAGAATTTCATTTTGTTCTTACAAGTTTCTGAGCAGTTTTATATGAAATGAAGTTAATATTTTAAATGGTATGAGTTAGGCACCCAGCGTAGAACTTTCCTGCCTGAATACTTAGGCTGGCAAAGTTATAAACAGTGTAAAAGTATTGCAATAGAAATGTTGGGCAAGTCTAAGTGTTTTGATGTCTTGTGAAGTACAGATTGAAATATTATTATTTTTATTATGAATTGAATGTAAATACAAAGGGGTGGGTTTATCTTCTTCAGACATCACTGGTTTACTCCTTCCTTTTTGTCTGTAAATTTTGGTTGGCTTTTTTTTTGTTGTTGTTGCATTTAAAATGGACAAGAGTCTACTATAGGATAACATATCTATTACATTGTCCTTCATTGTATTTTACAGCTTCTCAGAGTTTCATTACTGATTTTGAGCATTTTAAATTGCCACCAGAGAATGGGTCTATTTTGAAAAGCTGAAAATTGCCACATAGGATGAAACAGGCCTAGCTGTTCCAATTTATCAAAATAATTTAAAGAGCAACACAATAAGGATTTTTGTTTCCTTTAAAAGAAGGTGTAAATATTCACTCTACCACTTATAAAAGTTAAAGATGAGTTGTTTTGACATGCTTAAGTATATGAAACTAACTGTGATTCTGTGAAACAAATTTTAAAACTTGTCTGTCTATAGAATTTCTTTCATAGCAAAAAATTACATGTTGGCTCTGGAAATGTGAGCAAGAAGTAAGGTATGGAGCTAGTTCATCAACTAAGGAACAAATCTTCTACAGCATCCCGTATTTTTCAGTTTTGCTATAAAGTTTGTCCTGTAATAGGATTTCTTTGTATGGCCAGAGAATTTTTATCCAGTTTCATTAGTGATATAAATGTTTTCTATTTTGCTAGATTGCCCTGTATATTTGGCAGAAAGGAGAAGGACCGCATCTTACTCCAGTGCCTGAGTTCTGCACAGATGATGAGAACTCGTATAAGGTTGATCATTGTGCAACAACGTTCAGTAATTTTCTGCCACTTTGTGTAAGTACCATATTTTAAAAGCCGTTTGCTTAGTAAAGGTAAAACTAAAATGTGTAATACTTTAAAAATCCAAATCTTAAGTAAATATTTTTCAATAAGTTTAAAAAAAAAAAGTTTGTTCTGGCATTTATCTATTTTTGGATATGGTTTCAGCCTTCCGTGGCACAGGATATTTCCTGGCAAACAAATGTTGCATATGCTTTGATGCATCTTTCTACCACAATGTTTGAGCAGCCCATGATCTATAAAGTATTTCTGTTCACATTTGTGTGAGATACTGAAGTATAGATAATCTTTTTTCACAGATGGGAATCTAAAACTTGTTGAGGCTAAAGATAAAATGTAACATAGTATTTGGTGCATTAAAGTACAACCCATCTCGTCTACCTCTAGGAAAATACATTTATGATATTATGGGTTAACTGTTGCTAGAGGCCAAAAAGTGTTCCATGCTTTCAGGACAGCAAAATTCTAGGTGCCAAAAAGGAAAAGAAATAAAAAAAGTCAAATGATTTTATTACAGTTGAGAAAATTCAAAGATTTCTGCTGTGTGGAATTTAGGCTTCTTTTTCCAAGTATGTTATAGTTCAACATGTTCTTATAGTGATTAATTTCAAAGAAATTAAGAAAACATTCTTTTCAGATGAATCATTCTTAGTTCAACAAGTTCTACTATTCATTCTCTTTTCCTAATGCTATGTGTTTTAGTTTACGTTAGAATGGAAAATGGAAACGGAAAAAATATTTCAGTAATATTATTTCAGGAATTTTAAACCACTAGTGACCTTTTTTTCAAGAGACGAAAATGTACTTTCTACTGTATCACTGGTATGCTATTCTACTTGATATGCTATACAATGAAAAGGTATTTTCTGTTTTATTGTATGTATGGACATACGTATCCTATAAAATGTTACAGGCAGAGCCTATAATTACAAAATTCTTTTTTGTTCTGTTCATATAGGGAGAGCCAGTGAAAAAGGAAGATGTCTTTGTTGCTGTAAAAACATGTCAGAAATTTCATGGAGATAGAAGTAAGTTATTGGTTTGTCAAGGGAGTAGCTCTATGCAATATAGTTTATGAAATTAACACTTAAAAAACAAGCTGATATATGCTCTGTCTGTAGCTCTTTGGGACTAAATATTTGCAAAATCCCCTGGGAAACATGAAAGCTTCAGAACTGTAAACAGCTTAGCCTTAGGTAGAATTTGCTATTCAGAGTTCTTCAGGAGTGCTGCAAAATGTTTAAGACTAAAAATTGTGGTTGTTTGATGTGTCATCATTGGTGATTGGTTGGCACAAATCTTGAAATGGAATACCTAAATTAAAAATATAAAATATGCATAAAGTTAGCTTATATTATTGCAAATTGGAGCTTTTGCAATATTAATTAATGTAGCAGCTATTAATATCCTTCAGTGTCTTTCCCCCAGATAATTGGTACAGTTCTATTCCTTGTACTAGCAGTGACAATTGTGTAGCTGTATGGCGGCTGATTTAGAAATTTGAACAAGCTGAACGCTCTTTTCCCCCCTCCTTTATTTTGTCCTGCCCTCCCCTCCAGTAAAAGATTGAACAGCTTACGCTGTCATATTGCGTCTATCTATTGTAACCCTGTGCAATTGGATGTGCATAGGCGGTTTATAATGCTTGGAATGGGAAATTTTGTCTCTTGTAGAAGCCTGGTCATCTGTAGTACTTGTCCAAGACATGGGTCGTATCAAGAGTCTCCCAAGTGTGCAACACTATAGCACGTTTCATCTGGGAATTGTAGTGTTATACAAGTAATCATAGTCACCATGAAAATATGACTGTGATATCCATGATAAAAACAACAACTGAAAAAAAACTAGCACAACCCAACAAGATATGTCCAGTGAATATTAACTTCCTTCTCAGAGGCACAGAAAATAAAGATACAGAGAGACATTCAGCTTCAGCTAATACACAGTAAGGCTCGTCTAAGTTGAGGCAGGTCCAATGTCTACAAAACTTGGAAGGAAAAAGATCCAAGTCCACTGATTTAACAGAAGGCACTCTGCCAACTTGATGCCACCTACCAGCCCATTCTAGTTTACTTCTAGGCATTTTGTTAATAAGGAAATTGCAGAATGGATTTATTTCCAGGAATTTACTTGATTTTTGTGTGCCCTTGAATACTCCAGGATGAACATAAAAGCTCTTGTCTTAACTGAGTTCACCTTTGCTAACGCATCCAAAACTGTAGGTTCTGTCACTTCTAAATTTAAACTATTTGCCAGTTTTTTCTTCAAAGTAATGCAAGTTTATAGAATTTTTTTCTTAATGTTACTGCACTTAATGAAGGCACATTTCTGGTATTTTGATCGCCTAATCATTAGGCTATCTTTAAAGTAGCTTTTGACAAAACAAAATTGACTGTCCTGTAATTGGAGTTCACTGAAGAGTTCTCCTTTCTGGATCCATGTTTATTTTCTTACATCAAAATTAAAACTGGAAAAAAAAAAAAAACCCAAACCTAGAAAGTCTAAAAAGAACAAACATAAGGCTTCAAAAAGATAGGTAAACATCCTTCAAGAAACACCTGTTGAAGACTGAGGAAAATTCTTGAACTTTCCTCACAGCTTCCAGTGTTGTGCAATAGAGGATAATCTTACTCAAGATTTTGAAAGATTAATGGATGCCAGCTTCAGAGAGCTCCTTTTACGTGGTAAGTCATTTTTTATTGTATGCCAAAAACTACATTAGTGCAGCATTGAGGATTGGAATTCGATGTGCAAAAGCAGCTAAATTTTAATTCAGCATTTACTTCAGATACAACTTTCCTTCTTACACATATCATATATGGTTATATAAGAAAAGTTCAAGACTGCAAACATGCATGAAGGATCTAGAAGTAGCACAAATAAAATTAAATTAAGAACTTAGAGCTGACCTTCTGTAAGTATCTCTACAGTGCAGTTTTAATACTTCGGTGTGATCACAAGTATTAATACATATTGATAAATATTTGCATCAACAGCTAGTCAGAAATTTCAAATAGTTGTTGTTTCTTTGGAACATAGGAGTTTTTAGAAATTACGAAGTATTGTGGGATTCAGTTTACAATAGGCATTAGTCTGGATGGTGACACTTCCATCAAAACAAGCAAGGGAGAGAGAGACACACTTCAGCTAGTAGCCCCCTTGTTAGACCACTTAAGTGAGGTGAGACTCAGGTCCTTGCTTCAGTGAACTTTTCTCACACAGAAAAGTGAGACTCTACTGAAGAAATTGAGAGGCTCAGTCTGTAACAGCAAATAGTTCTGTATGTTAAGGCACCCTACTGAGGTTGAGGTCCTTGGCTGGAGGAAGATGAAACAGCCTTTACAGGTGTGTCTCTTCTGCCAGGTGAAGGTTGGAAGTATTTTGTTTAACTGTGACGTTTCTATGTTGGGGCCTTTCTGAAAGTTTTCTGAATTTGTTCTTCTGAGAAACATGTTTGAAATAGAACATTTCCACAAAATAAGAAAATAATTTCCTGACTACTTGAGTTCTACTTGTTTTTTTTTATTGTATTTGGGGAAAAAAAAAAAGTTTATATGTCATTCTCTGTCAATTAATGCATGATTATGCAGTTGTTTTATGATGTAACGTGACTTCTTAGTACATAGGAGGTAGAGTTAATGTATTGTGAAATTCATGGCTTTGCATTTCAAAACTCCACTGTCATGTTGCATGAACATATCTTTTGTACGTAATTCCCTTTGGATTTTCTAATGCAAAAATTTTAGAGCGGTTTTAAGTGTCTAAAGCTTTTAAAAGCAGTATTGTCCATTGCACAATGCTACAGAAGTGGAATTATATTTTTTCCAAACATTAAAGCCTTTCCATTAGTGTACTGAGTTCTTATTACTCTAACCCAACAGTCACCTTTCAATTCATTTTAGTCTTATCAAACTGACTATTGGTCAATCAAGAATAATAAATCTTACAAGTCTCTGTGTGATCAGAGTGGAGGAAAGTGAGCAAGTAGGTAGGCAACAAACATCAAATTAGGTGATGGGTGATTCCAGCAAGGGGCTAGAATGAGTTGTTCACAAGCATCAGAGTTATATAGCAACAATGGGAAATTATGTAAATACTTCCTCCGTTTAAAAAACTAGCTACTACTAAAACCTACTGGATGGTGTCAAAGAACATAAAGCGGACAAACAGTGATAGCAGAATGTACGATGTTTCAGAGTATTTGTTAATCTAAGTCTTGACCGCTTAATTTTTAAAATGGAAGAGGGTCATTGATTTTAACCCGATCATTCTCTTCCAAACACCCTGCAGGTGTTCGGCTTTTTTGTGTTACCCATAATTTATTCACTTCTGGATATAATTTAAACATTTATAGCATAATTATTAGAATTTTTTGTGATCGATTTTTTAAAATGTTTGTGTCAAATGGTAAACTAATAAGAAAAGGATTGCTCTTGTAGAGAAGCATTAAGCAGTCCTCCTTTGAAAAGAATCTCCATGGGATAAAAATTGATTGTATGATATTTATAAATGTCCTTCTGTTAATGTGCCTGCAGAGACAGGTGTTTTTGAGCATTAGCGTCACGTTGCTGTCAGATATGATGTATATAACACAAGTGTAGTATTTCAAAAGGTGCATTTGGTCTGTTTCTGATTCAGAATATTTTACGTGCTGTACAGTTGGATGTGCTGTTTTTAAAATGTGACAGTTTCGATACTGGAAGAATGATTGATCTCTGATAGTGTTCATGCTGATGTGTGCTATAAAGTCTACCATAGCAAGTGTGAAAGTAATTAATTCCATACTTTGGTTAGCATAAATGTAAACATCGCAGTTTTCAATGTAATATAAATGAAACTAGAGTCACATTTCAAAAGAAAACTTGTTACTATATAAATAATACTGCTCTGACTGGCTTTCATAGAAATGTGAAATCGTTTCTCTCTAAATATTGTAGGAAAGAAAAAAGAATGAGCATTTAGAACCCTGATGCTATATTTGAAACAGTATTTTCGTTATCATGTGAAGGAATATGTCAGTTAACAAGGTGCATAAATGCTTTGATCAGGCACTTATTTTAAACAATTTACTTATGTTTCAATGTCAACAATTGTTTTGCAGTACCAGTTGTAAAGCAGACTTGGGAAAGAGAAGCTGCCCTTATTGAATACTACAGTGATTATGCAGACATCTCCATTCCTACTATAGATTTAGGCATACCTAATACTGACAGAGGTGAGCTATTGACTGTTGTTGTCAGTTTTGCGCAAATAACTGAAGATGGTAAGTTTTATAAATGATATGTATATTTCATGTATAGTATATCGTTTAGAAATTCTGTATTTCTGTAGCACGCTTGTGCAGCCTAAACTAAAACAATGCTATTGCCACATAGGAAGTGGATGGAGAGTACAGTTCGCCTGTGTAGGTAGGATTTTCTTTTTAGCAGAAACCTAAATACTGTGAGTATGAAAGCATTGTACACTGATATACTCCAAGAGACAAAAATTGGTGTTAGTACTCTGGGTAGGAGTAATAATTCTTGAGTTATTGACGATCTTGAGGCAAGATCGTCAGTGGTAGCAGAAGTCATAGCTTTATGTCAAAAGACCTCAGACAGTGCCTGCTGATTACTGAGCATAAACTACCTGCCGTATGGTATTCAAATATTATGTGCTGTGCCTAGTATGCCTTGATTTAAGCACAAAAACTAAATGTTAAGATTGGAAGATATTTTAGTGACAAATAATGTGGTTTTAAAGTAATTTATTTTGTGTTTGAATAGAAAAAATGCTATGGATATGATTGCTTCCATGAGTTTTATTAATTTTAGGTTGTTTTTTTTTTTCATTTGATCTATTGTTCTTAGCACGTAGCAGAAACTATAAGCCTATTACCTTCTGAACTAGAGGTGTCCAAGCTATGGCCTATTAGCTTTACCTGGCCCACTAGGTCAGTTGTTCTGATCATAGAATCATAGAATGGTTAGAGCTGAAAGAGACCTTAAAGATCATCTACTTCCAGCCCGCTCCTCCATAGGCAGGGACACTTTCCACTAGGCCAGGTTACTCAAAGCCCCATCCAGCCTGGCCTTGGACAACCTCCAGGTATGGGGCATCCACAACTTCCCTGGGCAACCTGTTCCAGTGCCTCACCACCCTCACAGTAAAGAATTTCTTCCTAATATCTAATCTAAATCTACCTTCTTCCAGTTTAAAACCATTACCACTCATCCTATCACTACATGCCTCAATTAAGAGTCCATCCCCATCTTTCCTGTACGCCCCCTTTAAGTACTGAAAGGCTGCTAGAAGGTCTCCCCGGAACCTTCTCTTCTCCAGGCTGAACAGCCCCAGCTCTCTCAGCCTGTCTTCACAGGAGAGGTGCTCCAGCGCTCTGGCATCTTCATGGCCCTCCTCTAGACTGTATTCAATAGGTCCGTGTCCTCCTCCTGCTGAGGACTCCAGAGCTGGACGCAGTATTCCAGGTGGGGTCTCATGAGAGCAGAGTAGAGGGGGAGAATCACCTCCCTCAACCTGCTGGCCACACTTCTTTTGATGCAGCCCAGGATATGGTTTGCTTTCTGAGCTGCAAGCACACATCGCTGGGTCACGTTGAGCTTCTCATCAACCAACACCCCCAAGTCCTTCTCCTCAGGGCTGCTCTCAATCCATTCACCGCTGAGTCTGTATTTGTGCTTGGGATTGTCGTGACCCAGGTGTAGGACCTTGCACTTGGCCTTCTTGAACTTCATGAGGTTTGCAGAGGCCCACCATGTCCCTGTCCAGGTCCCTCTGGATGGCATGCCTTCCCTCCAGTGTGTCGACTGCACCACATAGCTTGCTGTCGTCGGCAAACTTGCTGAGGGTGTACTCCATCCCAACATCCACGTTGCCGACGAAGATGTTAAACAGCACTGGTCCCAGTACCAGCCCCCGAGGAACACCACTTGTGACTGGTGACCACTTGGACATGGAGCCATTGAGCGCAACTCTTTGAGTGTGGCCATTCAGCCAGTTCCTTATCCACCGAGTGGTCCAGCCGTCAAATCCATGTCTCTCCAATTTAGAGACAAGAGAGTCGTGTGGGACGGTGTCAAATGCTTTGCTGATCTCTGGCTTATTTCCAGCTGCCCTGTTTTTTTGTCATCCAGAGGGTGTGTTAGAGGCAGAGAGACAATAGGCAGAGATTTCCATTTGCATAGGTGCAGTGTGACACGTGCAATTCGTGATTGTTTTCAGGACGCAGCAGACCTGCTGGACATGTGTGGATCATCTGTAGAAGCTGTGCCCAGTAGTTCTAGTCACACCACAGGGAAGGGACCTTCCACATTTTGCCTTTGAGGGAGCTTTGCTTTCAGGAGCAGTGGCATTTTACTGCTGTGGGCTACTGGTATTCTAAACTAAACAAATTGTGCTGAGTTTGCTCTAACACTATTTTTGTCCATCTTTTGTGATGGACTATAATACAGAAATCTGATTTTAATTTTGTGAATGTTCATAAATCAGTCTGCATTAAGTTCATAGTTTCACAAAATCAGCAAAGCCAGGACTTCATTCATTTCTTAAGCAGAGAATTATTGCATTTTCTCAAAAAACTATTTTAACTGAAAGTAGCTTCAAATATAGTATCCTATCCTTATTTTTTAATGCTTGTTCAGTAATTGTAATATTGATAGCAGTAGTTGCTTTGGACAGTCAGCTGTAATCTAGATGGATAAAAACTGTTTGCAATTAGATTTTTCCAAGATCTAAAAAAAGATTCAGTATAAGTCTGAAAATTCTTGTTTCTCTTGTCCTGCTCATTCTGAACAAGGGTGTTTCACTTCTCAACTCCTCGTAAAGGGTGCTTTACCTCTCAACTTCATTATAGTCTTGTGATAAATGTCAAGACCTTTCCTTGGAGGAAGTTGCTGATGATGAGTACGGTAGATTAATGTGCACTTAAATATTTGTATAAAAGCAATGGACCTGCCTGGTGTGTCATGAAATACTATGAAAATATATTGGTGTATTTTGCAGAACATGTTTCTTTCATAGTCTCCTCATTTTATGGTTTTGCAAATTAAGGGTAGCAGGTTGCCCCGTATTGTCCAACAGTTTAACAGAATAGTTGGATTGTAGATTATTTTTCAGGTCTCCGTAATTCAAAGAATTCCCATTCTTCAGCATCCTTCAAAAGTATGTTCCCGCATTGAAAGCAATAATGGTGTTGGAACAATTTGTACAAATAGCATTCAGCACAACAAAGGATGTAATTTAAACTTGCATCTCAAGATATGTTGCTAGTCATTTCCAAAATGTTGTACATAGTGCAGGAAAATATTTATTTAATTGATGAATAATTGTTTATTACAAAATCTCATTTTATTTAAATATATATATTCTGTTATTTCTCCTCCTTTAGGTCACTGTGGGAAAACTTTTGCCATTTTGGAAAGGTTTTTGAATCATAGCTCTCCCAGAACTCCTTGGTTAGTTATAGTGGATGATGACACACTGATAAGGTAAACATTGCAATACTTCAGGGGTTACCGCTCTTCATACTGAGTTTTAGCAATATTCATCTCTTCTTCTGTATTTGATACAGCTGTTTTATTAGTCATGTAGCTTTATATTCCTTTAAGGGAAAAAATTGTCACTTTCCTTCAGCATTCTGATATTAAAAACAACATAATCTTGTAACTTGATAAAAAACTATGTATATTAGTGTCATTATGTGATCCTGTAGGCTGAATATGATTACTCATTGGGATTCTTCACTGGAGTCTGAGATGATTGGGTTTAGTCATTCGCTAATGCACTTTCTAGGATACATTCATTGCATAAATGTGCCAGAAGAAAGGTTCCATAAGTTAGGGTCAGTTGTCAGAACCACTCGGAATGGTGTCCAGGGACTTGCCTTTGTCCGAAAATTAGATCCCATTCACATGAAAACTGACACTGCAGTATAAGCAAAGTAGGGCGCAGTGATCAATTGGCAGGATCACACAGTCATGAGAGAATAAGTGGTTTAAGACAACACTTTACATTAAATCATGTGACAGAAGAAGAATCTGGAAGAGGCTATAACTGTAGATAAAACAATATTTGTATAACTGAATCTCCTTTTTTTGTTTTCATTTACTGTGGAGAAAAGATCATTTGCAAAGATGTTACCTTTGTTTGGAAAAAATAATTTCATGTTTTCTCTGAGATAAAGACACAGTTTTGCTGAGAAATTTTGCCCGCTTCTTCAGAAAAATATTTGAAGCTAATTGATTTATCATTTGACCAAATTCAGTAATTGTATCTCATAGTAAATAATTCATTGTAAATTTAGGTTTAAAAGTTTGTATCTCTGTTTTTTGTAGAATTTCTGAATTTCTCTTACTATTTTTGTGCTATTTACTATAATGTCATTTAGTCTAGCAATGTCTGTTTTAAAATTAATGTCTACATGATTTTTTTTTAATGGATTTTCATATTATAGTATTTTCAGACTCAGAAAATTACTCAGCTGCTATGACCCAAATGAACCAGTATTTCTTGGAGAGCGTTACGGCTACGGCTTGGGAACAGGAGGATATAGTTATATCACTGGCGGAGGAGGGTAATTTATTTAAACTCCTACTGACATCTACATCAGCCCATGCGTTGAATGCAAATGTTTTGCGTTACAACACAAATTGGTTTCAAAAGAAACAGTTCCTAGTACAATTAAGATACAATGATGCTCAAAGACCTAAACGTCCTAACTAATAAGTAGTTGTGCGGCCTATTGGGAACAGGTTTGTAGAGCAAAGCAGTTGGTGCTGAGGACCATGCATATTTCAGGGAGGTCGTTTTGGCTTGACTGGTCCTGTGAACTGAATGCCTATTTTCAGTTATCTGCGCCACATGTTCTCCTGGTGCATATCACGCAGCCTTGTTTCATCTGATAGAATTCATTCTGTATACCCGGAGTCCATCTTACAATGTGATTCAAAGTGTAGTAAGCAGAGACGATTGGGATAGTTGCTTAAAAAAATACACTCATGATCTGAACTGTTGTGGAGTTTGCTGGAGAACCCAAAGCAGCACACCTAGTGATACAAATTGTCGCAATGACAATATTGCTTCCTGTTCTCTTTCATTGTCCAAGCATGGATAAAAATGTTCATGATTCTCCTGCTGTTTTTGAACTCCATGCGATGATTTATGGAGAGATGGCTGAGCAAGGAGTTTGATGTCGATGTCCTGGAAGGTAGTTTCTCATAGAAAGAGATCATTGTGAGCTGATCTCATGCCTGAGACTCAGGGGTCCCTGTGATTGTGTGCAAAATTCGGTTTAAATTAACATGTGCTAATAACTTTCAGGTTGGCTTATATTGCAATAAGAACGATCTTAAGACTCTGATCTGTCCATCTTGTGTGCCTAAAGCAAGTAGTGTGGACATCTGAATGTCCTTAGTATCTTTATCTGTGAAAAGTAATGGCGATAATAACTTACTACATTCTTACTCATCCATGAATAAGTAAAAATCAGTTGACTGGCTTTCTCATTGTTTTGCATAATTGCGTAAGATCTTACTTAAGCAGGGTTTATGCTTGAGTTAAGAAACAATGTTTTACTGATGCTGGTAAGTTTGTCAGTTACCAGTCTGATACTTCTACACCTTTTTAGTGTTTGTCTCTATCTCTTAGTTTCTATTCTGTAATCTAGATGTGGAAGTTTGGGGTTTTTTTCATTCCCAGATTTGAGCAGACAGAGACACAGATCATCTATTTTGTTCCGTACCGTAATTTTGAGGTTCATTGTAAATGAAGAATCCTATAGAACTGAAGGGACACATTCCAGACAAACAACTAGCACGTATATTCCCCAAATGTATGCAATTTATATCACACCTTTTGTGTGGCAACATACGCTGGTCACAAGTCTCAACTCTTTTTTTTTTTTTTTTTTTTGCAAGGCTCTAGCTTATTATTCCTTCTCTTTGATCTGAGTACTGAGATATGAATTCCTATTGTGCTCTCTTTTTTTTTTTTTTCTTTTTATGATACATGCAGTCTTCAAAGTTTCAATGATAGTGATGGAGTATTTTACAACTTTATTCTGACAATATTCTCAGGTTAGTCTTTTTGTCTTAGCATTTAGTATCTGTGGAAGTTTTGCCATGTCCCGGTGTCAAGCAAAGGATTGTCATATAGTTAATGAACTCATGAAGCCTTGTAGCAATTTTAGAGCGTGAATCTTATTAGTATAACTTGTAGTAGCTAGAATACCCTATATTCTGATCAGACTGGGTGGATGATATAAATTCAGAAAAGGCAGCTATGGAATAAAAGGCAAGAGTATATTCTCTCAGTTGTTGAATTTAAGACAGCATCCTGTTTCAGGTCTGTTGAAGGCTTATTTTAGTGATAATGATCTAACAGCTCCAGGCTGTGGTTGGTATTTAGATGAGCAAGAAAGTTAGGATGAACAGAAGAGCCTTGCAATGGCTTCAGGGAACATTTTTCACTTATGGAGGGAACTCTGTATAACAGAGGATTCAAGGAATCCTCTCAGGTTTAGAGTTCTTTTCATTTAATTGCTACATAATAACTAACTGGATAATACATTTGAGTAAGATAGAGGAGAATATCCCTTTAAAGTCCTGGGCAAATTTAGGAGGAATTAGCTGCAGCAAAAATGGTGGCTAGCTAAGTAATTGTTGGAATAACAAATTGGTATAATTAATTTTCATTATATAAAGCAATTATCTTTCAGAAAATGCCTCTTACGCTACTTGTCAGTACTGACTTCTCAAATTTTGAAATTTCAGATATGTTGTACCAGAGGGCTACATTTGTCTTGCAGTTTTACACCATTTAGCAATATTTATTAATTGCAGTCATTTAGCTTCTCCAGTAGTTACTGTCTTGTATGTTTCATTTGCTTTTTTTATTCAGGATGGTTTTCAGCAGAATAGCTGTTCAGAAACTACTTGCTAGTAAATGCCGGTGTTACAGCATGGACGCACCTGATGATATGGTCCTTGGGATGTGTTTCAGTGGCTTAGGAATCCCTATAACACATAGTCCACTTTTCCATCAGGTCAGAAAGTTATTTTTACTAGTATTCAAAATATGTTTTATTCTTTTAAGTGTACACATAAAGCAGAACTCAGAAATATCGCAAATTCATAAATATTGCAAACTCGATCAATGTGTAATAACTGTAACCAAGATGCTGCTGCTATACCTTATTTCTCTCCAGAACAAGTTTGATCAGAATATTCTCAAAACAGAGATTACTACAATCCTTTAGTAGTCTATAAGATATTTCAGTTACCCTATGACTATATTTTATAAAAAATGCAGTCAGAGGTGGGATCTTTGAAAAATGAATAGAATTAGGAGCCACATGCTTGAGTACTTGTGATATGTACACTAAAAAAAGAAAAAAATACCCACACCAAAATACTTTTTTCTTCAGGTAATGGAGCACTGACTGTGAAATTTTTCAGTAAATTTGTCTTTTCTACTTATCCAATTTTTCTATTGATTTGGTGTTTACTATTCTGAAGTATCTCGTTAGTGAAGATATAAAATGTAAAAGTATTCCTAAAACTGTTGCTTTTGTGGTGGATTCTGAAGAATGATATAAGTATGATAAATTGCCCTATGCTAGCACAAGGGGAAGAGAGGTGACAAGACATAATTTCCTTGTGAGTATACTCTCCAGTTTGGGAGAAGTGTGTTGGAATAGATTTGAATCGTGCTTCCATCTTCCAGAATATTTAGCAATCTAGCTGTATTGTCACAGTGGAAAACACGATGCGTTGAGTCCCAGAGAGATTTGCTGCCTCGTAAACCAAATATGCACATTACCTTCCTCCCATGGCATTAAAGAAGCACTTATGATTTTTCCTAAACAGTGCATTTTTTAAAAAAAATCAGCATTTAAATTTGTGTAGTGTTTGATGTTTTTCAGGTGTTAATCTAGTTTTAAAACTGGGAAAACCTGTATATCAGAATATGAACTGAGATTAAGATAATAGGCTACTTGAAAATCAGTAAATTGCCATGTATTTCAAAGCAGCTGTCAGTGATCGGGGGAAGTTTGCTATTTAAAGTATAATTTTTTTCCTATATTAGGATTACTATTTAGAGAAATGGGAAGACTGAGAATGCACTGTTCAATATTTTAAATTCTTGTCCATATAAAAAAATAATATCTGTTTACTTTCCTGTTTTGTTTATCATTGCTTACTCCTTTCAGTATGAGTATGAATGAAAGCAAGTAATGCATCTTATAAAATCAACAGTTATTGAAGAGTTTGTGCTTGCACACGTGCTTTTAAAAAAAACCCTCCTAATTAAAGGAGAGTCGGAAAGAACAGAACTCATTTTACAGATTTGTAGGAACGGCCCTTATACAACAAAACAAAGCACTTCCTTGAAGTCCTTAATGGTGTGCATTTGATACTGAATCACTTTGCAAGTGAAATCCCAGCAGTTTGATTTTCCACACAGAAAATTACACTTGAACTGTAATTCATCTTTACTGTTGCTTATAACAAATTCTAATTTAACATACCTTGAACAAAAATTAACCCTGGAGGGGAAAGCTGCTGAATAAAAATTGTGTGTGCTTATTCTACGATTCCACTAATATGCAACAAGTATTTTCAAACTGAGAAAACCGGAAATTGGATTTTCCTTCAGCCAGAAAATTATTTTTTAAAGACTCGACTGAAATATTATGAGGTACAATGTTCCTTGAAGTACATGAATCCAAAATCGTACTGAGTATATATTATGAAACAGAAGCAAACTGTGATGTAACTGGCTGTTCATTCTTACTGGTTTCCTGTTTGCTACATGCTAAGGTAAATACGTATTCTGTAACCTGTCCCAGAGGCTTTTGACATGGTAAGACTCTTAAAGAGAACAGGAACCTTCCCATGTTGAGTAGCAGCCGGGATTGTCGCCTTAAAATATAAAATCTGGGCAAGAGCAACATATTTGGCTTTTGTAGAATACCAAATACAAATGCTAGCACACAAAAAGCAGCAAAGTTTACAATAATTGATTGTGTAAAATGTGAGAAAGAAGAAATTCAGAGAATATATATCTTAAGGTCAACCACCTGTAAAGCAGTATGATTCTTAGAGACCACTGTAATAAAAATTGTAGTTATTAGAGCAGATCTCATTCTTTTTGAATTATCAAAACACCAAAATTTTGTCTATAGCTCAATAAAAAGCTGATTGATTTTCAAACAGCAAAAATATTTGGTCTCAGTTATCGAAAAACTGGTTCTAGCCGAAGTAAATTCTTCAGTTTTTTGAAACCCAAATGTTCATTAAAGTTTTTTTTTCAAGTCTTGGAGGAGATAGGCTCCCTCTTGATTTCTCCAGTGGACTTTTTGAAAATAAGCACTATGTGGTTTAAATATCAAAATAAAAAAAGCACCACCAACAACACATATTTAGATTTCTTAATGTCAAATTCTGTTGCCTCATTTTATGACTGGAGTGTGTACAGAACTGCATGAGGAATGCAGCAGGTAGAATTCATTAATAGCACTGTAAAGATGTGAAATGTGCAGTATTAAATCAGTTCCCAGCTTAGGCATCAAATCAGTGATTCGGTATCCCAATCGTTCAGTTTTCTTCGTGTGTTTTACATCTAGAAAAAAAAAACGAATGTTTGCCCTTCATGCATTTCTCATTACAAAAACTCTGTTTACAATGGCAAAATCTACTTATTTTACCAGGGACCATTACAGGTGGGGCATTTTTATATAATGATGCACTTACATGCCATTAGACTGTCAGAGGAGATGGAACATGCTCGGTGCCCTAAGAAGTGAGATGCATCATGTAGCTGTGTTGTAACTGTCTCTTTTGATACCACCTGATAATAACAATGCAGTTTTCTGGCACCACAGTATTTCCTGCTTTTGGTAACCTTTTCCCATGATAAAACTTCATATATTTTGGTTGCTTATGGCCTTATTAGGATCCTGTAATCACACTGGCAGCGCTCGCAACTCTCACTAAGAGGAGAAGCAAGGGAATATTACTCAAAATCATTTTGTCATTGTTGAAGCAAAGCGGTATATTTAAAAAGATGCAATACAAACTACACTTTTTAACACTTGTTTTCATAGATGATGACCATTTCATCCGGAGAAATAGGGCATATTTAATATCAGTGTACTTCATAGTGTGATGACTGCAGCACGAGTTTAAGATCTAAATCTAGAATGATGTAAAAAACCACCCTTTGTTATCATCTTGTCTATTTTGTCAGTGCCACATTGCTTTGTTATGTACGGAGGCCGTTGAATGGTGATCCTTTCTTGTTCTGAAATTATTTTTCATCACTGAGTACTGGTGGTTTTGGTTTATTCTTCCATCTTAGGCACGGCCAATGGACTACCCAAAAGGCTACCTTTCTCACCAAATTCCGGTATCATTTCACAAGCATTGGAATATTGATCCAGTGAAGATATATTTCACATGGCTGGCACCAAACACAGAAGAGTCGCTTAATGGAAAGAAAGTTGGATATAACAGAGAGGATTTATAAGCAGTAGAAGAACTTCAGTGTTGATTAATGTACTGCGGATGAGAGAGTCGCTACTGTGATTTTTGTGTTTTTCTCATGTTGTTGGTGTGTTCATGACAAAGAAGACAATGTTTTGTTCCTGCTTGTTACATTCCTTCATAGCAATGGAAGAAGACACCTAACTGACTTTTGGATTCTTTGTTACACTTAGGTTTTTTTTCTAAAATGTTTTTGGGCTTTGCATACCAATGAACTTGAAACACATTTTAAATGTCTCATACAACTTTTTGTCCTGGTTTGGACTTTGAGTCAGACACCATCCATTTACATTTCCTTCCTTTGTTCTCTGAAAAGCTGAAGTGGTATATCTGGGAGCCCAATATTGAACATGTGCTGAACATCTATTGAACATTGTCTTTCGTTGACCTACAGAAAACAGTTCTCTAAACTGTTCTGGAACAGGTGCTTGAGAAATCAGAGAGGAGACGTCACTTTGCTTCTGCGATCAGGAGCTGGATTGTGGAAAGGCCGTGTTCCTTTATACTCATTTCAAATACAAATATTGTCATTTCCTGGGATGGATGGGCCAAGCGTGAACCACTCTTGTACTTTTAAAGTTTATTGGCACTTGTGAGGAATGTCATGTTCAAAATCGAAAACATGTTAAGGACAGGGATTTCTGAAGTGGCCACGGGAGGTCACTGTGGCTCCTTTAGAAACCTCACTCACTGTGTCTCTGTTTGGCAAGTATAAATGTGACTCTTAAGGATTTTTGCAGAACTAACACTTCAGTACTTCTGATGTGTGCATTTCAATAGTATATGGATGCCAGCTTTAAAAAGTTTGTAGCACTCCTAATTTATATCATCAAGATAAGTAATTTTATGCATACAACTTGTAAAGAGTGATTCATATTTAAAATGTTCTTGAATTTTTTTTTCTTTGAGTAATTCAGTTTTGTAAAGATGTTTGTACAAAAACGGGCTTTAGTATGTTCTAAACTAATTTTTATACTGTAAAACTGCTCCTTTTGAGATGACAGCATATAGCACTTGTATGCTGTTATTTAACTTCGCTTGCTATATTGTAACCAAACACAGGGTCTTAAAGCCATACTGCTCAAGTAATTTGTGTTTTGTTTTCTTTGAGTAGGTTAAAAATTGATTCCACTCCAAAGTAATGCAATACTGCTCTTAAGTCGAAGTAGGGGAGCCACTGATTCCTGTTTCAGTAATTACTGAAGTTGTATAAACATTTGTTTGTGAATGTAGCTTGTGGAATTTTAAGCATTTGAATAGCAAGCACATATTCGTAGTAGATTTAAATTCTGATTAAATAGGAGCAATCCGTGTTATGTCTTTTTTTCTTTTTTTTTTCCCCACTATCAGTGCCTTAAACAGTAGACATTTTACTGATACCAGGACTATGTTCTCCAGTACCATGGGTGAATTGTTAATGATGTTTACTGTTTAGAACTGTGAGAGCTGAAAGCTGAATAAAAGCATTCTTCTTCAACCTTTTGTGCCTTCTTCCTCTTTGCAAACCAAGTACAGGATTATTTAAGCACCTGTGTCATAATTTTATCACCTGAACGTTCTGTGGTCAGTTGTACTAAAAGGCAGCTTAAACATTTTTTTTTTTCTGTCCTGACATGCTTCTCCATATTAGGTTAATTTTCAAGTCTCTAGTTTTGTGCAAATGAAAAATGCTTTTGCAGTGGACTCCTCGTGATTGGGAATCTTGATGCTATCACAAAATATCTGTCACTATCAAATTCTCCAAAGGTAATCCGATCACTTCCAGCTTCAAACTGGTGATCTTTCACATCTCCTTGGGCCTGGTGGAGGCAGAATAGGTCAGGCAGAGACAATGAGGTTTGGGTCCATGCTGTGTTGCGGTTGCAGGCTTCTGTCTTATTTAGAGTTTGGGAGCCATTGACTCGTTCATTGCTTGCTCACTCGGACTTTTACTTCTGGTCTGACAGATGTAGTAGTAGCGGTCTTAATGTCCATCTTTTCTCTTGCCGATAGCTCTGGGGTTTACTGCAAGGGTTCTGGAGGTATTAGTAAGCGTTAAAATTCTGATTCCCGTCTTCATAGTTTTGAAAGCAATGAAGCACTAATTTACTCAAGTATTCTGCCCCCGAAACTCTGACTTTTGAGACATAACTAATAATATGCAACCCTAGCAGCAGCATGACAAAAGTGACTTTTTATTCCATGAACTAAAAAATTTTAAGATTTTTTTTTGAAGCAGAGGATCCCAGAGCATTTCTGAAAACAGTATCTGAAGCCTTCTATATTAAATTTAGTTTTATGAGACTCAGAAAGGCTGTTACTATCTGAAACATAAAGACAAAATTGTGCATTAATGAGCCTGAACAGTACTAATGTTTCTAAGGAAAATCAATAGGATTATAAATGGTGTAATGTTAAAGCAACGCCAGAGAAGGGGAATTCACAACTCAATTTCGTAACAGGCAGATTAAAATGGACTGCAAAGTTGATTGCTTGAAATTCCCTTTTTTGGGACATTCCAGAATCGTGGTGTAAAAAAGAAAATCAGAGAATCATTCTTGACTGTTTAGTTTTTGTGTTTATAACATAGAAAATTACCGTGTATTAAGGTATTTATTTCATGGCATTCTCTTGATAATTTGGTCGGTTGGTTGATCTGCTTTCAGGAGCCAAAAAAAAATATCTGGTGCCTTCAATACAGCAGGATACGTGAATGATGAGAGATGAAGTATTTGAGTCCCGCATTTGATCACAAGTGGGAATGAGGGCTTTGAATCCATTTTTATTTCCCTACATCTGCAGATGGCCCAGGCATGGAGACACCCAAAAGGAACTGACCTTTGTGTCTTCCTTTGGGAGAAGGAAAACGGGCAGGAGCCTGAGGCAGCTCACCAGCTGGGTCACTGGTTTTTTGTGCAGCACAGCTTTGCCCTGACACCAGCAATAATGACTGCTGACTGGAGGGAGGAGTCCAAATTACTTTATTTCCAGTTCCTTAATTTCTCGTGGTTTAGGACTTTTGTTTTTGTGGGTGGAACTAGCATATGTCTCAGCCAGAGGCCCAAGATGCTATTCCATTAGAATCCTGGAAAGTGAGATCAAAACTGGGTAAGGAGGACCATAACAGGCTACTGTGAAGTGCCTCCAAAGCCGGTAATGCCACTTCATTACCAAAAAACATGGAAAAGTAGCAAGAGGTGTGCTTATTACACCACTGTAAAACTCTGGAGGCTTCTGTTCATTGGAGTCTGTGATAATAAACAAATTTGAGTTTGCTTTAACGGAATTGCTTCTGCTTATTGTTGATGGGAAACTAAAGGGGAAATTTAGAATAATGAGCAAAATCCTCCCCTGTTGATGTCTCCTCGTTGTACGCTTACTAAGAGCACTTGGCTGTCTGCCGTTAATGCTGCCTGGTGCAGCTCTAGCTCTCAGGTCCCAGCGGCGTGGTTGCTTCACCCTCCCCACTACCCGGGTGCACACGCCTGCCTTCCCAGTATAGAATAAATTCACCGCCCCAATCCCATTGAGGATGATATCCTGAAGTAATCATTTCATTCAGCAAAAAATAGATTTGTATGGCGTTAAGTTTTCTATTTCAATTTGTTTCATGTTATGTGCACGTATAAAGACTCGATTTGTGAACGCAGTGTCTTACAGCGGTAGCCATCAGGTAACTAACTGCTTGATGATTTAAACTCTGTCCTGAGATGAAAATTCCCACTTTCCAAATCTCAGTCTGTGGCTTACAGGAAGAGAACTGAGGGCCTAATGACCCCTGGGACTGGAGGAAGCAGAGAGAGGTGAACCATCTCTTTGCAGGTAGCTGCTTTTGCTGAGCCCCGTGACTCACACCAGTTTGTTTGTGCCCCCGTTAGTCAGGAAGCAGCAGCGCCTCCATTGCAATCAGCAGAAGAAACCTGACGAGGTTAACTAGGACCCGCTTTTGGATGGCAAGAGTGAAACAGCTTTGGTGGAGCGTCTTTAGACTGGTTAGTTCTGAACACTAGGGGAAAAAGATGCAACAGAAATAATGCATTTAAGGATGAAAAGGTAAGTAGACATTACGCAAATGCATACAGAGGCCAAAAGGATCCACGAAGAAAGGAAGAACTGTTTTGGAAAGCAGGGTATGAAGAGGAGTGATAGGAAATTACATCAATGGAGCATCATGAAACATTCTTTATGGAAAAATCTGTAGGCATGCTGCTTTTGTAAGCTAAAATAAAATAAATGCTAAGCTACTTCTGTGAGAAATACACTTTTGAAGCAATGTGTTTGGAATTCTGAAGGCATAAGAGCCTAGGTCTTGCACACAACTCCAAAAAAGTAAAAAGCAGTAGGTTAATAGTTTACAGACTTGACTTACAAACACAAGAAACACAGCAAGTATCTGTCAGGAAGGAGGGAGAGAGACGTTTTATGACTGATGACCTACTGATGTTCTTGATTGTCTTTAGCAGAGCTCTCACTGGTCCTACTTCAAGTAAGTGAACTGTTCCCTAGCTGGCCAGCTAGCAGAAGTGATACGGGGTGTAACACTAAGTAAACAGGGGAAATAACCCGTGTCAGGTCAAGCTCAGTTACAGCTCAGGAGGCGTTAGGAGCTCTGTGCTTATTGAGTGCAGGCAATCACAAGTGCTGATGGGTGATATCGGCCAGTTCACCAGCTGTTCTTTCTGAGCTCTGCTCCAGGTACAGAGCTTTGATTCAGCCTATACTGGAGTCCCTTGGCCTCTTTCTGCTCATTCACAGAATCACAGAATGGTCGGGGTTGGAAGGGACCTCTGGAGATCATCTAGTCCAACCCCCTGCCACAGCAGGGACACCTACAGCAGTTGCACAGGACGGCATCCAGGCGGGGTTTGAATGTCTCCAGTGTGGGAGACTCCACAGCCTCTCTGGGCAGCCTCTGCCAGTGCTCTGCCACCCTCAAAGGAAAGAAGCTCCTCCTCATGTTTAGATGGAACTTCCTGTGCTCAAGTTTGTGCCCGTTACCTCTTGTCCTATCACTGGGCACCACTGAAAAAAGGCTATTCTCATCTACCTGGCACCCTCCCCTTAAGTATTTATAAGTATTGATAAGATCCCCCCTCAGTCGTCTTTTCTCCAGACTAAAAAGCCCCAAGTCCCTGAGCCTTTCCTCATAAGAAAGATGCTCCGGTCCCCTAATCATCTTTGTAGCCCTTTGCTGGACCCTCTCCAGCAGTTCCCTGTCCTTCTTGAACCGGGGAGCCCAGAACTGGACACAGGACTCCAGATGCGGCCTCACCAGGGCAGAGTAGAGGGGGAGGATGACCTCCCTCGACCTGCTGGCCACACTCTTCTTGATGCACCCCAGGATGCCATTGGCCTTCTTGGCCACCAGGGCACATTGCTGGCTCATGGTCATCCTGTTGTCCACCAGGACTCCCAGGTCCCTTTCCGCACCGCTGCTCTCCAGGAGGTCAGCCCCCAACCTGTACTGATGCATGGGGTTATTCCTCCCCAGATGCAGTACCCTACACTTGCCCTTGTTGAACTTCATTAGGTTCATGAAGCTCTGCTGAGAAGTTCTCAGTCTCTCTCTTGTCCCAACACACCAAGTCAATAATTTGTTCTCTCTTCCCAGTACGGTTTGTTCCCACTGGAATTTTCCTCTTGATGGACTTTATGTTAACAAACATGCTTCTGATCTTGCAAATGCTAGTTCTGGGATGACTTTACACTTAACAAACAGTGAAATACACTTTTTAACCAAGCAAAATGTGGATAATCATCCCATAATTACCAAGTTGTTATCTTCCTGTGAGGAACTCTGTCAAGCGCAGTTTGAATGTCTGAAAAAAATTAAAAGTCCTATCAGAATAAAGCGTGATTTTGTTTTATAAGAGCTAGCTTACCTCTATCATGGCTTGCCACTTGTTCACCTACATGGTATAATTAACACTTCAACAAATGTTTGGTTTAGAAGCCTGTAGCTGTCCTGCCCGTCTTTCAAAAACTGGTAAAATATTTGCTGCCCTTCCAGAATCCTCGTAGGTGCTGCTTATAATGAGTGTTTCAATGACCTTTGATAGGAATTCAGCCACTTCATTCTTAAGACCTTTCTGGTTTCTTGAATGAATGTCCTGGAAGGTTGGGTGGGTTACAGTGCAGAGGGCAGAGACTGTAGAAATGGAGAACAGAAAGGAAAGAGATAGTGAAGTGAAGCTGTAAAAATGTACCGAAGTCTCTGCAGCTTTTGTGTCCTCCCATTAACCATATGCTCATAGATTCAGATACTGATCTTCATGGTGGAATCAGTCTTAGCAAACCTTTCTGAGAAGTTTCTATCATGCTTACCACTGCTAGGACAAAGGATTGTGGATTTACGGTAACGATGGACAAGCTCATGCTGCAACTCATGGCTTTGGTTCCTCGTGTGTAGATTTGCTGCTGTTCTCCAGCCTCTGTGGAACTCAGACTCTGAGTGGGTGGGTTTACTCCCACCTTTATGTCCACCTGCTGCCCACAGGCAAGATCCCAAAATAGCTGAAATTACAGCCAGTTTTAAACAACACAGCTAATGCAGCTTATGGCTCCATGGACAAACATAATAAAAGCGCTACTCTTCTTGGAAAACACTACTCAAACACCACATCTATCCACACACTTAAAAAGGCAAGACTGTACTGCGGAAGAGTACAACTGTGGGGCCGAATGGATCCCAAGAAGGGATAATGTGGCCTGGCTGGATG
This sequence comes from Pluvialis apricaria, assembly GCA_017639485.1. NCBI lineage: Eukaryota > Metazoa > Chordata > Aves > Charadriiformes > Charadriidae > Pluvialis > Pluvialis apricaria. The sequence continues at coordinate 25,220,038 of CM030007.1, forward strand.
CGTTGTCACTGCCTGTATCACGTGCAAAGTGGTATTGAAGAGAAACATTCTATGCAGTGAGATGAGTCAGATTCTTATGGCCCCTGGCGTTGTTTGCTCTTCAACACTCATTTAAGTAGGAAATATCTTCCTTTCAGGTTAAAAAGTAACATATTCCAGAACTTGCTTGGTTTTATTTCTAAAGATAGTGAGAAACAATGCAAAGGGTGACAAGGATCTGTAAAAATACGGAGCAGTTTTTGTTCAGTGAAAGACTAAATAGGGTAGAAGTATCCATTTGGAAAGGCATGAGTGGGGCAGAAGTCCGTGTAATGAATGATATGGGAAAGGTGAACAGGGAATGATTTTTTCACTTTCTCATAACCGAGGTACACAACAAACTTGTCAGGGTTGTTTCAATACAGGCACGGGTGTTTCCGTAGCACACAGCTGAACTGCAGAACCTGATGGCACAGGCAGTGCAGGGGCTGGAAAGTGTAAAAGAGATTAAAAACAGATTGTACAAAATCACAGCAGAAAAGTCCGTAGACAGCTAATAATGGTTTTCAAGAAACTTCTTCAAGCTAAGGCTCTGAGTTACTGCTACCTGACACCGGGCAGGTACACTGAGCTAAAGGGACCTTTGCCCTGACTCGGTACGATTCTTTCTGCATCGTACTGGTACGCACAACGTTCAGTTCAAAGGGAAGGCTTGGGGTTTTTTGTCTCTACCAACGGTGGTTATGGGCCAGTGCTTCCGTTCCTGTGCCTGAAGGGTATCAGAGTATTCTGTGATTGTGCAAGTCCAGAGCCACCTCAGAGCCAGTGGATCACAACAGAGGATCTGTCAAACCCCTGCTTCCCTCTGCTGTGACAATATCTGAGGACCCCAGACATGAAAATGGTTGTCAAAGCAAATAAGGTGGGCCCATGCGTACATTCAAACTTAAGTGCTGTTTCACCACAACTTGTGGGCCAAGAAACGTGCCCAGACCTGAATTTACATATAAATTATCGTTCAGACAACTCCAGTAATTCAGAAGCGATATCTTCCCCCCTGGGTTTGTGGTGTCCTCTGATACACTACAATTCCTGCTGCAACTTGGCTCTGAAGTTAGTAATTTATTACTAAAACCACAGCGAACTGGCAGAGAGATGAGGGAAGCAGCTGTGTGGAAACATGGCCTTGAGCCACTGCAGTGCCACCATCATCCAAACCCTGCTCGCAGGGACTTGCTGCTTGAAAGCTGAAGCTCCAAGCAGGTAAATTTCTTGGTCTTGTCTAATTTTCACTTGTGCACAGCAGAAGCTGTAGCTTCGTACATCCTGCAAAGTCCCTTTAACGCTGGGCCTGTGAACAGAGCCACAACATTTCTCCTGGCTTGAGACGGGGGAGAAGATGGAGCCCCAGCTCTAGCTGGGCTGAAATATTTACTCCAGGTGAGTATTTCACTGACTCCAGTCAGTATTAATCACACTCGGTCCCTGAGAGGACTGGAGCCAATGCTGTACTAGCTGCTTCTGGGTGAGCAGACCCCTGGGATTTTACTCCTCTCCAGGAATGCCCGTCAGAGCTGTTTCTCAAGAGAACAGCACATTTGCACAGAAACTCACAATCGCAGGATAGCCCAGGAGCCTCTGGAGGTCACTTGGTCCAAACCCCCTGCTCAGGCAGGGCTGCCTACAGCAGGCTGCCCACGACTATGTCCAGACGGCTTTTGAATGTCTATAAGGATGGAGACCCCACCACCTGCCTGGGCAACCTGTGCCAGTGTTTGACCACCCTTGCAGCATAAAACGGTTTTCTTATGTTTAATTGGACTTCCCTCTGTTTCAATTTGTGCTCATTGTCTCTTCTTCTGTCACTGGACACCACTGAGAAGACTTTGGCTCTGTCTCATCTATACCTTCCCATCAGATACTTATTGATAAGATCCTCCCTGAGCCTCTGCCTCTGAGAAGTCTATGTTGCTGCCTAACAGCAGTTCAGATCCAATTTGCTTTTACTTATTTGACAGATTCTCACTCACCTGGCAAGGTGACTCCGGGCACTTTCCTCCAGAGCCTGTTTTTAATAACTGCCACAGTGCCAGGCATTTGCTGCATGGTGAGACGCTGCTGGGAATAATTAGTGCCGAGGGGAAAATGTCAGAGATATTCAAATGTAACATTTGTACAAAATGCTGCTGCTTTTCAAAGTTCGTGTCAGCAGCAGCACAAAACTTCAGCGAGTCGCCGGCCCCTGGGGCTCACCCTGCCAACACAACTGTGCAGAACCAAGTCCCCCACCCACAGCCCCATTCCTCTCCATTGCTGGGAGCTGCAGGGCTACAGGAGCTCCTCGGTGCCCCAAGATCCTGCATGTTCCACGTTCCCACGGGATGGGTTACCCACAGCTCACGGCCCTGCAGGAACCTGCTCAGGCTGTCCCATCACTTACCTTGTGTCACTGCTCAGCCCGTCTCTCCTCTTACCTCACTTTTCGGCTTGGTTTTGCCTCCAGCCACCCTGTCACCGCACCCAGCCCTCCAGATCTGCACATCGGTGCCCCAGTACCGGCGGTGAGTTATGCAGTGCGTTCGTCCTGCTGCCCTCATCCCGCTGGAAATTAATTGGCCACTTACGGCTGTGATCTGCAGGTTTTAAATCTTTCGCTCGTGAAGGAGAGTCTGTTCCCAATTAACACTTTGCCCCCTTGCAGGGCTCATTACCCGTACCTAGCACAAGGGTTTTATCGCTGCCTTCCCAGGGGTTGCGCTTGTTGGACGGCGGAGGCGTCACACTGGCGGCGCTGGGGAAGGGGTCGGTGATTTCCTCCAAATCCTCGCTTTCTCTGTGGCTTCCCCGACGTTCCGGTGTGGAAGTGCCCTCTTCCCACCATCACACAGGCGATCTGCTCGCCACAGCCCACGCGTCGTTGCGTCGGTTATTTGCGGGTCAGACTGAGGCTTCTTCAGAGCAAAGAACAGAAGAAAAGCGTTTGCTGCTGAGGCTGAGCAGAGGGCTCAAAGGGCTTGGCGCTGCCACATATCTCCCTCAATGTTCACAAGAAACTGCTTCCGTAGCGAGGAAAAAAACCCAAACAAACATATTTTTCCAGTGATTGCCCCAATAGGACCAAAGAACCAGTTTATAACTTCAAAGCACTTCAGGAGCAGCCAGTTAGCTCAGCGGCAGCCGCACCGCTCAGCGCGGAGCACACCAGGAGCAGCAAGCAAGCTCTGCGGTGCTGCCCTCTCGCAAGGCGCCGCTCGCTGGCGCGGGCTTCCCGTGGCTCTGCGCCAGCCCGCAGAGGGGTTACTGATTGCTGGGTCCAAGGGAGAGGTGTTTGCAGGCTGGGCTGAGCAGAGCAAAGTTTTTCACTGGAATCATTTAAAGATGCGATCTAACTATTTTTTAGTTGGCTCTCGGGGATCCGGCCTATGGGTGACAGCTTGCAGAAGACAATCTTAAGCTGTTTAAACTTGTGAGATGTAAATATTGTTTTCTGTAGTATCGCTGACCCTCAGAAAAGAGTCCACTTCTCCATGAAGTGCTCCTGAATTGTGAAAAATTAGTTATTAATTGCAAATTTCCAGGTAACCATGATACAGTCTCCTTTCCCATCCGCAAATAGATAATACCCCAAATTTCAGTAACCTCTAAATGTCTGTGGAGCCTGTGCCTGAAGAGAGTTTATAGATCTATGTACTTCTACTTCACATATGTACATTTACAAGACCTATTTCAAAGACCCAAGATTCTGTCAAGCCTCACTGTTCAATAGCTCTGAGGAATTGATTTTACATAGGCACCACCATTAAGACCCCGTATTTACATCTCACTATCACTGGACTGGGAAATAATGATACAGTATACCGGAGCACACAGTTAACGATTTATACTGTGCCGTGTCATTTTTTTCAGGTGTTCCTAATGCCTTTGTTGGTCAAATCCCTTTCTGAAGTACCCCCTTCACTTGGGCTGAAATACCCCCAAAGGGATCCAAGCATTAAATTTCCAGGCTTTAGACTCCACAACTGCAACTATTTCTGTCTAAACTCTTCAGATACCGACATACACATTAGTGACAACAGTCAGAATGTCCTCAGCCGCGATGGTGTGGCAGTGTTAAGGCTTTTAGCCCTCCCCTGGGGTTTACAGAGAGGATGTTTCTGTACCAACTCGTGGTGATAGGATGTGTTTATCCCATGCAGAGCACAAAGCTTTGCATTACCCACGCACATGGTGGTGACAGCATTACCTGCAAGATGGGAAGTCATCTGAGAGGGAGTCTGAATGCTCATCTCTAAGCTTTAAGCAGAAAACCCTCTGTGCTCCCTGGAGCCACTGGACTACGCGGAGCAGCAGTGATAGACAGGTTGCTGTTGAAGATGTTCCGTTTTGCGTAAAGTACTCATGCTCTCAGAGGAGCCCTATATAATCCCAGGTCTCCCCCCCTGCTGGCTGAGTAGCTGCTGGCTCTGTTGAGACAGAGAGAGGTATGAGGTCCACACGCAGGTGACAAAGCTGCTGTTGCCCATCTTTCCTACTGAGAAATATTTAGCAAAGTTCTGGCCATATCACCATGGACATAGACCATCTCTCTGCAGCAGAGGGTCATTTACAACCCCTCTCACAATAACTGAGACACCAAAATAAAGAAATAAACGTGGTGTTCGTTAGTGGATATTGGGCTTTTATATCTCAGACACTGTGAGTAATGTTGCAAGACGATCTTAATTCTGTCTTTTTAGAATTTATTTTTAAATGCACTCTTTGTAATGTATCTCATGGAACAACTATTGCACAAACAGAAATAACCCATGTTAGACAAACACAAATCGCCTTTGATTTGACTGAGTCACCCCCTTCAGGGTACAATTAATTATTCAAGAAGTACACATCCAAATGTTGCATAAGAGCTCTCTTCCTACTGAAATTATCAAATACGTTTAAAAATTTATTAAGGAGGAGCCAAATATCTTCAAATACCTTTGTGAACTTCTAATTATTTCCAGGATAGAATCAAAGCCAGCATAAAACATCCGTGTGTAACTCAGCGTACTGCTACCCGCTATGTGCTCACAGGCACGTAGAACCTCCAGACAAAATCATACCATAATCCATGAATCCTTTATTATGCAGCACTGTATGGCTGCCCTCACAGAAACCAGTGAGAGCTCACATCTTTGATTTCTCTGGGACCAGCACTGCCCCTGAGGTCACCGACGATCACAGCAGGATATCGTGACTTCGTGGTGTGCCCTGCACGCGGCAGCCCTTACCAGAGGAACCACTGCACGGCCTCCGTTTCCGAGTGGCAGCATCCTTCCCGGGCAGCACTAGTCCGCAGCAGCTCAAAAACCGTGGTCTGATTTCAGACAAAACCAGGGTAAAGCCTAAGTTTAAATCACTTATTAGAAGAGGTTATTGAATGGAAAATTATGACTGTTTTTCCTAGCAGTGGGAAGCAGGAATTTTAAACAATAAGCTATTAAATAACGAACATTATAATCTTTGCTGGGAAAATATCTCAAATAATTTTCTTTATGAACAAGGGAGATAAAAGAGGACATTTACTCACAGGCTGAAGAACATATCAATTTTTTATTTCCCTAATTATTTGTCAAGGGTTGTAGATCAGCCCTGTCAGCCAGGGCTGGGGAAATGCTCTGTAAAAACAACGGATTAACCTGGTGGGACTTCTTCACAGGCATGCTGCAAAGCTCCAGACGTTTCATCAGTCCTGCAGGGATAATTGCCAGTCTGTCGGTTCCTCCTAAAACACTTTAAACTTTCACACCACTTGGCTCTCAGAACTCGTATTGCTTAACAAATCCCATGGCATACAAGACCCTTAGAAATTCTTTTTCATGCAGTTCTAAATTTGACTTCCCTGCCAAAATAGTCTTCCCTGTTTCCTCCTTTCTTTCTCAATGCTTTTCTTCCCCCGCCAGCTTGGGGTTTTTTTGCCTAATGAACCTACCACCCAAACAGAGATTTAGCAGGGAGGCTGAGGGGACCTCAGTCATCCTCCCACGCCAACTAGGCTGGTGTGCCCCTGACCTCAGCACAGCTGCCCTCTTTGAACCAGGCTGCCTGTGAAGTAGAAATGCCCAGAGCATCTCAGATTTATTCTTCTGCTTGCCACTTTTGCCACTTTTTTCTATGCACTCACATACCAGCATATTTTACTACATTTTGCTGCCAGAGAGCAGAGACTTGTGCCATCGGCTGACAGGGATGATGCAAAGAAGCATCCCAGGCCCGCTGAGTGTCAGCACTTCCACCGGTCCCTGCTGCAAGGAATAATCTGAAAAACCAAAACATCGTATTTTCTTGCTTAACAGCACTCAGCCACCTCGGGCACTTGGCGGCACCTTTGCAAATCCACCTTCTGTATTTTTAACAGCCAGTCCCTTACCTGATGTTAAGGGCCCTGTACACAAACGCTGAATGCATTTAGGATTTGGCCTGAGGGTTACTTAGGCGGAGGAGGAATTATAAACACCTGGAGAACACACTCAGAGCAGAATAGCTTTACAGGAGAAGGCAGAGCTCAGCACTATAAAAACACAACGAAAAGGGAGGAATTTTGCAGCCTGTAATGACCAGTGCACAGTTGCTATTTTGTCTTTTGTCAACTCCTCTGCATTCAGTACCTGCGAATACTGCAGTGGTATCGTTTCTCCACAAAACTAGGAGAAAATTCTCCATAGCCATTTGGGATTCCTTTTAATATCCTTTTCCCGAGAAATCAGCTGATTTGCTTTCTGTTATGTCTAAGATCCTCCAGCTAAGTGCACTGAACGGCTGCCTTAGTTCCGTAGTCCCAAAAGGACTGGACAACCCCACGGTCATTCTGCTCAGGCTCGAGCCTGCATCAGCCTGGCTTTACCTGGTGCACACAGCAGCAGTTTTAGGGCACAGCGGCGACAAAGCTGGGGCTCATCCACCCTTTCCTTCATCCCCAACCTGTCCTGCGTGGGCAGACCAGCCACTGACAGCCTCATCCGGCACCTGCAACTGCAACAGCACAGCATGGGCTGAGGAGCGCTCTGTGTTTCACTGGGGCAGGTGGGACCCATACGCAGCTCCGTATGCCCATATAGCTTGCAGCTGCAGGAATGCTATATGCCCCGTTAGCCCACAGAGCTGGGCCTGGGACAATATTCAGATTTCACCCATCCCCTCCTCTGTGCTCATGGTGACAGCACTGCCCGTGATGTCTTCAGTGCTGCTCATTGCTGGATATTTCAAACCTCTCTTTCAGCTTTCCTCTTTTGCTGCACACCCCAAGCAGCATCAGGGGGATTTCAGACAGCCTTTGTAGCTTGACTTTTTTTACTTAATGGTGTAATTTCTAAAACTACTATCCAGCATTATGCTTTACATTCTGCTTTTGGCTGCGTTGGCCTTCAGTAGGTGTCACACAGGTTAGCAAAGAGCTGGAGGTAGCCCTTAACATGTTGCTGAGCTCTTAGAGGACTAGACAAAGGGATTTCAATCTGTGTTTAGTAAGAGGCAGTATTGTATTAGGGCAGTAGTCAAACAAACAGCTTCAAAGTGCTTCCTAACTATGTTCACAGTGAGAAAAGCTGTCTGCTTGTTGGTTTTTCATCCTCGGAAACTGCAACAAAACAACACCCCCAGCAGCTCACGCTAGTGCTGAGATGAACAACAGCCAGGGACCAGTCCTGCACTCACACATCCTGCTTCCTAAAGGTGAAATGGAATGATTCATTACTCACAAAATCATGAAGAGCCTCATACCTTGCTTGTCAGGGCAGTCCTGATTGATTGATTAACTGAAGCTGAAGCACAGAGCATCATGTTGAGTCCACACAGCTTCAGTTCAGAGGGTGATGCCACAGCAGCCTCAGGCTCCCAGCAGGGAGAGGGCCCATTCCTCCGGTCATGGAAAGCCTCCTTCCCCCTATTAAGGGGAAAAAAAAAGGTGCTTAATCTTTGTGCTTGAATGTAAAAAGTTCAATAGCCACTTTCCAGAAACATTCTCTTTCCTGCATCAAATTTGCTTTCAAGCTCCATGTATTCGTACTTCCAAGTTTAACTGGAACTTACGGCTCCCCTCCTGGGAGGTTCACATTTTGCACATGGGAAGAATTTCATTTCCACAACTTCATTGGCCTCTATCTGCTTAAACAATAAAGGCATCAAGATAATGCTACAGATTTCTCTGGGACTTGTACCCACTGTAAACTGGTGCGTTTGGGACCTTCTCACCACTACTAGAGCAGGTCTCCTGAGAAGCAATAAGTACTCAAAAGCACCCAAAAGTACGGGGTCCAATTCTCTTCTCAATACAAACATCACTGAATTAGGCCACAGGCTTTAAGGTTGGAAGGAATTAACTACTGCTTAGTCTGGCATGCTGCAAAACAAAAACCATACTGCCCTGCTGGAGGCTGGGTGCACAATTTGGGGGAAAAGTGAGGTGGGCAAGATGGGGCCTTGCTGGAGGGAGGCATGGCGGTGTCCCTGGGATGGCACGCAGGGACTCAGGGGTCTGGGTGGTCACGGAAAGCAAGGAACAGAGGGGATATCTGCGGTAGGGGTGGGAGGAGCTCTAAGGCTTGCAGAAAAAAGGAAAGGAGACCCAGGCAAACAGTGTGAGACCACTGGGGTTAACCGGGAAAAAAATACAGCACTGAAGGGACCAAATTATTTCATTTTAAAGAAAGTAGAAAAATGTAATTTTTACATGAACACAAGTATTCAAAGACAGATGGCATCTCAGTTATATTTCATCATGTTGGTTTTTACTGAAATCCTTTTTTTTCGGTAATGATTTACTTATGACTTCAAGCTAAATTTAATTCAAAACCAGGCCCCAGTAATGGTTTATCTTTGGTCAAGGTTCTTAAATAGTGGTCAGAGATAAAAGTTTCTTCTCCTCCCCACCTGCAGATTTCCAGATAGTCTCTATCTCCTTGTACACTTTGGGTCAATCCATAAAAAGCCTTCCCAGCTGATTTTCAAGGCCTGTGGCAATTTTTCCTGTGTGTACCTATTGCTAAGGGGTATTTCATCTCCTCCTTCCAGAGCATTGCTGTGCTGGGGTCTTGGCAAAGGTGATGAAACTCCACAGAGGCTGAGAGAACATGGATCAACCCCCCCCCAGGGTCGCTATGGGGTACATGATTTCTGCGTGGAGCCTCTGTGGGACTGCTAGAAAAGCCAATTCCCTCTGCCGGCTCCTGGGACATTCCTCCATCGAGCGTAACATCAGTGGGCTACATGAAGAAGAAGCTGGAGCAGCCATGCTGCAGAAGCAGCAGCAGTCTACCAGCAAGGCGACGGGTGTAGGGCACATATTGGCTGAAGTGGGCAGGACAAGACAGGAAAAATAAGTTGTGGGGTTTTTTTGGAAAACCCTGCATGACCTCAGGCAAGTTACTTTGTGCCTGGTGAGATGTGGTAGCTTCAGGTGTTAACCAGTACCATGGTTTCATGACTGTTATAGCATAGGTAAGTCCATGGAAATTTGTGGTTTGCAGCATGTTTGAAAATAAAGCCACAGATATTTAAAACAAGACACTTGCAACAAAGAAACTTCAGTGAAACTTGGGTCTCCATTTTATTTTACCTTAGTTTCCTGGCCACTGGAATAATCTGTAGCTTTGGAAAACTGTATGTTTGGTTAAAGTAAATTTTATTTCCGATCATGTATTATACCTGATAGACGAGTCTTTCAGTAGTTGTTTGGTACATGTATAGGTAATTGCACAACTTCTGCAAAGAAAAAGGTTTTCAATAAGGCTTTTTTCATGAAACCCACAGAGAGGCACTTTATATCACAGATTCATTTTGGCTGACAAATATATTTTAAATACTGCTCCTTACACCAGCTCTGCCAGCTCTTCTTTGTTAATAAATTTGAGGTTTGGGAATCTAGACAAACAGAAAGTTTATAAATGAAAACCTATGTGATATAAACAGTGTCAGCCATCGAGTCATAAAACTTAATGTATTGAAACCCATTAGTGGTAATCCTAGCTATATCTGGCTGTTGGAGAGGAATAGATTAAAATATTTTTAAAGGCTAAAAAAAAAGACAGATATTTCTCTTGATTTAAAGTCAAGATTCAAAGCCAAGGTGAATTGTGTGCTTTCGAAGAACAAAGGAGAATGGATGGAAGCTGCAGTGTCAGCTGGGTGGAAGGCAGGGCTGCCCGACGGTCTTATCTCACATGATTAACGTAGGTTGTTTGCCACGGCGAGCGCTATAGCTGCCTCATGGCCGATGGCAAATTAAAGCAGACTCAGAGAGCGGCTTTGCTTTGAGGAGGTGGTGGGTAGGGTTCCACCACAAATGTAACAAGCTCAAACCCATCCCCGGGGCTTGTGTTTGGGCTCAAAGAGAGAGGTATTGTCTGTTTGGTTCACCTCTTGAGGCCATTCAAACTAATATTTTGCCCAAATAGAAATTTCGGTGAATGTCTCATTTGAATACCCACCTTCCACTCTTAGTGAACTAATGGGAACGAGTGATGGGATCAGAACCCCTTGAGGAAGTCTTCTTGAAATCTCCTCTGAGCCTGTGGGTACCTCTGTGAACTGGCTTTATCTAAACTCCTCTGAGTTATTTTGAAAGACCCTTTTATCCAGTAATGGAGAGCAGACTACGTATGACCTGCTGGTTTTAGAGTCCTTTTTCTCTCTGAATGCTGTTCACACTCTGGAGTGTATTATGTAGTCCCCCTTATGTTATGCAGCCTGGGATAATCTTTCATGGGAGTGAAGTGGATCTCAGAACAGTTCCTCAGGTTGTCTGCTCGTTTCAATAAACCTGAACAAAAGCGAGAGATTTTTGCTGAAATTCTATTGTCAGAATAGTTATCCTACCTTATTTAAAAGTCCAAGCTCCTAAGTCTACCAAGATCACTTTGCAAACTTAAACTTCTGGTTATACTTCTTTTATTCAAAATTAGAATTGACCAGAAAACTTTGGTTAGAAAGGAATGTAAGGGGAAAATAATTTTCTGTAAAAACAGTGTTTTCTTGAAAAAAAATTCTTTTTTGCATAGGTAAGTGATTCACATTTTCTGTGGACTGTCATGAATTGTCTTGAGTCTGCAGGGTTTGAGAAGCTCTGGCTTGTTTTCCCTTCCCTTTCCTTTACTGCCATGGGACAGGGTCTCCAGAAAACAGTACGTCCCATGAGACAACGCATGCCTCCTGGATGTGTTACACAGTGTGCCGTGGAGCTCACACCACCCTGAATTTGTTCCAAACTCTTGCTCACAGAGGTCAGCCAGGTAATCACCAAGCCTGAGCTGGAATTCCCGTGAAGCAGTGGAAAACATCGGATGAACTTAGTGACAAGATCAATTTGTTGTGTCAAAATAAAGTACCTTGATTCTGCAAATGCTGAAGTGATTTATCCTAATATCCTTCAAAATGATATTTTCAACTTTTGCCCTGGCATGGGGATGGAAAGAAGGGGTTTAAGGCCAACATTTGCTGCAGGCTGGATCTTCTGGGCTCCGCTCAGAAGGAGCAGCGCATGGGGGAGCGTTGCTGCAACATCTTCCCTTACATTTGCAGTGCAGGCCAGAGAGAATCCACACCTCTAAAAGTGGCTGAGCTTTCCTCAGGGCTCAGTTATCAAAGAGCCTGTAACTTCTGTGGTTTCATAGCGAGAAGTGAGCTAACGACGTCTTGTGCCTGGCGGGGTGATAAATGTCTATGCCCGGGGACATTGGCCCTGTACTTCTGCTTGTACAACGGTCGTGAAAGAAATTGTCTCTCCCAGGACCCCTACAGGAACCAACCCTTCTCTCGCTCACTTGAGTGACTGTTTGGCCTCAGTGCTCATCCAGAAAATGCAACAGAAATAGTTACCAGTTTTCAGTGAGCAGTCACCCAGATTCCAGTGCCTTTGGGCATGCAGAACTGAACAGATTTGAGCCTTTGTGTTTTTAAAACAGCACCCAAAAGACTCTCCTCCGGAGCTTTCATCAGGATCATGTAAGTGGTACTTCTAGAGCTTTGCCTAGTGCTTCTTCTGCTATTTTCTGTCTCTTGGTGGTGTGTGTCTGCTGTGTATTTTGCTCTGATACACTGCTTAGAGCCACTCAGCTTGCCGCCTCTGCATTAGCATAACATGCGCAGTGGGAAATCCCGTGACTGAGTGAATCAATATCACATATGGCCCAATTCTAGGGAGCTAGATTTAATTAGTACACACCATCACTGACACTGCATTTTCCCATTGTTAGACCAAACACATCCAAAATCATCATCGTCTACTGACTGGGACTCAGTGCACATGTTAACAGTTTTCTCAAGCACCCAGAAAACTGGGCTGATCCAACTATTATGAGTCAGTCTGGCTCTCAGTAGCAAAATTCCCAGGGCTGGACCAAACAGATGGAAATAAGGGGAAAAACTGAGTTTTGGACTGCAAAATGTTAAAGCCATTGGCCCATGTCAGCATGATGCTTAGCTGTACTTAGTCCCGTTATGCTAATGAGGTCTTAGGGTTACATCCGCACAGACCTTTTTGCAGGATGCAGCGCTTAGGATTTGTGGGTCTGTTATTCCTTACACACAGTCATTATGGCAACAGCTGCTTTTAAATAATGCATGTTTGTTTGCATGTTTTATGGATTTCTTTTGAAGATGTGGATCACTCTTAAAGCACCATGCAGAGTTTGACCCTGTTTCCATCTAAGAAAAATCAAGGAAAAGGCCCTAAAGCTCTTGGAGACCTACGAAGCCAGTGTTTGCTCCCTTGAGGTGAACTGAGCACGGCAAGAAAACACCAGGCAGAGGGAGGTCCTGATGCAGAAGTGTGCTGTCCTTCATATCTGAACCAGAGCAATACTGAACACTGTCCTCAGCTTGCTAACGTCCCCACTTTCCTGGTATCAGCACCATTGGCACACATAGGTTTTCATCCAGGATTGGGTGGGGAGAACTTTCTGAAAAGTCTCTTATTGGAAACACTGCCTAAAAGTGGACTGTTTTAATGTGTTATCTTCATATTATTACAATATTATAGTTTCATATTATAAAGGAATAAATGGACAGGACTGACGAAGCTCTAACATACTTTCTCTAGGATCTTTCAGTGTAACTAATGTGCTATTTGGTTATACTCCTTGGGCATGCCTTGGCACATGCATGAAACAACTGGTTACTCTAAGTGAAGGAAATTCCAGTCCTGTTTCTGCCTCAAATCTGGGCGAAGCTTCAGGGCAGTCCACCCCAGACCCAGCTTCTTCCTGGTGCCTCATGAAGGATCCCTGTGGGGCAGGAGGTGGCCTTCAAGGCAGAGACATCAGAGTCAGGGGGCTAACGGGGTGGGGTAAAAGCGTGTCTTTAGTCCCTGCTGCCCTCGAGTGGCACAGAGTAGTTCATCCTTTCACCCTGGTCACCCTGGGCATGCAGACAGCAGGCACAGCCGGCCCAGAGCCTTGGGAAGCCCTGTCCCTCCCAGATGTGTCTGACAGGGGAGGATATCAAGAAAGCAGAAGGGAGACCTTCAGGAGAGAGCAGAGTGTTGTGCACGGTCAGCATAGACCGCTGCATGCACCTTCCCTTGGGAGGTGCACCCAGGCACCAGGGTTTCTTGCCACATGTGAGGCCTGGAAAATGTCAGGTGCTGCTCTCAAAGACCCCTCCAAACCACACTGTGGAGCCCCCAAGGCTGTTGGTCCACATGGACACCGCGGGTCAGCACAGTACAGCAAACCCAAGGCACAGGGGCTACACACTCAGATGGAGGTGGTCAGGACAAAAATCAGGTACAAAGGTCTCATTCGAGAAGAGGGAGATCACCATCGCATGGTCCTGTTGCAAACTGAAGCCTGATTTGGAAAGGATCCTACCTGGTGTTCATATATCTGTTGGCTTCAATGTCCACCTGCGGTACCTCCTTGTCCTCGTTCCCCGTACCCCTTTGCCAGAGGAGATATATAAATATGTTGAAGGCTATTTACCTCAGCACTGCTGTGTATACCTCAGAAGTGACCTTGGGCAGTCAGTGTGTAATTTTTTTATTCAAAATCTTCAGTCTAATGACACATTTATTTTTCACTTCCTACATGAGATGCTCAAGAAGTGACTTGCCTGAAATCACTCATTAATGGTTGTAACGAAGTGCATGGCAAACTTAGAAAGCAAGGAAAATGTGACAAAGCACAAGGACCTTCACAGCTGTCAAAGTATCAGTGTTCATCAGGATTTGTTGGTCGTGGATACCCCTGGACCTCATCCTGGGCTCACTGAGCTAATGGGAACGGGGTGCATGGGTCTGGGATCGGTACGTGAGGTGCATTGCCTGTCTCTGGAGATCACTGAGAGATCCTCACGCACAATTTGGCTGAGGTGCAAGCCTCCAGCACTGGTTTACCTTGGACATACTCACAGTCAGTTATTAAACAGAATCACCAGAATTTCAGGAGCTTTTTCATCAAGAAATGGGTGCAGGAATTGAAGAAATTTTGAACAATATTGTCTTGGGAGAGAATGTGTCATTCAAATAATCTGTTTTTCCAGGTTTCTGGCAAGTAAGTTCAACAGTAGAATGAACGACAGTTTTTGCAGGACTTTCACCACATTCAAAACATCTCCCATCCCATCTTCAGATGTGATGCAGAATCTGAAGTGGTGGAGTAGAGATGAGAACAAAACTTTCCTCTCCCTTCAAAAACCCAATAGCCTAATCCAGGTTTCTAGCCTTATAATTTTTCTATTATTTTTTCGCTTTCCTTAAGTGTATGAGATCACTTACTGCAGAGTTCTTTTAATATGTGTGAGACCTATATGGCTTTGACCACAGGAATACAGTCGTGCAAGGAATTTATCCATAGGTAAGTGGAATCATGAGTCGATGCTTGAAAGCAAAAGTCTCAATGTTAAGAAAGGCTCTAGAAAGCAAAAGACCTCCTAGTTCCTGCAAGAAACAGCAGGCCCATGCCCACGTTAAGTCTTGCCAACTCCAATGGTCCCACGGCAAAGCGATCACTTGCAGCTTTCAGGATGTCAGTGGGAGCTGTACACACTTAGAGCATTTGAAGATCACATATTTAACAATACCAGATCAAAAAAGTTCCCATAAGACTGTATAATTAGTTCTTCACTGGGTTAACTTTTCTTATTTAAACTGCCATCGATGAGAACTTGGTCCGGGGTTCTTTGACTAGAGTTCAAATAAAGCATAATGTTTGATATGAAGTAGGACTGAAATCAGCTCACTTTCCCAGAGTGGCTTGGCTATGCACTACCAAAAGAATTAACACTCACCGCTAATTAGCAAAAAAAAGGTCATTGAACATGTTATGAAGAACATGTCCTTTTTGAGCAGTCTCAGTTAACAGCTATGCTATAAAGGCATAGTATCAGGTAAAACAGACCCAAGAGTTATAAAAAGTATTCTACAGATCCAAATCTTACCAATCACTAGTTAGATCCTCTTCTGGACAATCACTTTTTTTTGCATCACTTGCATTTGATTCTATTTTGCTAAAATTGCTGCAAAGAATTATTTTACTTCAGAAAATTAATATATAGGCAAACTGCTAAAATGGTTTGGTTATGTTCTCCAGCCATTTATGGCTTTGCCTAAATAAGCAATTATGTCTAACCTTTCAAAATGTCTGGTGTAAACTGTCTGAAAGCTATTCTAGCAGTAGAGACCAACTAAATTCAACACAATCATAACCCATCAGGAAAGCCTCTCATAAGTCTGTCATAGGACTACACAAATTTCTTACAAGTGAACATAACCAGTGGTATCTTTGAGCTGTTGACCTATCAACTTTCCCTGCCTTTATTACCGAGCATAAAAACAGGAAGGGCACGATCATCCCTTCCATTTGTGTTGAATCTTGGCTGAGTCAAAGCTCAGCTCAAGCACAGGACACCTCCAAACTGTTTCCCAGTAGCTCAGTTGCCCAATTTCATGTAAAGCTAATAATAACAAAAATGCTATGAAAAGAAATTTTGTATAGAGCAATGTTTACTAACAATCTCATTAATCAGGCTCGTGCTGGCTTGTCTGTAAGTGTCACACAGAGCTGTGAACATCCAGCGCCCCAAAGCCTGGGAAAGTCACCCAGCACGGGTCCCCCCATCAGTGCAGTCCCAGCCACCGCAAGCAAAGCAGGCTCTGAGCTTGTTTTCTTTAACTTTTCATACTGCAATTGAGACATTTAGGATCCTTCCTTCCCTCCATTTTCATCTCTCTCTTTCCGTTTAAAATCATTAATTCTACTTAGCAAAGTTTTCTGGTAGACATTTTAAAATACATCACAGAAACAAAATGAATTATGCCCCCAACCCTTCTATGCCCCGGCATACTCCATTAGCAGAGGGGAGAAGCTGACTCACCCTCTGTTAATTGATGCATCTCCTGTATTATGTAAACAGTTCAGAAATTTGAAATAGAGCATTGCTAAGGGATTGTTTATGATCCGTTAATCCAATTAAATTTTCTGATCCTGCCAAAGTATGTGAAGCCCTTTGTTTGAGTTACCCTTAATATGCGTCTGAATTATTCTCTGGTTTTTGATCTGTGCAATCCTTGAGTACGACAATGCCATTTCAGCTGCACAGTGACATACGCCAGTGTCGAAGGTGACCCTTATTTCTATACATAAATCAAAACAAACACAAACCTGCGCCCAGCTCTTAGGAATTACTTGAAGCCCCCGAATAAAATCCCTGCCTTTTAACATTCACAGTTAATGTCCATTACTCTTTTTAAGTAAAACAGTCAACGAAATTCATTCTATTAATGGGACTGTGTTTGTTAAGCAATGTAATAAATGTCATATACTTTCAAGGAATGATGTCAGTGCCCATTAGCTTTTTTTTATTCTCTGGAAAGCATCTTTTCCCCCGCTGGCTGCAGTCTGCCTCTCTCTCCGCACTCCTGTCTGCGTTGGTGCTGCCATCGTGACCGTTGCCAAATGTGGGGGCCACCACCCCAGGGGAGCCGTGGAAGACTTTGGTGGCGAGACACAGAGTCACCGTACTCCTCCCCACACTCTCAGCATCTGTACTGCCAGCCTAATCTTTGCCTTTCGTGCTTTGCTGCTCCCGGCTGGGTTTGTCAGACACAAACAGGCTCAGCACATTTCTCCCCTTTCTTTCTTTCTTTCCTTCCCATTAGCAGGCTTGAGGCAAAGGTTCAGCTCATACAGGATTTCACTTCTGTTAAAAGCTGTTCTGCATCTGTCCTCAGGAAGCGCAAACCTTTTATTTCAAAGCAGGGTAACCGAGCAGTCAGAAAAAAAAAAAAACCTTTTCAGTAGGTATATGTCACAGCTTTAATTGAATCCCTGTCATTTCAACAGGGTCTTTCAACAGCTTTGTGGACTCAGTGAGCTGATGAAAACTCGAGCTGGAAAAAGAGCTTAGTGTGGCTGCTGGCCAGGACAGCCCTCCCCCACCGTGCAGGCCGCATCGCTGTGTTAGACAGGATGAACTGAAACGGCAGCATCGCATTTGTACGAGCGTGGCTATTGCGTAAAAAAGCCACATGATTTCATTCAAGTGCAAGCTCGTGTTTGTATCTTGTATAAGATATAATTCTGAGTCACAGAGCAAAACCTTTCTTATTTGAGTGAGGTAAAGGTACATTTGTATTAGCCCAGCATGTAAAATTGCAAAAATCAAACAAGTTTTCAGGTACACTCGTTCCTGAAACTGTGAAGGGACAGGAAGAAGAGTCACTTCAGAACCTAAACCAAGGGTTTCTGTGCTCAAAATCTTCTTAGTCTTCCAATTCTACCAGCTGGTCTCCTGAAAGATAGTTATCCTTTCCTATGAAAATTTGGCTCCCTTATACTCCTAGATCGTAAGGTCTACAACAGTATTGGGTATTGCTGATTCATTTATGCCTCATCCTACACGTGCACTCCATGGTGGTTTTGTCTAGACTGCCTCATACAGTAAGGTCCCCTCAAAAGACTGAAAGCTTTTAAACTCAAAAAAACACAAGTAGCATTCAAATTAAAATTTGAATCTTTTAAAATAAAAATCAGTGGCTAGGCCAGATAGATAGACAAAATTAAAATATTTCTTTTTTCTCTATATGTGTGTGTAATATGTAACTTCACTCTGCCCATCCTTGAAGGTATGCTCAAGGTCCTTTTTTCCTGCTAACTCAGTGTCTAGAAGGCAACATACTCTGCCTGGTCTCTTCTGGTCCTTACACAAGTCCTTTTCCCCTTGTATCTGATCCTCCATGCAATCTTTCGGCCTCTCTGCACAAGAGAGGGATCCTCAGCTTCATGCTGCAATCTGCTACTCACTCCACCCTTCAGTCTCTGAAACCCTCTCTCCTGGAGCAGGAGGGACATGGCTCCAAGGAAAGGCACTGTCTCCCCCAGCCTGGAGCAGATGCCTCCCCAGCCAGCTGTCCCGCAGGAATATGGTTCAATGAGTTCTCCCTCATACCTGCTTCACGGCAGCTTAGAAACAGTGTGGATGCAAATAGGGTTGAAACAAAAAACACTGACATTTAACTTTTCCCTGGAACACAGACACAGTTTCTGAAATTAAATGCACTTAGTTGTGAGCCAAACATCTGCAAGAGCCATGAAGCTGGAAGAGTCCATTTCATAGAGTGGCTTTTTTGGCTTCCTGAGAGTCCCCATGGGACAAGGCAAACCCTTGGCTTTGGGACAGTCCAAGATTTTCCATAAACCCTACCTCACTACAGAGCAGCCCTTCTTTCATTTATATGATCAAAAGGCTCTCACTTTTTATTTAAATTCCCATGCAAGGCCTGATTTAACTCAATTTTTACCATTTTTTACTTTATGTTTGTGCTTTCTGAATTCCAAGGTGTATTTCTTGTTCTTCACAGACTCACTCCATATTCTACTCTTCTGGATGGGAATATTCACCTGATTCTGTAATATTCACCTGCAGTCAACAACTGCAGCTCTGTTCTTAGAAGCATTTACCCCTTGCTTGAGATGCACGTTCCAAATGTTATTTGTATTTGTATCTTTGACTTCAAGGAATATCAAGTTCTCTTCACATTCAAGACCTTGAGTCCACCTGCACACTTGGCTGAACTAAGCAGGTCCTTTCATTTCTCAGAATATTTTCCTTTGATTTCTAAGGACATTATCTTCTGATCTGGTCTTGAAGAACGCGAGGTGTTTACAACAGGTCATGTTACTAAATTACAGGCATGAAAGAGCTCAGTATTCAGTCTGCCTCGGAACAAGTGAGTAGCAAAGGAGGAGGGCAGGGAAGAGCTGAGGCACAGGGGTTATTCTTTGTCTCTTTGCTTCTTTGCTGCTTGGTCTCCATGGATTAGGACCTAGAGCAGAATCTAAACAACAGGTGGGAGTGAGAGAGTGTCAGAGGCATCCCTGGGTTGACCAAGTAGATCATCAAAACTTGTTAACACAGTGGTCTCAGTCCCAGTGCTCTGGGTAACAGAATAGATATGATAAATTAACTGGGGCTTCCAGGACAGCTGAAAACTCATTGAATTGGAAGATCTATAGTTGAGGCTGCCCTCAAACTCTGGACAATTTCCCCCAAAGCCACCTGGCATTCTCACTCTGTACCTCTGACATGGCTGCTCTCTACCATATTGTAAAACTTGTCCTATGCGCGTCTTGAAATAGTGGTTTCCCCACTGTTTACAATGATGTTACTCCTCTGCCATCCTCTTGGCCTGCTGGTTACCTCCCAAGGTGTTGTTTGGAGGTGCAACCCTCTTTAAAGGCTGGTGGCTTCTTCTCCTGTTGGCACACCCGTTCTAAGGAACCTCATTAGTAACACAGCTTCAATGACTGTTTCTGTGACTACTTGCATAGTTAAATGTCCTTTCCAGATGCCTGTTCAAAATGAAATTCTGGTCCTTCTTTCTGGCACTGCTCACAGAGGTTTAGTGCTAGCTCAGACTCTTCTCTCTGACCTACTCTCTCAGCCACTTCAGGTGAGAGCACCATCTTGACTTGTGCCCGGGCTGAAACCGAGTGTGTGTCTGCAATGCTGTCTTGCACTGCTCTTGCTCAGACCTTGGCAAATCCGTTTTGCCATTTTCATAGCCACAAAGAACGCTGCTGCTAAAAATAATGTCTAAGCATACCATTTTAACCCCTGCAAGTCTTCCTGTAGAGCTGCCTATTAAGTCATTTTTGTCTGGTACATCCGGTGACTTCAAGCCTCTTTAGGATTTACCTCTACAGATACTGTAACATTTACTGACAATCACCTATGTAAGTCTTCTTTTATTTTGAATGAACTAGCAAAAAAATGGCAATTGCCATCTAATTAAACATCACCTAGCAGATAATAAGACTGATGTCATCAAACTTAAGCTCTCCTTTCAAAGAAAGCTTTTATCTTGGCACAAATAAATTTGACGTTGTCTGGGTAAGATCAACTGCTTTTTGTCTCATTGCAGCTTTCGTATATCACTTATTTTCAAGATAGCAGCTATGATAAACCAAAGGAAATTAGAAGACTAGGGGGCCTTAACTTTTACTGCTGAGAGCGGAAAGAATATTTTTTCACGCTGTTTCTTTCAGGTGAGTGTATATGTTGCCCAAAAAGTTTCTTCATAGGTACCTTTCTCAGCACAGCCAGTTCCCAGACCTGTCTGCAGAGTGGGGTGAAGAACTGCAAAGCAGGAGAGGACGTGTCAAGCCAGCTGAGAGGCATGTACATGAATGCCGCTGCCCCCCAATACACCACTAATGGGAATGATCTTGCTAAGGTGCCTCCTCTAGGCAAAGAATAACTTGAGTGACGGGGTGGGCCCTTGTTTCCCTCCCATATGGGTTACTCCGGTGCTTTAGCTTTATGCTAAACTAGCAAATACTGACAGAAGGTGCAGTCAGACTGGCAAACAGGTGAAAATAATCCAATGTAGCTGCCTGCTCAGGCTCTGTTCATCTGTGCTTAAAAGCAGAAAATATCAAATTGAATAACTCAGACCTGTTAAAAATCTGCAAACATGACTGTGAAGCTTCACTGGCGTTAACACCTTCTAGTGCAGAACACAGTAATCCCAGAAAGGGAAAAAATAAACTATGTAGAAGAATTTTCTGCATTCCCAAGATATGATGCCCAGTGTCCCCAAAATAACACAAGCAAAATCCATTTTCCTCCCTAGCTGGGGACTGCCCACCCCGGGAGTAGGTGCGGGTCTCCTCAACTGTGCGGGGAGACATCTGGCCAGACAGTGAGGAAACAGTCCCTTAACTATTGAATTGAGTAAAACTACCGCAAACCCCCTTGTGCAGAAAGAATAAAGGATGTGTATATAAAGCTACATAAAGATACAAAACGTCACTGTACAAATGATGACTGAAGACA
Source organism: Pluvialis apricaria (assembly GCA_017639485.1). Classification (NCBI taxonomy): domain Eukaryota; kingdom Metazoa; phylum Chordata; class Aves; order Charadriiformes; family Charadriidae; genus Pluvialis; species Pluvialis apricaria. The sequence continues at coordinate 25,241,320 of CM030007.1, forward strand.
CAGCAACTCCAAGGTATCTTATATTTATGGGAATACTGCATGGGAGCCCCCTGCTACCACTGTGAAAATGAAAACTTTCATATTTCTTATTTGGTGTTATGTTATTCCTCAATGCCTATTACTTCTTGAAAGTCAGAAACTTATTGGCATTCCCTCAATAGATTTTTTCCCCTGAGATCTAAACGGGAAAACAGCTACTATTACCTCAGAAGGGACTCCACTTATGGTTTACGGATTTTTGTTTGTTTGTTTTGCTTTGTTATGATATATTTGTAGATAAGTACCTCACTAAACAATGCTAAATCTTTGTTTTAGGTTATTAGTACATTATAGACAGCAGACATACAAGACCAGAGTGTTGTAATTGTAAAGTTATATCATAAAGTAATATTCACTACCTTGTGCAATAGTACTCACAGAGTGCAAGAATCTCTTCACCTTTCCCACCTTCATCCTTTTTAAGGAACTAAATTGCAGCAGGACAGTCTTATCTAATATAGGAAAATATGTAGTGGAAAGTGGCAAGCACTTTAGGACTCTGCGAACTTCTGGATGGAGACAGAGCCATCAAACAAGGAAGTGCCCTGCTTCACATCTTCAAAGTTGGCAAAACAAGATACCTTATGAGTCTGAAACTCTTTGGGCAGATCAGAAGAAGAGGTTGGCATTGTCGGCAGAACATTCCAAAAGAAGGGATGAGCCATCCATAGCGCACCTCGTGTTACCATGCCATAGGTGGCAGTTATCTATATAACAAATGCTCACTTGCACTTTCCTTTAGCTGTTACATGATACCAACATTAATAGCCTTATTTTATTTTCAGATATTCCAGGTAGAGATAATTTGGCATCTTCAAAATAGTCTTGCAAGCAATGGTTAGTTCCCTCTTCAATTTTGTACTAACAAATATTACAAAAGCTTTGATGTTGCTGTGTTTGAGGCGTTAGTGCCTATGAAGAAAAAAACACACTTTTCAACTCTTTTTTTTTCTCTATTGAAAGGCAAACCTATTTATTGTAGAGAATCTATCATCATAAGGGAAGAAAAGCTTTGTATGTTTTAGCTATGGCTGGTGAAAGACAGGACTACTTAATTAGCTGTAAGAATCCAGTGACTTCTTTGCCACGCTGCTTGACTTCTGCAGCAGCCCCTTTCTCACTTTGTGCATGCAGACTCCAAGGGAAAAAAGCGCGTAGGCGTAAGGACAGAAATGCTTTTGTGATGTTTGTTTTGAATGCTCTCTTACACCTGAGAGTTAATCAGAAGTAAGTAAAAAACCTTTTTCCAAACAAACTACAGTAAGTCTCAAGGAAATTATCACTATCTTTATTGATACTTATAAAACTAAACCTATGCTCCTTTAAAATCCAATGCCTTCTTTTTTGGGGGTGTATCTTGCCGTGGTCATATAGCCGTTGTCATAATCCATGTGAGGATCATTAAATCATTCAAGTTTGGGAGGGATTTTAGAAGGTCTTGTGCTGAAAGCAGGAGGTCAGACTAGGGCCCGGATCTGGGTGAAGTGTTCTAGCTTCACTACTGAGTGCTCAGTAAAGGGCATTTACTCGGCCTAATTACTTCCCTCGGTTTCTGGCTCTGTTCCCATTGACACAGTCCAGGATGCTGTCAGCCTCCATCCCTGCCGAGGCACGCTGGTGGCTCATGTTTGGCCCACTGTTCACCAAGGGCCCAGGCCCTTCTCAGCAGAGCTACTCCCCAGCTAGTCAGACCCCAGCTTGCACCTCTCCTGGGGGTCAGCTCTTCTCCAATGCTTTGCATGTGTCTGTTGAATTTCATAAGGTCCCTGTTGACCAGTTCCTCCAGCCTGTCTAGGACCTCTGCATGACAGCCCTGCCCTCCAGTGTATCAACAGGACCCCTCAATTTCATGTCATCCTCTGGCTTGACATGGGGACATCCTGTGTCCTCCAGGTCACCAATAAAGATATGAGATAGGACAGGTCTCAGGACAGACCCCTGGGAATTCAGCTCATAACCATCCTCCTGGTAGAGTCTGATGACGCCTTAGTCATCATCACAGTTTTTCATCCATCTGGTTGTTCACCAGCCTAGATTGCAGTGTCTCACTGGATACAAGGATACTACAGGAGGTAGTATTGAAGGCCTTACTAAGATCATCATAAATGGCATCCACTGCTTTCCCCTTCTCCACAAATTTGGTCTTTTCATCACAGAAGGCAAACAGGTGGGTCAGACATGATTTACCCATAGCAAATCTACCCCTCCTGTCCCCAGTTCCTCCCTCTCCTTCATGTGTCCAAGAACAGCTTTCCAGAGGACATACTGCATGACTTTCCCAGGAAATGGGGTGAGGCTGACTGTAGCTTTCTGGCTTGTCCTTCTTGCCCTCTTTAAAGGCGGGTGCAAAGGTTGTCTTTCTACAGTCACTGCGGACCTGCCCCAAATCCTACAACATTTCTGAGATGCTGGAGAGTGGCTTTGCAATGACTTCCAGAGTTTCTGTGTGTCTCTGAAGGGCGGTCTCAAACTCTTGAGCCATCTTGAATTCTTTACTCACACTAGGTTCTCATTGTCGTACAATGAGTAATGCAATGTCGTACTCATACAAAAACATACATTAATGAAGCCTTTTGTTAGTTGAGTTCAACGAGTCTGTTATTGGCACAGGTCCTGTACCTGTAATCCATGCCTTCCTCACCTCTCAGCTGTGTTATAGAACTAAAATATATCTGAACTTGAAGATTGAAGAGTTCAGCAAATTCCAGTCAGTAACAAATGTTTCACCTCAGCCATTCTGGTAGCACAGGGTAGTTGAGTCTCCCTCGTCTTGTCTATTCCAGCTTCTTACAAAATGGGAATCATGATCAAGGTCTTTCTCTTAACAGCAAGACAGTCCCTGACCTGACCTCAGAGGGTTTAAAAATGTGCTCAAGATGGGACCATTGACACAGAGGGATTCACTACAGCTCACTGGTGGGAGGGAAAAAACTTCATTTATGTGAGGTGCATATGATGGAAGCTACAGTGCTGGTTCCCTTGGCAACCTACACATCTGTCCAGTTGCTTTCTGCTTTGAGCTGACCTCTCCTAAGAAAAACACCTAGTGCACAATATTTGGTTACACCTGTGTGTACTTATTAGCTGTATGCAATATACATGCACACATAATGTTATAGATGTATGTAATGAATGTGTATATATTTTTAAAAAAATAATTTCTACCAGATGGAATAACCATGTTCTCAACATGTTTTCCAATACTTTTTTTGTTTTCTTGTATCTTTATTTTTGTCATAATTTTATGCTTAGTAAAGAGTACAATTTTATCTGAAGACTTTGTTCTGCTGTATTTGCTGTTCTTCAGTTACTTCCTGACCATTAGAAAATGTCTGATTTAAAAGCAAGTGCTGTGAATTTGCTTTTAAGAAATCACTGCTTGCTCAGAGTCAGATACGTGAACGTTGCACCAAGTGCTAGTTTGCAGGCACTGTGACTGGTCTCATGGCCCACATGAAGCATATGATAATAAATGTGATGCTGAATTCATGCCTGCTACGGTTCCTTCCTCAGGGACTCTTGCACAAGCAGCATGTTCCTACCTGATTCAGAGTTACGTCTCTCCCTGTTCCTGACATTTCCATCAGAAATGGTGTTACTCTGTTTCAACGTTACATGACACACACTTCACTCAGCAAGTCATGCTGAGCAACGGCTGTCCTCAACACAGGCTTGGACCAAGTCTGTACGTGCCCAGTGCCCTTTCTCTGAACATACTCGTAATACCCTCCTGAAAGGGTCCTTTCCTCATTCAGAAGGAACACGCAAGGGCAGACTCCTTCCACAAGACCATGACAGACGCATTACTTAGACCACTGACTAAAAGTAGGGTGTGGGATGGAACTTCGAGGGCTTATAGCTGTCATGCTGAGGAAGGCCTTCTGCTCAGCTAATGAAAAAGGCTGTGAGCACCAAGTATTCCAGCAGAGCCAGGTCCAACACCAGGGGGCACCTCAGCCAGTGCCCAGGAGGTCCTGGTAGGTTGTTTCCCCAGGACATACTCACAAATGTGCTGCCACAGATGTGCTCTCTGTCCCAGTCCCTGTTTAAGTTCATGGGGAATATATCCATCTCTCTCAAAACAGACACCAACCTTGCAGAGCTACAGTTATGGGTAGGTGACTTCTGTTTCTACCATGATAGTAAGAGAGGGAGGAGAAGGGAGGGACAAGACCAGGAGCTGGCACCAGCCTGTGCATCCTGCTGGGAGGCCAAGGGACAGCAGCCAGGTCCACGCATGTCTAATTTATTCCTTCCAGGGATACTGAGAACGGAGCTTTATTTACAGCTTCTGGGCTGTTCTTTGGAGTGGAGGCTGGCATGCCTCGTATACCTCAACTGAGAATTGCATCCTATCTTGCTGCCACAGGATGTACTGAAAGCTCATAGCTGTAAATTTACAGATGTTTTTTCCATGTACTGATTTTTCTCCCATGGTGGAAGGCAGTGGCAGGCACTCTCTGCCCTTTGAGTGGTCCTCTAGGGCTGGGTGAGTAATGCAGTTTTGTGGTGATTCACAACCTGGGGAGTAACAATGCAACTGAAATACCACAAACATAAAAGTTCTTGGCTGCAGAAGCATTCTCTCATTTTGGTTGGGAGAATATTTTGTCATGGGAGCCGATATTTCCCTAGCTGTAGTTGACAGAGATGTTCTTCATTGCATGAACATGCCACAAAATTTACTATCACTGTACTGTCACAGTGTTAGACATCACAGCTGTCATGGTGTCCAGATTTTGGATATGACACTGTAGCTTGAGTTTTAATTTCATCTGCGCAAAATGACTGAGTAATATTCTGCATAGTACAGCATATAAATAATTCAGCTGCTTAGAGAGTGTTACAAATAAAAATAGAAATTATTTAACACCACTTTTTAATTTGAAGTAAGACCAGCTACTCAATTTTAATATTCTTGGCTCTAATTTAAATTTTTTTTTTTCCTTGTGTGTCCCTTTCTTCATAAGTGACAAATAAAGGATTTTTCCTCCAGGAGATACCGTGTTTGTACTGACATTGATAAAACCAATTTTTTTTATAAATTTTAATTAAATCAGGAGGATATGTCTTTTCCTGTTTCCTTTATTACTGCAACTTCCTCCAGCATTCACTGTATAATATTAGAGGAGGAAAAATAATTTGGTAGAAATATTGGATTATTATCAGAAGATCGCTATGTGCCTTTTACAGTTTTCATTACACTTCATAAATGCAGATATTTACCAACATTGCAAGGTAGTTTGAGTTCTAATTTTCTTTGCTTAGATTCTTAGACCCTTTAATAGTGGACACTTTATTCAGATAGAGTACTGCTTCCCATCTATTTTTGCAGGGTGTCAGTCTGATGGTATTTCTCTTTGATTTACCAAGTCATTAAACGCTGCGAGATGCTAGCTGGTGTTAACAATCGTGCTCATATCGCTCTACCAAAAGTGGTTCAAATGGTTATTGTCACCTGGAGGCCATTTCCTCCAGTGCTGAAAACATCAAAACTGATTGTGTGAGCACTCCGGGCTGCTTCACAGCAAAGTAACCATAAATTAACTCAAATGGTCTTCGGCCTCAGAGGTCAGGCAGCAGTGGGGTAAAGTGAAAACTGCCAACAGGCAAGCTAAATTATATCCTGCAATTACCTTACATTTTCGTTACGTTACAATGAATAGAAAGCCCTTCTTAAGTCATATGAATTGAAAGAGAAAAATAAAAGATACAGGGTGGACAGTAAGGGGAGGGGGGGAGCAGTTTGAAAACATTCTAGGCATGGTCCTTGACTAAATGCTTAAGGTGACTTTTTTTAGCAGGATAGTTTTGAGGTGGGATGGCAAAGGCAGGATGGACAGTCAGAAGCAGGCTGTGGAAAGAGAAACCTGAGGAAAGAATAAAAATCAGCTTGGTGAGGAAGGGCATAATTCCAGCCCATGGAATGAACTGGCTTCAGAAACGGTGGGTCTGATGGCAACAATTTCAAATAAATCTCTTGAGCTGGGAGAGGTGGTTGAGAACATGAGCCAGGCAATCGAACGTGTAGCTTGTTATTCATGTTGGTTAAGTGGCTGTGGACATTATTTATTTGCAAACTGCCGGTTTGTATAGCTCAGCTGCGCTAAAGGCGAGCAAGTGTGCCCGTCACGCGTGTCCCTGCCTCTGCGCTGGCTCAGCAAAAGGCTGTCGGGGGCACGAGGTACCCTGAGTGTGTGGGCTCCCCCCTGCCGTTATCTCAAAGGATGCACTGGCACACAGTGATAGGCCATGGAGCATATGGCAACTGTGGTGCCACAGAGCAGACTGAATTTGCCACTAGAGAAAAGAGCAATGAGGAGGAAATGAGGACAGCTGCAGAATCTACTTACTCGATTCAGCACAGAAAAACACACCAACAAATGCCTTTTATGCTGTTAATATTGTTCCACTCTATAAGCTTTTACAATTCTATTGCAAAAAACATCAAATATCAATTTATTTGTATAATGCACTCACTGAGGTACATCATACATTTACTGAGCAGTTGAGGCTTATCATGCTGCAGTTCGCAAGCTCTCTCCATGCCAGCGCGTAACTGATGATAGGAAGGTTTCCTTGCTGATCCCCAGCCCAGTCTGTAGGACGTCTCGAAGCAGTAAGAACCCCCTGCACATCTGCATCATCTTATTTACACTTATAAATCCAGTCAGATGCCTGTTTGACTGGCTCAGAAATGGCTCGGAAGAATCCTATTTCTGCATTGAATTGTGCCAGTTATTCCCCCAAACGTAAGATGCTCCTTCCTGCCTCCTCCTTATTCTTTTTCAAATCTGGAAATTGTCTTCTCGGTTGCAAAGGGAATTTTCTGGTTTGCACATCCTTACCCTGAAGGTGAAAGACAATGTACATTCAGTTTGTGCTCTTGTAGGTGTGCTCATCCCTTCTGTTTGCATTACATGCACGTGTCCTCTGCAAGCTTTTTTTAGCAATCCATAACCCAAGTGGAAACCCCTCTCCTCTCCTCAGACCCTGTTTCAGCCCATTTGCTCCTGTGAATAACTCTCTTGTTAATGGCAGAGCATTCCCATCCCCATTAAGGAACAGATGGTGGGAGTTTATAACTACATGATGAAAGCAAACTCTGTTTATGACAATGTGTAACTTTGATTCCTAACTTAGGGCATGTTCTAATTACATTTTCCATTTGCAGCTCTGTGTTTATTTCCACATTCAATTCTAAATTGGTTCTACCATCAATATTAAAATGTCATCCTTTCAGCTGCTCAGCTGGATTCAAGAATCCCACTTCTTGCGGTTGTCATGGACCAGCATTGTGTTTTCAATTTACGACCATATATTATAATACAGAGAGACCAACATTACCCTAGTAGTGCTTTGTTTAACTGACATTATTATGACATGTAAGAGAATAGGAATAATAATACAATCTATTTGACCATAAGGAATTAATTACTAGAGCAAGATGCAGACCACACAAACCACTCCTGATCTCCTTTCTCTGTCTTCCTTCTGCTCAGTTTTTCATGGCAATGAGCACGCCTGCAGCCTAACTCCAGCTGTCATGGGACTTTTCGTGCTATTCATAGGAGTAACTATTGATTTTAGGACAATAGAAGATTGATCACTGCTGAGTCTGCGTGTGGGTCTGAGGCACTAAAATCCAATTTAAGGAGGCTTTGGGCAACCTGTGATGTGATCCTTTAGTTATTAGTGAAAAGCAATATTTTGCTCGTATTTTTCAGGTAATCACTTTTATCTCTCACAAAGTTCGGTTTCACTCAGCCCATTCCCAGAGGGAGTCGTGTTTAATGTCTTATGCCAGCTGATATACATGTGCATATGTGTATATATATATACACACACATATGTTATGTATATGTATGTATACATATTTTGTGTATATATGTATATACACATATGTTTTTTTTTTCCCAATAACTCAGAGCACTTAAAAAATGTGCTTTGTAGTTGGAAAAAGAGATTCAAGAAATGGCTAGAACAGTTTGCCTTTAAAACTTCATTTTTTACAAAAATTTTTTCTACTTTTTTTGCCAACGTACATTTCAATGGCATTTTAAAAGTCAAAATTTTCCGTTTCAAATTTTGTTAATGGCAAAATGTCCCTTTTTGACCTTGTTCTTGATTAAGCGAAGTTATATTCAAAAACTGATTTTAAAATACTATTTTCCACACTGTCGATAACATTTTAATACAAACTTAATAAATTACAAAATAATCCATATGACCAAAAATAAGGAAGTAATCACTAATAGAAATGAAGCCTTTCTTGGTGCCAAACGTCTGAAAAAAGGTCAAGAAATCTCTGACAAGCATCAGCAAGGACCAGTGGTGGGAATGGAGCTGCAGAGCAGACGGCTGCGCTGTGTGCCAAAGCCTCTTGGGAACACAGCTTTGTCACCCTGTACTCGGCACTGGTGAGGCCCCACCTTGAATACCGTGTTCAGTTTTGAGCTTCTCACTGCAAGAAAGATATTGAGATTCTGGAGCATGATGCTGGAGTCAAATCCATTTGGCGGCCAGTCACAAGTGGTGTTCCCCAGGACTCAGTATGGGGGCTGGTTCTGTTTAATATCTTTATCAATGACCTGGATGAGAGGATCGAGTGCCCCCTCAGTAAGTTTGCAGACAACACCAGGTTGGGCGGGAGTGTTGATATGCTTGAGGGTAGGAGGGCTCTACGGAGGGATTTGGACAGGTAGGATCGATGGACTGAGGCCAACGGTATGAGGTTCAACAAGGCCAAGTGCCAAGTCCTGCACTTGGGTCACAACAACCCCATGCAGCGCTACAGGATTGGGGCGGAGTGGCTGGAAAGCTGCCTGGTGGAAAAGGACCTGGGGGTGTTGGTTGACAGCCGGCTGAACATGAGCCAGCAGTGTGTCCAGGTGGCCAAGAAGGCCAACAGCATCCTGGCCTGTATCAGGAGTAGTGTGGCCAGCAGGACTAGGGAGGTGATTGTTTCCCTGAACTCAGGACTGGTGAGGCCGCAGCTCGAGTACTGTGTTCAGTTTTGGGCCCCTCACTACAGGAAAGACATTGAGGCACTTGAGTGTGTCCAAGGAAGAGCAACAAAGCTGGTGAGGAGTCTGGAGAACAAGTCTTATGAGGAGCAGTTGAGGTAACTGGGGTTGTTTAGTCTGGAGAAAAGGAGACAGAGGGGAGACCTTATTGTTCTCTACAGGTACCTAAAAGGAGGTTGTAGCAAGGTGGGGGTCAGCCTCTTTTCCCAAGAAACAAGCAACAGGACAAGAGGAAACAGCCTCAAGTTGTGTTAGATTGGATATTAGGAAAAATTTCTGCACAGAAAGTGTTGTCAAGCATTGGAACCGGCTGCCCAGGGAAGTGGTTGAGTCACCATCCCTGGAAGAATTTAAAAAATTTGTAGACATGGTGCTGAGGGACATGGTTTAGTGGTGGACATGACAGTGCTAGGTTAACAGTTGGACTTGATGATCTTAAAGGTCTTTTCCAACCCAAGCAATTCTACGATTCTGATTCTATGATGGAGTCTGAAAAACTCTGCATTTTTCAGCTATGCCACCAGCAGCATAGCTGCACAAATTGTCCTAGCAGCATTAATTGCCCTGATCCTTCCATTTCACCTGCCACTTGCTGTGATTCTTTGAAGAGCCTCTTCTCCCATCTTTGCTCTTGGCAACAGTAGTCTCCTATAAAATAAACTCAGCATAGATAAACTTTGTACAAAGCAGAGCTGATAAGCAAGTAGAAGTATAGGTTCCATTTTAAAGAAGGAACGGATTTTTTGTTTCCAATTACTTTTACTCCATTATTCATCACAAAGCCTGTGCATGAAAATTTTGCATCAGAAATTTAGGTGATTCAGCCAGTAGACCAGACCTCAAACTCATTCATGCACAAAACCATTAGGACCAGAATATTGAAACGATCTCTTGAAGATAAAAGCTGAAGACACAATGAGTGTGTCCTGCTGCTTAACTACACACATTTACGAAGAGAAGAAAATTTCATGAGCAGCTCATGAAACAAAGAAGCTTTTCTTAGAGGATCATGGGTAGAGTTTGACAAAGATAGCTGCCCTTTCTAAATGCATTTTCTTTGAGACAGAATGTTGCACTCTATCCAAGAAAAAGGGATTGATGCCAGACAAGTTGAATAATATAAAACTTTAATCCCAGGTTCAAACCATACCAGTAAAACCCCTGTGAGCTGTGTTTGTACTGTTAGTGCCATGACAGTCGAATCCTTGGTTTTTGCAATAATGTAATAATTTAGGGTGTTTCTTCAAAAACAAGAGATGTTGCTAAAATGAAAGTAGTTGGCTATACCCACTATTGAACTTGCTGCTTTTCAAAATTCCCTGGCTAAAGTATTGACATGCCATTAATCATTCCATGGCTGACTTTGTCTCTTCATTTCAGTGAAGAGAGTTGTAGCTTTCCAGGAGTTAAGTCCTTAGCTGGTATGTTCCATCATTCTCTCCATGAAGTTTTCCTATTTTTTTTTATTAAGTAAAGAGAATTATAAGTTACTATATGCTGGACCAGAGCCAGAAAGCATCATGTATGAACTTTGGAGTATGTAAGGCAGTCAGCAGTGTTTCTCTACTTTCATCATATGATTTTTTCCCTTTCATTGCTGCCAATGAAGAATTCCTGCTGAGCTTTGTTCAAGTGTTTGATGTGTACCCAGGTAAATGTTTAAAATGAGGTGTAAAGGTTTATAAACACAAACCGACCTTTACCTGACTCTAGGAATGAACTCAGTAAGAAGGAGCAGCTGGTTTGTGTGTGCATGAGGCTTTGAGGACACCAGGTCTAGGCAATGAATAGAGATTACAGGGGTTAGGGAGAAAGATGGACAAGGACTAGAGCTCAATGAATTCATAAAATGGTGACCTTGCAGAAGCCAGGAAGCTGAAGCTCTTCTGAATCTCTAAAGAGATTTTAGGCATAAAATTCAGAAGAGAAACAGACACAGTGGTTGACTGACTGAATTTATTACTGAAATTATTTGCTGTACAAGCTTCCTGTACTCTTCCAGGGCATTGCACTGTGTATATATGACACACATTTTAAGAATTTCACTGAGGTATCAGGGCTAAAATTGGCATCAGGGGAGGGCAGGGACACGGTGGGGAGGCATCTTGGTATCAGTTATGTCAGGCTGATTGCCGTTCTCTGAGATCAGAGGTGGGTTTTCAGCAGCAGTCACAGCAGCTCCTGAAAAACATTCAGTTTTAATCTGGACGTGCCAAATCTGGAGCTTTTGTGTCTCAGCCGCTAGAGAAACAATTTTCTCTAAGGATTTTCTCTCACCTCAGTTGTGTGTTTGACCCTCGATAGACAATTACCATGCCCCCGTTGTGTTTGCTTGGTGGCAGAGACAAATAGATGAATTTGTCTCTGTAATTTGCACCATCTCAAGTTCTGTTGCAAAACTTCTCTTTTGCTGTTCCACAGTGAGCCCTACAGACTGAGAGCAAAATAAATCACATCTCTCTGCCTGTACAGAGCAGTCACATCTTGAGTAGAAGAGGAGACCGGGCTGAGGCAGCTGTGCAGTGGGGTTGAGACTCTGGTGGTGTCGGCAGAGATTGGTGTCTGCCTGCCTGATATTAAAGACCAAAAAGCTGTTGGGTTGATATTACTTTATGTGCTGTGACAGCCATTTTCAGTGGCTCTCCACTGGCAGACAGGTATTTGTGAGCGTATCCCACCCAGGCAAACTTTCTGCCACTGGGGTGGGTAGCCCAGATTTTATCCAACCACCTCTCTTTCTCCCAAGCAGATATGTTTCTAGTTTCATTGAGTTTTAGGTACTTTCTGTGCGATAGAAATGGGTTAAAAGACACATGAATTAAATGCATTATATCTACTACAATAGAGCATGGCTCTTTTGAACCTCATTTAAAATACCCTCAGATCTTCATGACATTTTGGTATTAAAGTCCCTTTAAGAGTCCAGCTATTTTCTAGATTTCTTTTCTCCAACTTTTTGGTTTTTTTCTCTTCGCTAAACTGAAAATAATTAATGGGGTGAAAACAGTAATAAATGTTTTAGTCAGTTAACAAAATTGCTACTATGTGTTGACGCCATCCTCAGAGTGCGTTTCTGAGGAAACATCCCCTGGCTCTCCTGACTCTACCAACAGCACCAACTACATCTCTGCTCACTGTGAACGCAGCCTAGGCTCCCTGGTCACACGTAAACCCTCTGCAGAGACAGAAAAAATTCAGTGGCTTAGCCTACAGCTGAGTCCCAGAGCAATAGGTTTAGGGAATGCCAGGAATATCCATGAGCTACCTTCTTGGTCTAAGATTGGCAGTAATAGTTGGTAGAGTCCAAGGATGCTCTCAGGTTATGGAAGCTGCGGGCTTTTTGAAGGATGGGTGAGAAAAGTGAAACTTTATACATACATACCTTGTCTAGCCTTAACTATATAAAAGAGGGGGTCAAGCTAGTCTTCTCAAGGGAAGAGGGGAGAGAGAGATTAGCGTCTCCAGAGAGCTGCTAATGCCATTGTAGAAAAACTAGTGTTACAGTTTTACGGACTGAATTGATGGATTGTAGAGTGAGCTTAATTAACAAGCTGTGAGTCCCCTCTAAAATGGGTACCGCTTATTCCCACTGCATGTGGCAGACTGCATGGATTGCCAGATGATTGTTATTTCTGGAGGCAGATGTTGGAGCAAACCATGGGAGTCTTCAGAACATAATAGGGATTACTGACTGGTAGAAAGCTTTCTAGTTATGAAATTCTTCCATTGAAGAATTTGTAATGCATTAGAGTCTCCAAACACCTTGTCAAAATCTTATGATAATTAAATCTGAGAAACAGAGGACATGAAGTGTACAGCTAAGGAAAACTGTATTCTTTGCTAAAAAGACCAGTTCTAAAATTAATAGGTCCCAATAGTTATCCACTGAATTTTGGCATGTTTTCCTGTCTCTTCCTGAGCATGCCCCATAATAACATGCTTTTTAATACTGGACTGAACTATTGCAGCGTGTTATTTAAGGGCCATAGAGCCTGCTTCCAATTACAGCAGCCATTGCAGATGAAAGAATAATTTTACCAATGGTACACTCCATAATGAGGATGTGAGACCTGGAGAGGAGGGGGAAATTAGTTTCTTCTCAGAATTTTTATTACAGAATATCCTTTTTTGAAGATCGTACTTCTAGGAGTTGCCCATGGGGGAGACTAAACACTAAGTGTTGGGACTAGCAACATACATAAGACTCACTGAGAACCCAATGTCCTTGTCCATAAAATGACTTACTTTAGCTATTCCAGAAATTAGAGGTGTCTACGCATGAAATAGATGGGGAAGGGAACAGTTGTTTACTCGTCCGAACAGTCAGATAGCTCTGATATATGAGTGATCTTAGATAGAAAGCGATAAGCACAGGCATTAATCAAAACTACTTAGAGTTGCGGGAAACTTCATGGAAGCGGGAATTACTGCTATTGCCACCTGTCAACTTTCATTTCTTGAAATCGGGCCTGTGAAGAAACAGCTGTCAAAATAAGATTTAAGTACCTATTGAAAATCTAAACCTGACTGAGGTAAATAAAATAGCTACTTCTGTTTATTATTGAAATTGCCAGCTGGGAAATTGGCCATAATCATTTGGAACTGCTACAAATTGGTTTCAAATTATGGGAGTGAAGCCGGAGGTAGTTGAACCACCGGTTCAGCTGGAGGAAAAAGTGTGAATATCACATCTGTGCTGAAGTCACCCATGCAAGGACTGGCCATCACAAGGGGGTCCAGCTTAGGTTTACCTTCAGTAGAAAGCACTGGGAATGGGTATTTTCTCATACTCAATTACAGCCGCCTCAGCCACCATCTCATTTGGTGTTCATCTTCTGATAATCACTCTACACTGTTTTCCCACTGGGATAAGTCTTGATCACGCTAAGTCTGTTCTTCACCATTTTTACAGTAATGTCTCCAAATAGATATTTCCACCTTCACCGTGATTTGCACCATTTTGTATGAAAGGAGAATCAGTCCTAGTAAAATCAGTTTCTGTGCTGCGCAATATGCCTTTGGGTGCCTGTCTGTATGTAGATCTGTATTTGAAGAGGGCCACTTACCTACCCTTTCCCACCATGATTTAGGCTTTCAGGGACTTTGTGGAGAATGGATACCTGGTGGTGGCCGAATCTTGACAACACCAAGGACCAGATGCACACATGACCAGTCCTGCTGGTGGACAACTTTCTTGGTGCCACAGGCCCCCAGCTCAGCCTGCTTGTCCCTCCATCCCTACTTGCCCTGTGTCCAAGTCACCATAGTGACTTCTCACTTCTCACATAGTTCCCCTCATAGTGACTTCTTCACACTTACTACTGCAGGTAGGTGAGGGCAGGGGACTTCTTCATCCACTTGGGTAGCAGCCACCGTCCACAGAAAGGAGCTGGCTCAGCCAGCAGCATCTCTGGGGCTGCCCAGTGGACCATGCTGCTTGATACATCAAGGTTTTCTGTCAAATACAACTAAATAATTCTTGGACTGCAAATCCAGGGCATGCTGTGAGAAGGTGTACAACTTGCTGCCAGCATTGGTCATGGATGTTTGTATGGGACATCAGTGGTGGAGGCAACTTTTGGAGACAGCCATTCCTCTCCTCTGGCTGGATACGCATGTAGGACTTTCTGCCCCACCGCTTTTACAAAGTGTGAGTGGACTGGATCCATGTGAAGATAGGTCTGTGCACTATATGGTAAATAATACAAGTTTTTTCTGTTGCCTTATTGGGTGAATACAATGATTTGGAGCAAATTTCCTGGGCAAACTCTTATAATTTAAAACAGGTGCTTTCTGTGGACATTTTGAACGGACGTTCAAGTCAACTGACTCAAAATTATTTTTGCCATTAAATTTTGATGTAAGTATATCTACAGAAAGTGAACAGAAAATGACTGTGAACTCAGTCAAAGCACATTTATTTAATAAAAACATTTCCTGAAAAGATTCTGTGGTATTCATGCATTAAATATTTCTGAAGATTGAAAGGAGCTGTAATGGAAAGTGTGACATCAAAGACATTAACTGTCCTCACAAAGTGAGTTTGGAACATATAATTGAGATTTCTCAAATTCTTTGCTTGGAGAAAAAGGTTATTCATATTTTCTTCCTTTTCTGAAAGACTATCGTATCATCTTACGATGTGATGAAGTTAATCATCTGATTGATAATGATTTTTATTCTATTTGGTTACTGTTTGCTAGTCCCATTGTTTCTGGGAATAATACGGTTATCTGCAGTCAGGAAAGTGGTATTTGTAGCAGTAAAGACTAAATTGTCCTTGACTGATGTTGATCTCTGATTTATCAGCTGAAGATATTTCTCATGAGTGTGTGTGTGTGTGTGTGTGTGTGTGTGTGTGTGTGTGTGTTCGGGGATGACTGTAATTTTCATTATATTTCCACCTGTCGTATATTTGTGTCATCTCATAACAGAATTACAAATTCTGCTTTCTCAACTATCTAGCAATTTACCTTAACTCATTTTGGATACTGGTTAGCTGATAGCAAAATCTAAGATAACAACCTTTTTTCTCACTTTTTCCTTAGCTAATTTTTATATTTGCATTTGCCTATACTTCACAGCTTATTCAAATTACTTTTAAAGTTTTCAGTGCTCATTTCTTACTGTCATCACTTGAGGGTTAATCAGTTCACAAACCACTGCCCATCCACATTTCAGTGGCAATAGCTTCAATAACTATTTGTAGGATTTACAGCCCTACCTGATACGTACAGATCGTAGACTTACAGAATCATAGAACAGCCCAGGTTGGAAAGGGCCATGAAAGATCATCTGGTCCAGCCTTTTGTGGTGAGAGGAAGCCTAGATGAGATTATCTAGCACCATGTGCAATCACATCTTGAAAACCTCCAGTGATGGAGATTCTACCACGTCCCTGGGGAGGTTGTTCCAGTGATTGATTTTCCTCACTGTGAAAATTTCATTCTTCTATTGGGATGAAACCTCCCCTAGTGCAACTTGCACCTGTTGCTCCTTGTCTTCTCCATGGGGCTCCTTGTGAAGAGAGAGCCTCTGTCCCCTTTGTAGCTGCCACTTAAGCACCGGAATACTGTGTTGCGGTTCCCTGAGCCTTCTCTTCTCCTTCAGTCTTTCCTCATAGGGCAGGTTCTCCAGCCCTTTGATCATCTTCATGGCCCTCCTTTGGACTCTCTCCAGTCTGCCTGTATCTTTCTTGAATTGTGGGGAGCAGAACTGGACACAGTACTCCTGGTGCAGCCTGACAAGCGCTGAGTAAAGTGGGATGATCACATCTCTGTCCTGCTAGTAATAATGCCCTTGCAGATGCAGCCCAGGAGCCAATTTGCCTTCTTTGCTGCAGCGGTGCACTGCAGACTCATGTTCAGCTTGTTGTCCACCAAGACACCCAGGTCCCTTTCAGCAAGGTGCTCCCCAGCCACACAGATCCTAGCCTGTACTGGGCTCTTTGTTTATGTGGTCCAAGGTGCAGGATCTTGCACTTGTCTTCGTTAAACTTCGTACAGTTCTTGCTAGCCCACTCTTCCAGCCAGTCCAGGTCTCTGTAAAATGGCTCTCCCATCTGACATGTCCACCTCACCACCTAGTTTGGTGACATCAGCAAATTTGTTGAGGGTGCTTTTGAGTCTTTCTTGTAGATCACTTTTTGCTTTGTCCCTGTTGGTGACATGGTCCTCATGCCAGGCATCCATGGTTTCCCTGGAAATGCTTCTGAGAGAAACCTGCTGAGAACTTGCATGCTGGTGTTCAAGAGTCTGGTTGCAAAGGTGTTACTGGCCGTATCTGTGTTACTGGCATGAAGTCAATAACAAATTTAGATGAGAAAGGGACAGAGAACTCCCAAAGATGCCTTCTCCAGCCACAAGTTCTAGAGACATCAAAGCAAACCTCTGCCCTCCCTACAGCTGGGCTGTGGCTTTGGTGACTTTCCTGTTCTGACACATGCTGTAAAAGTACTCAAAATGAGGGCCTGGTCTTGTGTGCTCATTGCAGAGCTCTCCAGGTTTGGAGGAACGTATTGGTCATTTAATGATTTACATATGCTTTATAATTATTTGAAGGTCTGCAGACCTCCTGACACTTAATCAATAGACCTTAGACATGGAAACATGAATGCATGAGAGGGTGGATTCACCAGTCCTGAGCAGAATACACCACTTAACACTCTTGATTTGTCAACATATCTACAGCACGTGGGACTGACTGGGTATTTGTTCTGCAATTTTTAAAAATTTTTGTCACCTGTTAGGTGTCCCAAAGGATCCAGCACCATAGAAACTTTACATAGTGTTAGAGAAAAATGCATATTTTATATGCATTCTTAATGCATTGAAATAAAACTGGAAAACAGTCTCAATTTTTCTGTTTTATACTCGTTCATTCAACAAGTACTGACACTTCCTTTAATAGAGCTTGATGTTTCCATAGTTGTTTTCCTTCCCTCCTTTTTTTGTGCAATAAATCAGTATTATAATGGTGTCAGATTACAGCAGCTCTGGAAAGTGTGTGCATTGGGAAACCAAAGAAAAATGGGAAATTTAGTATTTCTCATATTCTGCTTGTTTCATTTGCAAGCCGGATTGAAATGCTAGAAGTGAAACCATAATGCAATGAAAATTTAATCAAAAAGTTGCTCAAAATCCATAATAAAAGTAAACTGGAAATAGTAGTTGGGAAGACAGGAGTAACTGTTGGCTTTTACCCACAGTGAAAAGCATTTCATACTCAGAAATGTGCAGTTTTGCAGGTTTCGCCTTCCTGAACCTACATGTCTGGTTGGTAGGTAGAGCTGAAACTTTGGCCTTCCTTTGCACCCTGAGACCTATTCCACTGCCTGGAGTCCACAGGGGATTTACAACCTAAGAGTGACATTGCATCCAAGGCATTCAGCCTTCCTGGGATGGTATAGTCACAGTCCAGTACGTACAGAGTTACATTACTTATACTGGGGCCTTAAGTTTGTCAAGATAGGCTTAGAAGGAGTCAGAATTATCTTTTATCTAATTTTGTTAGGTTATCTGACTAAAGGCTAAACACTATAATCCCAAAGGCCCAGCAAGGATCACAGGATGACTGACAAGTGGAAACTCCCACAACCTGCCAAGCAGAGATGGAGCCCACCACCCCGGCTGCTCCCTGAGGCCATCCCAGGGGAATGATTCAGCCAATGTCCCCAGTGGGAAACTGCCAACAGGGCTCAAGCAAAGAATCTCTCCCCTCCAAAAGCCATGCAAAATAAAGGGGGTTATTGCCTAGAGTGGACTAGGACTTGCTATTGGATGCAGGGGCAAGAGAATTTGGGGAGGGTATAAAACTCATTCTAGGATATTTTTAGGGAACTGTGAGAATTTGTGGAAATTATGATTAGGCAAAGGACCAAAGACAGGGAAAGGGAGGGACCACAGTGGTCAAGGGAGAAATACATGAGAAAATAGAGGGGTAAAGGGGATAAAGTTTGCTGGTCACATGTAAACATGGCTGCTGGTCTGGATGTGTCTCTAGCTAGGCAGTCTGTCAGTCTTCTTATTAAACTATTCCTACTTTCTGCATGTATGTGCTCTCTGTTGTGTGTGTGTGCCTGTATGTGCACATGTGCGTGATCCACTAGCAAACTGCAAGTCAGAGTAGCTGGAGAGCAGGGTAAGAGGTCCAGGTGGCAGTCACTAGGGAGGGATTGCAGGTCTGAGGTCGGTGTCAAAAACAGGAGGTGACCAGGCAGTGGAAGACTGAGGCTGGATGGACTCAGGGTCAAAGGACAGCTAACGGGGAGACATATGGAAAGGGGTGGATGTGTGTGACCATGGGCAATACCTGCTCAACATCACTGCTGCCAAACCTGGGGATGCAGAGCCACAGCAGGTAGAGTCAGCGGGCAGCGACAGGAGAAAGCCCCTGGGTCCTCAGGTTCACTGGATCCTGCAAGCTCTAATAAAATTCAAAAGCCAGAATCTATGTATATTTATGAATATTTAATATGCGCTACAAGTGTTCATCAATTTGATATTAAAGCAACAAACATAAATTCAGAAAGCCTGTGTAATCAAAGGCAGTGTTGGAGGACAACTTATTTCATTTGGTGTTAGTCTACAGCAGTTCACATGCTAAAACTATATTTAAGCATATCATACTGCGATTAGATTTTAAATAGTAATTAGATACTCACACTTTTGAACATAACACCTTGATGTCTGCCTATTTATAACTTCAGTTTGAAGTCTGCAAAAGAAGTAAAATAAAATTTTCATTATCACTTCATGTAGATTTCAACATTTCAAGAAAGCTGGAAGTTGATAAAATGGCTGCAAAATTATATATTCTGTTTGTAACTCTTTGTCAGAATTGGATGCTTTACATTCCCCAGGACCACCAGAAACATTTTCCTGTAATGTTCAAAGCCATCTGGAAAGTCTTTGTAAAACTGAAGTGCATTCATCTGCCTGATATGCTAGCTAGAGAGAAGAATTCATCTTTTGTTCTGGGTTATTTGAAATAAACTGAGTGAATTCAAAGATGCAGCAGACACATACACCACACATAAAACCAGGGCACTGAGTTTATGAAATTGCTGCTGTTCTCCCTCCTGATAATATACTGTTGTTATCTCTATTTGCCAGGACATTTTTGCCATTTTTAGATTAAACTTGCTTTCAGTTTTCTGACAGATGTAAATACCTTCCTTTTACCATCTTGCCTTTAAGGCTTTCAACAGCTGAAGCTGTTTTTTAAAGTGCATGGAAGATATTCATCACTTCCTGTAACACATTACACTTTTAGACTGTATCGTCTGAAGTTTTCACCACTATGAGGGGACCAGCTATTTGCACTGTAACTATGTCTTGTTTGCAATTATGTCATCTTATCACTCAAGAGTGTGATTGCCCTAATTTTCTTTGTGAAATGTTTGTTTTTAATGCTTTTGAGAGCTAGAAGTAAAAACTAAAGACCTACATAGATATTGATTTTATTGCCATTACTTTGAACCATCTTTAGGCAATATCCCTTTGTTTAGAAATAAGTACCCAAGTGCAGTGTGTTCCAGGATTCTGGCAGCAGCTGGGAAAACCCACTGTTTTGTTGGGAATTTTATGATATTTGTGAAATTATCACAAACTCCCTTAAAGATGGCGAAATCCCCTGCTGTTAGGAATATCAGCTGCTATATGAAAGAGATGAGCAGTACAGGGAACATGTTGCAAACAACTATGTACTCAAAAAATTAATGAGGTTCAACAAGAGCAAGTGCAAGGTCCTGCACCTGGGAGGAAGAATGCTAGGCACCAGTATAGGTTAGGGGTGGACCTGCTGGGAAGTAGTTCTGAGGAGAAGGATCTGGGGGTCCTGGGAGATAGTAAATTATCCATGAGCCAGCAATGTGCCCTTGTCGCCAAAAAGGCCAATGGAGTCCTGGGCTGCATAGGGAAGAGTGTGGCCAGTAGGTCGAGGGAGGTCATTCTCCCCTCTACTCTGCACTGGTGAGGCCACAACTGGAATACTGTGTCCAGTTCTGGGCTCCCCAGTTCAAGAGAGACAGGGAACTGCTGGAGAGAGTCCAGCGTAGGGCAACAAAGATGACTGAGGGATTGGAGCATCCCCCTTATGAGGAAAGGCTGAGAGAGCTGGGACTCTTTAGCCTGGAGAAGAGAAGGCTGAGGGGAGACCTTATTATGGCATGCAAGTATCTAAAGGGTGGGTTGAAGGGGGATGGAACCAGACTCTTTTCAGTGGTTCCCAGTGACAGGACAAGGGGCAATGGGCACAAGTTGGAACATAGGAAGTTCCGTTCAAATACACGGAAAAACTTCTTTATGGTTCGGGTGACAGAGCAGTGGCACAGGCTGCCCAGGGAGGCTGTGGAGTCCCCTTCTCTGGAGATTTTCAAGACCCGCCTGGATGCAGTCCTGAGTAATGTGCTCCAGGCAATCCTGCTTTGGCAGGGGAGTTGGACTAGATGATCTCTAGAGGTCTCTTCCAACTCTGAAAATTCTGTGATTCTGTGATTCTGTGAAATCAGATTTTTAGTGGGTACCTGAACATATGATGAGAAAAAGACATGCATATACAGTATTTCTTCCTAATACACTCCAAGCTTCCAACTGTTTTCAGCTCCAGAGACCTCCTTAAGCTGATGTCATTTCTGTGTAGCTTGGAATCCTCTAGTTTTCCTTCCATTAAATTGTCTCTCTGAGCCCATATAAACTGTTGTTATCCTCAGCAACCTGAAGCAAGGAGTTCAGAGATTTACCGCATTTTCAGTGAAGAACTTCTTGCATGACTGTCGCCTACCCGCAGCTGAGCAACACTCAGCTTTTCCAGCTACGGTCACTCAGAACAGCAAAAGAACCGTAACTGGAGCGTCATATGCAATTTCTGAAGTACTGCCACTCCACTGGATATTGCACATTAAAAATCATGCAGTTCCTGGAAGTCCTTGCAAATTTGCTGTTCCGCTAACAATTCAAGAAAGCTGATGATTTTATAAACGGTTTGCTTTTTCTTTTTTGACTATGCTTCATGTACAGTGCTCTGGAAGGAGTTCCTTCACCAAGCGCTGACTCTCAGAGTAAGGGAATGCATGAGGTGTGTGTTTAATCTGAAAATGCAAAAATGCATAACACATTCAGACCAAGCATGTTGCCACTTTGGTCTGTAATTTTTATGTTTTTGCTGCATCCTTTAGTTTGATGTGACTGGCGGATACGTGTGCTAAATCTGAGTTTGCTTTGCTAGCACAGCAACACTGCAGTATTTGTGCCTTAAAATTTGTCCTTCACACAATCTGTTTCTTCTGTGGTTCTTTTCTCACTGCAAATTCCTTATACGTTGCTCATGACTTTTTGCCTTTTGCAGAGCCAGACTCACAAACCAGCACTGCCCTTTGCTGTCAGCCGTATTGTCCTCATCCTTGACATGATCTTGTCTTCTCTTGGCTGACTTCAGAGCTTGCAAGATAAGCAACGTGCTTCAGAAAGTAATTTTTTACAAAAAGAAAAAGGAAAAAACTACATCCGTTTGTGCCCACAGGTCAGACTTCCTTGTCAGCCGCAGTCCTTTGTTTCCAGGTCAATCCTCTCCTATGGGCTGTCTAAAGGCTAGAGGCCTTATAGCTTCCAAACTCCTGGTCATCTTGCCAAAAGTTGGGCAACCCAGGAATCTGGCTGGCCTGGACACCTGGAAGCCTCATGTTCCTCAGCTAGTCAGCATCTTAGAACTGGCTGTTTCCAGAAAAAGGTATTGCACCACCTCAGCTCTTCCAAAATTTGGTCTTCTTTATGGTATAAGGCTGAGGATAAGGCTGAGGTACTTAATGCCGTCTTTGCCTCAGTCTTCAGCAGTAGGACCAGTTGTTCCTTGAGTTCCCTAACCCCTGAGCTAGAATACAGGGATGGGGAGCAGAATGAAGCCCCTGTAATCCAAAGGGAAATGGTGAGGGACCTGCTTCAGCACCTGGAGGTGCACAAATCTATGGGGCCGGATGGGATCCATCCAAGGGTACTGAAGGAGCTGGCGGAAGTGCTCACCAGGCCACTCTGCATCATTTATGAACAGTCCTGGATAACCGGGGAGGTCCCAGCCGACTGGAGGTTGGCAAATGTGACACCCATCCATAAGAAGGGCCGGAAGGAGGATCCGGGGAACTACAGGCCAGTCAGTCTGACATCGGTGCCTGGGAAGGTCATGGAACAGATCATCCTCAGTGCCATCACACGGCACATGCAGGAGAACAAGGTGATCAGGCCCAGTCAGCATGGGTTTGTGAAAGGCAGGTCATGCCTGTCAAACCTGATCTCCTTCTATGATGAGGTGACCCGCTTAGTGGATGAAGGAAAAGCTGTGGATGTTGTCTACCTGGACTTTTGCAAGGCTTTTGACACCGTTTCCCATAGCATTCTACTGGAGAAACTGGCTGCTCGTGGCCTGGACAGGTGTACCCTTCGCTGGGTAAAAAACTGGTTGGATGGCCGTACCCAGAGAGTGGTGATAAATGGAGTTAAATCCAGTTGGTGTCCAGTGACAAGTGGTGTCCCCCAGGGATCGGTGCTGGGACCGGTTCTCTTTAATATCTTTATTAATGATCTGGATGAGGGGATTGAGTGCACCCTCAGTAAGTTCGCAGACGACACTAAACTGGGGGGGCGTGTTGATCTGCTTGAGGGTAGATTGGCTCTGCAGAGAGATCTGGACAGGCTGGACAGATGGGCTGAGGCCAATGGTATGAGCTTCAACAAGGCCAAGTGTCGGGTCCTGCACTTGGGTCACAACAACCCCATGCAGTGCTACAGACTGGGGGCGGAGTGGCTCGAAAGCTGCCTGGCAGAGAAGGATCTGGGGGTGTTGGTGGACAGCCGGCTGAGTATGAGCCAGCAGTGTGCCCAGGCAGCCAAGAGGGCCAACAACATCCTGGCCTGCATCAGGAATAGTGTGGTGAGCCGGAGTAGGGAAGTAATCATCCCCCTGTACTCGGCACTGGTGAGGCCTCACCTCGAGTACTGTGTTCAGTTTTGGGCCCCTTACTACAGGAGGGACATTGAGGTGCTGGAACGTGTCCAGAGAAGGGCTACCAGGCTGGTGAGGGGTCTGGAGGACAAGCCTTATGAGGAACGACTGAGGGAGCTGGGGTTGTTTAGCCTGGAGAAGAGGAGGCTGAGGGGTGACCTTATCACCCTCTACAACTACCTGAAGGGAGGTTTTAGAGAGATGGGGGCTGACCTCTTCTCCCACGTGGCAAGTGATAGGACAAGAGGAAACGGGTTCAAGTTATGTCAGGGCAGGTTTAGATTGGATATCAGGAAGCATTTTTTCACTCAAAGGGTTATTAAACTTTGGAATGGGCTGCCCAGAGAGGTGGTGGATTCACCATCCCTGGAGGTGTTTAAGAAAAGGGTAGATGAGGTGCTTAGGGACATGGTTTAGAAGTGGGTGTTTTTAAATCAGGGTAGGTTAACGGTTGGACTTGATGATCTTAATGGTCCCTTCCAACCTCACTTATTCTATGATTCTATGATTCTATGACTACAAAAACGTCTGGAAACTGCTGGTAAACTCACAGGAATTAGTTTGGGTTTTTTCCTGGCCAGGTGTGTCATGTATTATTTCAGTTGTTTACAGTACTGAAATTTAGATCTAAGTCATTACCCAGAATAGTCAGCAGTGGAAAACAAGCACGTTTTTGCCATAATTTAGCTGCTGTACATTAGATGTCCCCATAAGGACAAGAACAACTGTGCTCTGATGTGCCTGTTTCTTTTCACCAGCCATAAAGGGAGCCAGGGATGACTAGCTCCAATGCAGAGGTGCACGTTTCATTAGGTGAATTTCACCATTACTTCTCACATTCAGACCATGACATGACCTTAATAAGTTACAGTAGTCACTCCCAAACAGAAGGGCCCTGAGATATCACTGTGCCTCTTGATCTTATTTGTATCTTTGCCACAAGCACACAGCAGTAACAGGAAGGTGTGTTATTATGTATGCGATAGCATCTCAGTGTGCTACAGTCAATTTATTTGGGGAGTAATGCTAAGCTTGTTTGGAGAATAGCCAGAAAAAGATTTCCTTTACATTTCCCCAGCAGCTTGCTACTTTCTTATCTGCATTATCATAAATCTATAGAAAGTCCTTTATAGAATAACACACAATAAGGACAATACACATTATCTAAACCAGCACAGCAAGGAGCAACAACAACAGTGAAGCACAGAACATGGTTTTAAAGTGATGTTCCACTGCTGCAAAATTTGCGGGGCAACTTGAGCTAAGGGGGGCAGGTAGCTGTGACCAGCAGGGCACCTAAGAGCTGTTTCTGGCAAACAAAACATTTACCTCCCTTCTCAACCAGTGACACTTGTTCCCTCCTAACCCCCCGTTAATACTGCTGTGTCCAGAGAAACTGCCCAATCTACCCAGGCTTACTTGGCTGCACTTGCTACCAGTATCCCATGATGATGGGACTCTAGACAGCTTCTCAGAGATCCATTTTCTTTGCTCCTCAGGCATGCAGCAGAGAGTGGCCAGAACATTAGTGCAATGGATTCACTGAAATGACATGAACACTAAAATGATTTAATACTTGAAAAATACATAACTGGTTACAAAATGTGCCAATTTGATATTAATAGATCTTAAATGTGTATTTAAAATTAAGTCCTTTTGAGACTGAAGTGCCTTTTTGGGTCACAGCACATGTTAAAGACCTTTAAAAGGAATGTTTTAAAGGCCTCTAAATCAGTGTTTTAACTATAAGCATTTTCATTTAATTTAGATTTGGGCTTGAACAAAAAACCTAGCATCCAATTTTGCATGTCTTAAATTTGAGTCCCTTTCTGTTTGGACTTCAGTGGCCCTCCGACTGTTTATATTAGCTAGGAGTCTGGCCCCCAAAAAGTTGGCTTTGGCTAAATTGTAGTGGGGTATTTATTTTTAGTAAGTATTAAGATGATTAAAATAGTATCACTTTACTGTATAATCAAGTACTCCAAGCAGAGACCAATTTGCTATCCTACCTGGAATGCAAAAATAGACAAAGAACCATGTCACTGTAAAAGAAGGTATTTTTTACCCTATTTTCTTATTTTTTTTTGTATAATTGATTAGCTGTTATGCTAAATAATATCAAGGAGCTAGTACAAATTTTACATAAAACTCTTCCCTGTAGGAAAGTGGGATCTTGTTGAAATTTTCTATTAGAAAGAATACTCTTTCCGTAGACATTTCTACCAGGAAAATCCAAATGACATATTGTCTGTGTAAATCTTCATCTTCACCTTAGGCACTTCAAAATCCTGTGCTTATAGTCGCATTTCTGTCTTGATTCAATTTTCCATTATGAGCCCATGAAATGATTGGTCCCCATCACATGCCATCCTCCCTGCTTGGCAGGTACCACAGAGGCAAGACAGCAGGTGAGACCACAGCTCACCAGGGAAGATGTGCCGCAGGAGGAGAACAAGGCTCATGCATTCCTGAGCTATGATTCCTACAGGGCAATGTGCTGGGTCTAGAGGATGCAAAGACGTTTTCTAAAACAGAAAACGTTGAAATGTAACTGGTTTGATGTTTCACATATGAAAGCAATTAGACTTGTAGCCTCGAACCAGGACACACATTAAGTATTTCTGTATTCTGATTTTTGTCCTTGTGACAGAAAATCAAATATAAAAACATTGACATGTTCCACACAATGGAAATCTGGGAAGGGCTACTCTCCCCCAGCGGTATCTCTGCTGGAATACTGAGGATATTTGTTAGCATTATGATATCTGAGAGCTAGACAAAACCTTAAAAAAAGGATGAATTAGATACAGACTTGTTCTTTTTGTCTGGCTTATTCCCACTATTTCTTCTAATTTGAATTTGGGCAAGCTAGAGCTTATAAATAACTGGTGTGCAAAGCTAGCATTGACAGTGGTACCTGTACCTTTTCCTTTTGTTGTCAGGGACAAGAAGTAGTGTGGCGATGGAAGGAACTCTACGAAAGAGGTCTACACAAACACTTAGGGGAGCTGTTGGGATGGGACCTGAGTCAGCTGCAGTGTGGACAAGGTAGGACATCAGAGGCACATGACAGAACACCTGTGGGGCACAACACATGAAACTAATGAAGATGGGAGGGGAATGCAGATCCTTTTTCTGGAAATAATTATGAAATTTCTTCAGATTTGGCATATGCACCATTTCTCAATAAGCTTAACCATATGGGAAGTTTGATGCATCTGTTTTATTTCATTACTTAGCTCATTTTGGATATGAATACAGGCTGACACAGATGCTACATTTCTTAGAGAGTTCAGTTTTCATTAATTTTCATTCTTAAACTATCTAGTAGATTGAACTGTAAAATGTCAGAAAATTCATTCTGTTCACAAAAGGGTATTAATACTATAAGGGGAGGTTATGTTTTATTTCTCACCCATAAAAGAGAGAATGAATCTCTGTTTTAAGCAAAAAATGGTTATACTGCTATAAATCTGTATAACCTATTGATGGAGTCATGGTTTTACTTCCACAATTACCTGAGGTTGATGGTAAACAGCCAAGATTTACTCTTGGAAGAAGTTGAGCTGAAAAGTTGATTCTTCTGCTGAACAAGTCAAAGCCATTTTCCTTTGGAATATATGATGTACACATAAACAATCTCATTTTATTATGCTTGGTTTTTTTCACTTTTTACACTCACTTGCACATCATAGTCATACTGTGTAATAAAACTGCAGAAATTCTGCACTCCCCACAGGTTGGGTGTAGGATTGTTATTTACCACCACCTCATCCTCTTCACCACCAGGCACTGTGACAGGCATACAAATCTTTACAAGGGAGATTGTTAAGAGTAGACAGTTCATTTTTTCTGAAATTCAGACCAAGAATAAGAGATTACATGACCCCAGTACTTTTGATTTTGCTTTGGTTTTTTGGGTTTTTTTTCCATGTAAAAGCTGCTGAGTTTCCTGGTTTCTAAATTTCAGACTGGTTTTTGGATGTTCTACATCTCTTGCCAATGAACAGATAAAACCAAAAATAACAGAAGGGAAGCCTCAGAGACATTTCAAGTTATAAGTCTTGTTTAGCCAATATGCTTTGTGTTGCAACCATTCCTTTTCTTTGGCCCTTATGGTAAGAAGACACAGTGAACACTTGCAAATTTTGGTTTCAAGATGGTGTGTCCCCATACGTATCGCGGGAAGGGCAGAGAGCTTAAATCATCTAGTCCAACTGCCTGACCACTTCAGGGCTGACCAAAAGTTAAAGCATGTTAGTAAGGGCATTGTCCAAATGCCTCTTAAATGCTGACAGGCTTTGGGGCATTGACCACCTCTCTAGGAAGTCTGCTGCAGTGTTTGACCACTGTCTTGGTAAAGAAATGCTTCCTAATGTCAAGTCTGAACCTCCCCTGATACAGCTTTGAACCATTCCCACAGATCCTGCCACTGAATACCAGGGAGAAGAGGTCAGCACCTCCCTTTCCACTTCCCCTCCTCAGGAAGCTGGAGAGAGCAGGAAAAAAAGGCTTTATGGTCATGTAGAAAGGGATGACACTTTGCCTTCTTAACAGACTGTAACTGGCCAATAAATGCCTACAATGGAAGAAGGCTCAGTAGAGATGGGCAGCGACAATATGCCCATGAAGCATGGAGAATAATGTAGGGTGTGACTGATCACAGCTATTGCAAAGAAACTGACTTTATCTTAACACAAAGGGATCGGAGGGTGACCTTTGCTAAATACAGATAAACACTCATGTCAGTTGAGTGGATCAGCTGAATATCACAGTTGAGTGGATCAGCTGGTGGTGTAAATATCTCCCTGAGTTAGCCAGACCAGCACAGGGGGAATGAATATGTGGCTGGGGGCAGCACAGGGTATGAAAACTCAACAACTAACAAAAGAATTTGAAGAGAGCAATGGGCTTGAGCTGCCTTCAACCCACATACTCTTTCTCAGCGACTGGGGGCACCCAGCATCCTGACAGCAACCATATTACAGAAAGCGGCAGTGGGGATCACGCTGGTATTGTGATTGAACTGTATATTGTAATTGCCATATTTTGCTAAGTGTAACTTACATTTGTATTATGATTTCAGTATATTTTGTGTCATTCTGCTAAATCAGAAATCCCGTGTGAGATCAAATATCTTCAAATGAATAAATTTGATATTAAACATTACACCCTCCAAACACGGAATATCTAAAAGAACCTGGTCAGAGAGTATTGGACTCTAACACAGACTTATTGACATGTGCATTTGTCGCCTGTGAGTCTCTGACTGTGAGTCTCAGTGGGGAAGAAGAGGTGTCAAACAAGCAAGAATGTGGTGAAAATGGGGCAGCACCAAACTGGTGGAAGTTTTAAAGAAGACCTGGTGTTACTTGTTCATTTACCTGCACATCCATATTTGTCCCATTAAAGGGAGTATGTAAAATCCCCTGAACTGGCAAAAGATTTGCTAACAATGTAATTTTCGTAAGGATCTGGTCCATAGCACACAGTGAATGCTTTGCAAAATAATGAAACAACAGTGGCAATATGAGATCTTTTGTGCAATGAATCATACTGGTATTGATCACTGCTGTAATTTATCACACTTTCGGTGCTTCCAGCATTTGCTCATTGATGTACTCTGTTGGCAAAAACACAATATTGATCACTCATTATCATGGAAATTTGCAGAAAATCTGGTTGATATAAAATGAAGCATATTCTTCTGTTCAAAGCCATGGTAACAGAAAGAGCACAAACAGAATAAAGTAATTTGTTTCATGCATATCCAGGAAAGGAAATTTCTCTGCAGTTTTCTTGTAATAATTTTTTTTAAAAAGATCACTTAACTGTAGAAACAAAGTGAAAATAACTAAGAAGAGAAAAAAAATACAGCTCCTCATATAAAAAAAAAAAAGGTGATGCTAAGAATTTACTTGATATGAATTAATTTCAAATTTCCAAATTTTCCTCTTTTCATTTCTATCTCCTGACAGAGCTATCTTCATAGGACTTTTCACACTGATTTAAATTTCAGGTCTAATAGATCCAAAGCCCTTTTAAGTGTTAATAATTTTCTTTGAACTTCAAAGAGGATACGTCTACAAGGGGGTACTGTATGAATTTATAGTAAAGCAAGAGCTAAAATATATTGAAAACATAAACCAGTAAACAATGGAGTATTGTGAGTAGCTTTTAAATTAGAAGTTAGTAGCTGAACAAATTTAAGAAATTATATCACTACATTGTGCATTTTGTAATAAAATCGTTCCATCTTTCAGAATTTTAGGGCTTAATCCAATAGAGATATGGTGTTGTTACCAACATATGCTACATTGGCTGCAACAGTCACTGTACCACTGTCCCTGTGAAGCAAAAAAGCATCTTTGACAGCTGCCTACACACGAAACATGTTCCTGTTCATGTTTCAGTAGAACGTTAAACTGTCATCATTTTGAATGCTGGAAATTATTACTATCTAAACTATGCATAGCTATAATATTGTTGTAGAGCTTTGCATCTTGTGAAGTTATTACAAGGTTTTTTTAAAAAAAGATCTTGTCATGATTGACCTCCAGTTATTTTGAGTACTGCACTATGTTGAGCACAGTAGGACTTCCAGTGCAACTATGCTGATTAAAGATCTTGCTGTCTATCTCTTACAGACTGATTTCTCTGGATGTTCAAAATTATGAGAAATTGAAGATCTACGTCAAATATAATATCTTTTTTTTTTTTTTTTCATTTAGAAGCAGGCTTGTGTGTGTAAAGAGTGGATACAACAACTAGAACTCATGAGTGCAGTGCTGATTAATTTACCACAATCTAGCATAGTACATTTGGCATCTCCACAGTCTGAGTGCACCTCTCAGTGCTATCACCACATCTTGGTTAGATGGCAGTAATGATGTTGCACAAGAACAATGAGATGCGGAGAAGCCCTGAACCATCATGTTTAACTGAATATGAATTAGAAGGGCAGAGAAGAGAGCAGAGATGTGAAAAGGCCAGCCCCACAGACTGCAAATAACCCTGCTGCAGCGGGCACCATCACACAGAGACTTCAGAGAGAAACAGCTGTAAGTTCAGAGGAGAGACTCTTACATAATGGAAGTTCAGGAGGATCATGAAGTATCAATATGCAGTTTTGTTTCATTTGCTCTTTCTCTGGTGATGTGCCTGCATGTTTCTTGAAAGTAATCCAGATGGAGTATAGAAAACCCTGCCGTAAGCTTCCTGATGTGGGGGAGATCCTCCAAGACAGAAAGAACACCAGTAAAAAATATGAAAGAACATAGACCGCAATTTGGTAATGTTTAAATGGACATCTATGGGTGTAAAGTTCTGTTTTAACTCAGCCTGGGACAGGTGTAATTTTCTGTAGACAATTGCTATTAGCACTAGATTCAGTAGAGAAGGTAGGATGATGTTGTGGTTTAGGCTGAGCTGGCCACCAAACAAAGCAAAAGAAACATGCACCATGTACTGAATGAAACCATGGCAGCATGCATGAATGAAAGCATGGGAGTTTTGGTAGCATCCAGACTATAACAGAGCCATGACTCAAAAAGGCAAAACGCTTGACTTGACTAGAAAGGTTTTTTTAAATGTGTACAATGTTTCAAGCATTTTTTAAAATAACATTTAAGTCTAACCTTTTAAGGCATTGTTGCAATGATAAAACAGGAAATGAAGAGAAGCAGTAGAACAGTCCAGTTTACCAGTCATAGCACATTTGTCTGAGGTAAAGATTTTTAGGGTCTAGTAAAAGCATGGCTCCTGTGAGAGTCCTTTTTCTGCACACATGAAGGCTGCTGCTTTAACAGACCTTAACGAAAACAGGTTTTTTCTTAATAGTACATGTTCATTCACCTTTTTGCTATTTTTTTCTTTACTGGAATATACATCTCATGCACCATCTTATTTTTTTCTAATCTTTTGATTCAGCTTCTCCTCAGTTATTTGAGTTTTGTGGTTTCTAATCTTGCCAGTAGCTCTGCAGCTTTTATTTTGTAAGGCAGAAACTACCGTTACTAGGAGAAAAGACCAGCAGTTTTCCACACATGGAGCCTATGACGGAAAAGGGTAAAAAATCCCCAAACCAAACCCCAGAATATTTGCAAAAGGTAGATTAGGAGTGTATGAACAATATTACTATTAGCTAAGTACTGATACTGATAGGACTGAGAAATTCATTGGCACGTTCTCACAGTATATCCAGGCAGTTGCAATAGTTAATGTTGTGCTAAAAATACACCCTTGAACTTCGTTATAGCAGTGCTGATATGATTTACCAAGACAGCACACACAGCTCTGGCATTCTGTATGGGGTAAATGCAGGCATATGATTGAACTCCAGTCAAAGCCCAGTAGGAAAGACTACCAGTGGGTACTTTCTTGTTTTTCTTATTTTTGCTTTTCAAAAGACAAGCAAGAAATCCACAGCCTGACTCTGTTGTGTCTGTTAAGTCTGCCTTACTCTTTTTTTTTTTTTTAATTGCCTCTCATAACTGTTGCCCTTTATACTATTTTCTACCTTCTCATCTTTGAGAAGTAGTGGGAAATGAAGGCTCACTTTTTTTTTTTTTTCAAAGTGGCAGGTTGTCAACTCATTGTTTTGCAGTTAAGCAGACTCTACAGGCTGTTTGCAGTAAGTGCTTTGCAGGGCTCATGCTCTGCTCCTAAGGTGTGGGTATATTCCTAGCTCAGCTTCCCCTTTCCTTCTCACCACCCTTGCTTACATATGATGCTCCCCTGCTGGATTGCCCTACATACAGATAGGAAACATCTTGGGGAAAGCATTTCCCTCTGTCTTTCTTTGTAAAATGCACAGAACAAACATTTATGCATGCTTTTGATAAGCAATAAATATTACCGTTTATGTATAACTTTAAGACACAGACTGTGATCATTTACCATTCAGTACATGTATTATCTGTCTGATGGCTGAGCAGGATTTGCACATCAATCCATCATCAAACCATGAAGATTTGGTCTTATTCCCATTGAAATAAAGCTTACTGCTGATGTCAAACAGTGCAGGGTCAGGCTGTACAGACTTGAAAGTATTCTGTAGCACTGTATTTGAGCTGAAGGATCTGCTCAGATTTATGATATTCAGTAAAAAAATATGTAATAAAAACAAAAAGCGTGAGGGCTCAGTCCTGCAAGGATTTAAGCGCTTCGGTTTTGATCCAACAAAGCACAGAAGTATGCACCTAGCTTTGAGCATGTGTTTATTCCTTAGGGTATTCCTATGCACTTCAAGTTAAATACCTGTTTAAGTGCTTTACTGGATCAAGGCCAGAGTATTTTCAGCATCTTTTAGGCTGAGTTTTACGTAAGACTTTCTCTGAGATCTCAAAGCATTTCACAAAACACACTAAAGACAATTCTTCAAAATAATAAGATGAAATACTGTCATAGGACAGAAAATGATATTGTTCCCTTGGGTGGGCACAACGTTCCCATCCTTAACTGAGGCTCCTAGCTTTCTAAATCAGCGACAGAAAAAAGAATAATCCATTTTTGCTCATTTACTAAAAGATGCCCTGCTCCAGTAAACACTGAAATGAATGAGTCATGTAAGAAAGGCAGGCTTTAAAGTAAGCTACAATGATGAAACTCCCTAGCTACAGAGGCTTTGTTTTGTGTTTTGTTTTCTCATGACTGGATGCAGAGCCATGTGGTTTATTTCTTTAGGTGGGAAGAATTAAAAACACTAAAAAGATTAATTAAAGACCATTTATAATAGATGCAGTAAATTGTCTGGAGAGAAATAGCAAGGAGCTGTATAAAAGGTAAGGTCTGGGTTACTGAACTAACTAATAGCAGTAATGTACATTAATACTGCACATATATCTCACTCTAAATAATTATGTTATAGCAACATCAAAAGACCCTATCTAATTTCTTTGTGCAACCACTGCAAACACATATGGAGAATTAAAATATACTTAAAGAAAGTTCTACAGCACATTTTCCCAAGAAAGAAAAATAAAACAAACCAAAAATAAAAACTGTTATTTCTCCTCCTTTCCTAGAAGGCATCCCTTCACCCTTCTGGACTAGTTGTTTCCCAGTCTGAAATGTTGGGTTCACCTCAGGAGGTACCATGCGAGCCTTTGGGCAGGCCTGGCCACACTCCTCTCTTTCAGTCATGCCCCATTCCAGCTGCAGAGGATGGCATTTGTGGAGAAGCTCCATATTCCAGCCCCCAGAAACACCTTAGGAAATCTGCTTCTGGATAGCGAGTCATTCTGCCTCTTTCCTTCTATGTCTTTGTCAATCCAATAAAAAATTGAGAAAAAAGACAAAATGCTGACAGGAGATTAGAAGGTGCAACAACATGAAGAGAACCAATGCTTGAGAATTCTATGCAAGTGAAAAAATATGTCTTTGAACCTTCACAGTTTTGTCAAATGGAAATAAAATTAACCCAAAATAACGTGTATGCCAAATCTAATTCCTTCAGTTTACCCAGTAACATTAGAGTTCTGCAATGGTGATCACAAATTTATTTTTCATGATGGGAAAGATATTTTATTTTCTTCTACATTTTATTATCATTAGAAACAGAAAACATCTGGCTCAGCCACAGCAGAAGTACCTGGAACACCTGGGGAACTACAGGCCAGTTAGTCTCACCTTGGTGCCGAGCAAGATCATGGAGCAGATCCTCCTGGAAACTATGCTAAAGCACATGGAAAATAAGAAGATGCTTGGTGACAGCCAGCATGGCTTCACTAAGGGTAAATCATGCCTGACAAATCTGGTGGCCTTACACACCAGGGTTACAGCATTGGTGGATAAGGAGAGAGCAACAGATGTCATCTACCTGGACTTGCACAAAGCATTTGACACAGTTCCGCATGACATCCTTGTCTCTAAATTGCACAGACATGGATTTGATAGATGGACCACTCAGTGGATAAGGAACTGGCTGGATGGCCACCTCAAAGAATTGCGATCAATGGCTCGATGTCCAAGTGGAGACCAGTGACAAGGGGCATTCCTCAGGGGTCAGTACTGGGACCGGCACTGTTTAACAACTTTGTTGGAGACATGGACAGTGGGATTGAGTGCACCCTCAGTGAGTTTGCTGACGACACCAAGCTGTGTGGAGTGGTCGACACACTGGAGGGAAGGGATGCCATCCATACGGGCCTGGACAGGCTCGAGAGGTGGGCCTGTGCAAACCTCATGAAGTTCAACAAGGCCAAGTGCAAGATCCTGCACACAGATCAGGGCAATCCCAAGCACAAATACAGGCTGTGCAGAGAATGGATTGAGAGCAGCCCTGAGGTGAAGGACTTGGGGGTGCTGATTGATGAGAAGCTCAACAAGACCCAGCAATGTCTACTTGCAGCCCAGAAGGTCAACCATATCCTGGGCTGCATCAAAAGAAGCATGGCCAGCAGGTCAAGGAGGTGATTCTGCCCCTCTGCTCTTCTCTGGTGAAACTCCACTTGGAGTACGGCATCCAGCTCTGGAGCCCCCAACATAAGAAGGACATGGACCTGTTGGAGCAAGTCCAGAGGACGAACAGAAAGATGATCAGATGGCTGGAGCCGTCTCCTATGAAGACAAGCTGAGAGAGTTGGGGTTGTTCAGCCTGGAGAAGAGAAGGCTCCAGGGAGACCTTGTAGTACCCTTCCAGACTTAAAGGGGGCCTACAGGAAAGATGGGGAGGGACTCTTTATCAGGGAGTGTAGTGAAAGGACAAGGGTTAACAGTTTAAAACTGGAAGAGGGTAGATTTAGAATAGATATTAGGAAGAAATTTTTCACTGTGAGGGTGGTGAAACACTGGAACAGATTGCCCAGGGAAGCTGTGGAAGCTCCATCCCTGGAGTTGTTCAAGGCCAGGTTGGATGGGGCTTTGAGCAACCTGGTCTAGTGGGAGGTGTCCCTGCCTATGGCAAGGGGGTTGGAACTCAATGATCTTCAAGGTCGCTTTCAACCTAAACCATTCTATGATTCTATGATTTCAACCCTGTCATGAATGGTACAGTAAGCCCCTGTACCTCCCACAGGATTTGGGCATGTATGGCAAAGGGACCAGATTGCTATGATGCTTAATTGCCAGGTGTCCATAATCTTTCTGGTTTATATACCACAGTGGAATGTGGAAAATAATAATTCTGATGTTTTGGAGTATATGTGGAAGGTAACTAAATTATTATCTTTAAATTCTGTAGACAGTGCAATGACTGTGTTATGAAATGTCTAGTAGTGTTGATTCAGGTACAGTTACATGTTATAAACAATATCATAAATTGCTTCAAAAGAAACAAGACTCTTTGGAATTTTTTGTGCAAAGAAGGTGCAGCGTCAGAGCAGATCTTTTAAAAACAGCTTTGTCTTGGTGAATGTACATCATGTATGAGTTGCTATTTCCAAGCCTATCTTTTTCATGTGCTGCTTACATGTATAGAATTTGATCTTTTTCAGTCTATGTCTGTTCCACATGGAAAAGTCTCTTCTCTTTACAGAGCCCACTGTCAGCAGGTAGGACTGGGCAACATTGCCAGCTTAGGCAGGTTTTTTATATGCTTATCTGGAGAATCATAAGCACGACCATGTTGACAGTTTTGATTGTTCACATCTTTATGTTGGCTAAATGCTGGACCAGGTACTCAACATGGTAAGGTGGTGCTATAACCTTTTGCAGATTTCTGTAGTTAACATAATTCATTTTATTGCTGGCATATTATGCAGGTAACATTTGGGGCACAGTGGATCTCCTATAAAACACTCAATAAAACACTATAATCACTATCATCATCAATAGTATTCATATATTAATATTCTACGTGGTTGTAAGAATAGCGTACGCATATCTGAATTGTCTGAATTGATTGGAGATGTGGTCTGAAATCAAAAAGCCCCGCAATAAGGATGAAAACTATCAAATGCACAAATGCTAAACAGAGAAGAGCCAGCAAAGCATGAACACTGCAGAAAAAAAGCTTTAGATGTTTTAGCAGATCACAAAAATCTTAAGTGCACTTTTGCTGCCAAATATGGGAAATGAAGTTCTGGATTTCCAGAATCCATTAATAAGAGTATCGTATGGCACTGATCACGTCAGTTGAAAAGCACTGGTCAGTTCAGGTCATCACACTTGGGGCAAATACAGGGCATTTGAAGAAAACGCAAAACAGTAAATAGGGTAGTTCAAAGCCTAGAAACCATGGTCTATATTAAAAAAAATCCGAACAACTGGGATCATGCAGCCTAGAAAAGAATGGAGTAAAGGAGTTTTTGTATAGCCTGCAGGAAAAAAAAGAGTATTGTGACTGTTCTCCATGTCTACCAAAGCTAGAAGAAAAAATAATGAGCTTAATTATCAGAAATGGAGGTGTCAGGCAGATATGAGAAAGGCCTTTCTTTTTTTTAAGGCTAACAGAGAAGAAAGTGCTAAAAGGCTTTAACAGGCTTCAAAAAAGATAGTAAAATCCCCAGCCCTGGATGATTTTGGCTTAGCCAAGTATCTCTCGGAAGAGGTGTAATGTTACTTGATTATCAAAGCATATAAAAGGTTCATTTTAGGTCTCTTTCACTCCACATTTCTGCGATTTTTATGATTTGATAAAGCAATGGTAATTAAAACACTAGCGGTTTGCTATGATTTGCCAGATGGATCTAGTGCTAAATCACATTCCCTTTGGTGTCCTTTTCTCAGCAATACAGAACATAAACGAGAGCTGACCTAGTTTACATAATCAGCATGGTGTGCTTTCACCTATTTTAAAGGTGAATCTGTTTCTAATAATTTGCTATTAAATTCTGCCAACATAATTCCAACTGTTCAGTTTAAATAAGGATAGTATTTTTATTAGCATTTTTTACATCTCTGACCTTAATTTCCAAAGCAGGAACATTTTCACGATACCTCTGGCATTAGTAAAATGAGGTCCTGATTGATCCTAAAGGCTACAAGTACATGTTACTGTTTCACAGTGATTGCTGATGTATCTCTCCTCTCTCTGTCTTTCTCCCTACCATCCCCAGTCACTCATCTCTGCCATGAGAGATTTATGCTTCCTCAGCTGCTGGGTGCTTTATTACCATACCCTGTTTGTTAAAACTTGTTCATTTTTAATATTGTGGCTAGAGAGTAGCTATGCAAAGAAAATTAGCACTCCCAGGAAGGAGCAGACATAGATAGCTTTGGTGAGGGAAGGAGTTACTTGCACTAGAACTGCAGCGCACGGAGCAGTAACATTCAGCCATTGCTTTAGACACTAGCAAAACCGTGTGCTGGCTAACAGTGGCAATTTATTCTCTTGCATTTATTTTTTTCCCCAGAAAGTGGTTCCTAAATGTTCTTTTTTCTCAGTTGCCAGATAATTTTAAATCTGGCATTTAGTTCAGTTTATCAATTGCCAGTGAAACCATTCATTGCAATAAATTACGCATTAAGGTTTGCATTCACGTTTCACTGGATGTGGTTCATACACATAGTGCAGTGAGTGACGTGCAGAATGACAACTGATTTAGCTAGCTGTGCGGTGGCCTTCTCTTCTGCATTTAAACTTACGTACATTTCAGAAAACAATTTTATTGCTTGTCACATATTTTATGAGCACGTCACATTCCTCCAACACAACACAATTTTGGATGTAAGATGGCTTTATACTAGGGAATGAGTCCATTTTTCTTTCAGGATTGTTGAAATGTAGAGATCGTGCTACAGACATCATGGACAGCTTGACAAAATGCCTACTCTGACATTATATCTAGAAAATGTGGCATATTTTGATGTCCCTGATAAATCACAGAGTACTCTTCCTTTTTTCTCTCTCTTTTATGAGAATACTCATTGAACAATTTGGGATTTGAAGGTGAACCACAGTGAACTGAACTGAGAGTCGTCCTACATATATGAACAAACTGAGGAAAAAAAGAATAAGGGATAACAGTTTAGAATATATTTTTATGGGAAAGGTATGAAAACTTCCTGACCACACGCAGTCACAATGGCTCTGACAATGCCACAGTCTCAAATATTAACTTGCTTATTGTCTTTAAGCACCTCCTGTTTATTCTATGCCAGTTAGATTCCTCTAACATGATTTTCATCATTTTTTCTAATAGGTTTCAAAATCTTCATTTCCAGTAATCTTTAACAGATGTTAGGGGAGAAACGTTAACTAAAACTTCTTAATTAGGATTGCATTTACATCTATTCATGTTTCCCAGTCTCTTAGGTTTGGCTATGGAGTCACCTATGTCTCTCTAATAATTAAAGAACCCAAAACACAGGTATTGCTTTTTCTAGTGTATTGCTTTTTTCTAGTGTAATAGACACATTCAAGTAATGGAAATTTCCAGTGGCTCTGGGAATACAGCTAGGGATTCAATCTGAGTCACTGTCAGAAGAACTCTAGTGGAGGTTTGAGGTAAGCACAGTCCTCCAGGAGCAGTGGAGAGCATCCAGGACTGGGCTTATCGAAATGGACTCTTGCAGTCTGCTCCCACACAAGCCTCGGCTCAATGTGGACAGTGTCCAGGGTATAATAAGATCTGACACTCAGATAGGCTCACAGGAAACATATACTGATTGCAGGAGGCTCTACTGCAGTAGATGCAGGAGCATCTACTAATTGCAGCAGAATTTTTAAGGTTTCCAGTTTCTGCTGCATGGATCCCAGTCCGTCACAGGAAACTGGTTTTGGTCCTGCACTTCTTTCAGAAGGTAGTATATTCTCCTTCTAGAAGCTCGGTATGTTTTCAGCATTTATGTATGTGTTTCAGTGTGTTATTAAAGTTCTGTATCCTCTTTTCTACAGGCCAGCTAGCTCCCAAGTGGAGTGGCTCTGAACCTCTTCATCCAACAAAATTGCTGGAGACCAGAAGCAAGTACAGCTGACAGCTGTATCACCACAGGCTAAGGCAAATAAGTGTCTGAACACACAAGAAAAAATAATGATGGCCTGGCAATTACTTTTTTTTTTTAAACAAAGTGTGCTTTTTTTATTTGACAGCAGAAAGCAGATTTACATCTAAGGAGCCAGGGAGGGGCTAGAACTAAAATAGAGAACTTGACTAGAAAAGCAGAGAGCTCACTCACCTCCAGATTTTGCTGTCATAAATAAACATGCTTCAGGGTTTCCCTTTTATTGTAAGTATTGTTTGCCACGGGTAATCTTTCTCCTTTTCTATTTTAATTTTTATCATCCTTTCCACTACAAAAAACACTGCGTGTCTGTTGAAAAGGGCTGCCTGCATATGTTGTCCTACTGCACCATGAGAAAGCACCCATAAAAGTGCCACATGTTATTGTACTGGGTATTACCTTTCAGTAATTTCTGAAGGAGAAAAATGTTAGTGGGGCATCACTTTGGCAGCCTTCCTTTACTTACTGGGTTGTTAGTTTGAAGGTTTTGAGATCATCTTTTTACCAATGTAATACATGCTGGGATGTGCAACCAGGGATTTCTTTGTAGAAGGTGACTGATTTTAGACATAAAATGGAAACGAGTAGCCTTGCTAACTTTATTGAGTATGATGTGGCGTTCTCAAGCCAACAAGGACAGCACTCCAAAGTGCCACCAGACTTTTAGTAGTTAACCGAATTATTAAACTAGTTCAAAATGGAGGAGAAAGAAAACATGAAACATTTGAGATTTTAATGAAAGCAGGCAATGCAAGATTCGGTTTACGTGAGCACACAGGAAAAGAAAAAGAGAATTTAGGCTGGCAAACTGACACATCCAAAGAAATTGCAGTGTCTGTCAATGTTATGTTAGACAAATTATAAAACTGTCCCTACACATCAGCCATTTACTGTAGCATATAGAACATTCTTCTGAAGGAAGTGAGAGGAAAATACAAACATTGGAATGTGGACTATTAACGCAATTTTTAGCTGCCATCAAATCCAGTTTTACAAGAAAAACATGTTTAATGATTTGCTTGCTATGTAAATGTTTGTCAAAGACCTGTGCAGTTAGTAAAATAACGTGATACATAAAGAGGGAAAGTGTTTTCCTGGGAGGAAAGACAAGTGGAGGATTTTAGATATAGGGATTTTAATTACTGCTTTTCTGGGTCTGAGCTAGAACAACAACTTTAAAAACAGCCAAAGACTTGCTGGGAGCTAGGGAATTGCCACAGCTTTTCCTGCAAACCACCTAAACAAACCCCCACTGATAACCTTTTCACTGCAACACTCACATCTTGTTTCTGTCAAAACAGAACAGCCACAAATTACCTTCTGGACTCATTTCCTGTACTGTAAAGGAAAAATGAACAGAAGAACAAGAAGACAATTCACATATAAGGGGTAGGGGGTGGAGCTTTATTAGCTGTGTTTCTAAAAGTCAAACCAAAGACTCTACACAGGATATTCTGGATAACTGCCCAAGTTGACAGAGTTGTCTCTGAGGCTTTCCAAAGACCTGAAAGTTCTCCTCTATGAATTTATCTATTTTCAAGCCAGACACATAGTCTCAAGGTACCTAATGTCAGAACAAGTAAGTATTGCTTACATTCATTATGAGGCAGTTGTTACTGAGGAAATGGAAAATAAAAAATAAAATATTACAAGAATGTAATGTGCAATGAATCTACTTTATCCAGTAAGTCACTGCCAGCCCTGTGAGTGCAGTATATACCTTGTCACCTGCCAGTCTCCTTTTGTATCTCATACATTCACCTCATTCCTCCTCTGCAAGGACTTCACTTTCAGTCACGTGTCCTCTTGAACCATCTCTTTCTCATCTTAATGCTTGAGTAGACTTGGCTGGGTGGAGCATTCTCCATTTAGGTTAAAGTGGTGAAATTTTTGCTAGTTTTTGGGTTGAAGGAACACGATTCTTGCAGTACAGGTGATCTGAGTGCTCATTTGAAAGCAAAGAAACCAGGTTTTTGTTCCCAGGGTTGTTTATATCCTTCATCCAATGCCTTTTGCAGCACAAAATTCTGAGAAGAAGGATGACAACACCACGCGTGTTAGATGCAAGTGTTAGATACATGTCCCTGCTACTTTTCTCTCTTTGCTTTCATTTCACTACCAAATAGACTTTGAATTTCTCCATGCAGAGAAGCAAAGCTTTCCATGGACATGGAGGTTATCCTTTACAAAGTAAATTAAACAGTTATGGAAAAATGCAATGCTCTATACTCTTCCCAGGCACAGTTTTGGCCTGTGCTAGCTAGGGGTCTCTTGATTCTCAGACACAGCTGAGGTATTCAAGCACCTAAATAATAACAGTCCAGGAATCATTCCAGGCACACAGCTTGGACACCATCACCCTGTTAGAACAGGATTTACTGAGTAAGGTTTTACTAGCACAGGTTTTAGTACAGAATAGTGGGCTATTCTGTATTACTTGGTCTCAGAGTTCAAGAACATGGCTAAGGGCTGTTTCTTTGCTAGTACAGACATGGCTGGAAACTGCTTTCCACCTGGCTTACTACGATCAATAGCCTTGTGATTCAACATGCTTGTAAGAGCAACAGGTGTCAATCTCTGCAAGGTGAGGAGTAAAGAGAGTAGAGGCCTTCTCCTTCCCACGTGCCAAATTGGCCATCACGTAAAATGATGTCACTGATCCTCTTCCTGCCTTAGATGGGTTTTGAAACGAAAAGCCTTGTGCAGTCCAGTGCAGGATAGTTTACAAGTAACCCTGTGCAGGATATCAGAAGCTTGATAAACAGAGATGCTTCAATGCATCTGAAATGAGGTACTGGCACAGTAGAAGGCCCAGGGGTTGAAATCTTCTGTTTTCTGCGTATCTTTTTGGAAGTTGCTGCTAATCACATTGACTTTGAGTTTGAATTAGTGACGCCAATGTATTAGGAGCTGGGAATTGTCATCTGAAGGAGTCCAAATTTCCATAAAACTCATATAAAGCATTAATTATAGGTGTCTGTATCTCACTCTGGAAGGACAGGACTTACATTTTAAGTGCCATACTATATAATTTCTGGCCCTAAGTGTTAAAGCATTGTCATTTAAGGCCCTCCTAAATCTGTGCTTCCTTGAAAAGAACCAGAGACATTTCCTTGACAGATGTCTAAGACCAGTACTGATACTTAGATTCTGTAAAGTTTGTATATCCAAGACACACCAACATCTTTCATCAGG
This sequence comes from Pluvialis apricaria, assembly GCA_017639485.1. Taxonomy (NCBI): domain Eukaryota; kingdom Metazoa; phylum Chordata; class Aves; order Charadriiformes; family Charadriidae; genus Pluvialis; species Pluvialis apricaria. The sequence continues at coordinate 25,283,958 of CM030007.1, forward strand.
TTTATAAACGGAACATATCCTCTAGAGTTCTGGGTAGATACATAGGTGGAAGAAGTTGCAATCTAAAAGCAAAATAATACAATCCCCGCTAGAGTCAACCACAAAGTTTGTGTTGATAACCTGTTGTGTTAATTTGGTAATCAATTTAGCCTATTTATTAATTTTTAATTATAAACTCAATTTGGTCCTTGCAGTCTTATGTCTTTAATTTGCCTTGTTAAAGAGTCTGTTTGTTTGCCCCCTCTTTTTATTAAAATCCAGGAAAAACTAAGTCAACCCAGCTTATGCTGCTTTAGTCAAGTCACAACATGGATAAACTCTAAAGACACAGGTAACCTCTAATAAAAAAAAATCCTGCCCACTAGGTTCTGTTTCCAAATGAAATGTAAGTTCCCAAGAGTTTCTTTGTACTTGTTAAAAATAAACCACTCATTACCATAGAGACAGTGTAAAATATTTTTTGTCAATTTTTTATTTCCATTTTGTAGTGCCTGGGGGCTTGGCGAGTTATGCACAGTTTCTCAGCAACTTCAGCTGTTTTCAGATGAATATATTTTTAAAACATTTAAATGTGTTAAATTTGCGGACAATTACATTTTAAATCTAAACATATGGTTCAATAATTCTCTGAATATTTCTTATCTTTGACTTAATGTCACAAATGTTTTCACTTATTACCACATTCCATAAAAATATTCCCCCAAGTGTCATTTTGATTGTATTTCACTTCCTGCTCTAACTCACAAAATCTATATATAATTTTTCATGTCCCTTCTTATTTCAACAAATGTCAGCAGTAATGCATGCAGATTTTATATTTCTTTAATAATACCTCTATTTTTAATTTTCATTACATGCCTTCTTGGCAGTAAACCAAATAGCTTATATTATTTGGAGAAGCATTACTGTGATTCATATCGCATGTTTTTAACATGGACATAGCAATTATAAAAAAGAAAGAAACTTGTTGAAGCAATTCAGCCAGAGGATAAAAGTTCATTTTTCCCTGTGTAGTGAACACCATTTTCCTTACAGTTGGTTTTGAATTCACTCTACATAAGCTTAGCCCAGTAGTTTAAAGTCTCTTTTAATCTACTGTAAGTACTGTAGCACTGGGTTTGCCCTGTTCTCTGACTCTTTGTGGTTTTCTTCTGGCTTCTTGCATGCCATTGGCACAGTATAATGCACTGAATAAGGCATAAACCTTTTTGCTCAGCAGCAAGTATTAGGGAGAGCATTTTTCTCCCTTAACAGTCACAGACCAGCTTTCAAAAAAACCTATGAGAACACCAGCATGTCTCAATTTTTTCTACATCATCTAGCAGTCCTCTTTTGTGTTATCCAGCAAGTAACATATCTGCTGACCTGCTACCTCTCTGGTTGTCAGTAAACCTATCTTTGTATATATTGAAGTATTCACTAGATACTACTTTACAGGTTCTGCCAGGCAAAGCAGGTACACAAACAAATCCCCAAACTAGAGCTGTAGCACCATCTATGGCAGGCCCCGAAAAGCCGCTCACAGGCCCTCTCTGGCTCAGCACTGCGGAGTGAGTTTTGTGTGCTGTGTGATGTACTGGAAGAGGCACTGCAAGCCTGGCGGGTTTCCAGCCACTGCATCCTTAAGTGAGGAAAGGAGGCATTTGTAGCGACTTTTACAAGTACACTTTTACAAGACTGTACCTAATCAGCTCTGACTAGAAGTGATAGATGATGTGACACTCAGCATCAGTAAGCGTGATAGAGCAGGCTGCAACTCTACTTGCTTATATACTATGTGATATTAAAAACAAAATAATAATCCAGTCTTGGATATTGGGCATCACCACCTAGTTAGGAACGCCCAAATGAGGGTCAGCAGAATCTGTACACCTCCACTGACTTTTCAAGGCTTTGGATCCCCCCGTTATTTTGCAAATAATCCCACCTCACATCCCATGACCTGCTTACACTTCTGACTGAGGGCTGGGCTTTTGCTGTCCGCCAGCGCATCACCTCTCTAGTTGGGCTTCACACTTCAGTGTAGCAAACTGAAGACCAAGCTACAAACTAGACACTGTCAATAATGACATGAAAGAAACAGGTTTTTGTGGGCCTAAACTATTTCTGCTTTTCTTGGCCTGTGGAAATATCGACAACAGGGTAGCTCTTAAATTAGTTCCTCCTGCCAGCCGACCCCTTCCTGGAGGAGTAGGAGGGAGCTTACTACCTGCAGCTCTGGAAGTACAAAATAATCTTGGGATGTGCCAGTGCCACCCCATCTGTTTCCCCCCTGATCTTGCTGATCAGTCAACTTCTTATAAAAGCCAACCCTCATCCATACTCATTATTTGTACAATGGAGTAAAGTCAGCGGCATACCTGAGGACAGTCCTCATCCACCTTGCAACACCTGGGCAAGCCCAAATTCACTCAGAAAACAGGCAATTCTCAACTTTGCCAGCATACCTCTGCTGCTTTGCAGGTTGTCACATTCTGTCTCTCACTATTCAGAATTATTATTTTTTCTTTTTTTAATTAACTTATCACCATGAAAGACTGGCTAAAAAAAGCATATGAGGAGTCTTGCTCCCCTTCTTATTTGATAATCCTTGATCTCCAGATCAGAGGAAGATTTTACGATGACTTCTGGTAGGAACAGCCTGTCCTGTCTACCCTTACCTGTTCCTGGCTGCATGTTCCCACCACCTCTCTTGCGTCCCTGGTGCTTGGCAGACCAGCACTGAACTCACGAAGGAAACTAGACCCATAGAAAACTACTCTTACAGAGAGTGACTATCCTGTGCCAGAGATGGCATGACAAAGGGGACGTGACTGAGGAACTGGAGAAGAGGAGCCAGACCAGTTTATCTGGTGGCAGCTCACCAACGTATCAGGTTGGACTTAAGGACAAACCTCACCTTCACTGAGCAGCCTGGTAACACAGCAATCAATTAAAGAACAAAACCCCTATTGGGGGCCTATGAATACTCCTAATTAATTAACAGTTTTGCTTCCTGCCTTGAAGTCTGTAGACAAACCAAGCTAACAGCACAACTTTGAACACAAAAGCCTCTCTCCCCTGCAGCATCAGCCCAGATCTTTTTCATACTGCATGGCCAGACACAGGAAAATAACTGAAGCAGGACATTGAGGCTATTTAAGTGTTGGTACAGCACAGGCTTACCAAGCTGCGATCCATTTTTTATTTTTTTTTTTGTTACAGGTGAGCCAGGCAGCTGCTTTTTCTTGCTGTTAGGGCCAGCTGGTGAGGGCCAGCTCACCCTTACAATGCCCTCCCATTGCACTGGTAAAGCAATCTGCGGGTTGTGTGGCCATTTGCAATAGGAAACTTGCCTGCTCCTTTTCTGCCAGGTTATTTTTCAGCTGGAGCCATGCCTCAGCTTGGTTCACCGCAAACACTGGTGTGGGTCCAACAGCAAAGGCAGCCAGAGGGGCAGGAAAAAGCAGGCACAGAGAGGGGGGCCTCTGACTGCTGCAGCCCTAAATCTAACCACAGCCACACTGATATGACCCAGTGCTCCAGGCCCTGTAAACAGGAGTGCGAAGCACAAAAATGCTCTCTCAACACCAAGAACACAACAGAAGCACACATAAATAAAAACCAAGGGTATGGTGTTTTTTTTTCTGGACAGCACATTGTGTGCAGGTGCTGGTGCAGCTACATTTCATATGCAATGCTTTTGCAATACAGGTATTTAGTGTTCCCAGCCAGTAACAATTTGTCTCTGAGCTTTGCTGAATGATCATTCTGGAAACAACCAAGCAGATGGGCTATACTAGGGCTTTTTATCAGAATTCAGCTTTTGGCTGAAGGGTAATGAAGCTAGCTTCTTACCTCAGTAATTTTGGATTTGAACAATGTACGTACTAGAGCCTGTGAAAGAACAGGCAGCACATAATGCCATGAGAAAGCTGAGGAAGAATTAGAAGACCACCCTTTCAATTCTCCAACCTCCCAGAATCACTACTTGGAAAAAAATCTCCTAAAGGAATACACAGCATTGCACTGGTTTGGTAGACATGCCATGTTCAAGACAATCATTTGACAGCACACAATCATAGAATCATAGAATCATAGAATCATAGAATCATAGAATCATAGAATCATAGAATTGGTGAGGTTGGAAGGGACCTTTAAGATCATCAAGTCCAACCATTAACCTAACCTGACAAAACCCACTTCTAAACCACGTCTCTAAGTACCATATCTACCCTTTTTTTAAAAACGTCAAGAGATGGTGAATCCACCACCTCCCTGGGCAGCCTATTCCAATGTTTAATAACCCTTTCAGTGAAAAAATGTTTCCTAATATCCAGTCTAAACCTCCCCTGACATAACTTAAACCCATTTCCTCTTGTCCTATCCCTTGTCACCCAGGTCAGCCCCCACCTCTCTGCAACCTCCCTTCAGGTAGTTGTAGAGAGTGGTAAGGTCTCCCCTCAGCCTCCTCTTCTCCAGGCTAAACAACCCCAGTTCCCTCAGTCGTTCCTCGTAAGATTTGTCCTCCAGACCCCTCACCAGCTTTGTAGCCCTTCTCTGGACATGCTCCAACACCTCAATGTCCTTCTTGTAGTGAGGGGCACAAAACTGAACACAGTACTCAAGGTGGGGCCTCACCAGTGCCGAGTACAGGGGGATGATCACTTCCCTAGTCCGGCTCACCACACTATTCCTTATGCAGGCCAGGATGCTGTTGGCCTTCTTGGCCACCTGGGCATACTGCTGGCTCATATTCAGCCAGCTGTCCACCAACATCCCCAGGTCCTTCTCTGCTGGGCAGCTTTCAAGCCACTCCGCCCCAATCCTGTAGCGCTGCACGGGGTTGTTGTGACCCAAATGCAGGACCCGGCACTTGGCCTTGTTGAACCTCATACCATTGGCCTCAGCCCATCGGTGCAGTCTGTCCAGATCCCTCTGCAGGGCCAGCCTACCCTCAAGCAGATCAACATGCCTGCCTAGTTTAGTGTCATCTGCGAACTTACTGAGGGTGCATTCGATTCCCATGGACAATGCTATATGTAAGTAAATTTCATTCGTCTTACAAACTATATAGCATTTATCCACAAAAAACTTGGGAAAACCTGTGAAACAAATAAGAGAAGAAACTATCTAACTTAAGGACTCCATTGTAGAACCCTTTTTCCTTGATAATAACCCACAGAAAACTACTTCAGATGTAACTCTTTAACAGAGCCCTGTCTTTATGGAAATGATACCTCAGTTACCCTGACATTCCAGTTCTCCACAGAGTTCCTGGATGCACTCAATAGAAATCAAGTCAAGAACAATATCCAAATAATTTGTGTCACTGTCTTGAAAAAAATTTGAAGACTTCCAAAATCTAGGTAAAGTGAACCTGGCACGAGGATAAAATATGGGTGTGGAGATGAATAATTTAGCTTGGTCCAGTAGATATATGATGAGCTAATAACTGAAGGCATAAAAATTGATAATCTAGAAGGTGAGTCAGTGAGTGTCCTATGCCACCAGAGAAAAGATGTAAACAGGAGTTCAAAAATAGCTGGAGGCAAGTGGTTTTGGCCTTGCTTTTTACTAAGGACTATACAGGCTCTTTTGAGGCTACAAAGATTAAGAAATTGCTGGAAAGCAGGGTAACAAAAGCCTAGACCATGAACGAAAAATTGCAGAGAAAATTGGCACTGAAATTATAGCACATTCCCTAATCTATTTTAAAGACAGATTTTACTAGTTCTTTCGGGACTTTTCTGGACTTTTTCTCACAACATGGTGCTTCGCAGACATCCTTGTCCTTACAGCCTGGGTTAGGAGTTGCCACCCTAAAGCTACTGAGCTTCCAGGCAGGTCAGGTGCTACAAGCTCTGTCCTGGCTGAGCCTGGGCTAAAGCAAGTCAGCAGGAGCTCTGAGGTCAATGTCATCCTGGGACCCAGCTGTGCTCCTGGTCTAGCGCATCTCACAGTGAAGCCAAGGGACACTGGAGAGTCACTGTCATCTCCTGTAAAGCCATAAAGGAGAACAGGGAGCTTGCAATGCTACATGAATTAGCAAGTCACGTTAAATATTATGAGAATGTTTAGTTTTTAACACAGCCTGAGACAGAGGTGAATCACTGGATATTTTAACGGATGAGTAAATGAATGGATAGTTGATTATCCCTAAGAAGCACCTCAGAAACAAGAGATGATCCAAAGCAATAAGGTGTACAGACAATACCCATAAATAAAATAGCAGAGCAAAAGCAGCCTTTATAAATTAGCTGACACATAACCTACAGAATTACGAAAGCTCCGGAATGGCAAAACAAGAAAATGCTGACCCTCTCTGTGTACCAGGAAACCAAGGAGTCTTACAAACACGCCATCTCCATGCACTTGCTTTCACAGCAAGATGTTTCCCTGCACGCAGCTGGTGCTTTATCACACTAAAAATACAACATGACAAATGCCTTCTTTCAGCGAGACGTAGGAACGCTTGTGAGTATTGACCGATTCCTCCATGGATCTGCTGCACTGAAAAGCTCTGTGGGTTTGTCCACACGTCTCTCACCCGGAGGAGGTGGCCATGCCCAGCTCACCCCACCCCTGGCTATGATCCCTGGCCATGGATACCACTCTCACTTGCCATTGCAGTAGCCGAACAAGCTGACCCCTGTGACCTGGAACGGGCAGCATTGCCAGCCCGGACCATGCCAGGTGGGAGTCTCTCATTCAGTGGGAAGGGTCTTCAGCCCCTCACAGATGAAACCACTGCCATTTCCACTGCCTTTGTGAGCAGCCTCTGTAGCCAACTGCACTTCTGCTCGGCAGCAGCTTTGAAACGTTTTAGTGGTGGGGGCGAGGAAAGGGCTGACAACAGCCGCGTGAATCATTCATCACGAAAAGCACGAGCGCTGCTTTTATTCCTCCTTTCAGGCTAGGTGACAGCTCTAATTCCTCAAGCTCTATTTTTCCGCGATTCTGGCGAATGTTTACGCATATGGCTGTCACAAATATTACTGCAAAGATCTATATTGAATATAGAAAATTCAGGTCAGGAGTATCACAAAGACCATGCAGGCCTGTCTCTTGTCCTTGACAAGGGTAGTATTTTATGCATTTTCAGGCACAGAAGTGCATTAATGCCAGATAATTTATCTTTTTAACAAGCCAGTGTTGAAATTTAGTTTGAATAGATTAATTAACCAGAAGTTTAAAAGGAGCTTGCCTCGGATTTGTGTTTCATCAAGAGTGACAAGCTGTCCTCTCTGGCTGAGTGCCCTGCAAGCCCACCGAGGCGGCTGCTGTCAGACCTCTTGCGTGACACCCAGGAGCCCATCCCGAGGAGATGCCTTGCCCTCGGGAAAGTGGAGGGAAAGCTCAGGCACCTGGTCACAGCCAAATGGCTCTGCCTGTCTGCATCCCGCAGTCCTGGCAGGCCTGAAGGCCTCAGCCCAGATAGGGAGCTCTTGGTAGCTGTGAGGCACCATTTTGGGAGAGCCTAGCAGAAAGCCTATCCTTCTGAGGGAGGCTGGTCGGGGAAGGAGATGGAGTACCGAGTATTTTCCTGTGTGAAACGTTGTTTTTAAACAGTGACCTTTTCTTTCCCCCTCACAACATTTGCTTTGGTCTCAGAGGCAGCAGGCGGAGCAGAGGGAGCCCAGCAGGGCCTGAGGGAGCTTGGACCAACCCACATGGGGCAGCGGGCAGCCATGCCCTCCCAGGCCTCTGTGTCTCACCACCAGAGCTTATCCTTTACATTAACAACATTCTCAGATTGATGTTTCCTTCCAGTTTCTTATGCAAGTTACCCCCTCATCCACACACGCTATTTTTTCAGTCAACTGTAAGAAGGAGGTTGGAAGTAACACAGCACTGTGGGTGAAATTAATAGTCTACTGGCAAGTAGTTCTGTCCAATTTGCTAAGCCATTATAAGCAGTGGTCTTGTACAGTCATGTGTATGAATTCTGAAGAATTCCCTTTGTACTGAGTCCGTGCCACTCTGCACATCACCTGCAGGTTCGAGTGTCCAGTGTGAAGCTTTGGAGCTTACCATGGCTTCCAGAGAGCTGCTGCCATTGCACACTGAAATGAAGGAAGGAATAAGCAACTGAAGAAGACAGGAGGAACACTTCGCAAGCATTATTCCTGAAACAGTGATACACTAAAACACAACTTCAAACACTGATGCCAATATCTGGAATTGCAGGAATTGCACATGGGAGTTGTAGTTAGAGGGTCAATTGCACATAGGAATTGTAGATAAGGAGTCAAGCAGCAATTCAACCTGGACTGACTCAGGCTGTGAAGCAATGCCATATTTGTATTAAGATAAAATGCAGCACATAAAGCAGCAACAATTTCAACAGAGACTTCAATTTTCTCTGACAACACCTGTTATCAGTTACAAAGGACTACATCATAAAAGTCCCAATGGCATTGTGTCTCTTACAGCTTTCTTGGATATACCAAAAATGAATATGCTTCTTGAACGTGCAACAAACTCACTTTTATAACCTGTTGCTTTCATTTTTAACTGAAGGCAAAACCAGTTTGGGTTATTTTTCTTATTTCCATGAATTGAGGTTTCAAAATCCTTTGACAGGACAATCACTGAAGTTAGCCACGTCAGCATTCAGGGGAGTCAGGGGGTCCAATTGTTCCCTTGTCTGATGTTACAAAAGCTTTAGCTTGAATTTTGTATTGGCTTTCACAGAAACAGTAACTTGGTAATCTGGCCTTCTGCAGCTGGTGAGCAGTTACTTGAGTGTATTCTTGACATCTCAGAAAAAAAGGCTTCCCCACGTGAAACTCTGGAAAACAGTGAATGAGAATTACATTTTTCTTCCTCAGAAATCACTCATATATGTCTCATTTTCAGCACTGTTTTATTCTACTTTCCCATTTACTTAAAACAGCACTATATTTTGCGTTTCAAACAACTTATATTAGACAAACACAACTACAACTGAATGGAGCAAACAAATATAGTTTTAAGGGGACATGGCTCAGGATATAGAGAAGCATGAAAACAAGTCACTCTTCCTGCACATGGAAAGAGTTATTAAAATGGTAAACCAGGACACTACAGACAACAAAATGTCATAGCATGCCGTAGGCCAGTCTTGTACTATCTGAGCAAGAAAAGTACCTGATGACACCACTCTGGAATGTGTCTTCTGGAAGAAGTGCTGACCTGATAGTGCACTCATTAACTCAGAAAACTCCATAGTGTGAATGTTGACAGGTAGGATTTTAACTACAAGTAAAATGTTTTCTTCTGAAGGGTTACAGTTCTCTGTGAAAATAATCATGAGGCATTGCCTGCAAGTCTGCTAGCATATTGAAAGTGTTGGAGGGAGTTAAGTTGAATTAATGGGTAGCTGATACAAATTAGAGGGAAAAAGTCACCAGTTGCAAATCAACATTTTTGATGCTTTCTCTTTAAAACCTCTAACTAGTTCTAGCCACATCACAAGAACACGACAAATAATGTTATGTGAGAAAAAAACACTGAGAAAACAGAGTTCGATGAGAGAAAAAGAGACCAAAATCAACTGGCTCTGGTAACCTAGAAACCCTGCACAAAGCAATGTCTTGCCCACACCGCTATTCCTGCCATGGTTATAGGCTCTACAGTGCTGCCTGCATCACAGATGCTTTTCTTGTTTGGGGTTCCCTACAGCTTGGCAGTAGAGAATGAAGGAAACATCTGTTTTCTGTTTTTAAAAGATTCAAACAGGAATAGAAACAATTTCTCCCTGTGACAGTTCAGCCACTTTCCTGATGCCAGTTTTAATTAGCCAACAAACAGAATATAATTAGAAACATATAGCTGTTCCTCACAGCCTGATGAGAAACAGCAGTGGCCCCAATCCAGCAACATTCAAACATCACTAGATGGATGCCAAGAAATGTTAGCGGACTGGCTTAAAGTCATAAGTTTCCATTTTCATTTATTTCATATCTTATCTTGGAAGTTCATTTCCTCAAAAGGAATCTCATGTTTGCTTCAGGGACTCAATATGAAATGTCTAACATTCACAGTGGATGTCCTCCCTTCCATTTTACCAAGGGTCTTCCTCAACATCTCCTCTTACTCTCCTGAGCACTCTCTTACACTTTTACCTCAAGGGGCACATTGCAGTTCATTGTCTGCAAACAGTTCATTGCCCGGTGCTCATCAATCAGCTCCTGGCTGCACAACACACTGCCTTTACCTCAGTCTCCTTCTTGAACCTTGCTTTTGCGCATCCTCTCTTGCAGACAAGCTCAGTTCTACCACACTGTCTCTGTGCCTGGGAACACTGGCAAAACCACTGTCTTTGTTGACACTCTAAGTGATGGATGCTCTTTTTTTCTGGATTCCTGTTCTTCATCTCCAATTGGCTCATTTTTTTGCCTGTGCCTTCTCCGATTCAGGACATTGCATCACTGCAACCATCCTACTCTCTGCTCTGTGCTAGCAGTAGACTGGACTGAGGTCCTAGCTGCTGAGCCTCCCAGCAGCACTCTCTGCAATCTAGATAGCCCATCAAGTGGGGGAAAGGCTTCCTCAGCACTGCCTCTGTGGGCTGACTTCAGCCCACACCTTTCTCTCATGTCCAGAATTTAGTTTAAGAACTACTGGCCTCAGAAGTCATGTCTCTGTGCTCCTGGACCCAGTCCTGTGCTGCTACTTTGCACCTCCATCCGAACACCAGCTCGTAGGATGTAAAGGCAGAGGTCTTTTCAGTCCTCAGGAGCTTTTTTGCCTTGTTCCCTGCACATGGCTTTGAAAAGGGAAAAGAGAGATTACATGGAATCAAGAGAAATGTTGGTAGTCATGAGAATGTGACAACACAAAAAAACTCCTAAAAAGTCTGAGGTCTCTACAGAAGTCCACTGTACACAGACTACTTATTCCACCTGTGCAGAGACCAGCATTTAGCCCGAATGTATTATCTACTTAGTACTATGCAGTGCTTCAAAATGCAACTAAATAAGTACATGGCTCAAGTCAGTTATACTCAAGATCTTGTACACTGTGCTGTAAGCCAGACTCCTACGTCAGGAGAGCAAAATCAACCATGACCTTCTGGTAATAGGTAGTTGCCATTTTCATCACTGATGTGATGACAGGTGAGCAGAGGCATGAAAGTCTCCTAGTGATTTCATCAGTCTCAGCTGTACCTCGGGCAAGACATTCTCTCTGTTATTGCTGTGAAGGCCTCAAGAAGGCCCCTGTGTGTGGTCCGTAGCAGAGTCCCAAAGAAGAGTGAGAAGCAGTGTGGCTCCACTCCTTTGCAGCTAGCGACCTGCAGCTGATTGCATCTCAGTCCTCTGAGCAGACAACTTGCTGAGTACGCTCTAGGAATGGGATGCCAAGAAACAACAAAGACATTTACCAGTGTTATTTCACTTTTTTTGTGGGATCCCCACATAAATCTGCATGACTACTATTCTCAGTTGTACTTCTCATTTGCATGTGCTGAATCTAAGTGCCATCCATCCCTCCTCTTGGGCTAGGAACGCTTCAAATGCCTGGGTGGACAGTATGCAGAAAACAAACAGAGACAAACAGTGCCAAGGAAGACATACATGTAATTTTACTGTGGTGGCCAAGACCCTTTAGACCTTTCCACCAACTTCAACTTCAATCACCTTCAATGCAGCAATGTTGGCAAATGTGCACATTTGCATCTGCTGTTTGAGAAAGTGCAGAAAATCTATACAGCACTAAGAAATATAGATGCAAGTATGCCACATCCACCTCCCACCTTCATTTGCCTTCCATATTCAATATAAAGAGCGCCAGTGGCTGGTATGGTAAATGCATCCCAGATATTACTGGTTACTGAAGTCAAATGCTTTCTGGTATGAGTATTCCTACTCATTTTAATTGTTCATTGCCTGGCATAGATGTGAACAGCAGTTTGGCCTTTTAATGCTGGGTAATTCATGACAAGCCTTTTTTGTATCTTACGGAGTGGACCATCCATACACATTGCATTTTGTAGTCTCTATTTTGGGGGATTTTTGCATTCCTCCTGTTAGCCCGTGTATTCTGAAATATTCTAGACAAAAGTTATCAATAATTTCTGGTGAGATTTCATACAAATGCATTGTGGTCTTTTTGCATTTGTTTTCCCTGTTTAAATCAAAATACACCATGGAAAGAACATAGTGCCACTAGTAACACATAATAGTTCAATGCACTGAAAACTTACATAAAATGATGTATTAATGTTAGAGCAGTGTGTCTGTCCTGCATAATTTTAAACGCAGATAGTGGTGTAGCTACAAATCTTCTACATGTCTGTGGTATTATCTTTTTGGGGGAAAAAAAGTTTTCATTAAATAAGGCTGCCATAACATGGGCCAGGAAAACATTAACTTTCCAGAATAATAATTAGGGCAAAGGGGTTATGATCATTCTTAGAGAAACTGCTATTTGAGAAATCACTCTTGGAGACAACTAAGCATATTAGTTCAATCAGCGAACTCTGTGCAGTGCTTGATTACATGTTTAAGTATTTGGATGTTCATACTTAGATGGCATTGTAACTAAAATATCAGACTGACATCTTTGTAATCACAGTTGCAACATAATAACAGCAAACTGTTGAGATTTTATCTCCCTTACAAAGGTAACTTACTATTTTTAGAAAAGAAACCTTTCCTATAACCCAAATTTACCTTGTCAGAAATCACTCATGAATCTAATAAAATTAAAATCCCTTACAGTCTTTCTCAGATGAAAGCAGTAGTAAGCCATAAGTCAGAGAAAACTGTTACTATGGTTAAAATAATTGTCAACAACCTGATGGGTAACAAGAGATTTCTCCTTTAGAGCTGGGAAGCAGCGGGCTGTGAGCATGTTCAAAGCCACACGTAGCTGAAGTGGAGATTTCTTTATGACAGCAGTTACTAAGGTGTCCAGAGCATAAGTACCGCTCGATGGTCATAAACCTACTATTGCCCTTCTCTTAACCTTACTGACTCCAGGCTGTCAGCAATGCTATTTCTGCTCCATTTTGTTCCTCTGTTAGAAATCGAAGGTAAGACTGCTTCTTTCTTAATTCTTTGTCAACCTGATTGCCCTTTGGGACACAGTAAGGAAATTTTCATTTACATGAAGGAATTAACAAGCAATTTCATCTACAGTAAAGAATCAGTAAGGAATTTTCATTTACATGATTTTGAAAAACGTATTTTTAGGAAAAGAAATGTTTACAGCACATGAGGATTTCATAAAATGACAGAATTGTCCAACCAAGTTACTGTACATTTTCATGAAATTGAATTCATTGAATGTAAGACTAAAGGATAAACTGATGTCTTTTTGAAAAAGTACTTATGTAATAAAACATTATTGTAAACAGCAAGCTTCACACCAGTATCATAACACATCTTCTACATATTAGGTGAAAAAAATAAGTATTTAACTTAGCAACTGAGTTTTCATAAATATTTCTGTATTGCAATAAAAATCATAGTAATTTGGCCAAGAAAATCCTTTCAGTATCAGCACATTAAAATTAGAATTATAGAATTATAGATAAAGCACTCAAAAATGATTGTCTAAAAGATTGCTTCTATGAGCAAAGTTCTTTCCCATAGAAACACTGTATATAACAATATACAAGTAGAAGCTATAGTATGTCATTTATACAAACTTTCCAAAATTAAGACTTTTCAGTTCCTGCACAATTTCATTTTTAATAATGAATAGTTTTCTTATGCTTAGTAATTCCTGAAGCATTACAGAGAAGTGAATAAATGGGTTTCACTGTAATTAGCTCATGAATGTAATTCCTCAGCTTGTGAAAAGTTCTTTAATGAAATTGCAGTTTTTTTCTAATAATGCTTAAAGGGCAGGTTATAGTGTAACCAAAATAAGAAACTGAAACAGAAAATATATTACTGCGAAGCAAAGAAATTTTTAAAATTGCCAGCCTGTTAGAGACAGAAAATAAGTATTAGAGAATATATTATCTGTTCTGTAGACACAGGAGTGGAACATGCATGATTTCAATGTACTGAATTTTACTAAATACTCTATTTAAAAATAACTGGTTTTAAATCACTATGCTTTGTTATGCTGAAGGAAATATTACTCATGTAAAGTTTTTATTTTAATATAAACTTCATTTTATTATGTTTCCAACATTTAGTTTAAGACAACGTGATTAATAAAAACTGTCCAATGACTCACCTTTTCATTGCACAGATTTTGCTTTCATTGTCACAAATTTGATTAGCAGAAACAAAAGTTGGAAATAGTTTATTACCAAATCAACCCTTACTGTGTTTCCTATTTGCATACCATGAAATGTATCTTTGTTTACTTTGAACTGTTAGAAAAAAATAGATATATCCGCCATACCATACTTTTAAATTGCTTTTTCCATTTAGTCCCCATCTATAGTAGACAAAGAGGCTTGAACCAATTTTGCCATAAATTATCCTGGCTTAACAGCAAACTCTTTGTTCCCTTTAGCCAAAAGAGACTAGTTCAGCCTACTCCAGAGAGGGACTGAACCCAAGATGACTGGGCACTCCATCCTAAACAGGTTCGAGCTCAAAAGCCTTGGATAACCACAGGTACAAGCAACAGTCATGGGGAAGGAGATGTATCAGAGAGATTTTTCCTGTGTGGGCAAGTCATCACAGCCGTCACAAAACCACGTTCCAAGCAGTACAGAAATAAGAAGAGAATGACTGATCAGCTCCCATCTTGCCCTCTCCTCTTAAATGTGTCTACAAATGTACATATTCAGTGTAGCAGCTTCAGGAATGTCACACAGTTACATCTGGGAAACCCACATCTGCAGTATGTTTCCAAGGAAAACATCTGTAACGTAAAATGGGTATTGATTGTATAGGCTTCACTAGGTATTTACTTTACAATTCCTAGAACAGGTATATGAGTCCACTCCAAAAGGGTAGAAAACATCACTTGATTATAAATACTGTTGATATCTGAATGGCTGATTAACCTTCAAAAAGTGCCCTTAGTATTTAGTGTGAATAAACTGATGCTGTATAAAAAGATGGTATTGTACTGCCCTCTAACGGCTGGCGATAAACAGCTCCCTTTTTTTGTATTTACTCCCTCAAAAACTCTCTCCAACAGGCCATTATGACACGAAGCCAGAAGGAAACCTCACACAATTATCCTCACATGCCAAGACCTATGGGAAGTAATTATACAGCATCCTGGGCATGTTAGAGAAACAAAACTCGCATGCTACTGAGAGGAAAAAAGGTTATTCAAATCAGAGCTGTAACTTTGTAATTGATGCTAGTTAGCCAAACTGTGTCCAAAACACCAGTGACCGAAATTTCAACACTTAAATAAATCTTATCACTCTGAATTGATCCCAGGAAGATCTTTCAATGTAGCTGAGAGAACAGGTACCTTTAACAGCGATTTCAGACTTTTTAAATCACTGCTGTCTATGCATGACAAATTTAAGGATAAAATATGTAAACCCAGATTTTTAAGCCTTTCCTTTTTATGATGAACTGCTGTTCCCAGAAGCTATAGAACCTCTTCAGTGAGTAACTGCTTCTCAGTGTCAGGAAGGGATTTACAGTCCAGAGCTCAATAATAGTACCAATGCAGGCTAGTGATCAGTTGAGTTGTTCAGTTCTAACAATAAAAAAATCCAGCTATTATAAATGTGACAGTCAATCATATTTAAGTGTCATACAACTGCTGAGCATAAATTATACTGTGACTCACTTTTCAACCAAGGAAAAGAATAATGTGGTAAAGGATCCATTCAATTCAAAAGGAGAGTCCAGGGATGTTGTTTACCTGTGGAGCACCATGGATGAACAGTCTGTCACTGTACTAAATGCAGGACCCCTAAAGCAAGCACATTTTAGATAAATGTGAAAACCCAATGACTAGTGCCATTTTCTGAAGAGTTTATAAATTTCACAAATAGACGGTATCTAATTTGCATTGTTGCTTTAATCCTCCTCAACGTTCAGGCCATTCTATGGAAGTTTCACGTGGACAAGCCACAGCATTTTCAAATTTTATGACAACAGTTCTTGCAGTTCATCAAACATTTCTTCAACCTGTAGTTTGAACCAATCAAGTTGGGTTTTCTCCAGGAAAAATTTGACATAAACCCAAGTCTTTCTTTTCCCAGCTAGAAAAAAAAACAACATATTGGTGGAAAAGAATGGTTATGAAAACTTATATCTGTGCACAAGTAAATAATTTTGTGTATGTTTTAGTGTGTGTCATCATTGAAACAGAATACAGAAATGTAAAGATTTGTCTTTCAATGTTTCAAAAATTTTTACTAATTCTAAGTGCTTATGATTCATTTGACTTAATTGTTGTAAGTTGTTTTCTTTCTTTTCATGTCTTCCTTCTTAAGTGATATGTGAACATAACAAGAGCTGTGTTCCCACTGAGCTCTCAGTCAATATTTCACTGGTTTTGAAGCTAAGTAAAACAAACTGGCCTATCTGCTCTCACAGTGACCGAGGAGCAGTAATAATAGGATCAAAAAAATATATTCTGTTATTATCTGAAATGTGCCTTAATTTCTTGTGTTACAACAGCTCCAAGTAGTATTGATTCAACAAGGGTCTTTCACTAAACTAATTTTAACCAGTGCTCTGGATCTGTCTTATTGCAAAGGAGAGCTTTGGCGTAACTTGGACATTTGCAGAGCATGTTTTGGTTTTTCTGCTTTAAACAAAACTGTTCTTACAAACACAGTCACTGAATGAGACAACATTCCTTTCTGGCACTACCAGGTTTGCAATCAATTTATAGATGTGTTTCATTAAAGCACATTGAATAACAGTGACATGTTTGAGAACTGTGCACATGCTATGTGAACCTACCTGATCCTCACTAATATGTGATATGGTTTGGTCAATTTTTGCCACTCAGAAATTTATAGTGAGAAATAGGGGAAATTTAGTAGTAAGTAGAGAAGGAGCAACTCCATCAGAGGCAGAAATGTGAAGACTGAATTTTATCACATGGTGAATAAAGAACTGCTTTTATGGCATTATTGCTTTGAAAGAGGAGCTTTCACTTTCATCTGTATCTATTCATCAGCGAAAGTGCTGTCCATGGGGTAGTAAATCACGAGTCTTATGGACCTGCTCCACATAATTCTGCAGACGTTGATGAGAATGGATGTGGATACTCAGCAGACGACACCGTCATTTGTGTGTCAGCATTACCGGAAAGTGTGTCAGGAACAACTGCAGCCATCAGAGCAGTAAATGCACTATGCTTGATAAAAGAGCAAATTAAGACAAGTTAAAATGAATTTAAACACTCAAAGAGAAAAATAAAAGAGCAAGCCCCTTCTGTTTGGACAATGGCTGGAGGGCAACTAACTGAATGCTGAGAGCGAAGAGAAACTCAGGATTCATTTTCAGCTCTGCTACCCCACGTGCATTCTGTTATAGCTTTGCTTCTCTTGAGAGGTCATGGACACACTCAGTTCTTTAAAAGGGACTGTCAGGCCATATGGATCATATACATGTACTTTGAAAAAATGCTTTTTCTGTCCCCGAATGAATACAGAAAGCAAGCTTTCTCCAGTCCAACCTTTGTGCAATATCTGATACATGAAAAAATGAGTTAGAACTAAAAATACTACCATAAGGACTTTGATGAAAACAGCAAACTATCAGAGTCTAATTGTAACATTATTCAAAATACTGATATACAAAGATCTATAGTTTAACCAGTCTAAATTACCTATTTCTGCCCGTATAGTGGATCCCAACAAAAGTCTTCAGAAAAGCTAGGTTAAACCTCTTCATCCATCTTCTAAGTTTTGTAGCAAGATAATGTTAGAGGCATCTCACTTAAAAGGCAAGGCCTATCTTGACAAGATTTCCAAAATTAATGGAATTTGGATCTCAAGCCTGAGTTTGGAATCAGCTATGTACTTTGTCTCCTATCATCGTATCTCAACCTCAATTCTTTCCATCATACAAAAAGCAGTATTATTAGGACAGCGTTAATCAAGTAAGACTAAAACATACTCAGTTTTTAAAGATTATCATTTAGCCAAACTTCTGCTCTTTCCATCCTTGCTGATAGTATATAGCCCCTAATTATCCATTGGCCTCATAGGAATTGGGTTACTTCATTTTGTTTCTGTCATTCTTCCCTATAATTTTATCCCACATGTTTCATTTTAATCTTATATATAGTCCCACAGGAGTCTCGTGTCTGCAGCCAGCATGTCTGTCTTTGCAAGGTCGGTCCATAGACATTTCTACCAATTCAGCTAAGATTATAATCAAATTTTCTTTGTCAAATTTCCACTTTTCAAAGACGTTGCTAACGAGTAAAAACAGAACCAGTTCTGTGTGATACAAAGAACTTTCCTGTTTTGTTTGGTTTGCTTTTTTTGCAGTTTTAGCATTTTCATTGGTTTTTCTTGGCCATAAAAGCTCCTGTAAACTTTGTGAAAGGAAAAAGTGTTTTTGCAAACGGGCACATGTTCCATACCCATAATGAAACAATAGAGCAGATTTCCTGCAAATGTTCTGCAGAAAACCATTCATTTGTGATGTGTGCCAGCAGAGGAAATAAAAACTATTCTCTTGCTTTGAACTTCTTGTCCAAATGAGTGATTTACAAGACCATAAATCTAATTGCATTATTGCAAAAAAAAATCCCAAAAGGAAAGCCCCAGATCTGAGACCAGCTTTGCAAATTCACACCAAGATTTGACTTGCCAATTGCTCAAAGACTTTACTGTTATTTTGTGTAATAAGTGTTCTTAGTAGTTGTACCTCTCTGATGTGTAAGTGAATACTTCCCTGTTGCCCATCTGCCTTCAGCATGGGAAGTGGCTTTCAGTGGAAGTTCTCTCTTCATACGAGACTTCCATTTCTCCCAGCCAAGAGCACCCAAGTACCACTGCCCTGTTCATCCCCGGCTGTGCTGCAGGGTTCTACTACTTAATGTTCATACCTTCAAGGAGTCAGTCTACCAGGAAAATACATTGATAAGTTTCTTTCTGGCCAGCAGTGTGTTCTGCAGATGATGGGAAAGAGAGAAGAAAAACAAACAGAAACTTTAAGCTGTCTCTTCTAAATTTCAGTGGTGGTAAGCCATTTCTAGCTGACACTGTAATGCAAGAGGCAGAATTAAAATGACATGCAATGCACTTTAAAGTGACAAATGAAAATATTCTGTCAATGCTGTGGTTGTAGTTTTATCAGGCCTTTCTAATTTGACACATACTCTGCTACAGAAGAAACATCTTCCCATATTTTCTCAGAATCCTGGCTGATGGAAGCCATTTCAGTTGGTGTTGTCTGCCAAAAGGGTTCTTTTCCATGCAGAAATCATACGATGTGCCTCCCGTGGGCTTTTCTTTGTGATAGCATAAATGACGGTGAGAACGGCGCAGATGAAGAGAACTGTGGTGAGTACTGCAACATCTGTAAGTATACAAAAAGAAAATCTGGTTGTGGAATGTGCTCCTCCAGCTAATACACGACGAATCACTAATAGACAGCAGATGATCCACAAGTCTGACAAGTCTAGGGTTTTCAGTGTAATTGAATATTTTCTTTTCTTCAATGAGTGAGGGAATTACACCATGCTGGTCAGCAAAGAAAACCGACAGGGTGTCTAAAGGCACGCCCCAGGCAAACTCCAACGGTGAGATTCCTGTAGAATCCCTATTATATTATCCTCTGCTGTGGACAGCGGGTAATCACTGCATATCTGTGTGGGGAATCCTTCAAAGTGGGTGCACGAACTCCTGCAGGTAAGTAGTGGTACTTATGCTCAGTAAGGCTTTCTACCAGTAGAAATGAAACATTCTTATCCTGTGATGATTTCAAGTGTTGTAAGAGTCTTAGATATATATATATGTTTGCATATGTGCATAAGCACATACGCACTTGGTGGTAATCACACTACCATTCCTCTCTGTCTTACTGATCTCCATGCCCACTCTCAATCCAAAAGAGCAATGAGGAAGTCAGATCAATGAGACCAATCTCCTTTTTGGGAGCATGATTCCCTCTACATCATATTTGACTTCTTCTGTGACTCTGAAGCATGTTGGGTCAGAAGACAATGTGTCAACTCCACTGTAATCTCCTGCTTTGTATCCTCCCTCCCCACCTGCCTCCTGGTGAAGTTCTTACATCTATTTCACTTCCTTTTCTTCTTCCTAGGTATTTCAAATCAGCTGCCTGTGCCTCTTTTCTTTTTCATTAACATCACCCCTCAGCTACCGTCTTTGGATGTGGTCATTTGTGTTTATGACTTTCCACATTGCACCTCTCCTGTTCACCGTTCACCTATGTACCAGTGCTGTTACTAGCTCCAGCTGCACTCTTGTGTACTAACACCGATTGCCCCAAAGATTGATATTCTCCATATGCAATAGAGATTCCTACCTTTTGCCAATCTATTAAAAAAAAAGCCTAGGCTTTATATATTTTAACTGTTTTTCTCTCAAATCTCATATAATTTGTACAATTGCCTACACATTTAGCTGGTCGAGTAATGATCTGTTCTCATAATTTTCCATGGTTTTGCCTGACATTTGAGATCACCAAACATACCCATTTACTGAAACTGGTATAAACTTTCTGGTTTTTTACTGAGTCACTTTCTGATTTTCAGTCTTGTCCTAGAACACTTCCATTATCCTGTGTAGATTTTCACTGTAAATAATTTGTATCTTTCCATGCTATACCATGTATGAGTTTTGCCACTACATTAATCATTCTATTTTAGCAATCAGTTCTTTTTATCAATACATCTTCTAATAATATTCTGCATCAACATAAGATTTCTCTCTATTTCTCTCTCTCTCTCTGCCATGCTTATAGTCCGGTACACTTCTGATATTCAATTTACATGAAATTTCTTAATTTGGGCTTATAATTGCTACTCATAATCAGCAGAAGAGACAATTTAAACAATCTGTTTGAATATTTACTTTTGGTTCCATCACATATAAGAAAACACATGTACCCCATAGACAAATTGGCATTAATGTTCTGGTTTTCATTAATAGGCAATTTAAAGTACAGCTGACAAACATTAACACTTTTTATAGGAGATAATAGTAGGTCCGCAAGTATCTTTGATATGGTTCATGAGAAGCCTAATTATCTGGATTTATCAGAAGAATTCTAACTTAATCCTAATGCCCTTATTAATATCCTTAAACTATTTTACACTTCTAAAGCTTTTCACTGCATACATATATTTACTATAATTACAGAGCTATCTGGAATTTTAGATGCACTCAGGGAACTCCTTTACTTTCCAGAGCTTTTTGCATGCACAGGAGAGAACAGCAGAGCAATGCAATGTGGAACTTACTTGTTAGTGCCAGCTTGCAGCTTTATAAAGTTGCAGGAAAACGGTAATTACATTTCTGAAAACTTTTGGAAAGTCAGTATTCGTTTTCATCCCACTCAGGAACAAAAGAAAAAAGAAAGGCTTCTCTATGAAACATTTTTTAAAAAATTAAAATCTTGAAATGCTTTATGTTGATCCCTTCTAAAATATTTCTTCCTGCCTACAGATGAAGAGTCATAAACCCAAAAGCCTCAGCTCAGTCAAAGTATTACAGCGCTGGGACAGCTCTTCAGATGGACTGCCAAGTTGGGGCACCCAAAAAGCCCTTCCCTTAAATCCCAGAAAGCAAGGACAGTGTCTTGGCAAGCAAGAGGCACATTTAGAAGCTGTGTTCCCTATGGTCTGCTCTAAAATCAAAGCATCCAATTTCTCAGTGAAGTGTAGTGACTTAAACAAATATGCATTCTCCAGGGGAAACTGTTCCATCAGCAGTTTCTCAGATGTTCTCATTTGGATGTATATATAAATGTTGTGTTTCAGTTACCCTTACTGTAGCTTATGGACAGTAAGATAATTAAACTTGATTTACATTTTACTTACATATGTTTACTTTATTTCATTCCTAGCATTGCAGTCCTAGGAAGTGCAGCATCAGTTTTTTATAGCATTTCTGATAAGTGAACATTACTAAGGTAATGTGGGGGTGTTGCATCTAGATGTCCAATCTCTTTCTAAAAAGAGGTCTCAGAATGACACTCCATCTGATCAGATATACTTGGTGGGTCATGTGTAAGTCATTCTCTCAATAATTCCTTTTCCCAGGTCTCCACCAGCACCCAGAAGGTTGCTGCATGGCAACAGAACTAGAATGTGCTGCTGTTAATTCAAAATCTGTTCCACATCTTTCAAGTAACGTAACCATCCTGTAAGTAGAGTTCCCTTTGCCCTCCAGCATGAAGCTGTTTTACAAACAAAAAGATGCCTAAACAAACTTCGCATAGTGCTATACTACCAAGTATGGGTCCTCTGCATTCAGAGACTGCAGAAAGAGTTTACGCACTATAGATATTTACTAGGTGATTTGCTAGCATGTAGTGAACACTGTGAGCATTTTGCTGCAAGGCCCACTTCAGAGCAGAATTAACCTGACAAAATATATGTCAGCACTGTAAACCAGTCATCTAATACAGGTCATATGAACTGCACACAGAATATGTTTACTTCTCTCCTCTACAGAGAGCTTGGGGTGTTAGCTGAGATGTGCATTTTGTACTGTAGATGTTTACAATTAGGTGAGTTGAATGCTATTTGGGTTTGTCATTCCTATTGATTAAAGTCTGTCAGCCCCAGGCCACTCACTAAAGATCACTGGTTGTGCAGCCAGCACTGGGGTAATAAGCACCCACCAAATATTGCTGAAGTCACAAAAGCAGGAATTTCAGGATTATTGGTTCTTAATTATGACTGACAGCTCCCTATTTCATTTTGCCAGCTCCAGTTCTACAAGTTCTCAAAATTTATACATGGCTGAATACTTGTTAATATGAGAAATCCTCAAAGATCTGTCTGGATCACTGAAGGAAAACATTTTAAAAATGCCAGTCTTAAAACTCGGCAATGAAGTTTGCTGGCCTTCAGCTAGCTTGTTCAAGAAGTCAAGTACATTTACGTTCCAAACAGACCAAAAGCTAATTTCCCAGCTAATCCCAGAAGTGCACTCCAGCTTCAGCTCAGGATTTAAACAACAAGGACAGATGACAAAGAAGCTGAGGTTACCCAGGTTTCACAGGCAAGATAATGCACCCAACATACTGCACCCGTGTAACGTAATGGAATGTGCCCTACGTCCTTTCCCGGCTCTGACCCTGTGTCAGCTGCACCCAGATTCTGGGGTTTGACAGTTGCAACACTGACCAGTTAAGACCTAATTTAAATATCAGTTACCAATTACTTTTAAGTCACTTACACACAACCAGATTCTTTCTCTTCCAGATGAAGTCTTCAGCAAGTGTACAAAGGTGAAGAAAAATGTGAGTATCTTGACAGTTTATTAAATTATTACATGAGTCCTGGAGTATATAGAATAAACAAAATCAATATACATTCACCCGTGTGGTCATTTTTTTAACAGTATAGCATGGCATTTGCCTTTGAAATTCATGTTTTGATCATGTTGGTCTTCCAGCGTAGCCATACATGCACAGATGCAGGGAGTTTTGTATGCAATACATAGAGATCTAGTCTTGCTCCCTGCCACAGAAAAATAAGTAAGCAGAAAATATGTCTGTCTAATAAGAAATACCACCATTTTGTCATTAAACTGCACCTTACTGTTTTACAAGGTTAAATAAAGCATCTTTTTAATTTTTTCCCTATTTTTTTTCTCTTTTGATGCTAAGCTACCATGGAAACCAATTGCAAAATTATGCAAATAGCTGTACACATGGCAAGTTCTCCTGTGTAGTCAATCCTCTCACAGACCTCTAGTACATTGTTTTTTCAAGCTGGGTGGTGTCTTCCCTATTCTTTATATAGTAGGATGGCCTTTTTATTGGAATTTGACTTGGTGAGCTTTCAATACAGCTTCCTCCAACTTCCTGTAGGAAATAGGCTGACGCTCACCGAGTTACGAAGAAGGCAGGCATTCATATATATTACATTGTTAGGTAGAATGCCTTGTGTCCTTTTTAAATATAGCTGTTGTTAATAATGAAAAAATCAATCAGTCTCAGATAAAGTCTTGCAGGATTAAGGCACACATACAAAGCTAGCAGGTATGAAGTCTACATAAGATAATAGGGACAGATACAAGGGTAAGAATTCATATACCAGACTTAAGATAAATCCTTACAAATCCCCTAAGTACACAGTATATGAGTTTAGCTCTTGCTTCTGACTGGATGGTGTATGCCTTTTATTCGACAGTTCCTAATGACAGCTCAAACTGCCTTCCATCCAAAAGTGCTTAGCAGCCTGCAAGAACAAGTCATGTGAAAGGACTGTATCATTTGAAGAGTGGGCAGAGTGCTAGAACTGATTTTATATAAAAAATTATACATGCCACTAATTTTCAGCTGAGTCGCGTCAGAAGTTGCAATGTATGTTAGCCTAAGTGTGCCAAGAAGGATGGCAAGTGATGGTTCACATTTAATGAAATTCAAAATAATATACCTATAGCCAGGAAGAGTATTGCCTTTTCTCCCCAGCCTCCAGTCGTTTCTATTTTGTATCTTATTTTTTATACTCTATGATCTTTTATTCCAAAAGCATAATCAAGAAATGGGACATGACACACCCTGGAGACAGACACATACAGAATCGCCTCAAAGAAGTCATTAGAAAGTTCTGATCTGGTGGAAAATATTGAATCTGACTTCAGTGGTGTTACACCAGGCATTAATTTAGTAGTGTGCTTAAAACGGCAAAAGAGGATAAATATGGGATTATAAAACATTTGCATTTCTAAGAAGTTAATCAATTATGATTATCCTGGCTTTCTTACCTTACCTGTACTGGATTTCTACAACACAATTGCATTCAGACAATATCAAGGACAGCATTCTTTGGACTATGCAAACCTCAGAAATTGTGAGTACATTATTGCCTTATTTTGCCTTTTTAAATAACTGATTGCCTCTTGGGTATCACAGAGCAACCAGCCTCCCACAATACAGGAAACGGCATCTAAATTTCAGCCCTTCAGAGTCTCATCCAACCACTATTCCGCATGTTCCAGAAGCTCAAGAAAGATGTTAAAAGTGAGCACTTCATGAATTTTAACTCCTGTTGTGACCCTAATTGCACACTGGGGCACAGACAAATTGCTGAACTTCTTTTTGTATCATTATCCACCCATTATAAGCTTCATTTCCTATGCGTACCTGACACTGCGTCATTAGTTGATGTTCACAAACCATATTGGCCAAATTTTTCAAATGTCAGCATTACTAGGTGCCCAGGTACCCTTACCACTTTCACCAGCTGACGCAAGCTCAGTGCCTTTGAAAATCAGGCTAATCTTTCCAGTTTCTTATCAAGTTTTGAATAACAAGCTACAGGTATTGACATTTTGATAGATTAGCATATAAAAATTTTTATTATGTCTACGTCGGTCTAAAAATCATATGTGTAAGACCCAGTCAAAAGTTATCCATTGTATCATAGCAAAACAGATTCACCTCAGTGCAGTGCAAAACTATTCATAAAAGCACATTTTTAATGCTTTACCCAGCATCATTCCAACTACAAAACATTAGAAAAGATTAAGTCAAATGCTACTGCCCTTGCAGTAACAGTCAGACTTTCATGAGACAGAAACACAAAAATACTTTCAGACAGCATTTTTAAATCAAATATTGCTTGTCACAGTTCTTTATCTTTCTGGTTGCTCTCATCAATTGACTGAAAGGTTTCCGCTTCCTCCCTTTAGAAGTAGCTTGTCGGGTTTTAGATCATGTTATTTTAGTTTCCATGTTGTATGTTTTTGTCAACAGGTATCTCAGTCATAACTGTGTCTCTAGTTTGAAACCTGCGATACTCAGACATCTACACAAATTGAAATGGTTTTGAGTACCCATTTTCTCCCTGTCTGTACTGGCAGTGTGTGTGTTTACAGCATTGATCTAAAAAGAAAGGAACAAGGCGGCAAAACTATGTCTGCAAATAACTTTCTGCACAAAAAAAATTGGAATTACTACTGAAACTTGCAACTCCTTATCACACAGGTTATGTTTCATTTTCTGGAGATAATATCTAGGTGGAGTTATTTTGGATTTGCAGAGGTAAAGCTCCCTCGTGATCCCTCATGATTTGCTCATCTGAACCATTTTTTCATTGTTTCTTTACAAGGATTGGTGATGTAGTGAGCTCTTATTTCTTTCCAGAATTCCAGATTACAACCCAATAGCTGCTGAGCCCAGCAGTTATTTACTGGGCTAATGTCTTTGTTTTTTTGGTAAGTATTGCTCCTGCACATTTTCATATTGATATTGTTCAATATCCAAGTAGATTCCTTTATATCTTTTTTGGTTTTCCTCCAAGTTCTTCTCTTTCTTAAAGACTTTCAAACATCTTCATGAAGGAATCACACTTGTCACGCTGGATCCAAATTTGGATTTAGATTTCTCATAGGCATCTTCCATGCTAGGACTATCTTTACTATGTTTCTGTTAAAACTAAAGCACGTTCCCAAAGCTGTAAAACTGTTTAGAATCATATCTCTTCTCAGAACGCCTACAGGATACTCCCAATCTAAACTGGAAATTCTTGGATACAACCAGCAGAAACCTAGCATCTCCTTTTAGAAAACTGAAACGGTATTTGGTACTTGAACAATTTCCCAGGCAGATATCACTGTGATAACTATAATAGAAAATTCCACATAAGGCAGAGCTGACAGTATGTGGGAAGGAGATGTGAAGTCCTATAAGCATTTTCCATCACCCTCACCAAGTAAACCAGCACCTGAAAAGTATAATCTCAGTTTCTTAGAAAAGACAGCAGTTGTTTCTAATAGTATCCAAGGAAATTAATTACTTGGTTTTGCTAACAGAAATTTTTTTGCTACTAGTCCCTTGGCTCAGGGCAGAGAAGACGAAAATCTTTGTGCCTTTAATGATTCCTTAACTCAACTGTTTCAGCCAAGCTCATGGCAGGCAGCTGCTGGCATCAGAGCTGGCGCCAGTGGCCTTTGGACCAGGCTAGACAGAGTGAGAGCTGAAGCAACGGATGGAGCAGGAGCTGAAATACCTTTCTACCCTTACCAGCTCCCGTGGGGAGGAGTTTGAGGAAGGTCACAGCATGTGTGGGAAACCTACAGTAACTGTACTTACAGTGTAAATTATTTAATAGACACATTTTTTTCTGAGTTGTTCAATTTAGCGGATTTCTCAGTCATTCAATGAATGAATACATTAATAAGCTAGCATCAGAAGGAACTATTTGTGCTATGTTTTACTACTGGTAACTTAATAAATCTTTCTTCTTGTGCAGTTTCTGTAAAATCTAAATTAACTTTAAATTTCAAAGCAATTTAAATCTGATCTTGGATTCTTCTCTCAAAAGTTTACATTTGCATATCTTACTTACACTTACATATTGTGTTATGAAGGATGATAAAACATCTTGTTTTCTAACCATGTTTTAATTTATGAAGATCTATGATAAACAATTCATTTGAGACTGTTTCCAAGATCTGTACTCAAATGCCTCTTATTAACTGGATTTAAGTAAATTATGCAAAAGTTTCATTTGATAAATGAATATATTTCTTCTGTGAAGATAAAAATTCATTTGTTTATTCTGTTAGACCAAGCCACTTCTAAAAGTGTGACATTCTAAAAAACATATAATCTTGCCAAAGTGAAACCTCACAGCGTTCCAAAGGAGCGTCTAAAAAATACCAGAGTATTTTTTACTCTGCAGAAATAAATCTTTAGAGCTGCTTCTTGTTCTCATGACTCTCATGAGTTTAGCAAAATTCTGTCTTTCACTTTAGTTGCCCAATGAAAATGAAATCAGTTGTCGTGAATGTGTGTTTATCCTAAGTATAACTTAGAATACATAAATGTATGTTGCAATTAAATGCAAAATCTCCACCTAGTGGTCTCTCTTTATTCTGGTAAACAGATTCCACAAGAAATGCCAACGTATTAGCCTATTATTGCTGAAATGGCTGGTGAGCTGGGCCATAAATAGAGACAAAATTACAACGAAGAAAAGGGTATAATTTGCTTTATTTGAGATCTACATTCATATTCAAAACTAGGTAATAAATTTGAGCTAATTTTGTAAGAAATAAATAAAGGAAGGTCAAAAGAAAGAAGACTAGCCCAGAGCTTAAATTCCCTCCTGCAAAACTGTTACACAACACATGAACAAAACCACTTTATTTACTTTAATAAGGGATTTTTGAAGGCAATCACATTAAGGCCGTAACCAACACCACCTTCCTGGAATGCGATGCGCTCACTGTATTGTAAACAAAAGAAGTATGAAAATAAGGCAACAAAACCCTTTTGAATATGCGTGACTCCCAGTCCTCGACACAGGATTTCTCTCAATGTATAAAGCCTCATCGGGACAGTCGTGCTATTGTCAAGGAGGTATTCTTTACAATTAATTGAATTATTGTATGCTCAGTCACATGGCACATTTTGGCAATTGTCACGATCGCTTGTTTCAACAAACACAATGAGAAACAGGCATACTGTATTATTTCCGCCTTGTGATCAGATCATGAGCACCAGGGTGCTTTTTAAACTCCACTAAATCCTGGGACTTGCAGTCTGATCACGAAGCAGAAACCATATAGTATGCCTGTATCTCAACCTGCAGATATTTTTTCCTGTTGAATCCATTCCTCCTTCAGACTGGGTTTTCCCTTTGCAGGAAACCTCAGCAAAATATTTTGTTGCTGCTAAAACTAAATATATTGGTATAAAGTAATAACTCACATTTCTAATTTTTTTATATTCAGCTGTATCTCCACGATACACAGGACAAGAGAAGCAGAATCTGAAGGAGGATCCTGTTCATGAAGAAAAAATTCTACATTTCAAAAAATATAAAATGTTGCTTGGTGTTATACACATGGTGTCTTACGAATGAGGAACAGGAATTCCCTGCAGTGGGACTGTATCAATCGCAATGAGACCGAAAGCAAAAAAAGCTAAATTTGAACATGTAAAATTTCTGTTTGGATAGCAAATCCCAGAGCCTTTAATCAAATTAAGTTCCGTATTTCTCTTTTACTTTGTAAGTTGCTTGTTTTTAATTAAAACTAAGGACAGTTTTACTTAACTACTTAGTCTTGTGTAGGTTTCTTTTGCACTGACTACAATAACACACCTTGTTATTGCTTGGAAAAATTAGCCAGGGTCCTGTGTAACTTCTAACACAACTGGAAAAATAAAAAGCCAAGTAGTCATACTGAAACATGAAATTAGCACTCCATATTAAATTGAATCATTAATACTTATTCTAATATATATTTTACTTTGCAGGTTTCTTCATGGAAATCAAATTCGCTCGCTGCCTGCAAATACCTTTTCTTCATTACAAGATTTGGGGGAATTGTGAGCTTTCTAAAATCTATTTTTAAATTCTAGAGTGTGAGCTATTGCATGCCTGCAATCTGTGAGTGTACTGCACCTTTCCTGCCCAAGGTGAGGCAGGAGGCCACACAGAATCAAAGGCAGAAGGACAGAAAGATACCCGGCAAGGAGGAGCTGGAGGTAATGCTTAGGGCAGCATCACGGGGAAGGGGGGAATTTATTCCAAGACTTTCCAGGTCTTACAACAGACAGCTGTATGGGCTGAAAAACAAGGTCTCCCTCTCGCAGTGACATTTGGGGTCCCTCCCTTCAAGTGTCCAGCTTCAGCTGGGTCCTCTGGAGCCTACACTACATTTTTCAGGTGCTTTGGCTCACCCACTGAGGGTATCTATATTCCCTGTATAATCTATAGAAAGATAGCCAGGGCAGCATCTCTGTGCTTTGGAGGTGAACCAGCCTCTCCCAGTAGCTGTCTGGGGAACTTAGGCACCTACTTTAAGATTTGAGACTGCCACTTCCCCTGGGGCTAAGCGTGTTATGCATTAGGCTCATCTGCATATAAAGTAGTCACGCTGCATCTGGGGTTTGGTTGCCTCATTATCTGGCATGACATGTTTAGGCAGAGACACAAAACAGCTGCAGAAGGTGTAGAAGGAGAAAAGAGAAGGGGAGCTGTCAGTGACTGGAGTGACACGAGTGATTGAAACAGGCTGCTACTGGCTGTGGAAGGAGAGTGGCAACTGATGCTTTTTGTTAAAGACAGATTTGCTGGCATGGTGAAAACTCATTCACTAATACCGATCTTCGGTGTTGAATTTACTGTGGGATTTATTTTAAATTTTTTTCTTTGCTTTTCCATGTTCTACCTATATTAACTGTGAAAGCTTAACATCTATGTAATTATGCTTTGATTCATCTCACCTCTCAGCAATGATTAAGTTCATAAATTATAGAGAAACCCTCAGGCAACCAGGTTCCCAAATTAGATACCTCAGCTGAATTAGTTATGATGAATCAGAGCTAAAATGATCCATGCTTAGCAATCACCAAACATCAGTGCCTGTACCGACTGGCTTCAAAGTGATTTACGGATACAGTAAGAGCAAGGAAGTATTGGATGAACTGAAGTAATGATAAAAGATAATTTTGCCGCTATTAAAATTTTAAGTAAGATAGTATGTCTCCTCACCTTTAAAAAGGAGAAAACCTGAGTCTTAGAGTTCTTAAAGTTGGTATTGAAAGGGATGGGTGGAATACTAAGCATGAACCTGATCACTTTTGTTCTCTATTTCTCCAAGGGATCTGTCCAGCAACATGATTACAAAATCACCACGTTATGTGTTTATAGAGCTGAAGTATTTACAAAAGCTGGAAGTTATACATGAGAATTCCCAACCGCATTCAAAAATGTAATAATTTAGCTTGTCTTTTTCCTGAAATAAAATAAGAAATAGTTTATCTTTCTTTTAGCAATCTGTCTTTCAATCCACTTTCTCACCTCTCTGAGCATCGCTCTGAAAGTCACTGTAAGCAGCTTCAGTCACTGTAAGTAAAAGCTGAAATATTTTACTAACATAGTACACTAAATAATATCCCTTCTTTCCAGGAGAAATATTCATCCATTACAAAAGGCACGTGAGGTATTGATTGCCATTCTATCAGATGCTGAATGTGCTTCAAATTTCTATTTCTACAGGAGTGCTCAACACCCAAAGGTAGCAGGCCAAAATACAGGAATGACAGTCATACGGTTTGCTCAGTTTTACCGCTATTCACAAATGATAAGCCTAGGAGCAATCAAAACACATAAATTGAGAACAAATTACACAACAAGCACAGCTAGGGCACTTGGGCCTATAAGGACATAAATAAATGGCAACAAGGATTTTAGAATTTCTGTAAAATCTCCTTTGGGGTGGTTCATAAAATACTCACTTTACAGGGCTGATGATTCAGCCACATTTTTTTAAATTATTTTATACAAAGCTCAAATTCAGAAGTTTTCTTATTTCTTTTTTGATTAGCAAAGATTCACCCTCACCTAAAAGTGCATCTTATAATTTCATTGGATTCAGAGTTGAAAAGCGAGACTATTATTTCTAATTTAAAACTGTCATTCTGTGCCTGTGGAATAATTGTTGCAGGTGACTTAGAAATTAAACTTATATTAATATTTTGAAGAAAGGTACAGCATTGAAGAAACTTTCAGGATGGAGTGCAGCTGGTGTGCAAGGCATACATTCCACAGAGGCTCCCTAGGCAACCTTAGATGTTGGCAACACCAGGGGAGCCTGATGTGCTGACTCTAAGAGCAACTGCACAGGGGATGGAGCAGAGTGAAGACACCTTGCCCAAACTCTGTGATAAGATGGGAACTTGAAGGTATTATGGAACTGATAAGCTGCCTAATTGCTACTCTGAGCCAACAATCTGTCATTTTTTGACAAAATGCTATCCTTTGGGTGAACTTTGCTCATTATAATCTCATTATAATACCAAAACACACCTCCATCCCAAAAGCTACCCACCTCCAAGATACAATCACCCCTCACTGAGCTTGCACTCTGAATTTTTCCTAGTCTGTACCCTTAAAAACAAAGCGAGAAAATTTTACACCAATCATAACAAAAGTATGTATGACTAGAGTCCCTCAAGCTCAACCTGAAAGGTAAAAAATAGTATAAAAGTAGCTTAAGAGAGGAGGGATGTCAGGGAAGATACCACCACGGTCAGGGAAGAGACCACCACAGTCAGGAGGACACCATTGCTGACCACCCCTGACTTCTGGGATCGGTCGATGGGCTGAGCCTCTCTTCCCCCCCATAAGAACACTTGTGGGTAAGGTTTGAACACTTGGCTTATACCGAGTGCTTCCCCAAGAAACTTAGAAATCTCTATAGAGTTCCTTTATGACTTAATGCACTTGTAGCCAGGCTGTATTATTAACATTCTTAGTAGTTGCACGTGCTTTGCAGACAGTAACTTTTATCACTGGCAATCCAAAAGAACTTGTGCATCTGTTGGTTCAATAAACTACACTTTTCATTAACCTAGCCATGAGAGTTCTTAATGAGCGTGACCAAACTCCTTAAGTGTGGCTGTCCTAGTTCATGGAACGTGGCTAGACAGAAGGTCTAGGTGTTACTACTGCATCCATAATCGTGATAGTTCAATATATATTGAACACAACCAGACTTCTAACACTGGATTGGGCATCACTCAGAATCTAAGCCTAGCAGTCCCCAGCCCCTCTGATATCTGAGGACAAGCTGGAACACAAGGGGGTTTATTTTCTGCCAAATTACTTTGCCCTTTAAAGCAACAATGCCATATGGCTTTTTCTTAAAAAGCAATCCAAAAGAAGAACCAAATGTTATTTTTAAACCCACACTATTTTTTTGTTAAGCAAAACGAAAACATCCTGAATTAATCTGAAAGCTTTCCTGCAGTTCATTGTTTGACACTTTTCTCCTGTGCAACACAGTGAAAAGCACTGTGAGGAAGTCAACACATGGGGTAATATTCAGTTCCTGTTCCTCTTTGCAGGCCCCTCTTAGTGTCTAAGGGTAATCAGGAGATCAATGTATCATTAAAGTAGGGGCAAAATTTAGGTGATCAGTTTAGTTGCCCACAGGTCAGATGTCTAGTGCTGCTTGACATCTCTACAGCGTCCCCACTCCAGAAAGGTTTTGATCTCTCATGGGTCCTGTGTTGTGTGTGCCTGCCCACACAGATGTCTCAGACACTGCAGGACATGCCAAATACTACTAGACGGAGCATTAGTCTGGGCAGCCATTCAGCAAACCAAAGCTAGTCTAGGTTGAGATGAGCCTTTCTCCAGATCCAGTGACTGTGTTCACCACTGGCTTATTCAGTTGCCCGTGTACAGGAGTCTGGCGCCATTGGAGATGCCCTCAAGTATCAATCCTACCTGGCTGTCACCTGCTAATCCGTAAGACCACTGGTCTCTTGTAGGTCTTGTGTCTTATCAGACAACTCTACACGGGCATCTCAAATGGATGTCTCCAGGGCACCTGAAATGCTTTTTGATGGATACCTGAGTCAATCATGCAGCAGCTGTGCCAGAATAACTTCCTTTTAGATTCTTTTTGAAGTTGCCTTCCAGCTCTTTGCTTCATTATTATTCACAGAATTAAATGCAGCAAGTACCAATATTCTAGTCCATAAGCCACCACAGGAACAAGACCGTAATCATAAGACAGGACATTGTTTTGAAATAAGGATGGAGACGTGCTCTGCTGCTATATAAACCTTGACCAGCGAGGAAAAGTGTAGTTATTTCAATCTGAGAGCACATTAACCGTGACAGATATGGTACTGCCAATGTAACAGTACCACCTGTCTGCCTGTCAAAATGATTGTCTGATCCACGTTTCCAACTCCGAACACGCAGTACAGGAACAAAGAATGTAAGACAGACATAATGTGTCCCGTCCCCCCCCTGAAATCTAACTGGGCTAGAATTAACCAGAACAAAGTGATCTCGGTAATCATTCATTTCTCCAGAAGCCTTGTTGACAGAATGACAGGCATTTCATTTCATGGGATAGACAGTATCTAATCCAAAAAAGAGTTTATAAAGTTTAAAATCTTGTGGAAAAAAATGCCACTTGGCTTAGGCCCAGACAAGAGCCAAACCAAGTCTCAGCCTAATCCTCAAATAAAATTTGAAATTCTTGTCAAAAAGAATCTCCCCTGTGTCTTCCAAGAAGTGAAACAAAGAATACATCAGGTTCTCTAACCACAGCGATAAGAGGGTTAATTTCACAAGGTCTCTTCAGTGAGCTAAGAATAGCTGAGGCAGGAGCATCTACTCTCTACAACTACCTGAAAGGATGCCATAGAGAGGTGGGGGTCGGTCTCTTCTCCCAAGTAACAAGCAATAGGACAAGAGGAAATGGCTTCAAGTTGCACCAGGGGAGGTTTAGATTGGATATTAGGATAAATTTCTGCACAGAAAGGGTTGTCAAGCATTGGAACAGGCTGTCCGGGGACGTGGTGGAGTCACCATCCCTGGAGGTATTTAAAAGACGGGTAGACGTGGTGCTTAGGGACATGGTTTAGTGATGGTTTTGGCAGTGTTAGGTTGATGGTTGGACTCGATGATCTTAAAGGTCCCTTCCAACCTAGACAATTCTATGATTCTATGATTCTGCTAGGTTCTTTGGAAATACAGGAATCCCAGATTAGGTATCAAAGGCATGTCTGCCCTAGAACCAAAGCTCTGGAGTTCACTATTTCGGATTTAATCTTTTCCTATCACTGACATGAGCACTCTCACGGTCTTATTGATACAGCCATAGCAGTTACACTGTTTGTGTTGGTTGTAAGGCCTGGGTAGATGCTACACACACATTGTCACATCTGACAGAGGTTCCCTGCAGTTCTGTTTCTGGTACTCTTCTCAAATGCAACAGTAGTTACTCGTCTCTTCTATTGGGGCTTTCAAATTCAGTCTTTTCTTTCCCATTTTACCAGATTAAGATGTTCTTTAGGAACCATACTTAGAATCCTTGGATGCATTTTCTTATAGATTTGTTGCTTTTCTCCTGTCACCACAGTCATTCAAAAGGGATATGACAACTCAAGTGCCTTTTTTCTAAGCAGATCACCTGACTTTATAATTTTGTCCTTTTCCTTGTTGGTTCAATTGTGATGTTTTCCTTTTCTAAAACACAATCAAAATATACCATCTGTACTCTGCCTTGCCATTGCTGTGAACCAGTTTCAGGTTATGCCAGCTGCATCGTATGAATAGAACAGTTTTTGGTTTGCGTGTTACTAGAGCACCATTGACAAGATTTCAGTTCCTGTCACTCTTCTAATATTTCACGCACCTTTCCCTAAAATATCACCCATGCAGATGATGTGTTCAATGCCTTGAAATGTTACTGCAGGAGAGCCGAAAATGATACACTGCAGTCCAAGGATGCCAGTACCTGCACTGAGTGCCTACTGCAATGGACTCACTCAATATCACAGGTTTCTGTTACTGGTTTTGCCTCTGTCAGGTGGCTACAGTTGGCTTTGATTATGCCAGGAGTTTCTCCTCCTGTTTGGATCACAGCTAAATAACCTACTCCTGTGGCTTCTTTTCTTTTTCCATTGGAGCCAAATGTGCAAAATAATGAAGTTCTGTCACTGTTTCTGGCCTTAGTGGGTTTGCTGATCCTCCAGCACATGCACTCCTGACACTGAATTTGTAGACTGAAGGTCTATTGGGATGCTTCAGAATGAAGCTCTGCTTTCAGACACTTCAGGAAACGCTTACTGAATATATTCAGCACACAAAGTGTCCTTTCATAGCTCTTCTCACCATTAGGATTTTTATCAAGTTGAATGCTTTTAAGGCTTTCAGTGCCAGTACTGGTTTTGCTTGCATGCATGTAATATTATACAAACCTTCTCCTTTTACTGATATGTAATATAACATTTCCCTGCTGTGTGGAGTGTATGTCCTGCCCAGCCAGCAAGTCCCATTGAACCATGCCATGTCACAGACAGGGGAAGGAATATATTTCTCCATTATTTTGTTTTCAGGGTTCATTTTAATTGTTACTGGCATTTCCTCAGGACCTGTTTGGATAGTCACATACACCCATTGCTGTCCTGTTCTTGTTTGCATTACAACAGAACAGAAGTTTTTTATTTTGCATAATATTTCTGCTTACAGGTGTCCCCAGTTGCCTGCCTCATACCTCTACACCCTGTGCTTTCCAAGCACAAATACAGGCTGGGCGGAGAATGGATTGAGAGCAGCCCTGAGGAGGGGGACCTAGGGGTGCTGTTTGATGAGAAGCTCAACATGAGCCAGCAATGTGCAATCGCAGCCCAGAAAGCCAGCTGCATCCTGGGCTGCACCAGAAAAAGTGTGGCCAGCAGGTCGAGGGAGGTGATTCTGCTCGTCTACTCTGCTCTTGTGAGACCCCACCTGGAGCACTGTGTCCAGCTCTGGAGCCCCCAGCATAGGAAAGACATGGACCTGTTGGCGCAAGTCCAGAGGATGGACACAAAGATGATCTGAGGGCTGGAGCACCTCTCCTGTGAAGACAGGCTGAGAGAGTTGGGGCTGTTCAGCCTGGAGATGAGAAGGCTCCAGGGAGACCTTATAGCAGCCTCCCAGTACTTAAAGGGGGCCTACAAGAGGGCCAGAGAGGGACTTTTTACAAGGGCATGTAGTGATAGGACGAGGGGGAATGACTTTAAACTGGAAGAGGGTAGATTTAGATTAGATATTAGGAAGAAATTTTTCACACTGAGGGTGGTGAGACACTGGAACAGGTTGCCCAGAGAAGTTGTTGAGGCCCCATCCCTGGAGGTGTTCAAGGCCAGACTGGGTGGGGCCTTGGGCAACCTGGTCTCGTGGGAGGTGTCCCTGCCCATGGCAGGGGGGTTGGAACTCGATGATCTTCAAGGTCCCTTCCAACCTAAACCATTCTATGATTCTATGATTCTATGATTTTACCAGTGCAGATATAACCTGAATGTTTTATCTGGTCTGGTTATTCGAACTAATATTTTCTAACGTTACATTTTCTGATACATTTTATTCTATTTTCCTAAAGATTTCTTCTTTGTGAGACTCCCCCTACAGTCAGCAGACAACAAGAAACCTTGCAGGACAAGAGTCATTTGACCTAGCTGTGTCCGAGGAGATGTTCTCTCCACTGACTCTAAAGGAAATTCAGCTACAGGGAGGAGGTCTGATGTCAAGTGAAACAAAACCCAACCCAGATCCCTGAATCTACAAAATTAAAAAATAAAATATTTTTTTAAAAAAAAAAAAGTCATCCTAGTGCTTTGGGTACCTAATGGAGGAAGGCCCAGGTCCTCACCTGCAAACACACGCTCTTCAGTGATTTGTAGTTCCAGTTGTACACACCACTGCTGAATCAGCAGCTTCTGCTGCTGGGCACCTCGTACCTATGGCTTGTGCAAACTCCTGAAACGTGACAAAATATTCAGCTTCTCTCAGCCTACTAGACTGTCTGTATGCTTGTCTGTCCTTCCAAAGGGAGGTCTGTCTGTTTTGTCTACAGCAGCTGCTTCCACTAATTCAAACCCAAAAGATGTCCAGTGTCCTTGTCCTTCCTCAGCGGGCCCACAGCTACTTCCCAAGACTTTGGATTTCTCATCAAAAGCTTGCAGGTCAGTCTTACCTTGAATAATAGGGGGGAAGTCTCGCTTCCCCAAGGAAAAGCTGAGAGAATTATACATTTTGCCTTCTTGTCTTATTTCTTCCTCTCTTCTGATTCTCATAGCAGAAGCTGTCTTTTATCTCTGCCTGTTCTGGGCTTGTTAGTGCTTCCAGTTCTGTGACTCTTTTGTTAGTCAGAAGGCCCTCTGGCCAAGGTTTATAATAATAAGGTTTTAAACCACGCTGCTGTGAGCAGCTGAGCTTAGCACCCAGGGAAAGAGACAAAAACCTGTGCAAGTCACTTCTTGTGCTTCCCTTAATGGATATTGCATCGGTTGTCGAATGGCATAACTACAAAGGGAGTTCAGGCTAAATGCACATCTAAATGCACATCCCTATGACATGATCTTCCCGCAAAAAGCTCAATTTGAACAGTCGTAGGATCGCTCCTACTGAATATAGTCAGGATTTTTCCATAACATAGTTTCTTTAAGGCCTGTGATTTAGGAAAAGGCTTGTTTGTGGAATACAAAATTAGATAACTACAGAAAGCCCTATTTCCTGTAATTTATTTACAAATCATAACATTTACATATTTTACAGATACCTGGAAATTACTGAGATTCTAAATATAAGTGGAAGAATGTTTCAACATATGAGGAACCTCTCCCACATGTACGTATGGAACATAAAAGAAGGGATAATTAAGGGGATGGGAGGCCCGTATAAAAATGTCCAAAACCATCCCAGGGTGTTGCTTTTCCATATTAATTCCACTGGTAGCCCAACTTCTGCAAAAACAGATGAAATGTTTCACTATTTTAAACAGAGAAAGTAAACACACTTCTAATTTTGTTCTCTCATTTCTAGATCATATCACATCACTTCTTTTTCTGCCCTTCACACTTCTTTTTCTGGCTGAAGCGGAATAAATAGAACTGTTTGCTTACTTGGGAGTTACTGTAGCCTTAAGCTTAGCAGGCAGGAGTAGAATATATCTCATTCACGTGCACCAAAATTGGGAAGTGAGTTGAGAAATAGAAAAGTAATTATATTTTGGACACGAATAAAAGCCATATATGTTCATAGTGAAAACAGAACGTGTGCTGTATAGACATCTTAATTTCCCATCATAAAGCATGCCTTTTTCCTTCACAGCATGTCACAGCTACATGCCAGTAACACCAGTTGCCTCTGAACTACAATCCCTGAGCTGAGGCAAAGGGCTGTAGGAGTGTCACACCTTCACACTTAATACCAGCTAGGATATATACTCAAATGTCTCTTGCATCTCTAAATAATTAAAATGTCATTCTTGATGAGAAATCTCCAGGCTTATTTCTTCCTTCTGATTTTGGTCTTTTGGTCTAGAATTGCTCCCAAATATTTACATTTGCTTATTCTCTGCCGTGAATGTAAGCATCTTCTTCAACTGTGCAATGTTCTTTCTGACTTTATTTCTAAAGAGCTCGTATTATACTCTTTCCTCCGCTATTTACTACTTCTTGAAAAATAAAACTCAAATCAGCTACTGTCCACTTACGATCAACATGCAAAATTTGATATCATTGTTCATATATTTCACAGATATAGTTATATGACATCAGAATTTTATTTGCATATCTATCCTTCATGTTTTGGGGTTTTTTTTATATACCAGAACATATTTTTAGATCTTGTAGAAGTCAGTGGGATGTAAGGATACATTTCAAAACAACCCTGCTCTTGTAGGCTTTACTGTAGTAGAGCCTCTATGTCCTGTCCCACAAGCATTCTTTATGACAGCACTGCTGCTGAAGCAGAGAATTATTTACTTAAATAATAACAAAATATAATAATAAATAAATATACGATATAATAATAATAAAATATACCCACATGGATTGCTGGGTTTGTCATAGCAATAATCCCATTCTAGGATGAGGACTTTTTTGGAAATTATTATGGGAAAAATAGAGTTTGCTTCCCATTGAATTCTGATCAAAGGGAAGAAACTGGAGGCAACAGGTATTCCCTTGGTATTTTTTACAGCAAGTTTAATTTTTAGTATGCCGTACTCACTGATTAATACTATTTTACTAGAAAAACTGGCAGTAGACTACAGAACATTCACTGACAGACGCACTCTTCACAACACTATTAATGTTCATGTTGTAATACTTCCCAAAGGCCCACAAAAGGAGCAGAGCCTCATGCGCTGTGTGCTGGCTGCACACTTAAAAGGGTTTGTGTCACCTGCAGAGTTTAGCATCTACTTTTAACAAAACACAAGTGCATGTAACAAAGAGAAGACATAGAAGGAAACAGTAATCTGAATAACAATGAGGTCACGAAATTACTTAGTGATACTGTGTGTACAACCCAACGGTTTGAAACCTTTTCATTTTCATAAATCAGTAAAATCAGCAACCTTCAACTACTACTCAGTATACTCTTCATGGGATTGCAGAAAATGGTGATGATATAAATAATTTGGGACAAAACTTTAAAAGTGTAGCTTTATGTGCACTATACTGGCTGGGAATAATGATTAAACACGTATATAAAATAAACTGGAAATGAACAGGATAAATCCCAGAAACTTCAGCCTGAAATATGCTTGACCTGGTCATGCTCAGCCTCAGAGCACTCACTCATAGCAAAGACTGAGAATTATTCAAACTGCCACCAAAAGATCTTCTCCCTGACCTGCATTTGCAGAGCCATAGGGGTTATTTTGCCAGTACACATACATTTACACAGTTATTCCTTGTTTTATCTCTTGATATCAAAAAGCTGAAAAAGCTACATATCAAAAGATGAAGCTATTTTTTTAGAATTATACTGAGTAGAAAGTAAAAATGGCAATACACGTCGGATCAGATTCATGTCGTGATTTCCCATCAACAAAAATATTATGTTACACGTTCCAATTCTTTTAGTTTGTTTCAATCCATATTTCTGAGCGAGAGCCCGCTTTCAGGTGCTGGGATCTTGACATAACTGGCTCCTTCAATGGCTCTCAGCCACTTACCGGCGTACTCCAGTCCACGGAGTTGCCACCTGATGAACTGTTAAAAGCCTTGCTCTGCAACACAGCACAGTGCCATTAAAATCCAAGTTGCACAGCTTGCTCTGCACATGTTCTTCCATCAGTAATTTGGGATGGATATTTATACAGAACCGAGGAAGCCAGTCTGAAATGCACACATGCCTCAGCTCGGTTTGTCACTTTGCTGGGGAATATGATGTTCTTTCCGTACTACGTGAGGTTCCTGCAGATGGTTTCTGCTTCAGACTTCAGCATTTCTAGTCAGGGGACCAGATCTCTGTGGAATCATGAGCCCACCCATACTGTGCATTAACTGTGTTTCTATAGTAACTTCTTACAAATTATTTCACATCTAGCTGTGTAACAGATGGGAACACGTGGTATGTGAGCAGGCTGTGTGACACCAGACAATATTGAGGAGCTGTTTCTAACATAAAATTGGTATCAATGTACTACAGATACATTAATGTAAAAATTGTAACAAAATAATGGAAAAGAATGAAACAGGGAAGTGGCCAGGAGCAAGGGAAGGGAGGAAAGACCATTTCAATGCCATTTGTTTCAAATCCTGTTTCCCCACAGGTGTGAACCTGCTACCCTACATCAACATATCGATTTCACAGATCAGCACACTTTGCTCTGTTCAGAAAACTGCCCTTCAGACATCAGAAGTAAAGGGTCACATTCACAGGGATGTTGCTGTTGCCAATCAATATTTTTTTTAATAGTATTCACTGATGCCATCTGCTGGATTCCCGTCTTTGTCACGGAAATCCCCTCCTTTTTCCAGGTGGACATTACAGGTAACGCTGTGCAAGACTGTGATTTCTTTTGTTAAAGATTCATTCGAACCAAACCAATTCTGCCAGAGGAATTCTAGCTAACCATGGGGGAAGAGTAAGTATTGCCCAAGATATTTGGCTTTTTTTATGTTCGAAAATTGAGCTTTAAATTACATACATAAAATCTTCAATCCACGTATGTAGGTGAGAACCAGAATAAGCTGTCCAGTGAAGAGCTACAGGAGAAGACGGTGAAGAAGCAGAAGACTGTGAAGAGCTATCCAATAGAAGAACTGTAGCTCTGCTACAGCTGCAAAATCCCATGGTAATACATACCCATAAGTCCGTTAGGTTTGATCATCGGGGAAAAAAAACTGTAACAGAAGGGTCTTTAAACAACCCAGACATCACATTTCTAAGTGCAGGCAATGATTTCCAGGGGGTCCTGAGGAGGCTACAGGCCCTCCCTGGTCCCGCAGGGCAGCACACACTCTCCCCTGCCTGTCCACGGTGGAGCTGTACGTACAGTCGCACAGCTCTCCATCACTGCAGGGGTTATATGCAGCCCTGCTAACCTGGCAGCTGCTAACAGATAGCACCGTAATAAAGGCATCCCACTCTCCCATTATAATTCTAGAAAATTGATACCTCATGTTTGTAGAAAATTGGGTAAATAATTCTCAGTAATAGGAAAGGCATTAAAGAAATGTAGTAAATTGTCACTGGTTTTATCATAAAACCTATTTAGCCTCATTGGGAGCACTGAATTCCATTTGAGTAACCAGGAGAAAAGTGATTACATGTCAGCTGTTAAAAATAAAACACGGCCATCATGAGGGCATTCAGTAGACGTACGACCGTGCATGGCGTGGGATTCACGGTGGTGGGGCTCCACACAGCTCTGCTCAAGGCCCTCTGAGCAAGTCTCTTCACCCCTCTGCACTCAGGTTCCCCTTCGCAAATTAAGAATAACAATAGCTTTTGTAAGGCATTTTGAAACCTGCTGATGAAAATTGCCACATGATGAAAATAGGTATGGGATTTGGATTTATATTAAATACTATCCTAAAGAGAGATGGACTTCAGCTCATGTTTAGTGCTTTTATTAAATTCCAGTAGACAGAGAGAAAGAC
The DNA here is from genome assembly GCA_017639485.1 of Pluvialis apricaria. Taxonomy (NCBI): domain Eukaryota; kingdom Metazoa; phylum Chordata; class Aves; order Charadriiformes; family Charadriidae; genus Pluvialis; species Pluvialis apricaria. Next base: position 25,326,398 of record CM030007.1, read on the forward strand.
ACCCTCTAGTGAAAAGCTCTTTTTTTCCCCCCTTCTCATGAAATACCATGGTGAACTCAATGAAATCCACAATGAGAAATGTTGAATTCAAACCCCTTTCTTGTAAAAATGGTACCATGGCAGTGTTCTGAAGAAAAATGATATAAAGTGACACAGAGTAAAATAAATTACAGGAAGTAAAAATGACATAAAGACATATTTGCTTCTTTAGTGTTCCTACAACAGACTGTACGAAGTATCTTACCTTTTTTCCTAGACACTGTCCCTTCCCGGATAGTGATATTTGTTCTGCCAATACACCGTGCCTTGAACGCCTTTCTCTACACTCTCACAACTAGTTTCTTTAAGGAGAAGATGAAGTTAAAATGACTGAACAGTCATTAAAGAAGGGCAATTTTCAAAAATTATGAAAAAACTTTGGCCACTTCAGTCATGTGGACAGACAATTCCCTCGCCTATAGCTCACCATTTATGCTTGGATTTTTTAAAAACAACTCCTGAGGACAGTACTAACTTTTATTTACCAGTCTACAAGTGGTTGTTTCTCAGCAAGGTAACAGAAACGGGATCTAACTGCCTTACAGCTGCATTAATCTCTTTGAGATTCATATGTAGACTCTTTTTGGCCACTACCATCTCTGTATTCCTCTTCCCAGAAATTAAAATCACAACAGTTGCTTTCATCAAGAGAGATTTGTAGTGCAGATGATTGAAACACAAGCAGACTGCGCACTGAGGCTAAAAATGGCAATACTTTTCTGCTGCTCATCCCCCTATCCCCAGAGAGTCGGTGTATCTGTACTTGCTAGTCATAGTCTTCATATAATGTATATAGATTAAGGGAAAGGACCTTTGTTTCATTTGGTCTGTACTACCAATTTCAGGGCATATCCTTGTGGAGAAGTGTTTCTCCCAAGGTTGGAAATCCTCGGTGGGAGAAGGCCAGAACATTTGATGCAATGTGTAAAACTATATTAATCTTTTAAGATTTAAGTAATATGTGAGCTCTGCAGAGTGATGAATGTCTCTTTGTGCACATAAAGTCACTACTCAGAACTGCAAGACCCAAGCAGTGTTATTACAATATTTTTAAGGTACTAAAAGTCAAGTGAAACTTCCTGTGTAAGCAACAGAGCCCAGACTGAAATAAAAATTAAATAATGAAGCTCTCAGAACGACCCTTGAAAGCAGTCAATTCAGTTTTCATTGCATCAGGTTTTATGAAGCGGAGGCATCCAGGCAGCACGGGTAAGCACATGCTTGGGGGAGCATTTATGGGACCGAGGCACTTGCAAGGAAGAACAATTCCCCGTTATTAGTTATGTTTTCATAACCACCTTAGTTATATTTTGACTTTATTGCATATGAGCTGCCTACCTGTTATAAAGAGAAGAATCGAGCTCTTAGAAAAAGCGTAAAGGAAAACTTTCAGCTGACTTTTACCTTTCTTTTTTTTTTTTAAGATTTACTAAAGAAAGCTCCAGAAAATGTTTTGGAAGCTCCAGTTCATAGATCATTCTGAAGTGTTATCAAACAAAAGGAGTTTGAAGCAATGAGGAAGATCCAGAATGGGAGGAAAAACCCCCAAGTGCATGGGCATAGCACTGAAAATAAAGAGGAGCCTGAAGGGTTAACATTTCTCAGCTGAGATGACGAGACTGAATATGTGCTTTGGGCCCACCCAGACTGTGAAATACGATGGATATATTTGAACCACCATGAAGGCAGGAAGTCAAGTCCAATAATAAGGTCATTGTACTGTGGCAATGAGCCCAACTGTGAGGTTTTGACCCAAGTGTTCACACAGCACACACTTCAGCCTGTGATCTGTCTGAAGACATCTAAATTTCCTGTTAGGTATCAGAAGATCCTCTCAGTTAGTGACCCAGCTGGCCTACTTTCCAGTGCTGATTAACCCGCTGGGTGCCTTAATTTGATAGACACTCTCCTGCTTGGCCTGAAGGGTCCCTGGAGCCTCCTGGGTTCAATGTGTGCCCAGTGATGGCAGAGCAGGAGTCCAGGGGCAGAGGAGCTAGCAGCTTGCTGGTTCGTATCCACGGTTTCTCTGCTTATAGTTGTGGGGGTGAAGTAGGTTCTGGCTGCTGCAGGTGCTATAGGAAGTGCCCTCCCTCAGACACAGCTGGACTTTGCATACACCCAGGGTATTACGATGGATGGGGATGCCAGGAAGGAGCAAAGCAGCCCCACTGTTGGTACTGTAGAAGGGATGGTTGCACACTGTGGCAGAAGTCAGAGGGCAGCACCCCAGCGAGGCTGCTCTGCCACCTAAAATACATGTTGCCTCTGCAAACAGAGTTGCTGCCAGCTACCCATCCTCCAGATTTCACGTGGCTGCCCTGGAGAGGAAATTTCCTCCCCTGCACTCCCTCCTGACATACCAACTGCTGCACCTCTGTCCTACCTATCGTTTGCTACCCATATGCATTGCACCAACTAAATAGTAGGGATGGGAAGGGAAACTGGTCTTGGATACACCTCTCTGGGCACTTCCCTAAGATAATGTAGACACTACTTGTCATGTTTTCCTCTCCTTGACAAAATCTTCACTTAAAGTGGTTCTTTCTCTTGAACTTTGGGATAAAGTAGAACTTGATCTTTATATAGCTTTGCTCTCCACCCAAATTTTTGATTTAAAGAGACAGAGCAATACTTTTCCATATCCATTGGTAACCTGTTTCAACAGATTATTATTTAAAGTATGTCATTTATTAAAATAAACCATTCAAATTTGTATTTTCTGGGTTTTCACTTGCTGAATTGCCTATGAACACGAAAGAAGAAAGCTTTTTCTGACTAAAATATCTCAAAAGACTGATTCTCATTGTTAATACTTAAAAGCTATTTGCTTTTTGCAACACTACTACTCTTTGTTTTCTTTTAATTTTAAACTTTGATGGCCCTGCCCGCCTCTGATAAGATGTAAAAAATGAAAGAGAAATTGATAAAAAGAAAAAAAAGAGGAATTATACACAGAATCAGAGATTACAGAATCACAGAACCACAGAAAAATTGAGGCTGAAAGGCACCTGGAGATCAACTAGTCCAACATTCAAGCTCGAAGCTGGATCAGCTACAGTGGGTCTTCCAGGACCATGTCCACCTTGGTTTTGAGTATCTCCCAAGGATGCAGACTCCACAACATCTCTGGGTTGCCTCTTCCAGTGTTTGTTCACTGTACAGTTAAGAATTTTCTTCTTACATTTAAACAGATTTTCCTGTATTTAAATTGGTGCTTGTGGTCTCCTGTCCTGTCATCAGGCAACACAGAGAAAAGTCTGGCTCTGCCGCCTTTACTCCCTCACATCAGGTATTTACACATGCTGGCAAGATCCTCCCTGAGACTTCTCTTCTTCAAGCTGAAGAGTCTCAGCTCTCTCAGCCTCTCCTTGTATGTCATATGCTCCAGTCCCTGAATCATTTTCATGGACATCTTCCTTGAACACGGTTCAGTCTGTACATGTCTCTCCTGTGCTGGGGAGCCCAGACATTCACCCAGCACTCCAGATGTGTCTCACCAGGGCTGAGCAGAGAGAAATGATCCCTTCCCTTGACCTGCTGGAAACACTCTTCCTAATGCAGCCCAGGAGACTTTTGTCTTCTTTACTACAATGGCACATCACTGCTGGCTTATGATCTGCTTGTTCTCCATCAGCACACCTAAGTCCTCTTCAGAGCTGCTTTCCAGCTGGTGGGTCCCCAATGTGTACTGGTGCATGGGGTGATTCCTCCCCAGGGGCAGGGCTTAGCTTTTCCCTTTGCTGAACCTTGTGAAATCCCTGTCAGCCCACTTCTTCAGCCTGTCAAGGTCCCTCTAAAGGGCAGCATAATGCGTTGGTGCATCAACACCTCCTCCTTGTTTTGTACCCTCTGCAAACTCTGTCCCATTGTCCAGGTCATTAATGAAGCTGTTAAACACTGTTGGCCCCAGTGTCAACCCCTGGATTACTTCACTAGTGACTGGCCTCCAGCCGGACTGTGCGGCCCTCGACCTGGAAGCTTAGTTTTCAATCTACCTTACTGTCCATTTATCTAGTTCATATTTCATCAGTTTGTCTATGGGACATTACGGGAGACAGTGTCAAAAGACTTACTAAAGTTGAGATAAACAGCACCCACTGCTCTTCCTTCATCCACCAAGGCAGTCATCCCATTGTAGAAGGCTATCAAGTTGGTCAAGTATGACTTCCCTCTCATACAAACATGCTGACTGCTCCCAGTCATCTATTTGTCCTTCATATATGTTTGGAAATGCTTTCCAGGATTATTTGCTCCACCACCTTCCCAAGGAACAAGGTGAAGCTGAATGACCTGTAGTTCCCTGGACCCTCTTTCTTGACCTTCTTGAATATAGGAATGACATTTTCTTTCTTCCAGTCCTCAGGAACATCCCCTCATATGACCTTACACTGCTTCTTAGCATATAAAATATTGGGGGGGGGGGGGGGGAGGTAAAAAGATTTGTGGTATTTTTTCCCCTCTTTTGACTGTAATTCTTTATAAACATTTCCATGGCTATTTGCCTAATTTTTAATAATAATTAAAAAAAAAAGAGTAAGATCAGAACAAACAGCTGTGCCTGGACAAGTATTGCTCATATAATGACCCACCATGAAGAACTAAAAGGAGACTTGCCTTTGTACTGCGTTAAACATCTTTACTCTTTGTTACTGGGATCTGTTTAACAAGCAAATAGGAAAAACCTAACAGTTGGTTTTACAACATAATTTTTTGACAGAACACAGTGATGAATAAAATAATTCCTTGTCCCTCACAGCTAGTATGTGATCAATGAAAAATGAAACACAGGAGAAGGAACTGAAGGTGAATAGTGAAAATCCCAAGTGCAGTTCAATTGTCTGCAATGCAGGGAAGTTTTTTAAGATTATTATGAGCCTGACGGCAGCAGAGAACATTCCCACGTACCTTTCATCAGTGAATGACTGATCCACAAATGCTTCGGCCTTGGAAATCCTAACAGGAGATACTCTAACTCAGAGCTTTTAAATGGTATTTTTTTATATTATGTCCCTACTCGAAAGAAAAGATAAAAGGGATCAAACACGACTGGCTGCAGTGATGTGATACTAAACTATGTCCAGAGGATGATGTATTTTAAAATGGGGATTTAAAAACTCTCGCAGAAACCCTTTTTATTCAGCATTTTCAATGTTTCGTATTTTACAACAAGTACGTGCCCTTAGGATAGTTCTGAAATACTGTGCATTATTCATTGTTTGTCCAGGATAAAACCACTTAGTTTTCCTACTCTGAACAAAGGTTGTTCAGGAGGCACACTGTAACATCAACAAAGGTCCCCTCAGGACAACACATAAATAATGGAGCAGAAAGTAAAGTTAGTCACCTTCCTGTCTGCATAAATCTATAAAAAGTATTTCAGTATGATACATGATGGTGATAGTGGACTGAACGTTGAACTACATCTCTGCATTCAAGCACACAGATGCCTCAAATAAATTACGTATCAAAAGAGAGCCTCTTAATTCTAAAAAAAGGCTGCACCAAAACATATTCATGGCTTGGGCTGCCTTCTCCTATTATTCTACTGTTTAGAAATCAATAATATCAATAGTTTCTGAAAGGTCAAACAAGATGATGTGTTCATTGGTAGGAGCAGTATTTCAATTTAGGCTGTTCTGCAGCCTAAAAATGTAGGAAAAACAAAGCACTGAAATATCCATCGCGTGTAAGGTAAAACGCTGCAATGCTGGCTGTGCACACTAGTTGAAAATTAATTTTTAATCTAATGTCTTTGTTTATGATTTGACTCTCACTGACGAAAGCAAAGGTGCAAGTAGTGCAAGTATCTCCTACATGACATCCCTCCTTCCTTGAAAAGGCTAGCAAACCCTAAAAACACTCTGGCAATTTTTCCTGCATCTAAAAACAGAGTTGCAGGGATTGCAACCAGCCCTGCACTTCCTGAAGCACGGCGTAATTGATGCTTGTATCTATTTCATCACCTTATTGCAAGACAAGACAGAAAATTGAAGTTCGGGTTTAACATGAAGAAGGAAGATGCTCTCTTCTTTCAAGGTTTGTTATCCTTTTTTTTTTTATGCTCCCTGATGTTTGCTGTCTTTTCTCCATCTGCATTTTATTCCTGTATTTTTTTCAGCTCTGTTTTGTGTGCACTGATAATAACATTGTGTAACTGAATGAAATTCTGCTTTTCAGAACCTGACATTTTAGTTACTTTTGCTTTGCTTCTGCTACCACACATAGAAAGGGGCAAGAGAATGACAATGGAGGAATTGGAGAGTAAATAATCTCGTTTGTAAAGGTTCACCAAGCAGCACAGCACAAAGGAATTAACAAGATGTTCATGGCAGCTCTTTAATCACTTCTCTAACATGTGGGAGACTTTCACTGCAAGGGAAAAGGTATCTCAAGAAAGGAGTTCACCTTTACTAGAGATACTTATGCCCTTCGGGATAGCACTATTAAAAATAACAGCAGTCCTTGGATTTTCTTTCCACTTAACAATTAATGTCTCACACGCTCCCAGAGACCACACCTCTAAGGCTGTTTCAAGCATCTCCATATCGACTGCCCTGAGCAAATGTACCATATACTCCTCAAGAGGCCCTCTGGCACTAAAAACGTGCCACCAGGGGTTGTGACATCCATAACAAGCCCCTGCTGACCTTGGCCCTAACTCAGGCTTCCCCCATCACACCCTGAGATGCCACCATACAGCTCTAGGGAAGGAGCCGCTCCTGCTGCAGCCTCTCAGCATCCACATTGATCTCAGTGGTCCCCACGGGACAAACCCATGAAACCGAGAAAAGTGAGAAAGGAGAGCTGGATGCTTCAAACAGCTCCAGGCAGTGGACGAAGCACCATCTGTCATTCTGCAACACCAGATGCATAGAATAACCAAGGAGTCCTGCCACCAAAATTGACACTAGTCACAATTTTAGGGTCAGGCGTTTCCCAGTGCTTTGGGAGCGTGGCCAAGCATTATCCAAGGGCTACTAGGCAAAGGGGAGAGGCAGGGAATTTATTCGTTAGAAAAGTGGCATAAGCAGTGTAACAAGACTGTAGGCACAGCCCATGAGGCTTTAGTGTTTTTATATCAATCAGCAGCAGTTGGTCGCACAGCAAGGAGACCTCACACTCTACCTATTTAAAGGGTAGCAGAGCTGTGACCACAGCATGACATCCCTAAGGACCTCCAGGGTTCAAGGTAGCTTTGCTACATCTGACCTCTCCCCAAAGGACTGTGCTGGAAAGAAAAAATTCCAGCCACCCAGGAGCTGCTTGCTGTTTTGCTTTTCAACACGGGCAGTATAAAAAAGCATTGGAGGCATTTGGATTATGAACAGTATCAAAAGACAAGATGAAACTGTATGCAGGCAATTATTTTAAAAATAGCATATACAGATAGACCAATATATAATTAAAGTGCAAAAGAGTCATTGAACACTGCACTTACCAGTATCTATTGTGATGGTAAAAAGCATTAATGCCATAAATCTTATAAATCACCCATATATAACCATTCAGAATCCAACCCTCGTTTCACCCTAACAGCTACTGAGGGGATTATGTCAGGGTAAAGTGCTCTTTGCCAGCTCATGCAAACGTTTTCTGACACTTCTGTCTATTACAAAATACTTACTCAAAGGGACGAGTCCCTCAGCTTCACTTTTGGATGTTGGGTGATCCTTGATGAGTACACAGTTTCCCAGACGAATGGGGTAAGGTGGGACCAGTGCTCTTCAGCTGTGAGAGTTTATGAAAAGTCCAAAAGGGACACAGACCCAAAAGTGTGGCTTTTGATGGCATAAAGCAGAAGTGTTTTAATTTAAATATCTGTGGCATTTCTGTTACCATTTCCTCTCCTTGAATCTTACCCATCTTGCGTAAGAAAACAGTGAAATAAGGAACTGTCCTTCTATTGCTGTCTACCATAGAGAGCCCTCAGATCTCTAAAATCAGCTCCACTCAGCATGAGAGAAATGCTATTCCAGCACTGGAATATCCAAACACAGAAGCTGAGATCACACATTGAACAAATCTCCATCGCTTCATACCTACAGAAGAGTTTGGAATCTTGTTTAGGGGTGTAAAACTCCTCTGCTCTGATATCCTGGGGCCTTTTAATATCACCTGTATAAATCAGCTTTGGGCACATAGAGAAGATGGCAAAGAATTGGGGTCCGCTGCCTGAGAAGTTCAGCTCCAGCTCTGCGAGTGCTGGATTTGCTGGAACGGTTTTACTGATCCTTCTTCCCACACGCAGAGAGTCAGATCATCTCATCAGCGTACAGCTGCAGCAGATGGGCTTTACCATCAGAAAAACATGTCCTGGAAGAATAGCTTTGGCCAAGGTGCTTCCCTGCACCACTTCTCTGTGCTGAAATGCAGTTTCCCCTTCTTGCCTCCACCCTAGCCTGGTGCTGAGCCAGGTTTTCTTGCAGGGCTGCGTCTCAGCCATACCACTACCCTGGTTCAGCTCACTGAATAAATGGAAAAACCAGCATTGCTGCAAGGGAGAGGTCAGGAGTCGGCAACCAGTGATGGGGGGAAAGCGTGGTGCCACTTGTAGTGGCTGACAATATTTAATTCAGCTTAAACAGGTCATGAGACCACAGGTGGAAGCTTGGGTAACGCTCCTCAGAGCTGCACTAACAGAAGTTGCATTATTTGCTTTAATATTTGCAAGTAAGGGAGAAAGGAGGGGCACAGGCAAAGGTGTCTCTTCCCCTCAAATCAATGCTAACAAATAGCTTAGAAAGAATGAGGAAAAAAAGAGATATATTTAATATGAAAATACTAAAAAAAAATTTTCTCCTATGCGTTACTCTTCACCTGTAGATCTGAAAGCCATTACTAATGACTTTTTTTAACACAAAACCTTTTTTTTTATTCAAGTATTCCTCTGCTATATCACAATTAAAACTGAGTATTCATACAAGATCCCTGGAAACAGACTGAAAAATGTTTTCTTTCATCATCTTAGACTGAAAAACATTTTCTTTCATCATATTAACCTAGTGAAATGCAAATAGTAAACAAGCAGCGACATATAGATAAGGTTCCTTTCAGTATTAATATTTTAAAATTATATTAGTAATACAGTAAGTGGGAAGTTTTTATAAAGTACGAGGTTTTATTGTCAATGTCTGTTTGAAAGCAGATATGTATTATAGTACGTATTATTAATCAATAATCATAACTACATTTTCTAATTAAGAGACAGATAACAGAATTCTCCAAAAGGCAGCTGTATATTTATGGGCTTCTATTAAAGCTCAAATCATTGAATGCACAGTTCAGCTCAGAAGCCATAAAATAAAGTTATGAAAAGATTTAAGACAAGTTTCAAAAAGCATATTGGCTTCCTTTCACAACAGACCAGAAAGCTGCATCTTATGACATTATTTTTATGTGTTAATTTAGTAAGTGCATGGAACCTTTTAGTTTTTCTTAGATTACATTCAGCTTTTGAGCAATCATGGAATCATTTGTAAAGCCACCATGAGAAAGCAGTTAATCTCCTCCTAACCTATTAAATGATTAATCAAGGCAATTTAAAAAATTTTGTTTCCAAACCCATGTCCTCAGTCACTGTGAGTGGGCAGACCAAGTTCTTTAGAAAAGTGGACTCAGAACTGGGTCAGGACTGTTTGTAAGCCAGCATCTTGGTATCTTGAATCATAGAATGGTTTAGGTTGGAAGGGACCTTGAAGATCATCCAGTTCCAACCGCCCTGCCATGGGCAGAGACACCTCCCACCACACCAGGTTGCTCAAAGCCCCATCCAACCTGGCCTTGAACACCTCCAGGGATGGAGCTTTCACAGCTTCTCTGGGCAACCTGTGCCAGTGCCTCACCAACCTCAAAGTGAAAAATTTCTTCCTAGTATCTAATCTAAATCTCCCCTCTTCCAGTTTGAAGCCATTCCCCCTCGTCCTATCACTACATGCCCTTGTAAAAAGTCCCTCCCCGGCTTTCCTGTAGACCCCCTTTAGGTACTGGAAGGCCACTATAAGGTCTCCTCAGAGCTTATATTCCTCCCGAAGGAATATTGTTCATGGTTTCAGAAAGAAGATATCAAGAAGAAATAAAATGGGAAAAAAATATGTGTCATTATTAGTATTTCCACAAATACTTAAACTATAAATATGCTCAATGTTATAGTGTCCCCAGTAAACAGTTTATAATCTAACATAAAAGGACTTTTAGTCTTAGTATTCTGGGATATAAAAAAACCCTGGCACTGGTAAATTTAGCTATCTAGGGTTCTGCTTTGAACTATCTAGACTTTCTGGCACCACTGATTGAAATCCCTTTAGAATTGACTCATCTTTGATTTTCCTGAGAGCGCTAAATTGAGCATATTTATGTTTGGACCTTTTAGACCCAGACCTTGCTCTCAGGACATATAAAATGCCAGATTTTTACAATGCCAAGACCCTCAAACCACATAGGAAATGTATTTGCCTAAGTTTCTCCTGCAATTAGGAAGATTTACAAACACAGAGCAGTGTATCTCTTAATTACTGATCTGCTCAAAGCATCATACCTATTTCACAGGTTTTCAGTGCCCAGAAATATTTTGTCGCATGACACGTTTGTGTGCTGCCTTCAGTTTTCAAAAGCATGTATTTTCTGTACAGAAAACCTATATTCATATTTTCAATCTGAACTCTGAAATATCCCTTCAGTTGGTCAAAGTGCCAGCCTTGGCTTTTTGGTCGCAAAAAGCGGAACCAATCACACCCAAAAGTTGCATTATGCAACCAGGCTGGCACGTAGCAATCTATATGGAAGCCAAGCGACAGGTAAATGCAAACAAACTTGGACAGCAAGCAGCATGCCAAATACTCGGGCTGGCACAGGAATTGGTATCTCATGACTTTGTTAATCCAGCAGTGACCACATGAAATCTGACTAAATATATACCTCAAGTGGCTCCATTAGGGGATGCAGTTCTGCACAGATCTATACTAACTGCTCATGAAATCCATGGCCCAGCACGTATTTTGGCCATGAGATCTACAGAACTAAGAGTAACAGCAATACCCCCATTTCCAAGTACTCTTCCAGTTGTAAATTCTCATTGTGTTTATACAAGCTGCTGACTTTATCAGGATTTACCAAAGTGTAAATGTCTTGCTCTCATTGCTTCCCCACTCTTTCTTTCTCTGCCCCTCTTCAATGCCCAGCTACATGGCCCCACTTCTTTTGTATTAGCTCTGGCACTTGTCTGACCTTTTTGGGAGCCAATTCAAATTGTTAACCCACCAAAAAATGACCCATTTTTTTAACAGACTAGTTTTCTATCAGGTTGGTGAATTAAATGAGCTTCTGCGGAGTTCAGTGAGTATGACAGCTGGCATAAGTTAAGTAACAGCAATGCGCAACCAGGAGCTTGGAGAGGAGAAAAATGGGGGACAAGGGAGAGTCTTTTTCCTTTTGGCAGGAGCAAACCATTAGATCAGTTCACCCTGAATGTAAAACCAAGCGTTAGTCTTCAGTGAATTCTGCTCTTTAATCCTTTGAGACAGGGAGTAGATGCACTTGCAAACACCTTTGATGGCTCTACTGCCATCAGGCACCTCAGGATACACCAAAATTGGTCCAAAATTTCTACTAGAAATGGAAAATTATATTGATGCAGTGATAAATATGTTGTCAAATGGAATTGAATACAAGGGGGTATAAAATAGCCAGTTCTTGAAAGAATACCTTAACACAAAACCAATGGATCAAAAACTGTAATAATATAATTGTTTCTGACAGCAGAAGCATTTGGCTTTATCGTTAACATAGAGGGCATAAATTGGGGATTAAATTATATGTTTATATAGGAAGATTATCATACCTTAAGTACTGAATAAATTTATGTATTAATTCTGCAGTCACTCGTATTGCTGAATATCTGAAATAATGCTTCTGAAACTGATGAAATTACTCTGCATAAACCACGACGCAGTCATACAAATTAAATCTTAACCTGGATTTAAATACTTGCTTCTTAAGGGCTTACGTCTGGACAAAAAATAAATTAAACAGAATTCCTTGTGTTAAGATTCAGACCCTTCCCACACACACACACTTATTTTCATCAAGCAGACAGATGTTAAACTAGTAGTCAGCTGAAAAGAGGATGACAGCAGACAGCAATGGAACCTCTATACACTGCTGAGCTAACTCCCACTAAAATTAAACCCAAAATGAACATTAGGACTTCTAAAGTTTGGAAATGCGTACCAGGGGAATTTTGCCAAGCAAGTCCTTGCCCGAAAGGGGGAAATTCAGCTGTCTAAACATAGGTGTCTAGTGCCATTTGAGAAGCCTAGGTATGGTCTCTGGGAGACCAGGCACCTCCACAGGTCCCCACCCATATCTGCCAACCCCACACAGATGTCTTAGCTGCCCCAGGGCTTCTCAAAGGGCACCAGCGGTCTGTGCTGAGCCAGCTGAATCCCACCCAGAGTGCCTACCATGCAATTAAGGACAACTTAAAATTCTTCTTTAAGGAGGCTCTGGAATGAAAAAGATAGCTATTGCTAAGTATTCATTTTACGCCATAAACAAAACATGTTTAAAGGAAGCTGCCCTACCTCCTTGTTTAAAAAAAACTCACCACTTTTAATCCATCTAAACACACTCATGAGTTTTAAGTTTGTCTTTTCTGTCAATAGCCCTAAAAACTGTGGCTCCTATGACAAAGATTGGATTGCATAAGAACACAGAGCCTTTGATAATAACCAGTTTCAATTTAGGATGGTGACACACTAAGCATTTATGTGAAATGAGCATAAGCAACAGAGAGTGAGTTATTACAGCCCTGTGCATCATATGGTGAGTTCAGGTATAGAATTAAATGACATCAGAAAGGCAGCCTAGAAACTTCTGCTGCACGGTTGGGTCTGAAGGAAGACAGAATGGGAATTTGTGACAATTTCTAAGTCTAGAGGTCCAGGAAGCGTGTGCAGTACTGCCTATCTTTACCTGTTCATAAAGGTTAAATCACTGCCTGTTGATTTGTAGCGCTTCACCCTTGCATTTACAATCACCAGCATATACTTAGCAAAGGCGAGATTCGCTGCTATCTGTTTTATACTGAAAGGTATTGTGTAAGGAGATAACTCCTTTACACCAGAGGGATGTAGAGGAACAGGAGGCAGTAGGACAGGGGGGGCTGTGGAATTAATTTTCCACCCACATAAACAAGAAACAAAAGCTACAGCAGTTGCTGAAGCAGACAGTATTGGGCCTTTACCTTCCTTCCAGCGCAGAGGACTCCAGAGCGCAAAGGAGGATCTGGTGCTCTGTGTTACAGCACACCACCAGCGCGGTCAGAGAAAAAGGCTGAACATACACAGGGCTGTGCATGTGTACACGCACGTGCTCGTGATACATGCAACCAACATATTTCAAAGAAATACGGGGCTAGGGCTGAACTCTGCCCGCTTTACGTTACTTTTCCAACTTTCACCTGTTTGTCCAACTGATTTATGGGGATAAGTGTTTTGCCCTGAGGTGAAAAGCCTCTCCTGCTTATTGCTTCACAATTTAGTATATTGGCAAAACAGTTTCATCATTCATAATAAATAGAAAAAAAATGTAAGCAAAGGGACAGTTGCCTAAGTCACCTGGATTATAAGCACAGACATGAACGCAGGGTCTAATTATATCTATTTTCTTTCTAGAATTTCTAGAAATGTGATGATGTTTCAGGCAGCAAAGGGAACTCGTTTTACATGAGTAGCACACACATACAGATACCTTCTCTGCCACTCGTCCTCAAGTAGCCTATACCTCAGTCCTATATTGTCTACTAAGATCACTAATTCATTAAAAAAGGTCTCACCTCCCACTTTGGAGAAACTCATTTTCCGTGGATGTAGCACCTATGAAAACCCAGCAGTACATGCTGTGAAATGCAAGTGCAAAAGGTCTCTTATTTGCTATTTGACTCATTATGCGGTAATATCCAGGCAGCCCTCGCACTACTGAGACAGCAGAACATTTGATATAAGACATAACAACAGTCAGAGATAGCAACTGTTTCTACGAGTTTCAAAAAGCCCATGTGCTAACACACACTAGGCTCATTACCACTCTTGACAGAGTCTCCAGGTGAGCATGAGAAGTCTTAGTTCTAAAATTAGGGTCTCTGTTGTCTCCAAAATCTTAACAAATGAAAACACACTGTATTTATGTGTCATTATCTTGGTCATGCTGCTACACATAAATCCAAGCAAGCAGACTAAAGTTAGATTCCCATATGTCTTGTTCAAGGCACAGCAATGGCATTCACCAGTGCAGAACAGGGAAGCAGCACACAGATGAAGCTGGTGTAGTACGTATTTAGCGAGCAACATCATCTTCCGTATGCTTCATGAAATGTTCTAACATGGGGAATATAACTTCAGTGCTCGGTCTAGTATTGTAGTTCCTGTTAAACAACTATAATTACTTCATTAAGGCTTATTTCCCAACCATCTATGACCCTGTACACAATTGCTCTAAATCAAATCATGCTATTAGAGAGGTTGCTTCTGCAAAGTATCATAAAACATCACCTTTTCTCACACCCTTTGCACTGGCAGAAATTGCAAAGAAAGGCAAGAAGCCACAGAGAACTGCACTGCACGCTTAAGTCCTTTGGAGGGGACAAACAATTACAGTTTTATTTATTTAGACTTTAGGAACCAACTTCTACCTTTTGGTTCCCCGGCCAGAAAAATCAGTATAATTAGATGCAACTGCATGGCAAGCAGAGTTTGTGGCAGCTATCTGAAGGCTGTGGTGCGTGGATGAGGTGGATGAGGGGAGAGCAGTAGACATTGTCTACCTTGACTTCAGCAAGGCTTCTGACACAGTCTCCCACAATATCCTCATAGGTAAGCTTAGGAAGTGTGGGTTAGGCGAGTGGAGAGTGAGGTGTATTGAGAACTGGCTGAATGGCAGAGCTCAGAGGGTTGTGATCAGTGGCACAGAGCCTAGTTGGAGGCCTGTAGCTAGCGCTGTTCCCCAGGGGTCAGTACTGAGTCCAGTCTTGTTCAACATATTCATCAACGGCCTGGTTGAGGGGGGACAGAGTTTACCCTCAGCGAGTTTGCTGATGATACAAAACTGAGAAGAGTGGCTGACACACCAGGAGGCTGTGCCACTATACAGAGAGGCCTGGACAAGCTAGAGCGCTGGGCGGAAAGGAACCTAATGAAATTCAGCAGGAGCAAGTGTAGGGTCCTGTACCTAGGGAGGAATAACCCCACACACCGGTACAGGTTAGGGGCTGACCTGGTGGAAAGCAGCTCTGCAGAGAGACACCTGGGAGTCCTGGAGGACAACAAGTTGACCATGAGCCAGCAATGTGCCCTTGTAGCCAAGAAGGCCAATGGCATCCTGGGGTGCATCAAGAAGAGTGAGGCCAGCAGGTCGAGGGCGGTCATCCTCCCCCTCTACTCTGCCCTGGTGAAGCCACATCTGGAGTACTGTGTCCAGTTCTGGGCCCTCCAGTTCAAGAAGGACAAGAAACTACTGGAGAGAGTCCAGCTGAGGGCTACAGAGATGATCAAGGGAATAGAGCACCCCTCTTATGAGGAAGACTGAGAGACCTGGGTCTGTTTAGCCTGGAGAAGACTGACGGGGATCTCATCAATGCTTATAAATATCCAAAAGGTGGGTGTCAAGATGATCAGGCCAGACTCTTTTCAGTGGTGCCTGGTGACAGGACAGGGGGCAACGGGCACAAGCTGGAACACAGGAAATTCCCTCTCAACATGAGGGAAAACTTCTTTACTTTGAGGGTAACAGAGCACTGGAACAGGCTGCTCAGAGAGGTTGTGGAGTCTCCTTCCCTGGAGATACCCAACACCTGCCTGGATGCATTCCTGTCCAACCTTCTCTAGGTGAACCTGCTTTGGCAGGACGGGGTGGACTAGATGATCTCCAAAGGTCCCTTCCAACCCCTACCAGTCTGTGATTCTGTAGGCATCTGAAGAATGGTGAACGTGAGTACCTCAAGACAGCGTGTCCCTCCATGAACTGATGAAGACTGTTATCAAGAAGCATTTCCTCCATTATTCCCCAAAAGATGAATCTCCACGTGGCATGTTTTGCAGGTGGTGTTCCGAAGTCATTAAACATAGCCCCCCTCCCCGCTTCCTCACTTCTGACAGATGCCCAAGTCAGCTCCACCATCATCTCCCATTCAAGCCCAACTAACAAAATACAGCAGAGGTCAGTTCACAAATCTGATGAGTTAGTAGTTGTCAAAGTCCTACCTGAAACCTCATTGTCGGAATAAGACACTTCTGGACTAAAGACGCTGCAAAGGAAATGCAAAGTTTTTAAAGGTAAGATCCATTCCAGTCACTGGAAATAACTGAGACTGTATTTAAGAATATAATTTCCATGATCCTGGCCTTCAGTGACTGGAAACAGGATTTTCTTGGATCATCCTAAATTAAAAGAAATGGGCAAGCTCTGGCTAATACAAAATGATGTAATTTTAGATATCTACACTTTACTTAAAAATAGCTCTCAATGTCAGGAGAGAAAGGAAGTGTCAGCTCTTAGCAATAGCAACTTTCTCTTTTATCTCTCTGCTAATGTAGCATTTGTTAACATAGGAAAAAGGAGTTTGCAAAATCATGTATTTGACAGAACTTGTCACAACCGAGCAAAAAGAGTTGACCTTTGAGTGCTCCCAAAGTGTAAGTTAATGTAATGCAACAGCTGAAGAGCACTTGTACTCTGTATACTTTGAAAAAGCAGGGAAGTCAAGCAGAAAGGTACTTAATGCCTTCTCCCTGTCATCAAATCAAATAATTTGAATTTGATAATTTTGAATTTTTCTGAAGGCTTCCCTTGTCCTTCATTGTCAGTAGGCCGTGAACTGAAGAAGCGGAAAGAAGCAGAAAAGTCATGGACTTGAACTCATGTTAGCTGCTGTGAGAGTTGCGCTCTCTTCCAAAAGACACCATAACAATATTCTGCTCTTAGGTGTACCAAAATGCCCAAACTAGGAAAACTATTTGTTATTAATTTCATCCAACTGATAAATTATTGGTTGCAACTCTGAATGATTTTTCCAGACATTCATTTCAAGCATGTTTCCTTGGAAACTGAGAAACGAAGAAACCAAAGGAACCCAAACTGCCATAGCGTAGCTTTCTCTTTCTGTTAGTGTACAAAATTCCTTCCCATTAAAAGTTGTGCTACAAAAATTCTGTGTGGCTTCCGAATATCTGTTAAGTCATCAAAATAGGCATTTTTAAAGCCAAAAGATGCAGACATAAAATGTTAAAAAAACCCAGCTTCCTACTCTAGGATATACTGAGCTTTACAGAGAGCTCCCAGACAAATTGTGTAATCTTTAAAAGTGTGCAGGCCACTTTATTAAATGACAGCCCAGCTCCCTGTCCTTCAGCCAGCATGCACACCTTGTGAGTAATCACTTCAGGCTGGAAATTCAGCCTTCAGTATCCTTGTAAGAACACAGGTATTAATTTGCTTGCAAGGGACATAAGTATCATTAGCTACTGTCATGAAGAGCTGCCATTGTCATTAAATAATAGAAAATAAGGCCAAAAGAGTACAGATGCCCCATTCCCTTTTCTCTTCCACGCAG
This sequence comes from Pluvialis apricaria, assembly GCA_017639485.1. Taxonomy (NCBI): domain Eukaryota; kingdom Metazoa; phylum Chordata; class Aves; order Charadriiformes; family Charadriidae; genus Pluvialis; species Pluvialis apricaria. Next base: position 25,344,039 of record CM030007.1, read on the forward strand.
TGACCTTTCTTGCACAGATTCCGGTTCAGTATTTCCCACATATCAGCTTTTCTCCTTTACAATGTCCTTCAGCTTTCCACTTCATACCTTTCTGTCCTGGTCCCCACATTCAGTCACCCAATACTTTTTCCCAGTATCACCCCGTAACACCTTCTTCTTTACCTTCCTTCATTCTTTCTCCTTCAACACATTTTTATTCCTTTTCCTCTCCCCCACACTTTTTCCCAGCCCACCCATCTCCCTTCATCTTATCATTCCAATCTCTTTCCAAACCAGCCTCCTGTTCCCCTCAGTTTGTTTCAGTGCCATTTCCTCACTTCTAACAGACTCCTCCTGCTCTTCAACAGTCTTTCCCTTAATTTCACTCACTTTCTTCGCATTTTATGTGCAGTGTGCAGGATGGCAAAAAAATAAACCAAACCCTGGATGGTGCCCATCTGCACTTGAGGAACAAGATTTCCTAATTAAGCAAACAATGAAAATAACAATACCTGAAATCAGATCATCCTAACCCCATCTGAAATCATTCTAACACACAAAAAAGAGCTAAACTCATAAACATACAGCTACATCCTTCTGCAATCTTTTAAAACATTCTCAGTGTGAAAATCTCATGGCAGGGGGGCATTTGAGTGACACGCAGTTAATGCTGGCCCTTTTCCAGTCACTGTCTAACACATCGCAACTTGATAGTCAACTTCTGTGCCTACTTCTAGTATTTGTCAAATATGGGACCTGGGGAGATTAGGACATAATGGGTTTCAGTCTCTTTTTAATAAAGTCAAGTATTTCAAAGAGTGATAGATAAATAAAGCATTATGTTGGCATAGCCCACTTCTTCCACACCCAAAGGACAGGTGGGATAGAGTTGCCTTCTACAGGAAGCCACTGGTTCCCAAAACTGATTTCTACAAACATTAGAAAAACAGATTTAGTCTAACTTGTGGCTTTAAGAACAATCCCAGTTAAATGTAATTACAAATCTAGCTGCTCTGAGGACAAGGGGGCTCACCCAGTTCTTTCTAAGTCACAATTTCCCCTCTGCTGCTCCTTTTTCCCCAAAGGGCAGTAATTTTCTCCCAGCATGCACAATCACAGGCAGTCCCGTAGTGGCTCAGCTGCATCGGTTAGTGTACTCTAAGAAATCAGCCAAGATTTAACTTCTAGCCCACGCTAATCACTCTTGGAGGTGAACGTTGTGCATATAACCTTTAAATTCTTGGATCCGAGTGACTTTTGAAAGTTGTATGTGTAGAGATTTAATTGGGGTTCTCACACAACCTTACAACACCCCTACAAACTTCCAACATGCTTTTCAAGAGCTTAGTCTCAACCTACGAGATGGCACAGCCTGCAAAGAAATCGCAGCTGCTAGAGGTAATGACAATGCTTTTCCTCTATCCCCTCAGAATACTCTTCCATTTCTGCTAATTATACCTTATCTTCATTAATTAATTGCTATAAAGGTCAAAGTCTAAAATGAAGACGCTGATTTTTCTCATAAAATAATCCCTAAGATACAGGTCTGGGGAGATGAGATGGCTCCAGACCAAAACAAACAATTGACTTGCCACGCAGAGTGGAGGGATGCAATGAGGAACATCATAAAGCTGGTTAATTGGGGAAAGGGAACAGAAAACGCAAGCCCACCGTAAGGGGAATACCGGTTCTCAGGAGTAAGTATCCATCACGCAGTTTTCCTACAGAACATCAAAGGTGAGGTTTTAGGGGTGGCTGAAGCACTGAATTGGCTGATGGTGTAAAAACCACTGTCTCTTACCTCCTCACTCTGCACGTGCCGACTTTGAGCGTATAACCCCCACAGGAAATATATGATAAGGTTTTAACTGCTCTGCCATCGACCCAAAATATTTAAGAGCTTGCATCACAGAACGCTGAGCGGCACTAAAAGGCGGGTGGAGGTCTATTACCCCACTCTCCCCTAATGGGTCTGTGCTGCCTGGCAGTAACACGCAGCACAGATGGTGTATGGATGATATATAGACAACAATACCTACTTTTTCATCACCCTGTGACACCTTCTTAGATACATCCTTGTTGGATAAAGAATTCCCATTCATATTTAATCCCTGAGATTCAAGAGTTTTAATTTCAAAACTAATTGCTATGAGTTATATATGTTTTATGTCACACCATAATTTAGTTGCCAGAGAGGTATCTAACTGTAATATAGCATATGGTTTCTAATGGATGACAAACTAACATGAGTGATATATGGTCCGGTTTCAGCCTGGAATCAGTCCTCAACGATGTGGGGTTTATGTGATTATTTTGTTATTCTGTCCTTTTGCCTGTCAGCGCATGCCCGTAACAAATTTTGAAGCTTTTGCCAGTTTTACAGGTCAAGTGGAGAATTCGGATGCAAGTCTCAGAGACACTATATTCTTTGAAATTTCATAAGAATTCAGAGAGAAGTAGAAGAGACACCCCAATTAGTCTCTCCACTAATTAATGTCGCCACTAATTTCACATTTTTTCTTGAGCCTCTTATTAATTTGGAAAGATTAATGACACGTCTCTTGACTGGCGGCGCTGCGCACGGATGCCAGCCCAGCATACACGCAGGAGGAAAAAAATACAGGTGACTTTGGTGGGAGAGAGAGATGCAGAAGACTCAGTGGAAGGCTACGGGGAGAAAGAACACCCCTCCCTAGGAAACCAGGCCTCATCAGCTACGCTGCTTAAGAAGCTGTGTTTCTCGTAGGAAAAAAAGACACCAAGCTGCTTTTACAAGCCTATTTTCCTAAAGCTGAGTAGAAGCTGGTACGTATCTTCGTATCCTACAGCTGACAGACTTTTTTTATTTCCCAAGCCAACACTTTCACCCTTGTAAGGACAATCTTCTCACAACTTGTCTGCGTTCCTCACAGTATTTTAAAGAATGATCTAAAACAACATGAATGGGTTTCAGTCTTTCCTGGTCGACTCCTTTCATACCTACTGTCACCTTGCAAGTTACGTGACGCCGCAGACGTAAACCCCCAATTCTGACCGGTCCCTGCTGGCTGGCACAGCCAAGGGCTCTCCCACCGGGATGCCTCCCGGCAGCGGCACCCCGGCCCTGCTCCTGTCCCAGCAGGGAGCACAGCCCTCGCTCCAGCTTCTCCTTCGCCTCCCTTGTCATTTCGCTTAACCCTCCCGACGCATTGTAGACCCGCACCCCAACCAGGTGCATCAAAAGGAGCTGAAGACCTCCTTTGCTGGCAGGCACCACCGCCGCTGCACGTCTCCCTGAAAATCCCCGATTTTACACCCTTTGATATTCTCCATTTCTCTGTCTCGCACGTCGAGCATCTCTCCTCCCGAGGCGGCGGGGTGAGGGTGGTACCTGACCCGGGAGGCTCGCTGCCTGCCCTCGCCCACAGCGGCGCTGGGATCGCGTAACACAGCCCCGACACCGTCGCCGAGCACCCGCCGCTGCGGAGGGCAGCCTCTCCGGCCGCCTCGCCCGGGCCTGAGGCCGCTCCCGCCGCCGGCAGCCGCGCTCCACAGCCCGGGGGCGGGGATGCCTGCCCCGTCCCCACAGCGCGGAGGCGTCCCCACAGAGCGGCGGGGTGCCGCTGGACACTCCCGGGGTTGCCTGGCTTTCCTGCCGCGACGCCCGGGTCGCTCCATGTTTCCCTGAGGGGCGGAAGGCGGCCATGCCCGCCTCACGCCCCGCCATGCCATGCCATGCCATGCCATGCCATGCCATGCCATGCCCGCCTCACGGCCGGCACGGCCCAGCTCACCGCCACCCCCCCCTCCATCGCCTCTCCGGGCGTCCCGGCGGGGAGGAGCCGCCCGCCCCGCCCCACGCAGGGACCTCCGGGCGGGGCGGTGCGATTTCGCCGCGGACTGGGACTACCCGGAGCCGCCTCCGCCTTTTCCCCTCCCTCGCTCCCCCCGCGGCGGCGGCGGCGGCGGCGGCGGGACCCAGGTGAGAGCGGGGCGGTGCCAGGCGCCGCTGAGGGAGGGGCCCGGCCGGTTGCGCCGGCGGCGGCGGCGGCTCCCGATCGCGAAGGAGGGGTCGGGCGGAGGGAGGCCGGGCTCAACTTGACAGGAGGGAGGGAGCGAGGGAAGGAGGCGCCGGTGGCTGAGCTCGCCGGGCGCGGGTGAGTGAGTGAGTGAGCGGGCGGGCGGGCGGCGGCGGGCGTGGGGAGGGGAGCGGAGCGGAGCGGAGCGGGTGGCCGAGGAGCGGCGCGTCCCCGGCGGATGGCGGGCGGGCGGCCGGAGCGGGGAGGCGGCGCTCGGCCGCGCCCCGGTTAACGAGGAGAGGCGGGGACACCGGGCGATGCCCGGCTCCGCTCCGGGGGCTTGCTGCGGCGTCTCTTCCCTCGCGGCCCGGGAGAAAGTTTCGGGGATGCCCCGTGAGGTGGGGGGTGTGGGGGCTTCCCCTTTCCCTCCTCAGCCGCCCGCCCTCCCGCCGCCCCTTCGCCTCCTTCACACAGCCCGGTCGCCAACCGGCGGTTGGCCCGGCTTGCCGCCGCCTTCGCTCCGCGCCCGATCGGGAGACAAAGCCGCCCGCCCCACCTGCCGCCCCGGCCCCTCTGCCCGCCGCGGGGCCGCCTCAGGGAGCGGGGCCGCCTCAGGGAGCGGGGCCGGCTGTCCTGTCAGTGACGGGCGCCCGGGGAGGGACAGCGGCCCGCTGTCCGCCAGGCGAACTTATTTTTAGATGTGCCGCCCGTCTCGATGCATCTTAAAAATAGCGCAGCCCTTATTTAAAGAGTGGGGAAGAAAGTGGTTCTGGAGGCCTCGTGGTGTGGTTTGTTTTTTGGTTTTGTTTGGGTTTTTTTTGTTTGTTTGTTTATTTGTTTAAAAAAAAAAGCCGTTTTTTAGAGGAAAAGAAATGTTTCGGTGGTATAGGCAACTGTGGGATGGTTAATATCCGCAGGTACGCACAGGATGCTTTTACTATATCTTCATTAAGGTCACCCCTTCAGCACGGGAACAAAGGTACTCATGGCTTTGTCCTCCGCAGCGCGTCTCCATCGTGAGACGCAGGGTCTCGTGTCCGTGCACACCTGAGTCGTGCAAGACTTTTTACAGGGTGACTCAAGCTTTTTGGTTTTGATCTGTCATTTTCCTCGTTTTCTGTCCTGTCACTTCTCTCTGGAACACCTGCAACATGTGGGTGATGCAGGCTGGCGGAGTGATGGCAGGCTGCAAGGATCAGTGCTCCTTATTATTTTGTAAATTAATCTCTTGCTTGTTATTTCAGCTACTGTATCTCAGCTGATTCCGGTGACAGAACTACCATAAAATAAACTGGTCTTACTGCACCAAATGTGTGATCTAGTCACGACTGCTCACAAAAGAGAATCCTGGGTTTTATTTTAACACCACTACAAATACGTGGCAGACTTGTGTAAGTGAAAAAAGAAAAGTGTATCTCCAATAGGGAAAGGAATTTTAAGAAAAAAATGTTGAATTGTAGAGTATTTTAGATTGGAAAGGACCTCTGGGTGTCATCTAGTCCCGCCCCTGCACTCAAAGCAGGTCCGGTTGGATAAGGTTGCTCAGACCTTGTCCAGGTGAGTTTTGAGCATCTCCAAGAATGGGGATTCCACAGTCCCTGGGTTGTGGTGATGCCAGTGTCTGACCACCTTTGTGGTGATTTTTTTTTTTCCCCTCTTAATCTAATGGCAATTTCCTGTGTTGCAATTTGTTTGTTTCCTCTTGTCCTGCCGCTATGCACCTCACAGCTATACGTGGGTGATTGTAGTCATGTGCATCTGTAGTTCTAGAAGCTAGTAGAAACCATGCTAGTGTTTTGGACCAAAGGGCTGATTGTCTCATGACATCATTGCAAATATAATTGCTGGATTTATTCTTATAAATTGGGAATTTATTCTTCCCAAGCATTTGCTTAAAATATCCTGTTTATTTGAATGTAGTTAATAGCAGATTAGCATATTAATTTAAAATGCATAAACACCTTATGAAGACTATTTGTTGTTTTGTTTTTTAATCAAATAAACTTCTCAATCTCTGTTTGTCCATTGGCCTTGTGTTCCTTAGCCTGAATTTGAGACAGTTTGCTCCCAGCTTTTGCTAGAGTCCTTTCACCATTAGCAGCGTCACATAGTCTCTTGGGATGACAAAGAGTCTACTCATTTTAATAGAAGGAAAACTTTTTGGCTTTAATCTTGAAATAGATTTTCCTTGGGAAGGGATGTGCCTTGAACAATACAGTACAACCTGTTATTACTGGGAAGTTGCCTTTGTACTATATAGGCATTGTTTAATGCTCTGGAGAAGCCTTGGCTGATATTTATGATGCTGTTGGTATGATAAATGATGTGAGCACCTTTTTTCATTCAGCAGTAAAAAAAAAATGTTTTTAGACTGCGCAGAATAAAAATCTGCATGTTCCCTAGTGCGACACATGACTGCCAAAATTACTTGTTTCTTAATTTGTGTAAATTCTTGGATGTCGCTGATAATATTTCAAAAGCAGGAGAATATATTTGTAATGTGACTCATAGTATGTCACTTCTGGACGTGTCTGGGTAGAATTTCAAAACATTAGTATGATGCTGCTTAATAGCAAATGCTTCTGAATAACTCATGGTTTCCATTAGAGCCATATCAAATAATTTATTAGAAGCCGTTTGAATGGCTGGCTGCACAGAATTTGATGATATTTGGAATCGTTTGATAAATTATTTAACTTACTTTTCCAGACAGCAGCTGCCATTTTATAATGATGGAAACACCTGACGGTTATGCTCATTGGCTGGTATTAATTGTAGTGAGCTTCCACTTGGGAAGAAATCAAATACATGGTGGTTTTTGTTGTTTTTTTATTATTGTATTTAGTCCTTTAATTCCTGTTTGAGTCTTAGGTATTCTTGACATGTAAAAACCTCTTCTGCAGCCTCGCTGAACTCTAGGTTATATATTGGAGATTTTAAATTTTACCACTGCTAATATTTTAGGGCTTTTAAGATGATATTTTCTGTTTCAAAAGTGGACTACTTCGTCGATCTTTTTCCCAGTCTGTATTAATCTCCTGTTAGCATGTCATTATGGTAAATAAATAAACTAATGACACATTACATTTCCATACAATAAACCTTTCTGGGAGGGTATAAAGGCTTTATTTGATTTGATAGTATTTGAGAATCATTTTCATAGTTGCTAAAACAGTTTATATTGTATTGTTAAGGTCAAAATCTTGAATGGGGAGATCACTGTATGTCTGCAAGCAGACCAGGGTAGCAGTGATTCATATAATAAATTTCAGTCTGAATTTGGACAAGAACATAAAACTGGGAAGGCACTTGTTAGACTCATGAATGGTTTGCTTAGCGTAGTGGGTACAGAAAGTCTGACACTTATTTTAACGTTATTGTTACAGGACAGAATTTCATAATACAGCTTAGACACTTTCAGTTTTATGGCCTGGAGAACTGAAATGTTGGAATGGCTGTGCTAAATTAAACCTGGGGTCTGTGACAATGACTAATACCAGATGCTTCAGAGGGAACTGTAAGAACAAATGTGAGATAATTTGTATCCCACGTTCAAGGTGAATCCAATGCGTTGTAATTTGGAATTGGCTTAAAACCCAAATAATGTTTAACAGCCTCTTCAGATGTTATTATGCATAATTATGATAATTTTGGACATACTTGTTGCTCATACGAGTAGCTAGTCTAGATCTATGGCTAATTTGGGGGGCAGCTAGTTTATGCAGGGGTTTTGTTTGCATGCTTGATGCCAGGCTGTTTACAGACTGAGGCCATATTCACCGAGTATTTTCCACTAAATTCAATGATTAGGGCTAATGTGACATTCGGGAAAAAGAGGTGGTTCTGCCCACATCCTTATACTTTGAGCTGCGGTGGTGACAACACTGATGTGGGTGTGAAACCTGCCCAGTTTCAGGTTCCTTTTCTGTTTGTTCTGGAGCAAGCTGCTTCTCAGAGAATCCCATTATCACCAGTTTGTAGGATGGTTTGGGGAGTGTGTATCTCAGCTTCTCCAGTGGAATTGAAATAGAGACTGTGCCCATGCTTGCTAGTTAGGTCTTTTATTTTGGACTTGGGAAACTTGTGAAGTTTGTGTTCCAACGGTTGTCCTAGTGAGTGTTCAAGTATTTTATATGTAAACAACAAAGAAGCCTGAAATGACCCTTTAGACTGGTGCGTGCTTAGCTGAGTCTCCTGAGCTATGGGCTTGACTTAAAAGCAGGAGAAAAAAAAGCATTGGTATAGTACAGTGTTTCTGAATATTGCTCAATTCCAGTATTAGTATCATCTTGAATGTGGGATGCTTATCATCTCACATTTATCCTTAGAGTCCATTTCTGAATACTGTTAGATTCCTGATGTTGATGGCTTCTGGTAAAAATAAGTTGTGTGCTGTGTGAACATGTATTTATGAACATGTCAAAATAATACGTAGTAGAATGGTCCCAGTCAGTATTATTCAGTAAATACCTGTGAACCTAAGCATAGATTGCATTATGGTATTGCTTAGGAATTTTTGCTGGCTTTTCTGAACTTCATAGTCTTTGCGTGCAGCCCTGTGGAGGTTTTTGAAAGGTTTACAGTTTGCTGGTGAAATTCTGCAGTAACTTTCACAAGCTCCTGACAGGCTTCACGCTACATTTAAGGACTTACGTGTTTGACCTTTGACTGCAATTGCACAGAATGCTGTTACAAATCAGTGTTCTTTCAACTTCTCTTTGAGGTGGATGGCTCTACGTTCCTTTTTTTCCAGAAGGAAATTCATGACATATATATATATATGCACACCAGACTGGCCCTGAAAGGAGTGCTGTGGCTCCTGCTCGTGGGTTATCTCTCCTAGACTAGAAATCAGTAGGCTGCTGTGCTAATCCCACGGCAGCTTCACCAGTTTAAGTGATGGGTGGTGAAAACATCAAAACCTGTTTTCCACACACTTTCTGTTCACAACCACTCATTCTGTTCTCTGCTTGTGGCGTTAACTGCAAGCATCTGTAGCAGGAGACTGCTATAGATGGCAGTGTCAGGCTGGAGAAGCAACGGGAGAATTTTTGGTGACTTTTGTCACAGGAGGTGAGAACTAAATTTAAAACCTGGATTTCTGTCCCTGGTAATTGAAGTTTTCTTTCCCAATATAGTCTTGGTAAAAATCATAGCTTTTATTGACTTTTTGTGATATTATCAATGTCAACCAAGAAATCTCGTTAGATGCTTTTGGCAAACGTCTGAAAGCATAGAGGTAAAAACGTAGTACATGTTCACTCTCATACTTAAGACTCAATCCTTGAAAATTTGTCCTTTGGAAAAAAAAAGATTCTCATAAATCCCTCATCTTATTTTTAAATAGACTGGAACAAAGCATGGGATAATACAAGTAGTGTTACTAATGTCTATAAAATATCAGCCTGTGCTTCACGGTAGAGCATTTTGTTTTATTTCAGTTACGTAAGAGCACAGATAATTAGAGTACTTTGAAAGGAGATTAAATACAAGTGTCAGTCATCATTGTAAATGAGTGATTGTTAGGATGTGGATTTATTTTGTTCTTTGCATCATAGTACAGGGTTTGTCTTGGAGCAGGAATTGCAAGGTCTCCAGACCAGGCCGTGACAGGGCGTACAAACTCGGGATAGGAATCCACGCCAGAGCACCTCGCCGGAGCGAGACTGCAACTTTTCTGTATGCTACATATGTAAGGGAGCGAAGACATTCAGCAGTATGTAGGATACTGCTGTCTTCTGAAATGAGTATTTGGTGTTTTCTTATTTAGACAGTAATTGGTCTTCAAAGACCAATTTATACAATAAATAGTTCTCTGAAAAATAATTGTTATCTGAACTTGTGGAAGGCTTTATTTGGGAACAGAGCATGTGTATTCATTCACTGCAGGACTTTCACTGCGAACATCACGTGTACCTGACAAGTTGTATGAAAATAACACAATGGAGTTTTGGTGGGTTTTTTTTTAGGGATGAAAGCAGCTACTACATCCTTTTTATTACTTGATATTTTCTTTCCAATGTCTTTACTAAAAATCTAGTTCTATGCAAAAGCAAAAATTATTTTAATAGATGCTATTGTTCTTTGGAAAAAAATGCTATGTACTTTTGTACTTAGTATGAAGAAAATACAAACTGATGCTTCCAGAAAGCAAGCTGATTTTCTCTGATGCTAGAAGCAGGCTTACTTGTTGAGAGTAACCACCCTACTGCTGCTGGGCAAGAGCTTAACTTTAACCTCTGTGCATGTGATGAAATACCCAAAATGATCCTGCAGCTAGTGTTGGCACTGAGGGTGAAATGACAGACAACAAGTAACATAACAATTGTTTTTAATTGTACTATAGCAGTGTAGACTGTTCTTAAGTGGGTAATTCCATACATTGCAGTTTAACAAGTAATTTTAACAGACTTCACAGAATTCATCAGTCTCTGCTTTTTTTTTTTTTTTCCCAGTGTGATGAGTTTTGAAGTGAGTTAGAAGGAAAGCTGTATGCATTAACTTAATCAGAATATGTTTTAAAAATGTTTAATGGATCCTGGTTAGTCTATAGATGCACTTTTATCTCAGTTATTATTAAATGAACATTTTTAGTACCTTAATATTCTACATTTTATATACATAAAAAGTTGTATGCATTGCTCAATTGAGATATTTGTGTCAATGCATATTCTGAGAGATAGGTTGTTTTAGCTATTAAAATTTTCATTAAACAATCTTTGTTAGAAGATTTAAAATTAAAAATAAAATAAGATTATCTGCATCTTTCATATCATATTTGCCTATTTCTTCTGTCTTCTGATTAACTGTGATCATCATTAACAGCAAGCCTGTCCTCCCATGAGGTCTGGAGCTAGTAAAGCTTACTTTCTTATGAATTTTTATGTTGTGGTTCATGTGACAATTATGATCAATGGTTTTACTATGTTGAAGGCATGGTAAAGTTTCTCTCCCTGTGTGCTCTGCTAATGTGTAATACGATGTGAATCCATACCCCAGCTTTTATCTTATTCGAGGCATTTATTGGAGCTGTTCATCAGAAGCTTGTTCTTCACTTGGCCATCTGTTTCCATAAAGCATGTAGTAATTTAACTACCTTTGAGGTCGCTATCCTGTCAAAAATCAGTAATATCTGCCAAGCGGTTGAAAATTATTGGGAGGGAAAGAGAGAGATGTTCGCAGACCTTGTGATCACATAAGCTTCTTAGCTTTAGCAAAGCGGACCTGAAATCTGTATTTTAATTATTCTGCAGCACTTGGGATTCTGATGCTCTCCTTAAGGAGATATAGCTCAAAAAAGAAAATTGCTTGTGTATGAGAATTTTAAAACATGTGCCGAAACCAGATAATATTTCTTGGAATGCCTAGTGTCAACAGGAGACTCCTAAAAATACTGGTTTATTTTTAATACAATATCAGAACCACATTTAAAAAAAATAATTTCATAAATTCTAAGTTTTCATAGATATTTTGAAAGCAGTAATAGCTACAGTTTATTCAGGCAAGACATTTTGATGACTGTGTATCTCACAGCTTAATATCCTGAATATCTTTGCAAGAGTTTGTACAAGGAATGCAGAGTCATGTGTGGGATTGGGGCATCAGTCAGAAAGAGTATCTTTAACATACACTGCAAATATAAAGCTCCTGCTATTCCTATTAAAAATACTTGTGGAGTCACAAGCTTCAAACACAGTGTTTGACTCAGTTTAAGTAGGGATGATTTTATGAAATGTTATTTCAATTCTGGCCTGTTGCAGAGTCATTTAGCAATCTTGTCTGGAAGTCATATTACAGAAGTCATTTTGAAGTTAATCCATACCATGCAAATAGGAAATCATCCCATAACAAATGAAAATCAATATCCTACTTCTTTTAATTGTAGAAAGAAGAACAGAAAATTGTTTTCTGACAATAATGATTAATCATAATTAAACCTTGCAGCGCTCAGAAGTGTGCTATTGGTATTGACATGCTGTACATTCTCAACAGTTTAGTCTTACTGTACAAACAGGGGATGAGAAGTGAAATCCCAAAAAGAGAGATAAAAGGAAAAGCAAAGACTGCAAAAATAAACATAATTTCTAAATTAAGGAAAATTGATAGATTGATGTGAACGCATTGGAGGGGGTGAGATTTGGATAGAGATGAGGTGAATGAAAAGCATAATAAAGGATGAAGGGGGAGAAATTACCACTTAAGGGAGAAGAGAAATGAGGGCAGGTAAAGCCTTTTGAAAATCAGCAGTGTCCCAGTTGAAGTACAGTATATAACTCTGTGTCTACTAATTTGAATACATTCTTCAAAATTGGAGTCTCTGTTATTCTACTTCATGTCAAGCTGGCTTTTTGAATAGCTTCTTATATTTCGTTGCATGATTTGGTAGCTGTAACTACTCTGCCAATCGTAAATTGCCTGGGACTGATTTTTACTCTTCTCAAAGTTTGTCTACTGAGAAGAAATCTGGACAATCAGTGTTAGAACCACTTGAGAATTTTGTAGAGCTGATTTTCCCTGTTTAGACACAACACTGGAAGGTATAACAAGGACTTTCTGTCACCACATAAGCACTGGAAAGTCATGCTGCCGTGATATTTCTTCCCCAGTCTAAGCATGGCAAGCAAATGGACTATGGCCTTTTACCATAGTCTCATGAGAACACAAGCTGGTGCCCTTCAGAAGAAAAATAATTGTTTTATGTTGCTTTTGCAGTTCATAAAATGCTTACTAATGTCATCCCGGAAGGTAAAAATACATCATTTGTTTGCATTTTTGATATACATAAAGTATCTTGTATACTAGATGGAAAGTGCTGCCACCGTTAAAGGAAGAGGGAACAGCTGCCTATATATTTAGCCCTGACTGTTGTCTTTTGGGTCAGATTGACTGTTTCTGAAAGGAGGGAAGGGCAGTTACCTTCAAGGAAGGTATCAAAGAATCCTAGAATAGTTTGGGTTGGAAGGAACCTTTAAAGGTTATCTAGTCCACCCCCCCTGCAATGCACATGGACATCTGCAGCTAGATCAGGTTGCTCAGAGCCCCGTCCAACCTGACCTTGATCCAACTGGAGCAGCTTCTGAGGTGCGATGAAGAGGAGGAAGGGGGAAGAGAGCCAGAATCTGCAGCGCAGGTTGGGGTTAGGAGACGGAGAAACATGGGTCTGTCTCCAGCAGAAGTCAATCCTCAACAGCTGCTTCTGTACCACTGCGTCCACAAGACGTGATGCTAAGCTGACCTCAGTCTGGAGCAGCTCTGTCACAGAGAGAGTGAAATCAGATCCAAGGGCTAGATGACTGGTGAGCAGTATGGACAGTTGGGGTTTGGGGTTTGGGCTTGCTTCTTGTCCTTCCTTTGGTTCACCAGTGTGGACATGGCTCACAAGTAATGGGGAAGTAAAAGGTTGGATTTAGGGAACTAAAACTGTACAAGCTTATGCAAATACCAATTTGCTAGTGCTGTTGTTTAGAACAATTTGTTCTAAATGATTTCTTAGTCCTTGGAGGAAACGATGTGGGTATTTTTCTCTCTAGGAAGCCACTAAAGACTGGTGGGTTGGAAATAAGGTCCAGAGGAAAGAACAGTACCTGCATGGATGTAGTTAGGGGTTAGATTTGGGTTTTGAGCTCTTTAAATAGTGTTAACTGGCAACAAACCAGCTTGGATTCTCAACTTCAGAGACCAAAAGCTGTAGGGGGGGGGGGGGGGGTGTGTCTTTTCTTCTTCTTCGTCTCTCTCTCTCTTTTATTTATTTTTTTTTTAACAGTCTCACATAAAAATGGGATGGGGAAACAAGGCTGTTCCATCTGAAGTCTGCATTGGGTTTCAGCTGCAAATGCTAATGCAGTTTACACAAATATGAGGCCAAAAGGAACAGTCAAGAACATGTTCTTATCTCTGACAGATTGAGCAGTGTGCTAAGTTCTGTGTAAATACGCGTATTTAATATGATGATATGATGGGCTTTTGCCAGTTTTCCACTGAATTTTTTGAGTAAATTTACAATTTAAATTTATAAGCATATTTAAAGAGTTAGGTCTTGGTGTGGTTTTTTTTTTAATGTTGTTAATTATAAAAATGGAAAATACTAAGATTGCTTTAGTTCCTATGGTCAAAGTGGAGGGAAACACACTGTGGGAAAGGAAGGTTGTAGCTGCCTTTTTTTTGTTGTTTTTAAAATAATTTTTTATGCTGTCTTTTTCCTATCACTACTTTCCTTCTTCTGCCTTATAAGCCTTGCTGTGGAGTCTTTTTTTCCTTAATAATCCTGGTTTAGCAATTCACATGCTAATACCTACCTTTGAGGTCTATGGTAGCAGTATCTAAGGTCCCACTATTCACAAACAAGTCTCTGTTCTTTGAACAATCTGATTATGTTCCCCAACCCTTGGAAGCATCCTCGTGCTGCCCCCAGGACTCTAGAACAATTGGTGAGTGATGAAAGTGTGATGGTACTTAGACCACTAATCAATCTGAGCAGTATACAAATGATGTCTGAAGGAATCTGTAATGTTATGACTCTGCTTCTTATTTCTGCTACTGTTAAAAGGTCACGGAAAGGAGGAAATGGCTGAGCTGGTTTTCTGTTGTTTGCAAAGATTTAAATAAATTCCATAGGTTGGTGTTTGTTTGTTTGTTTTTTTCCCCTGGGATATGTGGAAGAATAGATATATCCTTAATATGCCACATAAGCCATATTGGAGCATTGCTGTAGCAGGTGGTTCTTTTTATACAGTTTGTGGGGCTGTGGAATTATTACAGTAGCAGTTATATTAGGTTAAAATTATAGATTAGCATTTTATTACATCATAAAAACTGTGTTTGAAAAAGAGTGCAAAAGGCAATACTTATACTGCTACCTATTGATAGAGTACTGTTACACTGTGCTGGATGAAAAGTTAACACCAGTAGGTCTGAAAAAGAAAAGGTACGCTTGCAGATGGCAGGTTACTTCACTTACTGGAAATTACAGAAGATTCTGAATAAGTTTGTGTTGTGTGAAATTCAGTGTTGACATATATTAAGATCTACTTCTGCAACAAAATTAATAAAATAAAAATCACTGTTGAGACACTAGAATAAATATTCCTCTGCGTTGATGGCTTAATAGATAAGATAGGCCCTCAAATTATTTTTTTCCTGACCCAACCATGTGAATTAGTTGTCAGCAAAGACATGGAGATCTCTGTTTATGTACAGCCATTTGCTGACCCGAAAGAGACCAGAAATAGAAGTTGGAGATTGGCAACAATGATAAATAGGCTTTGGAAAACCTTCCATATAAAGCAAGATTGAGAAGATTGGCACTTTTCAACTTTTTCCACTTAGAACTATATGCAGAAAACTAGCCTTTATGAGGAAAGGGAACTGTGTGTTCTGTCTACCCTTTTTGATGGAAGAGTAAAGTCTGTGTAATAAAGTCAAAAAACCTCAAGTATGCAAGAAGTTCTTTTTAGATGGTGTGTCATTACTTTATGTAATTAACTGACAAAAATATCTGAGCAATGAGAAGAAGCTGATATTTCTGCAACAAAAGATTAGTTGCTTAAATGTAATATATGCATGCAGTGTATCAATTGCTTCAGTATTTTTTAAGTCCTTTCTGCTATAAGTCCTTGTGCTTCAAAATACAAGCAAAGTAGATGGAACAACTGAAAAAAACACCACTTTTCCAATCCAGAATTGTCCACTGACGAATTTCTTGCACCTTCTGTCAAACCATCTGCTATAGGCTAATGAACAGACAGCATGCTGGATCAGATGAAGCACTCGTATGAGCTATTTTGATAGCTCCCGCGTTCCTTTCAGTGGGAACTCTATGGTTAATGAAGCTCAGAGTTAAATTTTTGAGGGCGAGGGTGGGCAGAGTGTTCTTGCTAGGAGCTTCCACACTGCAGGATGCTGTTGACAGAGAGGTGTGACGAACTCACATCGCTGTTTTCGAAGCATGTTTCAATGTTTTCTGATAAGCCTTCATTTAGCAGAAAAACATCTCATAACCTGTCACGTGCCCATGGGAAGTAATGACTGAATTGAGAGGAGTGCAGAGTTGTGCTTGTTTTGGGCTGGAGTGATGTGTATAATTCCAGAAATCACACATCACTCTGTAGTGCAAAGCAGGTATCAGTGCTGGAGCTATAGCCTAGCTAGAACAAATACCAGCTTCGTTTTGCCGTGTACTCGAGATTTCTGTCTCTGAGGAGGCACCACCATCACCTCTGAAGAGTTTCTTCCTTCTGTGACTCTGGACACGGTAACACATAAATATTTTTTTCTGCTGCTGGCAGATGCAGATGTTGTGTTTGAAGCGGTATACAGACTGGCAGAGACAGTATTTATTTATTTCTTTATTTTCAATTTATGCCCCTTTGAAGTATTCTTAAGTATGCTTCATAGGAGTATTTGTGAGGGATCCAATTCTACTTTGTAACTTAATCATTCTTGCATTCGTCAGGATTAAAAAGGGTTGGTGACACCATTTGGTCACTGTTCAGTGATGCCTGTGATTACTGTTGAAGTTCATGAGCTGCTTGTAAGCATCAGAGGTCCAGTACCAACAACAGTAGGGTGGAAGTGACTGGTGTTCTGGTGTGTTACCATCAGAGTTGTCAGCACAGCTGGTGTCTTTCTGGTCTCTAGACCTGCTTGTGATGAAAGCAGGGGCACGTCACTGAACCCTGGTGGGCTGCTCTAAGGACAGAAGAGCAGTGACGCAAAGCTGGCTTTGTTGCAAAACGGTAACTGCGGGTTTGCCTGCTAAACCAGTGTTACAAGCAGTTGGACTGAATCTGGGTTGGCCTATCAAGACACCTTGCTGGAATCTTCTGCTAAATTATATTTTCTGTCTTTTAGACAGTAATATTTGGCTCATCGTTACTGGTGTTTTGCATGTAGACCAACATCACAATTCTTTTCTTTGATTATTGTTTTTTATAACGGGTTGTAGAATGTATTCCTCAACACTGCAGACACACTGTGCGCTTCTTTGCTAGCCTGGATTCTCTGGCTTGAATTTTTTACTAAATCAACTGTGGCCTGTCAGTTATGCCACTGCAAGAATATCCACAAAATGAAAAACCGTTATGGTCATATTGGAACAGTCTGTGCATTATGCCCGCGTGCATTTTGTTAATAACCAAATTTTAGAGCTAATTAATTTTTTGCACAATCTGATATTCAGCCTGTTATCTTTGATGTAGTTAATGAACTTTCCTAATATAGTAAGTTGTATGTAGATAGCACAAAAACTGAAAAAAAGAGCTATGGGTATTACTGATAGATCAACCTATTTCAGTCCATGTTTTCTGCCCTAACGTAACTTGAGTGACTTCATGTTTTCAACGTGCATACTTTCAATAAACTGACCAAATTCGTTTACACACCTCTCAAAGAAGGCAAGAGCTGTTGCAGCTCATTTGTCGTTCTTGATCTCCCATAGCTGTCCATAAATCCATAGAAGTTACAAGTAGATTTGCGACATCCTGTACTTCACAGTACTGGGTTATGATCCCCGTTTCATAACTGAAAAGGCTTCTGACATCTCTGTGTAAATATTTATTTTTATTCTTTTATTTGTGGGCATGTCAATTAAACCCAGAAATTAAAGTTGCAAATCATAGGCATTCTGGTGGCTAACTAGTGTGTAGCATTGTATAACAGAATTCTGTAGGGAGCCTGCTTAATTTTTACACAAAATATAACCAAACGGTCTAAGATTGACCTGTTCAAATTTGGTGGTGTTTTTTTCCCCCCTCTCTCTGCTTCTCTATTTACCAGCTTAGATGCTTTAGAAACATTTGAGTTTCCTGAAGCATGTCCAAATTCCTTCAGTATTGGGGGGGGGGGCAACATGACATATTTAAGGGTCTGAAGGAGGTTTTCTGTCCCAAGCAAGGCTATGTAAAGGGTAACTGTAGTTTCACCTGTGTGAGACCTGTATCCTCCTCAGTTGACGCCTGGGGACGAGGATTTGCTGCAGCATCTCAGCCAGCACTAGACACTTGTGTGTGGGCGACTGAACCGAGCCCCTACTGCCATATTAGAGGCTGTAAAACTTACAGTATCTCAGAGCTACAAAATCTTACTAATTTCTGAAATAAGTCCTCAGAAATATCTTGAGGAAAAATATTAAGGTCAGAAATTTTATAGCATTAGATGCTTTTAATGAGACTAGGAGCATCATTAAATGAACTTTTAAGATGCTGGCTATTATGCTGTAATTCTTTTCTTACATTTGTCTGTATCCTCACTGCTACTGGAAGGAGCAATCCCACTCAATGTCACTGAGTGCAGTAAGCTTTAAGAGCAATTTGGGCCAGATCCAGTCTGTCATGACAAGTAATCTTTTAGATCAAAAGCATCTTAAAATTTGGAGTGTACTCATATCTATCTTCGAATAGATAGTGTTGCTATTTTTAATTGAGTTTCAACTATTTTATTTTGATTTAACTTCCATTTAGGCTGCATTTACATACTGCATCCAGTAACTGTCTGGCCTTTTCTCTTTTGTTTTCAGTTTATAAGATTTGAAAATTGTTTGTATGTTAATGTGTATAGTGCAGATTGTGGCGGGACAGAGGGTGGGTGGGTTGTTAGTCTAGACTTTTTAAATAAAGATTGAAAACAAATCCAGTCTAGCTTGCTTTATTTGACCTCACACTTCTGAATATCAGCTGTAGAATATTGCTCTACAATTTGAAGAAAAGACTGCCAATAGTGAGTCTTCATCCTGCTACTTATGATTCAGAAAGCCCTATGGATTTTGTTGCTGGTCAGATGTGTTAGATGGGAAAATAACCCTTTCCAGCATAGTCTTGTTTAATATTAATTGTAGGAGTTTGACCACTTAAAGAAATCGTTGAGATTTAGCTGGTGGTCAAAGTGAAAGATAACAAACATAACATTTTTTACGTAACAATGTCAAAATACCCAAGTTTGTTCAAGGAAAGATTTTCAAGTAGCAGTTTATTTTATTTGCTGTTACTTTAAATATTTTCTTCTCTAAAGAAGTATTTTCCATATTTTTTTAATTAACTCAATCTAAGTTTTATGACAAGCCTTAACAATAAGGTCTCATTTCAGGATGCTGATAGTTCCAGTACTTCCAGCAGAATTTTTTTAGTATTCTCAGTTCCTGTGGTTAGGCTTTTATAAAAAATTTCTGCTTATTTGCTTGAATAATTACTTTACCATTATAATTCAATTAGGAAGTATAATTTGTGTGGGTAGGCTTATACTGTTCTCCTTTTGGATCAAAGTTAGAATGGGAGTCTAAACAATTGCAAGTTCTAGGTTTGAAACCTTACTGTCTTAATTTTATGCCATAAGAAGTCAATTAATGCAAGATGTATTTTAGTCATGCCCTATTTATGGAGTTGTTCATAGCTTGTATTTAGGAAAGTGACTGAAGTTCAAGGAAGAAAACTTTCTCTTCTGTGTACTATCCATCTTATGATTGGTACCAAATGTCGGGAGCAGATGCAAACGTAGGGTTTGCCCATGGTATTCATGTGAAGAGGACAGTGTGCACACAAGCGCTAATGGGAGACCAACAGCCCTGTAGTTCTATTGATAAACTTCCAGCAGTGTTTCTACAGAAGTGTCGTAGGAGACATTCTCATGATAGTATATGGTGCTTTTTCTGCTCTGATATCACTTGTGAAGCTTCTCTGATAGGCGCTGTAAAGGCTGCAAGGTGTTCGGGTTAATGCAGTAGCCTCTAGAGGAGACTGCAGTATCCCCCTGTTGCAGTGATTAGCTTTGCGGGGTTTGTTTGCCAGGTGAGCTTGGCTGGCTGTGAGACCATCTCTTCAAACTACTGTACTCACAGCAAAGGACTGGGTTGTTTTTTCCTTGTTGAAATAATTGCAAATTGTACTGAGATCTAAGAGTACTACGCTTCATTACTGGGGTTGTAATCTATGTTTCTGCATAGTGCAAATTGCGTGGTTTATATGTGAGGGGTCAGAATTGGCTCCTGAGATCATTTGATGTACGTACTACCTAGCGTATTAATGAAGAAACTGAATCAAGAGCGTGAGTTTTGCCGTGTGTGTGGGAGGCAGTCAGCATTGTGCAGTTCTTCAGGGTGCTCCGAGATCCCTGAAAATTGGTGACTTAGCCAGTGTTTGAGCAGGAGCAAAGCAGCTGAAGCAGGAGGAGTTGCAGTGTGTTCAGCTGAACAGAATTCTAACTGCAATCCTGGTGTCCTCTGTTGCTGGTGGAGCAGCTTCTGTGGTGTGAAAGAAGTGCAATGTAGTGAAGGCTGGTAGCTTTATATCTACATGTGGAGAATTATGGTTAACTGTATGTATTGTGAGTGTGTACATCACTGGGGCTGACTCAAAAATACAATACGGAGGTGTAGTGACCTTGGCACTAATGGATGGGAGAAAGTATTTTAAAAAGTGTAACTACGTGCATTTTTCAGTGGTATTTGAGGCTGTGGTTTTCTTAGGCAAGACATTAACATCATCCCTTACTGGGAGCTTAACGCTTTTCTGTTTGAGCCTGACTGTCAGGGAGCAGCAGGACGAGGTTGCTCTGCTATGGAGTCTGCACTGGTGGCTGAGAGTGACAACAAAGAGCGCAGACCCACACTACCCAAACAAGAAGAGCGGAGCAGTTTGGTGACAGTATCCAGGGACACCCAACAGCCCCGTTTGCCAGACAGGTCCATAGTCAAGAAGCAGATCCAAGGTCTAGTCAGCCGGTCAGAGTCAGCAGGGCATGTGGCCAAGCGCTGGCATTACCTGCAGCATGGCCCAGGCAAGGACCAAGGGCAAGGCTGAGCTTAAGCATACCTCACAATCGAAAGAGGGAAACCCCCAACAAAGGTTTTCATAGGTCTTTCCCACACAGCTCTTCTCACAGCTTTCTGGCAGCACTGCAGTGGAGCTAACCTGAAGCACAGCTGGCTGACTCCCTAGGAATTGGGGAAGAGGTGGTGTGCAGGGCCTTGATGTTGATCATTGAATGTTACCTCTTTGCCCGGAGGAGGTACCTTCATTTAGCTGTGCCTTCTTCTCTTGTGTTCTTGGACATAGTCGTTGACAGCTGTGAGGCTGTGAATAAACTTCTGATGCAATTTGCTTCACAGTTTACCCTATTATCTTCATGTATACTGAGCTGGGTGGGAAGAAGGTGGATCCCTGTGGGACTCCACAAGTGAAGATTTTGGAGGAAAGAGCAGCACAAGGAAACCACTGTGACTTCCTCAGCTCTGTCTCAGGATGACTAACACCCGCTCAATACAAGGCTGATAATTTCTACTTTCAAGAGGCAGTAGGAGTTCACTGATGATCGTACCAGACCTCAAAGGAACACTCACTAAGGCTTTCAGATCTATAAAGGACAGTAGTATCTCAGCCAAGCATAAACCACTAACTGTTTTTCTCTCTAGGTAATATCCATCCTACTGCAAGACTCTGAAATGTCTGATTTTTTTGGAGTTTTTGTGGTATGATAGCTCCTTCAGAAAAGTGGGGTTTTTTTCTTTTAACTGTGGTGAAGGTAATTAACATTTAAGGGAAATATAGAATCATAGAATGATTAGAGTTGGAAGGGACCTTAAAGATCATCTAATTCCAACCTGTCATGGGCAGGGACACCTCCCACTAGACCAGGTTGCTCAGAGCCCCATCCAATCTGGCCTTGAACACTTCCAGGGATGGGGCCTCCACAACTTCCCTGGGAAACCTGTTCCAGTGCCTCACCACCCTCAGAGTAAAGAATTTCTTCCTAATATCTAATCTAAATTCACCATCTTTTAGTTTAAAACCGTTACCCCTCGTCCTATCACTATACTCCCTGATGAAAAGTCCCTCTCCAGCTTTCTTGTAGGCCCCCTTTTAGTACTGGAAGGCTGCTATAAGGTCTCCCTGGAGCCTTCTCTCCTCCAGGCTGAAAAACCCCAACTCTCTCAGCCTGTTCTCACAGGAGAGGTGCTCCAGCCCTCTGATCATCTTCATGGCCCTCCACTGGGCTCACTCCAAACAGGTCCACGTCCTTCTTATGTTGGGGCTCCAGAGCTGGATGCAGTACTCCAGGTGGAGGGCGGAGTAGAGGGGCAGAATCACCTCACTCATATCATGCAGTTCATCATTTTAACAAAGAATGATGAAGGAAAAATGTTAAGGACTTATTGGGAAGGGCCATGAGCTCTCTTTGTATACCACTGTTTCTATGCTCGTGATATTATAGTTAGATTTTTGCATATTAAAGAAACCTTAGAAATTGCTGCCAGGATGATAATTAATGATATGCTCAAAAGCACAACTTGAATCAGTGCTCCCTGGAGACCCAGCAGAGATATCACAAGTTGAACACCTTGTGAAAAGGCAAGTGTAAGAGTGGGGCAAACAGGAAATGTTTGCTGGTCTGCTTTGCGAGTTGAGGGAAGGAATGGTGCAGTGTTAAGGTGTTAAAGGTGTCTCTTTTGCATTAACCAGATACATGAACAATTCTCACAAACTGGAGGGGAAAGGAAGTATGATTGTGTGATGGAACAGCAAAAGGAAGGCAAGAATTAACAGGATCAAGAGTATCAGAGAAACACAGGAAAAAGGGATGAAGAAAAAGTTAATTGGACTGAAAGAAGAAACTCACTGGGAAGGGAAAATACTTGGGCCAAAACCTGCTAGAAAAATATGCATTTAATTTGAGAAGATGGAAAATGATATGTATAACAATGCTGGAAAACATGAAGAAGGGAAAAAAACCCATTCAGATATTAATTATATCTTCTGTAGATTGTATCGTACCAGGAAGACTGGTAGATGTGAAAACATTTTTTAATTAAGGTACATGCTGAAAACAAGTGATTTAGTTCTAAAGCTTAATAGTGATTTTAAATTTTATAGTTTTTGAAAGGTGGACCACTTCCCAATTTGTATAAGGACCACAGGACAGGTGTTGCATCCAGACATTAAATTCTATTCTGATTTTTGCTGGTGGTAATTCAAAGCTACATATTTATATTTAGCAGTAAAAGAGGAACTAGCTAGTTGTTAGAAAAGTTACTGTCTCAATATTGCTAAGCAAAGGAAAGTTTATTGATATCCCGGAAACTGCATGGTTCATGGTGTCATAAGAGAGACATGGTTCATGTCTGCGTTCATGGTGTAATAAGTAGAATATCAAGTAATCCAACAGCTAAATCTAATATTAGTTTACAGATTCACTGATTAAGGCTAGGAAGTGAAGAATAGTGTTGCCATGGTGAAGTCTATACGATAAAGCACAAGAAGAACGAGCTAGTGAATAATTGATACATGTCTAAGATTAGAAACGATCATTTACAGTTTGCTCTTTGATATTCATGCATGCTTTTTACTTTAAAAAACCTCAGAGAAACACATTAGCATAGACTGTGACAGGTTTTTGCATAAACTTTTAAGCAAAGTATCAGTGCCTTATGTGTGCAAGGACACACAAATACACAGTTACTGCAGTGCTAAGATTGAGAATTCAGGCATAAACCAAAATGTTCAAAAATAGAGGGCTTTTAGCATGGGGTGTATTTGGCCAGGCTGCATGTATTACTATATTTCTTAAAAATATAAGAGAAATAAATAAGAATATGTGTCATAAGATTCAGCAAGACAAGTTGTAACCTTGTGCCTGTGTGCTTACCTGCTTCTGGTTTTAGTCATACAAAATAGCTCTTAATTTAATTTTTAAAGCTTTAGTTTAGAAGTAATTTAGTAAGGCCATCTTGAATTAAGGAACAGTACTTACAAGTGTCCTGATAAAGCTTAAAGACACCCTTTTTCAAAACGGATAAAAATCTGACTGCTGTTGTGAAGGTATCTCTGAGTAAAGTAATGGACAGCTATTTTCTGGGATAAACATTGTAGATCTGCTGGAGCAAAGAACTGCAGGCATCATGCCTTTATAAACAGTTTTGCTTAATAAATGTGTCATTTATTTTTATAAATCTATGATGGAAATCAGTGAACATACACAATAGTTCTAAATACAGTCCAGCTGCCCTGCAGCAAACTTCACTTCTCACGAATTCCTTTTTAGCAATCCCAGTAGCAAGAGCTATTTTTCGTTATCAATTAGCCCCATTAAAATAAATAAAATATATGCAGTTGGCTTGTATACAACAATCCCGAGGTTAAGGGTGTTGTTTTTTCTGCTTGGAAGCTGAATTAAATTATTTAGGGAAAAAAAAATGACTGATACAAAGTAATCTCTGTATACATATTGTGTGCTTAATTTCAAATAACTTTTTTCACTCTTTTAATGCCTCAAGTTTGCAAACCATCTTATAGTAAGTGCCCCATTAAAGCAAACCTCTCTTCATGTTGCCTAGGGGAAGTTAAGTTACAACCAGGTTATGACCATATAGACCTTAACAAAGGAAGAATTGGAATGAATCAGAAATAATTCAATAGTTATTGTGAAATAGGGATGGCAAATTTCAAGGGATAGAATTGAGAGATGCCTTAAAGAAGGATGACAAATGTCAGCATCAGGTTCAATTTTAGTTAACTTACTGCCTAGAGTAAGTAGGGAGTAGCACACAGCACTTGATAAAAAGCTCAGATTTGTATTACATGATGAGGCACTTGATTTCCTTCATTAACTTCTAAAGCTGCACAGGCTTCCTGTGCTTTTTTCTGCTTAAAAATAGGCAAACTGCCCCTAATGAGTAGAAATTAATCAAGAATGCAAGCTGAGGGGAAAATGAGAGGGGTTGTCTTAAACATAGTAGGGATAGAAGGTTGTGGAGGTACTAGGTGTGTATAAAAGTCATCAGCATTTTTGTCAGCTGGTTTGTAGTATGCCTAAATATTCCTATTTTTCACAGACTGATGCATTTTAAGACTGAGTTTTCAGACTTGATTTTTGTTTTCTGTCCTGGAATGGAATCAACTGTAGAACTTGCATTGGTGTTTTATACATTGATGGTTCTATGCAGACCAACCATGCTCTGTGTAGAAGAAACTGTATTCAAAACTTGTACGTTTTTCATACTTGCATTATGTGCACAGTGCTTTAACAACAGATTTGCACTGAGCAGGAAAGAGGCTTTGTGTTGTGTCTGAAGCAATGATCCGTGTCTACGAGATACTTTGTGCCGTCCTCTTCAAAAAAACCTCGGTGTAGTTGCTTGGTGGAATGGTTGCATTTCTTCCTGCATTCTTCAGTCAACATTAAATTAGATAATAGAAAACAGCCTTGTTAATTGAAAAAAAAAAAAGGATAGGATTTTCCAGTACGTTGAAGGTGTCAGATAGACATGTCATTGGGGAATGTGAGCTTGATAACTGTACCTTTGAGAAAAGACTTTTGAAGTTTAGTTTTGGGAGAGGGGGGTTCTAGCTGGGCTGTTGAAATAGAAGTGAAAATGATGCAGATCAAAAGCTAATAACCATAATTAACCTCAAAACTGAAAAGCACTTATCTTTTAATATGGCCCCATCATTAATAGGAGACTCTTCAGTGAATGACAGCTGTTGTTTGGTCCTTGCCTTCCTATCCGTCCCTTTGAAATGAAGGTAAGAGGGCTGCAAGATTTCCTGCTGGACATGGGACTTGGCACTTCTTTGGGTGCCTCACCAAGCTGGGGTCACAGCGCTGGCAGCAGAGGTGCACTTTCTGTGACCGGTCCTACACTGTGTTGTGAACCTCTGCTGAGCGGAGCTGATGTGGGCTGCATTTTGAGGTCTACTGCGCAGTTAGAATTGTGTTATGAAATTATACACAGCGAAGGAAAGCTGTGTTATTGCATAAACACTATAGAGACAGTTATTTTCCTTATTTAGCTTTTCAGAAGTTTTGAAGTAACGTCTTGGAAAAGCTGTCATCATCAAAGCCTTTGTGCTTGTATGCACAGGCCTTCAAAAAAGGCAAAGGAGGGTATTTGCGGTTCCATGGATTAGTGAAGGGTTAAGCCTGTATTTCAGCTACCTGCTATTTGCTTCTTTTCTCTTATATTTCCATGGAATTTAGTTTCTTTTTTTTTCTATGCTGTATTTCCCATAAAGGTTGCTAGGCATCAATAAATAAATTCCTTATATGTTACTGTCTATATTTTGCATACAGGAGAACATTAATATTCAAGTTGCAAGGATTTGTTAATATTCGTGTACATCGTTTCTTTATGAGTGGTTTCTTGCAGAAAAGCGAATAGTGCCGAGTATTGCAAAACACAGATATTCCCAAGTTTCTCTTTCAAAACTTGAAACTGTACTATGTAGTTTTTCCACCTGTATTTTAATAGAGTCATAGACACTTGTCAGAGGCTTCAGTGGGAGAGACGAACAGATCTGGATCTTCCTCCCAGCGCAGTGGAGCAGAATGCATCAAGGGCACTGCTCGCCATTAATACTTTTGAGAAAAGGATGTTTAGTCGACATAGATGTTCATCTTGTGTTGTTAGCGTAAGCTTTGAATAAAGTGTCCTCTGCGTAATTCTGAAGCAGTTTGCTGGCAGCATGATGAACAGTGGTGCATTGTACGACTGAAGAAAGCAATATTGATTGCAAGTATAAAGGCACCCTTACAGATGGTTTCTGAATTGCTTAGTTTTCCTAAATGAAGTAATCTTTTAAATAATTTCACAATGGAAGGTCTTTTCTTAATTTACCCTATTGTTTTGGCAGTCTTCATGATTTTTGCTCAGTTTTTGGTTTTGGGATTGTCATACACGTGGCAGCTAAAAAGTGCAGTCGCTAAAGGTATTATTCGGGATACTATTATTATCGAGTTTGTGCAACTGGAGTTTGGTTTTGTGGGGTTTTTGGTGACTTTGTTTTTAGAAACTTGGGCTCTAATAGTTCAATTTTTTTCACTTCACATTGGGAATGGTATTTCTTTTTTGTCTTTTTTTGGCATTAAATATGTTAATGAGTAAGTGGGCGGCAAACTAATTGGTATGCCAAACTAAAAAAAAAGTTACTTACATGTTACTTCTGTTTTGTCTTTCTTCTTAATTATACACTCTGAAGGCTTTTATGTATAAAGGCATAACAGATGGATAAGTCAATTGTAAGTCAAGGGGAGGCCTTGGTTGTTATTTAGATTTACTCTTCATTTCTACTCTTTTTTACCTAAAATAATAAAGCATTACTTGAGATGGAAATACAAAAAAAGTAATGCTGTACTACAGAATTTGTCTATTAATTAGAAAAAGGAAATTTAAACTGAAGAGATGGCTAATTTTATAGCATGAAGGGAAGGTACTGGCTGCAGTGAGTGTTTTGTTTGTTTTTTTCCTTAAGCTGCTTATCTGGGGAAAAAATTTATGCAGATGATAATAGAAAAATGTACGTAGATGATGGTAAGAAAAGGCTCTCTGGAACATAGGTCTCTCTTTTACCATTTTTGATGCCTGCCTTTCAAATTGTTCTCCCTGCTTGTGCCTGCAAGAAAAGGTGAAAAAGTTCAGGTCTAAACCTTTTTCAGGATGATTTGTACAAATTGCGTGAGAGTTTCATCCAGAGTTTATTTATTGAAAATTGCATTGTCTGGGTCACTGAAGCTGCTTGCATATCTGATTAATCAAAAACAGAGTGGGAAGGGGAATCAGAAAAAGGAAAACTATCTCATGAAATGCCAGGTTAGAGATCAAATTTAATTAAAACTAGCCAAACAAAAGTAGTAGTTCCTATCTGAAAACTATTGCAGCCAGGCACATCACAGAATCCTACTAATATAAATGTCAGGGCATTTGGCCCCAAGTAGAAATCTGAGGGTTTTTTTTATAGGAGGATTATTTTTCATATTTTTGTTCAAATGGACCTTCACTCTTGCTTTACTCACCAAACCGACACTGCATGCAGTGTTACAGATGCTTGCAGTGGGCCAGCAAGCCACAGAACTCTTCTGAGAATGCAGTCCTGTCCCGCTGGTGGCAAGTGCACCACCATTGTGACCCCCATTTACCTTCCTTTTTAGTCATGTGTAGAAAACTCCTTATCTTTTAAGCAGTAGAGTGTTTTCCCCTTGCTGCTTTGACTCCCAAAGCAACAAGGCTGTGGTTATGTGATCACTTTCACCAGGAGGAAATCGGTGCTGATGCTGGAAAATGAGATCCCGTCATCCTACACGCTGCTCTGTCCCACCGGCTCTCTTGTGTTGGCTGTGCTCATGTCTTCCCAACAGAAGCTAATGTGAAGCAGAGGGGATGTTGGGTGGTTTTTTGTTTCTTGGGAGTTTTTTTAAATCCTCTGTCTCAGATGTTTCTGCCTTTTAAAATACCATCTGATTCTTTTGAGGGTGGTCATCCTCCCCCTCTACTCTGCCCTGGTGAGGCCGCATCTGGAGTACTGTGTCCAGTTCTGGGCTCCCCGGTTCAAGAAGGACAGGGAACTGCTGGAGAAGGTACAGCAAAGGGCTACTAAGATCATTAGGGGATTGGAGCATCTTTCTTATGAGGAAAGGCTGAGGGACTTGAGGCTTTTTAGTCTGGAGAAGAGAAGACTGAGGGGGCATCTTATCAATACTTATAAATACTTAAGGGGAGGGTGCCAGGTAGATGAGAAGAGTCTTTTTTCAGTGGTGCCCAGTGATAGGACAAGAGGCAATGGGCACAAACTTGAGCATAAGAAGTTCCATCTTAACATGAGGAGGAACTTCTTTCCTTTGAGGGTGGCGGAGCACTGGCACAGGCTGCTCAGAGAAGTGGTAGAGTCCCTGACTCTGGAGACATTCAAAACCCGCCTGGACGCCGTCCTGTGCAACTGCTGTAGGTGTCCCTGCTGTGGCAGGGGGGCTGGACTAGATGATCTCCAGAGGTCCCTTCCAACCCTGACCAGTCTGTGATTCTGTGATTCTGTGAAATCCTTGACAAACACAAGTTATTCAAGACTTACGGGCAGTTTTGAGGTGAAATTTATGTAGAAGTGCTGTGTTTTGAAAAGCTCTCTTATAAAATAGCCAGAGACACGAGAGTTTAAAACTAGAATGGGATGGCATTTATTAATACTAATTTTCAAAGTTTTCATCAGTGTGGAGCTCTCTGGAGAGCCAGCGTGGAGCTGTCAGTGATCATGGTGGGAGGCCATAGTCCACGTACTGCCACCCTGCCAGCAAATGAGGTTGAGCCTGGCCTTGACTTACCAGTTTTTAATAGTTGAGGTGTTTATTTTCTATCCCTTTATCTTCTTTTCTACTAGTGAATTAACTAAATGCTTTCAGGACCATAGAATGTTTATTAGCGAACTGCCTTTGCCAATAGTAATCATGTCTTGTGAGCCTACAGTTGATTGGTTAGAAAGATGAACAGTTTGTCACAAATTATGTAAATATAAAAGAAACACACGACCTTATGAATGTTTGGTAAGACAAGATCTGCCAAGTTGAGCTCTAGGGATTGTATAATAACTTCCAAGTACTGGTATGTTTATCAGTCTGTTTCAGAGCATGAAAGATGCATCTCAGACTCTTCACTTAGTAAATGCATTTAGTGCATTTGCATTTGCATTTAGTGCATATTTAGTGCATTTGCATTTAGTGCATATTTGCTGTGTAAAGCAACATAATTACCAGAAAAGGCTCCTGTATAAGAGACCAGTATGTTGGGATAAGAATTGAAGTATAAATAAAGTCTAATACTAGTTGTCTTTGAGAGCATGAGGAGAAAGCATGAGGACCAGAGGTGTATGTATGTACAGTGCGAGCTGTATCGTGCAGAAATGTCCGTGCTGCCTTTCTGAGCTGTTTGCACCGATTCAGAGCTGCAGACTGCTCAGGCCTGGCCAGGAAAAAACAAATGAGAAGTGCAGTTAGTTGGGTGGATGCGGGCAACTGCTCTGCTCCTTCCAGCATCCAACCCAAAAGCTTGATGTTGTGCTGCACAGCAGTAGCTGGTCTGAAGCAAGCGCAGATGTTCCTGGTATGGCAATGCGCTCCATGGGCTGGCTGAGTGCATCCCTGCTGCCTGGGAGGTAATTTGTCCCCTTTGCATTAAATACTTTAAAAAATGAAAAAAAAAAAACAAGTTCTGTATTACTATAAATGAGTAACTTCCCCAGCTAAGCTTTTGCACAGTGTGGTACTTAATCAGTTTCTGGGCAAATGTAGGAAGGTAAAGATGTTCCAATTTGGGGGGGGGGGGGGAGGAATCATTAAATGGAATAATTTTTATGAACACTAAAGTGATACATGGCCAAATGTTTTGGGTTTTTTTTCTCATTCACTAATGTTTGAAGTACTGGTTTCCTTGATTTTTCATGGAATATTTATTTATAAATTTCCAAAATAATGTATTTTATCTTGTAATTTTGCCTACTTTTAACCAGCACAAACTTAGTAAATGAAATTAATAAAGTTAATTTTATCCCTAAAACTCAGACAACAGTAATTTCAATATTTACCTTCACTTTTTTTCCAATTTGACATCTCAACATAAAGATACTAATACTGAACCTTTCTCTGTAAGTATTCAAAATATCCAGCTATTTTACCTGCAACTTTTTTAACAAGAATTTTTTATAACTGAAGATTGTTTCAGTATTCAATGGAAAGGGAAGATTAGTGCCAGAGTAGTAAAGTATTTAGATGATCCTCTGCAGGGATTAACGTGTTCTCTGCATGAATTATTTATCTTAATAATCATTATCATATTATGATCTCAGAATTAATTACAACTTTGAGTGGGAAATATTTTAGCTGCCTTTGATTCATTCGTCAGTGTTGTTTGTTGCCTTCTTTTCTTAGTAAGTTATATTTCTCACCAAGAAAAGCAGTATTTCCCCTTGCACTCCTGGTTCCTGCATCCCTTTTCTTTTTTCCCTCACTTTTAGTTGCAAAATGTGACCGGTGCAGTTGCTGTTTTGAACCCCACCCTTAGGGTTGCTAGGCAGAGGAACTCCATTGCGTAAGTAACCTGTTACTGAACAGGCGGCTGCAGCCCTAACCAGCCATCTAATGAACCGCCAAGTCTTAAAGGAAATAACTTTGACCATTTACTGTTTGGAACCAGACCTTTTAAACATGGAAAAAATGAAGCTGTAAATTTGTTTTAAAATAACAAAACGGCTAAAGAGTAAGAAACGTTTTCCAGCAGAAACTGGTATAAAGCAAGAATATAAATTCCTGAAAATGACTGTCAAAATAGTAACTCCTGAAAATGGATGGTAACATCATGCATTGCAAATGCTCGATTGCTTTTTTTCAGTTTTGAGGTTTAGGGACGTGGATTCAGTTTGGGTCCACGACTGGCTTCTGGACTAGTTAGTGAGTGACCTCAAATGAACTGCGCAGGTTTCCTGAGATAGTTTCTGGTTTGTTCTATGCAATAAATATTTGACTCTAATAATTCAGATCTTGACATTCAAAATCAAACTGATTTCTCCATCGCTGTTAAGTGGTAAAATACACATTACCCAAAGTCAGAAGCATGTGTGTAAATATTTGAATCAGGGTAGTAATGCTTTCTGAAAAATAGTACTACAAAATTGGTTGGCAAAAGTTTGTGTGCATTTCAGCATGTTCTGGAGTTTATTATCTGACCATCAGTTTTTATTAGCACCATCGTAAAGTTGATAAACATAGAAATATTAGGAGAGAATCACATGAAGCTGCATGTGGGAAAGAAGAGAAGCAGAGAGCAGAGCCTTGGAGGGTGGTGAGATAGTGGGTATGAATTTCAGGTGAGCAGACAGGATGCCGTGAAAACAAAACTAAGCAGGTAGGTACAAAACCATACAGGGCTTAAAGGTGCCAAGTTAAGAGACAGTGATAGGAGCAGGTTTGCAGTGGCTGGTGATATTTCTGAGACTAAATTTTTCCCTGTCATTAAACTTAAGGTCAGCTAAGAAGAGCTCTTTTGCTGGTTCTTTGGATTCTGCTCAGCGCTGGCTTGAGGGTTCAGCTGTAAGTAGATAAAGGAGGCAGTTACTCAACCATTTGGCTGGTGGAAGCAGCCAGACAGCTCAGTAAGACTTCCTTTGGTCCTGCCTTTCCTTTGCCTCCAGCTTTTCTTGAGTGGTGGTTCAAGATGGCCAGGCAGCAGGTCTTTGCCTCCTGCCGCACAGCCAGACATAGACCGCTTTCCACTGTTCTCACCTGCGAAGGGGCCAGAAAGGACAAGGCAGCCCTGATAACCCTCTGGGTGGCTTTTCTCAGGAGCAGCCTGTACCACCCTTACCTCCCCCAGCACCCTGAGAGCGTGCTTGCTTCTCCATCTCAGCCCCACCGCTTCCCCCTCCTCCTTCCTCTCCGCTCCCCACTGCAACTTCGCATCTGCTGTCGCAAAGCTGTGAGCTGGCTTTGCAAAGCAGCTGCCGGGCTCGCTGGGCTGAGGGCCTTTGCTTCTGGAAATTACACCATCTGGCCGTACACCAGAACGCAGTAGATGGAGTTTATATTTAGATCACCTTGTATCTGGCATCTGGACTTTATTTATCTGTGTGCCTGACGAGACGTGGTTTGAGCACTTCCTTTTGTGGCTGATATTCTACGTAATGTATATATTGTCAGTTCTCAGTTGCCACAGTGAAAGATGTTCCATAAAAATAGTGGGGTTTTTTTTCTGTAGAGCTGTCATTTCTCTTGGTGGGAGCTGCACGTGAGGTGCCATTTATTATAGGTGTCTATTAGAAACATCAGGCACGGAGAGGGCTGGTAAAGAACATTTTTCCCTTGTACAGGGCAAATTCTGATTTGATGCAAATTCTGAAAGATCAATTCTGACCATCTTAAACAGTGGGCTAATGCACGACAGGTCCAGCAGTACTGAATATTCTGATATTAAGCTACTTAGTGCTATATATATCAAGTTTCTATCAATAGGGCTGGTTTGTGGGGTAGGTTTTGTTTTTTGCTTTTCATGTGTGGTTTTGCATAAAGAAATCTTTGTCATAACTTAAGGACAAAATAAATGACACACTTAAATGAGTACACAAAGTAACATGCTGCAGGAAGGCCAACAGAGGGTGCTGGAGTGATGCGGCGCTTACCTTCACTAGTGCTTTTGTTTTCTGGAGAACAATGTGTATTTTGACAAACCTTATTTTGGGATGTCTTACTGTACAGCTGTGGAGTTACTGCATTGTTTGTGCGTTTAATGCCATAATTTTCATACTTCTAAATATTATTTTGTGTTATGAAGATTATTTCAGAAATGCCCATTAAGCAATAACGTTTACAAGAACAATGTGTATCTCCTTAAGGCATTTATTAATTTTCTTTACCTCTAAAAAGAGATACAAATGAAAATCCTGCTTTTTCGGGAGAAAAAATTGGGCCCAGTGGAAGTGCCAATGATCTCTGTGACTTGTACATGTTGTATTGCACATATTTTGAGACTGATGTAACAAAGCACTGATCTATGAAAGTCATGGTTTGGTGTAAATAATACCTGCGTAGAAACAACATACTTACCAAGAAATATCTCAAGGAGGATGAATAAAAAGTTAGATAGCGTATGAGAAATCATTCTGTAGCACTTCGCAGTTAAACTAATTATATCCATACTGTACTTTATTTTAGGTTCCTTGTTTTTATCCTTGTTCAGGGTCTTGTTTCTGGTCTGGTTGTAGAGGAGACTGTGCCCTTTATGTACTGGAGTGAAAAGGTGGTGTGTCCGCGCGTGGTTGTAACGTTTGGCTGGAGACTGCTTGATTCAGCTTGCCCTTGTTCTTTGAAGTAAAGTATGTTCATGGAAGTCAGTATTTACAGTGTTGCCTGAGAGTTTGTTATGGAAAGCACTCCCTTCCTCTCCTCCTGACTCTCCTCCTCTCCCCAACACAAAGGGTAATGATTTCAGGCTACCAGAGACTGGAAAGTGCAATTTATCACACGAATATGCAAAACCAGGGGATTGCTTTTAAGATGCAGTCTCTCATTACTGCACAGATGTGATGTATGAAATACTAAATCCAGTCTGTTGTATTGATGATGATAACCTGAAGTATTCCATGCTATTGGGATTTTCTTTGATAAGGTTAAAATTTGATAACGCCTTTTTATCCAGAAATCTTGTACATCTCTGACAGCGTCTCACAGACATGGACAGACTTCTCAGCAGGGAGGTGAGGAACTAGAGTAGTTTCAGGAACCTGTCAGATCTACTGTCTGTCACTTCTCATTTTCCAAAACCAAAAAGTGTCTAAACAATAGGGCCTTACCTTTAAAATGCGTCTGGAGTATAGTATACAAAAAGATACCCAAATTTGCAGAAAGTTTGAAGGAGCAGATGTGAGCCATGACTGCCCTGTCTGTCTCAGGCGCCGCAGTTTGATAGCTCTCTTAGCGTTCAGGAAACTTGAACTCTTGCATAAACATGCAAGAAGAGAATTATCCAGACTTACAGTAGTGCTTTTTAAAGTGTGAGCATAACTACTATTGTGTTTTTTATGGAGAACAGCTGCAAAGGGCTATCCAGAAGGAAAAAGGCACTGAAGAGAGAGAAATAAAAATGTATAACCCCTTTAATAATACATGGTGAAGTGGTGAGGGTGGTTCCTGTTGTTAGGGGAAGGGTGGGGAGAAGAGATAGGGTTGTTAAACACCACCTTATGAGACAGCAGAAAACCGAGTATCATTTACTAATATCGACTCAGTAGATCTTTTAATTAAGTGCCCTATCAAACATTTCATGGAGCTGAACAGGTCAAGTAACGTTGTTGGAGTTGGACTGTCCTGTTTGCTGCTGTGGGTATGGAGTATTCAGATTGAGAAATGCGGTTCAAGAGGCTGCTCTGACAGCACTGTGGCTGTCCAGATGGGTTGTGACTCTGTCCTTGGAGGTATTCAATGCTTTGTTTGGACAAGGCCCTGAGCAACTGCATCTCATATTCAAGTGAGCAAACAAGGTGTCTTACTCATGTCACAGATCTATGTAGCATCCCCAAACTCACAGAGAACATTCAAACTGTACTCGTAGTAACACAATTCAAGTTGGATTTGATAATCCAGCGTGATGGGCCTCTGGGCAGCATCAAGGGACAGCGCTCTCTCTCCAAAGTGTGGTACCCATATCTGCTACCAGTGGTTTTGAACACAGACATGGTTCAGGTGGCAGTCTCGGCTTCAGAGCCTTTGTGCTCTCAGCTTCTTTTCTGTCACCACCTTTGGAAACAGCATTAAAACCCGGGACACACTGACAGTAACATGGCATCAGAAGATGAGGGTGTTGCTCAGAGGAGACGCACCAGAGACAACTTCATGCTCCTTTGGTACCATGACCAGGGAATCCAGGGCATAAAGCTGGTATACGGTGAGAACAGTCCTGCAGTCCAAAAGCCATCTCTGTGCCAGGATTTATGGGGCTGAGAAGATTCCAGCCAGTCTAGGTGAGGAAACGTTGCAATCCTAGCTTTGGGCTACTTCCATATAGCATAAGAGCAAATGTACATAGCCTGTCTCAAAGAATGGTCACGGGTGAACAACTTTTGTTTCTGAGCCTGCAGCTGTTACTAGACTGAATGAAAAAACTGGCTGCCAGATGCCTGTAGTTGCACCAAATAGAAATATATTTCCTGTTCTAATAGGGACCTTGCAGTTATACCAGAATAGTAAAAGTAGATTCCGACTCTCAGCATTTTTATTTTCCAGAGGCACCGCTCTGTTTACTTCTGCTTAAGGAATTACAGCATAACTCAAGTTTCCGCTGTTGCTTATAGTTTCTGACCAGGAATCTACCAAAAAAATGTCTAGTTCATATTGTCAATGTAAAGACAAGTTGTAATTTAAAAAATGTACATCATTTGTATATAAAATTTTCCCACTTGTTTTATGTCTCTATCCAAGAGCATGAATTCCTGGTAAGAAAATATGTGATAATTCATAATAGATGCTGTTAAAAGAAATGTTTGGTAGGTAAATACAATTTTTAAGGTCATGTTTTAAGACTTGGATTTTGTTTAATCTTTTGTTTAATCTGGGAGCAGTAACATATCGTGTTGTCCAGGTGCCTGAAGGTTAAGACGACTGTTATTTTCCCTAGGTAGTTGTGATGGCTCACAAGGCAAAACAGTGATCTCCAGGAAGCAAGCAAGATAGCATCCAGACTGCTTGCAGTTAACTCATCTCTGCCTGAACTAGAAAACTATGAAAATTACATTACAAAATTAAAGCATTAAGAGAGATCACTACTGGAAACTGTCGCTTCAGGGAAAGGTAAGACTTTGCATTAATTATCTAGTCATTATGGATTTACATGAGATTTTTCTGTTAGAATTATGGTGAATTTTATGTATGAATGCATTTCTTTATTCAATAAATGTGGCAACTATTATCCTTTTTTAGTAAATAGTTAAAAGTCTTTTGCAAAGGTGAAAAATATAAAACGTGTATTGGGATTTGGAAGCTCATGTATATGTAGTTTTTACTGAAATGGATTGTGTGCATGAATTTAAATATTTGGCAGTGACAGGTTTTGGTTTCTTATGGCCTCACTTTAGTATGAATTACAAAGCTATATTAAGACCATCACATGTGATGTGAGATTGTGCACGTACTTTACTGCAAGTATTTATGGACTCTTTGTCTTAATGTTAGTGAAAGCTGTCAAACCATTACCAGGAGCTGAAGAAACTTGTGGGTTTTAACTAATCTGATACAGCGCAAGTTGAGTTGAAGCCTTCCTGGGACTGAAACTCCTTACAGAAAACAGTTGGCTATATTTGGTTTTGTAAATGCTGATACATGTTTGAAAACAGATGATTAAGCATTTTGCGTGTGTACTAAATAAGTATCTGAAATAAGTATCTGAAATAGCTGCAATTGCTACCATGCATTTATATCTCAAGGAACTGGGTGAAAAATAAGAGAGCAACACTAGTAGAAATTCATCATTGTCCTTCTCTTGAACAAAACCAAACCTTTTTTTCCTACTAAAAAAGGTTGGATGGGTTTTAACCTATCATTATTAAGCTGTAGTTAGTCCTTGTGTCGTATGAAAGTAAGATTTCTTGGAGTCAATTAATTCTGACCTGTGTTCAGCTGTAAGTCACAACAAATTATATTGTTAGCAGTATTTTTCCTGGCGTACTGGCTTCCATAGTGCTCCCAGTTGTACTCCACTGCAGAGTGGTTCTTTTGCTTTTAAAGAGCAGCACTATAAAAGTTCTTGATAGCACCACAGACTTTTCAATCTGAGTAGTTATTTTTATGTTCTTTGTTGGTTGATTAAATACAGATTTTTCTCTTTCAGCTTTTCTAGATTTTTGGATGATGGTTGCCAGTACATTGGGACAATTATTATAATACCATTTATTATTCAACGCCTATTTTATTTTGATGTAGTCTTCTTTTTTATCCAAGACAGTGCAGATCAAAACAAGTAGAAGGATTTACTGACACTGTAGAGCACAGAGATCTGTAAATGTGTGATGTATGTTCCAGACCTATATGGTCATTATGAAGATGGTGATTTTGCGTCGCCTGGAGATAAGCTGTTCCGTGCAGCAGGGCTGAGTAGAGGCATGCTGACATGAGAAGGGCTCCATAAGGCTGAATCTGTAAGTCCAGTTTGACTTGTGGTAGGGCTCTAGGACGCATCTCCACACCAGCACATGCAATTTCAACTTTGCGTACCGTAGGAACATGCTGAAATTTCCATGTCAGTCACTGAAGGGTGTAAGGGAGACGTCTAACTCCTATAAAATAATGCAGCTGCAGGAGTCTAGAGCACAGTCACTAGTGCTCGAGACACAAGATTGAGCACGTATTGTTGCGTCACGTGAACCAGGAGGGAATGTGTGATGACTCTGGTCTGGAAAAGTACAACTGTATGTAATTACAGGCTCTAAACTGGGAAACGAGAGCCCCGTTTCCTAGACTACCTTGTGACTGTAATTCTAGGACCTCCTATGTCCCAGTTAAGCAAACTCAGAAAATACTGGATTTGACCACGTCTGGACTAGTTTACCTGTTTTACTGTGCTTTGAAACAACTGATTATATTAATGCTTCTTCTTCACAAAGCAGTTTAAGAAGATACGACCTCTCAGCAGTTAAGCTAATGGCTTCTGAGTGAAAACAGTATCTCACGGCAGCAGGCTTCCCACTCCAATGAATACAAATTTGGCATATTAGCAGGTGTCTTGTAAATGTCCTTGAACTCAGAGTTGGAATTACATTAATATGCAAACATATTCACAGGCTTTTATTTTCTAAAAGGGAGATGAGACCTACTGACGTGATGTGCTCTTATGAAATCTCTTGTCTTTTAACAGTTTAGAAAAAATTCCAGGGCACGGAG
This sequence comes from Pluvialis apricaria, assembly GCA_017639485.1. Taxonomy (NCBI): domain Eukaryota; kingdom Metazoa; phylum Chordata; class Aves; order Charadriiformes; family Charadriidae; genus Pluvialis; species Pluvialis apricaria. Next base: position 25,382,177 of record CM030007.1, read on the forward strand.
GGCGTGATTTAGTCCCATTTAACTAGAACAGTGTTGTTTTTTAATTACACTGGTGGCTTATCAGAAAAACTAGCAGTACTAAAGTCTGATGAATGTGGGACCTATTATCTTTCCATAGGTTCTCTCAGGTTTTGGAGGATGATGTTGCTGGCGGGAGCGAGACAATGCAGGGGAAGGTCGTATCTGTTGCTGCTCATAAACATAACTGCCTTATTTCCTCTTATTTATTTTAATGCTGCACTATACCTTTATGGTCTTTGATTTATTTGATCTGATATTTCAATGGGATATTTGTCATGCTCTAAACTGAACTCAATCAGTTATGTGCCTTTGGCTTTTGAAAGTAATGAATGAAAACTGTCTATTTAGACCCACCAAGGCATGTGACAAGCTATCTGGCAGTAATCTAGGAATGCAATTAAATGTGTTTAATTATGCACTTTGTTTGCTAGGTTAGAGTTTTAAAATTTCACAAGGTGGAGGCCTCACAGGACATAAAAACTCAACCACATTATTTTATTTTAGTGCTTTGACTTCATTTTTCAAAGTTTGAGAAATTCCATCATTTATTCACTCAGTTAATTGTATTACCTATGAAGGTCCTGATTTTTACTTAAGTTCTGATATCAAGCATTGGTTTATTGAGTGTCAAAGAAAAGTGAAGGTCCCAGCAGCTGTAAGTTCAGGAAGTTGTTCTCTGTTTCGATCTCTCTTTTTGGAGAGACTTAAGCCTGGCTGTGTGGAAGAGTCCAATTCTATAACTGCCTCAACTATGTACGTATATACGTGGTTTATAGTACTTCACAAGCTGGTGGATGAGATATTTAAACAGGCTGGACTGATGCGGGGGAATAAATGAGAGCTAGGTGTCCAAGAATTGAGATGAAGCATGAATAGACCAGCAGTTTAAAACAAAAAAACAAAACAAGAAAAAAAAAACAACAGAAAAGGAAGAACTAAAAATAGATTTGTTTTGTTATTTTTAGGGATTCCTGCAGGTTGCATAAAAATCACTGAACTTAAAAGGTCGTACTACCAATGCTCGGTACCTTTCAAACATTCGTTTTAATCTAGTGCAGAGATCCAAATGAAGACTGACACTTGGAATTTGGGGGAGGCAATATCCTTTTTTCCTAATGAAATATATCAATGTTCTAGCCTGAAATCTGTTCTGGGAAACAGATCAGCATCATTCATCATGTTGTAGCCAACAGTATCGATACTGACTTGAATAAGATAATAACATTTTAGGGCTGATAAGCATCATTTAATATTGCCTAAGAGTGGTTTTTGTTTTTCTTTTCATGTTAAGGCACTGTAATAGTTCATGAAAGGAGTTTGTCAATATTAATCCCAGAAGAATTCTTAAGAATCTTTATAGCTATAAGATGTGCGAGTGTTTAAATAATTTGGGCTTTGCTTGTACCTTTTTACTTCCTTAAAAAAAGGGAGAGGGAAACAAAAAAAAAATATGTGGGAGACCTGCATCTGGTATTAAAGAAAATATTTTTTGTTCAGGAGTGTGCATAGCATGAAAGTTATCACAAAATAGACAGCAATTCTTATTGAAACAGCAAATACTTTAAAAAAAAATCACAAGATGAACAACAAAATTACAGAAAGTGTGCCGTTATTGCCAAAGTAAATATTTTTACCAAATAGTTTTTTGATACAAGGAACAAGATATACAAGGAACAGGATGTGATACATATCCAGTACAACATTTTAAACACAATTTAAACTTCCTGGCTTTTTCTTTGCTTATATTTAGATAAAATTTAAATGGTTCCACTCAATGCTATTTTACTTTGATTAAAACAGATAACATTTTCTCCATGTCGGTGGCTGATTTGTACATGTTCCTCCATACAGTAAAATAAGGGAAAGGCTTTCATTCTCCATCCCCCCCTATAGAGAAATGAGCTAAAAAGTCCAAGGATACAGATATACTACTTTTTCTCTCAGTTCCGATGTGCTATTCTGGGATATGTGCTGACCTACTTTCTATGTTTCCAGAAAGCAAGCTGAAAAATTTTAGCTTGGGTTGCAGAAAAATTTGGATTTATTTTTCAGTGGATTTTTGTACATCCTTTCACATAGATATGCACACACATACACACTGGCTAATGCGGGGGTTGATGTACAGTAGGAAATCAAGATTGCCAATTTTGGTAAAATTTCAACAATAATAGCAGCAAAGATCTGCTGCTAGACACCTGCCTTTAGAGGACTTGACAGGAACATGTTTCCAATCTAGTGGTGCCATTATTTGGAGTTACATGATAAGACAGAAAGCTTTCAGTTCCCAATTTTGAATAAAACTGATACCTAAGTAGAAACATCCAAAGTTTCTGTCAGAATCTCATTATTATTTTTTTTTTCCAGTTTCTTCATCATTGTCTTAGGGACTGGAAGATAAAACCCCTTTTAATCATTTACTTTGACTCCATGCATGTCTTTATTCAGCACTCTGACCATCAAAGAAACTTCAGCCCATTAGTTTGCCATTCCCAATTAAAATAATGATACACAAAGCTTGGGAATTGTATGAACAAATTATGAGAGAACAAATAATGAGAGATGAAGACCTGCTCCTGCCCTCTGCTTAAGGCAGAAAAAATTCATCAGCCGTGGCAACGCTGTGCTCACATGTGGGCTCTCCCCAGCAGAGCAGCTCTGCTGGTGGAAGAAAATCCTTTTTAGTTTATTGTGCTTCACTCATGACGACCGTAGTGCCGAAGGTCTTGGTGTGGCATTCCTCTCATCTAACCTGTATGAGCATACAAAGGTTAAGCACCTGTAAGCCTTGGCAGAAATCTGCAGTTAAGGGGAAAAGACAATTTCCCCTATGCTCAGTTAGGGGAGATTAATTCGGCCTTGCAGAGGTACTTCTCTCTGTCTGTGTTAACTATAGATGGAGTTTAGACTTTGGCAACTTAATCGTTGAATGTATGCAGCTAGATAAGAGAAATCCTGTCCCTTTCCTTTTTATATCCCACAGCTAGACTAAGGAATTTTGTTGATTTATCCGTACTGATGTAGTTGTTCTGGGAAACGCTGGACAGTGTAAATGAGGCCTCGAAATATCATGAATGGCAGGTCTGAATCTTCCTATGACTGACAGACAGCTTCTTACTTCTCTGGAAAGTATTATGATGTACTTAAGCTAACCTGTGGATATGTTATATGTATATTTTTCTAAGGCGTTTGATTTGACACACCTTTTTTTTAAGTTTACATTGTGTAACATAAAGACTACATACAGTACTTTTTAAAAATCTGGCTGTCAAATCCTCATTTATAGTTGATAACTGAGGTGAATTTTAGCTGTGTGTGAGAGTTATGTTAAGAATCCTACAGACTTAAAGCTTTTTACTAGGTTGTTTTAAGCATTTTGATGATGTAAAATTTTCACTTGTTAAGTATCCTCTGCAGTCCTACTACTTTCCAGGGTGTCCAAAATTGGTGGGATATTAATAAATAATGAAGTTGAATCAGTATTACAGCATGATAGTCATGTGAATTGCCTAGCTAAGTGCTCATGGTACAACAAAACATGTTTTTAATGCTGCTATGTGGAAGGTAATACAAACACAGATTATAGGGTTACAAATACAAAACTCTTCAGGGTAGTAACTTGAAGGAAAGCCAAGGGGCAATTTAAGAAGCTTGGCTGTCAAATGTCATGCTAAAATATTGTGGTACTAAAATACTGTATCCAGTGCCTTGATATTTCCACTTAACAATGAGGTATAAGGAAAGGAGAGAGTTCAAAAAAGAGGCCTGTGAAATTTTTCAAGGTCTGGAGGGGAAAAAAACACCACCACCTTCATACTTTTGAGGCCTCAAGAGTTAAGTCATATAAATTTATAGAACAGAAATGTGCAATATGAGTTGATAATCATCTACAAATTCTCCTCAAAGCAAGGAATTTCTCAGCTTTATAAATAAAGGCACCTGGAAGTTGAAGCTGAAGTAGCTCCACCTGAACCCACATTTTCTCACAAGAAGGAATTATTAACATTGAAATAGATGAGTTGTAGCATCTCCTACCAAGGGAGGAGCAATATTCCTGTCATTGTGGAACAGGAACTCCCAAAAGCTAACTTTAACCTTGCCACTATTCAGTATAGTTAGCGGAGAGGCAGAGGTTATTTCCAGCCCTGAATCAATGGCTCTGGCCATTGCTTGTAAGAGAGGTACGGGAGACTAGGCTCCCAGGATGAAATTGGGCTCTGTGAATTAATTCCTACGAGTGTCCTATACTTTCCAAAAGCCTATCTTTAGCTAGCAGGCAAAACTCTGCAGCCTTCTCTATGCAGTTGGTCCAGATGACCCTCACTTACACTTCTCTCTTGTTTTTTATGTTCCTGCGTTGTATTCTTTCCCATGCAAGCAGATGTGTCCTGCTTGTTATACTTGAGAACCATACCTGGGAATCTCATTTCTGCTGAAATGCGATCTGAACTTCACCCATTTCTCTGTATGCTTCCAATCTGTGTAGGAACCAAGGGGGTCTCAGGTTATTTAGGTCCCCTTGGAACCCCCTATTAGCTTCCACCCTTCCCAAAAATATTTATTACGTTTGCATATTCTGCTGAAAGTGCTGTCTCCCTAATACTCTGCTGTTTGTAGTAAACACTTGGAAGAGTAGCCCCAAATAATTTTCTCCATCTAAGAAAGATAGAAATGATATGACCAGCGGTGTAAAGCGTCACGAGTAGATCTGATCCTTGCTGTCGTACTTTTTCACTTCCATAGATGTTCTCAGATGCAGAGTCGCTTTATCAGCTAAATTTGTAGTGCTAACATGACAGTAGTGCCTAACTACAAAAAATGTGAGGGTAGGGATTCCTAACATAAATTGATGGAAGGACTTATCTTACTGATATATGTCTGCCTGAAAATAATTAGTTTCTGTAGTATTACCACTTTTTCTTGGAAGTTTGCATAATTACACAAGTGTTCAGGAATGTATTTTTCATCTTTGCCTGTCCTAGAGACTGGTAACAACTTGACTTCCCAGAGATAAGCCAGATCATGGTATTCTATGCTATCACAGGCATTAGTTCTTCAAATTCCTCTTGAAACTAATCTGAGATGTCAGGAAATTACAGTTTTATCTGAGCTACATGAGCATACTGCAGCAGGGCTGCAGAGTCTTTTGAGTATCTTTGAATCTAGATTAATTTCAGGATTGTCATCCTGAGTCCTAAAAGCCCTAAATGGCCTGTAGCTGAAAAACTTACTGCTCCACAATATTTTGCCACTCATCTTTATTTGGGGGCTATAAAGCCTGGGGCTGAACTTGCAAGAAGCAGGAGGACGATGATGTTCACGCACCTCCCTGGACTGTGGAAGGAATTACTGGAAGGGTTCAGTGTGAGTCTTGCTATGTTTTGGGAGCGTTGCAGGATTTATCTCCCTTGGCAAGCTTTTTTCTCTCTAACTAAGCTCTTAATTGACTTTGTGTGAAATAAATTCCCCAGTTCTGAAGCCCTGTATAGAGATAACAGTAGAAGACAGTAGGGAGTGGAAGGGTGTTTCCTTTTCTTGAGAGAGCTGATATATGTGTCGATTAATGTTCACAGTCAGTGGGCAAACAGGTGTCTTAAAATATGGACTTGCTACAGTGAGTGTCTGACTTAAACTAGGTTATTGCACAGTTTCATTTAACACTAACACTACATTTTTCTCAGTTGTTTTCATACGTGTTACTAGTCAGAATAAGGTTGTGTCGTCTTAGTTTAAAATTTAGCAGTTGCACAGCTGACTCAGAAAATTAACTCTCCTGTTGCAAAAGTGATCTTTATTTCTTATTTTCATTGCATACAATAGTGTGTGTGTGTGTATAAATATATTTGGTGTTTCTTGGGTGAGCCTTGGGTGCAGCTGTGTGCAGGGCCACGCTTTCAGCAGTACAATCCCTAAAGGGAGCATCTGTTAAACACATGATCTCTTTTGTCATTTCGCCTGTATTTTACGGTGCTTGCTAAGGGGACACAACTGCCCTATTCTGCTAATACTGTTTTGAATGCATCTACTGTTATTCTTGCAAATTAACTATTGTCAGATTAGTCTAAATTGCAGTTAACTCAGACTAGTAGATAGTTACAATCAATCTCATCTAAATTTTAAAATGTTTTTTCTAATTCGTTCTTGTTCTTGTATTAATAATAGCTGTGACCACTGAGGGTCCTAATCTGAATAATCACAGGGAAATTGAATAATCAGTATACATCTGTACAGTTTTATTACCCACATTAAAATATATATATGTATAAAATATATATATATATAAAATGCACAGGCACACTCCCTTAAATCTAACATTGGTATGCAGGCTGTATAAATTGTGTCAGGTTTGTAGCAGTGTAATACAGCATGATGTTTTTCCAGTCCTGTCCAGGAACAACATTTCAGGCATGATTTGGATGCCATCTTGTCATGCAGCTAGTGCTTTAAAAAGTCAGAGGAAAATAATCAGTAAAATTGGGAGCTTTTAATGTTATTGTTTAAAAAGGTGGTGTTTTTTAACTAGTTAGGTTCTCATGTATGTTCAGGAAACGAGGTGGAGTAAAGAGAATCCCAAAATATCTCTGACTTCAAGTAAGTCTGTGCAGGGAATCTTATTCTTCCTTTCATGTTTTGTGGGTTTTTTCCTCTCTTTATTTTTTAAACGCTTGGAATTTTTCACTTACCTTAAAGCTTGGTTTAGGGGTCAGCCCCTGCTTGTGCTTGCCGAGCAGCGCTTGCTGTTGCTCGAGGCAGCACTGTGTGTCGGTTACTTGCCGTTGGCCACTGCTTCCTGTGGTTTGGAGACCCTGAGTTTCTTCACATCCTTTCTTTTTCCCCCTTTTTTTTTTTTTTACACGTGTACTGGCTCTGAGTATGGAGAAAAAAGAAAAAAAAAAGAAAATTTACATTTAATATTCAGGTAGTTGTTCCTTTCCTTGCTTTCTCTCTTTCCACGACAACGTAAGAGGAGCGCCAGACTGCTGCTAAATCCACATTTATAACTTGTGTAGAGAACCTTCCCCTCAGCCGTTCTCATTTTACCCAGGCAAAGCTTTGCTTACTGCAGTTGGGAGAGGGAGAGGGAGAAAACCGAGGGACGCACAGAGACACAAAGGATCTATTTATTTGCAATATGGAGTTCAAATGCGGGAGCACTGGCAAAGCACGAGTAACCAGTTCATCTAATTCAGGTGCAGTTGGTAAGAGAGGTGACAGAACTCTATTGTAAATCTGTACACAGAAAAATGCTTATTTTATGAAAGAAGTATCCTACTGTATTGCAGTGTTAGATGCAAGAAGTGGGTCTTATTAATACTGTTCAAAAGCAAAGTAAGTGTTTATAATAAAACTGCAGAAGTTTAATATTGTACAATTAAACATGCACAAATCAGGTTTGGGGTATTTGTGTCTGTATCTGGCGGTTTTAAAGATCCATCCTTTATGCTGCTGTAGCAATGTCGTGTTGGTTCTTGTATATCATTGTATACCAACTTCAGTAGCAGAAGCTGCAACTCATGTCCTCAGAGTTATGCCTCAATCAGCCATTCAGAGTAGCTGGTGAGGAGGATGCGTTCTGGTGTTTCCAGAGCTCTGGCCTCAGGTGGAAAACCTTCATTTTCTTATCGATTGGTCTCACACTTGGGACAGTTTTAGAAGTATTTCGGAGGAAACTGAAATACAGCCAAGAATACAGAGAGCAAATTGAGTATTTCCCTAATACTAGAGAGAGAATAAAATCAAGTCAAAGTGTGTATAAATCTGTATGTTACACTTCCCATGAAAGGGGAAGTGCTGAAAGCATGCCAAACAGATAACTTTAAACCTATTTCTGTGTGCCAAACATCAAGTAAATGCATGTGGTTCTGACTCCCCTGTGAGTGTGACAGCTGAGAAGGAGCATGTTTGCTGACTGATGGAGATGGAATGCGTTTGTCATCTTAGACAAAAATTTAAGATGCTTTTGTAAAGACTGCTTTTGTCTCTGGGGAAGACTGAAGGATAGGCTCACACCTTGCAGTTTGTGTGCTCCTTTAGCCAATGCTTTTGCTTTAATAGAAACCTTTATAATCGCTAGATGAAATTGAGAATCAGTTGAATAAAACTAGGTTGTGTTTCTATCAGTGTTAGGGATCCATCTACATTTATTGTATTGTTACTAAAACTCTAGAATTATCACAGCTAAATGTGGCTTTCCTATTCAGTGCAACATGCCATGTGTGAAAATGAAGTGGGCTATTGGGGAGAATATGGAGAAGCTGGAAAGCTACAGGCTCAGCATATAATCAAGGATACTCTGATACTGAACAATAAAAATGTCTACGCTCCAATTCCTTTAATAGTAGTTACAAGTACACTTATTTCTGAAAACACTATGATTTGTGCATCTGAATTTAGGTGTGGCCTGAGTGCACACAGGAGATCCGTCTGCCGGGGGACTCAGGCAAAATATAGGTACTTCACATATTTGTATTCAATGAAAAACTAAGATATAAGCTATACCTGGCTGTTCAGACTGCTAAACTTGAAAATGAGCAAGTGTCAGCGTTGAGGATGTAGGGAACAGTTTGCCCCAACGTAATGGTACAGTTGAAGCTTAGAGCAGTAGGAGCCTGGGCAGTAGTGCTTTCTGCGGTTCTGGAACCCAGTCCCACTAGAGGCAACACAGTTCTCCCCTGTTTGAGAAAGGAAGATCATATTGTTGGGAGGCTCAAAAGATTGTATTTTTTTTTAATCCCAAAACCATGAGCAAATTAGAGTTCCTGGCCTGGATGACATGTGGGATCATGATAGCCTTGATTCAAAACTTGTATGGTGCTGGAGAGAAGGCAGTCTCGATCCCTAAGATTTGGGCACATAGATTTCGCTCAGATCTGAACTGATGTGGGAGTCGAATAATCTGAATTTCACCCTTAATTAGTAATAGATGATACAAAATGTGTTTCATTATGTGGATGTAGAAGTAGTATCTAGACTCAGAACAGGAGACGCCTATTAAAGAGTTAAATATTGTCACTGGATTCAAAGACTGGTGATAGTTGTTGCATGATTTTTTTTGTGTGGGTAATGACATAACACTCACCAGGTACTAGCCCAGGGGTTCGAGATCACATCCTTGCATCACGTTGTAACACACAGGCTGTTAAGACCTAAGGCATGGATATTCAGGGAGGATGGGATGGAAGTTAAGTGACTGTGCATGAAGTAGAGTCTGACATTGTAGGAAAACGTGGAGGGTGGGAAAAGATGGCAAATGAAATCTTGACAAGGACTCGAGGACTGCATAGCTGAATTTTCTCTCCTCCCTTCTTTTAAGTCTGGTACTTGTTTCAAAGTGTTTTCTGAGACACTGTTCCTGGTTGGTTTTTTCCTTGCAATGTAGGAAAGATACGTGAAACTCAATTTAGGTCAGTCCCATTACAATGCATAGGACAGGTTTACTGAAGGGTGAGATAAGTTTTGGCTGCCTTTCTTGTTTCCTCTTTATTAACAGAATTTCATGTAACACAAGCAATCCGGAGTCTTGGGCAAGGAACTATTTCTGCCACAGGGCAGCCCAATCTATCTGTTTTGCATCTCATCCAGCACTGAATCAATGCAGTTTTAATATGTTGGAATTTTTAAAAGTCTATGTGTTACTCATAGGCCACATACATATTTGCCCATCCATGAAAAGCAGAATTTTCATCATCCTTTAGTTTTCATGACAAGGAAGGGAAGAAGACTGGATTTCCTAAACCTCTGTGATCACTTTGGACAGTGGCCTCACTTAACAGCAAGTGTGGAATAAACTCTTTGTAATTGATGGAAACTTTCATTAAAATAATCCTCTCTAAAAAGCACTTTCAAGTTCCAAATGTTTTGAATTTTTTTCCTCTATATCTGTACCACTTTTTTTTACAGAAGCTGAAATGCTGTCTTATTATCTCACAGATATATGCTAACAAAACTTAACTTGTTTATGTAAAATACTGAACACTCAGAAGTGGTTTTAAATAGAAAATTGTCTCTAAAATCTGTAACCTTAATATTCGTAGCTTGCTCGCAGTATTTGCTTTCTGCACAGAATGCAATAGAAAAAACAGGGACATCTGTCATGTTTTATTCAAGGCTAATAATACACCCTACTAAATAAAATTCCTGCACAGCCTCTAGGTGTTTCTCTTAGCCCTGTGCCCAGAGCATAGGCCCAATGTCACAGATTGCAGTGGAGTAATAGCAAGCATGATTTGGTAATTATGAGTGTTACCGTCGTGCGGATTCTGGCAAGTTCCACCCTCAGCCTTTGATCTTTGGAAGATGCCCAGCCTCTGGGCTGCCACTTGGGCAAAGCCACGTGTCCTGGCAGCTCTGAGGCCATCTGCGAGGAGCCCCGTTGGCCGCCTGGGTTCCCGCACTGTGCCTCTACACTCCACCCCGCCAGAAAACGCCTGTTTCCAGGGTTTGCACTGCTTTTCTGTTGGAGGGGGATCGGCTTTCAAGTCCTTGTGAAGATAAAGGCTGTGACGGCTATCATGTAATGGGAACATCAGCATGAAGTGAAATTACTAGAAATGTACATTAGCATATGAATTGTTCTACTTACAAAATGCTGTGACATGAGTCAGCTTCCCCTCTAAATATGGGACGCATGCATTATGGATCAAACAGTAAGGGACTAATATTATCTTAGAACTAGATTACAGCTTTAACCATATATTTTATTTGTTGTTAGCAAACAAGAATATGACTACAAATTAAAGGTGCTTATCTTCTTTCAGCTGAAAGACAATGCAGTTGAAACACTCAGCCAAATCTCCTGTCAATATGCATCTATAAAATCAGCATGCCAGCATAGAAAGCAACTCTGGAAAAGCTGTGTGCTCTTCTTCATGTTTTATCTGTTTGTGTTTGATTGAGGTGAGGAATTGTCTGGGTTGAAAGCTTCTGTAACTGTAATTCAATATTGTTATCTATCACAAATTAAAACTGTAAATGTTGTGCTTGATATGACTAGCATCTAATAGTCTGATTTGGCTTGCTCTAAGGTCAGGTGTAGCCTGGCAACTAAGTCCTAATTGCACTATTCTACAAATCAAGCGTTTGCTACAAGGGTAGAAATTAATGTGAACCTAAAATGATCTCTTTGCTGGCTTTGAAAGTATGCCCATGACTGGTTATTTGTTGACCTTTCCCTCTTATACTCACTTCTGAAAAGTGATGCTTGACTAAGGAGAGGTTTTTTGGATGCTAAGTCTGTATCAAATCCCAGCTCTTTGCTTCTAACAGCATTAGACTGGAAGAAATGGGTTAATTCAAGCATAGAATGTGTCAGATGTTCACATCCTATGGATTAAGACAATCAGGTTATTCCAGAAAATTAAATAAATCATTTTTGAGTAACAGTTGGAGGGTTTGAACACCTGTATATTTTCCTCACTGTTTGATTCCCCGTTTTTTCTTCTTGCGTTGTTTAACTTTCCTATTTGAAATGCAAACCAAAAGAGATTAGAGACTTCATAGCACACATGTGTTTGCAGATCTGTGACTGTTCTGCTATGTATAGGAGATGAGACCTAGGTAATAAGCGCTTACAGGGGGGAAAAAAAAAAAAAGAAAAAGTTTTCTGAATGCTTATGTACTGTTAAACAGTCTCCTCTGAGCAAGCAGGTACCCAAGAATAGTCAACTTGGTTGTTATCAATCAGCTTGATTTCTTTCAACACTTCTGACACATGTAAAACCCATCCAGAATGCAGTAAGTAGCCTGAACGTTCCCTTTGTAACCTTGGTTTTACAAATATTTTAACTAGGGGTAACCTGGCACAGTCATTAAAATAAATGATTCATATATCCCTGTTCTAGATGTTTACGCTTGTCTTTTTGTCCCTTGTGGCAGCTTGGCTAAAAACAAATAAATAAACAAAAGGTTAACCGAAGTTTGTGCCATGGTTTGCTGTGCAGCCTCACAACACGGGTGTTAATGCAACAAGCAGGGAGGCTCCATGGGCCGCGAGCAAGAAGGGTGAGGCTTGACTGATTGATTGAGTTGTGCTGGTTTAAAATGTTAGTAAAGGTCAAACTTTCTTTTTCTGCCATTGTAGTTCCTCCAACATACATGCCGAAGAGGCCTCATCCTCCCTTGGAGGTATTTACATACCGTTCTACTCTGATATGTATAGCGTGGTGGGAAAGTCTATGAAGCAACGTACACTGATGTGGACGTTACTTTACCAAACCAGACAGGAACTCATTGTGGTGGTGGTTTTTTTTCTTCCATAATGCAGATTTTCTGAGCCAGCCTGCGCTGGCTGACACATTGAGAACACTTCTTAGGAAACCTTTTCTTACTTCTGCTGGTGATGAGCATGAATATTTCCTCAGCTGAACGTGATAATGACAGCTCTAATACAGTCATAATAACACATGGGTTACTGCACATGAAATATAACAAGATTTGCTGCTGTATTATTAAACAAAAAGCTAATATTATTCCTCCCGTGAGAAAACTTACTTTTCTATGACCTGGACCTTGCTAATTTTGTAGTCTTAAATCTGTATTTCTGTAGTACAGTGTATAGTCCAAACACAAACTGGTTATCAAACATCAGTTTCAGTTAGCTTTTATTTACCAAACTTTAATCAAAAGAAATAGTATTAGAAACTGCAGAGACTACATTGGGGTAGTCTGCTGGAGGCAAGGGGTATGATATTCTGATTTCGCCTTTGACCGTAATGGATAAATCTGTAGTTTAGCTATCTAAATCAGGTGCTTTTTTAATAACACTGAACTTTCAAAATTGTAGGAACGTGCTGGACTACACCAAACCTACCAGTGAAGTCTGAAGCCAGCCTGAAAATGTAGCCAAATTATAATTCCCGTGCTTTGCTTTTCATCGTTTGAGCGCTTTCATGATTCAGTTCTGAACTTAACACAATGATTATTTTCTTTTAGTAATCTCTTCTGAAGGATCTTGTTTAAGTCTTTGGTGGGATAAATCAATAATTAGTCTTCTTTTATCTTCTATGTTCAAACAACTGTAATAGAGTAATGACACTTTTTTTTTTTAGAAACCATGTTGATTAGTCCTACTGTGTTGTAATCTTGGTGTTTTACTCAACTCTTAATTATCATTTTAATCACCCTTTCAGATAAAAGACTTGATGAAGTGTAATACCTTAAACTACGGTATATCTTTTTTTAAAAAAATATGTAAATATTTCATTCTCCAGTCTCTATTGTAATTTTCAATGATTTACGTGTTTTTGCAAAACACTTTAACCATTTGATTCTTGATTTCCTTCTGGAATCCTGGATGTATATGATAGGAACCTTGTGATTAATTGCAAAGTTAACAAGTTTATATTTCCACATATCATGCTTACATTTTTTGTTGGGTGGTTTTGTTGTTGGTTTTTTTCTGGTTTTATTTCCATTTAAAGGTGCAAAGCTTCCATCTTTAAGTAGAAAATAGGAGGTCTGAGAGGGATGTTGTCACTGCAGCCTCGGTGGAGAAGAATCTCAAATTTTACCAAGAGTGTTCTTTTCCTTTCTTCCTGTGCTGAATCTTAAAATCTTTTGTGAATGCTCAGTGCATCTGCTTTATTTCTTTGGTCTTATAATTAACAATAAGCTCTTCCTGTGCCTTTTCCTCCCCCATTCCCAGTTTTGTTCTTTGTATTTTGCTGTAACTTACTCTGTGGTGGTCTCACTTGGGAGTAGACTGTCAAATTTTCACACATGCCCCTCAAAGATGAGAAAATTACCAACAGGAGATACATAAACTAAATCACTAAAAGAGTTAGGCTACTAAAATGGCACTTAGGCACCTCATTCCAACAACTTTCAGACACCGCCAGGACCCTCAGCCTCTGTTCTACTGCTGCATATTCCTTTACTGTACATGCTTACAATTTTCAGTTTTCAGACCACGTATTTGCCTATCTTGTTTTTTAAGCCAAATGAATGTTCAAAGTATGTCTTCTAGAGTGGATCCTACAAAAGGCAATTTAGTGATCAGATGTTTGGGGTTTTCATCTGTCCTTTTCTGGATTTCCACCTTAAGGCCACTTAAGGTAAACTGTTCTTAGGTTCCTGTGTGCCACTGCTGAATCAGGGGCTTGCGCCCTTGACAGGTCTCCCCCCATCTGAAAGAGTGTGACCACTATCGCACCTTTGAGTATCCCGGCAGCGATTTCTCCTTTTGGAAGTGTTTGACTTGGTATGAATATTCATTGGGCTGCAGAAGGTAAGACTGTAGAGTGCAGCAATTGTATCACTTAGCTAGAATATGGGACAGTCACTTTCAAGTCACTCTTCTAATGAATATTTAATTATTTATACATGTTGGAGTAGTTTCAGTTAAGAAAAGACCTGTTTCCAGAATATCGTGTAGCCTGGTCGTTAGGTCACTTACTGAAGATGTTGAAATTGTATTTAAAGCTTCTGTCAAATTTCAGTTTAAAGCTCCTCAAATGTCAATTCCTGTATTTGGTATTTGTTATTTCTTTGTCTTCACACATGGTTCAAATATATTTATATTTACTCAGATTTAAGCACTTTGTGTTATTTTGAAAAGCTTTTGATTCATTTACTTTGGTTTAGTTGGACTATGGGGAATAGACTGAATATTTTGATGTTGGTTCAGTCAAAGCTGAAAAAGCAAATGGAGCTGGAAAAGAAGGGGAAGCAAGGAAAGCTTCTCTGACCTTGTTTTTTTTTTATTAACTGGGAAAAAAAGAGGATGAGATCCACAGTTTCTACAGATTTGAAGGACACGAAAGAAGTATTTTGGCCTCTAATGATGAAGACCAGTGCCTAGAGGAATTTTTAAAAAGTACCTGAGCAATTTAGATGTACAATTCCCTTTGGTTATAACCTAATTCCCACCACCTAACCTATTTTGGAGTCCAGTGGGATTTTCAAAAGCTTATTTCTGCATATAAACAGAGCTCACAATCCTTTGAATACTCAACAAGACCAGAAATAATCAATTTGCTATCTACAGTTAGTGTTCACTTGGTTTAAGTCACTTGGTTGAAATAATCAGTTTATTCTGAATGCAGGGTATGATTTCCAGATCCAATGTACTTAAGACTGCATTCTTACATTAATAATTTCGATTTCCAGCCAAATGCAATTTAATTTTCAGAGGAAGAAGACAAAATATTTGCATCCTTCTGCATTTCTAATACGATAAAATATTTTAAAAGCTACATAGATATATATTAAGATACATCATTTCCCCTCGTCACTTCCAAAAGCATGTAGGTGAACAGTTTGTTTCTTGTCAACAATAATAAAGGTTGTACTGAATTTCATCAAAAACTATATTTGGAGCAGCCAGCCTCTTGATTATTACACCAATCGTACAGTGTACCCTATCTTTAGGAAAGTAATTAAAGCATTCATGGTTTAAGTGTTTTAAATGATTTGGAGAAATCAAGTTCTATCTTTAGGTGTTAAAATCAGTTTGCCCTAGGTATCCATGGTTGAAACATTAGTTACTCTCACTTTGAATTACCATTCTGCTTATTCACTTTGCCGTATTAAAAGTTATTGTTGTTTAAGAGCAAAACGTGTGTAGTTAGAAGATTTGTTAGTTTTAGTTTGCTAATTCATTTTGTCTCATTTATGGTAGAATTCAAGTAAGAAAATCAGCAGGTTCATAGAAAGTGTTAGGATTTGTCCTTTCTTCTTTCTGAACATTTGAGAAAGTGAGATCATGTCTTTGGGAGGCTGGAAAGATTTCATTGGGATAACTGGAACAAAACAAGGAAAGTACCTTGGCTTTTAGTGAAATGCAGAATTTACAGACCATCTTTGGCATACGCATATTTAAATGGCTCATTTTTATTAGTCAGCAGTTACATAGAGAGCATATTAGTCACACTGGCAGATCTTTGATTCTGACTCCAGTAGGAAATAACGTTATTGCTTCTTGAGGGAGGAAACCCCAAACTGATAGTTGTGGCCGTATAAACCTTTGTGCTTTCGACTGTTTATCTGGTTTTTAAATGCAACATTGTCAAAGGACAGGACTAAAAACCTGAATGTACTGTTCAGGTGGTACCGTTCCCCAGACAAGGTCCCTAGGCTGGGCACTGGGTTGGGGTTTTGTTGCCTTTTTTTCTTCCCCCGCCCCACTTCTCACTCTATTTTCTTTCTTTAAGGTTTAGCAACACTTGTTAGCTTGCCAAGTTAATGAACTATTAATGAACCGATCTTAGAAAATGCTGTTGATATAATATAAACCATACTCGCCCTAGACGGTGCCTCATATGGAATTGCGTTTTCCGCTTTGCGCAGATTGCGCTGCTGAGCTCAGGTCTGTTGAACTTCCTAATTACCTCAAAACTTTCAAAGGAATGATTTCAGCGTGTCTCCTCCCTGTGCTGTTTCACTGATGCAAGGAGGGGCGATGCAGTAACTCTACACCTGTTCCAGCACACGCCTATCAACTCGCTCAACTTCCCCAACGAGTGCCGAGTTGAGCATGAGAACATCCGAGATTGCCTGGGTCCGTGACCACTAGTCCAGATACTTCTGGATGTTCGGATTGGCTTCGCGCCGGGGCGGCTCGTAGCAGTCAGTGCTCTGTAATGGCAGTCGATGACAGCAACGTGTACTCTAGGACTAAGAGTAAACTGAATTCCTGTAATCAGACTCATTATAAATCAACAAGACGAAGAAGCCTACCACCAGACATCCTGCTAGAAAATGATTGTAAAGGAAAGTTTCAAAGAAATATTAGGAATATAGAGCCTATACACCCAAGGCGCCCTAAGAAAAGACCTTCTATATTTTCAGGTAGGAAATGCTATGTTGATAGTATGTTGGTGCAGTATCTTCTAAACCTTTTTGGCAATATTTGAAGGATTCACTAGCTGATTCCAGTCAGAATTTGTTCTGTTTTAAAACCTAAGACAGTCTTCACAGATAGATTTAATCAAGTACCATTTATGTTACATTATGTCAGCTATCAGAGTTAAAGTGATGGAACCAAAACCAGAGACTTTCTTCATGTTTTTGATTTCATGTTGCTTGCAGGGATTTATTATTTTTTTAAATGCTTAGTGTTTAAAGAAAACCAGTTGTTTCTGTAGAGCTTTAAACTGCATTTTGCTTGACCCCACTTACAACCTATGCAGTCAAAACCTGCAGTATAAGTATCTCTCTTGCTGCTCTAATACTGTACCTCGTTGCTTTTCTGGAGGAAAGTGGTTTTTATGCAGACTTCTTCAGTCTGATTTATTTATTTTTTTTGTGTAGCCAGAAATTAACATCACTAAATAGTGAAATGCATGCTTTGAATTCCTGGCTTGCACTGGAGCCTGTAATGTCTGTAGTTAATAGTTCAGTTTAACTCTCTAGTTGTTAAGAAGTAGGAACAAGGTGTAAGAGTGGATTGCAGTCAAGCTAATGGCAATTCTGGATTATTTTGGGATTTTTTAAAATTATTTGAAATATGGCTAAAAATAGCCAACAGATTAGCATGAGGACAAAGGATTTGTTGCAAAGCAATCAGGTCATTTTTACTGGGAAGACTTAAAAGGTTTTAGGGGTGAAAAAATCAATACCAGCTCATCCCTACTGAAACTGAAGATGTGTTTCTGTGAGGCGATCAGAGGAAATTAAATCCTTTATAGAAACAAAAATATACTGCTTTTTAAATTTAGGTGTCTCCATTTCCAGATGAAAATGAGGACTTTTAAATTTCTAGCGTGAGATAATACAATCATACAGATCTTTGAAGAGCTATGAAATATAATTAAAAGTGTTATTGATTATATTCCTTAATGACAGCTAACCTTACATGGGTACTTTCTCATGAGCTGAAACGCTGCTGAAGGAATGGGAATACAATGTTAAAAGATGGCACAGGGCAGCACCAGTTGTGTGGAATTTAGAGCCTCCATTGTACCTTTGTTAAGATATTTGAAATATTTCAACACCTTAGGAAATAAAGCTTTTTTTCCTCCTGCCTATTCTACTTCCCCAGCTTAAGAAGATGCAAAAGGCCTTATCGGATCTTAAGTCAGGTGACTCAGACATGCCCAAGGCTCCTGTGCTTCCCAGTGCCTGAACAGGCTCTTCCTGGGGTGATGTGCTCTGTTGGTGACTGTCAAAGCACATTATTTTGGGCAAGACAGACCCTCTGTATCTTATTCTTTCTCAGTTGCTGCTTTTTGTCTTCTAGCTACCTTTTCTACTCCTTAATTACTTCTATGGTTGTTTTTTTTCCCTCCTCTAAATTTTCACTTTTTTTTCCTGTACATCAACATTTTTGTTAGAAAAAGCACATTAAATAGCCTTGTGTTTGGTCTCCAACACCCATACTCTGTTGTGCCGACCCAGATTTCTCTTTTAATCTGTGATCTTTCTTTTCTTTTTTTTTTTAAATGCAATTCTTCATTCTCTCTCTTCTCTTTCCACCCTCCAGAATTACCACACTAGCAGTAATACTCCATTGTTTGTGCTGCGTCAGATATGAGCATTTTAATGTAGTTTGTGTGTCTGGAATGCTGCCATTACGCTTACGAAATCCACTGCAGCTGTGTTACTGTACACTCAAGGGCACTTAACTCAAAGGTAATGCAAATTGCTTGCTATAAGCAATTGATGGAGCATGATGGAAAGATGGGTGTAGTCTTTCATTTGGTAGGTCAGCAGTATACATGGGAGAAGCTTTACTTGATTTGCTTTTGAAAACAGGTTAACAAAGTAAGCTTGAAGTCCTCTAGACCATTGTCTTTCATGCTGTAAATGTAGGTTAGAATGGAAACGGAGCTGTATCATAGAATCATGGAATGGTTTGGGTTGGGAGGGACCTCTGAAGATCATATAGTTCAACACCCCTCTCCCTGTGGGCAGGGACATCTTCCACTAGATCCAGTTGCTCAAAGCCCTGTCCAACCTGACCTTGAACACTTGAGATAGGTAGGTAGACAGATAGATAGATAGACAGATAGATATTAAGTATGTTTTTATATAATATGTAGATATATATGCTTGTTCTGCAGTCTTTTGGATCACTGCTGAAGCCCTCTGAAGAATGAGGTAATTCATACATCCTTGTTCCAGCCTAATTATCCATTAATATAAATATTTTAAACCTGTATCATTTTGACTCTTCCACCTTCTTCTAATCCCTGTATCTCTGCTTAGTCTTTTATATCACCATGAACCTGTCCTAGTTTTACGACATGTTTGCAATTTAGTCTGAAGTCACATACATCTTGTTTTCTTTCTTTCTATTCTACCTTAAAGAGCTTAATTAATAAAATAACGAATAGTGATGCATCAAAGCATCTAGGTGCAAGAATATAGGTCGGTTCATACATTGGGACTCTTGTTTCAGACTTGATGCAGACTCAGGGAGGCATCTCGCATGTGATCGATAGGCTTGTTTTACTGTTTTTGCTTAACTGTGGTAGCTAGAAGCTCACTCTTTAAAAATGAAAGCTGAAACCTGAGAAGAGTGGCACGTCCTTCTGTCCTGTGATCATGAAGTTAGTCATTCACGTATGCCTAGGCAGGACTATCCAAACAGTGGCATCACTGGGTTATTGTGTTCATTCCCACATGGCAAGGGGAGGACAGAAACTATGACTGTGAGGAGAAAAGATGGCATTGCCAAAGGCATACACTGCACAGAGATACCTTTTTCTTTTTTCAACAAAGCACTTCATTTCTTCTTGTTCTTTAAATTCAAAATGTTTAGAGCTGTTGTATATTCCAGGGCTTTGTTAATATCAACTGTTAAATTTTTGTTTTTACTGTTTCATGGTTATGCTTTTTTAAAAAAAAAACAAAACGATGACATAGCCACAAGTGATCATAAGCAACATTACAGGGCCCTTTGTTGACAATAGAGAAGTTCATCACCTTAATTAGTTGGGTTTGTACAGATCTGCTGAGATGCCCTCAGCTCAGTGTACTATCATAGCTGTGACTGAACCTTACCCCGGCAGGATCAGACAGAAATGAACAGTGTCTTGTCTTAACCTGAAGATAAACCTGTGACTTGTTAACGAGAAAAGAAAGAATTGTAAACAGACAGCGTGAGCAATGAAGGGGCCTTAGGAGGCCATGTCTTTACAGAGGTACCTAGGAAAGGTAAATTGAACTAGCTGAAGGGGCATAAAATTAAACTGGATTAGCTAAACATCATTAAATTAGTCTATGCAGACTCATATTCAAAAGCATCACAGCCTGAAGAAAATTAGTCTGTATTTATTAATTTTAATCTATGGAAGCGTAGGGTGAATTTTTACTCATTTCTTTTTGGAAGAAGGCTGCTGATACTCTTGAGTTTCTTCTTTATACATGGCAAAGATGTGAGATTTTGGCTGGGATTGTTGATTTTCTGAAGAAAGCAGAATAAACTACAGAAATGACAAAGGTCAGAATACTAAAAAAATATTATAGTTAAGTTCTACCTGGAAGCCATTTGTATTGTGAGCTGGGGATGTTTGTTTAAGTAAGTACCATTGAAAATCCACTTCTAGTACTGTTATTAGTATCTTGTGGGCTTTTTTCTTCATTTTCATACACAGGTAGCCTGTATTATTGTTGAATAATACTTGTTGACTGATGTGTCAGTTCTGAAGGACAGAAGGTGAGAAAAATACTTTGGATTTTCTGCCTCTCCCAGGACCAGGCACACCTCCGTTTTATGGCCGTATGCCTGTGACTCAGGCGTTGTCTTCGCAGCCAAAATAAGCTCTGTGTATTCTGTGGGACAACACGTTATCTCTACTTGTGTAAAAGCATTGTGGTGTTGCTGTGAGTTAATGTAACGAAGGTCAGCGGTTAACAGTAGTTTATATAGCGACTCAAAGTAAGAATGTAGGTTACTGGTCTGTGACTTTAGAACAGAAGAGCTAGTATTCTGTAACAAATTCACTGCTTTTTTTTTTTTCAGTGAAAATATTGTCGCAGTTAGAAGTCTTGAGGCACTCTCTCAAAGCATTTCTGGAGTTCAGACCAGCATACAGTCTAGCAAAGTCACTTTCTAAAATAAGTAAGTTGATTTGACACCATATTTGTATGTAAATTAAAATACTGAAAATAATAAAAGGAAGAAGGGGTTTATATATAAGAAAAATATTTAAAATTTATTCAACAGTGATATGAATAAATTATTTAATTTTCCATGAGACTTGGGGATAAAACGGCCAGTATGTATGATTTTTTTTTTTTTGACTGGCTACATTAATTGGGAAAGGCTTGCCAAAATCTAATTACTTTTAATAAGGATGCTCAAAATCATGGCTACAGTATGCGTCTTGATTCAAATGAGTTACAATGATCTGTGTTCAGTATTTTAATTTAGTGAAGATTTGAATATTGTACCTCCTCTCTGAATAAACCGTACTGCATGGTAATAACAGATGCTTGTAATCTGCATAGGATAATTGCTGTTCACTTATTGTACCCCTAGAGTCACCCTGCGCATTGGAGTTTGGTAGAATGGTTTGTGTCGGTGCTGCGTTTTACAAGTATCATCCACTGGCAGCAGAAGGGGAGGCAAGGCTGGCCTGCCCCAAAGCTCTTCTCTTCCCTCCCTGGCTTGAAAAATTGGCTTGGTTTCCACATAATACTGTTAGCAAGACCTTCTGCTGATTGAAAATGGGGGGGAGGGGGAGGGGTGTTGCATTTTTTAATTTGCTGTTCATGTTGTAAACTGGCATTGGTTCTGTATATTACTGTGTTTTACTGAGCCTTATGTTAAGGTATACGACTACAGTATAAAATCGGTACATTGCTGATTGAATGTGTGTCCACCCATTGGTCTGCGTGAGTGACCACAGCTTTATTAATAAAAATTATCAGGTTGATAATATCTTGCTTTTGTTTCGGCCTTCTGTATTTTATGCTCACTTACATATTTCTACATATATTACTTAATATACTCTTCAGCATTTCAGTTCTTGAATGTACTTTTTAAAGTGTCATTTTATTCAGAAAGGATGGGTCGATGATTCAGAGGAAAGCTCTGGATTCTGCATTTTGAAGTCTGATGTAACATATGCATGTTGTCAAACTTGTTTTCTTCTTGGGTGCACTGGTATTTTATGGACTGTGGAGATTGATTTCCTAATGTTCTTGTAGGCAAGGGAGGAAGATGCTGCTTCACCTTTAAGTTTTATTTGGGACATAAAGGAAGCTGTCTATGTCCATTGGAGAGTGACTTGAACATGAAGATGAGGGGGAAGATAGGGAGGAAGGTGAGGTTAAGATAGGGAAGGCTCCTTCTGCTATTATGGTTTGGATTTTTGTTTTCTGATTTGTTGTTTGTTTATTTGTTTCAAAAACTGTTTAGTTGTCTCCTAGGTTTAGATTGCCACCATCAGTTGTTGCAGATGTTAAGACTCTGCTTTAAACCAAAGACTCCAGTGTTCAATTGAACAAAACCCATTGTACGCACAGTAATTTATCTCAAATCTTATGATGTCTAAGGGTTTATAGACTTCACTGTGCTGAAAGACCTTGTGAAGCAATTACAGCACTTGCTTCCTGATTTCAGCAGAAGTTTCTGTGTGTGCTGCCATAGAAATAGCATGTGATAAAGAATCTGGTTTAGTAACATAGTTTGCCGGTTTGACCCTTTGGCTCTCTGCTGTGTCCTGTCTAGAGGATAATGATTAAAGTGTAGAGTGAAATCTTAAAACTTGTGCTGATGCTCGCCTTCTGGGAAACATAACAGGCTCTTTCATTTGTATGTTTATGTAATTTTCAAGAAGGAGCACTGAATTAATATTCAACACTGGTTATGTCACCAAAAAAGTCTGTTAATATCAAATGTATTGAATTTTAAAATAGAAAAACAGAGTCCTAAGAAATGTTAGTACAATAGGAAATGTACAAAAATGTTTTAAAAGATTTAAGAACAGGCCAGTCACTCTTTACATCAAATGGTAGTAGCCTTAACTACTTTTCATGTGCAGTAAATCTATGAGGGTTTGTTGACATTGTTTTTAAGTAAATCTTTCTTTGGCCATCATGAGACAATAGAATCTTTAAGTCTCTTTATCTCATTTAAGATGCAACTTAAAGGGCAGGCTCACCATAAAAAATATGCCCATCTTTGGCCCATAAAGAATTATTTTTGTGCTAATGGATTGGATAGATCGTCTACAATAACTTTTTTCATAGAGTTGAGAAATACGTATCATTTCATGACTTGAAAGACAGACATTACTTTTAAAGTCTTATAGTGGTGCATCTGCTGTAATCAAAAGCTTATCAGCCAAGTAAAATGTTTTAAAAGAATACTTAAAGGTTATCATAATGGCTTTGATTTAACCTTCTTTCTGATGTATATTTTGTTCCTCTTTTGAAGTGCAATCTTCACATAAGCTAATGTAGTTAATGACATTGAAGTATGTTCTCTTGACAGTCAGATAGGTCTATGGGCTGCGTATAAATCACTCAAAATATATTTCTTCTATAGTGCTTGTTTACTTGTAGATACTTTTGTAGACTTATCAGGTGCATTTGGTAGGTAATTATTTTCCTTTCAGCTATTTACACTTTACCTAGCCTTACACATTTAATAGGAGCATACTGTATCCAAGTTAAATCACGTGATAATCTTGTAATCTCTGACACAAAAATTCTCAATGTTTTATTCATTTTAATTTCTTTGCTCTCTTATTTTACCTGAATTTAAACAACAACAATAAGAAGTTTAGGAGTTTCTGAAAATACTTAATTTCAGTAAGAATGTAAAAACAATCAGTATTTTGTTAATCTGTGTAAGTTCAGAGACTGTTTTGCCTGAAGATGGGTGTAGATAATAAAATTCATCTTTGCAAAAGACCTAATGAAAACTCTTTGAACACAACTAGAGTTAGCTGGAAGATTTTTTTTGTACTGCTTCTCATGATGAAAGATGCCCTGATAGTGAAATGAAATCCTTATGGCACTTCTGGTAAACCAGCTGTAAGCAGATAGATACTGAGTTCGTATATTTAGATTTTCATAAAGAACAAATTTCATCAACTGTATCTCTCATAGTCATTTCTTTATTGCTCCTAATTAAGAGTGGTTAATTTGGAATGTGATTTTTATGAATTTTGGGGATTGGATCTGAAATCAGGAACTTGACTTGAGGAGCTCAGGACATTCTTTGTTATATTAGGGGTTTTTTGGGAAGCTGAAATTGCACAGTGCTTCAAAAGATGAGATCAATTTAAATTCTACTTGTACAGGATGTACTAACATCTAGCTGCTACACAATGTCGGAATGCAGTTTTACAATTTTGAAGACCCGACAAATGTCTGTTCATGCTTTTTAATCATATAGTTAAGTTGAACTTAAATTTAAAATTTTTTTAAAATAAGAAATCTTTCCCGTACACTACTGGAAGACATTACTGTTTCCAGGAAGAATTTTCTGTAGATAAGTCATGTATATTGTGTGTGATACAATCTAATGGCTCCTCTTCCAAGGACCTGACTGTGTAGTGGGGTTTTTGTTTATTTGTTTGTTTGAGAACTGCCTGAGGGTATTGCTGTGACTTTCTGTGGCATTTTGCTCTGTGTCTTTGGAGTTATTGTTTCTGCAATTTCATAGTGACCATAATGGCAATGTGCTTTAGTTGCAGAACACATTACTGTGCATCCCTGTGCTCACTTTTTTGTGAATTATCTGCTCTTCCTAATAAACCTTTTCTGGGGTAATTTGTGATTCAAACAATAAAGGGTTGGCAAAATAATTTTTAATCATAATCTTTAGTCTGCATATTGGTAAGGAGAGAGAAAGTCAACAAGTGTCATCTTTCTTATTGTAACCTCAGTTGTCCTGTATTTCCTACTTTGTTTAAGACCTTTAAACTAGTCAATCTCTTGACAGCCTGTCTGTTCTCTCCTGTTCCTTGTATGCAAGTCAGAGAAATCCCTCACTAGCAAAGTTGCTCCACTTCTTCCCCATTTTGCCTGGACCAACCTGCAGCCTGCCCTAAAAATTCTCAGGCACAGTTCAGAAGTTGCCAAAAGCTGAGGAATGGAGAGAGAGATGGATGTTGCCACCAGCATTTAGATAATGTTTTACTGTATGCGTGTAGATTGTTTGGTGTTGTCTGGCCTAGTGGCCAGAGAACAGCCCCAGGTATTAATACAGGCTAATACATGGGATTCATGGTCTAACATAGTTGAATCACTACTCTGTCCAGCAGGACATAATTTTAATCAATACAAAGGTCATTAAAACTTGGTACCAGTTTGTTCAATGAGTCACCTTAAAGTACTTCGACTTGTTTAGATTTATCATGGATGGTTACTGTCTCCTGTATGGAGACTCATGCAAGCATTAGATTTCCACTAGATGCTGAGGCTCTACTCCAAAGTAAAAAGGCTAATTTGCAGCAGAGGTTTTAATATCACACAAAGATGCCAGGGTGAAAGAAGGATGACAAGAAAAGCAGAATACCAGAACCTAAATTAAGCTCACAACATGGAATTTCAGGTTCTGAAATATATTTCATTTTCTGCTGAGTGGATTGAGGATAAACAAAGCACATGTGTAAAAGTCCAATTCTAAATCCATTCTGGAGCTAGAAAATCAGCAGTTCTCTCTTTAGAAGCTAGTCATAATGTAAGTAAAGTTTATATTTGTCATACTACATGTTATTGGACTCTTGAGTAGTGTTACAGTTTGTCCTTTATCTGGTTTCAGGGTTAAGAATACTTCTGCATAATCTATTGTTATATTTTGATTCCTCCAACTTGAAAGCCCATCCTGAAAGAGGTCTCAGTGACTGTGTGAACTTCACTCAGCAGCAGGAAGAATCACGGTGATGGAGATGGAAAAGGCTGAGGCAGTCAATGCCTTCTTTGCCTCAGTCTTTACCTTCAGGAGGCCTTCAGGAATCACAGGTCCCAGAGACCACCAGCAAGACCTGAACTAAGGCAGACTTACCCTTGGTACAGGGATAACAGGTTAGGGAGCATTTTAAACAAACTGGACATACATGAGTCCATGGGACTCGTGTGACTCCTTTCTTCAAGAAAGGCAAGAAAGAGGATCCAGGGAACTACTGGCTGGTCACCCTCACCATAATCCTTGGGAAAGTGATGGAGCAAATAATCCTATAACCCATTTCCAAACACAAGAGAAGTAGATGACTGGGAGCAGTCAGCATGTTTGCATGACAGGTAGATCATGCATTACCAACTCAATAGCCTTCTAAAACAAGGTAACTGGCTTGGTGGATGATGGGAGAGCAAAGGATGCTGTTTATCTCAACTTTAGAAAGGCTTTTGACAATATCTCCTGCAACATCCTTTTAGACAAAATGATGAAATACAAACTAGATGAATGGACAGTGAGGTGGGTTGAAATCTGAGCTGCCAGGCTGGGTGGGTTGTGATTAGCAGCATAAAGGGTAGCTGGACATCGGTCACTAATAATGTAGCCCAGGGGTCAATACAGGTTTATACAGGTCAATTCCTGTTTAACAGGAATCTCATGAAGGTCAACGAAAGGAAAAGTCAAGTTAATATGATTTTACCAGAGTTTTTTTCAGTATTTCCCCTACTACTTCTATGAGTACTTTGGTTCATAATCCACTCTCTATTACTGAAAGTCATACCAAGTCTCTTAATCCACTTTACAATATTATTTTAATTGTTTAGTCCTTTCCTGATTTTTCTTTTTATTGGCAATCTTCTCCACTAAATATTGCCAGAAAACATCATCTACTTTTTTTTTGCTTTTTGTGAAAGATAAATGGTGAAACTGCCAAGAAATCCTATGGACCTACATTAAACTTCATTGTCTGTCGCCTGTAGGCAGTGCCCGTTGTTGCAGGAGTTGCAGACGCCTTTCTTTTCTCATCTCCTTTGCTTTCCTCCACTCCTGATACTTGCGGAAGGAATAGCAGAAGGAACTTCAATGTGCAGTGGCATTGCTTCATTCTCACAGCAGAGGTCTGGAAGGAACAGATACAGTTCCTTCAACAGATTTATCATCTTTTTTATTAGGTGGTTTCAGTTTTTCACTTTGATCCTGATATAGGTATAGGTGGCTAAATTTAGTATTTAAAGTAGTTTTTAGGGAAATAAATAGCCTATATTTATAAACAGAAATAAATAGATTGTGCTTCAAGCTGAAGATGGTAAGAAATGGCTTTGTGCTGTCCTAGTGGCTTTGCGTCTTAAAAGGCTAACTAATCCCAAAAGAGGAAAAGTCTGTGGAGAAAGCCAGCATCACTATTTTGGGGCTTTTAAGTAGGAGTGTTTTCTGAGCTGGATGACCGGGGTGTCATCTTTCCAAACGCGGACATTTGCTGAATAGATGTCCATACCTAAGGTAGTCACTTCAAGCTCCCTTTACAGTCGTTGGAGAGAAACAGATTATTATTGGAGTTTGATCCATATGATCTGTTGTAGATGTCAGTATTAAAATGGGATGAATCAACTCTTATTTCTTTATATTGACTAGAAGACACCCAAGCTGAGTAGCCGAAATGGGGTTATATTGTAAACATCTGCTTTAAGTCAAATAAGTCCCACCTCTGTAGTCTACCTTTAGCTTCTCCCTTCTAACCAAGCAAGGGACCGTGTACAGTCGTACAGCAAGAGAGTGAAGGGGTGAATTGCTTCCCTTCTTTCATAGATTGTTTCCATTTCACCAATTGTTTCTTCTGTGCAAACGATGTTGTTCGGCCCTACATTGGTGATTCATAAGCCAAGCTCCCAAAATTATGACATGAAACTTCAGGTTTTAAAATAGTAAAGCATGGGGCTCATGTGCTTCTTGATCATAAGTTACTGTTGTTTTTTTTAATAATTATTAGTTACATTGTTTGTCCATATTAATGAACACTTATTTAACTTTATTTTTAATAAAGCATTATTGATTCTTTTAAGAACTCCAACATTATGTTTACTCACACAAAACTCAAACACCTTGAATATAAAGTGCCTCTTTATACACAACAGGTTTTTTTGGTATTCCATAAATGCTGTGAAACTTATTCTGCACTTTATTGCCAACCAGGGTGGCATGCTGAGGTGCCTCACCTGCAGAAGATGCAGACTGTCGCTAGCATTGATGCCAGCTGCCACAGTCCTGTTTTCAGCTCCATGAGCTCTAAACTGCTTTAAGTAACTTTTTACGGGTATTCTGGCATGTTAAGTACACGGTGTAACATCCTTGCTTCCCCTTAGTGCTAAAGAAAGCCCCAGCAAATCCCTTCTCTTACATCCCCATTCATTCATGCCTAGCAGAATGGCGGAAAACATTAAAATACAAAATATTATATGCATGGTATTTACTCAAGAGCTTAAATGACAGTTGTGTGTTAACAACAAATGGGACCTCTAACAGTATTCTGGTGCAATGTCATATAATCAGTTGGCTTCTAGGGAAGTTTCCCCCAGAACTGAAGGGATGATACTGTCTTCTTTCATTTGTTGCTCCTGTTTAGAGCAACTCTAGAAGAAATGGATGTCACAGACGGTGTTCTGCATTTGACTATACTGAATGTATGGAACACATGCACAGTATGTACAACAGCACAATATGTCTCTGTTGTGAAGATATCCTCTAAGTTTGAGGAGACACCAAGACATCACGGTCTAGAATGACCTTTCACAGAGTTGGGGATTTTGTCTGTTTGAAGGCTTTACTGTTTCATGAAGGGCGAAATAAGATTTCTTTCAGAATTTTTGTGAGTGATATTGATGCAAACAAACCATTGTGAAGAGGGAATAAAATTACTTATGTGTTTTGACAATATGAATCACACTTATGTTCATTTAACTATCTTCAGTTCAAATTAATATTCTTCAGCATGCTCAGCACTATTTCTTTGCATCAATCAGGTGCTGAATGCACATTCTTGTCATTTCATGCATTTATAAGTGTGCTTCTTTGTGAAGACCTTTGGATTGTTCAGTATTTAAGATGAATTTGAAAGGAGAAGGTTGCTGCATGGAAGCTCCTTTCCATATCTCCAGAGAAACACATTAAAAGGGAATAATATGTATGTGCATACATACTGATAAGTAAAACATATCTGAGATATTTAATTAATGGTTGGAGTTTTTTTAATATTTTTTTTAAGATCACCATACATTCTATTCCGCAGTCCAAATTCACTTTAGGTACAGATTGCCAGCTGTGTCTCCACTGAAGAACTGATTATAGAGGATCTTTTGGATAGGTATGCTCCTTTTTTCTCTGGAGCTGACCTTCCCCTCCTCTACATTTCATTAGCTGGCTTCTGCCTGCTGGCAGAGCCAGTCTGTGTGGGCTGTTCTGCCACCAGTGTTTATCCCAGGGAAGAAAGCTGCACCAAAGCCCTGTAGATTTGCATTTACATTCCCATACCCCAGAACTGTAATGAGTGGATTTTGTTTTAAGATTCTCTATGTATTTTATGAAGAAAATTTATTTTTCTTTTTATGCCATTGTCAATCTGGTTTTCTTTGTGTCATATATGGAGTAGGCAACGTAGGGTTCTGTATCGGCTTAATATTGTAATCCACTGATGAAACCTCACAGAAACAAATATGAGTTGCAGTGGTTGCTTTTTAATAATAGCGTACAGCCTGTTGTCCACACAGATCAATATCTTAGATTAATTATTTTCATCTGATTGTATATTATTGAGACTTAATAGTGTTGCTTATGTGAGTATATGTGAAATATTATGTTTGTGTCTCATAGACTAGAGCTGACTCCCTAAGTATCTGTTTTAGCATTTGCAAATAGCTTAACCTGGATGGAGCATTACCTGTAATAACTCTGCCAGAAGGTTTTTGTGTTTTGTCTGGCAGCTCTGAATTCCTGCACATGGACCAGAAATAATGACATTCTCTGGCCTGAACTATGCAGATCAGAGTGATTATCACTGTCCTTTCTGGCTTTTAAGATCTTCAAGCACATTGTCTGGCCGTGCTTCTTGCAATTAGACCTAGAATGTGTCTCTTCCCGCAACAGCCAGTTTACTAACGGCTCACCCAGAAAAGTGGCTTAGAAGAATGTTCTTACTATAAAATGCAGTGCCTGCTATAAGTGTTTTTAAATGCTTATGAGCAGCTGGGAAAGCTATTTAACCATGTAATACCTATGAAAAGTATATCTTCGATTTTTTTAAGCATTTTTTTTCTATTTAGAAACATTTTCCTTTGCTGCTTTTCCCCACCTAAACACCCATGCAGCCTCCCTTGTGTTCACCGTGGTGATCGTGTCCTCTGCGGGGAGACTCATAACCTCACTGATCAACTGAAGGTAACACTGTAGCCCCTGCAGTATTCCTAAAAACACACGCACACCGCCCAAGTCAAATTTCAGCTCCGAACTAGTGCCACTGTAAGGAGACCTGATGGAAATTACAGGGGAAAGGGAGAGGAGGGAAGAACTTAACAGCTTTTCCAACAGCAGCACAATCTTAGATTAGCTTAAGTCAAAGATGAAAACACACCCTGGGTCAAATCTGTCATATTGTCAGAAGAGGAAGAGCTATCTTTATATTCTTGGAGAAGTTTCCATTTTATAAAGGATTCTGTCTGTGCTGATGCTATATTTTTAGTTCACTGAATTAGTCAGTAGCTAGTGATGACCTCCCTTGATCTGTGGAAGAGTTCAGGCAAGGTTCGTATGTTAGTTCTCGGTGTGAGTCGGAAGGATACGGTGTCACTGCGCACCAGTACCTGACCAAGCATAAGCTCAAGTTCCACATCCAGAACCACAGCCCGGTGCTGCTTGCAGCTCCACTGCAAGATTTCAAAGCAGGTTGAACCCCAGCTCTTATTTTTTATGATCACCATGCTCTTTTCAATTAGGTTGTTATAAAAGTTAACTGGGTTTTTGCCAGATCTAAGCATCATATTCAAATACTTGAATAAAATTATTCTGCGTCAGTGGATTGTTTTCAGTTATATGTCTTTTATTTTAGATTTCATTTCA
Source organism: Pluvialis apricaria (assembly GCA_017639485.1). Taxonomy (NCBI): domain Eukaryota; kingdom Metazoa; phylum Chordata; class Aves; order Charadriiformes; family Charadriidae; genus Pluvialis; species Pluvialis apricaria. The sequence goes on from CM030007.1 coordinate 25,413,096, forward strand.
CAGCTGAGAAGCCAATCCAGAGATGGAAAAGCAAGAACCTATTTTCCTCTTCTGATCTGGTGAAAGAAAAAACATGGGAGAGGATGAGATCTACTCATTTTAATAACTTTAAAAAAAAAATTTTAGATTTTTTTTTTTTTCAAAGCCTTTAATGATGCAGTGGACAAACAAGTACTAGGAGTTTGATACTTAACCAGATTAGGCACTTAATAATCTACAAAGCAACTGTTGGATATTTCAGGAGCTAAATACCTTTTAAAATCTAGCCTGTGATGACTCAAAATCATTAATCATTTTAAGTGTAGTTAAAGTAACTATACTTACTACTGTCTTTACTAGGAAATCATTCAATTTTAAATGTGACTTATCTTTTTGTGCTTTCTTCCTTGGGTACTAAACCCAAAGTAGTATTTTTTCTTTTAGTTAATAAAAAGCAATTATAATTTTTGTTTTGTACTTTTTTTTCCTCTAAATTGCAATTTCCATTCAAATGTAGCATGAGAGAAACATTGAGTAACATTACCCTCTTAAAGAGGAAGAAGGTCATTTGCCTTTTTCCAGCATAAGCAGGGAGCTGTGTTAGACCTGATAGCTCTCAGAAATCCAAGATGGTTTTTAGGTTAGCAGGAAGGGACGGACTCTGAAGGATGTAAAAGACCCAATTACAAAGACTGTGCATCTATTTAACTTGGCCTTTGTGAGGACACTGGTGCTTCTATAGAGAAGCAGCAAGTTGGAGGATGCTGGAGCTCTGTTAATCCTATTAATCTCTTGCTTGTGCCCAAATGGAAGAGTTGCTGTTGCAAAACCTTCACCACAGCAAGGGAGAGCCCTTGCGCAAGTGCTCATCAGTTAAAAAGTGCTATGGTTGGGGGGGGGTGGGGTGGGGGGTGGCCAAAACAGCTAAACAGCTAAGAAAAACTCTCTTTCCGAAACTGAGATCACTCCTGCCACAGGTTACTTCAAAAGGTGGAACAACGCATCCTTACAGATAATGTTTTAATTTAAGAAAAAAAAAAAGTTTTGCTTCCCTATATTTAAAAAAAATACGGAAAAGATTTTGCAAGTCAGAACGAGTGTTCTTATGTAAGACCAGTGATTTATTTTTTTTTTAACCCGTGTTACCTCCTATCTAGCCAGCATCTAAGCACGCCGTTGTGCAAGTAAGGGTGTTAGACAGTAAACCCCATATACTGTGTCTCACCAGCGCTTGCCTTGGAGGGTTTTATGGAAATGGATTTCAAAACTACATAAAACAAGACACTTTCCCTTCAACAACTGATTAGGATTGAGATGATTTACTGGCATCAGTTCTTTGAAGAACAGAGAAAATAATTTTGAGTAGTAACAGGGGAGCGCTAAGGCAGAAACTGTAACCGAAGGTTCCTCTGCAAATAATGAGGAGGAACATGAGGGAAAAACAACCATGAGAAACAGAAATTTCACTGTAAAATCATATGGCCTGATTTTTCCTGACACGAGCTCACTGCAGTCACTTATATAAAGTTTCTGTAAAACAGCCAGTGGTTTGAGTCATGAAGATTTTTGCTGATAGCTATTTATGTTTACTTTGGATATACAGAAATATTTTCAAAAGGATGAAGGGCACGGTGATTGACAGCCTGGCTATTAAAGGTATCAAGTGAGCTAAGAACTCTATGTTCATGTGCATGCCCTGTTTATAAACTGCAGTCAGGGAAAGAAAAATATTTCTTTTGGTCTACCACCAGGCATGACTTCTTAGGTAATCCTGATTTTTGAAGCATTACTTCTTCCCACCTTGAAACAAAAAAGAAGTTTTAAAAGTTGTAGGTGTTATCCAGCTGAGTCACTAGGTCCCTGGTCTAACTGGAGGTAGCACTAGTCTGAGCTACCTGAACCTGAACTGTGGATCTTTCTGTTACCATTTCTGAGTAAAATGAGAAAAAAGCTCTTTATCCCAGAATGAGCCAGGGCTCCAGCTATGCCAAGCACTGCACTCACAGCAAGGACCTGAGTCATCCCCTGAAGGACGTACAGCCTTCTTTGAGACCATACGTGTCAGGGAAGCGGAGAAAGTTGATGGAGTGATACATCCCATTTGATACTTCATCATTTGAAAGAGTGGTAAAAATCGTTGTTAGTTACCTAAGGGCAGCTAATCCTGACGGTGCTCAGTTTCGCTGTCTCATTCTTACAGAGGTGTTGCAAGAGGCAGCGGTTTTGGGAGTAATTCAGAGTGAACGCTGTATGCATAAGACCCGTCTGAGGGAACTGTGGAGGTGTTTATGTTACATGGGCACGCATGTGCCAGCTCAGACCCGATGCCTGGCTGGTCTGACGGCCTCTCGCTGATAGCGGGCAGAGCACGATACCTGATAGGAAGGTGTAAGAGGCAGCAGATGTAGTACAGTCTGATCCCGTGTCCATCTCATCTTGATCTGCAGGAAATAGAAGTTGGTTGAAACCCTTCCAACATTTTAATTCTTATTTTATGAGAGGAGTGAAAAATCAGCTTCGCTTCTAAGGTTGACGTTGCTGGTGGAGCAAAGGGACATAAGCAGAAGGGTACCTTTCTACAGAGTAATGAAAACGTTGAGGTGTGACTATCCAAATAGGTCAGCCAGAAAGGAAGAAGTGTTAATAATTTAAGAGAAAACTAGAGAATGGAAAGGAAAGTTTAAAAAAAGAACAAGTAAGCAAGTAGCTCATCACAAGAGCATCTTATTTAAAGTTAGGGAAAGCTTTGAGAACTGCTGTGGTGGAATTAAGAGAAAGAAAATATGTCTGTAAATGTATTTGAGATTCAGGAAAACATTTGTGTTAAAAATCATACTGCAAGAAGTGCATACATTGAGATAAGAACTCTCTGAGGGGTGGACTCGTATTTGAGAGCAAGTTGGAGCTACTGCACTGAAAATTCCTCCTCCTAATTAGATGATCAGTGAAAACATCATACACGTGCAGCATGTCACAGGGACGTATCTTGTGGAAAATGAGTATTTTGAACATGTCATTCTATAAGGGAGACAAAATCAGGAAAACTAAAGCGTGTGATGTGGTTTGTGTTTGGGTCAGGGATGCCTTGGTTTTGGCATCAGCTCGCCACTCCGAGTAGGTGCAACCCTCTCCATGTCTGCCTCCCTCTGCTTCCCGTCACATCTCAGGCACCCCTCCGAAGAGTCAGGAGCTTTTCGTTTTCCAAGGCAGGTTCCCCGCCAGCTGCCTCCTACCTGCCCGGGGAGAGGGGGGTTTGCCCCAGCTCCATGGCCCTGGGAGAAGAGAGGGAAATCTGTGCCTGAACCTTAGGGCGTGCTTGCTATTGGTGAGCACGAGAATGAGAAGAGAAGGTGAGAAGTCGTACGATCTCAGCTGTAGTAACATGCAGTAATTGTTAGCCAACCCTAGAGATCCCTGTAGAAACAACCAGGTTACTTTGAGTAACCTGATCTAGTGGAAGATGTCCTTGCCCATGGCAGGGGGTTGGACTAGATGATCTTCAAAGGTCCCTTCCAACCTAAACCATTCTAGGATTCTACAAATATCTAGTGATGGGCATGCTCCAACCCTTCCCCTTCCTCGCTTCCACTTCTCTGCCCTCCCACAGAGCTTGCTGTGGGGAGGGTAGGAGAGATACAGCTACATCGCAGATGGGAATTGGAAGAGGCCCCGATTACAAGCCTAAATTTTTGAGTATCTGGGTCTTTGATCTGAGCATTGTGCAATGAAATTTCATAACTTGAGGAAAAGAGGGACAGTCACAACCCCTGCATTCCCTCCTTCCTAGGCTCTGTGTGACCTGGTACAAATCTCTTAGGCATAAAGCATTGAACGCAAATTATACTTTGAGTGAGTGGGTGGAGTGCAGTTACTAATCTCGTCGCTGAAGCAGGCACCCAAAATTAGAGGCGCCATCAATGGCTGTTTGGAAATTTCCTGCTATAAGGAAGTTCTGACAAATTATGTCATGCTGGGATGTTTGGAGAGTATGTTACGTTATTTTTACCTAAAATACAGACAAGGGTTTGTAACAAAATTGTGAAGAAAGTAAATTTATAGGATCCTAATAATGGAAAACAGCTCGTTTAGGGATGGTGCCTGAAAACCAAGGTGAAAAGCAGGAAGAAGACTACTCAAGTTATTCATGCCTGCTAATGTTTGTAGGTTGTGCTTGCAGGACACAGGCTGCATTTTCACGTGCACAGCAGTATTTCTCGTGTCAGTGTTGCTTGAGTCTCTGCCGCAGTGATAGTGGTGCAGATTTCAAATCGGCTTACGGGATGGTATATTTCTAGGAAGTGTATGGTAGGTCTGGGAAAATGAAGTTTGTTCCAGACGGGCTGATGCTTCCAGAGGCTGTTCAGCTAGGGAGAAACTTGTGGGCAAACGGTGTAGTCCTAAGAGGACATCTCAGTTTGGCAGCTCCAAAACAAAGTCAGGGGAAGGATAACAGTACTTTGAATCTTGAAGGCATAATTCCAACATTAAAAACCAAATCCTCCACAAAATATTTAGTAGGTAGTTAGTTATCCTTTCTTATTTACAGATAAGTCATAAAGGCCTTACGACCTATTTAATTACCCTTATGAATTCAGTGAACAAGCCAAAGATGGGATCTGGGTGATGCATGAGTAATCCCAAATCTTCTTCTATTAAAATATTTTATATGATTGTACCCAAATTGTCTGATATCCTTGCTCCAGAAATACAGACACGTTCTTCATTTCTATGCTTCTATCTTCCATTCTGAGAGAGTTTACAATGTAAACATGTATTCCCTATGCATTATTTACTGTTCTACTGCTTCTGCTTGTTTTGCTTTTCATCACTAGGTGGCAATATCTTAACAGTCAGTTACAAACACAGGGCAAAACAAAATGGTGCAGCAAAACTAGTGAGATAAACTAAGAAGGATTTCTGTTGCTTTATTTAGAACTTATCACGTTAAATTATTTTGTGAAGTGCTTTCTGTCACTCTGTACTTTTGATGTGGACGCTAGCAAGACGTTTATTTTACCTTGTTAAACCATGGGACATCATAGGTACATAGAGTTCAGTTGATTTAGGTAACAATTTTCATTTTAACAGAGGACATTACTAAAGCATGTGTACAAGCTGCTTTGTTAATGTTTGGCTTGAATTGTTTTGTGTTATGCAAGCTGTAATAAGAAAAGCAAAAAAAACTGTAAATATTTTAATATAAGGAAAGAAGTGCATAAATTCAACAAATGCCAAGTTGAAGAAAATAAACTCACTACATATAAATACTGTGTTTTTTTTCTGCTTAAATGTAAAAATACTATTCCTTTTTTATTGCTCACTTACACATGGACTTGTTGCTTCACAAATAATACAAAGACGTATTTTTTCATTGTTTCTTTTTTTCTTCCTGAAACCAAAGGGAGCAAATCAGATACCTAAACATAGGTGTCTAGCAGAAAGCCTCCAATTGCTTCAGAAGATCCAATGTAGGTTTTATGTCATATTTGCCAGGCTCTGTGAATAGCTCACATACCTTAGGGTATCTATAATCACACTAGACACCTATATTTAGGCACCTCAATACCATTCAACTATGACCAGTATCCATCTGAAAGCTAGCGCAGTCTTTCAAGAGTAGATCATAAAGAGGTTCCAAGTAGCTTTGTTAAAGAAGGGAAAGTGAAATCATGAATGCCATGCAATGTATCCCAGGGTGTGATAGTATAATAGATCCTTTTTGTTTTCATCTGTTAGGTGTGTTCTGCACTGGAATCAAATTGACCCAGGAATCATTCTTTGTAGGGTTGCTTTATTTTGCCCAAAAGGACTAGATCATATCAAAACCACAGAGACCCTAATAAGCAGTCCGGCCTTACTCCTTTGAGGAAAAACTCGAGACGGCCAAACTTTCACACAAACTGTGTAAATCCAAGGTGATTCCATGGGAATCAGAGACACGGGTGTAATTTAACATACAGCACTATCTGGCTAAAAGGACATAGCATTTGACCCAAATTAAGAAGGAAAAGCTGTATGACTTGGTGAAGCCATAGAAAATCAAAAACCACGTTAAAACTTTCCAGCAGTTCAGTAAAGCTACTTTTGGCTTTAGGATCGGCGGCCACATCACTACCTGGAAGCTGTGGGGACCTGGGCAGGAGCAGAATGATTGACACCTAGCAAAGACAGAAGCAAGGTATTGAGCACAAACTGAGCAAATAAAAAGTTGTATTTTGTTTAATTTTTTTGCTAGATTAGGGCTGAAGTGCTCCTGTCTCTCAGGGTAACACTGCAGGAGAGACTGGTTATAAAGATGTATCACTGCAGACCAAGGAGAGGCTTTGTGCTATTAGCACTCATAAATACAATTCACTGTGGTTTATTGATGGAGTTTGAATAAAAGTCCTTAGAGATCAAAAATACAATCACCTGCTACATAAGTCAAAAGACTCATCCTGATAGCAACAAATACGGAACACACTGCTCTACATAATGGTTTCTGCAACTAGAAGACAATCAGTGTGTGTGCACTACGAAAGAAATTAAGTGTATGAAATTTGAATCTGTAGTTTATACTTGCTTTGTTACTGTTGTCATCCCTTAGAGGCCTTCAGCTACTCTTTGCATTTAGCCTCAGATTCTGAAGAGTTTAGATTGCAAAAACCAAATAGGTCCTTTCATACCAAGCTAAAATGAGCCCTGAAGGATGGTGCGGGGACTGTGCTATATTCATATCTCCATATGCTTTTTTAAGGATTCCTGCAAGCATTGCTCAGAACGTAGAGGACTAAACTGCCTGTATGGCTGTTATAAATAGTACTCACTAAAAATGTAAACAAAATAGGATACCTATGCTACCAAATATTAGGAATCTAAATAAAGTACCCGATTTACAAAAGTAGTTACCCTAAGTATCATGTGTAAACAGTGAAGAGAAATAGGCTGCTTCGGAAAATAATTGTGCTCTTTACTGGAACTCTTGGGAACTCCTGAGTCATGCTGAAGGCACTCACCTCCCTGTGTAGGCATCTAAGCTGGATGCCTCAACAGATACTGTGAATACCTCCAGCAGTATGTATTTCTGTTATTCTTTTACTGAGTGAAAGTTTTGGAAGTCTATTTTTCAAATATTTTGCAATGAACACAGCTGTTTATGCAGTGTTCAGCTCACGAGAACACTTCTGATCGTGCTGACGAACAGCTTCTCCCAACTTGTTTTTTCCAAAGTTGGGGCATGGCAACTCCACAGACTTTTTTCAGCCAGAGAAGGGTGTAAGCCAGGTACCCAAGGGTCCTGGATATGTGCTACCTCTGATCCCAGAAAGCAGATGAGAGAACAGAAGGTGCACTACACATCACAAATGTGGAGTTTGAGTTACACAGAAATGTTTGTAATTGAAACAATGCTTCTATTATCATGGTAAATCAGCAGGTGCTTCATTGTGGTAGACCTATGAAAAGCCTTACATTATGAATCTATAATTTCTCATGGTGAAAAAAATGTTACATCGTCATTAATTTATGATAAACTCCCATGTAGTAATATCATAAAAAGAAGCCCACTGTATTTGTAAATGTATAAGACTGTAATATCCATCATCAGAAAGCTTACTTACCTGACAGAGTTTGTATGCTTATGCCTGTCTATCTTTCACAACCTGGAATATGTAATTAAATTCTAAATATCATAAAAGTCAACAAGAATTAAAGTGGAGGCTTTATACCTTCAAAACTTCTTCATCTTGTCAGGCTCCCTAAAATAAGTTCAGAGTGCTGGAGTAGAATGCTGCTCTTTCTGCCGTTACAGAACAAAATGAAAGCACCTGTTTTAGGAGTGTTTCCAAAATGTGAGCAAAACCATGATGTTATCTGGAGGATGTCCTATTTGAGCAAATTTAGACTGGCAAATATTTAAATGAAGTTTAGCATTTAAAGGTTTTTTTAGTATTTTATGAATATTTAATGATAGTTATTAGTAAGATTTTAATTGGTTATACTTTTAAAGAAGCTGTTAGAGCAAAAGTTAAATTCGGAGGCATTTATGTTCTGGGAGCTACTTTGTAAAGCAGAACTGATAATGGAGGAGTATCAACCTTGAAGTAAATTTTAACAAGAGTATTGAATACTGTGCTGCGAGTGCCTGTATTAAACCAGTGGGGCAGTTTTTCCTCTTGTAGCTCATTAGACTGCTCCGTGGACAAAAAGCAGTTCCTTAGTTTGTACCTCTCCTTAGTACAATTGTGAGATCAGGAAGCATAATGTCAAAGTTGTATTCTGTATGAACTCTTTCATACGATGCCAAAAAATATAAAATCTAAGAGGGGTGGTGTTTTTCTTTAATATGCTTTGTCTTAAGAAATCCATTTTGATGTTCAATATTTTGGTACAACAGCATATTGTCAGTGGAAGTGCATAACGGGCAAACGTGTTCTTCAGAAAGAATACTAAAAGGTGAAAGCAGTGAGATTCTGCAGTGTATAATAATGTTGTGATGCAATGTTCAAAAAAGACTACTATACATGAAATAGAATTACTTTGGCTCCAGATCACTTCGGAGAAAGTCAGTAAGAAAGGTGCTAGGGGATGTGCCACTCCTAGACAGAAGGCTGAATGTACCTATAGCCTTTTTAATGTCAGTCCACAGGGAAGTGCAAGTAGGCATTGGGGGATGCTTTAAGATCCCAGACACAAACTCTACTTACAGTAGTCAAATCCAGATATCCTTGGATGTGATAGCCCATTTATTTCTTCACCAAATGATCGCAAACCCAAGAAGAGATTGTGCTGGTTAGACTTGATAACTGGTGAAGACCAAGAAGAACAAGTGACAGGAACATTATTGGACCATGTTCGTACAAGCTGATTCAGGATAAGCAAGAACAGCCCTGCAGTTTTGAAAAGACAATCTGTGAGAAATAAAAGGAACTGGTTAGTGACAGTGAAGAAACCAGGTAGTCACCCGAGGGGGTGTCTGAAATGTCTTTAACTTGAAAGCACCAAAACCAACCAGCCAACAAAACCTTGAACCTTCCATTCTGCCTGGGAGGGAAACGTGAGACCCTCAGGGGCATCCCACAGGGTCCCACCTCACGTGGTATTCTCCTCCTGACTGCAGCAGTAGAAGATGCTGTTTGGGAAGAGTGCACACAGGCATAGCCACTTTCTGCAGCCCATCCCTCTCATATGCCCCAGTGAGTGCGTTGCTGTATTAGGGATGTCAGAGGGGAGTGCTTTCCTGCCTCATCTCTTTAGCATCCTTTATAGACCTAAATATGTGTTTATTATCAGTGTTTTGAAGTGTCTACCTCCACAACCTCCAGTAGCAACAGGTTCCAGAAGCTCACAACTTCCTGAAGAAAGCAGCACTTTCTTTTGTTTGCTTTAAACTGATCCCCCAGTCATTTCACTGAATGCTGCGCTGTCCTTATAGAAGAGGACTGCAGAGTTTTTGGAAGAATCCCCATTGCGTTGTTAGCGAAGACAGTTGTGGCTTGGAGCTTAGAGAGCGCTAATTTAAAGTGAGCACTATCGAAAGTTCAGCTGAGTAAGAATATGTGGAGGAGTTAAAAGCGAACGGTTAAACGTCCTTGGTCCTTTACAATTTTGAAACAAGAACATTGATTTTGAAGGGTCCAGTATCCAGTGAGGATGAGATATACAGTAAGAATAAGATATGACCACTAACTAAGTGAATGCCTTGCCTTTATTTTCCATAAGGATGGGGCCTTGTAGAGGAACAGAGGTAGGAGGAATAATACAAACACAACAAAAAAATCAATTATGAGGTGGAAAAAAACCTCAAAGATCTTCAAATTCACATTGCAAAAACCGGATAACTTCCCATTCATAATAACGGAAGAGCGAGCATATGAAGTTGCCGCTTGGGTAATAAATTTTTTGTTGAATCTGGTAAAAGAGAGATCCTGCCTTGTAAATACAGACCACGGAATTTATGGGGGAAAAATGATTTATATCAACAGAGAGGCGGCTTGACCTCAGCCATGCTCAAGGCTTTGAAACAAAATTTGGTGGGAGTTTATATTTAAGGGTGTGGATTTAATTAAAAATTGGATGAAATCCAATACAGATTTAGGAAGGACAAGTATTTGCAAATTAACCTTGTATTTTTATTTTCAACAAGAGAATTGTGATAAAGTTAAGATATCAGTCATCTTCAGAAAAGCATTTGATGTAGCACCACAGGGGACATTATTACTTAAATCCTTGAACATAGGAATTAGTGCAGCGTTTGTGAGGATGAATAAGGACTTCCAAACCTACTTGGCATTGTCTCTGCTGAAAAATCAATTAGTGGAATGGTAGGAAGTTACCAGTTCTAGGTCTTGGGACATGCCATATTTGGTATTAAATTTAACTTTAACTGTAAAAAGTTGGAGTGGGCTGGTTAAAACGGGATGCTAGGATGAGGAGGCATGGTCAATAGGGGGGACGGGGATGGGGGGGTCTCGGAAAAGAAATTAGGGGCCCAGAGTGACATCAATGGGGTGATATTTAACAGTATAGGGTGGAAGAGCTGATCAGATATCTTTGATAGCTGGTGAGATCAAAACTTGAGATGCTCTCAACATTTCTCATAGTCATGTTCACAAAAAGGTGCATACTGGTTTTGAGTAAACTTCATTTAGGAATTGAAGGAAAGTTTATAAAGTGAGTTTCTACAACAGCCTTCCGTTAGTGAGGACACAAAACCTTATCTCTAGATGAGGTATGTTTACAGAAGGCATTTAGCATATTTTCAGTGAGAACCACGGGAGTTTGGTCTCAATGACCCTTGTGTTCCTCGGTTTCCAATCCAAACATCAAATATTCCACATACTGAACCTAAAAATAATGTGCAAGTGTAATTGCTGACAAAGTTTTCAGAAGCACTGGCAGCAGACAAGCTCTATTTTGGCTCAGATACTGTAATTATGAGATGCTGCAGGAAATTTATTCCATTAAGTGGGTAAAGAAGTACTGTTATTCCCCAGAAATAATATCTGGAAGGATGATACCAAGATTGTATAAAACAAAAAATATTTGGGAAACTGAGTCTTCCTATTTTCTTTTCATTACCATTAAAATATGCATAGTGATATACTGTGATTATTTGAAATAAAACCTTAGTAATATGGAAATTAAGTATTTTGTAGAAAATACAGAGAGGTTAACAAGCGGTGAATTGCTTCTGCGTCATTTTCTTATGCAAATTCCTTATGTGAATTCAGTTCATTTCTAAAAAAAACATTATTTGAGATAAAAATGACATCAAACTGAGAATTTTCCGTAGCTCCTTCAGAGGCGAATACCAAGCGGAGAGCTGGCTGGTTTGCTTGCCATTATGAATTCAGCTTGCTGTCTCTCATCTTTGTTAAGGGGGAGGGAGGAGAAAAAAAAAAAAGTCAAGAAAAAAATGACAACACGTTTTCCCGTGGCGGTGAAAGAAAAGCAGAAGCAGCCAGTCTGAATGCCTTGTTTTTAGTGCTCTGGAAGTGCTTCTCTTGTGCAACTGGGCTGAGGGAGAGCCTTTCTTTTTTTTCTTTTCCCCACGTCACTGCAATCAGATATATGGGTGCAGCTCTGCTTTACCGCAGCATGATGCAGTTGTGTATAGTTCAGCGTGCTCTTCTTGGAAACGGGCGGAAGGAGAGCAGCTGACCAGAGCATGCAGAGGATATTCATTCGAGGGTGGTTGTTTTGTTTTTTTTTTAACTAAAGCTAAACAGTACGTGTGAAATTCCTCCAGCTGCAGAAGAGGCGGTTTCAGGGGGGCTTCAAGTTGATACTCGGTTCGCAAGAGGAGGTGCATACGCTCGGGCTGTCAGCTTCTGATGGACAAAAAAGCTTCAGACAGGCAGACTGCGCGTTATTAAAAGCACAGCTCAGACACCCGTCGGGAAGATACTCTTAACTGTGCTTATGGAACAAGTGCTGTGGTACTGCATATGCCTTAACCGACCGGGAGAAATTTGCCCAGTTGTGGAATGGAATAAATGAAAATACATACTGAGGGGGTGAGGGAATAAAATACTCCGCAGATAGAATTAAGTACGAGCCCCGGAGGAAGAGCAAAGGACAAAAATCTCATGGTGTGTTTTTGTTGTTGTTGAGCGCCTTTTTTTTTTTTTTTTTTTTTTTTTAATGAGCTTACCTACCATGAACGGAAGAAGTGGATCTGCGGAGACTTCATTTCCTCCTCTGACCCCTCGTTTACATCACTAACTGGTGACAGTCACATCTACATACATAGTACCTGCCACTTCAGCTGCTCAGAATTATAGAAGCCTCTTTGTATGCAGCAGACATGGCTAGCCAGCAGGATTCAGGCTTCTTTGAAATCAGTATCAAATATTTACTGAAATCCTGGAGCAATAGTGAGTAGCAGAAGAGTAATCTTTTCGTATTACGCATTGCTTGGTAAATAGCTAGGCTAACCTAAAGGATAAAATCTTATATTTCTGTATGTTTGTGTTATATAAACCAAATAATTTTTGCTTTCATCAGCTCTAGAAATCAGAATGTCAGAGATTTAAATAGGTTTCATTAACTGCAAAGGCTGTAATGAGATTATACTAGATTTTGCTTGATTGAATTCTGAAGTTAGGCTGCTTTCTGGCTCTCTCTAATAGTACATTGCAGGGAGTGCATTCCAAACAGCGTTTCCTGCCTAGATGTTTATTTGATTTGTTCAAGCTTTATCTGAATATTTTTGAAAATGCTGTTTAATCACAAGGGTGTGGCATTGCTCAGAAGTTGGTTTTTATTAATTGAGCACCGAGGACAAAAATACAATGATTATACTTCAGGTCTGAAAGTCATTATTTTAATGTGATGAAAAGCAAAACATCAGTTGCTTATAGCTGCACTTCCTACCCTCTATGCTTAATTTCAGAATCTTATGCAATATTTCCATCCAGAAAGAATCCGTCTGTTTATCTAATCCAGGCTGGGTTTTGCAGAATGTAAACAAATGGCATTTTAGTCTTCCTTGGTCTTTTCAGTATTGCTGTTCCGGATTTCCATTGCTGTTTAAATCAATCACTCTGTGGATTTTTAGCAATATTATGTAATACAGATTTCTGAATAAAATATAGTGCTAGCAAATATATTCAGATTAGGTAAGGCCATGGAATAACTCTGGCATAAATTTGCTTTTTAATTTAAAATGCATGAACAATATATTCCTTTTCTATAGAAGCTTGTATTGACAAGGCTAGATCTCCATAATTAACTGTTTTTAAAAGACAGAACACAACGTCTCTGGAAAAATCCAACTTGGCTATGTTTGCAGTAAGGTTCTGATCATCCCACTATCTATAATTTAATAACTTCTGCATAAAAGACTAGTATTTTAAAATTCTTTGGTATAAAAAAATTGCAAAATCTGCGTAATACAAGGCGTGTGTCTGAACACCTGCAAAGAAATAAAAATAACACTGTATTAGATGTGTGACATGCAAGGCTTGTCTTCATTAAATGATATCCATAGAAACTGTATTTTTCCAGGTCATTTGTAACCTCAGTAACACTGTACTGCTTGTTTGAATCTGTTTTTCTACCACAAGTGTGAAGCCACCAGGGAATAATAGTATTACCTAAACAGCATGGCTTATCTGCCCTCCTTCTAAAATATTTAGTGCATATTCATATAAATCCCTGTTTCCACAAGGACTGGAAGAGGCTTTAATAATTTAGTTACTTTTTTGGACTAATGTTAATCAAATACTGAGAACATAAGCGTGTCTTGTGACAGCACATATTTTATAACAAGCTAGTTTATGGCAGAAGAAAAACAAGTCACTTTATGGTGCAGAAATCAAATCAGTTTGGGGATTGTTTTTGTAATAGGCTACTGTAACTTTAAGACTAAGTAAAATTAGCTGTTAAGAATACAAAAATGACTATATTATGGAATTAAATATAACACTTCAATCTTTTTTTTCCCATCTACACTGAAGTATATTGAAAGTATTTCAAAGATGTTTCTAGTCTGAAATTAGAAGACCTTAAATTAAATTCTGTTTTAGAGAAATGGAAATAGTATATGAATAATTGGTATTTCTGGGATTCTTTTAGCAGATAAACACTCTTTCAACTATATTTGAATAAACAGCAAGAGGAAATACAGGAAATTAATCCAGGTTGACTTAAACTTGTTGCCAATTATTTATTTATTTATTTGTTTATTTATTGCTTTCAGTCTGGAAGGCTGTGTTCATAAATCTGTCCATATCCCTTCTAGCTGAAAAACAAACAATTTGATAAGAAGACGGTAGGGAGTTCAAAAGACCTAGGGCTTTCTTCAGCTCTGCTATGTGATGGGTGGAGCAGAGGAAAACACTTCCCTTGCTTGAGAAACTGCTGGGAAGCCTGCACATGCATGCACGGCAACATGTTTTTCAGAGAATAGGTGCTGTGTCTGCATACCCGAGAGCAGAAGTAAGCTATAAATTATGCTGTGGCATTTACCTAGTAGAAAGAGGTCTAACATACTGTTTTAAAAGAAAAATAAGTTTGAGTCCTACAGCATATATTCTGTTCAAATGGTAACAGTGTAGAGGTGCTGTCCATGTATGTTTCTGTAAATTGGCACTTTAAAACAGTAGCATTTATTCCTTTCCGGGCTTCATAGTCCCACCAAACCCAGTCCTTTCTATTGATTTGTGCTTTGGCTTACACAGAGCCTTAACATTTTCTAATAAATTGCCAGCTGCACCCATTGCCCATACCATACCATGAAATATACTCAGATATTCTGCCTGGGATGATGATTTTCTCTGATTTTGCTATCTAAGGTCTTGAACAAACTAGCATTCTTGACATGCTGGGCAGGATTTCAGTTCAGTGTCACACAGCACTTGCAGAGGTGCTCACCTGGCACGCTGCTTGGATTTTCATGTTCATCCTCCAGCTAAGGAGGCAGGTAATTTATGGGCACGGGAGTGGGTTCATTTTAGGTACCTATTAACTGTTGTAATCAGGATGATACAGTCGGTGATGTGTTATCGGTGAGCATCCACTCTTGTTCCTAGGGGATAAAAAAGCCGAGTCATGGTCTGGCCTTTGAATCATCCCACCAAACTGAGAGACCTCAAAATACTCCTTTGTGCAGCTCTCAAAACAGACTTTTGCTCTGCACATGTCAATAAGATACTGTGCATGTCATGCAGTTCTGGAAAATATTCCTGTAATGTGTTGGAGATGGGATCAGAATTGGGATTCGCTGCTTGGAAAATAATAATATTTTTTTTAAACTGATCTCATTTGTGTTCTGATGTTTTCCTAAATATTCAAGTATTTTTTATGCACACTGCATTAGTCAACAACTTCATTAATCATTTGCATTACTTCTGAAATTACTGCTAAAATGGCCATGCGCAACTGCTCAAGGTGAGTAGTGCTCACTTGGCCCCCGGAGGTCAAGAAGATGACAACAATAAAATAGGGCTCCCCAAAAGCAGGATGATTAAGAGTCTTCTCCTAAGATTTGTTATGAATATATTGCAAAATACTTTTTGTAAATAGATATTTGTAAAATAGCATATGAATCTAAATGTTAAGAATTTGAATCTGGTCTTTTCTTGACTGTTTTTGCATTTTGAATGACTCAGATGATAGTTATATTTATTCTGAATTTCATTTCCAAATGCATTTCTCAAATTTGTAGTTTAAAAAAAAATCTAAACAGAAGTTTAAAAATCAAGCTACATGAAGCTAGAGTACCATCAGTATAAACGGCAGGAAATTCAATAACAAATTCTGTTTTTTGCAGTTTCTAGTTCAGATCAGCAATTAAGTTTATTAGAGGAAAGAATTCTGTAGAAGAATCCAAACAGCACAGGTAGATGGCTCACTTGTGCTCTCACAAGTCAGCTCTTTTGTGGGCCCGTAGAAACTGCATTTCATTGTCTCCCAGTTACTAGAGATAGATTTTAAGGTGTCTTTTTGTGTAATAAAATGAGAGGACACATTTTGCGTAGTGAACATTTTATTTGCCACTTCACATAGAACAGAGTTATCTTCAGGGCCTTATTTTAAGGATTACAACACTTGTTAGTCTACCTTTGAATGGCAAGATTTTTTTTTTTTCTGTGGACTTGCATTTAATTTAGATTTTGAATAAAGCCTTTTTCAGTATTACGACTTCAGGTCTTTTTCCCATGGCCCATACTTGCCTGTATTCTTCTACAGTAGCACCGTCTGCGTCAAAATCCTCGTATCATCATCCTCTTCACCTTTGTGCTGTACAAAGCCCATAGCTCAATCTTGCTACCCACCCTGGGCTCCTGCATGCCTGGTCCTTGTGGCAGTGGCTGGCAAAAGCCACTTGCTGTTTACTAGCGGTGGTAACACTGGAGACAGCTCAGTCCTGGGGGCACATGGGCACCCGCATCAGTTACTCCTCGCACGGCTCAAACACAACAGCATCCCCGAACAGTCCCAGGAGGACCCCTGGCTCCTCTGCGGCTTGGTCCTCACCCAGGGAGCTGAAGGCAGTGCCTCCAAACAAGTTCTGCTGTCAGAAGAGCGTCAGGCGTAACAGAAACTTCTCGATGGCCAATGTGATGTCTGGGGGGTTGTTGGCTGACATGTAGTCCTTCGTTAAAGGAATGTAATGCATTTAGCAATAAAATTCAACCTTTTTACAGAGAATATTCGTGAAGTCCTGCGTCCGAGATCAAGAGAAAGGGAAAGCCATGGGCATTTTCTTAGGTAAAAGTCTGCATTATGTGTAAGTTCTGTGGTGCGCTGTTTTGATATTCCAGTAAGATTTTCTTGTGCAGGAAGATGATAAAAGCTGTTTTGCAGGGGGTCGCTTATCTGCAGGCAAACATAGACCTGTTTAAAGCACAGCGTGCTATCAGACTTAGTGATTGTGGCAAGATACCACTGAAGGAAAGAGGCTCCTTCGTGTTTCTCAGTGCCCACTTAAACAAACACATCCACTGAAGAAGAAGAACCTTTCCTTCCCTGCCATCTCTCTTGCTCTGCCATTCCTACTCTTGCAGACCCAAAGTGAGCTGATTCAAGAAGCTCATGTGCTGCAAACTCACCCTGCAGGTGAGAAAGGATCTGTTCTTGCCTGAAGCGAGCGGGTGGCCTGCAGCTGGGGAAGGGGCAGGGACATGTGGCTGTGTAAGTGGGAGAGCAGGCTGGCACTGATGGAGAAACCACAGCCTGGGCTGTGGATCTTCTCCTTTTGCTTGCTTCTGAGGTCTCACCCTAATACACCTGCAGAAGGCTGGCCGCTTCCACAGCCTCCGCCTTTAGGGAGCCCTGGGGACGTAGGGTAGCATCTGCTCAGGCCTTGGCATGTGACTCTGCCTTGGACAAAGGATGCTATTAATTCAAGCTGTCTTGTTACACAAAGGGAATTGATTGCTCTGTCCTTTGAGCCTGAAATTAGGGTGCTTAGTGTATTCTTCAGCTTTAAGTAGTCTGTGGTTGCCAGCAGAAAAGTGACTTGCTTAATGGTGGCGACTGTTAGCTCCCAGGACAACCTTCCTTATATTTGTCTGCAGATCTGACTGATCCTCTTCTCAGAGCTGTAGGGAAAGGTCTTAAACCAGAGCGTTTGGGCTGTGTTCTGGGTGGTAACCATTTTAGAATTTACATTTTGACGTGGTTCTTCTTAGAAGGGAAAATGGAAGTTTTATGACTTTGGGGACCTGAAAACTCTTAAAAGAGTATTTTTGTTTATTTTGATGTTTGCTGCTCTCTTCAGGACCTTCCAGAATTGTTTCTACCATACTGGGAGGAAAAAAGCATGAGAAAATCTGAAAGGCTCTATTGTAAGATTCAGTTTATTTACAGAATAAGTTTGCGTGCCATTGAGAAGTTTGAATTATTGTCATAAACATCCACAAACGGTTTGAGTGCAGTCTTAGTACATAAATTTTTGTGGCAAAACTTCAGTCTTTATCTCAAAATATAAAATAATCTGGAAGCTAGGCATAAACTAGGCATAGATAATTACTGGTACATATTCCATAAAGGTTTCAATGATTTTACTTGTGGTAAAACCAAAACTATGCTGTTGAACTATTAGTATCCACTTTGAGTGATTGATTTGTGCTATCAAATTACCAGCAGTTTGGTTTTTTCCAATATGCTGGTTGCTATTAAAAAAGATCAGGGAAAGAACTAACAGGTTTTGTGGTTTCTTCTATGCGTATAAAGTAACAGTGAAGAAGCTGTAGGTTTATATATATAAATAAAAGACTGTGTATAAAGGAAGTGATAATATAGAGGTTACCTGAGGTGTATAAAGCATACAAAAGTGTCCATAGTTTACTGAAGGAGGATATAAGCCGAAATGCTACTTAACATTCCTTTTGTACTTCAGTCGCTTTTGATGCACTCATTTCATTAACAGAGTAAACTCTCATCTCTGTGTTGACTTTGCGGACAGTAGGAAGCAGCCTCCGCACCTCCAGAATTCCGACTGCGTGTGCTTGTCCAGCTTTATTTTCTGTATTCATTCCTGAGTTTCTAGGCGATTGATAAGTGCTCTGACATTTGCTGTGAGTTGGTAGCCCTAGAAACTGAATTCGGGTGGGTGTTGAGCCCTGGGTGGGCAGGGGTGGTGGTGCAGTAGCTGTGCCTGGGAGGGGCAGTGCCACCCCAGCCTCTTGTCCCTGTGCTCCTACCCATTCTCTCCCACCCTAACTCCCCATGCAGTTAATATCCTGCCAGTTAAACTTCCTAAAATGGTGTCGATGCTGGGGTCAGCATAAGGAAGGGGACAAGGATGCATGGCTAAAAGAGGGAGGCAGTTTTGGCTCATTCTTGCTATTAGACTGGTGGAGCTGTATGGTAAATCATACTTACTTTCTTAATAGTGACTCCTGTACCTGTGCCTGCTTCTAAATATCAAAGGTAGTTCCTTCTCCAGGCCAGTCTAGCTTTTGCATCCCTCTCTTCTCTGCTTCAGAGCATCAGCAGTGAAGCTGTTGTTTCTGTTGTTTCTGTGATAAATTTGGACTGCAGAATAATTTCACAGGGATAGGTAGCTGAATTATTTGTGAGTTGGTGATTTTTCATTCACTACAATTACCTAAAATAGATTTGAATCAATTGTCCATGGAAAGAAAATCCCTTCTCCTTTAATATACTTTATTCTGAATCATCCAATCCTTTGTCTATTGCTTCAGCTAAAAGGAATACCAAACTTGTTTTTCAGACTTCACAGCAGCTCTTTCAGCCACGTATTGTAAGTCCTTATGCTGTTTATATTTTTTAAGAATGTAAATGGAAAGGTGTTCAGTAATATGACAAAGTGGAGCAAGACATCTGCCAACCAGCTCATCAACCTGCTAAGAGCTTGAAACTAGGAATGACAGTGGAGGGAGATTATGACCCATAGTTCAGTTAGGTAGCAGTGAACTGGGGTGGAAAGCACAGGGTGCAAGGCAAAGGGAAAAAGGGAGACCTCAGGAGCTGTAAAACAGGATGAAGAGACACCCACCTTAAGTGTATGTATAGAAATACATGCACTCTGGAAAACAAGTAGGAGGAAGTCAAGTGCTGCATACAGTCACAAGACTACAACATCACTGGAGTCGCAGGCTTGGCGTTAACAGCTCACACAGTTGGAGGGCTGTGATGGATGGATACAAGGGCTTCAGGAAGGACCTACAGGAAAGATGAGGAGTGGAGGTTGCCATCATTGTGAAGGAGCTCCTCATGTGTATGGAGCTTTTCTATGGGATGGGTGGGTGACTGTGTGCTTGAGAGTGTAGGTCAGGAGCAGAAGAGAGGACTTCAAGGGTTACGTGATGGTGGGAATCTGTTACAGGCCACCCAGTCAGGGTGAGGACCAGACAAAGACTTTTTTAAACAACTTGAAGAAGTTGATTAATTGCTCATGTTGGTTCACATGGGGGACTTGAATCTCCTGATGTCTGCTGGAAGTGCAGTGTAGTAGGATGCAAGCAGTCAAGATTTCTCGAGGGCGTTGGGAATAATTCCTTGATACAGGATGGACCAGCCAGGGGTGCAGTACAGCTGGATTTGCTATCCACTAACACAAAAGAACTGGTTGGAGCTCAAGATCCTGAGAAAAGTCAGGAAAGAGAGTGGCAGAGTATAGACCCTGGACTTCAGGAGAGCAGATTTCAGTTTTTCAGATTTCGGAAACTGTTAGGTGGGATCCCATGGGGGGCAGCTCTGAGAGGCAAAGGCACTCGGGAAAGCTGGCAGGTCTTTGAGCTCAGCACCTTCCAAATGCGAGAGTGGGACACCCCTATACTCAGGGAAATGAGCAAACATACGAGGAGACCAGTTTGACTTATCACGGACATCATGGCTGAGCTCCAATGCAAAAAAGGCAGTATATCAGAGGTGGAAGCGGGGTTTGGTTGCAAAGGAGGAGTTTATAAACATTGCCTGGGCATGCAGGGATGGTGCTTGGAAATCCAAAGCTCAACTGGAGATGAGAATTGCAAGGGATATCAAGAGCAACAAGAAGAGTTTCTCTTGCTTCATTCGTGGTAAAAGGCTGGACAAGGAAAACGTGGACCTGTCACTGAATGGGGCAGGGGGTTTAGTGAGAGTGGACTGAAGTAGAGTGCCACCTTTGCCTCGGTCTTCACCAGCAAGGTCTCTTCCAACCTAAACCATTCTATGATTCTATGATTCTATGACCTCTGTCTGCCAGGTGCTGGAGTGCCCCTTGATATGGCACTTCTGGTAAGGGGGAAATCCTTATCCGGAGTTCGGTAGCACAGCCTCTATTCCTCACAGGACCTACTGAGAAGCCCGGCAATTCCGTACATATTTATGATCTTTTATGTATTTCAAATTATAGTCACATTCAAAACGGAGGGACAGCAAAGGTTTTCTATTCCCAGCATACAGCAGAGCTTGCTGAAACAAGTGGCTGCATGAAAACATGTGAGAAACACTGGCTTCCTAGTTTGCTCTCCAACAAGTAGCGGTGGTTTTGCTGAGTTGTCAAATGCTGCTTGCTTCCTCCTCTGCACGAAATACAGAGATCACCGATATAGAGAGACCACCAACAGTATTGGTGTTTGTGCATAAATATCAAGGTCACTGATGCAACTGGTATTACAGGGCGGCCTGAGAGATTTTGGGGTGCTTTTCAGGCCACTGGTTTAAAGAGAAATCTGAGTGTTGTTTTGTAAATACTGTGGGATCACTGTAGTGACACATATCACGTGTCTCCAGGGGAATGTGTTGCTGATAAAGAGCTTAATTATATGCTTGGAGCCTTAGCAGAGAAGTTTCACGCACAGAAAAAAGAGACCGTTTTGAGAGACATGTTATACAGTCTTAATCCTGAACACTTTCTATGCTTTCAGAAATTTGCTGTCATCAAATGTAGCACTAATGCATACAAGTAGAGGGGCAGAGGGGCTGCTGTGGTTTTCACTAGTCAGTGAGGGGGTCAGAAATCACAATTTGTGTGTGGCCAAAATGTGAAGGTGTTAGATGGATTGGCAGTAGACAAGGACTGATCAAAAGAACGTAACAGATCTTGATTATTATTATCCTTGATTTTTTTTTATAATTGTGAAGTTGCAGGTGGTTTTAGTTTTATTTTGAAAGGCTTGACTTTGAAAGACTCAGTTATATTCCCTTGAATTCTTAAGTAACCGGTAGTACCTGGCTGAGCACAGAAGTCTGCCAAAGGTATTGTTTTGCAGGAATTCTCCTATAATTATGTGATCATTATACTAACATTTTTTCCTAATCTCTAGCTATCTGACTCTGCTCTGTCTCTGTAACTTTGAAGAGTCTCAACTTGTGTGTGGAGCAAATTAAACTTTGAAGGATGTCCATTTGTCTGTTTGTTTTGATGTTGAATCCTTTGAGCAACTTTTGTTGAACAGAATATACACAACTATCTTTCCTTCTGCATTTCCGATTGTTACTTATGAATGTCTTCAAATGTCAGGATCAATTTGTCTTTGCAGTCAGAAGGATACCTGTATAGAGTTCTAGCCAAAGTTCGTTCTTGAGAAATTTGTAGAGCCAGTTTCTGCGTGTACTCACAGTAATGTATCGTTGTGTATTTTCAGAATCAGGTTTACACTGTGCGTATTACAGAGATAGCAGTGTTGAAAGTAGTCTAAGCTACCTGACATCAGGTTTTGCAATTTATTCCCTTGTAACTGGAATTCTTTTTAGTCTGCTTTCCAATGGAAGCAAAGCTTATTCAGTCTGCCTGCCTTTTTTCAACATGTTGACCAAATTCAGAACAATTCAGAGAAGAGTAACCTAAGTTTCTACAGAATTTGTAAAACGAGGCTGGTTTAGGTAGTGAAGAGGGAAGTCCACCTGATGAAAAACAGCAGCATAAGCTTCCCGTCTTCTTCGATGTAAGGAAATCGTTGCTACAACAGCCTTTGTAAACACCCCAGCTGTGAGACAAGCTTCAGTCACACCTTTGAGAGGACTGCACATATAACTCCTGGTGTTGCTTATTTTAAAATACATTCACAAGATGCAAATTGATATTCATTAGTTCAGATGCAGGGAAACTGCTGCAAATACCTTGCTTGCAATGGTCTACATTACAATAATATTCATACAGTGCTTCCCACCTGGAAGCTTTACAGACTTAAATTCTTTCAGCATTATTACATGAATATGAAATATGGAAGTATTATTTCTTTACTGCTATTCCTGGGCAAATTGAAACAGAGAAATTAACTGAGAAATGCAAGATTACACATGAAACCTGTGTTAGAGCTGGAAATGAAACACTGGCTTCTATTTCTTTACTGGGAGAACCTTTCTTCCTTCACATTCTTGGTAGCCAAATGACACATTGTGAATTATGACTCAACTAGTTATTATTTGTAATGAGATTTTTAATTGGCGGTAAGTAGTAATTTTAAAATGGAAATGTCCTTGGAATATTTTAAATTCCACTGGGTGCATATTTGTTGCTACTGCTGCCTTGAATGAGGAGAAAATTACTTAGCTAGAATTCTTTTTCTTTGAAGGCAGGTGTTTGAAACAAATAGCCTCACCACACCCTTTATCTGTGTGCCATCTGAACCCAAAGCAAGGCGGTTATTTTGATTTTTGTTCTATTACTCATAGACAGGAAAACGTGGCAGAGCAACGTATGTATTCTTTACTGAAGTGAGTGCTTGATCAAGAGCAATAACTCTCTGGGAATCAAAAGTTGGAAAGTACTGCTTTTGAAATACAAAAGTCCTTGGGGTTTGCAGTAAATTAAGCAAAGTCTCAGCTTATCCATGGTGCGTCTTTACCATGTATGTCATAAAATAGAAAATGGAAATATTTTCAAAGGGAAAGAGAAATTTAAAATTCTGATTTTTTTTACTAGTTTCTCTGTCGTGTTCAAGCAGTAAAGGACAGGGCAGGTAGAAGTGGGTGTTACAGGCATCTGCAGACTTCTATGGCAAGTGAAATTACTGGGATCATTGGAATTAGTATTTTAATGAACTTTTGAAATGAAATTGTTAACATAGGCACGTTGGAATTTTATAAAATGATAGAAAAAAAGGAGAATATTTGTTAATGATTATATGTGTATATTACTGTGCCTACTTTTTTAAGTAAAAACCCTCTTTTCTGTTGCCAATAATTTTTCCTGAGCTCTGCAATTTGGGCTATAGCACTTCTAAACTTAATGTCTCTGAAGGTGAGTTTTGGAATTTTCTGGAGAAATAGTTCTACCCTCTCTAAGAAGGACAAAAGGCAAAAGAATTGTTGTTTGTTTTTGTTAAAAATTCTCTTGAAGAGGATCTTGGGGGTGGGTGGGGGACAAGCACATTGCAGCCAACTGCCTCCATATGATGACTGCACGAAGAAAGTGGGAGTGGAGGGGAGAATGAATTTGGAATAAGAACCCAACAAAAAGCCAGCAGGAATGAAGGGAAAAGAGGCAGGGGAGTCATTGCGGGTGGAGGGAATCAGAAATAGGGGAAGTGATAGTTCCTGGACAGTGGGAGTGGAAATGAAGGGTGACTGGTAGGAGGTGGGGCCAAGGCAGGACTGGAAAGGGGTGGGTGAAGAGGTAGGGATGGGGGTCAGAGGGCTGGAAGGATGAGATGAGCAATGTTTGGCTGGGCAAGGGGAAGAGGACCTGACCTGGACAGGGCAGAGAGAAACCTCAGGAAATTCAACAAAGGCAACTGTAGGGTCCTGCACCTGGGGAGAAATAACCCCATGCATCAGTACAGGTTAGGGGCTGACCTCCTGGAGAGCAGCGGTGTGGAAAGGGACCTGGGAGTCCTGGTGGACAACAGGGTGACCATGAGCCAGCAATGTGCCCTGGTGGCCAAGAAGTCCAATGGCATCCTGGGGTGCATCAAGAAGAGTGTGGCCAGCAGGTCGAGGGAGGTCATCCTCCCCCTCTACTCTGCCCTGGTGAGGCCGCATCTGGAGTCCTGTGTCCAGTTCTGGGCTCCCCGGTTCAAGAAGGACAGGGAACTGCTGGAGAGGGTCCAGCAAAGGGCTACTAAGATGATTAGCGTGCTGGAACATCTTTCTTATGAGGAAAGGTTCAGGGACTTGGGTCTTTTTAGTCTAGAGAAAAGAAGACTGAGGGGGGATCTTATCAATGCTCATAAATACTTAAAGGGAGGGTGCCAGGAGGACGGGAACAGTCTTTTTCCAGTGGTGCCCAGTGACAGGGCAAGAGGTAACGGGCACAAACCTGAGCATAGGAAGTTCCATCTTAACATGAGGAGGAATTTCTTTCCTTTGAGGGTGGCAGAGCACTGGAACAGGCCACCCAGAGAGGTGGTGGAGTTCCCGACTCTGGAGACATTCAAAACCCGCCTGGACGCCATCCTGTGCAACTGCTGTAGGTGTCCCTGCTGTGGCAGGGAAGTTGGACTAGATGATCTCCAGAGGTGCATTCCAACCCTGACCATTCTGTGATTCTGTGATTCTGTGAGGAGTGTGTGGGAGTCCGGGACTGGAATGGGGAGCCTGAAGTGGGGAAGACACAGCCATGAGGAGACACCAGATTGTAGAGATGGAGTAAGAAGAAGAGAGCAGCTGGGGAGATGGGGGAGGTGAGAGACAGAGAAATCCCCTCCCAAGCGCAGAATGCAGTGCAGGAGTTGTGATTTCCATCCTGCATCCTTGCTTTATAGCAAATCCCTCCAGCAAAGGGTATTCCTTGCTTTGCCTTAGCACTTGGGTTAGGTGACAAAAGTGTTAAATATTATCAGGTGAGGAGAGCAGCAAGTGAGTTGTGTGTGCTGTTAAGGTAACTGGGTCAACAGTTGGTTCATTTGGCATGAGATTAATCATACATCCACTATCTTACCTTGCTTATCATTTTCAGTCCTGAAAGCCTGAGTCCAATGAGGTAACACAGCACACAGTGGAAAGCACATAGATGTACAAAGAAATACTCTTACCAAGTTATTATTTTATTTATTATTACTTGTAATGCAGTAGCAGATAACTTCCTAATGCATTTCTTCTCCAATACAGCAGGTAGTGTATAAGCTAGTAATAAAAGCTAGTCTGTCCTAGGATCTCCTGAGGGAGAATGTCAGACAGATCTGGTTGACAGAGTTCTCAGGTGAATGAAGAAACGGACCGTGTGTTTGGGTATTAATGAATATTTAAGTGTCACTTAGCATACTTTCAAGCATAATAGTTTTATGAGCAATGTGTTAAAAACTGGCATGAGGCACTAAATAAAGTATCCTTGCTGATGGTTTGTTGTCACATTAGATGATTGAGCTAAGCAGTTGGGTACTGGAGGGATGGACTCTAGGCTTTATTCTATTTTATATCCTCATTAGGGATTTGGGAGAAGGTAAATAGCATGTTAATGACATTTGTGATAATCCTTATATTATATATAAGTATCAGCAAAGAAAAAGGAGAAAAAAGAATAATCACATGACTTCCTTTTTACAAGGAGTTATATGGAAAAGACCAGGAGTGACGAGTACACATTACTCCAGGGGACATTCCAATTGGACACAAATGGAAAATTTTTCACAATGAGAACAACCAGCCATTGGAATAATCTCCCCAGGGAAGTGGTGGATCCCCCAACATTGTACACTTTTAAGATTCAGCTGGACGGGGTGCTGGGCCATCTTGTCTATACCGTGCTTTTGCTAAGAAATGTTGGACCAGATGATCCCTGAGGTCCCTTCCAACCTGGTATTCTATGATTCCATGATTCTATGAAATGAGGGGTTCTTTAGAGTAAAAATCTGAAAATCTACTTACCATGAGAATCTGTAAATGTCTTTTGAGACAGAATTTATTTTTGAAACATGAAAAACAAGACTGGCTCCATTTTTAAACTGTAGTGTAAGGGCCAGCTCTTCACTGGAAGGAGAGGCATAGGGTTGACTTCTGCAACTGCAGTTAGAGAACATCCATGCACGTGCGTAGCTGCACCTGGGCCAATTCCCAGCTCTATTTTGCCCAAAGTGGGAAACTGAGAGGTTTCAGCAGAGCTGCTGAGAATTGCAATTACATGTAAGGGTTTTTTAATTTATTTGAGAAGAAACAGTAGTCCTTCAAGCTGTAAAATGGAAGCATCACACTACTGGCAATTTAGAGATTTGTTTAAATTTATTATGTGCTTATAATGTTGATAGATGCTTAGAGTGGCTTTCTGCCTAATATTAATACCGTTCTTTCTAGTTCATTACTTTATGCAGTCATTTTCTTGTTACAAAAAGGAATCTATTCCTGCAAAGTAATGAGATAGTTTCTACAAAGTTGCTGCCACTGATTTTAATTAAGCTTTTTTCTCAATTAAGTACAAAGGGGTGTATAATACTAGTCAGACCCTCTGCACAGCTAGCACATATCCTGAAGATTTACATACCAAATTTAAACCTTACTGGTAAATTCTCCTAAAGCATACCTGACTGAGATGTCATGCATTTTAACGAATACATTTATATTACAACAATATCCTCAGGACATGACTTTTTGTTACACAGTTTTCAATTTTATCATATTAAATCCAGAAATGACATTTCAAATTGATATAGTTAACATCTATTATGTTGGACATGTTTACCTTCTTTATAGAAGCAGAGTTTGAAACATTTGGCTGGAAGGTCTGAATCTATACAATGTTGTTATGGATGTGTGTGTGTGTGTATAAATATATATAACAAATTATATCTTGCTAATCAATACATTAAACTTCTTGTGACACAAATGGTCAGTGTGATCAATGACAATCTTTTTCAATCTCTTTTTTTGTGTTTTGAATCATACACATCATATGCATTGTGGATTCAAATTATCAGCTGTGGTTTTCCATAAACTGTACAAGAACTGGTACAGTGTCATGAAATACTGACAAATACCTGTGTTGATAATTTAAGTAAGTTATACTGAGCAGCATTTTCAGAAAGCTGAGCATTGTTCTAAGGCTTTTTCACTGAAGACAAGGGAGTATTTAACTGTTTACATCAGTGGAATTGGAGTTAGCCTGATTTCATGTGTGTTTTTTAAAAGCCCACAAACTGTATTTTGAAATTAGTGTGTTAGGATATTCCACATAAAGTTTTAGACTATACCTTTTTCATGAAAAGAAAATTGTCTTTGGTTTCTTTTTACAGAATCATAAAATCAAAATACAATGTAAAGTGTTAAAAAACCAACACTTAATACAATTTTTTATCAGTCCTTATGCCTGGTGTTTGCGATTACCTCTGTTGTGACTCACTTCTATGACATCATCTTTTCTGAAATACTGAATAAAAGATTACCCTATAGATTTCAGCATTTCAGGATAACCAGCTTTATCTTTAAGGATATATTTTAAATTAATTCATTAGTTGTGTTGGATTTATGGTAGAGTTGGATGCTGCCATGAAATAGCTCATTTAGTTGGTTCTGTCCGTGTTCTTCTGTCAGTGAAGGCAAAGTAACTCAGAGGAGCTTCTGTCTACTGGGTAGCTAAGCTGGCCATTTGAATTTGAATTCCTCAGTGGACTGAAAAATGGGCATACAGACTTTAGTACATAGATCAAAAATAATGAGCCAGTGTGTGTACCTCACCGACACGCCTGAGATCTGTCTAAACACGTGAGCCGGGTAATCGTGTTTCTTTAAACAGTGACTTTTCTCATCTGTCCTTCCACTGCCTCAGGAGTGTTTCATCCTCTGCCGTGTGTCAAATCTGATGCTCAAACGCTTATCTGCCCAGCAGGTGAAAGCTGCTGAAGTGGGTCCATGCACAAAGTGCGCAGTCCCAGGGTTTTCACCGTGCCTCCACCCAAAGAGAGAGTAGGGGCCAGTTAGCCTGGGTCTGGCTGCAGGAGAGAGCATCCATCCCTGTGGTTTTGGTTAAGTGCCTAGTATATGTGAGGGTCATATTTAACATATCCAGGGTCTTTAAAATAATCTGATTAACTGTAATCCTTTCACATTTTCATTTATCTTCTTTAAAGATGTTAAGAAAATTATATGCAACAATATATGCAACTTTTACTGTTGGTTAGAATGAAGTAAAAGAAAATAAATCGGTGTAATTGGACAGTCATTTCATTGGTCATCATCCTGGCATCTTTTTATCTCATGTGATGATAGACTGATTTATTTTTTTGGATTGGTAGCTTGGTGTTGCTTGGTCTGGACTGGGTATATAAAAAGCATAACACCCATTTTATAGCATTTAAAAGTTTTGTGGGTTTTTTTTGTGCAGCTATTACTTAGTGGCATTTACTATCACAAGGATACACTGTGCCAAACCAGAGATGTCTTTACTAGGAAGAAAGGGGCATCTGGAACAATTCTTGCTTTGGGGGCTGATTCTCGCCCTATCAATTGCTCTGCTTTGTGGGACAATAAACTAGGATTCAAAAAGAAGCCCAGGATGAGGATGAGAATGAATATGACAGATGTGATTTAGCGTGGCTCAGACTCAGGCAGAAAATAGGTATAAATATCTGAAGGATCTGATTTGGAGGCATTCGTGAAGTGTATGTGTCACACAGTGACAAGAAGAGCAGGTAATTTACCAATGTAGACATTCCCTCGCCTAAATACCTTGATTGTTGAATGCTACTTTTTATTATAATTTAATCTATCACAGAATTTTTAGTAATTGTCACTCATTGATTCACTGAGTGGCAACTACTGAGCTAGAGCCATGCTTGCTGTTACGTTTCATCTCTAATGCAAAGCACATCGAATTTTTTCTTCAAATTTGACAAACCTCAAACAAGCAGGAAATGGGCAATCCTTACTGTTCTGGCTGGTAGCCAGAAAATGAAAGTGCTCTCCAAGAAGGTGGGAGATGGGAGTTCAAAACCCTGAGGTTTAATTAAGTGTTTAACCCAATGCTGCCATGTTCTAGGTGAGCTCTCCAGCTGTTAAGCTGTTAGGTAAGAAGCAGTTACAGCCAAATTGAAAAGGAGATGAGCTGCTTCTGTGCTCTGCTGTGTACATCTCAAGTGGCCCAACAGTGAGGTCCATATGGGGATGTATCTCAGGCGATGTCGGGGCCAGGCTGACCCCCGTTCTGAGCTGCTGCCTGACTCACTGGGAACCTCATCATTTGGGTCAGTTTTCTGGTTTCTGTTCCACAGGCCAGGTTTAAGCACTCAACTTCTCAACTGGCTTCAGCCCTGAGTGAAAGTGTCTTGGGAAGTGCCAAGACCCCGCTATGGCAATGGTCAGCTGAGAACGTACTGACAATTTCAGTGCTTCTTTCCCTGTATATATGGAAAGAAATATCAATGCTGATGTTTAAATTCTTAATTTATTAACAGCCCTATCTACCATTTCAGGTACTTGAGGTTCATGCTTGTATAGTTTTGTACATGCTTTCTTACTGACAAAGCCGTTCATTATCATTGGGTTGCCATGGAGTACTGATCACACGGATCTGGGAATAATAACCCATTATGCTAATATAGCTTGTCATTGTGTTTGATGCGAAGTGATGTACCATAACAACAGCTGATGTTTGTAACTAATACAATTTATGGTAAGATCACAGTTTATGGGACACCATTTCCAAACATTGCCTACCCTCTTTTCTTTGAATTATCTTTTTGATTCCATACCTATTTACAAAGCCATTTATGCATTTTTTAGGTCAATATTGTTCTGGTTTTAATTTCTTTCTACTGTGAGAATCAGGCTTTTTTAACAGAACAATTCTGGCCTATTTGTTCAATGCTAGAAACGTGTTTTTCTTCTGGGTTCTCCTGCCTCCTTGGAGCCTCAACTTTGTGTTATAAAGTTCCCTTTAGCTCAGAAGCAGGGCAATTTGGTGAACTTCTTAAGTGCCACAACAGAAGAATGGAGAAAATTCTGTTCAACAGGTGGAATACATAATTCTGTAATGCATACAGCATTACCACAACCTTTCTTATACACCCAGGTATGAAACTGAATTTTATTTCAGACTGTACTGCTATACAAGGAACATGCCTTGAATCTTTATATTGATTCAGGTTTTTTCATAGCAGATGACTGGGCGTTTGTTGGGGGTCTGTAACATACACTAAGATGTGGCTGTAGCCTTTTCCAGATTCTCAGGACAGTCCGCCTGCATGTGCATGTGAACATATTTTCAGTAATAGCATTTCAGCCATGGTTCTCCTGTTCTTCTCAGACAACCACTCAGACAGTGGAATATGGCTTCCCTGGAGCATATCACTGCACCTTCAGAGAGCTTCACTTTTCTAGACAAGTATTCTCTTAAGGCAAACCACTGTTTTGTATGGTTATCACTTTTAGTTATAAGGCATATTTCTAAATTATTCTGGCAAGGTATTTTTTTTAAAAATAGTCCCTGAAAATTGTATCATCCCAACAAGTTGCCTCCACTTTCATGTTCCCCCAAGGTGCATTCTACAAAACAACCCTTAAAATCAGCTTCTGTTTTGGCAATGCGTGTTTCACAAGCAAACCATCACGGCAGGAAATTATTATATATATCACAAAGATACTCTGATCACACAAGTTGTATTGTACCTGGATGTACAAAGAGAAATCAAGTACTGATAGGCATTCAGACTTCTGCTTCTTGATATTATCAAGATTAGAGATAGGAGAGTCGTTCTTAGAACATCTGTATTGTACTTTTGCCAATGAAAGATTGTTCTCAGTAATATGTTTTCTACTAGTGTATTCAACGAGTCATAAATTATACAACCAGAAAGCCCATTGTGTCATCCAATCTGTTCTCCTCATAGAGCAGGCTTTATGGCTTCTCTGAATTAATTTCTGTTTGAGCTAAAGCACATCTTCAAAAAAAAAATCTTAATTTAAAATTTCCACTAATGGAAGAATCAGCACCAGCCTTAATAGCATTCTGGCAGTTAATTTCCTTCTCTTTGTGTTTAACTTCTTTAATGCATTTGTCTAGTTTAAAATTCCAGACATTGGGTGTTACTGAATGAAGAGCTGTCTGTTAGCAAATTTCTGTTCCTCGTATTCATGCTTGGCGGGTATGGAAGTCATCTCACCTAACTTTTAGGTATCCTCAATAATTTATACTACGTGTGATGCCAAGCCTGGCTTTCCTGATAGCCAATGGAGAGAAATGGGCACTTTCAGGGTACAGTTCAGATGAGCTGCTTTAGACGTGTTTCTTAGGCGGTAGTGAATCACACCTTCGAAGTGCCTGAGTGCTTGTGTTGTCTAAAAAGGCATTTTGGGTTGAGTGGCTCCACGTGAATATGTTTTGCTGATAGCTGCCACTGTAGGTGCAATAGGTACAAATTCCTGCCATTAGAGGATATGATTAAATGACTGTGTAACTTTCTCGTGCTCAAACTAAACTAAGCTTTAAGGCAAGTTTTCTGGTCACTGGTTACAGTTGCCTTTCCTGAATGTCCTCTAGTTCATCAGCATCTTTCTCAAGTTGCAGACACCAGAACAGGACTGAGCATCCAGCAGTGGTTGCAGAGACACTGGCAGTGAAGCAGTAGAGCTTTCCTGCTTTTGCTTTTGTTTATCCTGCTTGAAAAGGCTCTCCATAGCTCTTCAGGTCACAAGAATAGCAGCCTGTTTTCGACACATTAGTCATCCTGGTCTCAGGCCTTTTTTCATAATCAGTGCTTCCCAGGAATAGAAAGCCTTATTCTGTCCCTGTGGCATGCATTCTTTGTCTCTGGCTATACAGTTCTCCATAGTTTAGAATTAATATCTCATATATTCTTTGCTTGCATTTACTTTTCAAAACGCTATTCAAAGTAGGAGGATCTTTTTACTATTTCTTATGCCTACCACTCTTAATTTGTGTTTTGCCTGTAAAGTTTATAGAAATGTTTTTGTTTTTCTTTTATGTCATTAACAGTACAGATAAATAGTACAGGACCAAGAACTGGTCTCTGTATCTCCACTAGAAGTATGTTTATTAGGATATGATTCTCCCTTAACCCATGTTGAGAAGTATCTGTTGCATAGCTTTTAATCTATTTTTGTTGTGAACGTTGATTCTTTGGTTCTCAGTTTACAGTTTGGTAAGATACCAATCCAAAAGCCAAACCAAAATATAAGACTATGCTTCTAACCTTGTTAACCAAATTTATAATCTCAGAGAAAGATACAGTTAGTTTAATAAAATCTGTTTTCCATAAATGTATGCTTATGGCATTGTATTATTATACTTTGGTTCTTTATTAATCGAATCCAGCCATTCCTGGATGAGCTTCAGGCCAACTGTGTTGTGGTTGCCTGGATTGTCCTTGCTGACACTTTAAAAAAAACCCTGATACAATATTAGTTTTTTCCCAGCCCCCAGGAATACAGAATTTCCCTTTGAATATCCCATAAAAGGGATCTTTTTATTACTTTCAGATGTAATTAGGCTCTTCAGTTTTTCCAAGGAATTACTCTTGTTTTCTCAGCATTTAAGCTGTTTATTTGTAAAATCTGATGTTAACCTTAGGATTCTTTCTTTATTTTCATAACTAACTGATGCAGAGTTCATCTCTATAGGTGCCTGTTCCTCTCCAAATTTAATAATGTATTTCTGGCAGTCACTTACTCCAAAACATTTAGACGTTTCAATATATAGAAGGAGTTTTCTGTCATGGCCCACTGACCAGCAGGAGAGATATGACCTGTCCATGTTGTGTTTGGTATTTGCAACTGTCTGGTCATGCAGAAAGTCCCTCGGAGAGCAGCTAAATTCCATGCGCTTCACTCATCTGTTCAAGTGAAAGTTTTTCAGTAGGCTGCTGTACTCAAGCCAAACTTTCAGAAACTGTCCCTGAGCTCCTGTGGATGGTAAAAGTCATTATCTTGTCCCTGCTGGTTTTATATTTCAGAGTCACTGTGAGAAATATGTATGTCCTGGAGTCTGAGCCTAGCAAAGCAGCAGCAAACATTTACATTTGCCCGTAGGTTTGTGGCTAAGAAACAAGTGAACTCCACTTTCAAAGAAAGAGTTGTTAATGTAATGTTAATGAAGGGTTATTAGATACTACAGCATCATACTGGGGTGTGGCTGATAAAAGATGACACATCGTGTGTTGGGTTGTCTGTAAGCAAAGAGGCCAAATAGCATTTAATTTAATATAGAAGATAGACAATGTTGTGGGTGTGCTGCTGCAGCCATTATTAAGTACTGAAAATAATGATTCGGTCAGACATAGAGTAGAGGACTGGTAATGATAATTATTAATCTGGATTTTGGCTGCAAAATTTTTTCTCTCTTTTTTCTTTGTATAGATGTTACTTTGTATGCTCCACTGTAGAGGGAAACATGAATGGATGTCTGACGTATTCTCATCTTAGTCTTTACTCACAGAAATCTCTCCTGTGGTTTCATCACAGAAAGCTTCACAAAATTTTGTGAAAGTTGCCTCAATCTGTGAAGGTTTCGCTTTGCCAGTTCACAGTGCCAGCTTGCGGCTTGGTTTACTCCTGGTATTGTGCCATTTTCCACCCACACAAGCAAGGGTATGAATCCTAGCCAGCAGCAGCTGAAATGCACCACGACGCAGTTCAGTCTGTACAAGACGATCTTGAAGGGTTTACAGACTTAAGAGTGAGAGTCATCTCTTACAACCTTGGATGCAGATCTTTGTTGTCAGTCCTCCCTCCGTAATCACTGACAAGTGATAGGCACCTCTAGAAAGGAAGTGATTTATTCTGTCTTAGACTGAGAATCTAAGAAGGCTATGATGAATCACCTAGAAATGTAAGTCTCTCCTCATTTACTTTCTCAGAGATGGCTTGATTAAATTCGATATTTGGCTTGTAGGTGGCTAAATTTGAACCTTTCCCTAAAAGGCAGCCGTAAAGTAGATCAGGTGCATCAGATGAGGTCAAGGAAGCAAGTGCAGTTCTAAAGATTTTGCTTCAATGTGGTACTACACTTTGAAACATAACTAAACATGGCATCATAGGTATTATGGCATGAAATAAGCAAAACTCTTTAGGAAATCAGTTCTTAGCCATTGAACTGTGTTAGGTCAGTAGGACTGTTTAGACCATGCAATTTCAGAGGGAAATGAGCTACAGCCTGTTTCTTTTAGCGCAACAGTAATAAAATACTGCTTGTGTTTGCACAAGTGCATTACAACATGCTCAGGTTTTCGTTTGTATGTGTACATTGCACAGAAGCCACAGCATCCGTAACCGATACGCTGTTTTCATTCCAGTGAAACACATGAGTTTTTAACAGCATGAACGAACATTTGTCAGTCGTTTGGAAGAGCAAGTGTGGACAAACAGACGACAAAAATTCAGATGCGAGCATTTAATGTCTTTTTTTAGTAAAAAATAAGCAGTTTATCTTTTTAAAATTCCATCTTATCCAGACTCTTAACAGTTTTATTGTAAAACATTTAAGGAGAAAAGGAAAAGTATACTCTCTCCAAGAGAAAGTGTGTCGGGAAGGAAGATGCAGGTCACGTCCTTCCTGTTTGCTGGTCCCTCTTTTGGAAGTTACTATTCATTCTCTTTTAGACTCTTCTAGCCTGGTGCTTCCTCGGCACTTTTCCAAGTTCCCTAAAAATAATTCTTCCACTAACACCCATCAACCACAAAACGACGGGAATATCTTCATCTCCCTGTCTCTGAAAAGGAAAGCAAAGCCAACAAAACGTCTGTCCAAAAATCTTACCGGAAGCTATTTTCTGATCCAACAAAACCAAAGTGGAGGCTAGCTTTTTCCCCTTGTACATAAGAAAGTGTAAACGAAGAGTATGAGCATCTTTATTTAAAATAAAGTGCTTTTTAGGCTCTATTTGAGCTCAAAGAAATTCTGGCATAATTTCAGAAATAGACGTTTCCTTTGGTTTAATTTTTTAAAAGTCAGTTAATCTACTCATATGAAAATGATGATCTGAATATATCTTTCCACCCTTATTTGGAGTTTTTACTTTTGGAATACCTGGCAAAGATAACAAAACTTTTGAATTTATCTAGAAAAGATATCAAGATTTTGAAAGTATATTGTTTATCTCAAGTCAGCTTTCAAAGAGGCAGCATGTCATTACCATATAAAACACAGAAACTGAGAAGTATTTATGTTTGATTTGGATCCCATCAGAAGCAACACAGATGTTTCCTTTAGTGAGAAGCCACCCCCAAATGGAGCACTCAAATGTCACTTGAAAATTGTTTTGGAATTGCCCACAAGGTTTCCCATGTCATTTAGCTTTTTCAGTCTTTAATATTATAATATACAAAGCAAATTCTAAAATCGTCACAGCTAAAAATCTTTATGTTACATGCCTCGATTCCCACGTATCTTCAGCATGGTGGTATATGTAAACAAGAAAATAATGATCTG
Source organism: Pluvialis apricaria (assembly GCA_017639485.1). Taxonomy (NCBI): domain Eukaryota; kingdom Metazoa; phylum Chordata; class Aves; order Charadriiformes; family Charadriidae; genus Pluvialis; species Pluvialis apricaria. The sequence goes on from CM030007.1 coordinate 25,448,767, forward strand.
GAGTAAAAGGAGAAGAAAAATAAATGGTGAGCAAAGAGAATGGGCAGGAAGGAGAATTGCTTTCCTGCCTCACTCAGATGTCTTGCAGGGATCTGAGATAAGAACCTAGGGAACGTTGTTAAGCTGCTCAACCCCTGACCTGCAATTTAGGAGAAAAAGAGAAGGAACGTCTACATCTTACGGGATCACAGTTACTAGGAGCTTTGCCAAGTCAGTGAAAAGGACTTTAGAAAGTGGATGGACGTATACAACAGGATTTCCTGTTTGTTTGTTTGTTTTGGCAGTCGTCGTTCTTGAATCCCCTCCATAGGGAGACATGGTCTCTAGCAAGAGGAGAAAATGTGTTCCACCCACTGCTTTCCTCTGTGGGGTCTCATATCAATTACCCCTCTCTTGCACAGAATTGCAGTGCACATCTGAGGATTACAAAGCTTAACACCTACCTGCCAGCAGCTGGGATGTGAGGGCCAGAAGGTTGCTAGTGGCTAATAAAGCCAAACCAACAGTTTTAACCTTTCCAAGGTACCAGGCTGAACAAGATCCTAATCTTCAGAGCTAACAGGCACTTCACCACATACATCCATCTCAAATAAGACCTGTCGGTGTGTGTAAGGAATGTTCTCACGTTTCCCTGAGCTTGGGCAAAGACGTCTATATTAAACTGGTTATTTCCTAATGGGGTTCACCTTAGAAAATGGCTGCTTTATAAGCATCTCTGAGTGGAATGAGCATTTGAGCTCTTTGTAGACATGCAGAGAAGAGCATCCCCGACAAGTGGTATTTTAGCATCCATCAGGCCTGCTGAGTGTCCATATACGTATTTTCATGGATGCTACATTTTGTTTCTATCCTGCAGAGGACTGGATCTGATTAAGAAATTACCGCACCAGGGACTTGCTCTGAGGCTCCATTCTGCAAATCATTGTCCACTCCTGGATTCAGGGGAGTCCCTGAAGAGTCATCCCTGAAGATACAGAAAATAAATTGAAGAATGGCATGCATGTGCACAGGCACACACACACACACATGAAGTTCAAGCCTGCTTTTTCTTGGCTAGAGTAGGTGGGTTGGCCAAAGCTTATACTTTATCGGCAACTCTGCCACTTCTTAGTGGATGCATTAATTAATTTGTTTCCTGTTTACTGGCTTTGCTGTTCCTTGTGTTCACATAGAGTTTATACTCTCTTGTTGTGGTAAATGGAATAGAAAGTTTGGGGGATTGCCCAAGTCTACAGGAGTTGGAACTGTCTTCTGGAACTGTAGTTCAAAAGGTATTCTGAAAAGAGTGGAATAAATATATCTAAACCTGGCAACAGTATTTTTTCACTAAGTCTTTGGAGAGAAAGAATTTAAAATGTTGGTCTTACCTCAGTTAAATCTGTGACCAAGTCCTGGAATGCCTTTATCATTAAACATATCTCCTTCCTTTCTCTTTGCCCATGCCATTTTACACAAATGACTCTTCTGAGGCACTTCTTTTTAAAGAAATGGAGGAATCTGAAATTTATAAATTAGCCTTTTCTCCCTTACAGTTTCAGCATAATCAAGTAGTTTGAGAATTTCCGTTTGGAAGAGTTTAGGTCATCTCTCACCACCTTTTTGGAAATCCTCCGAATCTGTTATTCCCTTCAGACTAGTTTTTAGATTGAGCCATTTTGCTCCAGAATCCTGAACTTCTTTTATACTTTTCACCACTGACCTCACGACCTCTTCTGTTTTACCTTCTAGACTAGATAGTATTTTCTCTGGCATAGGGATTCACATGCTGTGCCCAGACTTTTTGTGTTGCGTGGAATTGTTGGATTTTATCTTTGTTATATTGCAGACTGTCTGTCTAATTAGTCAACCAAAGTAACTCTTAGTGAAGAGTCCTGTATTTGGATTAAATCGTCTTTTGAAAAACAGGATGAGTTGGAATAGTTTTATGTCATGTTCTTGTGTCAAGACAGCTGCATGGAATGACCTAGTGTCTTCTCCCAGTTGTTGCTTGAACGACAGTTTTAGACAGAGTCTTCAGAGTTTGGAGTTTTAAAATTCAAATTCACTGAGTTTTCTAATTTGTGTAGTTTTGGAGACAATGTTGTTCTGCTAAGAGGGAAAATATGTTTAAGCTTTTTGCAATATAGACTCTTTCCTATATTCTTATTGTCCGTATCTGCCTGTATCTACCGTCTGTGTCTACGTACTGCTGTCAGTGAGTGAATTTTTTAGTGCAAAGAATTCCCTCACCTGCAAATGAGCCTTCACAGGGAAACCATTTCATGCAATATGAATATTTGCCTACATGTTTTGTTCACTGCTTATTTTACATTTTTTATTAAAGTAGAGGAACCTTTGCAGCAGTACATTCAGTTAAGTGTAGTATCAAAGCTCCACAGTTGATAGTGTCTGCCTGGGACATACATACGCAAAACATGATTACAGATCTGTCCGTCCCTAGGAGAAAGCATGCCAGCCTCGCTACAGTTGGAAGTGTAAATGGTTTCCAGCACTAAAGTTAAGCTATGTCTGCAATGCTGTTGCTTATGGCAAACTCATACCGCAGCTTTTATAAGGACCTTAGAAATTGCTGTAGGCCGTACAATCAGGTTTTCTTACATTTACTTTAATAATTAATTTAAATTATATTTAGATAAGCATACAGTTGAGAAGAGAGGAGACGTATCTTAAAAATGGTATATTTACTCCCTGGTTTATTAACTCTTAATAAAAAATGGAAAATAAGCAATAAACAAAACAAGTAGGCAAATATTCATATTGCATGAAATTGATTCCCTGTGAAGAGTAAGGCCAACACCAGTACCACCGTAACTTACACTTTTACTTTCCATATAGTCTGGATGTGGGACTGGGATGTGCACTGAATTCTTTCTGGTCTCATTTTTGAGTGTAAATCCTCCTAAGAGGGTGTCAGAAACACAAAAAGATCAGACATCAGTAGCATCAATTGTTCATCGTAAAGTCCTGTACTTTAAATAAACGTATTTCCTGTCAGATATATTGCAAGTCACTAATACTATGTTTTATTGGTTCACTTTATGCCTTTATGGGTTTTTTTGGTTGAAACATGCAAATGAATTATGAAAATAATGCTTTCATTAAAGTAGTGCTACTACCACATCTTACTAATATGCTGGAATAACATATTCCTTGTGACTCCTACAATTTTTTTCACCAAGATAAAAATGGATCTGCTAGACTTTTAGTTTCTTTCTTTCAGCAGAAGTTTCCATTGAATTTTATTCTCTTTGTCTGTCAAGCTCAAACTAATTGGGAATGTTCTCCTTCAAAGGGTGAAAAAGCCACCTTATGGTAACCTTGGCACATATACCATATCCTTGTAAATTAAATTGTTCACGCTTTATTTAATAATGTGTTTTCTCTTTAATATTATAATTGCTGTTTTAAAACAAAGCAAATTTTCTTAAGAGTTATTTCAGCAGATGTGTAATTATCCTTAAGGATATGTGGCTTCTCACTGACTCTTGGCATGCGAAAAGAAGAGATACTGCTTTGGTTTTATCACAAGGAATTTAAACTGTGTGTACTTTTGGCCAAAAGACCATAGATACAAAACAAAACCCGTCCTGTGTTGTCTCTGTGCTTTGGATTTCCATTCTAAATGCTTTCAACTTGGATTGTATGATAATACATGTGTTTGATATGCATGGTTTGTTTATGTCGGACTCCATTATCCTGTCTCATGTTCTTGGAGTGCCTGAAGTAGTTTCGCTAATCTGTCAGCATAGTATGTACTTGTGGATAAATATAGACATGCAGCCACTCCGTGAGTGGTCATCATCATATGCTGAAGCTAAAAATTACCCCTTTGGTTATGGAAAGGCTGATCTGATCCGGAGGCCTGATCTAGCTTGCACATTGTAGGTCTTCAGCACTTGTATATTAAAAAACAAAACCAAAACCTGAAAGAAATGTCTGCCTCAATGCTGAAAAATTTATGGTGAAATATGAAACAGGATTATGAAACAGCTAATTTCCTTTTTGATTTTAGTTAGAAAAGGATTCTAACTTTTCTAACTGAAGGAGTGGAACATTTCAGGTATTCACAGGCTCATGGATATTACAGTAGCATGTTGGAGAAAGTCCAGCGTGATCGGCTTTATAAAGGGGCTCGGTAGGTACGAAAATACCGCAAATACATGTTTTGGTTTGTGTTATTGGTTTGTTCATTGTTGCTAAAGTGTAAATTTGACACAGTTAACTAAAAAAACCGCAATCTTTGTTTTTTCTGCTTAATGATACTGAAAATTCAGTAACTGTTTGGCTGAAGTTGTATCCAGTGTAGCACAGACTCTTGGCTTATGCATTATGATCATTCTATTATTTTGCTTCATCTTGGAGCTTTAAGAAAAATACCTGTAGTGGAAATCATAGCAGAGAGTCTCTTATGATAATTAAATTTAATTTTGTGCTCATCCCCTCTATCAGCTTAGTGACCGCGCGTGCGTGTGTGTGTGTGTGTGTGTGTGTTAAAACTACTGGGTTTTTTTACAACTATTTCTCTGATCAGGGAAATGATCAATACTGGAAAAAATTTAGCAGTGATTTTAGTTCAGTAATCCTTTCTGTGGCAATACTATACGGTTGTGGTGACAACCATACATAATATTGCATTGCTACATCTGTACTTACTCCTTTTAACATTTTTTTTTAAATACATAACATTGAGAAAATCTTATGGTTATAGCCTGAACTAAATTAAAATATTCTGTAGGAAAAGAATATCATTTGAAATGCAGCTTATTGCAGATGCAGTAGAAAAATAGGGAACATATCTTGGAAACAAGAAAATGGGTTGTTTGAGAGCAGTAGCCCTCAGCCGGAATTTCCCCTTGAAATGATGTAGACTTCTTCTAGTTGATCAAGCATAGTTAATCTTTTTACAGATTTTCCTAGGATAACAGCTTTAGATATGTACACAACTTTCTAAAATTGACCTACAGATTCCCTGCTATTACAGGGCCCTTGGGCATCAGGGTTACCATGGTCTCCTGCTGTGCATCACCATTCATTCGCCTTGGGAACAAGCTACTTTTCTCTAGGTGAAGGGCTTAGTTTAATGTAGTACTTGTGTGGTGACCAGTGTCCTACAATATATTAGGAGTTCAAACTAAATGTTTCAGTAGTCCATTCTGGTACTTCTCTTTGTAGAACATTATTATTTCGAAATCAGGTAGTAAAAGCTTAATTTGTCAATGAAATCAATATTTAGAACTGAGTATAACCCCTTCCTCCCACCTCACTCCCACCAGATATCTTCTGCATAAACCCATGCAAGCTATATGTGATGATTTCTCACGTAAAAACAGTGCTTTTTATTTAATGGGGTGGTGTTTCACTGGCATAGATGGCAAAAATGGACACATCCTTTTTTTATTTTTTATTTTTAAGGCTCATATTATAATATGTCAACATAAAGGGATCAATCATGGATGACTTTAGTGCAGCTGTTTCTTAAATTTTGAGTCATGATTTCCAGTTTTATGTCTCAGAGGCAACTTGTTTTTATGAGCTTTGTAGGGCTCTGAGTCTAGGAAAATGAACTATATTCTGTTAAAGCTCATACATCATCAGTATAGATGTCAGTGAGAGTCTAGTCACTGGGACGGATTTTTGCAATGCAAATATCAAGCCTATGCAAATGCTTGAGATAATGGAACTGAAATGATGCATTAGAAAGCCAAACCTGTATGTAATAGTTCATGACCAACTCATGATCAACTCGGAACCCTCACACTGTTGGCAGTATTAACTTCCACACTGAAGATGCTTGAATGCAGTTAGGGGCTACAAAATGATCTTTGAAAAATTTGAACTAAATCAATGTCATATGTCAATCATTTCTATAACTGCTGTAATTGCTGTAGCAATGAGAGATGTTAACCCCCAGGATATCCTTTTATTTTCCTTTGGGCGGAAGGCTGAACAGTCCTATATTTCAGAGAAGAGCCAGAATAAAAATTGGTGGTGCACTGACAAATCTCACAAATAATTGCATTTCTCTATTACAGTGTGCAAATAGATGATTTTTCAGTTAGATGTCTGGAAAAAACAAAAAAAGATCAGCCTGTGTCACAAATCTAACAGCATCGTTGTTAAAAGGCTTCCTACCGACAATGACTATGTGGGTTTAAATTCCAGTCTCAAAATCGTGGCTGAATGCCACGGTGATTGAAGATAAGGGTGGCAGCTCCGAGGTACTGTGGCTAGGGTTTCTTCAGCTTAATTTCGTAAGGATGTGAGGCGTGCCTGATCTCACACGCTGCCTGCCTGCCTGCCTTCCCATCCCTCCTGCGTGTCCCTTCGTAGTAAATTTTGAACTTAGCCCATTTAAACCAAAATTACCTAGAGGAACAGAAGGCAAGTTTGCATTTGATTAGATTCCTACGGATTCCTTCAAGAGGGAGCCTGGGCCGGTTGCGGTGGCCCGAGAGAGGTGGGCGGCCCAGCCCGGGTGTGTGGCTTGGCAGAGGCGCGCTGGCGGGCAGCCTGCCTGCCCAGCCCTGGCACAGGGATCGGCAAGGAGCTTGGGAATGGCTGGGGGGTGCTTGGGATGATGACAGGAGGGAGGACAGGGCTTTTACTGCACACAGGACACAAATCCTTAAGAAAATTGGTTTCACCCCTCAGAAGAAAAAAACATTTTTCCTAACTGAGTGCTCGACAATACAACTGATTTCGTGGGTAGTTGTGAGCCAGTCAAAACCACGCATTTGGCAAATATATTAGTGATCGTGAAAATATTGTCCGACTCCTTCCTAAAGCTATTTGTGGAGAAATTTCCGTTACCTAGTATATTCGATAGTCCATATAAATTTGCATCTGATCCTGTGCATCCCACTGTCTTCATGCTTAAACTTTAGGAGAGCCTAGGTGATGACAGGAGAGCAGTAGCGCTTACACTCCTCTCTGGTGGCTCTTTTTTCATTGCTTTGAAGTAGATTATTATTCAGAACAACAGGGTATTTTTAGAAATGGCTTTCTAGAATATAAATGTAGAACTGTTCTATACACTTTGTTTTATGCAAAGAGTCATAAGGCCAACAAAACTCCGTGATTATGCTTTTGCCCTCAAAAATCAAGTGAAACTTTGCAGGAAACAAATCTAACAAGAAGCATCTATTGGAGTGGAAGAAGTGGTGCTGCTGTGCTAAAGAGTGATGGCATACCTTACCAATCAGGGGAGTTATTTTCAAAGTAAAGGAGGGATGTGTTACACTTGCAGAATAATAGCTACATGAACAAAAGCATTTCTATCTTGCATTACAGTCATATAGTGGACTTCTAAACTTTGATTTTTCTAAAGGAAAATGTTCTCTTTTCTCCAATGCATCTTTTTTATTTTTCAGTGCATAAATTTGGGGTCTGATTGTACCACATCTTGAATACTCTCAAACAATAATGTAGTTTTTTCATTTTTTTTGCAGGAATGAAGTGTTTAAGTGTTTGGGAAAGAACTAGAGTCTCATTTATTGTTAAAACAATCTCATGTAATTAGTAGTCGACAATTACTTTCACTAGTAGTTGTAATTCTGTTCCTCGAAAGGAAAGGCTAAAGGCCTATACGTGCAGGATGCATCATTGTGGTTTATTCTTCTTTCTTTCTTTCTTTCTTTCTTTCTTTCTGTGCAATTTGGGTGCAGCATACAATGTAACACCCTGGAATGCGATGCTATGGGGAAATGTTATAATGATATTAGTTCACAATATTTTCCACAGTTTGTATTGCATTAAAGCACCTCTGTCCCAATCACCAGCTGTGCTCACGGGTGTTACGCCACTTCTGTTGCATTCAGAGTGGCTAATGGCTGGTCTTCCCAGTGTTACTTAAGTTTGCTGCTTTTAAAGTCTCTGGCAAAGCTACCAGAGGGTGCTACCAGTGCCTGCCTGAAGACCAGACGTGACTTTTGTTGCCAATAAGAGCAAAGCCTGAGAATTTTATTTTGGAAATTTTATGCATAGAATAGTAATATTTGCATTAATGGGGTTTTATTTCATAATGCTTCAATATTTTTTTTTCTTGAGTTTCGCAGAAAAACAGTAGTAGAGCTAAACCTAGTACATAATATCTTGATATTGGTTATGGGGATTTTGCAGAATCACAGGATAATTTAGATTGGAAGGGATCTCTGGAGGGTGATTAGTCTAGCTCAGCAGCTCGAGAAGGTTTCTCAGCGCCTTGCCCAGCCAAGTTTGAAGTATCTCCAAGAGCAGAATTTCTGCCATATTAGTGGACCGCCTGTACCAGTGTTTGATCACCCCCTCACGGTGGAAATTTTTTCCATATATCTAATTGGAATTCCCAGCATTCCAACTACTGCCTGTTGCCTCTCATTCTGTCACCACGCTCAAAGAAGTGTCTGGCTCCATCTTTCCTGTACCCCATTAGGTAGCTGAAGACTGCAATAAGATCTCACGTTAGCCTTCTCTTCTTAAGGTTGAACCAGTCCAGCACTCTCAGCCTGTACTCACGTAGCAAGCATGTAAGCCTCTGACCATCTTCGTGGTTCTCCCTTGGCCTTGCTCCAAAATAGCAGTGTCATTCTTGTACGGGGGAGCCCAAAACTGAACACAGTACCCCAGGTGTGATCTCTCGAGTGCCAAATGGGACTGTAGGGTTTGGTACTTTCAGAAAAACTATTACATAATGAACATTTTTTGGCCATGGAAAGCATTTCGTGTCTGACTCTTCCTATTTTGTACCGCTGACATGTCATTGTTTTTAAAGGAGTCACTCTTGATTGACCTCAGTATAAATGAGAGGAAAATCAGTCCCTTTACAACTCACCTTGGTCAATAGATCAGACTCCTGACTTTTGCAAGGATAGGTCTGTTTGAATAGCAATAAAGAATAAATCTGTTCTTTGACAGCTGAGCTGCAGATCTGGCCTACAAGATAAAGAATAAGAATGAGGATGTTATTCAAACAGTTAGGTGTCAGCAAGTCTTACCATGTAAAAAAATAGAATTGAGTGTGCGCTGCATAGTAAACACTACTCAATTTTAATACATAAGTTTTCTTTGATTTCTTCTCCCACTCTACATTATGTAAATTTTACCTATAACTATAGCATGGATGTATTTATGTATTGTGTATTTCTTTGATTATCAACTGTTCTCCAGTTTTGCTTTGATAGTACAGTGGGCCAATGGAAAAGTTAAGACCCATTGAATTACTCGCAAGTAAATTTGTCTTTTCTACATTTCAGCTTCTCCAGTTGGTAACGGATATATCAAGCCACCCGTCCCACCTGTTTCTGGTACACAGAGAGAAAAAGGACCTCCAGCCATGTTGCCTATCAACGTTGACCCAGACAGTAAACCAGGCGAATATGTCCTGAAGAGTTTGTTCGTTAACTTTACTACTCAGGCTGAACGCAAGATTCGCATCATCATGGCAGAACCTCTTGTGAGTAAAAAGAAACTCTAAGTATATATGTACTTTACTTTGAATTTATTTTTAAACCAGGCTTGCTTGCCATGCAATGCAGAATATTTTGCTTGTAGTCTGCGTTGGAGGTTGGTAGTGTTTCCCAAACTGTGAGATACGCTGCTATGGCGATCAGAAGATTGTGGGAGAGGACAAAGGTATGCAAGATATGCCAAAGGGGTGACATGAAAGGGAATGAATATTTTATTTCTGTTTGCAATATGGGCATGTGTTAATGTGATTGAGAGGCGGAAGGGATGTCAGCCAGCATGGATTTCACAGCTGGGAGAGCGGTCACTTGACTCGCAGTAGATTAGAAAATGCTGAAATATGATAAAACCAGTATTTCTGAACATGAAAAATGAACAGCACTGCTGGTTCTTATTTTAGTTCTGACAGTGGTAGGTTTCAGAATCTATCAAAGTGCTATAGCACCTATTTTCCAGATATGAAAAAGTATGCAGCATTTGAAGAAGCACCTACATTACAAGGTCTTGCAGAGTCAGTGAGAGAGCCACCATTATTTATATTTCAGGCAAATTTAACATACAAGTATGTCTGTTGCAAATTGTCTTATGTAACTGAACTTCTGGGAGTCTGCTATTTTAACTTGAGACTGCATTTTATAGACGTTATTTTGATTAGGGAAGAATAGTCTGCAACCTATATTTTAGTTCTCACAAAGTAAGAATAATAATTTAAAAAAAAAAGTAACCAGGAACCCTAAGGGGAACCAGGATTCCCTAAGGGAATTTTTATAAAATCTTATCACATTTTTTTTATAAAGCACAGTTTAGAATACTTAATTCCGTTCCCCATTTTCAGGTCTAGATATTCAGAACAGTAAAATTAAGATTGCCTTGATTCTGATGGCGTCTCTTTAGCTTTATATCTTGATTTAGATTCAGAAGCATTTGATGCTTGGAAAGTTTTTCCAGACTTTCTTCTGAAACATTAGGTAGATGCAAGATGACAGAAATATCTTACATAATTTGTAAATAACACAAAAAAGCTAACAGGAAGTAATATTTTGGCAAAGATACAGTTTGTTCTTCTTTCATGAGTCCCCTCCAAATTGCAAAAGGTAGAATAAGCTGACAGTCGTAGTGTAGGTCCTTTAAAAAAAATGCCAGCACCTATTTATTACCATCCAGTCGTCATATGATGTGCAGTGAACATCTTTAAAATCTCAAGGCAAAATGTGTTATAAAATTACTTGACAAGATCAGGGAAACAACAAAAAGACCAGGACTGAGAACATAATTTCCTTGCGGCACCTCTGTTACTAATGCTAACACTAATCTCTGCATTTTCATGTAACATTTCAAACATAACTATGAAACAGTGACCCTGATTTATTCCCATTTCACCTTGTGTTAAGATGATTTTGAGTTGCTGTGTGTTGATACATTGTTTTTGTTGCTTTGTGAAACTATATCTGAATGTTGATCTTACCTTATTCAGTGAAATTTTACTTGGTAAGTTCAACGTAGAATATAAAAATGCGACAAGAGACTAGAATGTCACCTTCTTGTCAACATTTTCAGAACGTATTTCTTACAGGGGTCTAACCGTGAGACACTAACAATAATTCAATGACATACTCACATCTTATTAATACTAATAGGATTTACAAGTCATGGCATGCTGCTATTTGAGGGTGACTGTAACAAATTTATAAGCAGGTTTTTGTAGACATTCAGTCAAAATGATCTTGGAATAATTAGGTTGTAATGCAAGAAGTGACGAGGGCAAATGGCAAAAATTATTCTGGAATAATGGCTAAGAATTTAAGTCCACCCTTTTTGTGGGATAGCTGTTGGGTGTTTAGCAGCTTTGTTCCCACATTTCTACTCTACTGACTAGAATTGTGACCAGGAAGTCTCAAGGTTTTGTGAGACAAAGATTATAAATTGGTGGTGCAGAGCCACCCTTTGGCCTTTTTTCACGATAGATAGTCAAACGGTGAGCTCTTTGAAGATTCTGTTCTAATTAAACTCAAAAATACTTCAAAGAAAATCAAACTTGCAAAGTGCTCTAACTTCTAACTGAGATGTTTCTAGTTTGAATTCTTAAGTCATTACAAGATATGACAGTTTAATTTTATAATGAGTGATGAATACTTAAGATATCTTTTAGAGAAGGTAAAATGATCTGTTTATAATATAATCGCTTTTTCCTCTCTTTTATCACAAAGTCTAGCTCACATTCAAGCTCTGAAGTTACTATGGATTTAAATTAAAGACTTACTGATGTGGTTTTTTACCTAGATATTTCTTTTCATGCACAAATTTTGCCTGCTTGTCCTTTCTGTTTATCTTTACTGTTGTTTTTATAAATTTTTCTCTCAGTTTCTTTGGGTTCCATATACCTTTTTGATATAACATCTTTCTTTTGTGATGTACACAGAGCCCAACTGTAAATGACAGTATTCTGGTAGCTATGGTGGAAAACCAGGTTTGTGTCCTGCACAAGTTGCAGATGCTAGCAAGGCACAAAAATTTTTTGCTTTTTTTTAGGGCAGCAGTGAAGGACACAGCACCCACCCCCTCCTGCAGCCCCATGAAATCTCATCTGGGATAGTAAGATCCCAGCAGCAGAAAAAGCAGAGGGGAATGTCACCTACTCCTCCTGCTGCCTTGGCTGTCGACCGATTATGATTTGACATTTTGGTTACTCGATCTGGCAGCAATCATCATAAAAAGCGCACTCCCCAGTTACTGTGTTTTCTAGGCATGAATCTAATGTCGGCTATCCACTGCTAAGTCTTTAATGAGTTAGACTGGAAACCCATTTTTTTCCAGATGTGGGATTTTTTTACTTTGTCTGGAGAATATTTTATTTGGAATTTCAGTCAATTTTTTTGCACCTTTTTAGGGTCTCTGAAATATAACAGACATTTCAATAATTACATTAAGTTCACAGTTAACGTGGCTAATTTTTAATGATTAAACTACTGTACCCAGATTGTCAAGTTATATTAATCCAAATTAAAGGTATTTGACAGCAGAATTAATTAAATAGGATTTTCCAGTCTATAAAATTAAATTCATATAAATGAAATGTAAATAATTTCTTCTTGATAACCTTTAATAATTTCCTGCTTCTTTTCTGTAAAAAATTGTTCTCCTTTGTAATGAATATTAAGATTTTTTCCTGCAGACCTTTTTTCACAGCTGATTGCATTCATATTTACATTTTTATCAGTTTATATTGTAAATCTTCTTTGCTTTGCTTCACTTACAAACACAATTTGATAATTTATTACTGCTGATTTTTTTTCAAGCAGCGGTGACCTTAAAATGAAGCTAGAGTGAGGAAGCCAGGGAAATATTTTTACCCGTTCAAATGATAAAATCTGTTTACATATATTAAGGCTGTAAGGAAAAAACGCAGAAAATAGTCTCCTTTTTAGGACCGTTGATTATCACTTAGTGTAATAATTCATCCTGTGCATACTGATCAGGCTAATCTTTAAATATGGCATTCAGCAGTACTTAAACACAGCTGTAGACATTGATAAAACGTAGTGAGCTACAGGCATTGACAGTGGTTAATGGTTAATTTAGCTGTTGGTAAACTTTCATTATGCCTTTCTCCTGCAAGCATCTTCTTTTACTGAGCTTGTCTACATTCAGGATCTCTCTGAATACTGAACTCAAGAATAGAATTTACTCATTATAGGATTAGGACAATGATCATATTCATGTATTCTGCTGGTAACTTTCTCCTTTGATTAGGTAGGTATATCTGGCCTTTGGAAAAAAAATGAAAGCAGTGATGTGATTGATATGAGTGTATTTATTAATTCCATTTCATTATAAGCTCAGAGACATTGAAATATAGCCCTATATCAAAACAGATTTGGTGGTAACAGCCAAACAGATGGTTAGGAAGACTTTGAAAGAGCAAGAATAATGCAAGTTTGTTTTTGCAAAGACTGACCAATCAACATGTATAGTGGCACTGCTGTCCGATTAACTTTAATCTAGGCTTCATTTTCTCTAGGTATTGCAGAAGAAATATGCTAAGGACAGACTTGGGAGAAAAGGAAGTAGAAGGGTTTTTGGTTTTTGACTGCTGGACTGTGATAACTAGTAAGATTTATGCAGGCTATAATAATACCAAAGAGTTTTATCACACAGCTATAATGTAGAATTTTCTGGTTTACATGGACTAAAATTTCAGCTGCATCACATGAGGAATGACTCCTTTGTTCTCATCTATAATGAAACACATTAGCATTACACATTTTTTACATTTGAAGTCCTCAAGAATACTTTGGCATACACAGGGACTTTGGACCCCTGTTTAGTCACAGTGCACAGATGGGAGTTACTATCAGGAACAAGTAATTTATTGGAAAAGACGAAAGGCAAATTGCCTTACTCTGTTCTAATTATCCACTCAGTGTGTGTGCCCAGATAAATTGAAAAGAAGACAACTTTATTTGAATAATCTTATGCAAGTATATATTGAAAATGCTGTTCTTTTTTCCCATACAAAATCCCTAGGATTTTAGGTCCCCAGGACCTTTTTCTGTAAATGCTACAAACATGCCAGATTCCCATTGTCATCTGTCCCTATGCACCTCTGTATCACTTTGTATCACTCAAGGATTATGTCACTAGTCATGAATACGTTTGTTTATTCCACTAGTGTTTGTGGAATAAACACTAGTGGAATTCTATAAAAATTCAAGATTCTGTAAAACATGTGGGCAGTCCATCCCAACCCTACGGAGTTCATCGTTCATAATATAATAATTCTGTATCTAATGTGTCATAACTATTTCTACTGTGTTCTTTATTTAGTATTTAAATGATAGAAATAAATATCAACGGATGAATTCTTTTACATCCAGTTGTGATAAATAATGTGTAGGACATTAAGAATAATTATCTTTTATTTCAATAATCGTCTCTGAAGTACTTAAAATGCTTCTTTCTGAAATTCTGTCTCATGTTACTATACTGTGCTATGGACTGTCCTCTCACCTATTCATAAGAAAGTGAAGCATTTACAGACCATCTTACTTTAACTACTCAATATGTAACCTGAATATATTGTCCTTTTATTGTATGGAGCCCTGTAGATCTGTTACAGTGGCTGCATTAAGCATGTTGAATGGGGCAGATCTATGTCAGTTATAGGACAGTCTGGAGGACCGAGGACAGTCACTGTCCTCAGGAGAATGCCCCATCTCCTAGTGCTCCCAGCAAGTGTCAGCTCAGCAGTTTCTTTCCTGCAGGTCGTTGACTGGATCACAGGACAATTTTTTTAGACTGAGTTGGTCTCAGTATTTCGTTCACCTCACAGACATATCTAAGGACTAAGCTTGATTTCTGTGTGTGATGTCCCATTGGTTCTGTTTCTTTTTACTCATTTCCCAGCATCTAATTTAGAGGCTTCAGATCTCATTCTGACAGCAAAACTCTCCAGGATGCTTACTGTCCCTGGGCCTCACTACTGCGTGGATATAGTTGGAGGATAGTCAATGGTGCATATGATGTTTGAAATCACTAAGAGGATTTAACATTGGAAGGCAGATTCAATCCAAGGTCACTGAGACTGTCGTACTGTGTCACGTATTGGCTGATGCTTGCAAATACAGCACAGAACCAACCTGATGCCTCTAATCACATTTTTATGTCTTTTAAGGGTATTGATTATTACCACTATCCAGAAAATTGAAGTCATACTACAGTCATCTCAGGCCAGCCTTATCACTGGTCTGTCATCATGAAGGACTGAATGAAAATCATGTATCTACCTTGGTAGTGTTCTTGCTAGATAAGAAGCAATTAATTGAAGAGGTATCTTTCCGTATTTTTGCAACAGCTTCATCCTTCACATGCTTTCAGAGTCATGTTTGAAGTCAATGAGGTACTGCTTCATCAGGATTGCTGTATGTTTTTAAGTTTAAATTTGTGCTCTTTTCTGGGCCTAAGTCCAGTATGGTACAGTTTACACATCAGACAGCTTGAATTATGCCGTATTTGATCCTGCATATCTCCTGGCATGACAAATATGAGAAAAACTTAAATACTTCGTGTAGCTACCTTCCCAATTTGGAAATCCACCCAGTAAGTTCTTGTTTCCTTAGCTGGGCATGTAGTACTGGTGGAAACTATGGCTTTTGTGGCCATTGTACTTGTGGCAAAAGAATAGTGAAGGCTGACGGTAGCTCTGCCAGGGCGCCCTGGCATCCTCCTTGAATGTCTGTCAGATCGGTACCAGTAACCAGGAGGAAAAAGCTACAGATCAAGTCACTTGGGGACACGTCTTTTATGGTACAGCCACAGCCTTCGAGATACATATGTAACCAAGAAAGCCCAAAATAAAGGAAGTTTAAAGAAAACTGACTGCTGACAGTCATCAGAATTTTTTTAGTTTGCTTTAAAGATGCACCTTTCCTTGTCTATTGGTCTATTCTATGAAAACAAACATATTGTTAGTGACATTAAGTATCCACCTTACCTTAAAGCAGCAGTGGCTGCAAGGCCGCAGACCATTGCGGTGGTCAGTAGCTGTCGTTCATTAGCCCGACTGTCTGAGCGTTAAGTGAAACGTGGTTCGTGTTTACAGAGCTCTCAGCCGTGCCCGGAGCAGCCCTGCAATTACAACCCTAAATTCATTCAAATCAACTGATAAGGGCTTCCTATAGCTTTGATCAAATTAGGTCACATTACTCTGAATGGGTAACCAGCAGGTCAGGGCGCTGAGGGCACTAATAAGCCTTAATGGCCTCCTCTGAGTGTCGCCCACCCCTGCCCACAGCCCGGGACCCCGTTCCAGGCGCTGGGGCCGTCAGTCCCTGCCACAGCAGCACCACAGCGGGGCTGGTCTCCAGCTCCCCGCATCCCTGCCCGGCCGTGGGCCCCTGTCCTTGCCCTGCTCCTGGCTGGGGACAGGGGACAGGACCTGGCTGCCAGGCCCGTCCCGGCCCCGTGGGGAGCCCTGGCTGCGGCTGGCCCTTCTGGGCCTGACACCAGCAAAGCCATGGAAGCACTTCAGCAGCTCACCTCACCCCACAACTGAAGCGTGTCGTGCTTAGTGCTTCCCACGGAGGGTAAGATGCTGGGAAAAGAGTGGAATCATGGACAGTTCTGTATCATACACAGCTACGAGTCTCTCTCTCTCTCATGCAGACGTGTCTCAGTACGTGGTAGCAGGTAGGATATCTGTCCTGCCTGGTCATGGGGTGTTCTGGATGTCTGCATCCAGACAGGCATTCTGCGTTCTACTCTGCTGTACCTTTTAGTAGACGTCTGGTGCCAATCCTGTATTTTCATTCCCAAGGCTCTCGCAAATGTGGGAAACTTGCCCATCCTTCCTGACCTCCCTGTTTTTATAGCATTTTACTGGTTCCCTATAAATGCGCTAAATGAAGGACCCTCATCCACTGCTTGGAACACGGAGGTCCCCTAAATCCTTGTAGCATTGCTCTCACCACGGGCAGGAGGTTTGACTGAAGGTGGGGACAGCACTTTCGTAATAACTCAGATAATGTGGTAAGCTCAAGAGGGAAGCTGCACATTCCCCATTCTGTGCAGGAAAAAAAAGCTTCCTGCATTTTTCTGCCGTGTCATTCTTGCACAGAAGAAATAACTTGGCTTATCATAAATCAGTTGGTGTAAAAGTCTTTGTATATAGGATTGAAGTGTCAGTTAACTTCTCTGTTGGGAAACAAAGGTGTGCCAAATGACCACGGTACATCAAGGTCAAGGAAGAGCGTCCTCTCACCCTCTTCGCCAGCTCTCAGAAGTAATGCGAGAGATGGAAAGCAGGGAACAGTATTGTTGAAATTACGCACTTTTGACTGTCGTGACTTTGTCTCCTAAATCTATTTAATTTACCACTGGATCTTTCAGTATTTCAATTTTACAGAAGTCTTCTGTCACAAAAACCGTCTCTTTGTAGAAGTGATTATCGTATGCGTACCCCTGAATTATTTTTTTTTAAAAATACATATATTGCCTGATGAAGAGTGCCGAGCTGAACCACCTTGGTGAACAGCTGAAACAGGGCTTTGAACAGCAGTTTCACGCAAAGGTCAACATGGATGTGGAAGTCCAGATCTCCATAGTCTATTGTTCTTCTTAGAATGCTAAAAATAAGTTACATACAAGTCCCTATATCAAATGCTTTTTCAGAGCATCGTGTTTATTCCAGTCCCACAGTCTCATACGTAAAAGTCCTTGGACTCTTCTACTGCATCTCATGACACAACTGTTGACTGAAGCCTTATACAAAGTATCATTAATTATTAGAGTATGCCTCCAGAAAGGCTTCTTCCTGGCTTCATGTTGAGAGCAAGGTGGACATAGTGTTTTTATGGAATGTAGCTTGCTCTGGGTGTCTGTATTTTGAGTGTCTTCTTTTTCCTATTATAGAGAAACATTTTTATGAAAATGCATTGTAATGGATCTCAGCACAAACAACAGAAGAAATCTGTATTTACTTCAATTGTTTTTCAGCATTTTTGAGTAAATCCTTACTCACCTTGAAGAAAATGCATCATATAAGCAAAAAACCCCATCTTTTTTGTGTCTTGCTGTAGTCAGGCTTTGCAATGTAATAGCCGTGTTGTTTTCCAACTCCACAACAGTTCATTACTGCTGCTTCCTGTAACAGGCCTTTCTCATTTCATTAATAAAGGTTTAGTTAGTTTAGCAATGACTGACTGAGAATGGTTTAGAGTTTTTATGAATATTCAGATTTACAGTCAAGTATCTGTTTAGTTGAGAACTCTTTTAGGAGTGAAAATCACTGAATCTGTAATAATTGATGATTGATAGGTATAGAAATAGGCACTATTGATAGTGTCGAACTTAACCCATGTAAATCATCAGTTGGACTTGGGACTGCTAATAAACTCAATCCTCCACCTAAAAATCAATTAGCACTGTCTTAGTTAATCCATTATATTAACTTTATAGTTCTTCCCCAAGCTGTCAATCGTGGTCCTTCATAAATTTTAATCGTAAGTAAGGATGCAACTAAAACTTAAAATATTCTCCGCCCCAGCAAATTAAGTGCCAAAAATAATAATTAAAATATAATAATAAAATTTTGTCTTCTTACATTGGAAGTTTTTTAAGTCAGAATCAGTCAGTCTACTAACACAGGTCTATGATGGATTTATGGTATCAACATTAAGTGTGCACACTTCGTTTCCAGATGCTCTTTTTAAATTTATCAAATTTACAGGCTGTAAGAGTCACCTCTTTTTCTGTACACTGTAGTACTCGAATAGTTAAAATCAGGGAAAAACAAGGAAAGTATTATGATACTAGCCCACACCTTACAACTTGCATCATGTGTTCAGACAGAGGATTTTGATGTGTTCATTAAATTACAATTTTAAAAAGATACTCCTATGAACACAAAACTCTGAAAATAAACAGCCAATAAAATGTCCGTTCTCGCTTGTGCTAGAGTCTATCTCAAATTTCAGTGAAGTCATCCTTAGTACTCTTTTCAACTTTCCCGATTTTACAAAAGCATCTATTTAAAATACTTCTTTTGGAACTGGTCCAGTGGTAGCCATCAGCTTATTTGGGCTTAAAATACTTTAGTAAATGAAATTTTTTTACTTTTACTTTTTCACTGCAAGAAAGCACTTTACTTCACAATGGAAAAATATTAGAGAAGATAGAAATGCTGAGAGCAGTAGGATTTTTGTTTGGTTGTTTTTAGTTTTTTTTGCAGTTACCCCTATATCTGTCACAGCACTTAACCTTTGTTTAAAGTTTGTGAGCACTTACTGTCAATGCCAAGTTGAGGGTATGTCTGGGAATTTTTTTACTGATCAGGTAAGAATGTCAAAGTTCTTAAGTTGTTTGCTCAAGGTAAGCGAAGGAAAGGAAACAAGAAAACTTTCATATTTGGTTTATGTGAGGTTTTTTTTCTTAAGTTCCATGTTATATTGGGAAAGTTGCAGTGCTAATTTTTGCACTGTGCATCTAATAACTTGGAAAGTGATCTCTAATTCAGTGGGTTTGCTTCTCTCTTCAGTCTGTTTGGAATTTACTCCACTTCTGTGTAGTATTAGTACTGAAAAGTAATTTGCTATTTCTTTGGCTTGTTTGGCCATTTTTTCTGATATATCAGTTACTTCAGATTAAACATTCCCATGACCAAAATCTCTGAGTGTCCACGTTTTAATTGTGTTGGTAAACAGCATAGGTAAAAAATGCCTTTTGCAGAGAATGAGATAATCAGGCAAAAATTAGCCTGTAGTACCTGATGTGATGACATAAGCTGTCACCAAGTCAGAACAGTACATGATGTGGATGCCAAAGAGGCAAGAGTCAGAGCCAGTGAGTGAAAACCTGTACTTGAAGCTGGACTGATGTTTTCTTACACAGTTTTGTATTCAGCAGTACAGCAGTACTGGGCCTATCCTTTTCCATGTGAATGAAACAGAAGAGCTGCTACAAAGAAAAGAGCAATTGCATGAAGAAAGAATAGACTGAGGAGCACTGAGCCTGTCTTCTAAACATGCATCTTTCGTTGTTTTTATGCAGTAACTGTAATGACAAGCAGGTTTTTGACCTGAGTTTGCTAAAATAAAAATTTATGGCAGATGTAGAATATTTTTGTGTGTATTTCATAGCCACTTGAAATACGCTTTTTTTCTCCATATGAAATACCATGTACAATTAGCCTTGCTTTTTTACTTCATCTTGAAAAGTTACATGAAGTTCATCAGGGTTTTCTTTAACATTTTTGGAGTCTAATTTTGTTTTATGCAGAGTTGTGGTGTTTTCTTGAAGCTATATTATCATATCTTTTGATTATGCTTGTGCTTAGAATTTCCTTGTGGTGTATGCTTAGAATTTCAAAGGTTAATAAAAGAAATCCTCTTTTCTGTTTATTTTACTATCTGTGTGCCATAGTCACTGACACAGTCTCTTAAAAGAGGTATCTAGCAGCTAATTGATGCTGAGTAGAGCAACAAGAGGAATCAAAGATTCTGTTGTCATCCACTGAACTGGCAATTTTAATTTTTATGCAGGAGGTCCTGCTGACTTGCAAAGAATAGTTGTGAAAACAGGACACTAATTGCCTGTTTCATGGAAGTTCCAGGTGGGAGACATTTGGGAGACTGTCAGAGTAAACAGATTGTGCTTTTGAGTCAAAAAGCTTGGCTCTCTTAATTGCTTAGGTATAAATTAACTGGGCTCACCGGGGGGGGGGGTGGGTGTGGAATTCCCAAAGGGTAAAAAGGTAGATAAGACTGTCCTATCCGTTTTTGAGAGGGCAAAACAGAAGTAAGTACTTGCAAGTTCAGCTGCATGAACCTGCTCAATGCAGGATCAGCATAGATCCGTTCTGGGAGGCAGGAGGCAGGAGCACACAGCCAAAATGGAGGCAGGGACCAGACAGACAAACTGTCCCTTTCCGAGGCAACTGGCTGGTAGGTCAGCTGCATCTGAAGGGTAGCTGCTCCTCTGTGGAGTAAAGTTTCACATGCCCAGCCTGCAGAAGCAAATTGGTGTCATGGCGTTTTCTCCTAGATGATACAGATAATGGTTTACAGACCACATGAGCGCAAGATTGACAGCGATATGTTTTCTGATCTTTGTACAAATTAACCCGTGGCAAAATTAAAAATTTAGCATGCATTTTGTATATATTTTGTATATATTTTAGCTGTAGTAGTTGAATGTGGTCTATGTCTACTTCATTTTACATGAAAAGGTCCATTCTTCTGCTGTTTCCTTTTGGTAACCCTTCATCCCAGGAGACTACTCAGTAGAGTATGTGTGGCTGCTTTTTTAGCATGCGTTGCAAAAGTTACATTTTGTATCAAAATATCCTTGCATCCTCCATGCTCTTACAAAAAGATGGGGTTTATCTCAGTCAGTAATACAGTAGCCAGTCATAGTTTAGCAGGAATAACATGCTTAATGATTGCTGAGGTTAGAAATAACTTGAAGAGGCATTATATATCATTGTAACATGGTGACATAGTGAAGCTTAATAGGCCCTACAGCATCCTTTTGTTTTAATGTTTCCTTGAACACTCAGTTCTGTGACAGGTGGTTGAGGAAAGCTATTCCTATGTAAATTTACCAAATTATATTTGTGTAGCAGCCCTGAAAAAGCGTTAATATATTAACCATTAAAAGTAGCTGACAGTCTTTGGAGAAATGTTTTAATGTGCCTATGTGAATAGGGGGGTTGACTAATATGTTATTTTTTAGACAAATTATGAATATTATATTTAGTTGATGCATGTAAATGTGATAAAATATATGTTGCCATTGTATATTTAACATATTCTATTATATTTTATTAATGTTTTCACAACAGCAACGAGGCAGAGGAAGTAAGTTAATTTTTAGACGAGCGTTTTGTTTTGTAAGCATTGGTGATGCAAAAAGTTTAGATGTTTTATTGAAAAATGATAGTTTCAAATATTAAATGCAAAATTGTCTTTGCTGATCTTTACTGCTTGTTTCTAGTGTGTATTCATATCATGGGAGTTTCCAGCATGAACAAATACAGAGTGTACAATTGAAGGCAGCACTTCAAACAAGAAATAAGGATGTTTAACTTAGTGATTAAAAATGGAAATGTTATTATTCTTCTGAAATTTTCTGATGTTTTTTATAGCCCAGAAAGCTATGGGCTGTTTCAGATTAATCAAAACTTTCTTTATTCATATTTTGTGGTTGTAGGCTTTGGCTCCAAATTCAGCCTACTTATTCATCCAAGATTTGGAAGACATTTCTGCAGAATGTATTATAGCTACAGAGACTCAAACAGAGTCTACTCATAATATAAAAGGGCCTCTTTGCCATTTCTGAATTGGGTGGGCAAGAAAATAAATAAAAATAAAATAGTGCCCTGAGGCTGGAAAACATTTTTAAGATTTTTTTAAAAACTTTTAAATAAGTGTATCTCCAGGGTAAATATACCGCTATGGAATCTATTACTCAGAGGCAATTTCGCTTTATTATACTTTTTAACCTTGAGTTTGCCAGCCCTGAACCTTTGGTATATAATGAAAATGTCTACCATTGAGTATATTTTATATAGTAGCTGCCATAGCAACCATGTTGAAAATACTGCATAACATGAAATGGTAAGATTTGTAAGAATATTAGAACTAAGTGGTATAGAATAAGCAAGTTGTTTACAGTGGATGAGAAGAAATTATCTGTTGCATAAAGAAAAAATGCTGTTTTTAAAGAACACTTGAAGCATCTGCATGTAGTTGAGCTGTCTTTGAATTTACTCAGCAGTGTCTTCCTGACATGTTCGCTTGTTACGCAAGCAATCATCCTTTTATGTTTTAGGAGCATTTAGGCACCAAGAAACATATTTGTATCTAGCCCTTCATCTTCATTCAGTTCGTTATCTATTCAGTACTCATCATTAGTAATAAAGTAAATAGTAATAACTTCTACTTTGAGTTTTCTCAAATCTCCAAGCCCCAAATATAATTTTCTGTGGTTATTGCCGTTCACTGCAGGGGTACAATGAGTTGCTCTGACATGGGCACCCCAATCCCAGAACGGGGTAGGGGTGCAGAGACACGTGGCTTCACAGTGCTTCACGGGGTCAGCTTGGGTCCAGCCAGGCTGAGCCGTGGCTGCAGTCGCTGCAGTCACTGCAGGCAGCGTCAGTGGCAGCGCTGTGCTTGGAAAAGGTGGAGGAAAATGCAGCAACGGCAGCAACCCAAACGGGGGGATGAAGAAGAAGCAGAGACAGCTGCAACAGCAGCTGCTGCCTGGCAAGAGCACGAGGAGGGGTGAAGTGGCAAGAGCAGCAGTAGATGCAGGATGGGATGAAGGGAAGAAAAAGGCCTCAGTTAAAGCCCTAGACTGGAGACATTGAGAAGTTGCAGCAGCAGAACCCTTCCTGGCTGTTGGTTGGTGCCCTTGGCTGGTCTCCATCCCACGGCTGCCTTCTGCTGCAACCAAGTCTGTTGCGTGGCCTGTGAACCATTTCTTTAGGTGAATGTACCACGTTTTGGGAAGCCCTGGTCTAGTCACCTGTAAGGGGGCAAGAGATGAGTTGTATGGCCTTGTCAAAACGGAGGGATCTTCACTAACTTGGATACACAGTCCCTGAGGAACATTGTTGTCAGAAACTGAAGTATTTGTGAGGTGTGTGTGCTTCCAGAGATAGGCATCAGGTGATTAGGAAATTTTCAGGATTGCAGTTCCAGACCTGGGTTCCCAGAGCACGTTTTTTCTCATTTAGCTCTGTCCACCTTACAGATAAGCACATAATGAGGAATCCCTCACCTCATTTCTGCCCAAGACACTGAATACATTTCTGCAGGATTTTAGATACTCCTCTGAAAGCCAAACATTGCAGTGTTGGGCACTGGAACACAAAGCTGCTGGATGCCAAAGCCCTTTTTATTGAAACAGACCTTAAGAAATGTCTCTGTGGTAACACAAGCCTTCTGTAACAGAATCAGAAATTTAATTTAAAAAAAGATTGGGTGTTGGGTGTTTTTTTTTCCTAACTTGCACTCATTCTCAGAACACTGATTTGTCCAGAAACCATGAAAACTTAAGAACCCTTTAAATAAATTGAACTCTACTTTTGAAAGATTCTCTTCTGTACTTTTCAGTGTGCGGCAATAGACAGAAGAAGTATTGTCCTCCCATGAGACACAGCTAGGTAGGGTAGCACCGAGTTACTGATTGAGGAGGAGGACTGCGGGTGGGGTGGTGTCGTGTCTGTTTCTGGGCTACAAGTTTTTACTGTGTCTGTTCATTACCAGTAATCTGTCATAAAGTTCTAATTAATAGTTGTTGTGCCCTTAATGTAACCTGGAGGAGTCACTCTAGACATTAGAGATAACAATGAAAAATATTGATGACTGTCCTGGATAAATGACTCAGTAGAAAACATTTTGTTGATTTTTCTATTTGGTAGGTAGTCAGGGGATACTGCAGTCACCCTGCAGCCAGCCTCCTTGCCAGCTGGCATTACAAGTGGATCAGTGTAATTAATTTCAAAATCAGTCAGCAGATTATACTGGACAACATTTTCTCCAGAGAGAAACATTAAATAATATACATCTTTGGACCGCCTCAAGTCTTTCCATTCCATTGTCTCAGCAGCTTTACAGATTTCTTTGTTTTGCATCTCACATCCCCTGGCAGTGATGGTATTTTGCCTGATACATTAACAGATGCTCATGAGTGTAATAATTTGCTGAAAGCTGAACAAAAAATCTCATGCTGAGCTGGTGGGAGAGCCCCAATCTTGCAGCTGTAAGAGAAGAAAGATGCACGATTTACAGAAGAATAAGGCACTGGCACATTTCAGACACCAGCAACAGTAGTACAATTCAGTGCAGAATGGTGACAGTGATGGTGACATGTTTTTCAGGCTGTCATCTGCCTGCATGTATTGTTTATTTTCATTACAATTTGGGAGATTCGTGTTTTGTATACTGTTGCGTGCGTCTAGAATACTGGACTATGTACTTTTACATGCCTTGGTAATTGAGCCTGCTTGGCAAAAAAGCCATAAATGGGAATGGTTGTTCACACATGGGGACTCAGATTTCTGAGTTGGGAAGTTCTTCTTGGCCTTCCCAGGTACTCTGAGAATGCGTCCTGAAAATTTGCCTCCATTCAAAAAATGCCTTTTTTTTGTTTGTTTGGTTGGGTGGTTTTTTTATGAGTAATAGAACCATTTTTTCCACAATTATCTTCCTTAAAAATGAACTCTATGATATTTGATTCCTCACCTTTCACTATGCGCTCCGTGATGCACTATATGTATATACATGTTTGTATTGCCTGGTAGTATTGTAATAAGAAGGTACCTCATGCAGCTAAATAGAGCTCCTTGGTTATGTATTACAGGAAATACCAGGTGCTTTTTAGGATTTTAAAAGAATTTATCATCACTGTGAGCACCAAGTAACTCAAGTGTAATAAATGGTTAATTGTTTTCTTGCTTGGAAAGACACTAAGGACACTCCGTCAGTATTAGGTCATATGTATGAAAAGGTCTCCTTTGCATACGAAACAGAGAGTGTCCCCAGCATGAAACTGGTCAGGAGGCAAATTATGTGAATAAAAATCTAACAGAAAACTAATAGTAGAGTTGATAGAATATATCATAGTATTGCTCTTAAGTAATACGTATTTAATTTTTTTTTTAGGAGAAGCCACTGACCAAATCTCTGCAACGAGGAGAAGATCCCCAGTTTGATCAAGTAAGACACTTGAAATTATATTACTTCCATTCCTCAGGCTATAAGACAAATACTTGGAAGTCTGGTGTTCTTTTACTATCATTGCATGCTGCAAAAGCAATATGTCTCAGTGTACTTCAGTCGAATGATGAGTGCTTCGCCTAACCATTCTTGGTTTTAAATTAGGAGGATTTTTCCACTGTTTTCAAGCTCACTATTTTTTTGCCATAGAAGTTCTTGCTTTTTACAGTGTATTAGGCATGTGTATTATTTCCTGGCTGTTTCCCCTGATGGAGGTTTTGAAACAACCTTTGTATCTTTTCAGAATATCTGCTTTTTGAAACAGGTGCATGGCTCCCAATCTTCCTTTTATGGGCTTTCTCTTCTGGTTAATATGAGGGCCTTTAGAATCAATGTCATTGGCATCAGTCTCATCAGTCTGTTTTGTCCCTGTAGCTGTGAGCCAGCATGACTTAACATGTATGCTGCGCATCACATGGGCTGAGCCAACCTGTTGTATTTAAAATTAAGCATAAATTCAGTTGTCAGGATAAATGCCTATATATGACAATGTAAATAATAATTTGAGAAAAAATGCTTGGCAGGGAAAAAGAATTAAAAACTACAATAGAATTTATATCATGAATTATATTTCATTTAATAAAGCAATAAAATTGGAATTAATAAAATGACATTTATATCTGGTATTAGATTAATAAATTGATTATATTAGGGAAACGGGACAAGTATAAAGATAAAACCAGCAGCAATACAGACACTTTTTAATAATGGTATAAGAGAATTAATTTTTGTCAGCAGTCTGGTTCTTAAAAAAAAAAGCATCCAGAAAAAAATCCTACATAAGTCACCTGTTTTGAAATAAAGATAAGTGCTAAAGAGTTTAAGTTGCATAAATGATGCCAAAATTCACAAAACTCACTCCCAGCAAAGAGGAGGGATAAACTCAAGGTTTATCATAAGCAACAGAGATATTTGCTGCTCTGCCATTCCTGCCTCAGCTGCCATTGCTGTCACCATTGCCACCAGCTCCATGGCTGCCCGCACCACTGTGCTGCCAGCGGTGCCAGAAATACAGGAGAGAAAGACATAGCAGAAGCAGCAGCACAAGCAACAACTCTGAAAGCAACTGTGGCTAATGCCATAAGCTGCAGGTACCTTATTGATTAACTTAACTTTGGGAGAGGATATAGGTATGAATAGGAATTCAGGACTTCAAATGAATTTAAGACGTCGTGTGTTTTCTGGGACATTAGATACATTGCATCAGAAGCAAAGATGCCTTATGAGAGACCCCGCTGGCATTCACAAGGGCTCACTTCGTAATTTTAGCTTGACAAAGCGATGCTTTCTAGGTTGTTCTGTAACTGCTTTTTGGGGAGAGGTGGCCCGCTCGAGGGCTGTTCAGAGGAGAGGCAAATCGTAGGACTTCTGCATTGCACTGGGGAGCTCCCTGCCCTCCTTGCTGACCACAGAGGGACCCCACAGGGGAGCCAGCCACTGTAGGCTAAAGGAGGCTCCTTTGTGAGTACTCTGTAGCTGCCTAATGAAATTTTTTGTGGTATTCTGACCTTAATTTTATATGTATTTTTTTCCTTCCTGTGGGAAGAGTGTCACACATAAATGGGAGAGAAAAGCAAATTAAACCACCCATATGCAAACCTTGTGATACTGTTCCTGCAGTGTATTAAACAAACACGTGATGGGTGGCTGTGGTTTGATTAAATATTCATGGTTAAGCAAATTGTGGCCCTTTACAAGGAAGAATTAGTAGACTTATGCTTTTTCTAGTTATTGGTAAGTAAGCAGGAAATTGAACAATTAAGTCAAGATCAGTTAATGAGAACAGTGAATGCTTCCTGGGGTGAAACAACTGTGTATTTCCCACTGTAGCAATTTACTCTGAATGCTGGGGGGGGAGAGGGGGGGGGGAACACGGACACAGATGAAGACAAAATACAAAGGCAAATTTTGTTATACACAACATTTGTATATATTTCTGACTGCATATCTAGAGTCCTACCTATGTGTAGAGTTGATAGAAAAGTATAGAGCTGAGATTGCCGTAGACGTCCTGTCAGAAAACCTTGTTTTCAGTTCCTTGAAATTTTCCAAACAAACTGTTCAGATTGAAATTTTCACCCTATCTGTCTGCCTCAGCATGACTTGCTGGGAATGTTTCCCTTTCCACATTTCACATTGTTTTCTGCTTGAATCTCATGATCATTTTGAGATGTTCTAGTGCTCCCGGGATTGATGTATGCCTGGGAGATGGAACTGTACCTGGCTGATGAGCCTGTTTTCAAGAACATGGTTCATACTTACCAAAATAATTTTGGTTTGCTAAATCATAGTTAGATTTTCATTCAAACATTTGTAATACACAGTAGAGATTTGATAGAACTCAGCTAGACTAGAGACAGGAAGATAGAGCCAAAAGTCTTTCTTTACTTGGCGTGTTCCACTTGGTAGATTAGGTCAGTACATCTCAGTATTGTAAAGCTGTTTTGCAAATGATAGCATGTCAGTTTTACAAAGTTGTCACAAAAATACAGCTAATTTTGCTGATATGGAAAACAAGTGTGGTCTACCTCGAAAACGCATGACACTAAAATTCAAGTAAGAGGGCATGTGCTTTGAAGTCAAACCATTTAAGTTTTTTTAAGTTAACTCAAATATTTAAAGAGTCTACGGGGTGAAGGAAGACCAGGTTGATAATCCCTTGTTTCTCCCTTCCAGGTAAGGTGTGGAAAGCTTTGGTATTTATTCCCGGAACACATAAAGTCATGTAGCAAAACCAGGAAAGGCCACACGTGACATTCCTTGACATTTTTACTAGAGAAATGAAGGAGGAAAAGAAGGAGAATCCCCATGAACAAACATTTTCAAGGGGTGTCTAATAATTTTGACTTTTAATTTTAAGGCATCAAAAATGACACCGTGTCAAAGGAGCCTGATTTTCTTTTTTTTTAATTTATCAAAATTATCTCTGTTCAATTGGAATGAAACTGATTAGGTGATGCCGCAGTGACCAGGTCAGTAGTCCCTTTAAAATATCTGAGCTGCATCTTTTAACTGTAAATTAAAAAGCAGCAAAGGGCGTGACCTGATTTAAAATTATCCTTTGCAGGTCAGCTTCAGAGGTGGAAAAAAACAGCCAAAAAACCCCCTTTGCAGTAACTTACAATGAGCAGAATGGAACTTTAGCTACCCAGAGTAATCAGCATGAAGTTCAACATTGAAACCCCCAAACCATTTAAAACGATTCTGAAACCATTGCTTATTTCCCCTAAACAGCTATCTTAGAACAGTGTTTTTTCCTGCCCATTCTCAAACACCATTTTAGGAATGCTAGTTGTGATGGTGGTGATCGATCCGGCGTCTAGGGACCTGGCTGGGCACAGGCAGAGCTGTTTCTCTCCAGATGGATGTAGTGTCAGTGTCTCCTGTAAGGCAGACAGTATTGTCCTGTGGGCTCTGTCTGGCTGCCAATTGCATCACACTCCTAAAACGCATAATAGTATCTTGAGCAACGTATGAAGTAATCTTACTTATCCTGACTTGCAGAATGTCTCACCATTAGCCTTACAAACGGGATTCCTTGCACTGACTGTATTTTCCTTTTTAGGTGTGCATATATTTAAAGAAAATATATGCAGGAAGTGATATATTTTTTACATATGGTTTTCAATATCTTTATAGTATATTTAAAATCATGTTTTAAAAGTTCTTGATGAGACAACTCTAGCTGCCTATTGGCAAAGAGCATTACTGCTACAGCATTAGCATGCTCTATGTCCCCAATTACAGAAACGTTATTAAACATAGTACTACTGAACTATGACTTAAACTTCCTATTACAGGAAACCATAAAGTTGCAGTACATGAAAAGATCAAAAGCTAGGGTAAAAAAACCCATAATTATCCAAGAAGCTTATCCTCACCCAAGGAAACATTTTTAGTAGTCTTTTCTCAGCCCCTGCTAAAGTATCTTCTGTTCTTAACCACGGTATATAAATGTTCTGTGAATTGACAACACTGGAGGCAGAAAAAGGGCACTATGTAATCTTGGACCAACCTGCAGACATTTTTCCATATGAAAATGCAAAATGAATATAATGTTTTTGCCTTGAAAATGAAAAGTTAACAGCAAGACCTAATTTTCGTTTGAGACTGTCTATATGAGGTCCCTGTTGCAAGGGTTTCAGCATAAACTGCACAAAAATTTGTGCTCGTTTTAATTAGTCTCTTCGTAGAAATGTACTTGGTTGGAGAATACAGATTAGAAAACAAAAATGTTCAATGTTTTGTATACTTTTAGGATATAGAAACAAAAACAGGTCTAGCTAAAAAGAGGAAAATGAAAATGTAATAATAAAATATGTAGAAAATACAAATATAAATAAATTAGACACTGAGCAACGTACTAATGATTAAGTGTCCCTTTTTCACAACGGCCTAAACGTGGTAAATGACATGCTGATAATTATTCCCATCCGATATTATATTTGTTGGATGTAGTAGGTGAACAGTGGTATCATCATCACTGCAGTAGCCCCTTTTGTGTTTTCCTTTTCTTTGTGTTTTATTCATTGTCCTTCTTCACCAGTGGAAGAGCACATGGTAGAGGAAGTATAAGGAATGGTGGTGATTGGGTCATAGAACAACCCTTGGCTCCTGATCAGAGGTTTGGGTTGAAGAAATGTGTAAAGAAGTAAATCTGGAGGCAAAATGAAAGATAACACGTTCAGAACTGAACTTGCTGCACAGTATAAATGGGTTTTCATGTAAACTGTTACCCTGGCAGTAAAATAGCTGTAAACTTTGCTAACGTATAAGCAAGCTAGGTGAAATTACTCCTCTACAAAATTACAGTATAAAAAGATCCTAGTTTTTTACTTATAAAAGCAAGGTCATAAATGAAAACTAGTGAGTCCAACTTAATAGTTATCAGTTTTAACAGTTCCCAGGGACATGTAACTTCATAGCACTGTCTAAAAAAATGCTTACAACAGAGATGTGAATGAAAGGAGATCTACATAAATACAACTGCGCTACTTGCTTCTAATATTTCATTTTACAGATTTTTCCATTAGAGTTAACTTATCTAGAAATCTATCATTAGCAGAAAAAAAGTGTTTTCTCTCAAAGGATCCAACAGAATTAAAGCGTGTAGCTGCTTTGATTAGAGCTTAGGGCAGCTCATCTCCACCTTCTCCCTGCCCCAGTCTAGAGTATTTGGAATAGGAATTGTTAGCTTTATGTCCTTTATGGCATATGTTGCATATGACATCCCACTCTTCCTGTGGTCCATGGGAGTTTTGCTGTTGATTTCAAGGAGCAAGGATTTCACTGCAGACATTATTTTCCTTGAATCTATACTGTTTGTAGTTATGGGACTTTGTTATGGACATGTATGAAGTGAAAAAAACTTTGAATGAAGGGAAGACAACATTGCATGGCTACGAGTATCCTAAGTATAGCTAGGACAATGTTTATCAAATTCTGCTTTCAGTTGGCAGAAAGTGTAAAATCTCACTCTTAATGTCCATTTGGAATCTACGCAACAACAATTTGAAGACAGAATATGCAGACACTGTGCAAATAATAGATTTACAAAAAATAAACCAAAACTATGCAAAAATGAAGTACTGCAATTCTGCATTATTAAAATGGCAATAAAATGCACATTTAATATACATACCGACATATATGGTATATGAAAAAAATGCAGAGCCAAGAAATTAACGATACTGTTGAAAATTGAATAAAGTTTTGAATATATTTGCTGCTAAAGCACATAGAAATTCGTATGTGAAATAAAAAAAATAAACAGCATCTAGCTGCTGTTAGTGGAAACTTTTCTTATATTTATATTTTGACAATATAGCAGACTTTTATGAAAGCATATACATTTTAGCAAACTATCTGGGCAGAATTTCATTACATTTACTCTCACATATTAGTCCAAAATAAATATTAAGCATTTCCATCAAGTATATTTAATGCTCTGTGAGCGCAAGTTTTAAACAGCCGTACTTGTGCAGTTTTCTTATCCTTAAGCTATACAGTAGGTAGTTCATTTATGATGGAAGAACATGATCATTTGTCCAACAAGGACATATTTGTACATCTGTGCACTCCCTTTCAGGAGCAGCACAGAGCTGGAATTCATCTCACTCCTGGACTTACTTCCAGTAAATGAAAGGGTTGAGTAACCAACGCGCTGGCTAGACTTCCCTCCCTTCCTGTTCCCTGAGAGCCAGGTCTTTGCCCAGTCCACCCTTCCTTCCTGTCTTAAAAGTGCAATGACAGAAAGATTAAAAAAAAAGCTATATTGACCTTTTATCCCTACTAAAGACACACTTTGTAAATTCAGCAGAGAAAGTATGGCTTGAGGAAATTTAACAGGAATCATTTTGACTTTTTGGGGCGAGTGAAATCGTGTAGCTGGGATTTAGAGAACAGCATTGAAATATATGTTGGTGAATGTTCACGAAGACATGATTGAAACAACTTTTCCCTTGCAGTTAAATATTGTCATCTCATAAAAGATATTTAGCTCTGTTCTAGTCTTCCCCAGCAAACCATTTTTTAACTGCATCTCCTGATTAACAACTGGTATTATGCCAGCTTCAGAAAAACTTATGGAAGACAATAGAGAAGCAATTGAAATGTCTAAGCGTCCTGAGTCAGTAGTGACTAGTTTGCACTGACACTAGGTGATTCATGTCTTCTAAGTATTTATCTGAAGTCTTATGCTTGAAGGCCTTGGTGTAATTGAGCCTGGGCTGCTGTAGTAATTCTTCATGAAAGGCCTCCTGCCACTGCTGCAAGCAGTGCCTCCGTGCCATCTTACACAGCAACTTGTTTCATATTTCAGGTAATAAAATATATTGGAAACACTGGGTTGAAGGCTTTCTTAAAATAGTACTTTTATAGAAACTTTTATTTTTACAGGGGCAGTTGTTAAAGCTTTCTAAAGCTCCATGTTTAATTTTAGGCCCTAATACCTGAATCCAATCAAAACAATACTACTTTATCCTCACAGTGTCTCATTAACTTTAGACCGCAACATCACTGTGAATTAGTTAAATTCTGCAGCAGAAAAACTCCAAAAGACATTGGAGTTACTGATCTAAACTGACTGTCATCCACAGAAGTTGCCATTTAAGCCTTTAGTAACGCTTGGGAATTGGATGTAAGGTGCTCAGTCTCCCAGTTTTGCTCTTGTCTTAGTCACAGACTTCACACAAGCTTGGTCTCATAAGAGACATTAAACTCTACTGTTGTTGTTCCACAAGCACTGAAGCGTACTGGTTTAAGTTTAAGCAGGTGGATAAACCTGACAGAGTTAATGACATAATCGTTGTACTTGACATGAAGCACATATTTCAGCACTTCGCTCCTGCTGCTCAGCACTTAGCAGGATCAAGCCCTGCATGATCTTGAGGTGGTCACAGATCTCCAGATCAGTAATTTATTCCTATTTTAAATAGTTGTTTTCTATTTCTTAGAAAGTACACAAATGCTGTAGCTGTGAACATTCAGTTGCAATACATATATAATCGTCTTGTATAATAATGGGGTTTTTTTTCACCTTAGCTTTTGATCTGTTCATGTTTTGCAGCTTTATGGTTTCCTGTAATAGGAAATTTAAGTCATAGTTCAGTAGTAACATGTTCGGTAACATTTCTGTAATTAGTGACACAGATTATACTGAGTGAGCAGTAACCTTCTTTTCCAGTATGCCACTAGAGCTGTTTAATCAGGAACTTTTAAGGATTTATTTTAAACTATGTTTTACTTACTTGTGCACACAAAGACATAGGAAACTATAAATATTTTCCTATATATAAAAGGGAAGTCTAAGTTATTGGATGTGTCAGCCTAATAGTAAGATGGATGCATCTGCGCATTCAGTTGGTAAAGATTATTTCAGAGCTTGTGGGGTTTCTCAGTATATGCTGAGTTTCAGGAGCGGCATCCTGCAGCCAGATACAACCCATGAAACAGTACCTCTGATTCATCAGTTTTTCTTTCCTTATAATGTGCTCAAACTTAAATGAACATTGTGTAACAAATAAAAATAAGCCCCTTGAAGACCTAGATAGTTTTCTGCTGTGTTTTAAGTTATAATACAGAATTTTAATGCGTTTTAGTATCATCAGTGGAAAGACACTATTGATATACAGCCTGTTACTGTATTTATGCTTATATTTCAACAAGAAATGCAGAATATTAAGTCACTGCTTGTACCATGGATCTCAAAAATGAAATGAAACCAAGAAAGAACATGTCCAACCATTGAATTAATACATTTTTTTAAGGAGGAGGGGGAACTTGGACACCAGTTGATTTGTTGCATTTTCCCCATAGGTAATAAGCTCAATGAGCTCACTTTCAGAATATTGTCTACCCTCTATCCTGCGCACTTTGTTTGATTGGTATAAAAGACAGAATGGCATAGAGGATGAATCTCATGAGTACAGACCAAGAACAAGCACGAAATCCAAAAGGTATGATTTTGAATATGCATACGTACATTAAAGAGAGATTCTAAGGTAAAATGTCTTACATGTTGCCCATCATCTTTTGTGCGGCCACAGTTGTTTGAAAGTTGTTGTGATTTTTTGCTGCTTGTTCCTGGAACTCTTCTCTCAGCTTCTATATGGATGAAGTAATTGTGTCTTTAGAATTATGCTCCTGATAGTTCAAATAGTATTTCTTACTGCTGTTTTGGATGCTGTAATGTCATTTAAATATTGGTTTGTATAAACTGTGTCTGTCTTCTTTACTCATGTGAGCAGGCAATAATTCTGTGACTTTTAGAAGGATTTTTTTTAATACAGCTTTCTGCTTAGTCATGGAAATTTCACATACACCTATCCTCGATCCAAAAAATTATGTATGAATCAGTCAAAGAGCTGACAAGCAAACAAAAATAAAGACCCCCCCCAAAAAATATTGAACTCTTATGATATCCATAGTTCCTCAGTGATAAGGCAACAGATTGGTCTTGGTTTATATTGAGCTCTGACAGTTTGGTACAGGTATATTCTTCAAACTTACAGTTTTTCTGAATACTTTGGTACTACATTTACACACTTTAATGAAGCAGTAAGAGAATCAACACTGGCAGACCTGGTGTTTGGAAATGCATAGGCAGTTCTTCACATTAGGATTATATTGTAGTCCAATAACTACTGAAGGCAATAGTTGCTGGAACAAGGGGGTAGGAACTAGTTTTTGGATGTCAAGATAATCATGAACCTGAATCAGTCTCTTCCAGACTCTGTGTCAGTGAAAGTAGGCAGTATGAAGGCATGATTCATTAATTAGGTGTCTGCTTTTGGATGAGATGAATCCTTGCCTTGAAGTGCCTCTTTATCTCAACTTGTTACAGAAACCTGTTACAGGATGACCTGTTCATAAACAGATGCCTTCAGGAACTCCACCCAAAATCTGGTTGAAAATCAGCTTAGCAGTGAACCAAAGCCACTCTGTCAGTTGATAGTGTTACAGAAAGAACATATAACCGGTCCTTTCTCCAGTTAATCTGAAACCAAGAAAACCAGAATGCAAATAATATATTTCATCATTGATCAAGCAAAATTCTTAAATGCATATTGTATTATAAGCGCATAAGTACAATTGAAATCACTAACATTCTTAATGTTTATAAGAATTGTGCTGTATTTATGTGAACAAAAATCTCACTGAAATCAGTGGCAACTGCTTCAAATGGACTGCAGAACTGTCCCTTTAATGTTTAGTTCTTTTAAAGTATTGTATATTTCATGTTTCTTTTCAGTACACTTTGAAACGGTGATCAGGTGATCCAAATCGATGGGTTTTTTGTATTTCTGTTGCAAGCTGCTCACCTCAGACATTTATTCCTCTCTGTTGTTCCGCACAAAGAATGCGTTTAAATGTTTGACAAGTGATGCCAAAGTTAAAAAAACAACACTGGAACAGTTTTTAAAAGAGAATGTTGTTTGTTTATGAATTCTCCATCAGTAATTTTAAGCCATTTTTCAAAATCTGTCACAAGTGTAAATATGGCTTCAATAGTACAAAATAATTTATGACGTTTGTGTCCAAAGTGTAACTGAGAACTGTCTAAATGGTGCCATTAACAAGGAAATTGAAATGAAATCCATTTGTTAGGATATAGAATCCAAAAGTTTCCTTGTTTTTGTTTGTTTGCTTTTCTTGAGAAAGTTTTGTGTTCATCTTAAACTGGGAAAAAAGAGGGAGGAAGTGGAGAGGAACATTCAAATATTTGAAAAAAGGTGAAAGTAACAAGTCAGATTTGGTCTATATCAGGTTTTAAGAGCATATTAGTGCATTACTTTCTGAAATGCTGGACTGCAGTTTAAAAAGTAGAACAATCCCCTGTTATCTGTATTTATGCAATTGAGGAAGGCATATAATATGAATTTTGACACATCTCCTAAATATTGTGTTTCCTGTTTTGATTTTGCAGTGATGAACAGCAGAGGGATTATTTAATGGAGAGAAGAGATCTGGCTATTGATTTTATTTTTTCTTTAGTATTAATAGAAGTTTTGAAACAGGTAAGAAGTTCTTAAATTATTCATTAACTACTAAATTATGGAAATGACCAATACAACCTAATTTTAGGATTCTTCTTTCTATTTCCATCTTTCAGAGTCTGATAAAAACATGAGATACATCCTGCATGCTTGTTTATGGCTGTCTTTCTTGCACCTGTAGGATACATAGTATTCTGTGCTCACCCAGACTTTGCCAAGTCTTTGGAGCTAAAGTGTTTCTCTTCAATACTAAATAAACTTTAAATGGCTGGCTCATTTCAGCTGATTAGTTAGCTAGATGCTATTTCAGCTGATACCGTATTTGTGTAGGGAAGATACCCAGGAGTAATACAAGCACTAAGTGTAATATATGTGTACTGGTTATGTTTTACTTTGTGTTTTCAGATCCCACTTCATCCTGTAATAGACAGTTTGGTACATGATGTTATTAACTTGGCTTTCAAGCACTTTAAATACAAAGAAGGGTAAGGCTCTTTTTCACACAAAAATTCTAAGATAAAAAATTATTTGCTGAATTTTTTTAATTGTAGCAGTTTAAGCAGGATGCTTTCTCAGCCAAGAATCCTTTCTTGTCTCTTGCCTAGGTACCTTGGTCCTAACACTGGAAATATGCACATTGTTGCAGATTTATATGCAGAAGTAATAGGTGTTCTAGCTCAAGCAAAGTAAGTAAAATTGAATACCACACATAATGGAAACCTGAGAAGTTTTACTTGCTTAGCGTATGAATATTCTGATTTTCTCACTTTCTTAAAAGATAGCGTAGGAATAAATCATTTCAGCTGACTGGCCCTCTGTTCATCCAGGTGTTCTAGAGCATAGAACTCCAGGGAATCACAGGCCTTCTGCATCTAGTCCAGTGATATTGAATAAATTTGGCTAGACTACAGAAGCATTATTTTTCATATCTCAGCTATGACGTCTGTGGAAAGCCCAAAGGGCTGAAGAGAGCTATTTTAATCAACCCTTTTTCTATATGCTATTTTTCACTAGCTGGGCGAACCTAAAAATGGCTATACTGCAACATAGCAACATTTTAAAGTTTCTCTCTAGTTATTTCAGTATAGAACTTAATGCAATTGCTTCTGAATCCTTCACCCTGCACTTCTTAGCGCAGTAAAGACAGAAAATACTTTGTGCAGTCCAGTCTTAAATTTTGAATCTGGAAGCAGAGAGATTCAGAAGCTCACATACCCAATATAACGTCTCATCATACACTTGCCACACAAACTAAACAGAAGAGTAAAATTTACCACCTCAATATAGATCCATGTCAGTGATCTCTGTCTCCTGACTTCTTGGTGTTGCTGAGAGTGAGTCTGCTCTATAAGACCAATCCACTAAACCGAACTTATTTTTTTAGCTTGATGTAAGCAAACCATTTTGAGTTTCTGGAAATCATATGACTTTGACAGACTTCAGCTAAGGCCTTACCCGGACTTCTAAACTACCTGGGTCAAAGGCAAAAGGCGAAGTGACATCTGGATCTGAAGCTTCAAGCTGACTGTCAAAGACAAGATATACCTGTTCTCTATAAATACTGTTTTTCTTCTCCAATTCTGAAGGGCCTTGCTAAAACATTACTACCACTGAAGGGCATCTTCCTGCCAACCTGTTTTTTTCAACTCTCCTGTGTTCCTTATCAGAGGCAACAACAACAATTTGTTACGTGCTACACCTGCCCATGAAAATTACATTCTTTTCATTTTGTCTCAAAAAGGATGGGAGATCCTGTTGGATGATCTTACTGTGTGTTATTTTTATGGACAGTGTGTCTCAAAAGACACCTCCAATAGACTCATGAGGGAGATCAAAAATGGTCACAGACCACCTCATCCTAAATTGTTGTAGTTAATGCTTAAGTGTTACTGTAATGGTTATTAGAAAAAACCCTGAAGGGGGGAATAGCCTAACTGAATATTTTCATGGTTATCATTTAAGCATTTTCTCCTGAAAACATTGCACGTACTATCTTTCATCTTGGATTTTTGAAAAACATGTGAGGGGGTTATTCTAATGATAATTGTTAGCTCTTATGCAAAAGGGGAGCATGGTAAGAAAATAATTCAAAAAGATGTGGTTATCCAAAGGGATTGAGATCAGGCTGTATGCTTCGTTGTCTTTTCTCAGTTTGGATTGAGATCAGGCTGTATGCTTCGTTGTCTTTTCTCAGTTTATCAGAAGTGAAAGAAAACCTAACAAAAAGAAATCTCTTCACATACTGACTGAAATGGTATTTTATAACTGAGGTTGAATCTTCTTTAGGTTTTTCCCCATTTATATACCTTACAATGCACTTCAAATATGAATCTATACTTTTTTGTAACTAACCAATGCAAATTCATAGATTTCCTGCTGTAAAGAAGAAATTCATGGCAGAGTTAAAAGAGTTACGGCATAAAGAACAAAGCCCATATGTAGTTCAAAGCATTATCAGTCTTATAATGGGAATGAAATTCTTTCGCATTAAGATGTATCCTGTGGAGGACTTTGAAGCTTCTCTTCAGTTTATGCAGGTAAAATTCCTAAGTATATAACTGTGGTTACCAGACCTTTTAGAATGGGCTCCCCTTCATCTTTCCTGTAATACTGCAGGAGATTTTCCACGTGTCATTCCCACATAGATGTATGTGCAGCTACTTTCTGTTTGTTCTGAACCTCAGCGCTCCAGTCTTCAGTCTCTGGATTGTATCATTCCATACGAACTTTTCATCAGCCTTATATCCCTAGTCCCTAGATCTCACCCTCCAACAAAAAGAGTTTTGGTTCTCTAGACCCCAGACCTTCCACCCTGCCAGCTGTTCCTTGCCCTGTGACCCTGCCTAGCTATGTCTCCTTAGCTGCTCACTGCCTCCAAAGTGAATCTTCCACCCTTGACATAGCTGCCAGAGAGGAGAGGAACTTCTGATGGAGAAAAACACAGAGGAAGAGACAAAGAACTGAGGCAAGAGCTGGATGGAATTTCCCTTGGATGTGTTGTCTCCTTCCACCACACCTTCACCCCCCTTACTGTAGGGTGCATTCTGTACCCACCTGGTTTGGGAGCCACTAGCACAGAGCATAGTTTGACTATCATGAATGCTTTAAATTAACAGATTACACCATTTTGTAAAAGGAAAGATTTATTTAGCTTAACCTTTTTATTCTCGTTTTTTCTTGGGATCACCCTCATGGGTACATGGTTTGTAGCCAGTCATCCAGTAAAATACACATTTTATGTAAACGTCCACATAAAGATCATCTCATGTGGTGTCAATGGAGTAAAAAATCAATGTTAGATGCCCACAAATAAGGATTTGACATTGGAATACAAATACACATGTGTACAGACACACTGAGCCATTTCTCTTAAGTCCTGAAGAGGAAACAGTCTACTTCAGTTTTTCAATGTGTTTTGAACCATATTTAGCAACATATTTAACAACACAGAAACAGCTACTTTTTCTTCTTACCTTATGCTTCATTATATGAACATGTCTTAGTACGTGTTGACTTAATATAAGTTATCCAGAGCTGGCAAGATACCAAAGTAGTGTGTGTTCAGTGCACATGACTAATATGAGTGAGTGACTTTGTGGCACAGCTTTATGGCACAGCACTGCTGGGATCCCGTGTTCACTGGTATTGAAATCAGTGGTTAAGCTCCTGTGTAGTAGACTCAAAATTTGGATGCAAATGATCTCTGCCTTGCCCATGACTACAGTATCTCAGCACCAAATTAATTCTTATGTATGCTACAATGCATCATAAGATGCACTGTGTGCGTAAGAAAACCAGTGTTGCTCAGTTTGGTGAAATACACCTCCAGTTCGGTTCTACAGGCAAATTCGTCTGTTAGAGTGTCTACATGCAGTGCCTCAGCTACAAGCTCTGTCACACCAGCTCTGGTCTTGTAGAGCTGGACACTTTCACATGGTGAGCTAATCTCAGGAGCAAACTCCAGAAAAGCCAATCT
This sequence comes from Pluvialis apricaria, assembly GCA_017639485.1. NCBI lineage: Eukaryota > Metazoa > Chordata > Aves > Charadriiformes > Charadriidae > Pluvialis > Pluvialis apricaria. The sequence goes on from CM030007.1 coordinate 25,488,957, forward strand.
TCCACCACGGAGTCCAGAAGCCACCCAGGAACGCTATTGTACTTTGCACAGGAGCCTCAGCTATGTAGCAGAAATGGCCAGAGTGACTGAAGCCATGTGGTGTAGAATCCTGATTGCAGCCAGGAAAAATTATGCATGGTCTAAAGTGTAAGTTGCTCTGCACGCATGTGCAGAAAAAAAGGTCAGTGGGGAACATCCTTGTCATGTCAGTGGCAGTTTGGGCCTTGGACCCAGCGAGGAAGAAGTAACTGGAGCAACATGATTTGTCGTCCTCAGAGAAGTTGTACAGAAGCACAAGAGTGGGTGGATGCTTATCTCCCCTCCCTCACTTCCTGAGCAGCACAGCTGTCTGCATGGTAGCTTGCTGCATGTTTAGGATAAAAGTACATTTTAACTTTCTCTCTCAATCCCCAGTTGCAGGCTGGAAATTGTGGTGGTTTGCTCCATAGGTCTCTTCCCTCACATAGCACAGTTCTGTATAGACCCTTAATCTGCAATGGATCCTAGCAGCGAAATTTATCCAAAATATTTACAGTAAGATTGTTCCTTCCCTTGAGTATCTTACCAGAGCAAAACGTTCCTTTTCTGGCCTCCCAGAGTGTTGTGTAAAGGAGTCCATGTGGACTGTTACTCCCGCTCCTGAAGGTACACCCAAGGAAGGCAGGAGGTCAGGCCCTAAGTCCAAATCCTTTTCCATGCCCAGAACACCACCGGGCACAGCTGGAATCGGTGGAGAGTTTGTGGATTATCATGGCTAGAGCAACAGATCCTTGATCTTGAGTTATGTCCTGCTTTTGTGCTTGCTGCAAAAGGGAGACTTAGAAGTTAGTAGACAAATGTTTTCTGTGGGATTTGCAAGATAAAAATATTCACTGACACTTCATGTGCATTCAGCAAACATTTAGAGGTCTTTATTCCAACTGATACGCAATTTATGTTTCTTGTTTTGTTTTGTTTTAGGAATGTGCACATTATTTCCTTGAAGTTAAAGACAAAGATATCAAGCATGCACTGGCAGGACTGTTTGTTGAAATTCTTGTCCCCGTAGCAGCTGTGAGTTTATTTTTCAGGTCGTTTGCATAATTTCTTGAAATTAGATAAAACAGCTTGTGAAATAGTGTTTTATTAACATGAAATTTTCTTTCAGGCTGTTAAAAATGAAGTGAATGTCCCCTGTCTGAGGAACTTTGTTGAAAGCCTGTATGATACAACACTTGAACTTTCCTCACGAAAGAAGCACTCATTGGTCAGTAACCCTAAGAAGCAGAGGCTAAAACTCTTTGTCAGAAATATCTCTGAGCAAGACTCTTGGGAAATTCCCAGAATTGGTTGCAAAACTTTTTTCTGCATTAGGCTTTATAACCAATACATTTCTATTTGCAGGGAAGGTTATTGTGTTTGCAGAAAATAACCGTGTTTATTTTATTCAGAATATGATCAAAATCAGTCTGAATCAAGCAGATGTTTTCAGCTTCTGGGTCTGCGATTATTAAACGGTTAGGTTTTCTCATACTTGTTATGTGTAAACATTAGGAGGAGAAGAGAAAGAATAGAGTTCACTTCTTGTCAAGCAAGAACAAATGAGGCATGTGGGAACAACTTTCACGGGGCTTAAATAATACATTGTAGGAACAAAAAAATGTATAACACATGCCCTTTTAAATCCGTAACTTGGCTACTGTGCAGCTCCCTATTTCGTTTTTTTCTTGTGAGATGAACAGTGGCACTGCAGTGTATTTTTGGAAGCATGAGTTGATCTGAATTAAATGAAGATTTGAGTCAGTTTGACGCTGGCCGCCTTAAGCAGTCTGTCTCTCCAACTGGGTCAGCACACGTCAGCACTGCAGCATTAGCTAATCCATTTTGAAGTCTGGGACCTTCTAAGTAGAGAAAGTTGTCGTTCATCCTCCCTCACTCTATGGGCAAGTCAAAAAGACGTCCCTGTTCTCAGTGCTCTCGGCAAATGCTGGTCACTAGCGCTAGTGAATCTGCGGGGAAGGCTGCAGGCATGTGCTTGAGCTCTCTGCCACTGTTACAACAGTCCCAGGGGAGAGTCAGAGCATCCCCTGGGGCACAGTCCTGATCCAGTTTGAATTAGTGGGAGTCTTTGGATGGATTTCTGATTTCACTCTGCTTGTGTTTGTGTGGCTCTATTCTACTCTGCCGAGTTAATAAAACATTGTTGAAACTGCAGCAGTGTAAGAGCTTTGCTGTACAGTTTTTACACTAAATAGAACTTCCCCAAACTGGTGGCCGTACTTGCCAAAGTCAATACTACATGCTTGAGAAAGGATTGCACAGCTGGGGCTTTGTGTTTGATTGCTTGTCTACACATACCACACTGGAGGCTACATAGTTAAAAGTGACAAAATGGAATAGATTCTTGTGAGGGTGTGATTAGAAATACAAACATTGCGAGGAGGAGGGGAAAGGCAAACAGTTGGCAGAAATAGCTGCAGTGCATATTTTCAGGCTTCCAGGAAGAAAGCACACTCTTTCGAGTCCGCAGAGGACCTTCCTTTCCAAGATCAGTGTTTTCTGAATCAGTACGCTCCCTGTACAGGCAGGACGGGGGCATTCATCTTGCCTCATTTTCTGTCTAAATGTGTCTCATCTGAGCTAGTCATTGAGGTTCTCTTGACAGTGAATGGAGTGAATTAGGAAAGTCCAGGAGATGATTTGTATATGCCCTCCTAGTGCTCCTCCTTAGGATGGGTTATAACAGTCTTGGGATGTTACTAAAGTCTGTGATCCTGTCAAGTACTCAGCTATTGTAGTCATAATGTTAATATGGTAACAAAGTCTTCCGTGAGAAGACTTCAGCTGTCCTCTCCCATATGTGTTTTGGACATGAAGATTATAAAAATAACTATTAATGTACATTTGCCATTTGCTCAAGAAACTACGTCTAACCAAGCCATAGAGATTTATGTTATATATTACAGGAACAGAACTATAAAGTCCTAATTAGGTGTATTAACATGACAACTGAAACAGAAAAGTCTTGCTGAAATAGAAAAGTCAGTTTGCATTTTAGCTTATTTTTTTTTAGTGTAACATTTGCAAGATGAGTGTCAAAGTAAGTGTTGACAGAGACCAGATTCCAGTATTTGAACTTTTACGTTCTGCCCTGCTACTTTTTATTTTTCATTTTGCAAGATATAAGCACCAGCAGATCCAGACATTGCCTGTATTTTAACACAGTTCTTTAGGGTGTTTGACACGTCTCTCAGTAAATATAGTGACTCCAGATTTTAAGGAGTAATAGGCATCTAAACATTCACAAGTCCCAACAATCTATGTAGGTCCTGTTGTTATTATAATGAAGTTTAGTTATTTCCATGCAATCATTTCTCAATTAACTGACAGAAATTAGTCCTGTGAGTCTGTAAAATTGTGGCCCATCTTTGGATTTATTATACTGCTATAAGCAGGCATTTGGTTGGTTTTAGTTCATCCACAAAACATATCTGTAGCAGCTTTAGAGAAAGGTTCCTTTTAAATTGTACTGCTTAACAATGTGTTTATGTTGGCTAACATGTATTGCACAAAATGGAGGAGTTAGAGCTTTACGTTTACAGTAGCTCTATTGAGTTACGTTTATGTTGTATAGACATGCAAATAATATGGTATCGACATTTATTTCCTGTTTAGGCTTTGTACCCTTTGGTAACATGCCTGCTTTGTGTCAGTCAGAAGCAGTTCTTTTTAAACAGATGGCATATTTTCCTCAACAACTGCCTATCCAATCTCAAGGTTAGTATCTTCTGGTTTTAATATTGTATTAAAACTTCAGTATGCGCTATTGATCTGTTGCAAACCCATTTTAGGTAAATGTGCTGAATTATTTGTATTATCTGATTCCATACATAATTTTATTCCCGACAGTACAAATTCTTTAGCTGTGCAGATTTTTCAATAACAAAAAAGTATTCTCATGCCTAGTTTGAATTTCTGCTGTTTCTCTAACTCAAGCCAAGCCTTAGTCACACAGCTGTGAAACAGGCAAGATTGTTGAAAGTTATTAACTCGAGTGACATACCAAAACCAACCCAGTATTAACTTGCTTCTTTTCATAAAGGCATTCTTAAACTTGTGATTACTTATCAGAATGGAACCAGTTGCAGGACACTGCCTGTTTCACTTCGTTAAGTTGCATTAAAAAACCCTAAACTATTCTAAGTTGTTTCCTCCACATATCCATTCTTACTCCTTTACCATTTGTTAGGTCTTTGAAGTTTAAGAATGACTGTCCTCTGCAATCTGCTGTGGTTCTTGGCCAGCACATACTGTTCAATACATATATGTTAGTTAACGTTACTACTGCTCCGTGTTTCTTTTACTTGTGCAATAACTCATGTCCCATTCCACACTTAACGGGGATCCATTGAAGGGATGGTGCTGTGCCTGCCTGAAAAGGCCAATGTAAGAAGCACAGTATCAGAAGCGGTTAGATCAAATGAAGGGCCTCCAAACTGCTGCTTGATGAACCAGCGGTTAGGAAGCTTCTGCAAACGGCACAGGTAAAACATGCAGCCACTTTCTCAGCTCAGAGGCAGACCGTGGAGGGAATCTCTGTTCTCCAAAAGTTGAATTCCCAAGCTTGTCAACAAGGTATATATTACATACTTTATTACTGTTGCTTTCTTGCTGTGCTTTGTCTCTGTCTTAATGAAACAATTTATATTGACTCTCTTCATATGGAGCCTACCATTGGAATAGCTCTTCAGAATGTTCATAGTCTGTTTGAAGATTTCTTTCCACCTGTACCTGAATTACTTACTTCTGCTGAAGGTGTATTAGAACCTTACTTGCAAAAAGATTCAGAAAATAAGCACGTTGTTATTGCAACTAATTTTATGGATTTTTATGAGGTTATACAGGCTTTAGAAAAGGCAGCTGCAGCTGTAAGATCTCTGAGGAGTCAGCTGAAAGTTAGGAAGATCCTGACAAATTATTTGAAGCCTTTAGTGAAAATATTAGAAAGTTGCTTCTAACCTTACCAATTGAAAATCAAATTGGAATTCACCTTGCCACCTGTAATTAATTGACATATATTCAATTCATAGGGCTCATAGCCTAATGTGGGGGCATATTCAGTCTTTAGTTTGGGGAGAAGATAAGGTAGCTGAATAAGTGGCTAAATTAAGAACAGGTTGGCCACTCCTTCTCAGTACAGAGGAAGAGATGCCCCGACCATTGAAGCAATCACTTCACCAGTCAGAGTGGCGCCTCAAAGCTCAAACCAAGCTCACACAGCTGGAAGAGGTAGATCAACAAGAAGGAGAAATCCTTCCATTAGAAGGAGAGTTGTGTACACCAGGACAGTATATGGGACTCCAAGATCTTCTGTGGGCTCCCATGAATGACATAATGGACCAAGTTTCTCAAAAGCCTCCATACCCATAGAACACAATCTCCTTCCCAAAGCCATTAAGGTCAAGCCTACGGTGGGAAAGTGAAAAGGTTTATATTCTAGTCATAGTTCTAATTTTACTATAAACTGGCAAATCTGTGATCTTACGGAAACAAACTTTTCTCTTTAATTAGTAAAGGAGACTCCTGCCAGGACATGGAAATACTTGACCCCAGCCAAATTCTGGCCAAAGGTCGTTTCATACTATCTTGTTGAAAGCAGTGTAAAAGTTAATAAGTATCCTGGGTTTGAAATGTAACATTTATCGTTAACTAAACTTTATTTACAAAAAGCTATTCAAGGCAGGAATTCTATATAGGAGAGAGTAAAAGCGCTGTGTTTTATTTAGAGGCAAAGTTTTTCAGTGGGAGCAACAGTTCCTTGTTGCCAGACTACATGGGACAAGGTGAAAGCTCCAGTACAGTTTGAGCTGAGGGTGCAGAACTTACTTTACCAAGAATGGGTCAAACAATGCCTGTCTCAGGAGTGAATCCATGGGTACCAACACAATATCCTTTTGGCCTGAATGGGCCAGACCTAACGCCATATTATTGGAAAACAGAAATGAAGGAATTAAAGAAAATGGGCCTCACTCCTGGCAGTCCGGTTTCTCCTCCGCCAATCACAGAAGAAGAGGCAGAGGCATTGAAAAAGAAATTTCTAGAAGAGCAAAAACAACGGATAAAAGCGAGCAGCGCTTATCGTTCAAGAAACAGAGCAGATCCTGGCAGAGCTTTGTCACCAGCTACTCCCATGTTCAAAAGACCCACGTCAACTTCAACAAATTCTTCGGCCCCAAAAGTGAGTTGGGCACTGCCAGCAGTGGTAACGGAAGCACACCCAGTGCCAATACCTCCTGTTGGGAAAGTGAAGAAGGTGTCAGATATATTAGGCCAAATACTCCTTGTCCTAATAGGATTACTGGCTGGGTTTTTCTTTTTGATAAAAATCCTCGAAATACTGAAGAGGCTCAATTGGTAGTGGACTTCTCTCACTTTTCCAAAGGGAGACACGCTATGTGCTTTCGAAAGTATTGGGCACCCAGCCACCATGCACTTGCACAGATCTTGCCCGTGGACATGCCCATGATTTCCCTGGATATTTCTCAGGCTTTTTATCATATTCCTCTCAATCCTGCTTCTGCTATACAGCTTGTTGTTTCTGACAGAAAACTGGTCTACTATTTTTGGAAAGCTCCAATGATACTGGTCTCAGCCCTTTTCTCCTCCATCTCTTCTGTGCTGCCCTCGCAGCTGAACTGTCTCATCGCTGGAATATCTGGGCTTTTTCTTATAGAGATTGCTTGTCACACAAGCTCTCATTACCTTAACTCAGTCATCCACAGTGTCTGCTGTTTTCTTGAAAGCTTTGGGGTAAGAATAGACTTTGATAAACGTACTCCATCACCTGTTGAAGAAATCAAATGCTTAGGACTGAGATTTACAAGGAGTGACACGATGATACCTGATGAAAATGGATTGAAAGTAAACAGGTTATTAAACAAATTGATTGTAACAAATGTTATAATTTTAAAATACTGCAAAGATTAATAGGCCACGAAAACTTTGTCATTCCTTTTAATACTTATTCTAACCATGTGCTACAACCATTGTATGCTGCTATAATAAACAAAAAGGATTTTCAATTTTCTGTACTGTAGAAAGCTTTATTGTATAAAATGTGTTGTCAAGGAATTAAATGGAAATTGCAACCCAAGGACAGAGTTCCTGTTCCTAAGCTTGTGGCAGATGCTATGTTGGAAGTTGGAGCCGTGTCCCATATCATCGGCAGGTTGTCTTCTTTCCATTTTGCAGGACCTAGACCAATACACATTCAAGAATTGGTGATGGCATTGGCTGCAGTTTCTTTAATCAGGCCACGGTCTTTAATCATGCTCTTTGCCATGCAGACAAATGTTGAGTCACAGATTGCCTGTGGGGCAGGCAAATCTTACCTTGGGTCAAAGTGTACTGGACTCCTTCAAAGTTTAACTCAGCAGATGGCCCAACACATGGGTGGCCATCTGATTGGAATGCATATATTTGTGCCTTACTCAGAAAGCCCTTAAAACTGCCACCGAAACAGAAAACTGCGTATGACCAAAGAGGTCCAAAGACAACCTTGTACTAGTTCAAAAGTTTCCAAAAATAAACAGCAGTCCAGACAGATAATCCAATTCAGTCCATCTGATCCCAGATGCCATGTTAATTAGGCCAGCCTAAGCATCCACAGATTATTGTCCTTTCACTTTTGAATGTGTACAGTACATTTATTTATCTACTGTGTTCTTCATACTGGGTCTCCACCACAGGGCAACAGCTTTTGAATTGATAGAATCAAGTGAAGACGAGGTTTTCTTTTCAGAGTCAAATTGAAGTGGTTTTCAAATAGAGATTTTAAATTATAACATGTATCTAATTTAACTAACAATACTGGGGCTTTTTAACAACTTATGTAATACCAGGAGAGGTAGGTCAGATGCATAAGCATCCTGCAGCTACAGGAATGGGGTACTGGGCAGCTGTGAGGCTGTATCTTTTTGTAGTGTTATTATGAAAACTCTGAACCTTGACATCCGTTAAGTGCAGAACTTCCTTTCTAATTTGTGTCTGAAGTTTATTCTTACATTATATATTTCTCTAGAATAAGGACCCAAAAATGGCTCGAGTTGCACTGGAATCTCTGTACCGACTACTGTGGGTTTACATGATCAGAATTAAATGTGAAAGCAATACAGCTACCCAAAGGTAAGATGCTGTATTTGTAGTGGCCATCAGGCCTTGTGGAGTGGATGTTGCCAGTAAAAAGGCTTTGCAGTTCTCATTCATTCCTTTGAATTGAACCTATTCCTGTTGTGAAATAAAAATCTCAACTGTACACAACAAAATACTCCATTTTGTGGTACTGTCAGTTTTTCACCTATTAAAATTACTGTATAAAGTCTTTCTGCTTTTGAAAGAACTAAAAATCACTCTTTACCTGGTTAAAGTTAGAAATATTTTTATAGTGGCATGTCATTGACTGTTTTATTGTTGCTTGTAATGTAGTAATGAAATAAAATGATTACACAGAATTTATAGCAAAGGATCAGAACAAAATACCCTATTACATTTTCATTTCAAAGGAAATACATTCCAGACTTTCTAAAGGGAATAGGATTTCCAACTTACGTTTCATGGTAGATGAAGGTCTGCAAGGTCCAGCAATGTCTAATGCTTTTTTTTCCTTCTTTTACAGTCGACTTATTACTATTGTTACAACACTTTTCCCGAAAGGATCCCGTGGTGTTGTGCCAAGAGATATGCCCCTAAACATCTTTGTGAAGATAATTCAGTTTATTGCACAGGTATGGGAGAACCATGCATATGTCTTTCCAGTTAATGAATAACTTGTTTTCCTAATAACAAATTAACAAATAAGTAAACGTGTATTGTCTGAATTTTTTGCAACCCCATTGTCAGTATCTTTCATCTAGGCAGTGACACAATTTTAAATTGGGCTGGGGCAGACTTCATTTGAACAACAGGTTTTGATAAACTTCATTCCACTGAAAACGAATAAAAATGTTTTCACTTCAACTGAAATGTATTTTTTGTCAGTTTTTGGAATTGCCAGCATGTCAGAAAATGCATTTGTTGACAGACGCTGACTGTCAATAAAGTTCAAAATAATAAGCCGTATTTTGTCCTGATACTGAATCATTCCTATTATATAGGACAATGGGTTGCACTGCTTTTAAAATGGTAAGTCAGAGGAAAACCAGTTCAGCATGTAGTTGACACATTTAGTTTTCCTTGGTTCAAGTGGGAATTGCTAAAATAAACTAACCTTCAGTGCTGGAAGTTTTGTCTCTTTTATTACTTAAATTCAGAAAACATTCCCATTGAGCAAAGCACTTAAGCACATACTTAAAGTCTCTGAATAGGAATGAATTAAACAGATGCTTAAAATCTTCCCTGAACTGTGCCATCTGTGAACAAGCTCCTTTTATATAAAATACTATGTTAGTACCATAATTACCACAGTTTAAATGAAATAATTAAAAGCTTTATTTCCAAAATGGATCATTTCCTATTTAAATGCTACAAATTTTTGAGTTTGTCAACATACAGCAGTGTTGAGAGCTTAGATCTGATAATATGTTCTGCATACTTCTGAAAATCTGTTTTTCCATATATTTAAATAAATCCTGAATAAACTCTGGTTTTCAGCATTCTATTGCCTTAAAGAAAATAAGTAGCAGAAGTGAGCAGCTTAATAATTTGTAATATTTTTACTATTTTAGGAACGTTTAGATTTTGCAATGAAAGAAATTATCTTTGACTTCCTTTGTGTTGGAAAACCAGCAAAAGCTTTCAGTCTCAACCCTGAGGTATGATTTGTATCTGCATTTTTTTGAGTTAATATATACTGCATTGTGTTACATTTACTTTCTGATTACATTCTAAGCATGCATTCACCTTTGTCCAGTTTTTGGGCTAAGTATCGAACTTGATTTATTGGTAAAATACATCTGTGGACTTTAATCTGTGAAATTTCACTCTGTTTATGCCTATCTCATGATTGCTCAGTGGAGATTATCAAATGTGATATAGTGCAAATGTACAAAGCAAAAAGATAAATAAAACTATTGATCGCAGCGTCTCCTTATCACTCTGCTGTTGTTCTGTGCAATGCCTTAAACTACCTTAATATAAAAATAAATTTTCTGTAACAATGTCAATGTTTTTCAAAACAGTTTTACTGAAAAAGTGCACATGATGCAAGAAGAACTGAAGATGTCAAAAAAGAAAAAACTAATAAAGTTTTATCACTCTAACTGCTAAACCTCCACTAGCATTAGTGTCATGAGTCAGCTTCCTAGTGCTTTCCCTAGAGAACACAACCAGAAATTTGAAAAACTTAAAAATCAAAATAAAAGTGGCAAAAATAATGAAAAATTCTCTTGAAAATAATGTATGTGCTTATAATTTTGAAAACATTTGCATTTGAAAATTAAGAATAAACACGTGAAAGGTAAAAAGCAACTGTGATCATCTCATAAAATATGTCCATATTAATCTTTCAGTATTAAACAGTGATTCGCTAAGATGTTAAAATAGAATGAGTTACCTTACAAAAATTGTATTTGATAGAAGAAAATATTTGGAAAAGTAGATTAAACTTTTTACTGTCAAAAGCAGCAGAAGTAAAAGGCAAGCTTTACTTTGAGCACAGCTTTTACCCTTTCTTCAATGGAGTAAAGAAAAATGAAACGCAGCTCTTGAGCAGGCAGTCCGCACTGCGTTCTAGGTCAGTCACCTGCAGTATCGACTGAGGAAGGTCCTGCAAAGGACGTTGTGTATTAGCATTTCATGAAACTGAGCTTATAGGGAAGGGACATAGTCCTTACCTTCCTGATGAATCAACATCTGAAATTTTACAGTTTCTCAACAATGTAGATCCGAAAACAATGGAATAATAGGGCTACTTTTTGATGTGCATAGACTTCAGCATTCAAACAAAATACCCATAATCTATGTAAATGCACCTCTGGGAGACTGTAAGTAGGACAGCCTCTGAGTTTTTGGAATATGTTCCTGGGAAGTTGAAACATTCTGGTCTTTCAGCCGTTGCAATACAAAGCCTGCACGTTTTCTTCTGGTGAATTCCCTGAAGACATTCAGGTCGCTTACCCTCATCTTTCTGGAATTTTCACATTGCAGTTTCAACGCTGAGCACCATTCCAGACTTTTCACACAGTATGGTCAACCCTGGGGCCTTTCAAGACAGTTATTAATCTTTTTTCATAATGACCACCTAGGACGTTTGTGTTTAACTGAAGGTCCAGTTAAGATTACTAAACTCAAGTCAAATCCACGTGTTTTGTCTTGAAGATAAAGAGATAATACACTAATGAAAATGCTTAGAAATAAAGATTTGAGAGGGGAGAGCACTGCTCAGAGTGCAGATATGAATTCACAATTTATTTCATGGGTATTTTTTGTAAACTATATCAGACTAGTCAATGTAGTGGAGATACAGAAAAAATGCTGGCAAGTACATACTCAAAATTTCAAAGTGATTGAAGAATCTGAGTAGAATATGATTATTTGATTATGATACCCATTCATCTTCTGAACTTTACAGAGAATGAATATTGGTCTGAGAGCTTTCTTGGTTATTGCTGATAGCTTGCAGCAAAAAGATGGTGAACCTCCAATGCCAGTGACTGGAGCTGTCCTTCCCTCTGGAAACACCCTCAGAGTGAAGAAAACGTATTTGAGCAAAACTCTTACAGAGGAGGAAGCTAAAATGATAGGTCAGTAAGAGAATGGAAAATATAGAAACTTGGATGAGAATGAATGTGAAAATGTCTTCAATACCTGAGCAGAATAATGTACTATTTTGAAGTATTCAGTTTATTTCTTTATTGTAAACATTTACTTTATTGTGCATTCTAATGAAATATATGGTTTAGTTTATCAAATATTGGGGTTTTTAAATACTTTAAGGAAAAGTCGTATATAAATAAGCGGTAGCAACCTTGTGTTCTGGGGGAGGTAAGTACACAGATAGTGAAGAATTAGCTTCTTTCGGTGCTGAATAGCTGTGTTTACTCATGGATATTCATCTTATTAGAAACAGTGCCTGTGTTCAATAAACGTACCAGCTTTGAAAACCAGCAGATTCCTTTTATATCCTCATTTTAATTGCAGTATCTCACACCAGGTGAGACTTTCAAAATGGCAGAAACTTTTAAATGTAAAATAAAACTGAACTGAAGTGCCTAAGTCAAAAGCACTGTTACCTTGAGTTTCCTTTGTAGTCAATGTAGAGAGAGAACTGTGCGCTGTAGGAAAAGAGCTTCTGTATCATGCCCTGAAGGTGCCTGGTTTTGCTGGCAAAAGAGAAAACTTGGCTACTCACCTTAGCACTTCATTAAGTCCCCAAAATTACGTGAGTGAAACAAACTCTACATATTTCGAGACCAGTGACAAAGAACTGTACTGTTGCTAGATCGTTGTAGTAATATCAAGAAAATAAGCAATGTAAGACCCACTGCTGTCGAAATGTACAACAGACATAGTATTTAGTGCTATCACTAACTCGGTTCATTTTGATTACTACTCATGCATTTGATAATAAATGTTTGCACTATTGAATTCTTATATTTTATTAGGAATTTCTTCACTATTTTATGGTACAATATTCTAGTTTCCATGTATAACATGTAAGATTAAGCTAGGTAATTCCTATATTTTCTTTTGCCTTCTACGCTGCCATTGAACTTTTGACCATATCAGATACGAAAATTGATATAATTTTGAAATTCTAAGCTTGCATTGTCTTTATCAAATAGGAAAAGAATTGACTAGAGAATAGATGATGAAAAATACATTGTGCAGTGTTAATATATGAAATTTCATTAAGAAAATTAAAATTTTAGCCTTTGATGAATATAAAAACAGTTAATTCAAGTTTTATTTTTAAAGTATTTGATGCCCATTGGCTGCTGTAATGCTGTATGTCTAATATTGTTTTTCACATAGAATGTCATGCCACTAGTTTCCATACCAAATAAGTTTTAGGAAAGCTCATTCAGATTCCTTTTTTTTCTTTGCCTGTATTTTTTAAACCTTGCTACTGGATCAGAGCTTTTACTTTTGTCATGAAAAGTCACAAAATATGTTTCATAACTTGGCAAACTATGTGGCTTCTTTTGACTATATAGGGACATATGTTGACTGGGTTTTTTTTAAATTTTTTTCCAGGAAAAGTATGTGTGTGTGTATATATATATCACTTGGGCTATTTTTACATACAGTAGCATTCTTTTTGGAGAGGGCAATATAGTCCATCTCGGAATCAGGATACCGTTACTCGTGGAATATGCTATCTCATGAGGAAAACATTTTTCTTAATTCATGCGGCACAGCATGAGTAAGCAGCTTTCTTTGTCAAAATATATATATCTGTAAATATCCCAAGTTATACAAAAATGCCTATATTTGCAGGTATGTCATTATATTATTCTCAAGTAAGAAAAGCTGTGGACAACATACTCAGACATCTTGACAAGGAAGTGGGGCGGTGCATGATGCTAACCAACATACAGATGCTCAACAAAGAACCCGAAGACATGATTACGTGAGTGCTAAAGAAGAGTAAATGCCATAAAATATTGAGATGTAATTTCAGAACTTTTTCTCTATTTCTGGCTATCATGAGTCATCAGAGAAACAGCAAGAAACAGGAACGTTTAGCTTAATTAGTGTCTAGTTTGAAAAACTGTTTATGACAAGTTGATTGTAATTCTTTGCATGTTGGAATGTTTGGAATTGGACTGATGCTCTTGACGTAGCCAAAATCACGTGTGAATCCTATGAATGTTTAGATGGTAGAAGTTGAAAACCCAGAGTGCAAAACCTGTCAGCCTACACTCAGAACACTGTTTCAGGGTATATTTGCATCTTCAAAATGAATGCAACAAATTCTGTAAGTCCCTATTAATAATAATCTTTCAAAATTCCCATTACTATTCATGCCTGTAATCAAAATCAAATCTTAATTAAAAACTGAAGTAATTTTGTGATAAGAGTCTTGGATTTAAGCAGTACCCCACTGGAACACAATCAAACCAGTACATCTCAAGCAGTGTTGAACAGCAGCATTTTACACTCTCATCCAAAATTATTAATGAGGAAAGTTTCCTGGAGAGAGTTCTAGCGAGGTGGACATCTAGTAGACTTTAGAGACACAGAAACATCATTTGACACATGCAGAGCATAGATTGTAGAGATCCCAACTGTAAGGTGACCTTGCATATCTTTCCTGTTAGAGGGGTGGACATGGTAGTTATGCTAGAAGAGAAACAACCCCTGAATCCCTGGAAAAAAAATTGAGGTGTAGTGAAAAGGACACTGGTCTCTTTGAGATCGTTTTTTTCATATACTTTCAAAAAAAAAAAAAAAAAAGAGAGAGAACTTGCAAAAAATAACCTTAAGTGGTAGATAGAATGCAATGACTGGCCAAATTCAACTACCTTTTACAGCTGATAGAATCTTTATGTTTTAATGTCATTCCTCTGGCCTTGTTGCTGTGACTATGTAATTAAGATTGTAAGCTCTTTGAGTCTTTAGCATTGTCTTACTTTATTTATATTAAATGCCAATATTGCTATCCAATAATATTTCATATTTTTCTTACAGTACTACCCAGTATACTGCTCAGTACTCACAGAACGTTTTCATAACCATTTTGGGTATCCAGGCTTTTGTGAGAGGGAAGGTGAATTTTGAAACTCACATTTTATTTCCAAAAGATAATTGCACAGTAAAACCTTGAGCACTTAGATAAAAAGTGTACTTAACCTCAGCTGTAAGTGTCCATTCTATGGTTTCTCAGCATCACCAAAGTGTTTATTTTTCGAGGCAGTGAACAAATAGACTTAAAAGAGTTTTAAATTTCAGGAAATCTTATAGCTTGGTAGTAATTTTTGCAAGAGATAAAAATTTTAAGGTTGGAAGATCTAGACGTATAAGTTACTGTATTTTTGTCTTGTACATTATATCCAGATGAGTTGTAACAATATATACATTTGAAAGGAAAAACACATTAGAACATATTTTTACTTGTTATTCCAAGGACAAAAAATATCTGGGATGCTTAATTATCAGTCAATCTAAAATCATGTGGACTCATGAAACACATCATTAGCTGTTACTATCAGCATTTAAAAAGGCCCTTTAAAAAACTGCATTTTGCATGATAACTGGAAAAGCCAATACGTAGCTTTTATGTAATTGCTTATCATTTTATTCCCAGAACTTCATGCTTCACTGGAGGTACATATGTATTTTGAGTTCTTACGGGCTTTAATACACAGATACAACACTACATTTATCTGTATTCTAAAGTTATGGCTTTTGTCATGTTTACGTATAATGTTATTGTGTAAACTGAATATCATAATGATATTTTTAATAACAAATAAAATAAGAATCAGGGGGAAGTAGCTAGGCAATGAATAGTCATAACATTTTCAAGTATACAGATTCTGGAATTTTCTTTGGCAGTGTTAGACGTGCTTCTGTATTTAACATCTGATCCTTTAAGCATTTATTGTGGAAGTAGTAAATGCCACTCTGAAGAGTCTTACTAAAACCTTGACTAAGGAGCATCCTTTGCATCCTCCACTGGGATATGAATTTCAATACTGGTTGTAAACACTTTCCAACATGTAGTCAGAATAGGGCTTCCATTCTCCTAACATACAAACCTGTTCTTGCAAGTACTTTGACGATTTTTGCTGACAATACCTAACTAAAATCTGATACTGCTGGTATGGAAACACAAGCTTCCAGGTGAGGACAGCGGTCAGTGTGTTCATCCAGAGCTCGTCCGGTTGGATCCTGAGTCAGCCAGAGCCAACTGCAGAGCCCTGTGGGGCCCCTCGTGCCAGACACTTCGCCTGCCTGGTAGCTGAGATAAGCTGGGAACTTGAGCCTCAGATTTGGATCTTCTCCTGCTAGTCTTCTGAGCAGCTGATAAGCCACAAAACACCCACAGATTTTATATTTACAAATAATTACTCATTTTGCTTCATAAAAGTTTCCTCTCAGACTATTATTTTACTTGCCTCCATTTTAAATGCACAAACTGTTTACCCTTGCCGTGGACTGATAATAAGAAAACTCTGCAAAGTTCACTTTCCACTTCAAGTCAGCAAGGAAGACTCATTGGCTTGCCTGCAGATAAAATTACTGATAGCCCTTTACTGTTTACAACTATAAAAATATAATATTTTGCAGTAATTAATGTAACTAGTATTCGCATTGGTAAGAATAGTTCAAAGTTCATAACCAAGTTCTCAGACAAGATGTTGTGTTTTACTCCCTTTCAAGTCAATTGCTGACACCTTTCAAGTTCTATCTGTTAGGATATAGGATACAAGTACAATGAGATAGGGACAATTCATTGTGAAAATAGTTGCCCCTCATTGTACAGTTCAAGTCAATAGGTTAAAATCATATCATCATTTTATTTTATTACTGTAATACATTTCCGAGCTGATAAGTATATAGAGAGTTAAGAGAAAGAATGGTATTCACTAAAAAGCTGTCTTTAATCTTTGAATTAAGTAAGCCTAGTGTCGGTTTATGCCTTTTCTGTACCTATTATGTCAGTGAATGCTCAGTGTTACTCTATAAATCTTATTTTAGACTTGTGAGATGGTATTACGTTCAGGCTTTCTCTGTGACTGAACACAGAAGGTATCCAAATACAATGTCCTCTGCTGGGTGAAGAGACGGAGTAATGTAGTAAGCAGAGCATTGGGCTGGGGTGCAGGAGAACTAGGTTCATTTTCTGTTTTGTCACTTCATTTCAGTGTGGTGTTAAGTAGCTTACAATGTTTCTTGGTGTCTCTCTTTTTCCCCCATTCTTTTCTAGTTCAATCAGAAGCTTATTAAAGCAGAAGTCTTTCTCTGCGTGTTTATAGTAGGGTCCCTAAATAGGACCTTGCTCTTTTGATTCCTCCAAACCATATTACAGGCTAATAATTAGTAATATTGTGGGAAAGACTGTAGTTTGAAATGCTGATATGCTTTGGTTATTTCTCTCTACTCAATCATCAACTAATAGATAGTTAAAAATGAGCAAATAAAAACCCACATTTTTGTGTCTGTCTGAAGGACTTCTTTAATCTGCATTTCTACAAAAAAAAAATATTGGAAAAAAGTCAGAAAACAACTGCATCTATTGTGAAAATAATCAGCAGCTGAAGCTTGAGCTACTTTTAGAAGATTTACGGACTCCCAACCTAGTTTTTGATTCATGCTGAACTTTAGACTCAGCCACTTTCCCAGGCTGTTAGGGAGCAGTTGAGCCATTCCACATATCAGAGCAGCCTTGAGGCTACTAAAACATGTGTTAGCTGATAATGGTTGCTAAAGTGCTGCTATCTCTGGTGAGGATCAACAGAAGCTCTCTGGCTATACCTACCTCTAAATTATGCTTCTTTTTTAATGTAGTAATGTGTGGTGTGTGATTTCCACAGATCTGTGCCCTATTGAGGGCAATTGTCTGGATGTTCAGTCTTGTTGGGCTTCTTACACATCTGCTATTTGCTTTATACAACTGTTGTAATATAGCTGTACTGTGATGGGGAACACCCCAGCTTTTTCCTCATTGCCTCATCCAAAACTTGCATCACGCAAATGCCAATGTTGATGGAGGAACTCTCCTACATTATAACTCCATCTTGATGTATCTGCCAGTTCCCCTCAGAGAGAAATAAATGAGTCATTAATAATTGATTTTTCAAGCACTGTATAGATACGATGCATGAAAAATGTCAAAACCAAACCCATTTATTCAATGGGAACATTTATTCGTGTTTCCTTCTTACTTCATTTATAGAGTCTAGCTCCCTATCCTGGTGATCTTACTAAGCCTCTGGCACTCCATTATGTCCAGACCTTTTCTGAAAAACTGTAGATGGATCAGTTAGCACAGTTACTTGTTAAGCTTAGTCAAATTTATGGTTTAATTTTTCAGCGGTGAAAGAAAACCAAAAATCGATCTGTTCAGAACATGTGTTGCTGCTATTCCTCGATTGCTTCCTGATGGAATGTCAAAACTTGAGTTGATCGACTTGCTGGCAAGGTAAGCTGTTGAAGCATTAAATGACTGCTCATGGGGAACAGAATGAAAAATGGAGCATTATTTAAAAAAAAATAAAGATTGTATAACTGTTTCTTAGACAAAACCATATGCTTACAAAAAGTAGTCTGATATTAATGGATACTTCATAGAAGTCCTAGCATCCTTTTACAGGCATTGTGTTTATATTATAGACTCCTAATTTCATAAGAGAGTAGATAGTTCATCAGAACTCTCTTCCACCAGTATATAGGTTACATGATATTCACCATTCTTCGTAATATTCAGATTTGTTGGCTTTTTTTAACCATCACAGTGTTCTAATTAACAGGAGAGAACATTTCTGTGTAGTGGAAAAACAGGGAGATACCTGTTTAGTTTTGATTTATTATTCCCGCATGTCTGTTTAATAAAACAGAATGTGCTAGATGTGGTATCTTTCTAAACACTTTTTAAATTGATAATGATTATTTTATTTACAATAATTATATTTTTACTATAAGACAGAAAATACAGAAAAGGATAAGTTTAAATTTCATATCCTCCCTGCTTGGGGTCCATTGAATTTATCTAGGTAGAATTCACTTCACTAAAAAGGTAGTCTACTATACATGACTGCTAAAACAGTTTAGGTTTCAGGACATCAGATCAGTGACTTACTGCAAATAATTATGATAACAGGTACTGGTCAATACAGAAAAGTCTGTTAGATTTCAGTTCTAGTCTCCGAGTCCAGCATGCGTTATTTATGTAAGTGGATTATGGTGGTAAATTGAGGCCCTTGCAGCATATTGCTCTCAGGTAACTGTGACAAAGCAATCTTTGCCACTCCATTCTTGCTTTTGAAAAGTCCGTGAGGAATGGCAGGTATGGGAGTCAGAGGGTTACGTGCAAGACCCTTTTTTTCTGCTCTGTGGACACCCAGCTCCCAGTGATGTGCTAAAAGAGTGAAACAATTAATTCTGCTAGCAGTAGAGAGTGCAGACAGCCGAACAAGGCAAAATTGCAGCCAAGGGTAGGTGTGCTGTGGTGCATGGCTAGCTTGATTTCCTTGTGTTTACATCCTCTGATATAAATCACTTGTGGGTTGTTTTAAATCATTACATTATCAAATTATACAGGTACCATATTAAAAAGTAACATCAATTCTGCTTAAGGGAAATTAAAAAGGACACGTTTTCCTTTAATCCAATATTTTAACTGGCTTTCTATCCTTAGTAATGGCCTTAAAAGGTAGAAGCAAAGTTGGTAGAAAGCACATACCTATTCTGGTCACAGCTCTTCAGTCACAGAAGATTGTCCAGGTCAGATCTGTCACTACTCCTAAGAAAGTTTGGAGATTAATGTGGATGTCTTCATAAATGGGTACTTCGCTCATTAAGTCTCACAACTGCCCATATAACCACTGGTCTGTCTTTATTCTATCATCAAACTTCATGCAGAAAAGGTCAGTTGGGATTCTTTAGTCACAGTTTGTAAGCATTTTTTGGGTAATTTCCATGCTGGGACAATGCAAGCAGTAGGTCTGTTGGGTTATCTGGCTGTGACTGTGAGAAGAAGTGAGACATCAAAAGGACCTGAGGACACCGTCTCTAGAGCAACTTTGGAAGCAGTTACATGCTCAGCCTTTCCCCAGCAAGGGGATCTTTGGGAAGCTCTTCTCATCTTCTGCATGTGCACATGCTGCAGCATCTTTGAGACATTGATACTGTTTTAAATCAGGTTCTCAAGTATAAGCAAGGGAAACACAATTAAGGTAAAAGTAAGTGGATACATAATAGGTTGGAAAGCAGTTAACAGACAGTTCATGGTTCAGGAGATGTATAGGATGATGTTGAAATAACCAGGTCGGGTCTCAGTATTGCAGGGCAGGATCACAAACTGAACACACAGAAAAAAAAGTGGTGTTCCTATGAAAAGGCAAACCTTATTCACATGTATAAATAGAAATAAGTCTAAAAGATTTTTGAAAATGTTCTTCTGGTCTAATCAGTGTCAAGGATGCATGATTTGGAGAACATCCAAGCTGGGGCATTGCAGTTGAAGAAGAGACTGTCCAGAGAACAACAGAAAGAAAGATCAGTGGGTCAAAAGATTTAGGTCTGTTTAGTCTGGGACAGTGTGGACTGAAAACAGTCTTTAAAAATATAGCTTCAGAGAAGAAAGTAACAAACTGTTTAAGGAATTAATACCTGGCTAATCTTAATCTAAGCCTCCAGACTATCCCAGCACCAGACCTGCTTCTACATTCTTTATACTGTCCCATGTTTATTTGGGTCCAGATTGACTGCTTCTCCCAATTATGAAAAAGTAGCCCTGGGAGGTAAGTCTTTGCTGTTCTAGAGCACACTGCATTACAATATTGTGTCTTTTCTGGTTCAGAGACTAAAATCAATACAAGGATAAAAAACTTTGAAGAGGTGAGGTTTCAGCTCCTCTCTGTTTCTGAAAAGAACACGAGAAGCTGTTCTGCCAGGTATTTGTGTGGAGCTGTGTTGTTGGGATGGAAAGCTACTGAATATTTTCTTTTTGCTAAAGATAAAATAACATCTTTGGGTTAATGGGTTCTTTTATTCACAATTTGGTTTGAATTTTTGATTCTCACAACAGATGTGTCTTTTGGCTGTTTCCGGGAGTCGGTAACTCGACAGCTAGACTTTCTTCCAGGACAGCTGTATTCAAATTATAAGCCATAAAGCAGATGTCAAGTATATACTGTACCTTTTGCCCTTTCACTGCCCACTGAAACCATTCATTAAAAATTCCCAAGTAGGTCTTAAATTTAACTGACTCAAGTGCAAACAAACAAGGCATATATTTGCTCCCTCAAGCTGCCTGTGGTAATACACAGATGCATTCTTATGTTAAATTTGAATTTCATCTCATTTGATAATGCCCTTGCACAGTAACTTGGACATAGAGATGCATGTCTTCTGTATCCCCTTTTCCATTATTACTTTGTGTCATTGTGGAAGTCATTTCATGGATGACTTAATCATAGTCTCAGGGGTTTTGCTGGTTTTTCTGGTTTTGGCATTCCAAAGAGGAGACAAAAATGGTCCTTTCTTAGCACAACAGAATACTGTGTTTCCAAATTTATATAGGAAGTCACATGGTTATTAAAGCATAACAGTTATTTTTGGAGTCATATTCACCAGGGGTGAAGTTTCATGGCAGTTGCTTTCCTTTGACTTAACTGAAATGTCCCCTGCCTCCCAATTAGGCAGCTATAACGAACCAAATTTGTTATGAGCCACATCTCATCGTACACATACAACTGAATGGAATTTGCTTCCACTCCATTTGGCTGTTTTGGGGTTTTTTTCCTAGCTTTCTGTCCATTTCTTTATAATGCGTCCTCATTTTCGACTAGGTAGATTAAATGTAGATAAAATACTTTGAAAGTGAGTTCTAACACACTGTAGGAAATTGCAGTCTCATGGGTAATAAAAACAAAATACATCATAAAGGCAATGAACCAAAAATTGCAGAACACACTGATCTGAATTTGCTTTATTCTGCCAAGCTACCAACACAAAAGTGGCTTGATAATTTTTGTGTCAAAAGAAAGTATATAGAATTTTCATGTTGAAAAGAACTTCAGCATGATGCAAATATAGAAGGAAATAAGATTTGAAAACAAATTTGATCTACAATTGCACCATCTTTCAGAAGGACTTTGGGGGTGTCCGATGTGTTTAGAAAGGTATGGAAAGTCCTGAGGCTGTTTTTCCCATTTCCCTATCCTAAGTTGTTTAAAACATGAAGCAGTTTTTTAATTCAAGTGCTTCTTTTTATTTATTTTGAAGATTTGCTTTCAATAATTGTGATTTGGTTCTTGGCTAGTGATTCATTTTAACTGTTAGGCAGCTGAGGTGGTGCGATTCTTTTATTTTTATATTGCAAGTAAACAAATAAATACCTAAATTGTGAAATTAACCTGTAAGACTTTTGTTATCATAACTAAATAGAAGTTATTTTATAAGTGAGTAAATCAAAAGTATACTTGGTTCAGGGAGACAGCGAAGTTGCCAAATTATGTACTTTAAAGATACTATCTTTTAGGAGTGGAACAAAGACTTCTTTCAGATCCGTGAATAAGTTCAGGCGCTGTTGTAGCAAGAATTACAGTATAAAAACAGGTTAAGGGTGTTAATTGTGGTCAGTAATAATGAAACCGTGATAGCATCATTGAAATTTACATTGTCATTGGGAATTCTCTCTCAGTGTTAAGTTCACAGAGTCACAGAATGGTCAGGGTTGGAAGGGACCTCTGGAGATCATCTAGTCCAACCCCCCTGCCACAGCAGGGTCACCTACAGCAGGTTACCAGGAAGAACGTGCTCTTTACCACCATAAACACGCCTTAGATTTTTATTACCTGACATTTACTTTTACTTACAGGCTGTCTATCCATATGGATGATGAACTTCGACACATTGCACAGAATTCTCTTCAGGGTCTACTTGTTGACTTTGTTGACTGGCGGGAGGATGTACTCTTTGGTTTTACTAATTTTCTGCTACGTGAAGTGAATGATATGCATCATACCCTTCTTGATACTTCCCTGAAGTTGCTGCTACAGTTGCTTACACAATGGAAGCTTGTAATACACACTCCAGGAAAAGCTTCTGAACAGGCGAAAACCAGATCTGCAGAGGTATGAAATCAAGAAATCTGTGTCCTAACATTGATACTAATTGAAGGCAGAAGTTATGTTCCTTGGTATTGCTGTGGTTTGTGTATTTTGTATTTACTCACCTGAGAAGAATTTACTACGTAAGGTTTTTTTAAGGTAATTAGTTCAGCTGTCTTTTGAGGACAGCTATGTCCTTGTGTAACACAGCAGATGTTGTTGTTGTTGAGCAACATAAGAGAATGCATGTCAAACTGAAATACGCACATCAACAAAAGCACATAAAGTGAAATATGTGTATGTAGATGTGGCAGGACGTTTTCCCAGGACTGAAACTGATTGATAATGCTAGTGGGAACACTGAGAAGAGTGACGTGGATCTTCCCTTCCTGTAGCCATTTCATTTAGTTGATTCTAAAACATCAGAGAACCGGATTGTTTCTACAGCCTGCTGTCTCCATGTGTTACAAACATTCCTGGGAACTGAACAGCTTTGCTCATGCTCCTCCCATCTGCACTGTCCCACAGATAATTTCACTATGAGAGATGATTTTCAGGCTTCTTATCTCCTAACCCAATCACATTCAAAAATTTTCCTTTGGGCAAGCCTGATGTCTGCTTTATATCACAGAGGACCATTAATTAATAGGTAATAATAGTGTTACAAAAAATGTAGAAAAGGGAAAGCCTCATCTATTTCTCAGTAAATATTGTTACACTTTACTGATGGGCTGAGATTCTAGAGGCCACCTACCAGGATAAGGTGCCTGCTACAGGATCAGAGAAGGGCCTGAGGACCTGCTATCTGGAGTAGAAAAAGTGTGAAGTCTTCACAGTCTGACTTACCCATTCATTTTTTCGGTGGAGGATGGAACAAAGCAGATGGTTGAATTGCAAACCAGAGGGAGGCGTTCAGCCAAAGGACTCTGCTTGTATTGGTTTTGTGGAACGAGGTAGCTTAAAGCAACAAAACTTGGTTGTTTGAGGGAATGCTGTCAATGTCCTACTTCAGCATTTACATGCCCTCTACATTTTGTTTCTTTATATGTCCTTGTTAAATAGAATATTTCTTGGAGACCTGGTTTTCAAACACCATCATTCCATTTTCCCTCCTTGCACTGTTCTGCAGTTGATACCAAATGGATCCAGCCACAGGATACAGTCTGAAAGAAGCCCCTATTCTAATGTACTACATGCAGTCGAAGGATTTGCACTGGTTCTGCTGTGTAGTTTCCAGGTTGCTACACGTAAACTAGCTGTTTTAATTCTCAGAGAGATCCGTGCTTTATTCCTGGCCCTTGGCCAAGCAGAGGTATGATTTTACTTTTCTGGAACTTTGAATTGAAATTTTCCAAAGATAAAGCTCAAAACTGCTGTTACAGTTGCTTTTAACATAATTGCTGCATTGTAGCAGGTATGCGCTCAGTTTATAAAAAAGCATTTGGTTTGAGCTTACCATTTCTACTTGCCTTAATACTGGAAACCTTTCTGTGTACTCAGCAATGTAACATTAAGAACATGTGCCCTATACAAGAATTTGAAGAGAAACATGTACAGGAACTTAATATTTTCTCTTGGCATGATGTGAATGTGTAAGACACTGTAAAACTTTTTTTTACTGCATGGATCATTTTTGTATTGTCAGGATTATAAATTTATATTGGAAATGAAATTCATTCCTGTGGCATACCATTTTGTAGAAAAACACAGCATAAGACACATTTAAGATTGTTCACATACATTTTCCTTGTATAGTAAAGACCTCCAAGTCTTTTTTATGGATACAGAAATATGGAGAGTCATGTTGCGTGTTGGCGGTCACAGCTCAGTGAGCCATCTAAATGCCTAAGAACACAAATATGTGTGTTCATGGCAAAGGAATGCTTTAATAAACAGTAAGCTAATTTTTCGGTCTTTTGATACCAGCTATCCAAAGTCATTTGGGATTTTCTGATATGTGCTTTTGTTCGGTGAGCAGTGAGCTATAGCCACAAATTAACTTCATTTCGAGCCACAGCGTGGACTTGGTTCTGAGATTAATATGATAAAAAAACCCAAGATGCAGCTATCGTTTCCAATGATTTTTTTTTAGCCATTTTAGAGTCATGTCTTAATTTTTCGGTGGTTCTGTTTCATGTACCAGAAAAATAAGAAGTAAAATAATTTGGTCAGGAGAGGAGTTAATTTGTGTTCTCTGTGTTATGCAGGATGATGACAGGCCTATGATTGATGTTATGGATCAATTGAGTTCTTCTATTCTTGAAAGTTTTATTCATGTGGCTGTTTCAGATTCAGTAAGTACTACTTTACTGTTACTGCTAGTGTTTACATAGCGCATGTACATAACAAATATCAGACACGAAATACTGAAAATAAAGCTGCTAGAAATCAAAGAAATCATATAGCTTTAAGGCTCCAGCCATCTACCCAAGAGCTCCAAGGCTCCACAATGTCCCAGGCAATCTGCTCCATGACAATAATCATACTATGGATATAGAAGATACTACGTATATTAAAAAAAAAAAAAGCCCTATGAAAAAATGTATAATCAAAACTACCTAGATTGTGAACCTGTGACCTTCATCCAAAAGAACCATTGAGAAAGTCTTGTTGCCAGCACACCATCTAATGCTTGGGGCGCTTGGAAGTTACTCACTGCTGTCGTCTGTTCCGGAAGGGAATAAACTTTAGCTCCCTTGTGTGCTTACAAGTGACCCAGCCTACAAACCTAAGCCTAAGCTCTAGAGTAATTCACAGCTGGGGTGAATCCCTGCTTTTGCTCTCTCATGGGCCTGATGAGTGCCCTTTCCTGAGGTAGGAAGGGCAGACCGAACTGGTGGTGAAGTCAGGCCATTGTGCAGCTGAAAACAGGGAAGTTGAGGGGTCAAAAACAGAGCAAGCAAGAGACATTCTGACTCTGTAACCCAGGAATTTGGAAATTCAGCTGAAATGACGGCATCTGGGTTTGGATGTTGCCGTTTCTATAGGTGAAGGTTTGGATTTTGTGCTTTAATTCTATGCATTAATAATACAGCAAAGCAAGTCTGCGGCCTGCGTGCCTGGTTTCTGACAAGTACAGCAGAGAGTGGTATTTTAGTGATTACTTTTGTAACAGTGTATTCTGGATGCAAGCAACTGTTACATCCTATTTGAGGTCCAATAAGGGAATAATGATGCCAAAATACATGTGTTTTAAGTTTTCATTCCACAAAATTGTTTTCTTAAGACAAAATTTAAATTACAGTAGAGAGATGGTTAGTTGATATGAGAACCCTCTTTGGCACTGAAGATAGCAGGTTTCAAAGTGGATTAAAACTGCTTGAGTGCCTGCTTCAGCCTTTTAATTCCCTACATGCATATTCAAATGCCCTGATGAATAATGAAGAATATTTATTAGTAGCATTGGTATTTATCATACTGTAATAGCACGTAGGAGTCTTAACCATGAGCTAAGGCTCTGTCAGGCTGTTCAGACAATGAGCATATGGACAGTCTCTGGCTGTTACAGATTGCAGTCTCAAACAAGAGACAGTGGATGGGTGTGGGAAGCAAGGAGAATAGAAAGTAACAATGAGATTATATTGGTCAGCGTAATCAATAGTTATCATAGGGTTTAAGGGCAAGTTATTGTGCCTATTGCAGTAAATAGGAGCTTTAAGGAAGAACCAGACAGGGAATAATGAGGTAGCTCTTGTCAACATTTGTAAAAAGCTCCTCCTGAGTGAACGTCCAATATGACAGGAAGCGGAAAAGTGTTGGTCTAAAATATCCAACAGAAGGCGGCCATGGAGCTTGAAAATAAAGACGAGTACTGAGGGGGAGTGTGGCAAGGAATAAATGACTGTCACTGATTTTTTCTCTTTTCTCTCCATAGACAACAATCCCATTAACACACAGCGTGGATTTGCAGTGGCTGGTGGAGTGGAATGCTGTCCTAGTAAACAGCCATTATGATGTGAAAAGTCCTTCCCATGTCTGGATATTTGCACAGTCTGTTAAAGACCCATGGGTTCTCTGCCTCTTCAGTTTTCTTAGACAGGAGAATTTACCAAAACATTGTCCTACAGCTCTCAGCTATGCTTGGCCATATGCTTTCACGAGGCTACAGCTAATAATGCCTCTTGTGGATCCAAAGTAAGTGTCAATCTGCATTTAACTTTCATTTTTATGGGTTGTGTGATTTTAAACTAATATTTTTTTAGTCTCATGTTTCAGTATCAGTCTGTAAGTCCTGCAAGGTTCTACCCAAACATTCAGTTTCGAGTTTCATGATTGCAACTTGTAAGGTGGAAAACTCTAGTTTTCTAACTTCATTGATTTTCCTACATGAGGTCATGTCGTGTTGAATAGTGGCTGGTGGCTGCATAGCATGTTTTATTCCCTTTTAAAATATTTTAACATGCTGTGTAATTAAGACAAAATTATTTTAATAATTTCAATTTATTTTAAAATTCTAGTATTCCTGTTAATGCAAAGAAAACAAGTACAGCAGGCAGTGGAGACAACTATGTTACTTTGTGGAGAAACTACCTTATCCTCTGTTTTGGAGTAGCAAAGCCCAGTATTATGAGCCCAGGACACTTGCGTGCTTCAACACCAGAGATCATGGCTACCACTCCTGATGGAACAGTGAACTATGATAATAAGGTGATGCATCCTGTTTCAAGCAAATTATTCATTTAGGACAGTTTTAAACTGTGTCTGCATGCAAAATAATATCCTGATTAAATTATTTCAGTTTGGGGAATATTTTGATATAAAGAAACTGCTTAAGGCACATAATTAACAATTAAAACATCTGTATAATCTTTATCAACATAACATGTCAATAAATATTTGGCAAAAGCTATGGCACATTAAAAATATTACTTTTTTTTCTCATTCTGGATGATGTATATTCAAAATACAAAAGTTCTGGACATATGTGTTGAAGTTAACTTCAGTTTG
Source organism: Pluvialis apricaria (assembly GCA_017639485.1). Classification (NCBI taxonomy): domain Eukaryota; kingdom Metazoa; phylum Chordata; class Aves; order Charadriiformes; family Charadriidae; genus Pluvialis; species Pluvialis apricaria. Next base: position 25,516,601 of record CM030007.1, read on the forward strand.
TCATCCCCTTTCTTTCCTTGTAGAGCACTCCAATTTGTAAATTCATAACATTATTAAGCAATAAGGCAGATGTCTGAATAAGCATTGTATACCTGTCAAAGGAAGGAATATTATATGAAATACAGTTTCAAGTAGCAGCAACCTGAGAGGAGCAGTACCTCCACAAGTGTAATTACTGGAATATTTTAATGAAACAGCATATTAAGCAAATTACAATAATCTGAATGAAAACAGAGAGATTTCCGAGGTGTATTTATTTGCTAAACCTTATCAAGATGATTGTGATGTAGCAGACATCCAGTTAGGCTGGTGTATCAATATCCATAATAGTAAAATCATTTCAGCATATTTTTTAAATAGATATTGATTCTCAGACAATGTTATTTTGTAAAAAAAGGTATTGTATTTGCTTGATATTGATAATCCTGACAATTAAATATCAATGATTTCATAATATATTTTAGGCTATTGGAACCCCATCTGTTGGCGTCTTACTAAAGCAGCTAGTGCCTTTGATGAGACTTGAAAGCATAGAAATAACAGAATCACTTGTATTAGGATTTGGAAGAACAAATTCTCTTGTTTTCAGGTACTTCCCCACTTATCATATTCTTAATTATTTGACTGTAATTCAAATTCATTACTTTTGTTGTAATTTAAATATACTCATTTTTTATTGGCACTTTAGACATCAGTGTTTATGTATTGATTAGAATATTGATGCTTTTCAGAGGACATCAGATTTTGTTTACAAATATATTTTTTTTTAATTTAGGGAATTAGTAGAAGAACTTCACCCACTAATGAAAGAAGCCCTAGAAAGAAGACCAGAGGTTAGTTGAGGAAATTAAATGTACTAGTTTGTTTAAATTGCAAAATTAATTTAAAAGTAGTGATTTTGTCTCCTTGAAAAACAAAGAAGTTCTTTTGTACTAAGTAACAATTTAAGCTCTGTGTGCAACAAGAATTTTATTAACTGTGTGTAAGAACATAATTTAAAGTAATTCCATGAAAAATTAGTTTAATTTAAATTCTTGCAAAATGTGCAATATAGAAATCTATTCTGAGGAAAAATTTCCAGTTAAATATGGAACCTCCTCATAGGGAATTCAGATATATTGGAAATCTGCTTTCAATATCTGGAAAAAGTACGGCTGGGCTACAAGCACATTTTGTGGCAGTGTTCAGATGTGCTTTTTATTTGCAGGGTAGGCAGGGTCATCTGTTTCAATGTCAATGTACTCTCTTTGTTTATTCTAGATACAGCAGGTTAACTGGCAAAGTCGTCATTGTTTTTACTTTCATTATAGTACTGTCCTTTGTTGTAATAGAAAGTATTGCTAGAAGGGATCCCAAGACATCATCCAGTCTGTCCAAGGGAGGATGAACTAGTCTTGTGTCATTCCTGACAGATGTTGTCTAAACTGCTCTTAAAAACCTCTGGTGATAGACTCTGTGTCTTACTAAGCAGTTTAGTCACCGAATGTGTCTATGCGACTAAATGGAAAGCCATGGGGAGAGCTTGAGTACAGGACCTGAGTTCCTGTTCTGTTCAATTTTCCCTCCCTGGCTCTGTTTTGTATCTTTCCAGTTGGCGCCAAGACAGAAATCTGAGGTGGCGCTGGAGGTAGCTCACTCCCAGGAAAAGGCCCAGAAGGCACCAAGCCACCAAACTTGTCTTCCACCAAACCACCCCAGCTGCTTTTCCTCTGCTGTGCTTCCCCTCATCCCTTACATCCCTGTGTGTAGCAGCCTAAGGGCCGGGTTACAAAACCACTGCTGTGGCTGCAAAACACCCCTCAGGTTAGAGCAGGCAGTTTGTGATAAGGAAATACTTAGTGATAATGCCTTGGGCCAGAGAAGCGTTGCACAAGTCGCTCTAGGCAACATGGTCATAGCCAGCCTTCTTGGGGGCTCCTGGAGCAGTGTGAATACGAGGCAGCCTATGCCGCTTGACTTTGGGGCCATGAGCAATCCCTGTCTGTGTTTGCCAGTATAGATACAGCCATGGTGCCCATGCAGCTCTGCTGAGGAGTCTGCAGGGCTACATACAGAAAGCAATGTTGCTGCATTAATGCTGTCCGCTACCAGGCTTGTTTACCTGGTTCTCAAGCAATTTCAAACTGTATTCACTGCTCTGTCCTCCACGGCAGTTTCAATAAGGGATCCTCGTGGTGACTTGGTGTGCTGTCCTCGCCTGCCAAGTCATAGTCTTTGGTGAAGAAGCCGCACAGAGAATGGTGGTCAGGAAGAAGTTAAATCATTAATAGGTGGACAGAGGCTCTCAGCTATGCCCAATATGGAAATAAACAAAAATTAGTTCACCCGGTGGGCACTTCATTCATGTTAAATTTGATGTGGACAATTCTTAATAATTCTGTGTCTGGCAAATGTCCACTACCATTTCCACTCTGTGTTGCTTCACACCTCAATTCACTTGTGTGCCTTCCACCCCTATGAAGTCTTTGATTTGAAGGTCACTTGTTTTGATACTCGGCAGAAGTGGATTAATACACATTAGTGCAGCCACTGCCTCTGCATTTCTGCCTGTGCGCTATTGAAGACTTGAAAGGCCTTTTCTGGAGACATACACATCCAGTCTACCCTCAGGAAAGGAATCACGAGAATGCAGAGGTTTACAGCGTGCTGTAAGAGCAAATTTAGCACACGGAAATTTCAGTGGGGGAATATGAGAACAAGAGACTGCAATGTTAATCCCTGTACTGCTTCTGATATGAAGAACTGGGCCACCTTCCTGCAGGCAGCACCACCAGTAAACCCAGGAGTCACTGTATGGGTCGTGTAGCTGTAGAGAACATGGCAGGCCTCCCTGTCAGCAGGCAGGTGTCCAACACGTCAGAAATAACTTCCTTGAACTGACATATGCTGTGACTAGAAAGAGCACGGCCAAGAACTGCAGGGGTAAACCAAAATGGACATTACACAACATCCACCATGTGGGCACTGGCACAGAGCTTGCCAGATCGCCTCTGACACCGTTGCAGGAGGCAGCAGAGCCTGTTAAACTGCTTTTTTCTCTACATGTGCATCCTGGAACCTTTAAGGTGTAAAGGGAATAAAACCAGGGCTCTAAATAGGACAAGTGAAATGGCATAATGATTTGAACAAAACCTTTGGCTAGGATGCTGCAGCCTGCCAGTCCTGGGTTGGAATAACCGGGGAAGTATCCCTTCCTTTTCCCAAGTATCTGCTACTGGCCATCAGCAGAGCCAGAGTACTAGGCGAGATAAGCCTTTGATCTGTATTGCCATTCTTACATTCAGAAGAGGAAAATTTGAGCTTTCTCTGAGCTTTTGTTGTTCTGGCAGTGAATTTCTTTGAGAGCAATAGCAGCATTTTAACCGCCTCACATTTTTTGCTTAGTGGAGATGTGGGATACAAAGAAACAAGTCAATTTAGCCCTTCAGCAAAGAACAGGCCTTGTTACATTCACATCTTTCAAGGCAAGATAGAAGACAGAAAGGACAGCTTTCTAGAAGATAATGAGATACAATGAACCAGTTAACAACAGAGTAGTCCTGTTCCATGGGAGGAGTGTGTTAACTGTGTGTACCACCACTGCAGTCAACACATCCAAGAGTGTACTAGACCGGAGTCTGCTAGGAGCTAACTTGAATATGGGTGATCATGTAGCTGCAGGATTGCTGAGTTCAAGAATGGAAAATCACCAAAATATTTTCCTGGCATCTGGATATCTGTTCTGCATTTCACAATGCTTCCAGCACCCAAAGTAGATGGTGTTAACCTAACATGAATATCCCTGTTACCTGAAGATAGCATGGTTTTGGGCACAGGAACCTTGAATATTAATTAATTTTTATCCAGTATGTCGTTATTTCATTTTCACATTTTCAATGAGGACTAAGGTAGCTGTTAACCATTTGTTCAAGAACAGTTACAAAGACAAAAATTTGATCATGTTTAGTTCTGTGTTGCTGTATAAGCACACTGTTATGACGAAATATCCAAAAGCAGTCAAGTTCCTTCATGAAGAAAATGCTTGAACTGGAGTTCCTAAATCTCACTACTGTGCTGACATTTCTGAAGTTACTAGTTTTTAATGTGTGCACCTATGCATGTAAAAATTGTTGTTTTTTTAAATTCCAAGAACAAGAAACGTCGAGAACGCCGAGATCTACTAAGACTGCAGTTACTGCGAATTTTTGAACTACTTGCTGATGCTGGTGTTATAAGTGACAGGTAGGACTATCACTTGTCAAATAAGTGAAATAATTTTCAGTGTTCGCAACACTGAGTTTATATCATTATGTTCTTTGAAGAATTGTGAATTCTGTCAGATATTGAGAGATTTTTATTAATTTCTTCAGAAAGCTGTAGTATAACTACACTGTTACTCTGCATTAATGTACAACTTTCCTTTATGCTAGTACAAATGGAGCCTTAGAAAGAGATACATTAGCCCTTGGAGCCTTGTTCTTAGAATATGTTGATCTGACTCGCATGCTGCTGGAGGCTGAAAATGATAAAGAAGTCGAAATCCTTAAGGATATGAGAGCACATTTCAGTGCAATGATTGCCAACTTGATTCAGTGTGTTCCAGGTATGGTGCTAAATTATCTCAATGTACGATGAAATTGCATTTAATATATGTAGTGGAAAAGTAAATTTTTTTTCGGTGCTTTTTTCACTGCTTGTGAATTGTCATATAATGAATGTAAAGGGGAATGTGGACAAAAATGTGTTCAAAAGTCCATTAAGAGTCAAATAAATAAAACAGTAAAGCTTGTTGAAGCTTGTAATATGCATATGTATAAGAATCATGTCTTTAAAAGCCCAGCAAAGAAATTGTCTGTGACCTCTAGGGGCTCCAGATTTCTTTGACATAAGGCCTTATTTGCTTCCCTTTGGCTTTATTGCCAGACTGTTTATAAACTCAGACAGGGCTTGAAAAATATAGGTAGGTGCAGAAAAGGTACAATATTAAATGTAGTGAAAAACTTGCCTGAGGTGTTGAGACTATATCCTATGTTAGCTGACTCCAGCGGTATAGCAAAGATTTCTCCAGTTTATTTCATCCTTTTTATATATGGCAAGATCACTTCAGAAATGTAATGTAATCCCAATAGAAAAAAAAAAAAAAGTCTGCTGTAAATTCCATGTGGTTACTGGAAGATAAAATCTGGAGGTTACTCAGTCTAGGTAAATCTGCTATCTCCAGATCATTTATGACAGGACATGACATAACAGCATTGGTAGCAACAAATAAGAAGGAATTCCAAAGAGTACAGTAAGGGAATAAATAATGAACACGTTTTCATGTACGTTCCCAGTGTGCAAATTTTGTCAAAGTTGTATAGTTGCTTTCAGCTGTGAGATACATAAAAAGAATATAATAGTTGAAGAAGATAAGGAAAAGATGGCATCCCTGCTATTCTCGTTTAAGACAGTAAAAAAATACCCTTTGAGCTGAAGTTCTTAGCTGCTGTTAACAAAAAAAATACTTAATTTCTTTCCTTTATTCCTTTTCTGAATGATACTCATTAATGATATAGAAGTTCTTCAGTAGTTATTTTGCCTGGACTATTTGCAAAGGTGATCCTTTTAGCATTCATTCTCATATTCTACAAGGCACGTGACCAATGACTGCATGTTATATGAAACAATGAAACAGCCATGTTCTATGTGTTGAGAGAATACAATAACAACTGATGCATTTCAATAATTCAGAGATGTATTTTCTGCTAACAAGACAGCTTTAAAATACATCAATAGCTAACAAAGCCATAACATTTAACTCCTAGCAAACAAATGTTTATTGTGTCAACATCTGTCATCTTTAGCCACTGTTCATATTGATTTGTGTTAGTATTGTCTAGTTAAACTTTGTTGGCTTCCAGCGCAGTTTCTGGGTGAAAAATAATTGGCCAGTAGGAGTTTGCCAGTTTCTTTAATAAATGTAGTACTGCCTCTGCCGTGACTTTTTACTTAGGGGAATTAAAACTACTGTTTAAAAGATTTCTCTTTTTTTTCTCCACGTGGTTAAGAATTCATAGATATTTTTCATTTGCTGAGGTAATTTAGCTGTTCAGAAAATATACCACAGCATTGTCATAAACAAACAGGCGCCAAGTTTCTTTTATTTCTTGTCCTTGCTTACTACTGTATTAGAATAAGACATATGTATTGTTTGGGCTAGCATTTAAAAGATTGGAAAAAAACAAGTAAATATTTGCCACCAAAGGAATGCACAAGGCAGTGAAAAGCCTGATTCTATAATTTGTTCCTTGCATGCTGTTTCTAAAGTCAGATGTACATGTTTGTATAACTACACATTAATTCAGAACTGAAGGTTATTAGAAGTAAGCTACATCTTGTTCACATTAGATTTTTAAAAGGCGCTTAGATACTTTGGAGTAAGTGTATATTGAGCGTTTAAGAGAAACTCCCTTTTTGTAGAAATTCATGTCATCATCTCTGCCACATGAATGTGTATCTAACATTAACAAATCACAACAATTTCTATTTCTGTTCACTTAGTTCACCACAGGAGATTTCTCTTCCCTCAGCAGAGCTTGAGGCATCACCTGTTCATCTTATTCAGCCAGTGGGCAGGACCTTTCAGTATTATGTTCACACCGCTGGACCGGTACAGTGATAGAAATCATCAGATTACAAGATATCAGTATTGTGCATTAAAGGTATTAATGTTTCACTGTCAAAATCAGTAATACCAGTTTTCTAGTCAAAATACAAGTAATTGCGGGGTTTATTTTCTTTTATTTCACAGAAATTTGAATTGGGATACTTGATGCAAACTTGTATAGCCGTATGTATATGTACAGTGGTATCATAGAGTATAGCAGTATGAGCCACTGAAGTTATGCATTTTTTTCTTTGTAGACACTTCTCAAGGCTAATTATTTTCAAAACCAAAATGCATTTTAAAATTTTACGTAGCTGTTCATTAACAGGTTATCAGATTCGGTGAGAGGATATTAGGGTCTGAAATTAAATATAGTACCAATTGACTATCACATGCACATCTCAGGACTGCCTCCCACGCTTGCCTGGACACATGCTCAATAATAATAAAACACTTCTGCGGCGAAACCAGTTGCAATGCGCCCACAAAAGTAAACTGGGAAAATAATAACTTATGTACTTATTTAAGCTGCATCACTTGGTATACAACAATTTTAATTTCTGCAGAAAGATACTATTAAAAAATCTACGTATTTTAATTGTTTTTGTGGTTTGATCTGTAAAGATGGGGTAAAATGATAAAATTTATCTTGAAGAATGGGAAAACTGGGCTGTAATATTCCTGCCAAAACACTTAAATTCAGCATTATCTTGAAATCCAGTGACATCTATAGCAACATAATAATTGAAATCTAGCAAAATCAGCTGTTACCATTTTCACCATAGTTCCCTCAAAAATAAAATCAAGTGGCAGTCCTGTTAGCCTGGGCCTGGGCTCAGATCAGTTTGAAATGTTCATTCTTGTTACTTTTTTGTGTAACTAAAGTTCCTTGTGTTTTTAGGCCATGTCAGCTGTGCTCTGCTGTGGACCTGTATTTGATAATGTCGGTCTTTCCCCTGACGGATATCTTTACAAATGGCTTGATAACATTCTGGCTTGTCAAGATTTACGTGTAAGTACTCACCAAAATGCAATACTGGTGAATAATTTTAATCTCTGTACTGAGTAGAGAGTTTGTGACTGCAAGAACTATGACTGTATATGTTCTCTTTTGAGCAGGAAACAATAGCTTTATGCAAGAGTCTAATACAAAAGTGTAATTAATTTAAAAGCATTAAAACAGCAAAAGAATTATTATTTCTGAAAATATAATGTAGGTAAATAATAAGCCAAAAAAATTGCCTTATGGCTCAGTGTTGCTTGCAACAGAAATTTGGGGTTTTGATCTGCTGATAAAGAAAGGTTAAAAATGGCTTGAGCTCAAAAATATTTATATTTCTATTTGGAGGACTTCCACCCACCTGCTTCAGGTTTCTGTGGAATAAAAATGTGAAATCCCTTCCTGCTTGGTAGCACAGATGCTGAGGAAACAAATCTGAGTGAAAGTGAGTGGGTGGATCTTCCAAAGAAGTCAAGAGGATAAGTGAGTCAGGAGAGGAAAGAAAGATCTTTTTTTTCTTTTTAAAGAACATGTAACAGAATATTCTTGGAATTTGCTCTTCCATTTCTGTGAACAAGTGTTTTGACTTTGTAACTACTCAGTCGTATTTCTGTATTTATAGCTGATTGGACTATCTCTTTGATTAAGGAGGAGTAGATTGGTGATTTACATTATAGGAGAGAGAGAACAATGATCTTGCCTTTTGTGGTATCTTGCACTTTGACCTGCTGTTCTCTCTAAAGTCTCCTAACAGCAGAGGTGACTGTGATTGCTAAAAAAATGCAAACAGCAAAGCTTAAAGGCTTGTGGAGGAGCTAGAGGATACATGCTGCAGAAATGATAATTCATTAGGAAAAAAAAAGCTTGGACAAAGTAGAAGGAAGAAAGGATAGCTACGGAGAAAATCTTTCAGAAAGTAGATAAGATTTTGGAATGTTGGTAGGGATGGAGCTATAAAGGATATGTGTAAGTCGTATATATAATTGAAATTCTTATAGATGTGGGAGGGAAACACACAGAACATGACAAAAGATACACTTTTCCTCCTGACATGTTTTCATTATTATCAACAAATAGTATATCACCATGTGTAATTGATCATTAGTATATACCACTCAGAAAGTAACTGGGGACAAAAAATTACCTTTAACTTCTTCCCTTGAAGTGCAAACTTTGAATATGATGGGTGAAATTTGTTTCCCCTAAGGTAATCAATATAATTCACAATTAGTCATTGTAACGAAGGACTGTAACTAAACTGCATTGCCTATACAACTAGTTCAGATTTTGATGAGAAGGATCCTAACCGGTCCATTAACATTACAGAATCACAGAATCACAGATGGTAGGGGTTGGAAGGGACATCTGGAGATCATCTAGTCCAACCTCCCTGCCAGAGCAGGTTCACCTAGAGCAGGTTGCACAGGATGGCGTCCAGTCAGGTTTTGAATGTCTCCAGAGTCAGGGACTCTACCACTTCTCTGGGCAGCCTGTTCCAGTGCTCTGCCACCCTCAAAGGAAAGAAGTTCCTCCTCATGTTTAGGTGGAACTTCTTATGCTCAAGTTTGTGCCCGTTACCTCTTGTCCTATCACTGGGCACCACTGAAAAAAGACTGGTCATATCCTCCGGGCACCCTCCTTTTAAGTATTTGTAAGGTCCCCCCTGGGATCCCTTTTTCTGGAGTAATAAGACCCAATTCCCTCAGCCTTTCCTCATAAGAAAGATGCTCCAATCCCCTAATCATCTTAGTAGCCCTTTGCTGGACCCTCTCCAGTAGTTCCCTGTCCTTCTTGAACTGGGGAGCCCAGAACTGGACACAGGACTCCAGATGCGGCCTCACCAGGGCAGAGTAGAGGGGGAGGATGACCTCCCTCGACCTGCTGGCCACACTCTTCCTGATGCACCCCAGGATGCCATTGGCCTTCTTGGCCACCAGGGCACATTGCTGGCTCATGGTCACTCTGTTGTCCACCAGGACTTCCAGGTCCACAGAGCTGCTCTCCAGGAGGTCAGCCCCCAACCTGTACTGATGCATGGGGTTATTCCTCCCCAGCTGCAGTACCCTACACTTACCTTTGTTGAGTTTCATAACATTTTTCTCTGCCCAACTCTCCAGCCTGTCCAGGTCACGCTGTATGGCAGCACAGCCTTCTGGTGTGTCAGCCACCTCTCCCAGTTTTGATTAAATATCATTTGCAGTCTTTACAAGTAGTTACCTGCACTTGGTGACAGAGTGCTATTAGACATTAGTGTTGGTGTCCTAGTATTGTCCTCTACTGAAGGATCACAAAGGCATAGTTCAAGCCTTAGTTGTAATGTGTTCGTAGCAGTGGTGGTACCAGGATTAAGAGGTACAATGTCTGTAGGGAGAGCCGTTAGATTGCTTGATGTAGTTGGATTAAACATACAGGTTTTCATAACCCCAGGCTTACAAAAGGTGTTTTTCTTTGTCTGACGTGACTCTATGTTAGTTAAAAGAAGGGTAAACATGAAAGTGTGTCACTTCGTGAAACTCACATGAAGTAGGAAATAAACATTTAGCAAATCAGTTAACCGATACAAATGGAAGTTGCCCAAGAACACCTATCAAGTGTCTTAGATTTTCCACAGATTCTGCTTTCTTCTGTTCTTAATTTTGGAAACCCCCTTTAAAAATTTTTCGTTTCCATAGTCTTTGTACACACAATTTTCTTTTACTTACTTTGAATACTCCATTTTCCCCTTGTTTTGCCTATGTTACTCTAAGAATTGTAGAGAATGAACATACCTGATCTCACCAATCATGTTTTGACGTGTACTCATATGCTCAGGTTCATCAGCTTGGCTGTGAAGTTGTAGTCCTGTTGCTGGAACTGAATCCTGATCAAATCAATCTCTTCAACTGGGCTATAGATCGATGTTATACTGGATCATACCAGCTTGCCTCTGGATGTTTCAAAGCCATTGCAACTGTGTGTGGAAGCAGGTATTTATTAATCTGTTAATCTACACTTTCAAATGTAAAGAAAACTGAAGGTTCAGCTTGTGTCGTAAAGAATTGTTGGTTACACGCTTACATTATATCCTCTCAAACAACTTTTGGGGACTGTATCACTTTATTTCTGTGATTCTGAAAACAGGGTGGTGTGCTTGGCAGAAGATGCTCTTACTAAATGTGTATTTGAAATCTGTGGCATTTTTATGCTATTTTGCAAAATAATCACAACACGTTAATTTGAACATAGGTCATAAATTTAGTTTCAAAAGATTTGGCGTGGGTTTTCATTTACTTTATAAAAGGAAAAATGCTTTAAATGTTACTAGCTTGAAGGTAGTTGTTTTTTTCTTTTTCTAACTGGTTTTGCTTTGATTTGGTTACCTTTTCCTTTTCTGTAGACTGGTGTCATCATTGCTGCTAATGCTAAGCAAGCACAAGCTACACGAAGACACAAATGCAAATACTGCTTTTGTGTCAGGTCTTCATAAAAATTTATCCCTTTTTTGGTGTTTTTTCAAGACAAAAGTTATAGAGGCTTTCAGTGATAGTCTAAAAAATGAAGATAATTTGCATCTAATTAAAATAAATCTGAAAATTTTATTCAACAAAAAATAATTTGGCAAGATGTCTGATCAGCATAGTTCAATAGAGAAATACTTGGGTTATAGCAAATCAAAACAAGTCAAGTCTTTTAGAATTTATCTGTAATAATATTTTGTTCTTACAGGAACAACTAGACTATAGACTGCATTGTACTGAGATTTTAAAAGTATGAATGGAATTTTGTATTTGCAAATTCAGTTATTTTAAGAAGTTTTTTGGTTTAATGAACACATAAACATACCAGGTTTTCAGCCAGTCTTTTTTCCTCAGATTGTGTTACCTACGCCACTGTTTCCTAAAAATTAATCTTTCCCATACCTGCAGTAAAAATTGAGAGTGTGATCTGTATTATTTACCTTGAAGGGAAAGTCCGATTTCTATCAAATTGGGGATTTTTATTAGTATTTGAAAGCTGTTAACAGTTTTTCCTCTATCAACGTGTAGAGAGGCTACTGCTTAAACTACTTGTAAAATGAGCAGTAGTGTATCTCATTGCTGATGTCTGTCTTTCTACAAAGAAGCTACTTCCCTTAACTTCTTTTTTATTATTATTTTTTAAACTTAGTGGAAGGACAAAGAGACAGGCACAGAGGATGGATTGCAGCTAGTATTTGGAATTATCAAGAATGTCCCATGCTACACATGTATCTGCCATATTTTTTGACACTAAAATGTCCAAATATGGCATTCTGCAACCATCCAGGAGCACAGTAGCTCACATCTAGGATGAGAAATAGATGGTTCATAATTCAATCACCTGCATTTAGTGAAAATCCAGATATTGTGACATGGGAATTGCTTTTTCTGGCAATATTCTCGTTTAACATTTTAATATGTTTACCCTTACAATTAATATTGACTTTATAGATAGTGGACTTTTTGAAGCAGTTCTTCATGTTTACTCTTTGAAAACGATTTTGATAGAAGTGTCTAACACCTGGAAATGTTCATGTCAGAGATAGTGTCTTTTCTCCAAAGGGACTGTTTTAATTGCAGCTTGATTTAAGAAGTATTTTATGCCTTGAAATTTTTGTGCTACCCATCTTCTCTCATGGGTGTTGGACTGTTCTATAAAAACTTTATGTTATAAATGTAAATGAATTAACAGTTACAGACACAGGTATTGCATTTCTCACTGTGGGTAACTCAGTGCATTCCTAAGCATTAGTCTAAGGTAATTATAAATAATCCCTCCTTTCTTCCCATTCAGCAGATGGCCCTTTGATCAGGCAGCATGTATTCATAAGAGCTCCCTTTCCCATATTCTGGTGGTAGAACAGAGAAAAGAAAGCTTCTCTTTAGACCGTATTACAGAGTAAATCAGAGTGAATATAATCTGCATTCCTCACCAACATTCACAAAAATATGCTGTTTATTGTTCTAGGAACTATCCTTTTGATATAGTGACGCTTTTAAACTTGGTGCTGTTCAAGGCATCTGACACCAACAGAGAGATTTATGAAATTTCCATGCAACTTATGCAGGCATGTATCACCTACTTTTTTTTAAAGCAAGTAAATGCATGTGTCCTATCTTTGGGTTTTTGTGTGAAGTTCTTATAAAGTACTGTTTCTTTGCTTTATAGTTGTGTTTTGAAAATAAACAGTTTTGTCTTGGCTGTAATTACTTATGGGCATATTTATATAAAAATTAATGGAAAAATATTAGTTATGGTGTCTATCGAATTTTGGAGAGTATACTCCGAAGCACATAGATCATTCTCTGATACATAAGCTTGAAATGCTGACATTTCCTGAATTAATGAATTTTTATTGTCTCATTACATTATTTGTTTTCTCTTTCATAGATCCTTGAATCAAAGCTTTTTGTTTATTCAAAAAAGGTAGCCGAGCAAAGACCAGGCAGTATCTTGTATGGTACACATGGTCCATTGCCACCTCTTTACAGTGTCTCACTTGCCCTTCTTTCATATGAACTAGCAAGGATGTATCCTGAACTTACCCTTCCACTTTTTTCAGGTACCTGTATCTATTTGACATATTATCTACTTTACATTTTTTTACAAATGGTAGAGTGCTAAGACATTTCCACCTTTGAATGGCAATTCTGTTTATAAATTTAGCTTGACCTGGTGTTATTCTGGTTTAGGTCAAATCAGATTTAGGAGTGCAAAATATATTTCCTAGAGGTACTTATACAAAGTACAGAACAGCTATTTAAAAACCTCGGTTGGGGATTCTGTGCTGCTTGTGCCATCTTAGGGTAACTTTGAAATTACAAGGGCCCTGGATAAATTAAAGAGACATTGGCACGCTCTACTATAGTGGGTTCTGGTGTTAAGCATAGTGATTCTTCTTATACATACATTTATATAGATGATACTTGTGAGGATAGAATTCTTCATTTTATATCAACATGACTTTAACTTTGGGAAGATTGATTGCATGTGTCCAGTTTTACCAATGATTCAAGTCACTCTGAATGACTTATCTCTACCTTCTGTTATTTGCCACATCTGCAAGTCATTGGTATCATTTTAATTTTATCAGAAATACATTTTGTCAGGGTTACTGAGAAAAATGTTAAAGAATCCGACCTGCAGGAGCACCATTCAGAATATGCCCAGTCTGAGACCATTCCTGGGAACAATTACATTTCGAGACCTCTGCCTGTTTTAATCTGTCTCATGTGTTGCTCTAGTTTTTAAATAACAGAATGCAATGTCTGTAATCGTGGGAATTCTTACTGGCTCTTAAAAATGCTTTCTGTTATTTTTACTGAGTCTGTAGGGGCTGGAGGAAGGGTAAAGGAACAATACATCATCCATTTCTTAGTGTCCAAGATACCATGAGTTATAAATAACTGGTGTAGGGAAATTCTGATGGCTCATTTATCTTAAAAAAAACAAATATTGTTCATTATTACTGTTACCATCTATTCATGTTGCTGTAGTGGCTATATTGTTTAAAAGAATTCAGATACACACTCCAAATCAGAGCCCCTTTCTATGCATCTAGAATCATAAGGAGAGAGGACAGTGTATATTGTGAAGATTTTTAAAAAATAGGCAGTGAGGAAAGAAAGGAAATGTTAACTAGTGATTTTACAGAAGAATTCTGGTAAAGAGAGCTAATGTGGTTCACCTTGGCAGGCAGCCTGTCACTTTATTTCTTATCCCAGATTTTCCAAATCCCTTTCCCTTACAGTGCCAGTTCTTTTTTTATAAACTATATAAAGTGCTGTATACAGCACTCCTGACCTGGCAGCCAACTACAAATTTTATAGGGCTTCCCACAGGAAATAAGACTCCTAATATATGCAAGGTGTTTTTGTAAACTCAGTATATAAGTGCTTTAAGATTTAAAATATAGCTTAGAAACGTGGAAGCTGATGGAGAACTTCTAATTCTGCAGAATATTTTTTGTATGTTTATTGTAATTCTCCAAAAGCTGTTGAAATTCTAGAAAAACAGCAAGTAACGGGGTTATCCTTTTTCCTCTTTATTGACATCCCTTTCACTTAATACATAGTATGGCACAGTAACTGTGGGTGACTTTCTGTTTCTAAGCCCAGACTATGTTAGTTATTTTAGACAGAAGACCTGACGAATTGCTTGCTATTATTGACCATTAAATTAATGTTTCTCTTCAGCAAGATGAAGTACATGCTTCTGTATGCTTGTGGTTTGCAAGTTAAAACCATCAGGTGGTCCAACAGGTCAGATATCTGATTTAAACCATGTATATAAGGTTTCCTTCATAAACTAACATGTCCTTTTCAACTTTTACTGGTTTAGAGGTAAGCCAGCGATTTCCAACAACACATCCAAATGGAAGACAGATCATGCTTACCTATCTGCTACCATGGCTTCATAATATTGAACTTGTAGACAACAGACTGCTCCTCCCTGGTTCAAGTCCTACCACTCCAGAAGATGAACTGAAGGATAAGGATGGGGAAATAGCAGTCACAAGTGGACTAAAAGGCAATGGCTGGGGCTCTCCTGAGGCCACCTCACTGGTTCTTAATAATCTCATGTATATGACGGCCAAGGTAAAAAAGCAAAACAAACAAAAAAAACCCAACCTGTGAAACAATTTCTAAAAAATTCAAACTTATGTTTCTTAAGCAAAAGGTACTTAGGCTTCTTTCATTCGATACCAGAAATTTTGCACTGGAACAGTCTGTACTAATCAGACACAACCTTCTTTTTGAAGAAGTTCCTTCACTTTTAAGGACAATGCTAAAACTGTTCCCTTTCAAAACATGAACAAAGTGTTTTACCCTTTTTAAAAAAACCCAAAACTTAAGAGTGAGAGCGTTAAGGATTAGTTATAGAGGAACTAAGTTCACTTCCCTCCTGTATCACCTCCTGGGTTAATGTCTAAGGCAGCAGATGAAAGTATTATATGGGGGTGAGAATGAGCACCTGGAATTTGTCCTACTGAAGCTCTTGTACTTTCTAGAAGACACTTAAATATTCTTTAAGAGAGAGGAAAGCAAAAGATTAGAATAAATTTATAAGGTGCTAGTTAAAGCATTTTTTTGTAAATGGGAAGATATTTTACATCTCAGGTCCTGATAAAGGACCAGGGATTCCTTTTTTTCGATTACTTCTTAATGTGAAATGCAGTTGGTGAAGAAGGTGCTGGGAATCCATCTTTTCCTTCTCTTTGCTGAGTTGCAGGCTGCTATACTAGTATGCTGTGCCTGCTTTGGCATAGCTTTTATTGGATTCAGTACGTATGTCTAACCTGCTAAATACATAAACTCCAGGAAGTAATTCCTGGTACCTATGTCATAGGGGACGGAGCAGTTCACATTTCCTATCCTCTTCAGGATTTATCCTCTCTCAAGCAGAATGTCTGTATCCATGCTACATAGCAGTTGATTCTGGATCTTGCCTCATGTTGAGGCTCTGTAACTAAAACATAATTATTATTTTGTGTACATTTTGTCGTACAAGTATATCTGAAGTAATGTGGGGACTGTGCTTCAGCCCATCAGAACGTTTTTTTGATACTTGTTGCATATCCAGGGCATGATACTGCCTTATGAATTATCTGATGGTACGAAGTCTAGGATGGTATTAGAGGAATTTTGTGGGTTGAAAACAGATGTGGTGCAGTCTCACTTTTACTGCTAACCAGCAGCAGTCCTCAGAGCAAGTTGCTTCCAAACCCAAAGTTTTTCTTCTAGAGTGAACAAGTATGCTGTCTTCAAACCATAGTGATTGACCTAGCTTTGAGGCTCTGTGTGTGGTAAAGGAACTGGCACCTGGAAGTGTCAGTGTAGATGGCAGTAGATGCAGATGCCAGTGACAGTGCAGATGTAGCTAATATGTATTAAATAATTTTCAGTAGAATAGCATGACCTGGAGATTAGCATTCCTCTCCTAGCAGAATGTCAGTCTGTGTGGTGGTTAAAACAGTCTTCTCAAAGTGGGAGCCAAAGATTTTACACAGGAGACAGAACAACTTTGATTCTAGACTCCTGTGTTCTGGATGCATGCACTAACCATTTAAATGACAAAAGGGAGTCATTCCTATAACCATGTTTTGCAAAAGAGAGCAAAAGCTGCTGGTTTTGCAACGTAGACGCAAAGGACTGTCTAATGCTTCATTCTGCTAGGTTTTACTCGGGAGAGAGGTGCCAGATTGCTCAATACTATGAAGGCTGAAGCACTTAGGTACAGACACACAGAAACAGAACTTCATTTGCTTGAACAACTGTAAAGATGAAACCCAATAAACTGCTTTATTTTAGGATCACCCTTTAAATTTACATTCCTGAAAGAGCGCTTTCTTTTTTTTGTGATTTAAGTCCTTCTGTAGATCTGAACCTAAATACTTTTAAATAGGCTTTATGCTCTGAAGTCTGTCAGGTAGCTTTTGAAAATACTTTTTTGTCACTGGTTACAGCATTTTACTGTTGGGTTTTGCATGAGAAAATGCTCTAAAAGAGCATGCTGTAGTTTGGAGGTCGGCATATTTCAGGAAATGTATGTCTCTGATCCTTTGCAGTATGGAGATGAAATTCCCGGACCAGAGATGGAAAATGTCTGGAATGCTTTGGCCAACAATGAAAAATGGAGTAACAACCTTAGGATAACGCTGCAGTTTCTCATTAGTTTGTGTGGTGTTAGCAGTGATACCATCCTTTTACCTTATGTAAGTGTTTGCACTTTATTTTATTTACTATTGGTGGCACAGGTTTTAATGAAGAAAACAGCTATCACCTGTAGAAAATTAATTCCTGTTTCAAAAATAAGAAGTACCAACATATTCCCTAGTAGCACACTGTACAAAATTAAATCGCAGGAGTAAATGAGACAAGAAACTGAAAGTCAAGGAAGGAATCGAGTAATGAGAATCTCAGCCTCCACCAGTGGAGCACACCTCATTTGAAGCAAGAAGTGGGCTCCTTTCAAGCAAAAAGCAACTTTGCATGTCTGTGTAAAGGGCCAGTAATACGGGCTGGCCATAAATTACCAGAATGAATGAGAAAAAATATTAGAAATATTTTTTCATGTCAGAATTGCACAAAAATATGTGATTTTGTATATAGATTTAAAATTTTATTAAAAAGACAAAATGACTGTTCAGGGGTTAAACAACTTGCATGAAAAAAATGAAAAGAAGTGAAAATACTAAATGCTTATAATTTTTCTCAGTAATCAATTAATTTACAAAGCTATTAGTTAAATTTTAAACAGTGGATGTTATATCATGAATGGGACATAACATGCTATGATCTTATTAGTTTGTTTGTTGTAAAAATTTAGGTGTTCCTTCAGAAAAGCATGTAGTTTTTTAGAAAGTGCTACATTCTGTTCTCCTTTAGCAGACCAAGGCTTTCTGTGGGACATCTCAAGTGACACAAGATATCTAACCTTTATAAGCTCTTTAGCATATCAGCTGTTGCCTTTGCATGGCTGTCATGAATTCTGTAACTGTTCCTGCAATGTGCAAGTCAAACTGTGCAGGATATTGTTATTATTCAAGTTTAAATAAAATCAGGGCTGTCTGAGAAAAGCAAGATAGTCTCATTCCCATGTTCCTTATTGCTCAGTTGCTGGGTGAAACAGAATCTAAATTTAGCACATTTTCCAGCACAGTTACAATATGTAGTCTCTTTCTATTGATATCCATGAAATAAATTTGAAACGAATATTAATGTGATAAGACTTATCTAAAAACCCTCACAAACATACTTCATTTACAGGTGCTGAAATAACACTTTGCTTAAAGTGTTCATGGTGACTGCTAAGCATAATAGAACGAAACAAATATAGAAGACCATACAAATTCTTAAGATGTTGTAATTGTACCATAGACATCCTGTTGATTTCCTTTTATTTGTAGGGCTTACTGTTGCATATTATCAAATCAGTGCATATATGTGTCAGGTTAGTATTGCCTAGCTAATCAAAAGAGGAAAGATTTGAAAGTAGAGTTGCTGTAAGAACAAGCTCAAGGTTTATATGAGAAGAAGACAAAGGGTTGTGTCCCAAATATCTTGAGGGTAATGAAGAACTTTCCATCAATTGCGACAGAGGCTCCCCATTCTGTGTTGACGCTGCTTTGAGTAGGAGGTTAAATGAGAGACCTCCCAGGTCCTTTCCAACCTGACTGATCCTACAATCTATGACAGGCTTGGGATCAGGCCCAAAGGTGGCCTCCATCAGGAGGAACTATGTTGGCAGAGAACAAGTGGAAATCAGTGAGATAAGAGACAAAATGAGGGCTGTTGTATTTCTGACCGCTTAAAAATGGAATAGGGAGAGTTTTGTAAAAGGAAGGTGTAGTCCTGTGCTGAATATGTATTCTCACTCCTAAATCTGTAGCCTGATTGGAAACGCCTAATAGCCCTGTCACCCCTTGCCCAGGAGCCCCTCACATGTCTCACCCACACCCCATCCGGATAATTGCCAACCTAGAGTTTTCAACACATCCTTTTTCCAAAACTGTTGCCATCTCACAGCTCTGAGCAGCCTACCTCAAGCCCCCTTAACTACCCATAGCTCTTCTCCTTCTTTCTTCAAATTCTTTCCAAACCTCCTTGCCTAGAAACCTTGGCTCTCACAGTCCTGTCCTCCTCCAGGACAATGCAGTCCTCTTACTCCACAAAGAGAGCACTCTGTTTTGGTGTCTCCATCTTCATCTGCTCAGCATCTCCTATTTTACCTGTGGGACTTTTCTGCTCTCCCTCCCAGGCTTCCAGTGGCTGTTAACAAGACAATCAGGTCTTCACTGGTGGTGGCAGCTGACAAGGTTCCTGTGTTCTCTGCCACTATTGTTAGTCTGTGTTTTATAATGTTGAGTTAAAAGTGTGATTCTCAGATTTTGCAAAATCTGAAAAAGTTTTCAACTTCTGTAGGAAGCCTGACTGTGCTTATGAGTCACCCCTTAATTGATACCTTTGTCTGGAGCAGAAAAACACCCCATGCTTATCACGCATCTGCTTAGTGTTTTGATAATGCCCTGGAGTTTACAGATAAGAAATCATACCTGACTCTGCTAACTACACAAGACTGCTGATACCCTAAACACGTATCTTCCATTATCATGTAGATAACACATACACATTAGCAAATAAAGGTAGTTTGAACAGTTTATCAGCACTGTTCCAGCTCACCTGGGCTCAAAAGACCATGCAGTTGCAAGATTGCCAGTTTACCCATCTCCTTTTGGAGCCCTCTGTGCCCCAAGGCAGTCACCAGCTGCTTCATGCCTTCAGCCATCTGTTCTGCCTGTGTGGGTCCAAGCCAAAAACATGCCTCACTTATATTTATTTTTTTTTCAATCAGCTAAATTCATTGTTTTGTCTCTTATACTTATGTTTCGTTTAAGCATTTTTTCTTAGTGCCCCAGTGCAAATTGCTGAGCTGACCTTTTTTTCACATAAGTACTGAAAGATTTCTTAGAATATTTACAGTTCAGAAACCTCTTCAGCAAAGACTTAGTGTAAGGACTGTGACCCCTCCTGGGGTGAAAGAAGCTGGAAGCGGCGCTGTGAGCCCAACTAGAAATGAGCCTTGGAAAGGACGTAGATTTGTACCTGGAAAGTCCCTGGGAAATTTTTTGCACAGTGGAGTAAAAGAGGCTTTGAATATGTGAATTTTCTCTAGTCAAAAGAAAAGGAAAGAAAAAAAGAGGGAAAGAGAAGCAGTAAGAAAGTTATTTTAATGGAAGTATTTAAGAATACAAGAACAGCAATACTTGGTGAGGCCAACAGGCAATTCAGTCCTGTGTATTAGCTCCACTATAAGCAACTGTTTAGGGTCATCTTTAAAAACAAGAAGGCAGGCACAAAGGCATGCTTCCCCACATGGTCTCCCAGCTCCAGCAATTTATGAATAAAATGTTTTTGAGCCAGAGGGAGTCTCTGTTTTTAATAGCAATCAGTTTATTTTTCCTCAAGAATTCAGTCTAGTTTGGTCTCAGTATCTCAACAGTCCTCATTGCTGCAGTGCATACAATAAGGTTTGAGGTCTTGTTAAAAGATTTATAGAAATTCCTAATATTTCTATAAATTATACTCTCAGATTTTTCAAATCAGGATGCATGAAGTCTGTATACATGATTTCTCTGCCTTTCTTCATGTGCTATTACTTTGATGACAGATACAAGTAGCTACTCAGAGTCTGGTTTATTCTTTGTGGCTACAGCTACCTCTTTCACATCAGCCGTATCACAGTATCACAGTATCATCAGGGTTGGAAGGGACCTCTGGAGATCATCTAAGTCCAAGCCCCCTGCCACAGCAGGGACACCTACAGCACATTGCACAGAATGGCGTCCAGATGGGTTTTGAATGTCTCCAGTGTGGGAGACTCCACCGCCTCTCTGGGCAGCCTGTGCCAGTGCTCCGCCACCCTCAAAGGAAAGAAGTTCCTCCTCATGTTAAGATGGAACTTCCTGTGCTCCAGTTTGTGCCCGTTACCTCTAGTCCTATCACTGGGCACAACTGAAAAAAGACTCTTCTCATCTACCTGGCACCCTCCCCTTAAGTACTTATAAGTATTGATAAGATCCCCCCTGAGTCTTCTTTTTTCTAGACTAAAAAGCCCCAAGTCCCTGAGCCTTTCCTCATAAGAAAGATGCTCCAGCCCCCTAATCATCTTTGTAGCCCTTTGCTGGACCCTCTCCAGCAGTTCCCTGTCCTTCTTGAACCGGGGAGCCCAGAACTGGACACAGGACTCCAGATGCGGCCTCACCAGGGCAGAGTAGAGGGGGAGGATGACCTCCCTTGACCTGCTGGCCACACTCTTCTTGATGCACCCCAGGATGCCATTGGCCTTCTTGGCCACCAGGGCAGATTGCTGTGCCCTGTGTATGTGGAAATACAGGCATGAAGTTTTGGGTGGATCTAGCTTTCTAGATGAGGTTTGCTCCATTTAAGAGAGTAAGGTTCATCTTCAGTGGAAATCACACACTCAAACTATAAATCCCTGAGTGTGGTTCAGAGTTAATACTGATATCCTTAAATGATAGGTACAAAATGAGGTGGGTTTTGTATATGTGTATGTTATATAGTTATATACATAAACAGCTCATTTGCGGTTGGTAACAAAAAAACTTTGGGGTAATTAGATCACGGATTCACTCTGCTGGGGAAATGATCTTGATATCCAAGTGAGCAGTTTTATTTTTGTATGAAGGAAATGGATACAGTTGTATGGTTGTGGTGTCTGTCCAGAATTAACATTTGAATTCTTGATCTTTTCAATATTGCAGTGTAACATGTATTGATTTATTTGGAAATTCACTTTAGAGTCTAATAACTGTTATTTTCTTCTCTAGATAAAAAAGGTTGCAATATACCTATGTCGCAACAACACTATTCAGACAATGGAAGAGCTGCTTTTTGAGCTGCAGCAAACCGACCCAGTGAACCCAATAGTCCAGCATTGCGATAATCCTCCATTTTACCGTTTTGCTGCCAGTAACAAAGCCTCAGCTGCAGCTTCTGGTATGACCTAAATGCACCTTTCAGTTATGCTCTCCTGCTCTTTTGAGTTTTCATCTCTTTGAAAAAACAATCTCTTACTTTTGCACCCATTCAGATCTGTGTATATATAAAGTGCAGGTTTTGAGGCCTTATTGCACATCTAAATTACAGTTCTTTTTGATGCCTAATGTTATATATGCTTTGTAAACATGTGCTTAATTCTCTCAACTGTTTTATTAGAATATTACCAATGTTTGATGCTGTTCAGAACTCATATGAGGTGGTTCTCCTACCGCTAGTTTATCAGAACAGGAAGTCATGATCAATGCTGTGATCACAGCAGATACACCAAAGCAGCAGTTTCTGGAAAACTGAGAGCCTCAGCTGTGTGGCAATTCTGTTTTCAAAGGCCTGATACTACTTCCAAGCTGCAGTAGTCAAAGATACTCAAGACACCAACTCCAAATTTAACCTTGTCGATGTTTTAGCAAATTCTTGAAAAACAATAGGTTATGTCACCTGAGAATGAGCTTAATTCAAGCAGTGGAAGAGCATCATTATGTTAATCTGCCCCTCAAAGCATGTAAACTTTACACCATTCAGCCATGCAAGCAGATCCTGGTTTGTTGAGGATAAAATGAACAGTGTTCATTTACATGCGCTAGTAGTTGCAGGATGATGACTTTGACTGTGGCTGCTAAAAAAATTTAAGCTATGGACTTTTACTGTGTTGGAAATACTGTCTGCTGCATGTAACGAGTATTCTTATTGACATCTCGTATACAGGAACGACCTCTAGCAGTAACACTGTCGTAGCTGGCCAGGATAGTTTTCCTGATGCAGAGGAGAACAGAATGGTGAAAGAGACTGATGAAAGGTTTGTGGTTTGGTGTTTTTTTTCTCCAAAACGTATGTGTTTTCCTAGGCTAAGGGTGAGATGTTGGGCAAAGTTCTGCATTGTTTTGAAAGGAACTCTGATGCTCAGACTGATCCTTGGTGGCGTTACCCCAGTAAGACCATTTTAAAATGAGCATATGTAAAAGTTTTAAAAAGAAAGCTATTCACATGATTACAGTTTCTGACTGTTGTTTAATAATACATTGCAGAGGAACATCTTTTAAATGTACATTGAATGAATCGTGCTAAGTAGATCACGCGTTTGTGGGAATTATCCACAAAGGAGAAAAAAATCAAGAGTGTGTACCAAATAATGACTACTAAGATCTTTATGAAAAATCAGGTGTCATCACACCTTTTGATTTCACGGACAGTGAGTAAAATTTAGTATGCAGATTTGTGTCCATGATTGCAAGGACACCTCTTTTGTCTGGATAAAATGTCTTACAGAGGAAAGCTATGTAATAAATTTTGCTTGGAAATCATATATTCAGTTTAGACTTTTGCTGCTTATGGTACATACTGACAAATGACGAATTAATAAATGCAAAGCTGAAGGGCCATCAGATCCTCAAGCACAGACAGATATGTATTTCTTCTCTCACCGAAACCATCTTGTTTTTGTAAGAGAACTTTGAATGACTTCTAATAGCATTGATTAATAAGTGTATTTGTATTATGTTAATCTGTTATTCCCGATAGTCACTAGCACCTAAGTAGTTCAGCCCACCTTCCACAGGTTCAGGGCTTAGAGGTACAGAGACAATTACGTGAGCAAACTTTCCTGTACTTCAGAACCTTTTGAATTCCTTGCCTTCTACATGTTATAAGCATGACTAGTGTTTTGTCAGGTTAGTTATGTCTGTCTTCTAATTTAAATATGAGTAAAAAATGGCACTCAAGTACTAAGTAAGGTTTCAAACTGCTAGTAAGGAAGATTTGACTCAAAATTATGGTTTTCAACATATGCACTAGAAATGTACTTAAAAGGAAGATAAAACCATCTTTCCTCTAATTATATTTTTGTTAATTCTTTACATAAACGTTTATGGCTATATAGTTTTAAGTTAGATTTTTGTTGAGTTGATTTACAGATAAGTTGAGCAAAATTGATCTCATGCTATACTTTAAATCTACTGTGTTTTCAGGGTTTCGTGTCTTACATAAATTTTAAATGTGACTCCAAAAAGGTTTTTGGCATTCAAATCTGCTAGAGACTGTAAGATAGAAATTTAAGGAAGATTACAAAAGTTCTGATATTGATATTCTGATTCCTGCTGAAAGATTCCTCAAAAAAAAATGTAAAATAATTTGCCTGAATTCATTGCTGGCATTTACGTTATCAAGGACAGTAGTTGCTGTGAGTGCATCTGCGCTTCAAAACCAAGGTGTCAATCTTAGAATGTTCATTAGTATTGACTTCATGTGTCAAGACATTAAATAATGTTTACAGACAGTAATCAATTGTAAACAAACTATTCTCATAAATGTGGACTTTTTTTAATAATACAAAGCTAATTAGAAGATACCTATGTTTTAACACGGTTATTTGTAATTAATTTCCTAGCTTTGCAGAAACGATAATGTTTTTACATCATCACTAATGCGTGAGCCTCCCGTATGGCACCTCTCACTCCACTTCAGGCCTGATTACACTGACAGCACAAGGAGGTGGAGGAAGCCAAAGATCACCAGTAAAAGTTAGCTTTTCATGGGTCTGTGGCAGATTTGAGGACAGCTTTGTTCTGACTCTCATATGCCATAACTCCTCTGCTAGATCTGCTCTGGTGGTTGCTGCATATTCCTGTTGAAGGGCGATCTGCTTGACTTTGGACTGTTCAGATAGTTACTGCTTTAGCGGGTTGCTAGAATTTTACTCATGAACATGGGCTGTGACAAAATACTAGCTGTGAACAGTTTGTATCTCAATTCAGCCTTAGCAGAGCTTCTTGCTTCATGAAAATCACACATTTTCAGCATGAGAGAGTTTTCCCTCTGCTGAATTTTAAAAGCTTGTGATGCCAGAGCACACTGTTAGAATGTCTCGGAAACTGGCTGCAAAAATCTTTTGTGGAAAGAAGCAGCATTACATTCACATTGCTGTCTACTCCCATATAGAATTGCGTGCTTAAGGAAATGCTTTTTTTGTAGACTAAGCATATAGTCCAGATGTTTAATGTCAGTCTGTGTTTTTAATGAAGATTTTTCTTGTATTTGAAGGTTCAGTAATGTAATCAGAGCACATACCCGACTAGAATCGAGGTACAGTAATAGCTCTGGAGGATCTTACGATGATGACAAAAGTAAGTTTTATTATTCAATTTGATGACATTTCTGGTGTTTTGGTGGGAGAGGAAAACATTCTTATGACTGGTGGAGGCTCTCTGTTTAAGTTCTGTATAAACAGGAATGTCGCGTTACCATACCAGGAGTGTCCTTATTTTACCTGGGCTCAGTCAAACCTATTTAAAGGCCAGAGAAGTTCACAGAAGGCTGCAGGAGAGAATCCTTCAGACAGTAACACCTTAAACCTGTCGTACATGGCAAGGCAAAAGACTTCCAAGAGCATTACAGCAAATACTTTGGATTGTGCCCTACGCCAGTATTTCCCTCCAAATCAAGTGCTGTTATATAAGCATGAAGAAGAGATTCAGGAGTTTCCAAAAATGAGGTCTTATTTCCTCTTTAGCTTTACTCTGCAGTCTGCAATGAGTGCAAGGTCGCACTGTGCAAACCTGTGTTAGAGGGGGGACTGAGCCATGGCTCCTGAGCACACTTGTTCTTTATGTATTTCTGTTAAATGGACATTTGATGCTCAGCAGAGACTCCAAAGAAAACCAAGATATTTCTGTCAGCTATTGAATGACAGTGTAAATTTTAGGAGTTAGATGGTTTGACTTCTTTTCTGGAGTGAATTACGAGGAAGCCAATCTACGCATTTCGGTTAGGCCCTAACCAAATGTAAAAAAGGCAAGCCCTTTTTATTGACTTTCATCTCTGGCTTAATAAAGCCAGGTCAAATAACATAGAGGTCATACTGCCTTGTCTTGGTGCTACGGACACCATTTTGGGACAGTATTTAGACATAAAAAGTAAAGATTTCATATATTCTTTAATCCAAGTAATTTTTTGCCAATACTCTTCTGCAAAATATGGAAACACTGTCAAATACAATACGATAGGATAATTTAATGTATATAAACTCTTTTTCATAATTATGAAGCACAATATTTACAAAATATTGTGTATGTACATATGCAGTATTTAAATAAACAAAAATTGTGTAACATATTAAACTCAGTGGGTTTTAGTACACTTGTCTTGTTTTTCATATGGCTTTCTAGTGCTGCAGCTACTAAAAATTCTTCAGCAGATGTTAATTGGAGCACCAGCACTAATCTGATCTGCATGAACAATCTTTCAAAACAGAGCAATGTTTATATTATCAGAACATTCTTCACAAGTAGCTGGTTTTGACAAAAGCTTAGAGTAATAAAAGGTTAAAAAATACTGAAATTTTCTTTGCTCTTTTGGAATGTCTCCCCAAGCCAGTGTCCAAATGTTTTTTCCTGCCTGTACCTGCAAGCTTTATAGTACTGTGAATAATTATGCAAGGTTTGCTTCTCACAGAGGTTCCTTCTGCAGATAGATGAATACCTGGAAGTAAAATAAAATACATTTTACTTAGCTACTGACATTTATATAGAACTCTGAAAAGAAAGAGTAATTCTTAACAACATTTGTCATTCGGCAATATAAATAATGCAACCTCCATTAAGAAAGTGCAACTTATTCCCTCTGGCAGGCAGCCCAGGCTGCAAAGGTGTTGGTGGTATGGCTTCTCTCCTCTCTCCAGTCTACTTGAGCATACATGTATTGCTGAGGATGTAAATAGGGAACACAACTCTGCAGCACAGAAACTCTTTTGTTTGCACAAAGGTTGTATGTTAAGGTGCAAAGTGCTTCTTTTTTTTCTCAGTCTGCACATAAACCTGTGAAAACATGAGTGAGGAGCTAGGTCTTAGTGTGGACTTCATGAAGCGGTTTTATGTCAAACACTTAAATTGGTAGTAAAAATTAGTGACTGGGCAGTGCTTTTTATATGAAAAGCATCTGGCAAACATTATCTGGTTAATCCTTAGAAGATGAATATGTGAAAATGCTATACTTTGGTACATTATTAGGTCAGCTTACTCTTCTTTATCTGTAACTAATAAGTTATTCTCCAGAGGATGAGAGAAATAAGTAGAGGTCTAAATCATAAAGATCTAAAGTGCTTCTTGGAAGACTAACACTGAAGAATGGGAATGATAAAGTTGGCATTTTAGTAATAATTGGAGGAGCAGCTACTGCATTGAAGGGCTCCTGAAGACTGGGAAACCTGAAGACGTTTTGTCAAAACCAAGAAGTGATGTGCATTAGAAAATGCTAGCTCTGATACTTTTGTAGGCGTCAAAACAGTTTTGTTTCCTGTGGCAAAGCCAACAAGCATCAGACACAGGCTGTTAAAAAACGGAAAGTGCTGAAAGTGCTGAGAGTTCCATACCTACCTAAAATGCAAAAGTGTAGCAAAAACCCAGAGCAAAAAATAATTGTCTCATTAAAAATTCACAAAGGGTGATGTTAGGATATATGTCAAGAATAGGCCAGAAAAGGGTACTTTCCATGGCAGTGTATTGCAGACTGTCAGACCTGAGACATAAAAACTGACCAATGGGAAAATTGAGAAGAATGAGAGGGAACAAAATACAGGCGAGATGAACAAAGACGTGCAGCTGAGAGAGGACAGAAGGTGGTGGAAATTACTTACTTGACCCACATCATTGCAGATAAACAAGTGGAAGAAAAAAACCCTATTGCTTATTAACATAGAGCAGCTGTCATACTGAAGCAAAGTTAAATATGTCTTAGAGAAATTCAGGAGATAGATAATTCATCCCCGTTGAAAGAAAAATACCCTGAAGATGTGTTTTGCATTCCTTATGCCTCCTTCCTAATTCAGGACATTTAACTTCTGCCTTTGTAGCATTGCTCAGCAGGGCACTGGTGAGGAGTCTCAAGAATGTGTCACTAGTACGCAGCTCCTTGCAGCAGATGGCTTCCGAAAGCAGCTTCATTGGCTGAACTTTTCTCTCATTTTTTAAGAGAAAGTCTGTTGCTTGGTGCTTTGCGATCTGGATCCAAAGCTAAGTGACAGCAGGGATTCAGCTGCAGCTCCTACCATTCAGTGCTGCCTGCCTGGAATCTGTTTAATTTCCAGCAGCGTGAAAGAGGGATTAAAAATGCATCACTTACTATTGAACACAGGAATTTGCAAACCTCATGTCATCTTATCACATTATTCCACACAGCTGAGCTGATATGTCAGCATAAACTCAATTTTATCATTTCTTAAAAATGGGTAACTGGACTTTTTAATGCGCTGTATTTTAATGGTTTTCCATGCAGATGATCCCGTTTCTCCGTATACAAGCTGGTTATTGAATATTGTTGAAACCAAACAACCACATCCCCTGCCCATGCCTTACAATGGAGGATGTTGGGCACCACTTGTGGACTACCTCCCAGAAACTATCACACCCCGGGGACCCCTTCATAGGTGAGCAGTTTCTCATTCTGACATTTCAAACAGTGAGATGCTTCCTCTTACTGGTTGACCAACACCAATCCAACTGTCCCACCACTCAGAACACTGGAAAATCATACCTTCAATTTCTGCTGATTTCCAGTGCTACAATCAATATGCAATGAAGGCTTGCAGTTCTACCAGATTGCTACCAAAAAGCCTGTTTACAATGTAGGACGTGACTTTCTGATAAGAATCAGACTAAAGAAACAACTGAAAAAGAAAAGGAAAATTTCTTTTTCCCCAGCCTCTGGCTGTTAGTCATTACACTTTTTCCCCCTTGATCTTTTATGCTAACTCGGCTATGCATATTATGAAATTCCTCTTTTACATAATTTGTATTGACAGTAATAGTGATCTTTTCAGTAATGGGTACTTACCTGCTTAATATTGTAACTAAGGTGCTTCAGCATTAATCATATTCAGAAGAAATGCTACAAATTTGAAAATGTAGAGCTTGTTTATTTCTTCAGAAATAGCCATCATGTTACTGTTTTCCCATCTCTTAAGAGGTTTGAAACTGATACTGTGATTTAATTTCCAGGTGCAACATCGCTGTCATCTTCATGACTGAGATGGTAGTAGATCACAGTGTGAGAGAAGATTGGGCTCTTCACCTCCCTTTATTGCTACATGCTCTCTTCTTAGGTAAGATGAACAGGAAAAGAAATCAAGTACAAAGGTACTCCTGTCCTTTTAGTTTAGTTTTGCTGAAGCTGTGGAGTTGTGTTTCTTACATGTTTTTAATTATGATTTCCTAAAAAAAAAAAAAAAAAAAAGCCTGGAACAATTACAGTCTCTGAATTAGTCTCAAAACGCTGAAGCTTTTCAATATTTTGGCCAATTTCACACAAATTTCAGAGGTGGGTAGAAATTTGAAGCTGATTGACTTCCTAAAATATCTCTAAAAAACTCGTAGCCCCCTGCTGTGAGAAAGGCAGGCAAACCTCAGCCTTTTTACAGTCTGGTTTGTGATGGGCAGCTGGGCAGACAGCACATCCCTCAGGCCTGGACGACACACCAGTGCTGTCTCTTGCCTTTGCAAAAATATGTGAAAGCGCAAAGATTACTGTACTGCAGAGATAGTGAAGGTAGGACACAGACCACTGAAAAGCAAGCTTCATTAATTTCACTGCTAATGGAATACTTTATTGTCAGTGTCTTCCCTTATATACCTGAGCACAGAGGCACTGCTTTTTCCCCACTGCTGTGTGTGTTATTTACCGTAACACAGTTCAACTGGAGAGTGATACCATCCTTATCCTGCCACTTAACATTATGAAAAGAGTAATTTTTTAGCACACAAGAGTATTTAGCATTATAAAGCCATTGCCTAACTTTCATGGTTGATAAATACTTGTTTTCACAAATAAACACAGACACTTGTGAAATAAACTTATTATAACTGGAGATCGCAGTTCACTTCTCATTTGGTTGCTGTAGTTACCACTAAGTCTATTCACAGGCAATCTGGGAAGAGTCTGTTGTTCAGCAGGCAAAAAAAATTAAATTGGGAGGTTACAGCACAGTGGTATAATATATGTGATATACTTTGGTATATAGGTGAAGATGATACCTCATTCTCCTTTTCTGATACTCTCTTATCAACTGTTCTGTTTGAAATTTTTTGATGAAATAAGGTTTTTTTGAAAATGCACTCTCATCAAATGCACAAGTTTTGTATATTAGTACATTGATTTCAACAAACTTCTAATGAAACACAAAAATAACAGCCAGGACCATGTCAGATGGGGCTTCCAGGGTCAGTTTCAATATGACATTTCACATATATTCTTCACTTAAAAGTTAAATCTATTTTGTGGCTGCCCATAATAATTTTTTACTTCTTTTCTATATTGCTGTGAACTTTCTAAGTGTAAGAGGGAGCTGAAAGAAAACTGGATAAGTGTGTGAATCCAATCAATAACCATCAACTGATCAAACATCTTTAGTATGATTTGTAACGTGTGAGAAAACTGGTGCTTACAGTTAGAAATTCTCACAAGAATAAATTAATAACTTAACACGGGAGTACTATGCAGCAGCATCGCCACTTCAGTTTAACACAGCTTTAAAGAGCCATAAGGGAGCCATGCAAATAAACATATGCAGAAACAGAGTTATGGTATTAATAATCCATTATAAAAATAACTTTACTGATTTGTTCATGCAATGATGTTTCAACATGATATTATTTCATAAGAAATAAATAGAAGTTTATGAATACCATTTGAGACAGTCCCTTCGTTAAGAACTCTCAATTCTCAAATGTGAAATTAAAGATAAATGTAACTGGTTACTAAATGTAACTGGTTTAGTGGTAACTAAAATGAGATCACAGCCTCCAGGCTTCAAGTTCAGTTTCTCTAGAGTTGTACCTCCCGTGGAAAATTTTTCTATATTTTGTAGAAGAGCTCTGTTGTGATGGTGTAAGGAACTTATGCTATACACGTTAGCCAAAGGTATGAATGTGATTGAAAATGAAATAGAATCATAAATTCATAGAATAGTTTAAGTTGGAAGGGACCTTTAAAGGTCATCTAGTCCAACCTCCCCTGCAATAGGCAGGGACATCTTCAACTAGATCAGGTTGCTTAGAGCCCCGTCCAACCTGACCTTGAACGTTTCCAGGGATGGGGCATCTACCACCTCTCTGGGCAACCTGGGCCAGTGTTTCACCACCCTCATTGTAAAAAATTTCTTCCTTCTATCTAGTCTGAATCTACCCTCTTTTAGTTTAAAACTATTACCCCTTGTCCTGTCACAACAGGCCCTGCTGAAAAGTTTGTCCCCATCTTTCTTATAAGCCCCATTTAAGTACTGAAAGACCACAATAAGGTCTCCCTGGAGCCTTCTCTTCTCCAGGCTGAACAACTCCAACTCACTCAGCCTTTCCTCATAGGAGAGGTGTTCCATCCCTCTGCTCATTTTCGTGGCCCTCATCCGGACCCACTCCAACAGGTCCATGTCTTCCCTGTGTTGAGGGCTCCAGAGCTGGATGCAGTACTCCAGGTGGGGCCTGACCAGAGCAGAGTAGAGGGGTAAAATCATCTCCTTCCACGTACTTGCCGAGCTACTTTTGATGCGTGGTTGTCCTTCTGGGCTGTGAGCACACATTGTCAGCTCAGGTCCAGCTTTTCATCCGCCAGTCCCGCCAAGTCCTTCTCAGCAGGGCTGCTCTCAATCCCTTCATCCCCCAGCCTGTATTGATACCGGGGGTTCCCCTGACCCAGGTGCAGAACCCTGCGCTTGGCCTGCTGGAATATTTGTGTGTTGTTGGAATGTGAGCAGGCAGATGCATCTGACTGAAAAGGAAACTGGAAGCTGGTATGGTTGCTAGCTGGACAGCCTGTATCCTTCCATTTATTGGAAGGAGTGAGGAAAATGCTAAAATGAAAGAGTTTTGCAATGTATGTGTTTAATAGGCCATTGGACAGTTTGTAGTAGTGATAGTGAAGTAGAGAGGCAGACTGCTGCTATGAACCTGCCTATCTCTAAATTGAAGAGACATGGATTCGATAAATGGACCACTCGGTGGATAAAGAACTGGCTGGACGGTCGCACTCAAAGAGTTGCGATCAACGGCTCGGTGTCCAAGTGGAGAGCAGTGACGAGTGGCGTTCCTCAGGGGTCGGTACTGGGACCTGTACTGTTCATCATCTTTGTCAGTGACATGGACAGTGGGGTAGAGTGCACCCTCAGCAAGTTTGCTGATGATACCAAGCTGTTTGGCGAGGCAGACACGCTGGAGGGGAGGGATGCCATCCAGAGGGACCTGGACAGGCTGGAGAGGTGGGCCCAAGCCAACCTCATGCAGTTCAACAAGGCCAAGTGCAAGGTCCTACATCTGGGTTGGGGCAATCCCAAGCACAAATACAGGCTCAGCGAGGAATGGCTGGAGAGCAGCCCTGTGGAGAAGGACCTGGGGGTGCTGATTGACGAGAAGCTTGACATGAGCCAGCAATGTGCGATCGCAGCCCGGAAGGCCAACCATATACTGGGCTGCATCAAAAGAAGTGTGGCCAGCAGGTCAAGGGAGGTGATTCTGCCCCTCTACTCCGCTCTCGTGAGACCCCACCTGGAGTACTGCATTCAGCTCTGGAGTCCCCAACATAAGAAGGACATGGACCTGCTGGAGCATGTCCAGAGGAGAGCCACGAGGATGATCCAAGGGCTGGAGCACCTCTCCTATGAGGAGAGGCTGAGAGAGTTGGGGCTGTTCAGCCTGGAGAAGAGAAGGCTCCGGGGAGATCTTATTGCGACCTTCCAGTAGCTAAAGGGGGCCTACAGGAGAGCTGGGGAAGGACTTTTTACTAGGGCATGTAGTGATAGGACGAGGGGGAATGGCTTTAAGCTGGAAGAGGGCAGGTTTAGATTAAACATTAGGAAGAAGTTTTTCACTTTAAGGGTGGTAAGGCACTGGAACAGGTTGCCCAGAGAGGTTGTTGAAGCCCCATCCCTGGAGGTGTTCAAGGCCAGGCTGGACATGGCCTTGGGCAACCTGGTCTAGTGGGAGGTGTCCCTGCCCATGGCAGGGGGGTTGGAACTTGATGATCTTCAAGGTACTTTCCAACCTAAACCATTCTATGATTGTATGATCTCAATAGTGCATGAAAATAACTGCTGTTTAAAAACTCTTTGGCTACCAGCGTGAAATGAGTTGAACAGCTAGACTCCTTTCCCATAGAAATGTGTCCACATCACAGAAGTTTACCATTTTGGGAACTCTTCCAAGTTAATGAAGGGCCCAACACTGGACAAGCACAAAGACTGGACTGTCCTTCTCACTTCATAGTCAGCGTATCTGTGTCAATACTTTCATACAGCCCTAGGATTTAACAGGATTTCAGTCACAAGTGCTGCCAATATAGAATTTACTTTTAGATTGAAAGAACTTTCTATGTCCTCTTCAGTGTATCTTAGAACAGGGTAGGATGGGTTCATTACCTCCTGGCAGGTGGGAAGAAACAAAGAAAGGAGAATAGGAGCAGCAACCTGAAGAAGCTGAAAAAGAGGTGGGAAGGTTGGCCATGGTTCTTTTGGAAGAAGTTATGGGCAGATGAGTAAGACCAAGGATCACAGGACTTCCAAAAACTTGCCCATAGGAGCCAAAGACATTGGTCAGACTGTGGCAGTATGAGCAGCTTCATTTTTGCAGGCCAGACAAGAACCAGTGTGACTGGAGTATATGAGAAAACACCTGACTTGAAAGACCTGTTGGCTGCTGTTACTTAAAGACGGAGCTGCCTTTTAAAGAGGAATATATTCTGAGAAGAGAGGAGCTGAAGAAAAAAACAATTGAATTTTTCAGAAAGTATTTGTAAATATCCTGGAAGATACAGAATCACACAATGGTGAGGGTTGGAAGGGACCTCTGGAGATCATCTAGTCCAACCCCCCTGCCACAGCAGGGACACCTACAGCAGTTGCACAGGACAGCGTCCAGGCGGGTTTTGAATGTCTCCAGTGTGGGAGACTCCACAGCCTCTCTGGGCAGCCTGTGCCAGTGCTCTGCCACCCTCAAAGGAAAGAAGCTCCTCCTCATGTTTAGGTGGAACTTCCTATGCTCAAGGAAAGAGAATTGAAAAGAGGTTGCTACCACAGAGTACAGTTTATCTTACAAACATGTTTATATTTGTGATTTATGCAGGTTATGTTAAAATCTTATAAACAGCAGTAGTGCTAACCAAATCAGTCTTGCAGTGCTAGACCTTCGGTTTCAGTTCCGCACCCTGAGCTAGTGCAATGTAATTACAACCACTACCAAGAATTCTCATCTTTAGAGTTTTTCCAGCCCTGTCAAATTAACACCGCGGTGAGACAGAATGCATAAAGTTGTAGTGCCACACATTGTTTTGTACCTCCGCTATGGGACCTCAGTCTAGAAACTAAATATACACATATATCAACCTAAACCATTCTATGATTCGAAGTAACTGTAACTAGTAACTGTGTCCGGAAATACTGCATCTTTTGTTTGTTTGCACTGTTGCCATGAACTGCCTTGGAATTTTTGCTATTTCTGGAATGTGAACTTGTTTATTATTACTTCATGTTCAGAGATTGCTGTAATCTTTTCTTTTAGGTCTTGACCATTACCGCCCTGAGGTCTTTGAACACAGTAAAAAGTTACTGCTTCACCTTTTGATAGCATTATCTTGCAATAGCAACTATCAAGCCATTGCATCAGTACTTCTTCAGACCAGAGAGATGAATGAGACCAAGACTCTGACAGTGCAACCAGCATACTTACCTGAATATCTTTATACAGGTAATAAAGCGAAAGAAGAAGAGGACATTGCATTATACTGTGAGGTTTTTGAAAGTAGGATGTCAAGGTTACTTTCCTAAAATATAACAGTTTTGATAAATTAAAGTGGTAAAGTGGCAAGTATGAACAGTTCCCATTAATATTAATTCCGTGTGATCTACCCTAGAGATGCACCCAAATTATTATTAGATAACTTTTCATGATAGTGAGAAAGCTGTCTGATGTAACACAAAATATATAATGTAGAATTTTAAACATTAATATGGCTAATACTTTCCTAACTTCCCCCTCAGGGAGCCAGGACTGCTTTAAATGAGGGCAGTCACTCCTCAACCTTCAAAAGAAATGAATAAATGATTCCAACACAGGAAGAGCAGCAAGAATACGTGGCTCAGATTTTCCATTATTAAGTTAAATTTCACATGATATACATCCTCCTTTATATCACAGATACACTTCATTTCTGTCCTGGAATCTGTTTCTGTATCAGGAGGCTTACTTCAGACCTCTGCTGAAAGGAGTGTTCTGTTAATTTTTAGCAATTTCCCTGTTTTTAAGGGGTTGGTTGGGAACAGTTTGTAGAAAGCAGCTAGCTAGAGTTACTATTTTCATGTAATACTAAAAGTGAGCATACTGTTGAGATTTGAAGGAATCACAGAACCAGTGTAGAGTTACGGAGGCAGGACTAGTTGTCTGGGAGAGGGTGAGGAACTTTACCGTGCAGTGAGAAATGAAAAGGAGAGATAATCAGATGAGTGGCATTTCTGAGGTTCCTTAGGAATATAACCAAAAGTAATAAATAGTTTGGCTTTATAAAGAATATTACTTGATAACTGATTATTATTTTTTATGAGATACAAAAAAATATTTTAAAGTAATGAGAAGGGATTTGTATTTCAGATCAATGGATTAATTTGGCTTTTTTAGGTTTTGTTTGTGCAAGTCTGTGCAAAATTACCTCACGTGAATTTCCCATCTTGAATTGTGTAGATCGCTTTTCCAATGCATGTCCATGAATTATTAAATACAGAATAAATTTCTTATGTTAAAATTTTATTATTGCTTTTATGCCAAAATGAAAAACTTTTCATTCCGGTCTCTGAAAAACATAATTGGTACCCTGTGTCTGGGCCTCTTAAGTCCAAGAAGTTATCAAAATTTTGTATTTGGATTCTGTTTTTATCAGCTAATATAAAGACAGAGTGTGGGTGAGTAGCTACAGCAAAGAATCCTGATTGAAAGTACTTCAGCTCAGGTTCATTCCACATAATGTCAGGCAACTAAATTAAGAGCCTCCTGACCTGCAATGGATTTTGTCAGTGGAGGGCACCCCCCGCTCCCAGTCTTCTTCCAAGGTCAATTTTTCTGTTGCAGATACAGTATAAGATGACTAGCAGTCTAACCTTAAGAAAACAGGTCTTAGTTTCTAATTCCAGTTCTGAAGTTGTGTGGCAAGCTTTTGATCTAGCAGAACTCTTACTCAGATGTTTAAACTTAATGCTGAAAATATTTAGTGTGAGTAGTCCAGTGTTTACAGTTACTAAAGGTGTTGAACAGAAGCCTTAAATATTTGTGTCTCTGTTTCCATTGCATTTGTAAAATTAGGACAACATAATTGTCCTAAAAATTCCACCCTGCAGGGCTTTTTTCCCTCATCAGACTAGCCCAGAGAAGTGAG
Source organism: Pluvialis apricaria (assembly GCA_017639485.1). Taxonomy (NCBI): domain Eukaryota; kingdom Metazoa; phylum Chordata; class Aves; order Charadriiformes; family Charadriidae; genus Pluvialis; species Pluvialis apricaria. The sequence continues at coordinate 25,553,193 of CM030007.1, forward strand.
CTGAACATAGCATGCACTTAGCCAACTTCAACATTCACTTTACAGAAAGACATAGTTCTGATTGTGAAATGCCATGAAACATTTATTTTTCAAGTACTGTAGCCCTCGTGCAGTAAAAATAAAATAGCTTGACTTCAGTATTTTTCATTTTATATTGGATTCTGCACATTTAGAAACGGAGTACCATTTTCACTCCCATCGGCGTTTGAGGGTTGTTGTGTTCTGCAGGTTTTCCCCGTGTTTCCCAGTAGAAGGCTTCTGCTGCTGACTCTGAAAAGAGCTGCTTGGCCGATGCTTTCATCTGTAACGCTGGCCCAACAGTGCATTCCATCTTTTTCTCCTCCCTTTCGGCTGGCAGGTGGCTTTGACTTTCTGCGGGAATACCAGTCGTCTCCAGTGCCAGACTCCGGCTTGAGCTCCAGCTCCACCTCCTCCAGTATCAGTCTGGGAGGTAGCAGTGGAAATCTCCCACAGATTACACAAGAAGTTGAGGACATGGACACTGCTGCTGAAACAGATGAGAAAGCAAACAAATTAATTGAGTTTCTGACAACCAGGTAATGGAGATAGGCAGAAGACATGTTTGTACTCGAAACACATACTTTCACGTCTTCTCTACAATTATCTGTAGCGGGTTAAAAGACTCAAAGGAAAATGACTGATCTTTTAAAGTAATTGCAGACTCCCATGCCTCTTTTAGTGATACTTAGAGAAGTAGGTAGGTAGTCAAAAGCACTATGGTGTCACGAACAACAGAAAAAAATCTTTCCTGACAGGAATAAAATCTTTAATTGACTGATAGTATTATGTGCAACAATGAACAATGAATGGAAGAAGACATTTTTATTATTATAAAATTAGATAGGAAGTGTACAGGGCACAGTGAAAGGCCATGGTGAAACTAATATTAACTACTGACTACAGCCAGCAGACCCTAGGCACAATGTTGAATTAAAAACCAGGGATTTGGTTATGCTGCTCTCTAAATGGTATATTTTAAAAGAGAAGTTTTGTAAAATACAGTGTAGGAATATTTATTTACTTGTATTTTGTTCATAAAATTCTGTTCAGTTGCATGTTTTCCAGGCAATGGCCCTGGAAATATCTAATTGCCTTTACAGTTTATATATTTTAACTGATTACATTTATTTCAGATAATGCAAAGAAATTTTGCACTTTGTTATGTATTTCTTTAAGGGCATTTGGTCCACTTTGGTGCCATGAAGATATCACACCCAAAAATCAGAACACCAAGAGTGCTGAACAGCTTACTAATTTTCTGCGTCATGTTGTATCTGTATTTAAAGATTCCAAGTCAGGTAGTAAATTTTTTTCCTTTGATAACTAAAAGCATATTCCGTCAAGGTCACACTGAGTGTTTATCCTGTGACTTAGTAGGTCTGCTTATGCAGAAGCACAACATATTGTATGTCTTAACAAGGATGTATGACATACTAAAGGAATTCCTTTAAAAAATCATGTTAGATTGGACTGTGGCTGAATGTTAAATCGAACATTTCTTCAAAGCTGTTGGTAGAAAGCCTTTTGATTGATTCTACCAGATAAAAGCTCTGCTATTTCCTGTTGGTAAAATACATCACAGTTACTGAGTAAATGTACTTTGTTAAATTTCTTCTGGCAATGAAAGTTTACTTTTAATTTATTATGTTTTTAGAGCTTAGGAAGTGTACTGATTGTATTTGAAAACCAACACAGTCACTAATTAAATATCTTCCAAGATCAAAGCAGAATGCAGCATCAGTATTTATATTATCCAAAGCCTTCTGAAGCTAATAGAAAGACTCCTAATTCAGCTTGGCTTTAAGTTTGGGAGTGTTCAGAAGTTACTGTGTTGCTGCCAGCAAGAATAATGGATGGCTTGAAAGTTTGTCCAGGAATTGTAAAAAAAATTAAATCCTATGAAGAATTTCAGGGTTTTGCTGACAAACATTTGCAGAATCGGAATTTTGGGTTTGCAGTTTGTTTTCTTACATTCTGTGTGAAATAAATGTAAACAGTGGGAAGTTCTCCCAAACACAGACATTTCTGCATCTCCATTTCTTATAGGGTTTGCAGGATACACCACAGTGCATATCCTTCCCACAGAGCTGGTTCAGCCTGTTTATGACCCACAGGAAAGGCTCTCATTAAAAGAAAATAAAATTGACATACTATTCTTTTGCTTAGGTTTTCATTTGGAGCAGCATCTGAGTGAAGTTGCTTTACAAACAGCTCTTTCAAGCTCTTCAAGACATTACGCAGGTCGCTCTTTCCAGATATTCAGGGCCCTAAAGCAGCCCCTTTCTGCACATGCATTGTCTGACCTCCTGTCAAGATTGGTGGAAGTTATTGGAGAGCATGGAGATGAGATTCAGGTATGCATGTGTACATAAAGCTTCTTAGTACTGTTGATTTAGTGTATATCTCTGAGTTTACTGAATCCATATGTACCTTATTAAAGTCTTCGTCAGGCTGTTACAATATAGCTCTAAAGAGAACAACTAGAAAACATTTAGTAAATGTCACTTGAAGTCTTTGCGATGACCATTTTTTCCCTTTTCGCATCATTAATTCGTGCTTCAGGAGCCCATCATCCTATCTGCTGATGTAATCTGACAACGTGAAGTAGATACCACCTCATTTCTCAAATGTTAACATCTTTTGGAATAAAGAAATCCACACCATCCATAACAATACAAAACTTACCCTGACCTAATTTGATCCAGTCCTCTCTTAGTGAACTGTGATGTTCACTTGGTTTAGCTAAACAGACTGAAATGTTACCATCAGAGACTATTTATTGTGAGGTTCAAGACTTAATTAAAAGAACTACTAGCTCTTAATAAGAAATAGCCTGACATCACCTCCATATTTTACTGAAGTAATGAAACTGCCACAAGATGACAGTAATATTCTGTCACAACTGCTTGTGCAGAATTTAAATCAATGACCTACAAGTCAGAGGTTCTCTATGCCATTACCAGTCCCCTGATGAGATATGTGCCCTTCTTGCGTGCCTTCATAGATCATTCAGAGGCAGAAAATAAAACACATTTGTAGCGACATTTTAATGTTCAGGGCAGTGGCATTGATGTGAATGTTGGTTTTTTTTCAGGAGAAATTATAGGTTTTCAGTAGGTGCCTATTCCTTTTATGAACTGAAGATTTTTAAATGTTCACTATTTTGAATGTCTTTGTTGAAATGGTTAACCTCGTGCATTCATAGGGATATGTAATGGAAGCACTACTTACTTTGGAAGCTGCTGTGGATAATCTGTCTGACTGTTTGAAGAACAGTGATCTTTTGACGGTGTTATCACGGTAAGAGTCTGTTCTCCTAACTGTATCTTTTTTTTTTCAATGTCTCATGATATTAAGCATGCAGTTCTGCAGTCTGACAGCATAAAATAATTTTGATAAGGCTGAGTTCATTTGTAACCTTCAGAGAACACAACTAAGAGCACATCTCAGCCAAATTTTGCAATAGTTGAAATAATGTTGATACAACTAATGGAACTTTACAATGCATTGTAAATTCTGTCTTGCTGCCACTTGGCTATAACTTACTTCAACATCCTTTAAAAATGCTGTCTTTTTTGCACCTTAGTAGCATATACTTGAAAACATATCTGGGAAGAAACATGTGTTTTTGTAATACTGGTTTCATACGGCCTGTCATTCTCAGATGAAGTGTTCCCCAAGAAGTAAATGATCATGGTTTGTTCTCCTCAATAAAACTAGGGAGAATTTGTCCGATGTGTACATAACCCATGGATTTTGTCAAATGTGTATACCATCTTTGTGAAACCCTTGGCCTAAAAGTAAACCTTTGTACATGGAGGGAAATTGCAGGCTCCTTCCGTTACATGGCTGTTGGCAGTACTAAGGGAGATTAATTTCTGACTCTTAATAGCAACAACAGAATAGGGAAAATTTTTGAAAAATGTCTGTAAGTTACCATGCTTTACATGCAGAACAAAAATACAAGGGCTATCATTTCTGAAGCTATTAGGCAGGGTGCTGTGTATTATACTGCAATGGCAGAACACAAGTATTGCCTTGTGACAGAGTAGAGGAGGGGAAATACAGCTTCTACTTTCTAAACTAAGAGCTATTTATCTTTCTTTAGTGCACATTTCAGGGAAGAGTGTGATGGAGCAGAAAATAAGAAACACTCCAGAAAGCAGTGGGAGGCAATATTCTTTACCCTGACACTATTGATTCCATAAGATCCTCTTCAAGTATTATAGACTGTAGGGACTCATAGTATCTGAGGTGGGAATGGGACCTGAGAGTCAGGAATTAACTGCCCTCCAGAACAAACCTTCCCTTGCTTGTATCAACATAGCATGTTTGTCCATACAGATAATTGACAGGGATTGTCTAGATCATCACATCATAGTTCATGAGGAGGCATCAGTCACTGAAATTGAAACACCTCTGCTTTCTGTAAACCATCTTGAAGAGATCTGAGGATACAGGCAGGGAAGGATGCAATGAGAAGGTTTCGGAAGGACCCGTACTAGCAAGAACGTAGGCAGCCACACGACAGGTTTCTTGAGGATAATGTGGCATATTTGTGGTTCTGCTTAAGATACACTGTTGTTTCTGCCCACAGTTCTCACATTAGTTTGCCTGCCAGCTGTGCCAAGTTTGGGGTTTGCTCCACCAATGAGGACATTTCAAAGACCAAAATTATTTTCAGTTCTACCACTGCCCCATTATATGGGCATTTCCACAGGTCATTTCACAGCTCTTTATCTCCTGTCCCCGTGTCGTTCTTACCTCTCTAGACTGTAGGCTCCCCTGCTCTGGTTTGGTGCAGTGCCACGCGAATATCACTCAGTCATGTCAGTGGGCACTTCTCAAAAAAAAAAGACAGGCTGCAATAGACAGCCCTTTTACTTTTCCTATTTTAGTATTTATTTACAGTTTGATAAATAATTAACTGGCATCCAACATGTACAAGTTTCAAGCTGTGCATTCACGCATTGCAATGTATGTTATATATTTTGGGTTCAGTTCATCTTCGCCGGATTTAACATCAAGCACCAAACTGACGGCGAACCGGAAGAGCACAGGACAGCTGAATGTGAATCCTGCAAGCGGTAACACAGCCACTGCTGAACGAAGCAGGCACCAGAGGAGCTTCTCTGTACCCAAAAAGTTTGGAGATGTGGACAAGTCTTCGGACCCACCGCGCAGTGCCACATTAGACAGAATTCAGGCGTGCACCCAACAAGGCCTGTCCTCTAAAACCAGAAGTTCATCTTCTCTAAAGGACAGTCTCACTGACCCATCCCATATTAACAATCCAACGAACCTGCTGGCCACCATCTTCTGGGTTGCTGTGGCTTTGATGGAATCAGATTTTGAGTTTGAGTATCTAATGGCATTGAGGTTACTGAATAAACTGCTGGCTCATTTGCCACTAGATAAACCTGAAAACCGGGAGAAGTTAGAGAAGTTGCAAGGGCAGCTGAAGTGGGCAGACTTCTCAGGGCTTCAGCAGCTGCTCCTGAAAGGATTCACCTCCGTTACTACCACTGATCTCACGCTACAGCTTTTTAGTTTGCTGACACCAGTGTCTCGAATATCCATGGTGGATTCCTCTCAAGCTATAGGTAAAACCAGTGTACTTTCCTCTCTTTCAGTTCCCATTGCTTTGGCATTTGATGACAGAATTAGGCTATTGGCACAAACCCAAAAATTGCATTTTTAATTTCTCTTCTAATATAGCCTAATCTCTTTTTGCTTTGAATTGGGTGGGCTTTTTGGAAATTTCTTAGTAATATAACATTTCTGAAAAGTTAATCTATTGCATAATAATGTTTTGGAGGAAAGTGGTCGTGTATCATTTCACATTTCATTTCTAATGCTTAGCAGCATATAAAGTTTCTGAGAGCTGACAAAATAAACATATGTAAGGAGATACTGTGAAAATTTCTAGAAGCTATTTTGGCTAGGTTTTCCACTGAATTATTTTCAGAATATTGCAAATTATTTAATTTTAAATTAGTGCTTCATGGGATTTTTCCTAGAAATATGAATATCACAAACTCTTGTACGCTTTTTAGATAAACTACAATAGCACATTAGTGAGTGAGGAGAGAGGCCTGGGTTATAAGGAAATAAGGTAACATTTTGAAATTCCCAATTATTTAGTTGAGGTTGTGACCTCTTCTTAATTAAATTTCTTGAGGAGAGTTTCTGTATTGTTCCGACTCTGTCTCAGTCAGAAACACAGATATTAAGACAATTGTGCAGGCTTCACAACTAAGTCATAACAAGCTCTTATGCAGAGAGTAAGGGGATGAATGCCATTAACAACCTGCCCATCTCTTAAGCACCTGTGTGGTGCCTGTGCTCCAGACTTTGGTTGGGCAGTTCACACATGGACTGTGACAGTACCATCTGGAGGTATCTTTTTCTTTTCACTGAGTACAGAGGAAGCCTAGGGAAATTACATTCCTAGCTTGGGCAACATGTTTAATTGTGTAGAATGAGAGGGACTTAATGGTATTTTCATAGATGAGTTTCTTTATTTTCAAAAAACGGGTTGTGTCCAGATACAATTTACTAACTTCTGAGCTCTGAGCTCCCACCTGAAATGGAGCATCTTTTGTTACAGCTCCTGATTAGTTCATCAGCTGCCTTGAGCTGTGAGTTGGTACAGAAGAGCTGAATCCCAGCTCCAGACAAAGCCCTTGCACTAATGACAGCAGCTGGCACTTGGCGCAGGATCCGTCTCCTAGCTTCAAAAACACCATTTGAGTAGTTTCATCTGACCAGTTCTATCAGAATTTTGATTCATTATTATTATTAACTTGAACAGTATAAAACAAAGGAAGCTGTGCCTGGCAGCCTGACCAAAGCAGTTTTTCATTTATCGATACTCATTAATTGAGTGTTGTTTTAGCTGTGTTTTAGCTGCAGTAATGAAAATGCCACCAGTTAAGACTGTCAATAAGCCCATTAAGGGAAAAAGATAAACATATGTTCTAACAGGGATAAAATATATACTTTTGTGAGCTATCTTAGCCTGTAAATACCTGTTTGCCTAGTAGTGTTTGCTGAAATAGGTTCATGCTTTATAACAGTACTGTTGCCTAAGTGATATACTAGACTTTCAAATTAAGGCCCCTTTGAGACAAATGTGGCATGGTCAGTGGCGTGAACAACTTGACAGAGCCTGTGGGAATTTAAAGCTAATGTAATATTGAAACCATGACCTCCCACGAAACACCAACTTGAAGATCACTGTGGCTCTTGCTGTCCAAGATACACATTTTGTTCTGTATTTTCCTGTTCTAGGATTTCCACTGAATGTTTTGTGTCTCCTGCCCCATTTAATTCAGCATTTTGACAGCCCAAACCAGTTTTGTAAAGATATAGCCGAAAGGATTGCTCAGGTATCAAAGTTATTTACTGTTTTGTACATCCTCAAACCCTGTAAATGCAGTTGCCTTGTTCTTAATGTGTTTTGACATTTCTGTTTAATTAGGTTTGTTTGGAGGAGAAGAACCCCAAGCTATCAAATCTTGCACATGTCATGACCCTTTATAAAACACACAGCTATACAAGGGACTGTGCTACCTGGGTAAATGTGGTTTGCCGCTACCTTCATGAAGCATTTGCTGATATTACTTTGAGTATGGTTACATATTTGGCTGAGGTAAGTTTTCAAAGATATTTTACTGTTTTAACTCTGCTTGTTGCCTGGCAACCCAAAGAGCTGAAGTCTGCCTGCAGACTACTGGGGGCTCTCTGTAGCTGCTATTTATAATTAAGAGTTAAAAGCAGAAATTAGCAGAGAGAAGGGGAATTACTATAAGAAATCATTATTGAACACTAAAACCAAAGCCACCAAAGGCCTGCAGGGATGATGCATCTTAAAGCAGCTCACTCATCAGGTGGCCAGATTTTCCACTGTGAAAGAGAGAGAAACTGGACAACATTTATTTAAGTCCCACTGAAGAAAATAAGAGAGGGCCTAATTCCAGAAGGAGTTTAGCAGCATAAATAAGATATCGTCTGCTATATCTCGTTCTTGATACAAATTTGTATGCATTCTTCTAACACTGAATGGGATCATCTTACTGCCCAGGTTTTCTACTGTGCTCTCTTACTCCTGACATTTCTCACGTGTGGAGTATAGAGCTGATGCAGTGTTGTTACTGGGGATCCAAGGCTCAGTTCTGCTCTTTAGCTTAACGTCACTTCATCTTCTGCCTCCTGTGTCAGATCAGTATCAGAACACCATTTTCTCGTAGAGTTCTCAGATTTATCCCTTCACTTCTATGCTGTAGTGAGATGGCTTCAATCTCCCCTCTCATCGAAGGAGAAGGTAGTTCTGTGTTCATGACATAAATTCACTAGCTTCTTTAGAGCAGCTTTGTTTTTTGGAGCAGATTCATTCTCTCTTCTGCCAAAGGATCTACAGAAACTCTGCAGGCATCTCTGATACTGGCTATCCACAGATTTTCAAGAGGCTGAGAGGCCAAGCTGTGCTGCCACACTCACTCAGAACTTCAGAGGAAACTTGGCCCTGCTACCTCAAGCTGCAATTCCTCACCTTGTTTGCACATGGAAGCTCTAAGTAAACAGTCATATCAGATCTTAACTGATGGTGAAAGCCATGACTCTCCTGTAGCAGACTACAACAGCACCTTGAGGTTTTTCTGTCTGTTTTTAAACTCAAAGACTCTGAAGAACTATTAGCTCTTCTAACATGACTCTGAATCACCCAGAGTCAAGTGTCTCCTTCACAGTAGAAACTTGTGTTCCTAATAAGCAAATGCTGTAAAGATTGAGGTTTAAACTCTTTCTCCTTTGCCTTCCCAGCCTTAGGAAAGCATTTGCCCCTCTGTTTTCCCTTCAGTGCTCTATGTACAGTTACTAATGCTGCAGCACCTCCACAAAGGCCATTGCATGTGATTTTGCTCCCCTCAAAATGGGTTTAAACATGCATCTGGAGAGTCTCTCTTTGCACTTCCCCCTCGCTGTAGATCGGCACCATGCTACTATATTAACAGCACGTCAAGCAGGTTTTTGACTGTAATTAAGGCATATTCCTCACATAGCACCATCATCGCAGGATGACAGAGTAGTAAGCATGACTTCCTTTCTTGGTATTTACATTGACTGCAGCTCTGTTGAGTCATGTCTGGGGAATATTTGTATGGGCATAGGGTAGCTGCCAGTCTGGAGGAGGAGCAAGAGACAAGAAACCATCTTGTTTGGCCTGCTGTGGCCATGAAAAAGATTTTTCCAGCATTCAGAATATGTTTCCCCTTTTCTTCTTAGTTAATCCCCAGAACAGGATAAACAATGTTCTCCTGTCCCCTGTAAACCAGCTGTGGGATATACTGTCAATAGGTAAAGCCAGATGGGTTAACAGCCCCGCTGGGCAGTCTGTAGTTGAATGATTTAGCCGTTGGTTACAGAGCCTCAGTCTTTAACAATCCTGGCTCCATCCCCGGTGCTTGGGCCTGAGAGAAATTGTGAGACATGCAGTGCTTAAGAATAACAAAGGAAATCTGTCTTGCAACAGTGACCCCTCCAAACACACCGGTATACATTCAGAATGGGACTTTCTACCACAAGTTAAGACTATGAGAACAAATGCTCTCAGCAGAAGGTAGAAGCTTCAATTATTGCCATTCACATAAAAATTTGCATTTAACCTATTTGATGGCAAGTAATTGCTTGTCAATATCCAAACCTTACAGTGGCAAGCAGTGCTCCTTACTCAGTTTTACGTATTACAGCTCCATCCATGAAAAATGATCATTTCTTCTAGAAAAATACTTAGGCATCTTAGTCTACAGATGAGGAAAAATCACTATTTAATAGTGCAGTAAAACTTTGAACCTCTACTACCAAAATCAGCATACAAACACATTACTGAAAACTTACTTTGATTTTGTGTTAGATTTTTGCATATTAATTTTTAAAAATCAACCTTGTACCATGAGAGCACAAGCATTCTAGGAGCATATCTGGATTGATGTAGCTCACATGTTAAACTAGTGATTCATTAAGTCCAGGGTCATGCTTGGACCTGAATAGCTAATGCTATTAATACAGAAGAAAGAACAAGAAGCCACATAGTTCATAGTAATGTGCTCACAGTAGATGTTTCCTCCTCCTCCCTGTTAGACAGTGGATTACTTGTGATAGAAGCATGAGCATTCATAACCTGTTCAAAGCCAAGGAATCACTAGAGATTAAAACATCTGTGTTGCAAGGGGAAGCATGTCCTAGATCAGGCATTATCCCACTAACAGCTTGTCTATCAGACACGGCTTGTGAAATGCCTTCTTTATTCCCTCAGTGGACACAGAAAATATTTGTTTGACTGACCAACACAGCCTAAGAGCTGAGTATCTCTTCTCACCTGCTGCCTTATTTGGAGGGGCAAAGGGAACTGTCTCCTGCAGTAGGACCGCAGCAGCTGCATCAACCAGCAGCAGCCAGCCCAGGCAGCCCTTGAAGGAGCAGGCTCTGCTCTCCACCTAGTTCTAGGTTAGTTGCTGCTTCAGGAAGGGGACGAATGTTGCTAACGGCATGTGGATCCCTAAAACCGGGTGAGACCCAGATAGTTACCACACACTAGCAAGAGAGGAATCCACAATTCTTCAAAACAGTTCGTATGAAATAGAGTCCAAAAAAAAAAAGTCTGAGAACAGTTATGAGTTCTTCTTACAAATACAGTGGAAACTCTTTGTCCTGGAACTCACTGATCCAAATGATGTGTTACCACAACTCCATCTTGCTGCTATTTTTGTTACTTCTGGCATCAAAAGGATTCTTATTGTACTTAATGCCTTTTTAAATTTCTGGGTTTTTTAAACAGAAATAGTCTTTCTTGTTACAAATTTATGATGTATTTAAATACACACTTGGTCACTCATCTCAACAAGTGAAAACTGGCACAGTCCACAAATGTTTAGAGCTTAAGGGCCCAGAGCTGTTTTAATCAAAGGATTCCATTGACAACAAATTTATACAAACTGGAATGGAAATTAGAAGCTTCCAGAGATAAAGTTCCTAGAACAGCTTTCTAACCAGCAATAGAGACAAAATTCCCATTATTTCCCAAGAATTCCTTTTCCTGTCACAAAAGTGATTATCTGATGCAGTAGTCTCTGTCAGAGAACAAAAAAAATTTCTTTCTCTCATCCGGATAGTTTCTTCTAATCCTTTATTCCTACACTGAAATGGTATACTGGCTAATGTGCTGGATCACATAAACTATTTACAAGTAAGGAATCAAACCTGCCATTGCAAGGTCCTAATGGATGGCAAGAAAAAGTCTATAACCCTGTTTTGAAGAAGAATCACTAAGCACATTTTATCTCTAAGTACAGGTATCCATGGGCTGAAGCAGGTTACCATGTAGTACCTTTAATTTAAAAATTCTTGCTGTCTTTTTGTAGAGGAATAGAGAAAGCATAGTGAGTTCCATCTATTTTGCTGTTAATGGAATTTGCCTTCTTTGTTTTATGAATTACAAATTACTACTCACTTTTACTGACAAAAGAAATGAGAAGATATTTAGTGGGATGAGATAGGTGTGTGTCCTACCTGATCATTCCATTTTGGCTGGCCTGAAGCATTCTCATTCAATAAAAAGAGGAGCCTTGTCATTCTGGCTAGCGAGGGCCTCTAAGAAATTACTAGACTCCACTTAGATAACAGTTGATTTTTTTCTCTGATGGAAGACATGAGGCAGCATAGAGTTTTTATAAGTAATTGTTTTCTAGATCCTAATATCTCCAGTAAACAGTGTTAGAAGAACTTATTTATCGGCATGAATAGAAGGATAGGGTCTAGTCTTGAGCCTCTGGTAACCTCCAGCAATAAAGGGCCTAGTCTTGAGCCTCTGGTAGGCTCCAGCAATAGCATTTGATTGCCTCTGAAATTTGTGGGGTGGGACAGTACCAGTCACCAATGAAAGAACGTGCTACCTTCCAGGAAATTTTCAGCTGAGGTATTTCACACACATGTGCAAACATAGCATGGCTGTCCGTATGCCTCTTGAATTACTGTCATGTATATATATGAGCACAGTTGCATTTCCAAGGTTCACTGTGGTATTCCGGGATCTACACTCAGGTGTTCCAAAATGTCGGGATTTAGATCAAGTCCTTCTTTGTATTAGCCTTTACAGTAAGAGAGCCCAGGGACTCCATCTCCTCCTTAACAGAAAATGTTTCCTTGGCAGTTACAGCCAGTGAACACTGGCAGTGAAGTATGTTTGGATAAATATATATTGATGTCAGAATAGTAGTAGTTTTGTTTCTTCGGCGTGTTTTCTTTTTTCTCACTGACTTTCAGCAAAGGTAGACATAAAAAGATACTCTCCTGTTTTAATTGGATGTGCTTCCCCAATTACAGTGTAAATTTCACCTAGCAGTTTACTCAACTGCTGGATGTGTTTTCTGGATAAGTTAGGGCAAGCATATATAAAATGTATGTTTCATTACCAAAAGAGGCTAGGATTTGGCTCCCAACTTAAAGCTCTTTTTTGTTTTGCACTTGTATCATCATCACTTGTAAATTGATTGTAAAACGGTGTGGCAAAATCAGTGAGTGGAGAGAGATTAACAGTACAAATGGTATTCGTGAAACTGGTAGCTTTTTCCATAAGCAGAAATGTCTCAAAACTTAGTTATTTTCACTTTTTTCACAGCTACTAGAAAAGGGCCTTCCTAGTATGCAACAGTCCCTCTTACAGATGATCTACAGTCTTCTTAGTTATATGGACCTGTCAGCTATTCCTGTGAAACAGTTTAACATGGAAGTGCTAAAAACCATTGAAAAATATGTACAGGTAAATACCATATCTTCTTTATATTAATATAGGAAGTTAGCAGTATTTACTATTGTAAGTGTATTTTTTGTATAAGATTTTAAGACTGGATTAGCAGGGAGGACTGTGACTTTCCAGTGTGGTATCTAGTTTGTAAACATCCTGACGCCTAACAGACTGCATGTCCCCAGATGCCCAGCTGTGCGTTCACTGCGTGGGAAGGGTTAGGCTGCAGCTACACTACATCAGGAGCAAGCTTAATACCAGGCAGAGCCTGACCACTCTTTTTAATTATTAGCATGAGGGAGATGTGGCATAAGCACTTCCCTTCAGAGACTTCTGTACCTAATTCTCAGAAAGTGGAAAATACATATTTCTACTAGGAATTCCCAGCTGTAAAGAGCCTGTGTCAAGCCAGATTTTCTGTTAAATGGGAATTCTGCAATGGCCCTTATATTTATTCATACTGATTAAGACATTCAGGTAGAAGATTTTAAATCCTTTGCCAAGTTGGCCTTGCACTCAGGTCTCCCAGGTTGCAAGCCAGTTCCCTAACAATGACACCTTAGGCAAGCGTTGGTCTCTGCTGTTGAATTATTCTGCAAGTATGTACCTTGTCAGTAGCTGAGAGAGAAAGTAATATTCCAATTCTACATTTTTATTATGTTACAAAAAATATGACTGTAAAATGCAAATGATCTTGAATGTGTGTGAATCTTTCTTTCCATTTACTGATTAAATATACCTAATTCTAGAGCATTCACTGGAGAGAAGCCTTGAATATCCTGAAGTTGGTGGTTTCTCGTTCTGCCAGTTTAGTTTTACCATCCTATCAACACAGCGATCTTTCAAAAATGGAAATACATCGAGTGTGGAACAGTGCCTCCAAGGAGCTACCAGGGAAGACTTTAGAGTTTCATTTTGACATTTCAGAGGTACTGTTTGTGATTCTGCTACTTAAAACCTTACTTCTAAATTTGATAATCCTAGAACATGTGTCGTAACTCCTTAAGATAGCTGAAAAACTGGGAAAGAAAGGAAAATTAGAGAACTGAGTGGCTCTTAAATTCTCAGTCCACAATGACATGATATTTAATGACCCGTGCTGGAGGACTCTTTCTGAATTTTCATTAGATTTTTTGAGGGAAGGAATTATTAGTTGTGTTTAAAATTATCTTGTTATGTTATGTTGCAATTATGCCAACTGTAATATATAAATATACTATATGTATAAAATCTCCCTCCAAGCATTTTACACTTGGATGCCAATGTTCTCTGTAACTGTTAAACATAGAAGTAAGTCCTTTGAGGGAGTACTTCCTGACTTCTGACTGAATTCTCTTACAGCAGTGTTTATCCTGCAAACCCTGTACACCTTTTAATTTTATGGAACTGAATGGTCCTATTGACTTTCATGGGCAACTCTATAGTTATGAACCTGCATGACTTTGCAGCATTATAGACTTTTTCATATAGATAATAGTGCAACTTTGGGTTAAAAGGAAACATGAATATAAAAAGGCATTTTGTACTATTTGTATAAAGAGTTTCTTGTTGTTGTTTCATGTAGGTATAGTTCTAGAAAATGCTGACCATCCTGTCATCAATCCAAGAAAGCATTTTGCTGTGTGTTGGAACAGGGCCAGAGTGCTCAGCACTCTTAGGAAAAAAAAACATTAAAAAACAAGTGCAAGAAATGTGGATTTAAAATAAATTTCATAAGCTTTCTGGGGGTTTTGCTGCTGCTTATATTATAAACTAGTTTGACACTTGCTTGGAGTATTAGCTGTTCTTGAGCATGAACACTAGCTACTAGGTATGGCAGTAGTTACTGAGGCGTTCACAGTGGCAAATAAGCTACACGCCAAGTGACATGAAATTTGGTGTGCTCCTTCTTTTACCCCTGTCTATGATCTGCAAAGTAATCTTTTTCTGCAGCAGAAGTAATATGTCCCATTATAAGTTCATCCTGGAGCATAGTACTAGTGAATAATTACTCTTTTTTTAAGACTCCAATTATTGGGAGACGGTATGATGAGCTGCAGAGTTCTTCTGGACGAGATGGTAAACCCAGGGCAATGGCTGTCACCCGAAGCACTTCTTCAACCTCATCAGGATCTAACTCCAATGTCCTTGTTCCTGTGAGCTGGAAGAGACCCCAGTACTCTCAGGTAGCCTCTTTTAAAGTAGCCCATTATTCATTAACAAGCTGCACTCAGAGCAGCTGAATTAACGCACACGAAGTTCTTAAATACTTGTGCCCTCTGTCCCCTGCGCAGTGCTCCTGGCTGGCTGGGGCGGTGGCAGCACAGCATCTGACTGAGTGTGTGTGCTGAATGTCTTTCTTGGATTCAGAAATGGCCTGAGTTATGTCTCTCTTCTCTCCAGCCAGTAGTTTTCTTTCAACCTGCAGGAAATGCATCTCTTTAAGACCTCTAACTCCAGGTCAGATTTAGCTAAGAGTGACGGGTGGGTTCAGATATTAGCCAGGAGAGCAGATAGACAGCGTGTGCAGCTTTCTAAGTGTTGTTTTCCTCGGAAATCAGGTAAAAAGGAATTCCTTGGAACAATTTTCCTAAAAGTGGTGTTTGATTACCTTATCGATTCTGGTTACCTGCCAGTTAAAATAAAACCATGCAGAATAAATTTATTTATTGTTCTTTTTTTTTTAATATAGCAGATTATATGGCAGTGTCTCAGGCCTAATTCTGCAAAAAAATAACTATATATGTGCTTTATTTTTAAGCTTCTGAACTGTTCTTTGGAAGTGATGCACAGGATCCAATGTTTCCTTATTATGCTCAATAGAATTAATAGGCTAATATAAAAATAATAAACACCAAAATCTTTAACAGCTATTTTTATGTTTCCTTGTATGCATAGCTGCTCTGAAAGCAACCCTTTGAGCACTTAATGACTAATTCTTTGGTTGATTCCTCCTAACTAAAAATTGTTAATGTATGTTTCTAGCCACCGGGAGAATGAGTGGTTAAAACAATGCTCATTTGAGAAATGTCTTGTTTTCTAGAAAAGGACAAAGGAAAAGCTGGTGCATGTCCTTTCTCTATGTGGTCAGGAAGTTGGGCTGAGTAAAAACCCTTCAGTAAGTAGCCTTGTATTGACTATTTCTTTGTTTCATTCTGTCCTAAACTTTAAAAGTCAGGTTTCCCGGAGTTGCTGACCTGATTTGCATAGTTTAATGTCACATTACTATCACTGTCATTTGTACTGGTCCATGCTGCATTTCTCAGCATATAGATCAGTGAATGAATGGCCCTCTCACTTAAAAACTATTTACTTACAGAGCTGTATATGGTTTTGTTGTGGGAGATCTGTGATGCTATAGGTTTTACTCATGCCATCTTAGTGGGTAGAGAGTAATGACCTTTGGTATTACCAGTCTAGAGCCTTTATAAAGTAAAAAATTAAATTACAGAAATAAAACTGATCGGGGTGCGTCTGATTTTTCCATTAGATAGTAGTCATAATGTTACTCTTCAAAAATTAATATTATCTGGTGCCAGGAAATGGGCAATAGATCAGCCAGGGTAGGAAGCTCTTAAAATAGTTATTAAATATTTTCTACAGAGAAAGGAAAATTTCTGAATGTTTTTGAATATGTTTTATGTCACTTGTATTATGATGAGAAGGTCCTTCATTTCTGCAAGCCAGGGACCATTGCATTTTCGCAACTAAATTGCAGATATAATTATTTTTAGTAGGAAAGGAAAAATGATAGCTTGTTGTGTTTCCTAATCTTGACGTATTTTAGAACATCATTTTTAACTAGAGATTTTTTGTATGAACTTACTATCTCATCCCCTTGGCAGTATTTTCTTTGCTAAATTCTCTGAATCTTGTTCCTATAAACGTATACAAACATCCAGGCAACATCTATCTGCAGCCATTAGGAGGTAGCTGTAATGTTCTTGGACGTGTTCCTGCAGTATGAAGTTGTTTCTTTGTACAAGTTTAATCTGAAGGCACCTGTCCAACATAAATAATAAAGAGTGTTCTAAAAATACTCAGTGAAGGAATTAGGTGTGTACTGGAAATACAGTCTTCCGAATAACCAATTACAGCTTTTAGGAAGAAACAACCGGAGGGAACAGTTTGTTACAAGAGAAATCCTTTGAATTGTAGGTAATTTTTTCTTCCTGTGGTGATTTGGATCTGATTGAGCACCAGACGAGCTTGGTGTCTTCAGAAGACGGAACAAGGGAGCAGGAGAACATGGATGATTCAAACAGTGAACAACAATTCAGAGTCTTTAGGGACTTTGATTTCCTAGATGTTGAGCTGGAAGATGGGGAGGTACAGTATATTTTCTCTGAAACGGCTTTATTAAAATAGTTTTATATTCTTTCTACTAAACACTATACTCTGTAACATAAAACTTTAACTGTATAACTATAAACTTAGGTTTGAGTTCAGATTATTTATAATGTTCACTTAGTGTTTATTTCAGTAGCATAACAGTAAGAGGCTACCACACCCTTCCTTTCTGACTCTACTTTAGGAAACACTGCAAAACTGTTACTGGAAGATAAAGCCTCTGTTCTAGTACCTTTTCAGTGAATTTATTTTTAAGCGAATGTATTTTAAATTTCTTTTTAAATACAATTTTTAAAGGTCTAAATTGTTAAGAAAAATATATTTGCTGATTAAAAACCCACAAAATGAAATTGTTCCAAATCCTACAAAACATGAATTCAGGCCTTCAGGCTGTTGTTACTCCTGCAACTGCTGATGGAATCAGTAACACTTAGAGAGATGTACCTTCCAGTCGGCTTAGGTGTCTGTGATTTCATCATTTCATGCAGGAGCTAAACAGGACCCTGAGGGCCCAGATCAAGTCTTGACAGGTGAAGCCTGTCAGCTCACCTTGAGCTGAAACTGCTGAAGGAAAAAAATTGAAGAACTGCTGAATTTGGGGGGGGCTCCGCCCTTCAACTTTGCTTATATCAAACTTGGAGTATTTCTTTCTATTTGGGTGGGAAGGGCCAAAAATGAATATCCATTGCCGAATAAGTCTAACAATTTTGTTGCCATTTAAAAGTTCAGAAATTATTAGTTCTTTTGAAGTACTTAAGGTGCAGATGTTCAGCAAACTGAACAGTTTAATAAATTGTCTTGTCATAATCTGGACTCAATTTTAACATGAGTTCTCTCAGGCATTGCTCTTAGTCCTGAGAAGAACACATGTACAAGAAGAATTAATCCATTTTCTCCCTAGTTGAATTACAGTAGTAAAATAGTTTTAAGGTAAACAGACCCCTCAGGTGTGAACTAATGTACATCTGAATTTAAATTTTTTTTCCAATGAAGAGGAAGGATGAAGGAGTGGAAAGAGATGTCACAGAGTCCTTATTTTCCAAGTCAGGAATCTCTGTATCAAAATACAGTAATTTTGGCTCACAGCTGCCCATGGCTTTGCTTAAAAAAAAAAAAAGGCAAGCAGTTGGCATCAATAGTTGAAAATACATTAGCCAAATATTATGAAGGACCTTTCATGTTCCAAACAATGACAAATGATAAAACAGCAATGCCAGGTTGTTTGTCAAGAAGTATACCAGCTGCAATCATTTCTGTTTTAAATACTTTCCAGATATTACAAGGACTTGGGATTTCAATGTTGACTAAATATCACAGGATAAATTTTTGTCCAGTGAAATTCAGGAATTTCTTCTTTCTCTTCACCAGTTAAAACCATACACAGATTGTCTATAATTGTGCAGAACAATTCCTGTCAAAATGAGTTTACCTTCATGGACTGTGACCCTGCAAAGATTTTTTATTCGTGCAGCTAACTTCAAGACTGAGGCCTAAATTAATCTATATACTAATTGTGTTAAATTGGTCATGGAACAGATACTAAGCTTCTCTAGTTTTATGTGAAGTAAAATGAAAAATGTAGTCTTTTACTTAATCAAGTTATTAAATTGCCATGGATCTGAGACCTTGCATTCCAAGGTTTAGTCCAGACTGACTTACTACTGTTTTAAATAAATGGATACTTTAGCCAAATTCAAATCTGGTGTAAGAGGCTACTTCTCTAATGACTTGAGTTGAAACTGTATACTTTACCTCAGGTCTGAATTTGGTACATTCATAAACAGGAATAAAAGAGTGTTAGTAAACTTAAGCTACCAATAGCACAAACAGTCTTTCAAAAAAACCCTTATGATTTAAACAGGCCAGTGATGCTTGTATCATCCCCAGACCACAAGATGTACTCATTTGAAATTTCATAAAGATGTGAAAGCAAGTAATGGTTATTTTCAAACTTAAAAGATAGGCTGAAGAGTTGGAGTTACTGTGATAATATTAGTTACAACTGTAGGCAAATGTTTGTCTATGATGTCTTTAATACAGTAATTTTACATAGATTCTTTCTATTTGTTTTTCTACCTGTTATATCTGCTACCCAGGAACTTCAGGTAAGAATACTACTTGAACTCAGATGTGCCAGCATATGTTATGCCTTCTTGCAAATTTGTATTATAGAATAACATCATAGTTTTGTTGTTGCCCTCCCCCTCTTCAGTGTGTGCGTAGGTGGGTGGGTGTGCGTGTGTTTGCACTTCTGACAGGTGCTTCCTTTTGTGACTTGTGTGAGAAATATTTTTGAGGTCTTTTTCAAAAATTCTGCTTCATTTTACTTTTGTTTTTGACGTGTTCAACAGTCTTCACAAATTTTAAAATATCTTAATTCTAGTATCAACATTTTTCAAGTTGATCCATTTCTCCTTTTAGCATCTTTGTGCATAAATAATACGTGGAAACAAAAGAAGAGCTTCATTATTTAAAATATAATAAAGTTTGGGCCATTTGTTTCCATGGGCAAATTTTATATAATTTTCAGCTTTTCATTTGTGGTATATTGGCTCCTATTACCATCTTGCTAAAGCTGATACCCAAGACCTCTTCAGAAAGTTTACATCATTGCCTACCAGCCTGAATTTAATTGAATAAATTAATTAATTCATACAGCTTCATTTGATTCAGCTGTACATTCCTACCAACTTTTCTGGACTCATTTACCCTGTGAAGAAAACTGAAAAGGCATATCAGTGGTTGCTTGTTTGGGACCTAAATTTGCAGTTTATCAATATAGAGAGAGAACTGAAATGATTGAGAATTATAATGAGTTGTACAAATGATACAAAATTCAGCAACAATGGTATTTTGCATATTTGTTTCTGATAGTTTGTACATCAGTTATTATGCAAATACAACCCCCAGAAAATCTTTGTCTCAAAATGCCTGTACTCTAAAAGATACAAACGTATGGAAATGGTGCCTTACTATGCAGTTCCACAATACTTTTCCCTATACCCTATGATATTTGTGCCACTCCATTAACTTTGCATACTTTGTCAATACAGTAAAGATAAAAACTTGTGTGAGAGAAGTTTTGCATGATTCTTACTGGCTCTGTGGAGGAGCTACGCCGCTTTACCCCACATAGGGTTACTTCCCTTTTTGCTGCCTTTTCTGCGTCTCTCCTTTCCCCTGGGTTGTCATAACGTTTAACGTGGCTGCAAGGGCACATCCGCTCCTTTACCAGAGGCTGGCGATTGAGGGAAGTCCTATGCGGTACTTGCTCACTGCTGGCCAGACACATTTATAATAGTGACTGTTTTCTTTTTGAACTGATGTTTGTTACTGGTGGCTTTTCAGACAGGAGATAACTTTGCTTCCACTGTAGATAAAAATGACCAGCCTCTCCAATACGTCTCCCTCCTTCTTGTTAACTGTGAAAGAAAGACTGCTTAACAGACTATAAAAACAACAGCTCCATCTTTGTAGACGTGTTGACCTCTCCTTCAAATACAGTATGATTCTGGGTGCCCCTGTAGCAAGCTTACACTAACCCAAATACTATGGGTGATTTGGGTTATACCGTGTTTCATCTCTCTTACCCTTTTCCCTCACTTTTAATTCACTTCCCCTTCTAACTGCATGCCCTGGAAGTGTCCCTTTTCATTTTTCTTCTTTTTGCTGGCTTCTTTCTTTCAGAAATTGCAGAATAAAACTGCAACAAGAAATATTCCCATAGACATGGGCTGCAATGTTTACTGATGGCTCTGCTAGGCATCATGAGGATCAGGGTGTGATGACAGTCAGCTTTGCTCGCTTGCTTATTTATGTCATTTTGTCATTTGTTAGTTCAGTAACTGATGTGTTTGTGGAGGATGTCTCATTGCTGCATGTGTCCTCCAGCCTTTGTGGTGGAGGACAGATGACCAAACAATTTCTTAAAATAAATAGCTGGGAACTGAACAGTGATTTTTATGATTTAGAGAGACCTAATTTCTTAAATCTTAGATGTGTTCTGTTCTCTTTCCACACAAAACTACCATATGAACCCAGTTCCAGGATGAAAACACAGGGTTCTTCCAATAATGTGTCGGGCTTCATAACAATTTCATGTTCATTTGCTTTTGAATAATAGTGCATTCCTTAATTCTAAATGTTCTTGTGGATTGCAGTTCTTGCATTTCTGGATTATCTTTTTCCTAAAAAATATTTTTTTCTTTTTTCCTCATACTTGTTCATGAACAGTGAGCTTAGTGTCATGAAACTGAACTTTCCCTCTTTCTAATCATGTTCCACAGTCCATTGTATTAAAGGGCAATGATGGAAAATAAGATCTCTTTGTGCAAGCTTGTTGATTGTTAAGGAGATAAGACTGCAGTTGAATTAATTGCACTTTATGCAGTTTAGTCCCCATTCAGTAAATGTCTGAGTAGTCCTGAATGGGGGTTACTCAAGTGTTTAAAATTACAAATCTGCTTAAGGGACCTTACTGAACTGAAATCTCATTCTATGTGATTGCACATAATTTTAATCTGCATAAGACCAGGAGATACTCATAATCAGTGATTTGATAATAATATTTATTATTTTTGGGGCAGAACTATATTTTTGTCAAATTCATATTTAAAAGATCGCTGTCAACTTGAATTTTCAGCAGTTGGTTTGCTTGTTTAAGAGTGTTGCATCTTACAGAGTCTTGTTTTAAACAGTCAGCCCTGAATCTTAAAAAGAAACATTTTTCTCTATGAATTTCCTTCCCATGTTGATGTAAGGTTGAGGGCTTTCACCTAGGTAAAGTACCCAAAACTGCAGTGGGATACTGCTGGGTAGACCCTTCATGCTGTGTAAGGCCCCTTTGGGCTCTGTGGGTCCATGACAGGAGCAGTTGTGGAGAAACTGCATTTGCCAGAGAGGAACCTGGATAGACTTGAAGTATTAGCACAATTAGGGAAAAAGGGATACAGCCCACTGGAAAATACGTAAAGCAGAAAAATGGAAAAATGGTGCAAAACTAACTGCCCTTTTTATACATGAAAGAAATTAAGTGATCTTTGTAGCAGTTCACCAGTCTAACAAATAGTTATGCCATTTGCTTAATGCACTCAGCTTTATGTAAGTCTGTGTGGGATCAGAACTGAAAGTCAATATAAAATGTTCGGTCCATTTGACTGTGTTCTTTTTAAAAAGGGAAATTTCGGTCAGTACTAATCAATTTCTTCTCACAGTGTAGTTTCAAATAATTCAAATAAATTCAGGTTACAAAAATAAGCTGGATGGGCCTAGAATACAAGTTTTAAAAGGTGTGCTGCTTTAGCTATTACATTTTGTATGCTAAATGAAGGGTTCATTCAAATCTACCTTAACTCATCATTATGGTTATGTATATAATGAAATGAATCTAAAATCTTTAACGTGTTTCACAACTGAACCATTGCTATGAACTGTGCTCCTAATATTTTTAAAAATCATGGGAAAATCCTTTAAAATTGCTTCCAAACTTTTCTTTTGCCTGTCATTGCTCTACTGGTATTGAGCTGTGTGTATATGTGGACTTACAAAAACCAATTCTTAAACCGGCAAATGCATGAAAAACATCTAATACTGAAAAGAATGAATCTTCATTTAACTGTCAGTTCCATGCTTCTGCTCTTATCTCCAGGTGAACAATCAAAGTAATGTTTGTATTATATTTTTACATAAAAATATATCTTGAGCTAACTTTGATCTAATGATTAGTGGTTTGTACATGATGAGTTTCAAATCAAGGAAGCTGACCCTGTATCTGATTTCAGGGTGAGAGCATGGACAACTTCAACTGGGGAGTACGCAGACGGTCCCTGGATAGCCTGGACAAGTGCGACATGCAGCTGCTGGAAGAGAGCCAGCTCTCCGGGAGCACGCCCAGCCTGAACAAAATGAACCATGAGGACTCCGATGAGTCATCGGAGGAGGAGGACCTGACCACCAGCCAAATCTTGGAGAACTCAGACCTAGTAAGTTGCAAACTTGCAATTTAAGAAAAGATAGGGCTGTGTTTTTAAATAAGCTGGGCTTTTAGTTTCCTCTCGCCCAGGTGCAATCTAATCAGCTGAAATTGGGGGGTGGCACTCAATGCGGTGTTTTGTTGCTTCTTGATTTTCCCTTATTTGCAAATGTAAACAGGAATTTTAGTGCCCTTTTTTCCACAAATTACTGTGTGATGATTTTGCACAATTGGCCAGTAGTAAATCTTTCTGATGTATCTAATATTTAAAGAAATAGGAGAAGACTCCAGTTTGGTAAGCTGTGTCAAGTTGTCATTGTTCTCTTCTAGGATGCTTGCATACAGTTTCTGTGATAGAAACCTTGAAAGGGTTATAATATGTCTGCATGTACAAATGAAGAGATCCACCCTCACTGCCCTTTAAGACAACGTCTGCTTTGCATGTTCATAAAAGCGGTGTGTGGTAGGGTAGCTGTATACTCAGTGCTTCTGTGCTTATGTTGTCTTTTAAACAGATTATAACTCTTTCCCCATCTGAGGATACAAATCATATTGACTCACTTTCTACATCATGTGAGACAACATCAGCAGACCCTCATCATTTTAATATAGGAACGTCCAGCTTTGATGTGTCTTTGCCTGATATGAATAATCTCCAGGTGTCTGAAGGATCCAAGGTGAATACATTTTTACTTTCTTTTCCAACTGGACTGTAACATAACACTTTTACAAGTTTATTTTACTTACACTTTCATGAAGAGTTTGATCTGTGAGAGCAAGTACATTCTGCCTTCCTGTATGTAATGGCATAATACAATACATTCACATGCTCCTGCACATTCAGACCCTTTTCTTTCTACTTATACTTTCTTCATTAAAAGATTTAATTTATTGTTTCTTAATTATATTGCACTACATATGCACCAAGATACTACAAGCTCATTGGAAGACAAATTCATGAACTGGCTACAAGTTACAACCCTAAGGGAATATTCTTTTATTCTTCATGCTGATTTAAAAGAACGATATGCCAACTCATGTGGTGGGTGTATGCGTGTATTCTCTGAGATTTTTTTGTATGTGGGAACCCATTGTACAGTTGTGTGCACTGGATTCAGTTCTTGCCTTTTGGCAGACACTCAGAAATTTTAAATTCATGACCGCAATGTTAAGCCATCTTCGGGAGGTGGGGAGGCAGGATTTCAAGGATACAACAACTCAGCACAGCTTATTTCAGACAAGTGTATCAGAAGATGAACATACAGTAAGGTTGGTAAATGATTATCAATATGGGGATGGTTTCTTTAATTTTTTGTTTGATAATACTTGTTTGTGGGAGATCAGGTGAACCTACTCCTCTCCATGTCTCTCCAGAACTATAAACTGGGATGGGGTGGGGGAGGGTTAGTGGCTTTATGACGCTGTTGCCTTACCAGTGAAGCTTTCTCTGTCATGTCTAAATTGGGTGAATTCTGCACAAAAAGCAATGTAAGAGAATAGGGCAGGGGAAGAATATGTATTTATGTAATAATCAGCTTTCATTCCAGTTCTTGCCCTTGATCCCGTACAAATGCAGCCACATGAAAATTTGATGCAGTACTGCTAGCACTGCATATAACAGAAGTAATGGAAACTTCTAGTGAATAGGTCATAGAAAAGGAGGTTGGAATTGTGCTGAATATTGAACAAATTGTTTGTGTCAGAAATGTCCACAGGAGGAGGAAAGGACAGGAGGAGGGAAATGTCGGTAAGGATAGGAAAGCAGGGGAACCTCTCAAAATAATGGCTGTGGAAAAGGTAAACTCATTATCATTTGTCAAAACAACGGTTGGTAGACAAGTTGCCACATAACAACCATAAGCAGCAGAAGTTGGCAGAATTTCAGTTCAGGAAGCTGCAGTCAGAACAGAGACGTTTGCAGGTGGTGACTGTGGCTAATCTCATGCATCCAGCTGCAGTAGCTATTGGGATGTATGTTAAGAATTGCAAATCACAGTTCATGAGTTTCACATATGCCTGGAGTTTTAGAATCTTTACTGTGAAAATTTCTTTAATGTCACCATGCACCAGTGTTCATCAAAAAATGAAAAGCTTTGGAAAAAGTAAATAAGTGAAGAATGTAGAATCACAGCAGTTTCTTGTGGGATTGACAGGCAAATTGAGCTAGTCCTGAGACAGGTTTGATACTGGCGAAATACATAACCCTAGCTGACAGGGATTTGCCAGTAGAGGTTTGAGTTGATAAGGTTTACAAAGAATGACACCTTAGTGTTTTTTGTCTCAAAGGTATTTTCTTCTAGTATGCATACTTCTCTATTTTCCCTCAAAACAAATTGGAGTCAGTATAAACAAAGTAAAGGAGGAAACCATCCAATTTTAAGTCAGAAAACTTGAAACTTGCACCTAAATAATTTTTACTTTATTTGGTAACACAAAATCCGAGCTCTTTCCTGTTTCTTTTTTCCTCTGAGTTCTTATTTTCAGAGAACTGATGGTATGTCATCAATGCAGAGGAAAATTTTTGTTACTTCTTTAGTGCTGAACAAAACTGTTTAGTGGTTGCATCATAAATAAAAATGAAAATATCACCTCCACATTTAAATAGATGCAGTGAATGAGATCAACAGATTGATTAAGTAGGCCTCTTCTCAAACATTTCAGTGTCAAAATCCAGGTATTATTGTTAACAGCACGAAATTAGTTAAACTTATTTGCTATTAAAGATAGTGATCACAATAATTAAGAGAGTATTTATAAGGGATTAGAAGGCAGTGGTGGATAATGCTATAAGGGATACAAAGATTCAGATTATGCTATTTTATATATTTTCAAGGTATCTAAACTCACCGGTTTCTGGAAGTGTACTCCAATCCTGCATGAATATTTGGAGTCACTTTTTAGTTTTGCTTTTTGGGCACCGTATTGGACTCCAGTTGGTGGGAGGTGTTTGCTGTTTCTTCCTCCTTTACCCTCTCCCATCAAAATGTGTTTTCCTCATACAAACACTGTCATTGTAGTGAACAAACCAATGGTTCTTTCAAGCTAATATTTCATATTTGAAAGTGGTTAATACTAACTGCTTCTTGAGGAAGCATGAAATGTTTATGCTTCTTGCCAACTGCTCTGGTTCCTGTTGTGGTAATTCGGCCGTATAGCTTTCATTTCTCTTTTCAAGATGGTTTGTGCTCTGATTCATTTCATCCACCCTGGACTCAGGAATATTCCTATCCCTTTTGCTTAGAAAACAAAACAAACCAAAAACCCTTTCTCCTACTTAATTTCTGATCCTGTCTTTTCTGATACAAGTCTTGTTTAATTTTAAGAAATGCAAATCCCCAGAATTTATCTGTAGGATCCAAGCAGGTCTGGTAACCTGAAGAGGGCCACTTTTCTCTTTTAATTCGACTTGCCACAGATTTTCCTCCCTACCAGCTCCCAACACATGTATGTACATGCATCTATGCATATGTGCACAAACACACACCTTATGAGATATACCCCAAACAGAAAAGATAAAGAGTTTGAGCTACCCACTGCAGTCATCCCTACGGGAACTGCTTTGTAGGATGCTGTGGGTGATGCAGGCAAAAGCCAAAAGATTAAAACTGAAACAAAATTTGTTCAGACTAAAAATGCAAGAGAAACTGGAAAGTTATAAAAAGAAATCAAGAGCTTTAGGTGCTAGTGGATGAAAAAGGAAGGAAATAGTAGAAGCATAATCCTTTTAGTGGCCTGTAGATTGCTGTGGATTCCTCTTGAATGGAAGTTATTATGTAAATGACATGCTAAAAATAATTCTCAATTCTAAACATGCATGTCGTCTTCCAGACAGTGATTGTTTTCAGTATATTTTGAGGGGCTTTAATACACTCTTGGACACTATAAAGTGATAAGTGACAAGAACAGCCTGACAGTAACAAGAACCCTATTGTTTTTCCTGAAAAAATACTTCCCTGCTATGTTGCCAAATGCATTGAAATCAGAAATTCTTTGCTAGGCAAACTAAGTTGAAGAAACGCCTTAAAAATAACGTTGATCCAAGACAGCAAGTTAAGTAAATACAGTATTTTTGAAGAAGTGTAACTTGAGCTATGTAATTTGTAATCTGTGGCTTTATAGCTGTGCAGTTTAACATGTTATCAGGTGGGTTTTTTCATTAAATACTTTCTGTTTATTAGCGGAATTAATTTACTAATTTGCTCCCCTAGGCTGAAGCTGTACATGAAGAACAGGATACAGCAGTCCATGAGGATGACCTTTCGGGGTCTACAAATGAACTCCCTGGAGCATTTGAATGCAGTGATAGCCTTAGTCTGGATATGACAGAGACTGAAGAGAAAGTTGACAGGCTGGAACAATTTGCTCTTGCTAGGTACTTGTATATACTATTATTCATAAAAGTTCTTTTACACTGTACAACAAAGTGGTAACAAGGTGTTAGTTAATGGAACGGCTGTTTTGGCCACAGGAGTTATAAAATTCTCATGAGTTCAGAGCAGTGAGAAGACAATGCCCTAATTGCCTGCATAATTATCACACAACACAAAAAAACCCCAAAATTTTCCTTCTAGGAAAAACAAGACATGATTTTTACGTACATCTATGCAGTTAGTAATCATAATCTAGGAAAAACAAGACATGATTTTTACGTACATCTATGCAGTTAGTAATCATATATGTAATATACTTAATCAAAAGAAAAAAAAAAGGATTTTTAAAGATTCCCAGTAATGGAGATACTGCTTAGTCAGCTGTTCGACAGATCAGCCATGTATTCATCCTTCTGATTTCTTATGGCTCATAAGGAAGTCACAATATTGTCAAAAATCCACTCTGATACTCTTGAGGCTGCTGGTGAGCATGTCTGGACCCCAGTATATGTTGCAACAAGATTTTTCCATGCCTTATAGAGCTCTTTCAGATTTTGGATGCTGAGCTAGACTGCAATAAGCCTGTATTTAAGGAAGGGAAAGGAATGAGGATATATAGAGAACCTCGTGCTCTGTCTGTGTGCCACATGTTTCAGAACTACAGTTCCTGTTCTTGGGAGCCATAGGAAGTATTTCTCCGTCCCATAGGATAACACACAAGACCAAGTAGCTTAGTACTCTCTGAAAATGGTAGACAGTTTATTTCACTGGCCATGGAGTGCCAAAATAGTGCTCTGTCCTAAGAACAGTGTGGAGAAGGGTTGGATCTTCTCCAATCCATTACACTGGGGGTGAAATCAAACAGGTCAGTATGTATAATGTTTGTACACACTGAGGAGTTTTTCTTCATGGGCTTTATCCTCCTGTGAAGTTTCAGGCTTCTTCCTCCAAATACTGGTACAATAAAACAATTCAAGTATTCTGGCATGGAGGAAGATGATAGATGACAATGGCCTGAAGACAGGGATTCTGATTTGGAGGTTTTTCTCATTGTAGCCAACATCTGGCCAACCTTCAAAAGTAATTTGAAAGTTCATTAATATTTTTAGAAAGGTGCTGTAATTGGTCCTGTGATTATATCTCTCT
Source organism: Pluvialis apricaria (assembly GCA_017639485.1). Classification (NCBI taxonomy): domain Eukaryota; kingdom Metazoa; phylum Chordata; class Aves; order Charadriiformes; family Charadriidae; genus Pluvialis; species Pluvialis apricaria. The sequence continues at coordinate 25,581,832 of CM030007.1, forward strand.
CTCTCAGCATATTTTATCTGCTACCTTCTTGCTATTCTCCTTTCATCACAGTTTATTTTTCTTTCCCCTTCAGTTTTGGAGACGTTGATCGAAATGCCTCCCCTCCTCCCTCGCCATTTTTTTCTGCCATCCTTGCTGCATTTCAGCCAGCGGCATGTGATGATGCAGAAGAAGCCTGGCGTAGTCATATCAACCAGCTCATGTGCGACTCCGATGGTTCCTGTGCAGTTTATACATTTCATGTGTTCTCTTCCCTGTTTAAGGTGAGAAAATAAGTTTAAGATACAAAATCGAAATGTTTAGATTGTCTGTGGCTATTAGGATGGTTCTTGATAGTAGTACCAGTTATGAACTACTAGGTACATAACCATTCTAATTTTGCATGCTGCAGAATTGCCATACTACATCTTCATGCAGAACTGTCTTCTGGAACCAGTTTTGTCATAAAAATAGTGTGTATCTCATAGTTACAGGTTTGGAGATAATGTTATAAAATATGGATCCACTTTAAAGAGTATTTTCTTTAGTACTTTACAAATAGCCTGAAACAATAACTGCAAAAGACAGGAAATAGCCTTTTCATCTCAAACTATTGTTAATCTGTTCTTTTGTCTCAAACTGTTGAAATCTGGCCATGCCCATGTAAATGTCAGCATTATTAAATACTCTATACCTAATCATCTGAATAGAAATATCCAGCTGCCATCATGTAACATAAATTCCAGAGATTGAGTCTGAAGACTAGAAATACATTTCTCCTTTCTAAAACTGTACGCTCGCAAAGATAAGAATCTTGCAAAAAGATAAGAAAAAAAAGGATTCAAATGCACAAGCTGTGCTAAGGAATGACTGTCTAGTTTTACCTGTCATTAGTTTTAAAGCCTTTTTTAACTGTTTCTCCTGCTTTATATGAGGCAGCTGCAGAATATTTAGCATGCTGCAGCAGTGTACACAGCAGTCAGGTAATTTCATGCAGAGTTTAAGTACCCATGATCTCAGAATACACAATTGTTTATTAGCAATGGGTACCCCACTAATAAATATACACTCTCAAGATCTTCTCATATCTTTAAGACCATTCTTATAAGAAAGAAGCATCATACACTAAGAATCTCCTCTCCATCCTGATTCCTCTGTGCTCCACTGGAGTTACTTTTGCATGTCCTCTCTAGCTGCACACTGTGACCTCTTTTAAAAATCACACCACTGTAAATATGGGTGCCTTATAGGCATTCTTTTAAACACTGATAAATAACCACTTGGAAGCAAAAAACCTGCTGACTTGAGTGCATGACAGTTCCATTCTGAAAATTAGTCCTGTGTTTCTTCATGATGTGCAGTTCAGCTTTTCTGCCCTTATGTCGGTCCTAAAGGTTAATAGTCCTGTTCAAGTGTTCTGAGAGTTATTTGCCCTTTTTGTTCTCTTTGACGAGTTGAAAAGGAACTGGTGTCACACTTCTGAAAATGAACTAAATAAATAATACTGTGTAATGCACAACCTGAACATTATCTGTAACGTACCTGTTTAACTCCAAATCCTGGCATGCATGCACTACATTTGTTGTGCTTATCCTATATTCAGAAGACAGCCTACTCATTTTCTTCAGTTGATACCAGAGGAGAAAGATACACTACTGCTTTCAAAAAAAATTTCAATAACAGCAAAACCTGAATATCAATAATTAATAAATAAAAGGTGTTAATACTATCAACAAACCAGAATTTTGTAGCTGGAGTCACAGCCATACTTTTAGTTTATAAAAATAGCTTTGTTCTCCTCTTCAGGGTTAAAACATAGGAGTATTATTTTCCCAGATTTTTTTCATAAGATCCCAACTTCTCTGGAATTGTATTGTGTTTGCATCATTAAACTTTGCTACTCATCTGCTAACTTAAAAGACTTTTGACCCTCACCATCAGGAAGTTTCAGAAACAAGCCAAATATATGCTAGGCTTGCAATGCAAAGTATTGCCAAAATATTTAACTGTGAAAATCCTTGTTTGGAGGGGCTTGTCAACTAAATACTTGGTGAAGTGAAAGAAGTGCATTTTCCAGGGCACCTACCTTTCAGTCTGCATCAAGTTAATGGTGTCTTGGATGTTTGCCCACAACACACTAAACTTGTTTCGAATTCCTGAAATTATTGAAGTACTTTTCCTGTAAACAAGTCATAGCTCAGATATCTCTGGATTATCTTTACGGCTGCTTCTTTGTATTCTGTTGAATCAAATGTCTTCCAGGAGACCAGCTAGTTCCAAGACAAGTAGATTTGAGAGCTAGCAGGTAGTTTCAACAATCGAGCCCTTTTGTTACGAAAAGTCCTCTTCCAAGAAGAGGAAACCTGAGGTTAAGAAGAAAACGTTTTGAGAGTGTTTTGTTATTATTTACATTGACAAAGTGCACAGTGACTATATGCAGACATATACCTGTTCATAATATGCTGGCAGTTGGCATTATTATTCACAGTAGTCCAATTTCATAAAATATATACTGCATTCAAACCTTGCTTGAAAGATTTCAGCCACTGTAATCTGCACCCAGAAGGACATAGCTGAGATGATAATTTATTGTAGAACTGCTAGTCCATGTAATTGCAAAATAAATATATTTAGTGAAGTACTATACATAGATACCAAAGTACAGTCTATTGCTGTTTCACATTTTAATACTTTAAAACACTGTTCAAGACTGTTATCTTCTTAGCTGTAGATTGATTGTTGAATATCTGAAAAGGAAAGCGGTAAAGGAGAATATGTTTTCTGGCATCTAAACAGTAGACTGGTCAGCTTTTGATGAAGCCATGACTGAAATGCTTTGAGGAAGTTATTTTCATAAAATAAACTAGAACTGTTAAAATACATGAGTAGATGTGTGCTGGAAGGGACCTGAAGAGTTCATGTTCCTTATCTTGCCTAGGACAGGATCAACTGTAACTTTCATTCCAGTCAAATGTTTTTTAACTTTTTTCTCTAGGCTGTCCTTAACCTTTAGGCTAAGGTGGAACTTCACAACGTTCCTAGGCAATGTAGTCCAATGCTTAACTCTTCTTATTGCTTTAAAACTTCACTTTCTGTTTTTTATGTCCATGGCTTCTTGCTCTGTACGCAGTGGTACTTCTCTTATTTGCAGTTGCTGCTTATAGTTGAAGACCGTTACCTTGACTTCACCTACCTCAGACTTCTCTGATTTAACCTCAGTTCTTTCAACCTTCTCCATAAGTCATATTTTCTAAACTTCTCACTGTTGCTATGGGCTCTCTTCAGTTAGTCTGTGTATTACTTGAAAAGCAAGAGTAGGTTCTGTGTTTCAGCCTAAGATCTTACCAACACTGACTGTAAGAGGATTATCTGTTTTATAGAAAGTATTCCTGTTTAAAAACTTCTCTCTGCTAACTGCTGTACAGTAGAATACAGTTAATTATTTTCCACTTGTAACCCAATCTAGTATGCAGATCTTGTTCTGCAGAATTTTGCCTTCCTGGTTATTCTCCATCCTGAATGTGCTCTGTGGACTGTTTCATCCTAGGTGTGCAACCTTGTCCTTCTTTCTTTTCCCTGCACCGCTTCTCCAGTTTATGAAGATCAGTCTGAATTCTAATCCTGGCTTCCAAGGAGTTTGCAGCCCCTGCAGCTCAATCATCCATGCATTTAATAAGCATGTTGCATATTCAGTTATTCAGTATTTTCATTAATGACTTGGTTAGTGCCTGAGACAGTCCCCAGTGGAATCCTATTCAATTTATCTTTCCAATTGGACAATGAGCTGCTGATAATTAACTTCTGAATATGGTTTTGCACACCTAGTTACCTCTATACCTGGTTTCTCTGCCTTACTTCTAAGACGCTAAATGAATTAATATATAACTTACCAATTTCATCTCCTCCTAATAGAATATTTTAGCCTCTCATGAAAATTAAAGTTTGATATGATTTGTTCTGAGCCAATCTGTACTGCCTATTACTCATTTCTTATAAGTTCCCCCATTTCCTGAACTTTGTGTTTAATTCTTTTGCTCTTGTTCTTTTTGAGATAACCACTTTCCTGAAGTTTTTTACAACACCCTGTGTTCTGTGAGTTTTCAAAGATATTTGTTATGGCTCCTAGACCTCTTTAGCCAGTATTATAACTATCATAACATGAATTTCCCTAATCTGCAAAGACGTAAAAACATCCAAGATCTGCAAGATCTGTTCTCACCTGAGTTTTCACAGATGGGTCCTTGTTACTTGTACACAGATGCCCTTTCTGGGAGCAATAAGACAAAAGAAGGCATTAAGCACATCAGTCTTTTCAGTAGCATCTGTTAGTAGCTATTTCTCTCCATTGTGATTCTTTGGCCTTCCTCTTAATTTTTTCTAGTTTATTTATAGAATCACAGAATCATAGAATTATTAGAGTTGGAAGGGACCTTGAAGATCATCTAGTTCCATCCCCTCTGCCATGGCCAGGGAAACCTTCCAGTAGACCAGGTTGCTCAAAGCCCTATCCAGCCTGGCCTTGAACACCTCCAGGGATGGGGCCTCCACAACTTCTCTGGGCAACCTGTTCCAGTGTCTCACCACCCTGACAGTAAAGAATTTCTTCCTAGTGTCTAATCTATATCTATCCTGTTCTAGTTTAAAACTGTTACCCGTTGTCCTATCACTACACTCCCTGATAAAGAGTCCCTCCCCATCTTTCCTGTAGGCCCCCTTTAGGTACTGGAAGGCTGCTATAAAATCTCCCCGGAGCCTTCTCTTCTCCAGGCTGAGCAACCCCGACTCTCTCAGCCTGTCTTCACAGGAGAGGTGCTCCAGCCCTTGGATCATCTTCGTGGCCCTCCTCTGGACTTGCTCCAACAGGTCCATGTCCTTCTTATGTTGGGGGCCCCAGAGCTGGACGCAGTACTCCAGGTGGGGTCTCACCAGGGCAGAGCAGAGGGGCAGAATCACCTTCCTTGACCTGGTAGACACGTTTCTTTTGATGCAGCCCAGGATGTGGCTGGCTTTCTGGAGTTGCAGCTGGCTTTCTAGGCTGAAAGACTTCTTCTTGACATTCTGTCTTTCTCTTATTAGTTTATCTCGCAGCTCCTTCTCTGATTATTGTGCCTACAATTGCCATGCTGATTTTGTTATCCAAGTTAGTAATTTAACACAATTTCACTTTCTGTTCTTTTTTGCATGAGTATTTGTCTGAGTGAAATATTTGTGCCAGATATATGTCTTAATATATTTTCTATCTTTCAGTGGTGTAGAATGTGCTTCTGCCCTCTTTTTTTTTCCTAAAGGAATAAATACCTCTCATTATCTCCTTTCCCCATGAAGTTGTTTCTAATGGGCTCCTTCCTGCAAATTCTGAATGCATTGAAGTTGGTTGTATTATTTCTCTAATCTGTTTCTTTCACAGCCTCAGTTCATAAACTTAGTTACCCTTCCCCAGGAGAGCATTGCAGCACCTAAACAGGTTAACCAGAGAGCCTGAGGAAGCTCTGACCTTGGAGCTTTCAAGACTCAGCTAGATAAAACCATGGCTGACCTGATCTAGTGTTAGCAATAGTCCCACTTTGAGTTAAAGATTGGATCAGATGTTCTCCATAGGTCCCTTTCAACCAACATCTCTTGGATTCTGTTCCATAATCATAGAATCATAGAATAGTTTGGGTTGGAAGGGTCCTTTAAAGCTCTGCTAGTCCAACCTCCCCTGCAATAGGCAGGGACATCTTCAACTAGATCAGGTTGCTTAGAGCCCCGTCCAACCTGACCTTGAACGTTTCCAGGGATGGGGCATCTACCACCTCTCTGGGCAACCTGGGCCAGTGTTTCACCACCCTCATTGTAAAAAATTTCTGCCTTCCATCTAGTCTAAATCTACCCTCTTTTAGTTTAAAACTATTACCCCTTGTCCTGTTGCAACAGGCCCTGCTAAAAAGTTTTTCCCCACCTTTCTTATAAGCCCCATTTAAGTACTGAAAGACCACAATAAGGTCTCCCTGGAGCCTTCTCTTCTCCAGGCTGAACAACTCCAACTCACTCAGCCTTTCCTCATAGGAGAGGTGTTCCATCCCTCTGATCATCTTTGTGGCCCTCTTCTGGGCCCGCTCCAACAGGTCCATGCCTTTCCTGTGCTGAGGGCTCCAGAGCTGGATGCAGTGCTCCAGAGCTGGATGCAGTACTCCAGGTGGGGTCTCACCAGAGCAGAGTAGAGGGGCAGAATCACCTCCTTCGACCTGCTGGCCACACTTCTTTTGATGTAGCCCAGGATACGGTTGGCCTTCTGGGCTGCAAGCACACATTGTCAGCTCAGGTCCAGCTTTTCATCCACCAGTACCGCCAAGTCCTTCTCAGCAGGGCTGCTGTCAATCCCTTCATCCTCCAGCCTGTATTGATACTGGGGGTTCCCCTGACCCACGTGCAGAACCCTGCACTTGGCCTTGTTGCATCTTGTGAGGTTCACACGGGCCCACTTCTCAGGCCTGTCCAGGTCCCTCTGGATGGCATCCTGTCCCTCAGGCCTGTCAACTGCACCACTCAGCTTGGTGTCATCCACAAACTTGCTGAGGGTGCGCTCAATCCCACTATTTATGTCATTGATGAAGATATTGAACAGTACTGGTCCCAGTATGGACCCCTGAGGGATACCACTTGTCACCAGTCTCCATCTGGACATTGAGCCATTTACCACAACCCTTTGGATGCGACCATCCAACCAATTCCTCATCCACCAAACAGTCCACCCATCAAATCCATATCTGTCCAATGTAGAGAGAAGAATGTTGTGAGGGACCATGTCAAAGGCCTTACAGAAGTCCAGATAGATGACATCCATAGCTCTTCCCTTGTCCACTGAGGTAGTCACTCCATCATAGAAAGCCACTAGGTTGGTCAGGCAGAACTTGCCCTCGGGGAAGCCATGCTGGCTGTCTCGAATCACCTCCCTGTCCTCCATGTGCCTTAGCATAGCTTCCCAGGCAGAGAGGTGAGGCTGACAGGTTGATAGTTCCCAGGGTCCTCCTTTCTACCCTTTTTTAAAAATGGGTGCAATGTTTCCCTTTTTCCAGTCACTGGGGACTTCACCTGACTGCCACGGCTTTTCAAATATTATGTAGAGCAGCTCGGGAACTATATCAGCCAATTCCCTCAGGACTTCTCAGGTCCCACAGACTTCTGTATGTTCAGGTTCCTCAGGTGGTCACAAACCTGATCTTCTCTTAAAGTGGTAGGGACTTTGCTCCCCCATTCCCTGTCTTGTGGTGACACTCAGGAGGTGTGGAGAGAGATGTTGCTAGTGAAGACCGATGCAAAAAAGTTGTAGAGTACCTCAGCCTTCTCCTCGTCTGTTGTTACCAGTTTGCCAGTCCTGCTCATCAGGGGAGTTACGCTTTCTTTGACCTTCTTTTTCTGGCTGACATACCTGTAGAAGCCCTTATTATTATTCTTTGCATCCCATGCCAAGTTCAGCTCCAGCTGCGCCTTGCCCTTCCTGACCTCATCCCTACACAACCGGGCAGTGTCCCTGTACAATTCCCAGGATAGCTGTCCCTGCTTCCCCTGCCTGTGTGTCTCTTTCTTGCCCTTTAGTTTGACCGGCAGGTCTCGACTTAGCCATGCCAGTCTCTTGCCCTCCTTTCCTGATTTCTTGCACCTGGGGATCAAAAGCTCCTGTGGTTTAAGGAGAGCATCCTTAAAGATCTGCCAGCTCTGTTCTGCTCCCTTGTCCCTGAGGGCAGTTTCCCACGGGGTCCTGTTGGAATAACTCCTTGAAGAGCTGGAAGTTTGCTTTCCTAAAATTCAAGGTCCTGACTTTACTCTTCGCCTGACCTATATCCCTCAGGGCTGCAAACTTTCTAAATTTCCTTCTACTTCTGCATTCTCAGCTAGCTCTTTTCTGTTGGTTAGGATCAAATCTAGATCTCTTTTCTTTGCCAGGAGAGTTGTCAGCAACAAGTTTCACTAAGACTTGGACTGAACTTTTCTTTTCAGAAGACATCATAGTAGTAAATTTCCAGCTGTCACAAAGCCCCATGATTCAGACGATTCTGCTAGTTCCGCGTAGAAATAATCATTTACCTGGTTTGGTGGTAATTAGTAAGAGCCCATTGCCTCTACTACAGACTCAGAGCAGCAGAGAATCTAAACCATGTGCTGAATAACATGCACAGCGCTTTGTTTCTGTGTTGAAGTAAGATAGGAGAAACATGTAGTAAGACAAGTATCAGTCTATCCAATCTTAGCTGTGTTCGGATGGCCAGTGCAGATGCTTTAGAGATTCACAAATAAGCAGTTATGAAATTGGTCTGTAGAGGAAGTTTCTCTTTAACCGTTTTATAATTCATTGATAATGAATACCCTACCTACAATGTGAGGGCTTATGTAGCTTTTTAAAAAAATCATTCAATCCAACAGCTTTCATTATTAATAAAGTCTGAATTCAGCTCACATGATTTTAGGTACTTAACTTCAATGCTCCGGTGTAGGTGCAGTAACAGGCTATTTATATGTCTGTAATCTAGATTGGTATTTAGGCATGCTTACAGTAATACAGGTCCTAACCTACATTCCTCAGAGAAATGCCTATGGTAACGTGGAATGAATCATATAAAAATGTTGCATACTTTTATTTTTAAAAATATTTTCATGTTACTCCCACCTGCTGAGCAGTTGGCCTCAGTGAGATGTATTTTGGCAGTGAAACCTGCTGTGTATTTATCAATATCATTATTTCCGTTCCCGCAAGACTAAAATATTACTTTTATTCATTCTTCACTTTATATATTAGTCACTGAAAAGAAAGTATCAGCACTAGAATGTTTCTGGAAGACTAGACTGGTTTAGGACTCAAAACACCAAAAAAAATTCTGAGAAGAATAATTCCCGGATGCAGTGCAGTATTTCTGGAGTCCTCCCAAGCAGCAGAAAAGTTTTAGTAAGAAGGTTTTTCCCACAGGGGAAAACAAAAGTTTTTTTTCTGATTTTCCATGCTGCTGTTTGGCATTAGGATGTCCATTATATTATGTGATTAGCCACTTGACATAGAATAGTAACAAAACAATGCCCGGAATGGGCAGAAAAAGTAATGCGCTGATCAACTCTGTTAACTCTGTACAGCCAAGGAAAAAAAAATGCTACCTGTGGGTAAAAGGCTTTATAAAGATTGAATCTTCTTTACAAGAAATAATGTATTTCAGTAGTACATTATTGCGGATTCTGTAATTAGTTTCACAGCTGCCCAGCTGTACACTGTCTCCAGCATAATAACTATTATTCAGTATCCTTGAGCAGATGTTCAGTTCTCCACAGGGAGATGGTCTCTTTTGCACATGTTATTGTGCAAAGAAAAAAAAGCATGCCATTTTTTAACAAAGGAAAGAAGCTTGTGCTTGAGTAAAGAATGTAATAAATTGTATTTTGCTTTCCAGAATATTCAGAAAAGATTCTGCTTCCTAACCTGTGATGCCGCTAGTTACCTGGGAGACAACCTGCGAGGAATAGGCTCCAAGTTTGTGAGGTCTTCTCAGATGTTAACATCATGTTCAGAATGTCCCACCCTTTTTGTAGATGCAGAAACAGTGAGTATATTCCTTTCAAAAGCCACGTGCTACATTGCAGTGTGTTATTTTACTGGCTGTTTCACTTTCGAGCAACTCCTGAACAGATATGTCAAAAAGGTACTCACCTCCTATCTCTAATTTTTATCTCTTATTCTTAACCTTATTTCCATTAGTTTTCCATATTATTTTATTTGGTAAGTACTGGCAGATGGGCAGTATAGAATCATGGAATCATAGAATAGTTATTATGTGTTGAGCCTGTGTGCCAAAAAACAATATAAACCAGATGCCTACCAGATGCAGTAGCTCCGCAAAAGGAAAAGGAGAAGCTATTTTTTACATAGTTCAGCATGAAAGATGGTACTATGTTTAGTGGGTTCATTTGAAGCAACTGTGATATGAGCTGGATGATAAAAATATGTATTAGGGAATGAATGAAATGGCCCTTCCCATTGTTTTCTTTCTGGCCCCCATTTATCCAACAACATCAGGACAGTGTGGCCTCACACAGAAGTAGAGATACCTCTCTAAACTTGCAAAGTGTAATCTTGGGCCCACTGCTGTGACTGTGGAAGAGCTGTGCCTTATGTCATCCAAGAGCTGTGGAGATTAGCTAGTTAGGGAAGTCCTCTGCAATGCTGTTATACACAGAACGCAATTTCAATTCCACGTTATCATAGGTGCAACTTTTGCTCTTGAATTTTCAGTATAGTATTCTAGTTATGTATATTTTTGCATAAATATAAAAAATGTTCAGTACTAGTATCTGTAAATCTAAGTATTCTTTTGCAAGTTCTTTACTATACCTTCTACTCGCTAATATTTTTATTCTTTTATAGTGACATTTACTAGCCCTTTGATTTCATTTCTCCAGCTGCTCTCTTGTGGCCTTCTTGAAAAGCTGAAGTTCAGTGTTTTAGAACTGCAGGAGTACCTGGACACATACAACAACAGGAAAGAAGCAACGCTCTCGGTAGGATGGATTATGTTATGTTCTTGGTTTCGTATGTGTGTATACTTATGCTATGTCAGGAGACTGCAGGTGCACTCAGATCTGTTTAAACTAATATTCAGTAGAAAAACATGTTTCAGATCCTGGATACATTAAACGTTTCTTCCTGAACATATAAACCAGAACTGAAAAAATAGCTACTGTATCCCTTCATTTTAGAAACTTTGGCATCTTTAATATTCCTGGTCTCTCCTTTCTCCAGTTCAGTAATTAATTCATTTTCTTGGTTTACGCAATTCAAAAACTTACAGAAATCAAGACTACACCTTTTAAATTAGTCAAAGCAAATTGTCACAGTTTGTGTGAATAAAAAGTGCGATTGCAAATTTTTGTTATATTATTTGTTTGCTGTGCTGTGAAACTAAAATACTGCTTACCTTTCTTCAAATCAAACTATAGGCCTTATTCATATCTTATTTTAATTTCTCTCTCAAAACAGTGGCTTGCAAACTGCAAAGCAACGTTTGCGGGGGGCTCACGAGATGGAGTTATTACCTGCCAGCCAGGGGACTCAGAAGAGAAGGTAATGAATGAGCAGTATTATTTCTGTCCTGTAAAGTGACATGTGTGCTATATCTTGTTCTTGGACCCACAAGAGCCTGCTGTACTTCCTCATTGTCTCTCTGCTGGGCTTGGGCATAATCCAATTTTCACACTTAAGGCTCGAAGGTGTTGTTGCTTCAGTCCTGGCCATAGGAAATGGGAAGTATTCAGAGGCAATACTTCTTCCTTCCTAGTCTAGACAAGGAAGCAGATCTAACCCTGCCTGAGTTGTGTGTGCTCTCCCTTTTAGAAAGATGTTACAGCGGTAGTTTCCCACAGTTCAGTGTCTCTGAAAATCACTCCTGGTGTACTGTGCTTCCACATTACACCCATTTTATCTGCGACTGTTACAGCCTCAGTCTGCTCAATAGCAAGACTTGCCTGGCTGAAATACACTTCGTTTAGTAGTTAGAAAAAAATGACTGTAAAATTTCCAATGAAACAATTTATGCTCTAGATAAGAATTTATAACAAGGCAAAATATCTCTTTATTGCTTTTTAACAAAAGTTTTACATGCACATGTGCAGATAAACAGATAGATAGATGGATAGATAAATATTTAGTGTGTTGATTCCAGTTAAGAAATCAATCTTTTCAGAAATCAGCACCATTAGCAGGCATTCCTGTTATTTGATATACTAAGTATAAGAAACAGCTGGTACATTAGTGGTGTAGAATGAGTTGAGAAATGTTATTTTGTGTTTTTTTTTCCTTTTGGAGGAAAAAGGAATGGAGGGATGGGAAAAAGAAGGGGCTGGAGAGAAGTAGCGAAAATCAGGAAGCAGCAACAGCATGTAGAAAAAAGTGACATCCTCTTTCCATGTATTATAACTTATGAAAGATAATGATGACATTTTCAGAACACACAGTTGCCTGTTGTAACCTTTTTTTCAAATACCTTGTTTGATTCTTATGTTGGTTTCAGTTCGTTTGTCTTCTCTCCCAATTCACTTTATTTTCTTCTGTTTTAACCTTAACCTCCCTTTCCCACCTCTATGTATTTGTCTTCCTGTCTTTGAACTCCCTTGTTTTTTATTTTTTTATTTCCCAAGAATCCCAAATCCTTGCCACACCTGCATTTTGGCTTCCTTGACCTTATTAGCAAATCTATTTTGCTAATAAATCGTCTGGCTGCGATCACCGGCAGTGGGAAAACTGTTCAATCTTCCCCCACCTGGCATTGGCACCAGCAAAAGTTACCAACCGCCTCCAATACATCTGCATAAGATGCTTTCTCTTCTGTAATTGTGATGGTGTACAGGGGAGTCACAAGTAAGCTATTCTCAAATCTAGAAAAAAAGAAAGACCTGGAATACATGCTGCTACCTCTCCTGCAAGTACCTCAGGAGAGGGAGACAAAGTACACGTAGGGAGGTGTAACTGTTGGAACATGCATGGGCTTTCTCTTCCCACTGATGCACAACAGCCTGAACAGTGACTTCAGACTGTAGTGTTACATATCTTGCTGTATGCAGCTTAACTTATCCTCTTCATCCCTCTTTTGGAAACCCACAGAATGGGATGGAGGGTCACACATCTTGCTGATGTTTCCACATGGTTTCTTTTTTGAAATAGTAGAGAAAGAATGCTGAGGAGAAGGAATAAACTGTGAACTGAGCTCATATAGCTGGCCTAAATGCATCTAAAAGCTAATAAATGTCGTGTTCCACTTGTGTGGGTTTTTTTTAACCAGGAGTTCTCTGTTTCAGAATTAAATTCAGTGTTTTATGAAGCCAGGGCTAGTATTTCTATTGCTTATTGAACAGACTGAAAAGAAAGGTTTCTTACTCCTTCAGGAATCCCTGGTTTCCCCCCAGCATTGTTCCTTCAGCCCAAAATGCATTATTTCTTGGAAGCTGACAGGATGGTAGGTCTTTGATCAACAGGCATACTTCTGTTCTCCCCCTTCTCATTCACCTGCCAATTGAAGCAGCTTTTTCTCAAAGGAATACTCTGTTTATTCAACAAAAGTGTAATGGTAGGAAGAGTCCAGGGAAACTGGGGAAATGTGATTAGGAAGGGACAAGGAAAAATTACTCCTAGACTAGTAAGTATTTGTTTTCTTACCTTTCCTCTCCTCTTCTCCTTCAAACTGAAAGGCTAAAGAATTTAATAATTGTAGGGGAAAAATTCTGTCTATAGTGGTCATCACAAGGAAACCTGCCTAAACTCTTAAACTCATTGAGGGTTAGACTAGGGCCTGAAATCCTGCTGAAAACTTCTGGCCTAAAAAAATGGTTTAGCTAAGCACAAAAGCAGTCTGCTTCTGGAAAAGGTTCAAAAGTAATTGTAAGGAAGAAAAAGCAACACCTTGCTCTACAGAAGGCAGAAATCTTAGCTTCTCGGAACTCCCCACCTGGTAAAAAGCTTGATGTGAAAATAGTCCCCTTTGCAGACAAGGCAGACAGCAGACCAAATTCAGTGTTAGCACAAGCAGTTGCATTACAAATACCTGCTGATGCTGGTAAGCTACTTGGCACCAGTTTCTCTGATCAGATCTTATTTCAAAATGAGCACACATGATTTGTTGACTATTGTTACTGTTACTGAAAATGGGCAAAGGCAAAAATTGCTTATTCTGACATTAAAGAAGCTTGAAATAGAAGTTGTCTAGGTCAGCTGCCAGAGCTAGCAACTTTTCTGAAATTGGGTAAAAGCTTCATGTCCCAGAATGTCTTTTCCCCCCTTATTCTTGCAACAGATTACATGATTTGGATGTGTTTGTGATTTGTAAGCTTTGATGCTACATTAAGCAGCAGAGTCTCAAGGACATAGGGGTCAATTTATAGACAAAAGGTAACTGCACATACTATTGTGCTGTCTGTCCAGGTGTAACGGTCTTAGATGAGTACAGCGATCAGTACATTCTTCAACCTTACTAAACAGGGATTTTTTTAATCTAGGCATAGACTGGTTTTGTTTGGTGTGGTTTTTTTTCTGGAAAAGCGATACACAGAAGATCCTATTTTTCTTGTCAGTTAGCATTGCTAATTCAAATAAATATTTATCTCCTAATGGGACATTCAGTTTACTCTGTAAGTCCAAAGTCCGTATACACCTTCCTTAAACCTTGCTCATCCCAAAGCTCACCACAAGCTGATGGATGTGGGCTTTGCAAACTCAAACTATTAATGGATATTTAAAACATGCTGCACACCATGAAAATTTGCCTAAAAAAATCAGAATGTACCTGTTGCTTTGAGTTTTCCTGTGGCTAGAGGTTCAATTACTCTAGGCCACCATTAAGGCTGGAAGCGTACCTCTTGGAACCATGGTCGTGTGGAGTTGAGTTGAGTTACAATAAAGCTCAAGGCACAGAGAGTCTCATTGTTAAGTTAGAAATTCTTAATAATCAATTATCTGACTGCTGTTTGACAGATCCATGGATTGACAATGAGGTAAAATTGGCCTGGGTAGGCAGCTTTTCTAAAGGAGGAACACAGTTGTGAGCTGTGTTTTAGATTTCTCCAGACAGAATAGTTTCTACCATCCTCCAAGTCCAGTGGCTATTTAAGAATGCACAGCAGGTGTTGTATCTCTCTTTTTCTCACCGATATATCCACAAATTTGTATATATACCCACTTTCCTAGATTATGGGAAAACCTTTTGTCTGCTGGCATGTCAAGTCAAATAGAATCCCTTAATAAAATGCACTTGCAATTAATAACCCTTGCACACAGCAGTTACGTTGTTACAGCAGGGCTCTCCTGTGCCATGAAATGACTGAAGACTGTGTTGCCGTCAAAGTGTTAATGTCTTAAGAAATAATTGTGTAACTCCCATCTCTTTCCAGTATGTGAAAATGGTTTCTTGAAAAAAGCAAGAAGGCCAGTGATCTAAAGATTAGTGCTTTGCTGTCTTCCTGGTCTGCTAATAGTACAGAACAGTAATTCTCTGTCTCAATACAAAACTAAATCAAAGTGCTGCTGCTAGGGGGTACAGCATTCTTAGATGCAGTATTTACTTGCTGCAAAAGGGATTGTGCAAGTGATCCAAATACTCTAAACATTCAGTATTTTCAGCTGCCAAAACCACTGATTGTGTAGTATCTATCAACTAATCTAAAACAACACTTCCCTCCTTACTATAGGAATTAAACTAGAAATTGAGAAGAAGAGTGAAGACTAGGACCATTCCACCTGAGCCTCTGCTGCGGGGGATTGAAAGAATTGTCACTTAGTCCAATAATTAGTGTCTTTTCAACTTCCAATGAATATTTCATTTTATGCTGAAAGAGAGGAAGATAAGTTACAATCATGAAATTGTAAAGCAATATGGAGTTGAGCATCAGTAGTTGGGGGAGATTTTGTATCCAGTTCATTTTCTTTCAGTGAAAAAGAAGGGTTTTTCATGCAACATGAAACCCGTTCCTCACTCTTTTTTTTTTGGCTTGCCCTGGCTCTCGAAGCAGTACAGAGAAGACAGTTTTTTCTGGAAAAAAACACTATGGAATTCACTTATGTGCTGCTTTCCCCACCCTTTCTTCTTTAAAGTAAATTCCATGGCAAATTAGAAATTATATGTGGATTCCAGTATTTTTGAAAGTCCAAATGAAACTTGGTGGCATGCTAAACTTCAGAGGAGCTTAAAACAGAGAAAAGATTTTGAAAACAAGCACACCTGTGACTTTAGAGCGCAGTGATCTGTCTGCTCTTGTTCTCTTCTTATCTTGAATTTAGCTTTACAAAGCTTAATTTACGTGAACTGCATGGAAGCCAACATATGAAGGCTTTTTTTCAAGAGTACTAAATAGGAGAAAAAAACTATTCAAGTGATGTTAAAGGCGTAAAATTAAACATCACAAGAGCTTACAGCTTAGTTTGTCATGGCTTTATAAAAGAGTAGTGCAGGATTTGGGACAATACTTTTCATACATTTTTTAACAGTGAGGCCCATGGAAGGAAGCCAAACTGAAATACTTTGTTAAGCTATACTGAGTTAGCACTATTTCACATTTCTATGTTTTCTGCTTTTGTATTGTTGGTACAGTAAATAATTTTAATAAAAATTCCAAATGTTTATTAACACTGTGTGCATATGCACTGCCATCAGGCTTTAACGGGGCAGATGTCATTGTGTTTGTTAATACAGCATTTACATGGTGACTCTGTTCATCTAAAATGTCTTGAGAATGCAGTATGAATATGTAATATGAAAAGCTGCTTTAGAAGTACACAGAGTGCAAATGTTAGTGCTTGGCAAAGAAAAGAGGAACACTTTTTTTGAGGAGACAAGTTAGTCCCCTAATCTTTGAAATGCTAATGCAGGTCAATTAGAAATTTTATAACTATTGCAACAGGACTTACACTGACATTTTAGTAGAATTATGAATCAGTGAATCATTACTGGTGAGAGGAAGGAGTACAAAACTGTCTGAACTTGTGGCATTGCCATGTAGTGAAACTAAACTGGCATTTTCCATGGATTTTTGTTTTCTTATAATATTCATAACTTAAAAGTTATATGCAAAATTTTTCCACTGTAATGTGCCAAGTAATAAACCCAGCAGTCACAAAGCTTATCCTGGGAATTTCGTTAGATCTATTACATCCAAAAATAGAAGTATTTATAAATAACAAAGGTCAGTTCTGTTCATCACTTGAAAACACTGCCTAATTTTTAGAGTACTGTGCAATATGAGCTCTTTTTAACATCAAAGAAAGCAAATTTAAATAAAAGTATTCTTTCAAGAGTTTTCTAACACAGTTTCACTGTAAGTTCCTAAGCTACAGAGTGGGACAAATCAAAACTAATAAATCTGAAGATCTAACTGAGGGTATTTAGACTGTAATTTACCATTAGAATGAAAGCTTGATTTTGTTAAGAGTGCTGTGCATGTTGTATGTGATATTTCCAACCAGTTATCAGGTTGACGCAAGCATTGCTAATACTGCTGACAAGTTATGCTATTAAAGATGGGCTGTGCTTCCTATTGCATGCATTACACTGACACTATACTTTCTTTCCTTTCCTTTTCTCCTGTGCCATGCTTGCTGTGTAGCAAATGGAATCTCTTGCAGTAAGTTGAAGTTCTTTCATATTCTTTGTCCATCTGTAGATGGACTAATACACCCCAATTTTACTGTTTTACTTCTAAGCATGTTTTCCTTTTTCGTTATAATTTCCCTTTAGAATATGTGGTTCTACATGCAGTGACTAAAATACTTTACTAAGGTGTGTTTTGTGAAATCTAAAAATACTGTGCCAAAATTCTGACACCTTCATATGCTGTTTTAAATGGTCATTTACATAAATTTTTAAAAATCAAGCCTTTGAATGGATGTAATATGCTGGAGTGGAAGATAAAAGTTTATGTTATTTTAAAATTAATAATTTTTAATTTGTCCAAATGAAAAACTTCAATTTATAGTTGACAGTTATGTTTCAAAATGTTTTTGTTTATATATTGGTTAATAGTTTCACCACTATTGGCTTCTAATACTTATTCAGGAAGAACAAAAATTGAGTTGTTTGATATGGTAACTGAATACTGAGTGACTCAAACCTGAGTCTTCAGTTTGACCTTAGTTTGTCTTCATTTGGGTTAACAGCCAGAAGGGTGAAAATGAATTATCGTTCTCGAAGGACTAAAAAAAATTGTGTTACATGCCAAGCTATCATGAGGATTTTTATTTTTTTTTAATTATGTTATGCCATGTCCTGGTTTTCAATTAATTTTTAACTCCCTGACAACTTCAAGTATGTGCGTGTTTAACTGCCAGTTCTCCAAAATTTTAATAGCATGAATTTGATCCCTACTGGGGAACCTCAGGCTGTGTCCCTACTGGTGAACTAAACAGGACCAGGGCTGAATGGGTAGCACATTCCCTAGCTGGGACACCAGCCAGCCCCTCACATGCCCGAGCATGGTTCGAGAGAAGACAGAAGCCAGAGCCATTTCCAGGAGGTTGTATCTAAACAGTCACTCTTTATTTTGGGAGAACGGTTAGCCACACAGATGCAAGCTTGGCAGTGCTCCGTGGCCTCAGTTACAGAGCATGGCCTCTGGGCAGGTTTGTTTAACAGGCAGCATCCCTCATGCCCTACGTCTTCATTCTCTTGGCAACCGATAGGTTTTGTCCCTGCCCACAAGTCAGTTTTGTCCTAGCGGGTCACACATTCATTCCCTCCTGTTTTTCCCCGCTGTGGATCTGCTGGGCCTTCCTTCAGCTCCTGTGGGTCTTTGCTGTTGTATGAGAGCTGGTGGGATTCCTCCATTCCATTTGGGGCAGGAGCATCCTGACCCCGCTCACCGGTAGCAAACACTAAACATACCGACTGAGATACGAGAAACAGTTTATCCGTAACAGCACAGAGCTCAGACCAGGCAAATTTACAGTGCCGCGCTCTGCTGCTGTGGCAGACCAACGCTGAGGTGTGAGCAGCCCTGTCTGCCTGGCCTTCAGCAGGACGAACCCTGCCAGGTTGACTCCCGCTGCCTTGGCACTCTCCTCCTGCTCCCACTCTCCTCCATAAACCTCCTTCAGAAGGAGACTAGCTCTACCTGGGTTTGGTGGTGCCCTTGGCTGACTGTTCATAGATGGGTAGTTGGTGTCCACCCCTCCCTGATAAACAAAGCTGAAATTAGCCAAAGAACCTCTCTTTTGACCTCAGCCCCTCAGCCTTCTCCAGCTGGTACAGAAATTTTGGGAACTGGAACGCTAAGGATATGGTTCTAATTTTGGCTTATTAATAAAAACCTTGGCACTTAAATATTGAACCATATGTAAATAAACACTTCAGTCAAATTAACATTTATAATGTTTCTAAAGTACTTTTTATTAGTATTTGTGCTGGCATTTGCACAGACCCCAATTGAGCAAATAGCTGAAGTACGTGCTGGTAGCTAAGCATGTATGAAGTGCTTTAACGAAGCAAAGACATTAATAGCTGCTTCTTTTCTGCCATGTTTGGCATGAAACTCTGCTCTAGTTCCTCCAAGCAAATGGAAGGATCACTGAGCCCACCCTTGGTAACCGTGTCTGTAAGAGCAGACAAATCAAATACGGTTTGAAGTCTGTAAGGCTTTGCAGCCAAAGGGTCCGGAGGCCTCCTGACTTGTACTTGCAGAATTTTCACTTCTTCCGTACTTTGCCAAAGATGAAATATTCCTCCCTTCCCCACCATGATCCAGCTGTGGAACTGTGAGATTCCCCCTCCTGACAGACACACGGATACCAGGACCATGAGCATATTAACTTGACTTCTCTGGCAGACATGCCCATTGCATGTTACTTCAATGTGACTGACACCTTTTGTGTGGTGCTGCACATTACACTGGAAGAAACAAGTTAATATTCATAGAACAGTATCTACTTAATCTGGGAGAATAAATTGTAGAAGCCAGATGTCCTCTTACACATTAAACTCCGTCCATCTGTTGTATGGTTTCTTTAAGATGGTAGAAAATCCATGAGTTGCAGAGCTGGCATTTCCTCCTTCCTACTCCTGGCTGGATTTATTGCTTCTCTTCCCCTCCCCTCAGAGAAGCAGGCAGGAGCTTTGGCCCTCTTGGACAACTACTTCATTGCTTCTGTCTCAGATTTCCATCCTCTCAGAAGAGGTCTTTTACCATTTCTGAAGTTTGAAAGAGTTTTATGTTCTATGCAGCAAAGCCATTTCCCCCATGTTCTACCTCTGCTTTCCAGCTGCAGACTGGAGACAGTGAAGCTGTGAAGCTAACCTACATAAACTGCTTTGAGATGGATGCTGACGTGTGCTACGTGAGAGCTAGCCATCATAATTTTGATTGTCAGTGTTGTATATGACTTACGTCCAGACGAAAGAACATTACTTGTTTTCTGAAATAATATATGGTCATATTTCAGTAAAATAATGTTTTTTGAGAACTGAACTGTCTCAATGTGTTTTATTAGTTATTTAAAATTATCCTGACTTACTGCTCTTTATTAATTATTTCTTCTCCTACAAATCTTTCCTTAGCAATTGGAACTGTGTCAGAGATTATATAAACTGCACTTCCAGCTGCTGTTGCTTTTTCAGTCCTACTGTAAACTTATCGGACAAGTGCACGAAGTCAGTTCCATGCCAGAGGTATGTAACAAACTACAAAGTCTTACGCTGAAAATACCACTTTACTTTCTTGTTCTTATTTTTCTTTCTATGGACTTACACCAAGGATTACACTATTTCACCTTGAATATGTCTGCAGTCAAACCCCTTCAATACACCAGCATCCACATTAAAATATAGTTGAGATGCTGCGTTTTTTTGCAATCGTCTACACTTTCAGAGACAAGGATCTTTTATACATTCAGTCTTCAAAAGTCATTTCAGGCACTACTAACAAACTAGAATGATATACAACATCTTAATTTCACTCACACACTTTACATACTGGGAGCACTCACACTGTGTGAACATCTGCAAGTGATTTATTTTTATTTTAATTGAGGCCTTAGCTTTTAGGGAAAATGAGCCACCTTCACACATACAGAAAATATCCTTTTCCTAGATCATGACTGATTTTGTCTGCACTTCGCGGAGACACTTGGACCAGAAGCGCTTGTTAGCATGACAATAACGAAGTATTTTGGTAAATTAATCTTAATATGGGTGCAAAATTAATGTTTTTGCTGGAAGAATGTATTGTAATTTCCAGCCATATTAACTGTCTCCATTGCATGTGCATTATACTAGAAACATCAGCAGCAGTTTTTGACAAAGAGCATCCTCTCATACCTGAGCAAGCAAAGGCATGTAGTGTAGAACTGCATTACATTTTGACTGCAAGTGTACTGCCTGATCTTCTTCTCTGGATAAACAAATTGAAATCAGTTTGATGATTCCAAATAGTATTAAATCTTTTTAAAAAATATATTTAACTAAATACCTTAATGTCATAAGTCTTTTTAATTCTTTGATTGTTACAAACTTTCTTCTTTAAATATTTTTGACACAGCACACTATGGCTTTTGACCCAAATAGCCTTTTGTTGTGAGATAAATCTGTGTATCTTACTTTAAAAACCATTTCACAAGAACAATACCGTTAGTCAAATTTATTTTCAGCAATTGCATAAAATACGTAATACTTCGAAATATCTTTGAGGTGATCACTTTAAGTTGAATGGTCATCATTTAAGGAAAGATTTAACTTGCCGTTCCATATATATTTTTCTCCCACTAAGGTGTATATATGTTAAGCTATTGAGGGGAAGAAGTTATTATACTGTGCTTGTAGCTGTAAAAAGAAATGAAGCTCTAGAATGTATTTTATGACAGATTCTAGTAGTTTAGAGATTCTCTATAAATGGAAATGGTTTGTTTTATCAGATGTGCTGTAGTAGTACCAAGAGTTTGAATACTTATTGTGTGTGAAGGGACAGTTCTGAAGGCTGGCTTGTAATGTGACTGGGCTGTTCACTTGCAAGAGAACAGAGAGCAGTACGCATCTGTCTTAGAGTAGCCTAAATTTTAGAAATATTTTGTGTTCCTTGTCAGTTAATTGATTTCTGTAACTGTATTTCACAGTTACAATTTTGTTAGATTGTTATAAATAATGCAGCCGATGAAACTGGGAAACAATAATATGAGGAATAGCTGTATCACCATGAAATTTGCATATTTTGCTGGAGCCATAAGCTATTATTTGAAGGAAGTTCCATTGTTAGTTCATGTGACAGTGGTTATTTTTAGCATGTTTGAGCATGAAAAGGTAGATCTTCAGAAACGAACTGTTCACTTATGAATTACAAGTTTCGTGCCATATTAACTTTTCAGCCTCACAAAGGGTTACACAATTCCTGTCTATCTGTTAATCATATCAGATCTTGCATGTGTTTTGTAAATAAATAACAACATTGGGAGGAGTACATATTTTCTTAACCTTTTCCCCTATGATATGAAAAAAGTAGCAGGGGTGAAAAATAAAAGATTGTTTAGATGAGCGTTTGCATTTTAGCAAGCCAAAGATACAGCATAGGGGTAAAGGAAGCACAAAGCTTAAAAATCTGTAGTTTGTGTTTTCCCTATATTGTACAGAGCACAGAGTTTAAGAAAAGTCCTTGTGTTAAAATGGGGTCTTTTCCGTAATGCGTACATTCAATGTAGTAGGAAGAACAGACTTGAAATACCTACTCCCTTTGGTGCCGATGGAGAATGAACCCATCTCTCATCTTTCTCCTTGGAACAGCTGTTAAATATGTCAAGAGAACTGAGCGAGCTGAAGAAAAATCTTAAGGATGCTACTGCTGCGATCGCAGCTGAGCCTCTGACGACGGAATCTGAGCCCACATTCAATTCTACGGAAGCAGCTATTCAGTCCATGCTGGAGTGTTTGAAAAACAATGAACTTGTTAAAGCTGTCCGACAAATAAGAGAATGCAGGCAAGTTTTGCTACATGGCTCATATTAGACTTCCATGTTATTAGAAAAGTATGGATTTTTTATCTTCCCACCTTTATATTAAATGTAATGTGCTGAGTCAGCATAATTAATGTAATATGGTTCAACGAGGTAAATGGGGGCATTGATACTATTAACTTTTGCAGAGGTGTGCCACAAGTAAAGATATCAAACCAGTTATACAAACATGTATGCTTGCAACAATTAAGATGCTTAATTACATTGCGTAGATCTAAAGTACTTCTCTGAGGCTCTTAAGAATCTTTTTACAGAGCTAATTCCTTACAGGTGCGTATCACTGGCATCGGCTAACATTCAGCCCAGTTTCACTTTCACTTATTCGAATGAGTTTTCTTAAGCTTTTTTTTTTTAGATAATAGGAATTGCGCTTTTACGTGCTTTCAGTGCCTAACGCCAGAGTCTGAGTAACAAATGAGTAGTGTAAAACAGTGAGTTGCTTTTGGCTTATAAGCATGTGCGAGTCAGTCCTCCTTTTAGAGATCTCTGTCACCTAGTTTCCGTCTGTGCTAATAAACCCATAATGATGCGCACATTCTTTTCCTGTTTGATTGCAGGATTTTGTGGCCCAATGATATCTTTGGAAGTAGCTCTGACGATGAAGTCCAGACACTACTGAACATTTACTTCCGGCACCAAACCTTGGGTCAGACGGGCACCTATGCGCTGGTGGGCTCCAACCAGAGCCTGACGGAAATCTGTACCAAATTAATGGAACTGAATATAGAGATCCGCGACATGATTCGCAGAGCTCAGAGCTACCGGGTCATCAATACTTTTCTTCCAGACTCCAGCATTTCCGGCACAAGTCTCTGACAGGACTCTTGTGTCCTCTTTCAAGCTGGGAGTGCTGCCCTGTTGGAGTGAGGTGGCTCAATGTCTTCTCAGCCTTACAAAGGTTTGGTCAAACTGTACTCACTCTTGTTACGTTTAGGATTCCTTCTAAAAAGATATGGGCTGAACTTCAAATGTGTAGCAATACTGTAAGGACAAAGGTAGCATAGAGCATCTGGGACAACATCCTTTGTTCTCTGTTGCACAAAAATCAGTTAGCATTTCACTGAGCAACTGCAACTCACTACTGAAGAAGTGACTTCCATTGCATACCAAAGCCTACTACACTGAACAATACTTCCTTTATAGCAAATTAATTTTAGGTTGGCAAAAGTGCAATGTTTCCTTCACAAAATAATATTTTTTTGTTAAAAAAAAACAAACAACTTGTACATTTTTTCCTTTTTTCTCTTATTTGGTTGAGTGAAAGATGGGCAGAATGAAGCTGGCCACAGAATCTCGCAAACTTGTTGGTCAAAAGCTGAGAGCCTGTGTATATGAAACAAATTGTAAATGGACTACAGTTTAATGTACACTGTAATTTGAATATGATTACTGTATCTTAAAACAACGAGCTGCTATGAAGTACATTTCCTAATGTTACTAGGCTACTGTCTCTGAAGGTACTGGATCATATTGCAGAGGTCTGTTCTTAGGCCCCCAAGCATCGTGAATGGTCTTGGTAGATTTTCTTCCTTTTTTTTTTTTTTTAAAAGACCTTGGCTGCTTTTTACTAGAGGGTTGCTTTTATGAATATATTTATACTATTAAAGGATGGTTGATCTAATTTAACTTGCCATTTTGTAGGAGAAAGTCCCATCACAGAGTCAAATCTTTTGAACTGTTATGCATGCATATTTTTATTTAATATAAATTTTGAGTATAAAAAGTAAAAATATTAACGTGAAATGCAAGTTCTCATGTTAAGTTTCTTCAAAGAGATGTCTTATTTTATTTGTAATGTATATATAAAAGTCATACCTGTATGGTTTTTTTCTTACATTTAACTGCTGTCCAGTGTTAAATGTATGCATGTAAATCTGTTGCACATCTGAGACACTTTTATTCTGACAACTATGTAACTTATTCGCTCTGTAAATACACTTACCGTTTTTGTGAAGTAACTTTGGTTGATATTTGGATCAGTACATCCATTTAACTAAAATATAAAAGTCATATATAATCGCAACAGAGTATGTGCTTGTTGTGAAGATGATTGTGTTCTTGTCTGAATCTATACTATTGCGGATGGTATCCATGATCAGCAGCCCCCAAAAGACACCTTTTTCATCATTTATGGTGAAACCATTTATTACACTGAAAGAAACCAGTGAGAAATGTAAGCATTTTTTTGTCAGTCTGTAGTTACAACTCAGCCAGGAAGAGTATGTTGGCTAAAGCAGTTTCATAACTGAAAAAAAAATCCAAAATGGAGGTGAAGGTTTGTTTCTGTTAAAAACATCAGTAATGGTCCTGTTCGTTTCAGCATTGGGTTTCGGTGGGGTGGGTTTTTTTTCTTGTGCTAAAGGTAAAAGAAAAGCTGTCCAGCCTGCCGTATCAGCCTCGGCTCTGAGAATCCAATAAAACCCTCTCCCCTTCACCCCTTTTTCATTTTCAAAATGCTTGCACAATTTTACGTGGATCTTGGAAAATACTTGTATCGATGCGTAAAAGGGGTGGAATTGACTTCTTGTCCAGGTTTTGATTTTGCAGTCCACAGAGCTCTTCAGCACAGTTGTAGCTGCAGGACAAAATAGTTGCAAGGCAAATCACGCAGCTGTTTTTCTGAGTAAAATAATCTGCAATGGTTAGAAAAGTCTTCAAATTTCAGTTATGTATTTAACTTTTGAAAGCTATTCAGAACCGCAGTTGGGGTGGGCTGCAAAAATTTTAGTTGGTTGGTGAAAGCTGAGATCTGCTCTATCACTTGGCAAAACCATGGATATTTTACAGATCACAGAATCACAGGGAAGTTCAGGTTGGAAGGGACCCGAGTCCAATCTCCGTTTCAAAGCAGGGTCAGCATGAGACCAGACCAGGTTATTCAGACCTTTACCCAGCTGGGTCTTGAAAACATTCAAGGATGGAGAGCACGCAGCCTCCCTGGACAACCTATTCTACTTGACTGTTTTCATGGTGGAAAATCTTTTCCTTTATCCACTCTGAAGCAATCTTGTTTTATTTGTATGTATGTTGTCTCTCAGCCCACTAATCATGAGCCACATTGAAGGGCCTGGCTCCATCTCTCCTGAGGAACCATAACCTGGCAGGCTACTGTTAGGTCCCCCTGAAGTCTGTGCTTCTTCAGACTGAATAAGCCCAGTTCCTTCAACGTCTCCTCACAGAGCAAGTGCTCCAGCCCTGTGACCAGCTTGGTGGCCTCCACTGAACTCCTTGCAGTTGATCAACATCTTTCTCATACAGAGAGCCCAAAAGTGGATACAGTAATCTAGATGTGGTCAAGCAAGCACTGAGTAAAGGGGGACAATCGCTTCCCCTGCTGCGCTGGCTCTACTGTTCGTACAGCCAAGGATGTCATTGCCGCCCTTTGCTGAGGGCCCACTGCTGGCTCCACACCCAGCTCACTGCCAGCCAGGCCCCGAGAGCACTCTCTGATGAGCTGCCCCCCAGCCAGGCAGTCCCCTGTCTGTGTCACTGCGAAGGCTTCTCCCCATCCAGGGGTATGAAGTCCCTCTTGTCCCTGCTGAATATCACAAGGCTACTGTTGGCCCATCTCTCCAGCCAGCTGAGATCTCTCCAAATGGCACCACTGTCCTCAGCTGTGTTGGCCAGTCCCCCCCCAGTTTGGTGTCACCTGCAAACTTGGCAAGCACATTCCATTGCCTCTTCCAGGTTGCTGGTAAAGATGTTGAACAGGACAAGTCCCAGGAAGGACCACCTGCGGTACACCACTTGTTACTATCCTGCAGGTAGAGTACAACCCATTAACCACTACCTTGAGCAACTTGATTCAGTTGGTCCTCAGAGGTTCCTTCTGCCCTGAAGTATTCTGATTCTTCACAGATACAAACAACCCCACGATGTAACCATCTAGCTGTCTTAGCATCATTTCTAAACTTCAGGTAGAGTAGAAATCAGTATATTCCCAACAAAGCCTCACTGCAGTCCTAGGACAGCATGAAGTGCAGTAATGCTCCACTGTGCTTCTACACCACCAGTAATTTAATTAGGATTCCCCTGACCACATTTTGTCGCCATGAAAGCAGATTCGGTTACTCCCTTCAGTTATATTTAAGCCACCTACCCTGGAGATACTGCATATGACTGGAAAGCTTCTGAGGCACAAGCCTGTATTTGAACCGAGGCACGGGGACTTGTTCTACCTCTTTTGGACACACCAACTCTAGAGAATTTGTTACACTCCCATCACAGATACCCCAGCTCAAAAGGCTTTTCCCCTCCTCACTTAGAAAACATGAAGCTTACACTTCCCCTTATAGCTTGTAGACCTAATCTTCTAGCATACAGTCTTTGATTATCAAACTGCTGTGATTTTTTTTTTGTTTGACAAAGGCAGCAGGAAGAGACAGTTGCAGATACATTTGCCTCAGACTTTACATGCCACAACATTTGCATCTTCCACACTAGTTCAGTTTGAGTGACCGAAGGAAAAACTTGCTATCGCAGTTTTCTTCTTGGCAACCCCTAAAGACAGGCTACAAACAAAACCCATTTTCTTTAGGAAATCAAATAGGTTCTGTTTCCATCCAGATATACTTCCCTTTTCCACCCCAGCAAGATGAAACTAGGGGGTAACAAAACTATTGCAAACTTTTATTGTTCTTTATTCACAGCATATATACAGTGAAGTTATATAGTTTATAAATAATACAAAAGTCTTTATCCATTATCCAATGCCAGGTCAAAAGCCTAAAGTCAAAACATTGCAAGAGACTGAGAAAGTGCAAAGTGCAAAACAGAAGAGGGCACACGGATCAGACGATGTATTTGAAGCTGTAGGTGTTATCACAGGACAGCCTCTTGCCTTTGCAGCGGCCACAAAGTTCTTGGCGATGAGGTCTCTTGAGATCAATGTGTCTTTTCTTCTGAGGGCAGGAACAACGAGTCTTTGAACAGGTCTTAAGAAAGAAGGCATTTTATTAGTAGTAGATCAAAGGTGCTCACTTCACCTTAGACTGGCAATTAGTTTTCCTTAATCATAGCAACGCATTTTGGCTGATACACTTAAAAGCTCATGTGGTAAAAGCCCTGTGGAGTTAAGCTATAAGAGCCTTCTCACCTAGAAGCACAGAACCCTACCTTACATGTAGCTAGGCGTAACACTGTATGAACAGAAAGCTGTTCATGTAAGCCATCTGCAGGAGGAGGGAGCCCTATCATAGAATAAGTGAGGTTGGAAGGGACCATTAAGAGCATCAAGTCCAACCGTTAACCTACCCTGATTTAAAAACACCCACTTCTAAACCATGTCCCTAAGCACCTCATCTACCCTTTTCTTAAACACCTCCAGGGATGGTGAATCCACCACCTCTCTGGGCAGCCCATTCCAATGTTTAATAACCCTTTGAGTGAAAAAAAGCTTCCTAATATCCAATCTAAACCTGCCCTGACATAACTTGAACCCGTTTCCTCTTGTCCTATCACTTGCCACGTGGGAGAAGAGGTCAGCCCCCATCTCTCTAAAGCCTCCCTTCAGGTAGTTGTAGAGGGTGATAAGGTCACCCCTCAGCCTCCTCTTCTCCAGGCTAAACAACCCCAGTTCCCTCAGTCGTTCCTCATAAGGCTTGTCCTCCAGACCCCTCACCAGCCTGGTAGCCCTTCTCTGGACACGCTCCAGCACCTCAATGTCCTTCTTGTAGTGAGGGGCCCAAAACTGAACACAGTACTCGAGGTGAGGCCTCACCAGTGCCGAGTACAGGGGGATGATTACTTCCCTACTCCGGCTCACTACACTATTCCTGATGCAGGCCAGGATGGTGTTGGCCCTCTTGGCTGCCTGGGCACACTGCTGGCTCATACTCAGCCGGCTGTCCACCAACACCCCCAGATCCTTCTCTGCCAGGCAGCTTTCGAGCCACTCCGCCCCCAGTCTGTAGCACTGCATGGGGTTGTTGTGACCCAAGTGCAGGACCCGACACTTGGCCTTGTTGAACCTCATACCATTGGCCTCAGCCCATCTGTCCAGCCTGTCCAGATCTCTCTGCAGAGCCAATCTACCCTCAAGCAGATCAACACGCCCCCCCAGTTTAGTGTCGTCTGCGAACTTACTGAGGGTGCACTCAATCCCCTCATCCAGATCATTAATAAAGATATTAAAGAGAACCGGTCCCAGCACCGACCCCTGGGGGACACCACTTGTCACTGGACACCAACTGGATTTAACTCTATTTATCACCACTCTCTGGGTACGGCCATCCAACCAGTTTTTTACCCAGCGAAGGGTACACCTGTCCAGGCCACGAGCAGCCAGTTTCTCCAGTAGAATGCTATGGGAAACGGTGTCAAAAGCCTTGCAGAAGTCCAGGTAGACAACATCCACAGCTTTTCCTTCATCCACTAAGCGGGTCACCTCATCATAGAAGGAGATCAGGTTTGATAGGCATGACCTGCCTCTCACAAACCCATGCTGACTGGGCCTGATCACCTTGTTCTCCTGCATGTGCCGTGTGATGGCACTGAGGATCTGTTCCATGACCTTCCCAGGCACCGATGTCAGACTGACTGGCCTGTAGTTCCCCGGATCCTCCTTCCGGCCCTTACTTATGGATGGGTGTCACATTTGCCAACCTCCAGTCGGCTGGGACCTCCCCGGTTATCCAGGACTGTTCATAAATGATGCAGAGTGGCCTGGTGAGCACTTCCGCCAGCTCCTTCAGTACCCTTGGATGGATCCCATCCGGCCCCATAGATTTGTGCACCTCCAGGTGCTGAAGCAGGTCCCTCACCATTTCCCTTTGGATTACAGGGGCTTCATTCTGCTCCCCATCCCTGCTGAAGACTGAGGCAAAGATGGCATTAAGTACTTCAGCCTTATCCTCGTCCTTGGTCAATACGTTACCAGCCTGGTCTACTAGAGGACAGAGATTATCCTTAGTCCTCTTTTTATTGCCAATATATTTATAGAAACTTTTTTTGTTGTCCTTGACACCTTTCCCAAATAATATTTATTTCCTAGTGCTTTGATGAAAGCAAGTTCTCTTCCAGACAAAGTCAATATCAAATTCAGCAACTGTAAACTATTAAGAGGATATGGCAAACTCTGGCAGTCTTATGAGGATACAGAAACCTGTAACTTACCTGGCACTGGATTGCTTCCACTCTATAGGGATTGAAGCCCTTTTGGCATTTGCGACAGAGCTGCTTGAAGTACACCTGAAAAAAAGCAAGTTCTCGGTTACTACAGAGACCTGCTCAGAGTGTTCAGTACAGGTACCTAAATTTGTGCCAAAACATCTGATTTGTCACAGATTTGGTGCCATTCTTACGAGTCTGGGGAGCAAGAAGCGACTTGTTAACTACCTTGTTGCTTCCAGAAATGCACCACACGTAAGCGCTCTCCCATCTGGTCTTGCAGTCTTTACAGTGGAAATAGCCATACTTCTGCTCCAGAAACTGCCGAGAGAAAGTTCACTGAGCAGCCTCCAGCAGCCACCACAGGAGCACCCAGCCCGGCTCCCTCATGACACCACCATGCCTCCACCCCACCCCCGCAGCTTTCACAGGCAGGGGGCTCCCCTGACGGGAGGGAGCCAGAGCTGCCCGGGGACCGCCGACCCGGGGCGGGGGGTGTGTGTGTGCAGACCCGAGCGGGAACCCAGGGTGGGGACCGCTGTGCCTGTTGCCGCCCAAGAGCGGGTTTCTCGCCAAGCCGCTTCGCCCCCCCAGCCCTCTCGCCCGGCGCGGGCGGCAGCAGGTGCCGGCCTCTCCCCAGGCCCCGGCGCTGCGCACCTGGAAGGCCGCTCGCCGCCTGGGGGCTGCGGCCGCCCCCTCCCTTGCCGTCCCCTCACTCTGCAGAGCGGCCTCTGCCCGACACTCCTGCTGCTCTGCGCCGCCATCCTCCGCCTTCTGCTCCTCGGGGGTGGTTTCCGACGCCTCCTCCTTCTCCCCGGGTCCGGCGGCCTCTGGCAGCGTGACGAGGCGGCGGTGGTCCCGCACGGGGGAGTAGAGGGCGAGGTGGCCGTGGGCGCGGAGGGCGGCGGGGCTGAGGGGGTGGCTGACGGGCAGGGTGCGGGGCCCCAGCGAGCACTGCACGGCGGCGTCGGCCCGCAGGTTCACCTGCACCCCCACCTCCCTGGTGACGGCCCGGCGCAGCCGCGGCGCCAGGCCGGGGTTCACCTGGGACAGCAGGGCCTGGAGCTGGGCCCGCCGGTAGCTGTCCAGGTAGTCGGAGGGCAGGGGGCTGAGGGGCCCGCTAAGGACGGGGCTGATGCCGCTGCTCTTGCTCTGCTTCCAGCTGGGCTGTTTCACCGCTGGGTCCCGGCTGCGGCTCGGGGCGAGGCCGCCCCTGAAGCTCTGGTACGTACCGAAGGGGGAATAGACAAAGCCCTCCATGACGGCAGCCACACGGAGAAAGTCAGCCCTAGGTGCCTCCCCGCCCTGCCTTTATCTTCCCTGGGGAGCTGCTGCTAATTGTTGCTAATTGATGGGGAAATTGCCCCCCCCCCTCCCCCCGCCGATCCAGGCTGGCTGAGGGGAGGGCGCTCAAAAAGCCCATCTCTGCAAGGCCCTGCGGAGGTGAGTGGGTGCCCTCCATGGCGAGGGGAGCCTGCTCGTCCCGGCTCCTCCGGCTTAAGGCCTTCAGAGAAGGAAACGGGAGGTTGGGAAAGAGACAAAGTCCCCACAAACTGGGTGTCCCACAGACTGCTGAGCAAAGCAGGCAGGCGATTACAGCTCTGGAAAGAAGTCCTCATGGGTGTTAAAAGGTCTGAGCGTCCCCCTTTGCTCCATTACTTGGGGATTGTCTGTCTGCGCGTGGCTTTTCCATCAACTGTATTGGTTTTGGAAAAGATGGAATATAGTTCAGTTAGTACAACGCTCTGGAGGGAAAAGAGTTATACCGGGAAAAGTGGCCTAATACCTGTATAATGAAATAAATTTTAGCAATACAAGCACTTACATCTTAGACTAATAGTCCTTCTTCCATAATCGCATCACTTTAGTTCAATTGTAAGGTAATATAGTTAAAACTCATATAATTAAATCATCCAAACTGTGTATGTGAGTCTTTAGAGACTGCCGAATCCCCAGATCCCTGGACCTGCTGTGATGTGGAATAATTGCTTTGCAGGACTCCTCGCCACCTTTACAAAAGCGTTTGCGTTATAAAATTCAGTGGGCCAACAGGATAAGGGCTGGAGAAGAGCTGGTAGAGACGGTGTCTTTAAACACCCACAGCGTATTTGAGAAAGATCCTTTCAAGTGTGTGAAATAAATGAGTAAGAAATAACGATTTTATGGAACAAAAAGGGGCTGAGATTCAGGAAACACATTCATCATAGATAAAAACAAGATAGCTCAAGGCTCCACGTGATGCTTGGGTTTTCAAAGCACCGTCTGCATCAGCTCAAAGCAAAACCAGGGTATCAAGGTGACCAAGACAGAACTTATGACTGCAGTGTGACCACAAAAAGAATAAGTTGTTGGGGTGCATTGGGAGGAGGATGGAGCTTAAATTGGAAACTACATGCCATCATTCAAAACAACAGCAATGGCTTCCTCTGGAATGCTTTGGGAAGAGCCAGTTACTGCACCTCCCCAGGACACTTCAGGATTAGAAGGTAAAGAAGTTTGTTGGAAGGAGGAGGGACATGGAAAAATTATTGTATGAAGAGACACTGAAGAAGGTGAATGATGAGTAAGTGGCTGATGTGATAAAACTGTAAAATAAGGACTGGTATGGAGAGGTTGGGAGAAACCCCTTTATAACACAGGCGCAGATGAACATCCAGCTGAAACATAGAGCACTGGCCCAGGTTGCCCAGAGAGGGGGTGGATGCCCCATCCCTGGAAACATTCCAGGTCAGGTTGGATGGGGCTCTGAGCAACCTGCTCTCGTTGAAGATGTCCCTGCTCACTGCGGGGGGTGGGGTTGGAATAGATGGCCTTTAAAAGGTCCCTTCCAACCCAAATCATTCTATGATTCTATGAAAATGAAGGATGGCTAACTCAAAATTGGGAAGACTTTTCCACCCAACTTGGAAGTTATTTTATGGGCTCATTGCTGAGGCCAAGAGTTGTATTAAGAGTCAAAACGGGAATAGATATATACGTGGAGGACAGTAATAGCCTCTTTATTATAACATCAACAGCCACAATAATTTCACGTGTCAAGGCCTACAAAACCCCCTAACTGAAAACATGAGGGTGAGGCTTCCGCAGGCAGCGGCGCTCCGGCGCAGCACTGCTGCTCGCTGTCGGGCTTCTGGGCCGCTGGTGCTCACTGCCGTTAAACAGCACGCTGGGCTACGTCGACCTCGGATGCGGTACTTCCCGTCTCACAGGGAATAAAAGCAGCCGGCGGGCAGTTGCCTCGGGACACTCCCTTTTTGTATTGAGAGGAACCGGCGGCGCAGGGAAGGTATTTACAGCACACACCGCGCTCCCTCCGCCGGCGGCTGCCCCGCCCCTCGCCTCCCCGTCCACCACCCCCGTGGAGGGCTGGGGAAGGCGGAGCCGCTGAGGAGAGAGGAGGCGGAGGCGGTGGAATGGCCGCCGCCTCCTCCTTCCCGTGACGGGGAAGGCGGGAACGGCGCGTGCTCCCCGCGCGCAGGCGCCTGGGGCGGGGAGGGGGCGGTTGGCGCCAAGCTTCGAAGGCGGCAGCGGGGCTGCGGCTGCGGGGGGGGAGGTCGCCCCGCCCCGCGCGTGAGGCGATGCCGCGGCCGCCGTGACGCCCACGGGGCCGGAGGGAGGTAAAGGCCCCGCGTGTGGCTCTGCCCTGCCGCAGCCCCCTTCCCCCTCCACCGCCCCCTTCGTGTTGGGGGGGGGGGTGTGCCCACGGGGGTTCAGTCCTCCCGCTGCCGCCCTTCTCCTCACAGCACGCGCGGGGGTTTGCAGTTACCGGACGGGCGGGGGGGGGGGGGGATTTGGGGGGTTGGGGCCCCGTCCTCTGAGGCCCCTCGGCCCTTGTGGGGGTGTGGGGGGGTTGCGGCTCGTCCTCTGAGGCCCTGCGGGGGTCCCGGTGGCGGCTCTGCGCCCCCCCCCCCCCCCCCCCCCCCCCCCCCCGCGAGAGGAGCCTCCCCTAACGGGAAGCGGCGTGGATCGGTCCCTTCGCCTTTTAAAATGTACTCCTGAGGCAATTATTTTAAATTTCTTGGTTTTCTGTCTTAGCGTAGCCTTTACCCTTCCTTTAAACGCCTGTCTCCCCCGTCGTTTTGCTAAAGCAGCGTGTGTGAAACAGCCACCGCGTGGAAAACTGATTTTACAGGGGAAACAATGTGTTAAACAGGAAAGTTTCTATGGCAATCTTACTTATTCCTGTTTTGTAAGAGAACTGGGAAACTGGCAGTCTGCTGCACTTGAAAGCAGCTTTAAATCAAATTCTTAGCATGTGAGTTGTAATGGTTGTTAATAATACATATTCTACCCTAACATACAACAGTGATTGTTGATTTTTTTTATTTGTGTTTAAAATAACCTCAAAAGCGTTCTGCCCATTTTATCTTGATTTTTCTCCTGTATTTGCTGAGTATCCTTGTTATCTCTGGTGTAATTCCCTATGTTGTTTGTTGTTTTCCTACCGTGCTCACCGTTGTGGTGTCTGAACACAGGCATGGCAGTCCTACAGCCAAAGAGGCTGGGTTACGACACACCTGCTAAGAAATGCGGGAAAGCAGGGTTAAGACTTGCAGCCCCACGACATTAGAATAGCACCGCGTGAAAGTGTTTTCTTATTTCTCAGGTTTTTCAACAACTGTTCTGGTAATGTCATGGATAAGAAAATGGCTTACGCACCTGTGGAAAGACCAACTTTCTTTGAAATATTTAAGGCACATTGCAGTGAATCAGGTACAGCTTCTATACAGTTAATTTTTATTAGGGTTGCTTTCTAGACATCAATACACAACTGCTGTATGCTCCATAGAAAAGCATTATGCAACTTGTTAGCTGCTCTTCTTGCCTCAAATCTGTATTTGCTAGTATCTTCCTTTTAATATATTTATTTAAGTTTTTATTTGTAGCTTTTTTTTATAAATCTGTGCTCAGTTACTTTTTTTGTATTTGTTTTTTAGCTGTGGCCTCCTTACATACCCACATGCAGACCAGGTTTAGTCTTTTGCCAAATTCATCTGTAGTAGTATGATTTATTAATGTTAAAAGGAACCTGTTTAACTTGCCAGTCCGAGTAAAATAAGACATAAACTAATGGCCAAAAGTATACTTTTTTAAACAAACTGGATATTGGTCTTCTCTTTGGTTAGTTTTGTTAATGGTCTGAGAATTTGGGCAGGCATTCTTTTACACCTTGTGGGTATCAGAGTTCAAAGCTATCTACAAACAAAATAAATAGAAGCATGACAATGGAAAGAGCCGTGCAATTTGCTGCTAGCATTTACATGCCTAATGTATTTTCACATCCTGCAGGGAGGATCCTTTTTTTCCTTTTCATGTGGTTTTCTGTGTTTTTCTTTATAGACTTAGGGCCTATCAGTGTCAACTGGTTTGAAGAACTCAGTGCAGAAGCACCCCCATATGAGCCTAAATTGTTAGTAGAACTCGATGGTCCCTTTGGCTGGCTTGATCAAACATCTTTTAAAACTCCAAGGGCAAAACACTCTACATACAGTCAGCTGGCATCAACTCCGCTAATTTTTAAAGAACAAAATATGATATTGGTGCATAATTCTTCTCCTGGAAGAGAACTGGATCAGAAAAAAATAGGAACAAGTGAGTAATTTTTGTTTATTTTTTTTAAAGTGGTACTTAAAGGCTGCTTGTGCCATCCAGAAGCAAGAGACTTTTTTTTGTTTACCTTTTGTTGTTGTATCTGATGATTATTAATGTAATAGATAATGTACTGCAGAAATTGTATGACTAAAACATTTATCTTAGTTGGCTTCTGAAGACCATCTATAAAAAAGCAGAATTCATCTTGATAATGAATTCAGCCTTGTAATAAACTGGTAACATATATGCAAAGTTCTCTGTAGAAAAGATACTGTCGTGGTCCTAATACTCTAAATACTGTTAATATAAGGAGATACGAGCTTATTAGCATAACCTGTTGACTGAGAATCAGAGTGAAGTTTTTTTCACAGTGTGATTTTTTTTGTTCTATGCAAAACCTCTGAAAATCTTTTCAAGAGAGAGAATGCTGCTTATCCTGCTGAAGTACGAGGTGATCTGTAGGGTGCTCCTTAGCCTTTCTTAGAAAGATTTAGAAGTGCTAAGCTCTCTGAGTTGTGGAACTGTAAGTCATGGAAAGAACTTACACTTTTCCATTTGGAAACAAAGAATTCTACCACTTTTATGAGGTAATTCTCATTACAGTGTTTCCAAATCGCAAGTACGTCATGAAAGTACATGTCACGCTGCTCCTTTTTCATGTACCTGCAAGCCATAGTACCTATCCTTCTTGGACAGAGAGAAGAGTCTTTTCTATGGAAGAATATCTAACGCCATTCCTGCAATATCTGATTTGTACCTCTACCGTGTCTGTGCCATCCTAACAATAAGATAAGCTTTTCTATACAGGTTACAGGCAAACATAAGACTCCCTTTATTACTAGAATCGTTCTTAGATCCCAAAACAAAGTTTTTAAAGGTGTAGAACTGTGCTACTGTTCAAATATACTTTATAACATTGCTTCCATAGAATATTGTTACCCTGTTTGTTTTTCGTAAGTATACTGTTGAACTGTTCAACTTATTCTCAGCTGAGAACGTTTCTTCTAAATTTAGCTGTTTGGGCTTTTACAGTGTTAAGTCCCTAGTGAATTCTTGGTATTATTTCATAAATTGCAAACAAAGGAACCTTATGATTCTTCTGTTTCAAAATGGTTACTTTTGCTCTGTGTTTGTGCTTGTGGATGTTTGCATACACTCCCTAAGGAAGGGAAGATGACTATTACCAAAGTTTATCTCTGGCTGGCCTGAGATTTTTCTCCTGGTTTTCTTGGTTAAAGCCAACTACCTCATGTAACTAGGTTTTCTTCTTGTAAAGAACAAGAGCATGGATGGAAGCTGGTGGATTTCACCTTGGTATGGTACTGAGATGCAGCCGTGCTGTGCATACGAACTCAGGAACTCAGAAGCTGAGAGAAATGCAGAAACCTAGGTGTAATTTCTGATATGGAAGTTGTTTGGAAATTTCTGAGTAGGAATTCTTTTGAGTAGTTGCTTGTTCATGTGAGGGGCTTACTGTTCAGTGGATTCTGCTGCTTTGGTGGGCACGCTCTTTCTCTTTGGCCTGGAGAAGCGCAGCATATAAATAGCCACTGCTACCAGTGGTAGTGCCTTTGCTAATAGTTCCAGAAATAATTTTTGCTTTATGCTGCTTATTCAAATCAAGAAGTGTACACTTTAAGTAAACTTGAGGGAAAGCTGGTATAAATGCATGTTTGCATGTATTGAGTTTCTCCTGAGAATAACTACTGCAATGACAAGAAAGGTACAATACAGTATACTAAGCCTCAAATGGAATATGTGACTTGGATAATATCAAAGGAGTGTACTGAAACACATATATATCAAATTAATAAAGTGACATAACGAGCACTTTGGGGGGTGTATTTGAATGTCTTTAGCATTGTTTGGATATAGAATTTGAACATGTTCAAAACACTAGGGGAAAAGGTGGTGTTTTGTTGGGATTTTTTAACTAAAAATTAGATGTTGCATAGTTTTTCTTAAAGCTTATCTTTAAATTTCAAAATAAAAACTGTTACTTGTAGTTCTGCAAGGTTGTATTGATTATTATCTTCTATGTTGTAGGCAGAGAGAATTTGATAAGCCCAGGTACCACAAGGAGAAAAATAGATCAAGAAAATGAAATACTCTGTTCTCCTCCTGGCACCTGTTACAACTGCCTTGCTGCTAGGTACGTTAAATACATCAACACAAACAGAAAATAAACTGGATTTTAAGCAAAAAGAAATACTAAAACCACTGTATTTGATTGACAAGACTTCTTCAGAGTAGTCAGTAATCTTGTATGTCTTGTGTGTTTATGACAATAAGATGCTAAGTGAATTGACAATAAAACACTAGCTATTTTAGGAGTTATTCCTTTCTATTTTTCTACTCCTTCCCAGCTGGCATATGGCATTTGTTGACATTATTGCAGCTTCCCAAATCCTCAACATCCAATGCAAGAAAGAGTAGTAGTGATGTATCATGTGCTTCTCAAGTAGTAATTTGTAAAGCTAGCTACTTTACTGAGACTTTCTTAGTAATAGCCCTGATTTCTTCATTTAAATATATATTTCAGATAAATCTGCTTAAAGTACTCATGTTGATTATAAGAACAGTTAAGGTAATTATTTAATTAATACCAATTAATTAAGCCAGTTTCCATAGTTTCATACAGCATATTAAGAAATGCATGGTTATATTGAAGTTCAGTATACTCTTTGTCAGACAACTCTTCGTTGAAAATTAACATTTCACAAAAGAAGCATTTCACAGTTTGAAATAAAGTTATGGTAAGGTTTAAAATACTGACTGACGGTTAGGAGAAATCTACATTTTATTTAGTTAGGGAAATAGCCATAGTTGCAAAGAAAGAAAATAATGGAGGCGGTAATATATGTAATGTCTGAAATATTTACTTGTTTTCAGAAACTGAGAAGTTAAATTAATATTTTTTTAATTTGATTTTGTTTTGCAGTCCAACTATTTTAAGGAATGCTTACAGAACACCTCAGAGAAATAACGTTCCTGGTTTGTATTTTGACTTTTTTTTGTTTTACAAAATATCAGATATCTGTAGATATAAATCCTTACATCTTAGGTATTACTTAATATCCTTATTACATAATGTTTTTTAGGACCATATGGAAGCTTGTTTTGCACACCAAAACTTTTGGAGGTAAATATTTTATTCCTGCATTTTTTTTCTTTTTCCTGAGTAGTACATTTGGAATTCTGCATAGAAATAATAATTGTTAAATATATTTCTAGGTCAGAACTCCAAAACGTATTTCTGAAAGTCTGGGAGCAGAAATGGATCCAGATATGTCCTGGTCAAGTTCTCTAGCTACACCTCCTACACTTGGTGCAACAGTGATAATAGGTATTTCTAAAAATGAACAGTTGCTAAGGGTTAAAAACTTCTGGTTTTGACACTGGAAGTTCACTTAGTGTGAACTGTTTTGTTTTGGTTTTTTTGTTTTGGTTTTTTTTTTAATTAAAAAGGATAAAACTCTCACAGTGATGCTTAGTGGGTGACTAAATAATGCAGCCCTAAAAGGAAGAAGTGAAATTAAATAAGTCATTGCTTTTCAAAAGTTTCCTTTCTTTGTATAAAGGATTAGGGAATATAAATTTAAAAATAACACAGCAAAGCAAAGAGGATTAGATAATGATTGCTTATATTTGCACTATCACAACAGTAGATACTATTAGGTTAAGTCATGTGAGTATGTTTATGAAAGCTAAGGAGGTAGCCTGTTGAGTAAACTTTCCAGCAACAGTGCTGGCTTCAGCATTTTCGGCCCCTCTTACTGTGTGTACCATCATATTGATGCAGTGAGACAGACTGAGATACCGATGCAATTGAAGACCATATTGCCTGGGTTATTTGGACAGGGCAATTCCTGGACCTCGTTTACTGTACAGCTGCATAAACAGCTCTGTCAGTATAACTGAGGGTGAGAATGACTGTTTAAGTGGCACTAACGGTGATGCTAAACATCAAGCCTTGACCTAAGGTATTGCTGTAAGTGGGATTTCTTTAGCATATGATGAGCAAAATAAAATTTGACTTTATGATTTGTTGATGAGAACTCTTGAGAAAATGGGAAAACCTGTGTGTCTGCTTGTCTCCTGACATTGCTCTTTTTTTAATGTGGTTAAACTACCACTGTATAAAGTG
Source organism: Pluvialis apricaria (assembly GCA_017639485.1). Lineage (NCBI taxonomy): Eukaryota > Metazoa > Chordata > Aves > Charadriiformes > Charadriidae > Pluvialis > Pluvialis apricaria. The sequence continues at coordinate 25,621,146 of CM030007.1, forward strand.
TATAGAGCGTGCAAGCATATAAAGCATATTAATAATACATGCAAGAACTGGGAATCTCTGTGCAAGAATTGGTCACGGCACCAAGCCTGTCAAAGAGTTCAAGGAGCATCTGGACGATGCTCTTAGTCGTATGGTTTAGTTTTAGGTAGTCCTGCAAGGGCCAGGGAGTTGGACTCGATAATCCTTATGGGTCCCTTCCAACTTGACGTATTCTGCGATTCCTCTGTTGGCAGGGAAGGGGTGGTACTATTCACAAGGCTAGTGTGTTGTGCCGGTTTGGGTGTTAATTGGTTCAAAATGATGTGACCTGAAAAGGAAGGCTGGGGGAAAGTACCCATAGCTGCTTCTGGGAGACAAGTTGTGGTTTGAGCTTTCCTTCTCATTCTTCCACTTCCTGGACGAGCCTAGTATTTTACAGTGGTGATGCCCACTCTCTGCCATCTGGCACCTGTAAAAGGAAAGGGCGAGTCATTTGGCTGCTACATGGAACCTAGATGCCACGTCTATGAAACGCGTTATTCAAATATGCTGCTCTTTAGGCATCTTTAAAATAGGGTTCACTTTCTCCTTCTGTAAAGCAGGTGAAAAGATATTACTGCTTTTGTGGGAGAAAATGGGGAAAAAACCCCAAATTCCTGACAGAGGCTTGAAGATCTCATCCAGATCTTTTGACAGAAAAAATTACAGAGTAGTGCTATGAATAACTGCTGGAAAGGGGATTGGCAGTGATGGTGGGCTCAGGGTGGTAACCAGTCTACTTACGTAGCAGCAACTGCAACCTATGATTTAGTGTGCTTTGTGCTGTTATGAAACTGCTTTTGTACACTCTCCCTCAGCATCACCTGTAGGACTTTTTAGTTAGAACTTTTGGTTAGTTTTCAGTAGTTTTTTGTTTACAGATTTCAGTTGCATTTAAAATAATCCAAAGAAAACCCTTCCAAAACACAACCATATTTGAACACACTCAGGGAATTGCTTAGGAGCAAATGAATTGACTTGTCTGTCTTTCTTCTAAAGCTAGAGAGAATGATTCTATTTCTGGAGCAAAGCAACAGGATGAAAGAGCTGAGATAGTAAGTAGTTTTAAGAGCTATGCTGTTCTTTAATTTCAGTTAAGCTATTTAGTTATGTGCTTACATTCCTTGAGCCAAGAATAACAAATTCTGTCATTTTCATTCTAGGCTCTCTTATTTGACTATTTTTAAAAGTTACTGTGCACAAAACTAAACTTGCAAAACCTGGCTGTAGACTGTATTTTCACAAATAACCCCCTCTGAGGAATATTTTTGCTGTGGTTTTAAAAAAAAAACCAAATCACTTGGACTTAACAGCAGTGGGAGTCGTTCAAAGAGAAATCAAACTTAAGAACTGCAATATACTCCTTATCTGAGAGTTGGTTTATTTATTTTTCTTCCTCTTCTGTCAAAGTTCTGAAGTTATTATTTGGCTTATATTGTCCAATATCTTCTGGTGCTCAGCCACTATACCGAGAGTTGATATTGAGTATTAATTTCAGTTCTTTGATATTAGGAAAGGGAGAGTTCCTGCAAAATTGTAATTTTACTCTGTGTATATGAAAGCTTAATGATTATTCAGACTGAAAACAGAGAACGGCGCTAAGAAGATTCAATTACAAACTTATCTTTGATTCTTAACTACCTGAAACTTTACAGTTAACAAACCGTTATAAATTAAAATAAACAAAACGTCTTCCTCCTTCCTCATAATCTCCTTTGTTCCTTTTTGAGAGGCTTGCTTACAGCAAACTGCTGAACCCATTTGCTGCCCTTAAATTGATTGTAGAAAGGAACCTGGTTTGTATTGAAAATGGGGATTATCTCCTTATTTATTTTCAAGTGTACATGTGAAAATGTTACCTGTCATTTTAGGAGATGCAGAATTATTCAGATATTGCAGTAAATGTTTAGTTGCTTGCTTTACTGTTTAAGTGACGCTTACTGATATGTAACGTATATAACAGCTTATGTCTTTGGTTTACAGGTTTTACACAACTTTTTTTCCAACCATGATAAATGTCCTGGGACAAGTGATATAAGTACGCTGTCCATACCAGAGACAGTAAAGCTAAAAGCTGAAGATGACATCAAAGATTTTGGTATGCATTGATACTTTACTACTGAGTATACCGTGAAGCAAGACTGAGGGTAAAGTTACATTGTACGTCTTGAGCTTATTTCCTCTGCCAGCTGTATACTCCCACTTCCTGAATTGGTTCGACTTTGTAAAACTAATCTGGCCGTAAAAAAGGGCATCAGTTTCTCTTGAGTCAGTGAATTAAATCAGGTTATCATGCCACTGGATGACAGCCAGATTAGTACTGGTGTTAGTGAAGGCGTGAGACTGTATGGGAGAGCTAAGAGAGAAAATGATACAGGCTCAAGGGGGAGCAAGACTACTACTTCTGGCTATTGAATGGGTTTATGTATACTCATTATTCTAGGGTGAGCTTGGTTTTTAATCGTGCTATATCCTTTCTTCATTTACTTCACCTGTTAGTAGTTCAAAACATGACAAATCCTTTAGGAAAAAGAAATGTTAATTTTTTAAATGTATGCAGAAAATACTCAGCCAAGGGCAAGAAATGTTTTCATTCTGTGTTCTTATATCATGTTCGTGAATGAGTGAAAATATACGCTTCAGTGTGAGTTTTTTGGGTTTTCTTGAGAAATGATGCCAGAAGGGAAGAATACTAAGAGAAATTTGTTCAGCATGTGTGGGTGTAAAAGGGTGCTGTAGAGATTGACAGAGGCTAGACAGGACAATATATCCTTAGGACTGTATGTCTCCTCCTTATCTGAATTGAATGGTCTGCCCTAAAAGTATTGTTTGGTGGTACATATAAGAATTGTGTAATAATCAGTTTAGAATTTTGAGGAGGAGGGCTGAGAATGCTGGGGTGAGGAACCATTTTATATTATATACTGCTGGTTTTATATTGTACGTTCAAACATGCTGATAAAAATGTAGTTGGTAGCAAACATATTCAAGCAATCTATAGTCAGTAAAATACTTTTAGAAATTAAGGACAAATTATTGTCCTGTTCTGTGTTCCAAAATGGCTTATTGCATCTCATGCTGCAGTAGAGAAGGCTGGTTGAAACAGTGTCTGAGTAAAAATAAGAGGAAGAAGAAACCCATTTCTTTCAAAGTACAAAATTACTTTTGCAAATGTCTCTTCCCCCCCCCCCCCCCCCCCCCCGCCTCTGTCATTCCTTTTTGATAATAGTTAACTTGGCCTTTGCAGTGCAATGTGAAAAGAAGGGTAGCTCAAACCTTCATGTCTGTGGCTTTCAAATGTTGTTTTTTTCTGGAATAGTGTTGTATGAACATGAAAGGCAATCGGTTTTATCAGGTATATGTTTTGTTTCAGTCAAAGAAAATAACAGAGATCATAATATTGATTTTAATACCTGCATGATTTTAAGGATATGAAGAAATTATTTATATTGTACAAGTTGTGTCCTTAATAACAGTGAGACTGAATATATGCATTCAGTCCAAAGTACAAGAACTACCAAATATTTCAAAGAATTTTTTTTCTGGATTTTTTTTTATTTTTAATTGTATTAATTTGGGGGAAGAGGAAAACTTTGTTTTATGTTTAGTGTAGCCATGGACTGCAAGACTTGTACTGTCATGTATCAACACTTTTTCATAATTTCATAAAAGAAGCTAAATTTGCATATAGTCATTAAGCATATTCATTTATAACTCAATCATTAATTCCTAAGGTTCAAGTCCCTAGTTTAAGTAAATCCAATCCTGGTCATTGTAACACTAAGCTTTAGGTGTTTGGCCCTTGTAGCAGAATTCACAGCTTTGCCGTAGGTATATAACCTGAATTCAGAGTTAAGATTCTTCAAATATATAGTAATCAGCCTATTGACTGGGACGCTATTTAAATTGAAAAACTAATGAGAAACGTGGATTTCTGTAACATTTTAGGTATTTTACCCTGGCCTGTTGCCCAAACCTTAATTAAACTTTAAACACTTTAATTCAAAAAACCAAAATTACATCATTCAATCCCTCTATAACCCCGATTAGAGTAAATGGTTCATCTTGGTGACCTGCTTAGTGGATGAAGGAAAAGCTGTGGATGTTGTCTACCTGGACTTTTGCAAGGCTTTTGACACCGTTTCCCATAGCATTCTACTGGAGAAACTGGCTGCTCGTGGCCTGGACAGGTGTACCCTTCGCTGGGTAAAAAACTGGTTGGATGGCCATACCCAGAGAGTGGTGATAAATGGAGTTAAATCCAGTTGGTGTCCAGTGACAAGTGGTGTCCCCCAGGGATCGGTGCTGGGACCGGTTCTCTTTAATATCTTTATTAATGATCTGGATGAGGGATTGAGTGCACCCTCAGTAAGTTCGCAGACGACACTAAACTGGGGGGGCGTGTTGATCTGCCTGAGGGTAGATTGGCTCTGCAGAGAGATCTGGACAGGCTGGACAGATGGGCTGAGGCCAATGGTATGAGGTTCAACAAGGCCAAGTGTCGGGTCCTGCACTTGGGTCACAACAACCCCATGCAGTGCTACAGACTGGGGGCGGAGTGGCTCGAAAGCTGCCTGGCAGAGAAGGATCTGGGGGTGTTGGTGGACAGCCGGCTGAGTATGAGCCAGCAGTGTGCCCAGGCAGCCAAGAGGGCCAACACCATCCTGGCCTGCATCAGGAATAGTGTAGTGAGCCGGAGTAGGGAAGTAATCATCCCCCTGTACTCGGCACTGGTGAGGCCCCACCTCGAGTACTGTGTTCAGTTTTGGGCCCCTCACTACAAGAAGGACATTGAGGTGCTGGAGCGTGTCCAGAGAAGGGCTACCAGGCTGGTGAGGGGTCTGGAGGACAAGCCTTATGAGGAACGACTGAGGGAGCTGGGGTTGTTTAGCCTGGAGAAGAGGAGGCTGAGGGGTGACCTTATCACCCTCTACAACTACCTGAAGGGAGGTTTTAGAGAGATGGGGGCTGACCTCTTCTCCCACGTGGCAAGTGATAGGACAAGAGGAAACGGGTTCAAGTTATGTCAGGGCAGGTTTAGATTGGATATTAGGAAGCATTTTTTCACTCAAAGGGTTATTAAACATTGGAATGGGCTGCCCAGAGAGGTGGTGGATTCACCATCCCTGGAGGTGTTTAAGAAAAGGGTAGATGAGGTGCTTAGGGACATGGTTTAGAAGTGGGTGTTTTTAAATCAGGGTACGTTAACGGTTGGACTTGATGATCTTAATGGTCCCTTCCAACCTCACTTATTCTATGATTCTATCTTTAACCTCAGTGTCTAGAACTATTCATGCAGTAGGAGAAATGGGTTCAATACCCTCTGCTTATAAGGATTCCAACTTGAAATGTGGCAATATGTTCTAACAATCAGTCATATCACTCCAAAACGGAAACATCTGATGTTAAGCCTCTTTTTGTCTGAGTATTGTATTATTTACCGAGAAGGGGAGGCTCTGAGAAAACAAATTAAGTAGTTATTGCTGAGTTAAGGCACTTAATGGGAAAACAGGAGAATTCTGTTGTTCAGTTTTCATTTCAGTTTTGGGGTTTTCATTTCCCTTACCCACCAGTGAGTTTAGAGGTCGAAATGAACTTACCTGATTTCCCTGCCCTCCCCCACCCCACCATCAGATTATTCAGTGCATAACCAGTATCGTTACAATCTTTCAGATACTCCTGGTTTTCTTATTTGATTAAAGGTAATGGCTCCTGTTTAAGTAAAAAGAAATACAACTGTGTCTTTTTAGAAAGCTCTGTTGACAAATTATTACAGGATGAAAGGATGTGGACACAGAAGTTTCTTCAGAGGAATGCCCTTCAATAAGGGAATAGGACCTGTACACTCAATTTGTAGTGTTAGTGTCTTCTCTTTGAGATCTTGTTTAGTGATATCTTCTGCCACTCAGGCAAAAAATAAAAAGTAAAGAGAATGAGTAACTGTTCAAAAGATGTAATGAGAGAAGTGTTTTTATGCCTACAGTGTGGGCATGAACCTCTAATGGACGTATTACAAATAGTTGGATGTGTGTGTCCAGGTATTGGGAAATCTTCTATGGACTTCCAAACGGAAAAGCTTCCAGACACTAGGTTATTTAAAAGTTCTAAAAGGGGAAAATAGTTCTAAATTAGAGAAGTTGTACCTAAGAAAGGCTTATGGAAAAAGTTAAGCTATGTGCCCAAGGACAAAAGAGGACAAGGATATTTTCGAGGTACTTGGTTACAATTACTTTTTCATAAAAAAAGCCTTGAAAAGTACTCTTAAAATAAAACCTACCTATCTTTTTGAACGTGAAATATTTTGATAGGTGAGTCTATTTTCATACATTTGGGAAGGTAATATTTTTATTTGATATGTATAAGCTTTTAAGGCTGTCTGCAAAATAGTTTAGGTTATTTTCCCCGCTACTGCACATTTCCATACACCAAAAAGTTCTCATTATTTTTCTAATATTTGTGCCAATCATGTGGAATCTTTTCTAAATCCTTCTAGATACTATACTATTCTATATCAAAGCTAAAGATAGCTTAATAAATTAGGCCTTAACAGTTTCCTTAGCTGCTAGTTATAGACAAAAATAGGCAGCTTCTGAAGGTGTTTGCCTACTATCTGGCATAAATTTTGGAGGAAAAAAATCTAGATGCTTATCTTGTAAAACTTACTACTCATTCTGTTGTCCATAGGAAAAAAAATTATTTTGAGATAGCTAGGTTTCATCGTGGAAACCTGCTTCATCACCACAGTCCGCAGGAGGCCAGGGCATCTGCATGTATGTCTTTTGCCTCCTGTTTCCTCCAACAGCTGCTGCTGGAGAGTAACTTATTTTAAAGACATGTAGATTTATCTTTACAAGCTCACTCCTGATTGAAGGTTATTGCCATAAATTTGAAAGCTGTATTTACCTATAAAAACACAATGCTGTTCCTAAGTTATTTCCCAAAACTTAATTTTTTACTTCTTTTCCTGTCCCCATCTGCTCTAAACTATTTAGAGTCGGAGATGTTAGATGGCTTATTTGGTGAGATGAATAGCTTTGAGGATACATTCAGCATGCCTGCTAAGTCTGATGGAACTCTTCTGCTGACACCACGTGCTCTGGATGCAGTAGAGAAATGTGAAATAAACACAGATGAAGCACAAGGAAAGGGGGATGTTCCTTCTGAGCAGCCTGTTAGAAGAAAGGCTGGCATTTCACAGGAAGTGAAAACAACTAGCTGGACTGAAAAAAGCCACTCTATTGAAATGAAGGATTCTTTACTCCAAAACACAGATGAAAATACAGGGGATGGTAAAGATGGCTGTTCAATAGGACACGAAAAGGAATTGGAGTCACTTAGGAATGCAGGAGATGTGCAAAACTATGGAGCACACAAGTCATCTGAGAATGAGGAGCCTGTGAAAGAAGATATGCAATCTTCATCAAGCCAGTGGTCTCAACTGAACTTATCTGATCTTGATGTAACTCACTTGGAAATGTCTTTATGTAGCTCTCCACCTTCTGACTTATGTAGAGAGAAGAATTTGGAAGAGAAGTCAGCGCTAATGACCAACGATGATGCTGTGGAAACATCTTTACTGAATAGTTCAGGCTTGATAAAAGCACAAAAGCTGTTGAGTGTCAATTTGTCAGAAAAGTGCTATGAAGTGAAAAATTCTGAAAACAACCCAACATCAGAAATAACTCCAGTACAATCCGTGTCTTTGAATGTTCAAGATCCAAAGTTAGTAAAAGGATGTGCAGCTGAGAAGGTTTCCAAAATGAGCTTCTTAAACTGTAATTCTTTTTTAATTGAAAGTACAAATGTCACGGAGTATTCTGTAGTCTACAATGGCAACTTTTCCAAGCATTTAAAAGCAACTTCTAAGTCTGTCGTAACTGATGTTCTGTCTCACCCGCTTGTATGTAGTGCTACATCTCCACATAATTGCAATGACCTACATTTAACAAATACAGAAAATACTCTTACAAAGTCTGGCTTTAAAAGCCTAAATATGTTATCCACCTTGAGGAAGAGATCCAAGAGATTTATTTATACAATAAATAATACTTTACTGTATCAAGAAGAAAAAATACAGAAAGAAGTAACCTCTGAATCGCCTGTTCATCCTGTGTTACCACATTTGGAGTCTGGTTGTTGTGAATTTAAAGGTTGTCACGTGGCCAGTGTTGATGAGAAAGGTATATTATTAAGCTTTTCATCATTTGTGGAGGATTCTGTATTTATTTATTAAGAACCTTTAACGTAAATGTTTCAGATAAAATCCTGTAGAGTCTTCTGTTTGTGATAAAGTAGCTCTGCAGCTGACTAGTCTGGGTGTTGAGATACGGAATTGGTCTGTTATAATAGTACTGACAGAATAGCATTATTTTCAAACAGTCTAGTGCTAATTTACTGTTTTAGTCTCAGGTTAGTTTCTGGATTAGAAACTTACACGTTGAACCATTATTCTAATTGACAAGCTTAATTATCTTTGTCAATGCTGTTTAGACATCCATAGTGTCATCCTGTCAGTTGATAACTGTCAGCCATCCTGTCTGAGTTGATAACTTCTAAGAGATCATAAAGAATGGTAAAGTTGTATTGTTATTTTTCTAAAATTAGGGGGTTTAAGACTGTACTGCTGTTTCTTCCAAAGCACAAAATATTTCAAAAAGCAAACTATATAATGAAAGCAAGCATGCACTCATATTTTTAAAAGCTGTTGTTCTTGCTAGAAGAATTGCTTAATCTTAGGAACTGAAGTACTGCTCTTCAAAGTTTGAAACAAATCCTTATGTTGAGACATAAGGAATGGAAGCCCATCTCTTCAAATTTCATTACAACTAAAAATTGATATTATTTTTTTTCAAACTGATAGCATTAACTGCAGGCTACTCACTTATTTCTGGCTATTAGAACATGATTGGATTAAACAAATATCCAATCTTGTCAGGGTGTTCACATTTGAAAACAAAAGTGTTATTTATGGTACCAGTGTTAAGCATGTGTAGAAATGATCTTACAGACCAAAGTTTTATGAAAGTCTGTATTTTCATTTGTTTGAACAAATAAGAACTACTTTATTAACATGTTTTATTCTGTAATGTCTTCTCTTGTAGACTGCTTGCTTCTTGCTGAGAGAAAGCATTTGCAATCGAATATCAAGGAAAATAATTTCAGCACTTGTACTTTAAAAATGGATATAATGGATAACTCATCTGATAATTCCTTCAACAGTAGGCTGAAGCAACAAGACTTCAGAGTCTTGGGGGAAAATGCAAGAGAGGATCAACCTGCTACATCATTAAAATGCTTAGAAGTATCTAATATGCAGAAAGAAGACACAACAGATTCTTTAAGTCGTGAAATAATTTCAAATATAAAACGTAAAGTTCTAACTTCAGCATGCCTAATGGCAAGAAAGCGTTCCAAATTACTCACTAAAGGCAAGGAAGACAAGTATATGAGTGGTAATGGGAACAATGGAGCTACTGTACCTCGGAGCCTTAAAGAACAACTTGTGTTGTCTTCTAGGGATAATGATATGCACTATGACACAACATCTGCAACAAACGGCAGTTTCAATAATACTTTGAGTCAGATCAACTTTGGCATAAATGGAGTCAGTAGTGATTGTTGCAATAAAATATCAACTGATAAAAGGCATGCTACAGACCAGTGGTCAGTAGTTGACCACAGAGGAGTAAATGGACCCTTGGGAGTGAACTGCTCAGAAGATGATAGTACTGGATTAAAACAAGGGGACAAAACAGATGCAGCTGCCTTTTCAGAAGTTGTAGCTGACAATCAAGAGCCAAAGTCAGTTGAAAACAATGAAAGCCCTCAAGCAGCTGCTTGCAATAATGTAGCTGTAAAGATTGCTAAAGAACTGTTAGATTGTATAGATGATAATTCTTTAAATGAAGTAATTTCTGAAGCAGATAATGAAGTAGCATCTACGTATTCCAGCACAAAGTCAAAGGAGAACCTAAAGTATAAAGGGAAATCACCAGGCAAGCTTAATGCATGCCATTTGAATCTGGGCTTTGGTGGCTTTCAGACTGCTTCCAATAAGCAGATTAAATTCTCTGAAGTCAGTATAGCAAAAGGCAGAATACTGTTCAAGGATATTGAAAACGAATACTTTGAAGATTCTTCCATGGGAAGAGTCAGAAACTTTTCAAATGAAGTTAAAAAAGAGAATATATTTTCCTTGGATTCAGAAAGCAAGTCTGATGCTTTAGATTCACAGACAAGTTTTCTTGAGCCCAGGCGTACACAGTTTATTCCACATAAAGTTGACTTGTGTAAAAGCTTTCCTAGAAGTCAACAGTCCTTGCAAGAAACAAATCAAACTTTGACAGCAAGCCAAGAAGCTGAAATAGCTGAACTTTCTAGTATCCTGGAAGAAACGGGTAGTCAGTTTGAATTTACACAGTTTAGAAAGCAGAATAACATGATACAAAGTCATGTCGTTCAACAGTTTGGAACTGTAGAAACATGTAGAACAAGAAATGTGGAAAACATTTCTGAAACAAGGAAAGATGCTGATTTTTATGGCACTTTTAAATCTGAAAATGAAGTGAAAAATGGCAGGTATTGTACTAAGCAGGAAGATGTAAATGAAGACTCTAAAGCAGTCAAATATGAAAAAGAGAACACAGTGGTTTCCTGTAAAAATGACAAAAAGGTTACTTTTACTAACTTAGACAGAAATGAAAGTAGAATATCTGATGGGAGCTTTCCAGTAGCTCAACAGGACAGCTTTTCTAATTTTGTAGGCTTTACTTCAGCTGGAGGTAAAAAAATAAATATTTCGAAGGAGGCTTTGACCAGATCTGCAGAGCTCTTCAGGGACTTGGATGATGATAACTATTTGTTTAAATCATCTGAAACTAGTAACAGAAGTCGCAATTCAAATGGGCATATGTCTTCTAACTGTAACTTTGTCAAATGCCCGACAACAGAAAACAAGGGAAAAACAGTTTGTATTTCAGACTTCAAAAGCATAGGTGCCATTTTGCACACCAGTTCAGTTTCCCACCATGCACAGAAAAAAAATGAGGAAAATACTAGTACACTGTTCAAGGAAGATACAGAAAATCAAACAAAGAGATCAATAAACCATAATGAAAGTGTTAACTTCAGTAGTACTAACACTATCATCAACAGTCCAGCATCCATTAAAAACCATAACCAGAATCATAAAACTTCCAAACAGTTTTTGAATCAAGAATATTGCCAAGTTGAAGGATGTTTGCAAGAAGACTCATTAGATGTAACATGTCCAGGAGATGCTATTACAGCTGCAGAAGAACATAGTTTAAGCATATCAGATGAAATGGAAATCCTGTCTCCTAATCAGAAAGGAGAAGACAGAAAGGAAAATGAACGCTTGTCACAAAAATTTCAAACTCCAGCTGGTGGTGATATATCCATTTCTGATGCAGCTTTAGATCATTCTCTACACTTGCTCAACATACAGTGTGGAGACAGGGATGTAAATGGTTTGGAGAACTCTGATAAACACAAGACAAATCATAAAAATGTGGAAGGAGAAGACACCACCCATGATAAGAACCTGTTAGAGAATGAAAGCAGAATAAAAATAGGTTCTTACCATCATCATGAAATACATTTCGAGCAGGAGGTGGATGCTGAAAAAAATGAAGTGAAAGGGAGTTATCTGACTGGTTTTCATACTGCCAGCGGCAAGAAAATAACAATTGCTGATGGATTTTTGGCTAAAGCCGAACAGTTTTTTGCAGAAAATGTTGATGTAGGAAAGGCACATAATGACGATTTTGAGAACCACTTAAAAAAAAGGAAATGTGGTAAAAACTGTGTCAAAGACTGTGATTTGTGTATTGAAAACATTGCTCAATGTGATCCAGAAAAACTTAATTTTAATGAAAAGCTTGTTCCCGAAGATCCTGGAGGTCAATTTAAGCAGACGGTAGAGAGCAGTCCCATTAAACATGCTGTAATTCTTGATACTGTTAAAGTAGATACATTTGTTAATCTAGGTGAAGACTGTGAAAGAAGTTTGGTAACTTCATATGCACATCAAAAAGCTGATGTCAGATCTGGAAAGTCAGAATTAGAATCCCTTCCCGGACAGGAGAGTGATGCTTTAAGTAGAACTCGTTTGTCTGAAGATGGAAAACTGTTTGCAGAGAGAGGGAAGGAATACTCAGCAAAAAAGGATGATTCAGAAAACACGTATGATTTTCCTGTGCACTCTGCTGCATCTCTGCATTTAATCAAGCTATCAAATAACCTTGAATATCGTGCTGTACCTGGTGATACAAAAAATACTTTACTTGTTGAGGATAGTAACAATAAATCTAATCAAGTCCTACTCTTGACTTCAAAAAGTAGCTCCTCTCACTTAAACTGTGACAGTAAGGAATTTGACTTAGAACATTTAAATAAACCTTGTGCTGATACAAACTGCTTCGCAGACACTGTAGTTAATGCTTGCCAAAACCAGTCACTAGTTGGTCTTCCTGAAGATAAAACTAATTTAACCAGCTTAAAAGAAACATCGCTTAATGTTAAAAATGAAAAGGATGATATGAAACCAACTGTGTTTAGTACAGCAACAGGTAAAGCAGTTTCTGTTTCGGAGAGTGCATTAGCAAGGGTGAGACAAATGTTTCAAGAAGACTACAGTGAAACTGTAAAATATGAAATTGAGACTAACTCAAGAACTAATCAAACAGAAATTGCTGGAAATTCATCTTCTATCACTCATGCTGAGTGTCCTAATTCTGCAAAGTTTTTAAATGCTACAAGAAGTGAAGAGATTAATTCAGCCGCATCCCATTTTATTAAAGTAAATGCAAATGCTAGTAAAAATGGTCATCAAGGTACAAACACAGTTGTAGATGCAAAGTCTGTTCCAAGTTCTCAGAGGCGATGCTTTGAACAGAATATTAGGCTTTTAGGACACTTGCCTGTTCCAGATAAACAGATAAAGCAGTCAGATTCTTCTATAAGCAATCTTGGATTTTTTAGTACAGCAAGCGGTAAGCCTGTACAACTGTCAGAAGAGTCACTTAGGAAAGCTAGACGGCTCTTTTCTGAAATGGAAGGTAATAACTCATCACATGTAGGAGAAGCGTATTTAGTTGAGGAAGATGTTGAAAGGTCTGAAATGCACACTGAAGTAGTTCCTAGGAAAATGCAGATAACATTACTGAAAGAAGAAGAAAACGCCAGCACTGAATTGATTTCAAATCCAGCTTTTGGGTTCAGCACTGCAAGTGGAAAGCAGGTAACAGTCTCTAGAAGTGCCTATCAAAAAGCAAAGGCAATTTTGAAAGAATCTGATGACTTTTTAAGCAGTGGGCTTTGCACTACAGATCAACTTAGTTCCGTTAAAGAGAGTGATCAACATGAGAAATCTCTAACTGATAAAGTGATCTCTGAATCCAAAACTGAAAAAAGCTGCACTGAAGACTTTGACTTAAAGAGCATTGACCCTGAGGAAATGAAGTCTTTCCCAAGCACTCACCATGTCAAAATGCCCGAGTACTTACCACATAGTAAGAAAAACAAGCAGTTAACATTATTAAAAAATAGCTGGCAGCAAGAGGAGACTAGGTCTTTTGGAAAAGAGCAGCTGAATCTGGGGATGAAACCAGACTCTGAAGAAGTTTCATGCAGTGCTACTGCTAAAGCAGAAATGAATATTAATCTTCTCCAAACTCCAAACAATTACTTGGAAGTGGAGGCTGTAGAAAGTGCAAGAGCTTACATAGAAGATGATCTTTCTGATTCTGGAGTACAAATTAATGCTGCACAGTCCTTCAGTGGCAGACTGGATAAAAACTTTCAAAATAAAACCTTTGGGAAGAGGCACTTTGAAGAAAAAAACTCACTCGGTAGGTCTTTGTCTTGAATATATTCAACTCCATATTTCTGCACAGTGGGTTGTTTGGGGCTTTTTATACATGCCACATTGATTTTTTGGGTCATACAGAAGTTGAAGTTCTTTCTCTTAAATGTCAATGGCAAAAATTCTTCTTGCTGCATGCTATAGTTTATCCATTCTTTCCAGCCTTAAATGCACAGTACAAGCTAAACTTACAATTAGTAATTTTGAAGGTGTGCAGCTTTTGGTGTTTTATCATGAAGGAGGGCCACAAAGATGATCAGAAGGCTGGAGCACCTCTCCTGTGAGGACAGGCTGAGAGAGTTGGGGTTGTTCAGCCTGGAGAAGAGAAGGCTCCAGGGAAACCTTAGTACCTAAAGGGGGCCTACAGGAAAGATGGGGAGGGACTCTTTATCAGGGAGTGTAGCAATAAGATGAGGGGTAATGGTTTTAAACTGAAAAGGGGTAGATTTAGATCAGATATTAGGAAAGAAATTCTTTACCCTGAGGGCAGTGAGACACTGGAACAGATTGCCCAGGGAAGTTGTGGTTGCCCCATCCCTGGAGGTGTTCAAGGCCAGGTTGGATGGGGCTTTGAGCAGCCTGGTCTGGTGGGAGGTGTCCCTGCCCATGGCAGGGGGGTTGGAACTGGGTGATCCCTAAGATCCCTTCCAACTCTGACTGTTCTATGATTGTATAAAGTCACAGAAGAAAGCTACTGCTCTCTTTCTCTCTGAGCAGACTTCCTTTTTTTTTTTTTTTCTTCTCTGAACAAATCTAGTGGGTTTTTATTGAAAAATTAATAGTAATATTTCCATTTTCACCTTTTTGTGTCTTGTAGGTGAGGACAAGCTTTCACTTGTATCGAGATTACTAGTCTGATATGAAAAATAGTTGTTGGTCTAAAAGGGCAGTTTCTTACCAACTAAAACTGATCTATCTCAAGGCTGAGGTGTTGGTACTTAAAGCTTGCACAGTCACCCAAACCTGTTCAGGGACAGCTGAAAACTGTTTATGGAAGGGTAGATTGCAACACAGTTGCTACCTAACTGCACAAGTTCAGGAGCAAAGGTGGGGCAGGCTAGTGCAGGGAAGTTTGGTTAGGCATGAAAGGGCAGATAGCGCTCTATCGGCCCAACCTGAATCAGCTGTGGTACAGTTGAACCATAGCCTTAGTTACAGCTTTCTGCAAAAGATGTGTTACACACTTTTTCTAGAATCCTGTAGGGGCTCTTTGATTACTGAAAGTACAAAAGACGATGCAGGTGAGCTGTGCTGCTGAAGTCCACTGTGGTGCACTTTCTGAGGCAGACTGTCTCAAGTCTGTTTGATAACTTAAGGCTCACAAACTTTTATTTGGACGGAACAGACCTGACCACAAAAGATTCTGTAACAGATTTCATTATATGGGGTCTTAAAATCATTCTTGGTAACACAATCTACAGTCATTCTGTGTGGAAGAAACTTTTGCAAATTGTGTTGAAGTAGCTCTGTTTGAAAAGCCCATTTAATATAGATGTGTGATCTGAAAGCTTGCTACTTCTGCTTGCTCTGACTTCTTGAATGTTTTATTTAGAAATTCTAATTAAGTTACACAGTATTGGTAAGAAACTAAACTTAAAAGGGACATCACTTTTAAAAATCTGTGTTTTTATCCTAGGAGAACCTCCAATTAAAAGACAGCTACTGCTTGAATTTAACAGAACAAAGAATCCCCCCAGGTCTTTGAAAGCTTCAAAAAGCACCCCTGATGGTAATTTTGGTTGTCTTGTGTTCTAAGCAGTAATCTGATGTTGGTTGTTATCTTTGGAATTCTTCAATTTCCAGTAAACTAACATATAATAAGATTGCTTAACTGCTGCTTTTGTCGATATAGTCATGGAAATTCAGCGAAGCTGCTCTGGTAAGGTCTCTGCTGACTTGAAATCACATGATTAATGGTATGCCTTACTGTGTAGAATCCAAATATATTACAATGTACTGCTTCTGCAAGAACTCTGGTTTAATTTCCAGCTTGGTAGGAATTTCTCCAGTTTCTCACAATCCTAAATCTCATTATTTTAGTCTCAGTAGGAAGAAAACATTTTACTGATCTGTAACTTCTCAGCTAAAAACTGTATCTACAGGACAATGAGAAGGTACTGCTTGAGGGTAGGATGGCTCTACAGAGGGATCTGGCCAGGCTGGATCGATGGGCTGAGGCCAACTGTATGAGGTTCAACAAGGCCAAGTGCCGGGTCCTGCACTTGGGTCACAACAGCCCCAAGCAGCGCTACAGGCCTGGGGAGGAGTGGCTGGAAAGCTGCCCGGCAGAAAAGGCCCTGGGGGTGTTGGTTGACAGCCGGCTGAACATGAGCCAGTAGTGTGTCCCGGTGGCCAAGAAAGCCAACAGCATCCTGGCCTGTATCAGAAATAGCGTGGCCAGCAGGACTAGGGAGGTGATTGTCCCCCTGTACTCAGCACTGGTGAGGCCCCACCTTGAATACTGTGTTCAGTTTTGGGCCCCTCACCGCAAGAAAGTCATTGAGGTGCTGGAGTGTGTCCAAAGAAGGGCAACAAAGTTGGTGAGAGGTCTAGAGCACAGGACTTATGAGGAGGGGCTGAGGGAACTGGAAGTCTGGAGAAAAGGAAGCTCAGGGGAGACCTTATGGTTCTCTACAGGTACCTGAAAGGAGGTTGTAGCGATGTGGGGTCAGTCTCTTCTCCCAAGTAACAGGCGATAGGACAAGAGGAAATGGCCTCAAGTTGTACCAGGGAAGGTTTAGATTGGATATTAGGGAAAATTTCTTTGCTGAAAGGGTTGTCAGCTGTTGGAACAGGCTGCCCAGGGAACTGGTTGAATCACCATCCCTGGAGGGATTTAAAAGACGGGTAGATGTGGTACTGAGGGACATGGTTTAGTGGTGATTTTGGCAGTGTTAGGTTGATGGTTGGACTCGATGATCTTAAAGGTCCCTTCCAACCTAGATGATTCTATGATTCTGTGGTAATTTCATCATAATAATTTGTGAAAAATATACTTACTGATAGAAGTCTACATTACAGATGCTTTTAATATTTCGAGCCAGTAATATGGAGACTTATGAAAGTGAAATCAAGGTTTTAAAGTCTGAGTTGGTGCTTTGCGTGAAGCTAGTTAGTGATTAGGAATCCTGTGATTTTGGCTACAACTTTTGGTTATGGGATAAGCTGTGTTCTTTAAAGAACTTGTTCTTTCTAAGCACTGCATGCTCTCACCTTGAATCCAGTAGAAGGATTCCTCAAATATATTGGTTTAACCAATATATTGGTTACTGAAGGCTGTCCTAAATCAGTTCTAAGCATAAACCCCATGATTTAAATAAAGTTTTAAATGGAATTTGTAAGTTGCTGTCAGAGAATAATTTTATACTCTTCATATGTAAATATTATCCTGCCCTGCAGCAGGGTCTGAACAGTGTTATTCTTTGGTGGAACAATTGAAAACAGTTCTAATCTCCAGCACAGTCTTGCCTCTGACTTCTAGAACATGTGGCATCTTGTATATATGACTTCTTGTATGAAAAATCCTCCTTGCAGCCTAAGGGCATAGTACAAATGAGTTTAAATTCCAGGCAGGAATGGTTTAGTTATGTTGATAATTCCAAGCATGATGGAAGAAGTTTGAGCAAATGTGCCCTTTTCTGTTGTAACTTTAAAAACAACAACAACAACAACAAAAAACACAACCCAAAACATTGCTGAAAGAGTTCTAAATTGAATGGTGAGCCTACCTGGAATTAAATATGTCGTAAACATTTCCCTTTCAGGAGCCTGAAAACATCTCACAAATAGGGCCTTTGGAGAGTTCAGCATTGTGGTCACTTCTCCTTTAGATCTGTCTTCAAATAATGTGAAGATGTTTAATACAAAGATTTTATTGGGGGGGAAGAACAAAGCTGTTTAAATCCATGCTAGAAACTTTTCTATATATTTATAACATAATATAGAAAAAACATGTGCTGTAAATATCCATGTAATGTACTATTTCAAACTTTTTTCCTAATTATCCTACAGGCATTTTCAAAGACAGAAGAAAATTTATGTACCATGTTCCTTTAAAACCCGTAACTTGTCAACCTTTTGGGTGAGAAATTTATAATATATTTTACAGTTCTTCTAATGCAGTTTCTTAAAACCTTGCAAGCCCTTTTAAGTTTTTAAAAATATACGGTAATAATTTGCTACCCAACTTTGTAAAAGACTAATAATTTTTCTTCAAAATAAACATATTAAATTACCGTATAACACATGCTGCAGTAGATCAGTGAGATGCTAAACAAATTTTACACTTGCTTTCTCTTTCCTTGGTAGGTAGAAATTAAGTATTCAGTTTTTAAAATGTCAAAGACTGATATTTTGTCTTTTTATTGATGTAGCATTGATAAATTAAGAATATGCAAAATCCTGACAAAGATTTTTGTCAGGAAGCTGAAACCTGTATGTTTAAATGTTTTCGTCTCTGTAGGGCTGCTAAAGAACGACAAGAAGTCAAGAATCCTACCCTTACTGTACCAGATCAAGACTTCAAAGGATTCAAATCTAAACCTGCCATTTTTCAGCACTGTGCACTAAGGCAGTCTTCAAATGGTACTTCAGGGGTTTCTACTCCATGTAAGGCCTCAGCAAAAGAGAGTGAAGAAACAAGAAGTTTGTACAAATCTGGCAAAACTGCGAAAACTTTTATACCACCCTTCAAAACCAAGCTGACATTTTCTACAGGTGAACAAGCCAGCAGCAAAAGATGTGACTCACCAATCAGCAAAAATATGACTGAAGAGACGGAATTAAATCAGATCACAACTGAACAAAATGTTGCTGAACCTCAAGATCACCAGTCTTGCATCCAGCATGCAGCAGACACTGACCTAGAAAATGGCAATTTAGGTATTTTCAGATTTTGATCACGTAACTATTGTGAATACTAACCATCAGAATTGAACCCTTAAAGGTTTTGCATATTCTGTCAGACTTTGTTTTTAAATAAAAAGAAACTTCTTTTTTAGCTTTTTTTTGGCAGGAAAACTACAAAATAATTATTTTCCTACTACTAGGAGTACTAATACTCCTATAAAGCATATGCAATTCATCTCTGAAGTTAATTCAGCACACAAAATATTTCTTTTCACATAGTGCTTCAGAAACAAGAAGTCTTATGTTTCATTTGCTATTTGATTTTCTATATCTATTGAGTAAAATATCCTAGGAACCTGAAAGGCTAGCCTTTCTGTTTTCTAATTAAAATGTAGGCTTTGCCATGTAACAGGCTGATTGTGTCATATTCAAAGAGGTAGAGTTTAAGTGCTCAACTGTTTGACTTTAGCATGTGGGCTTATGCGTTCTAAGCTCTCTGGAATGTTCCAGTGTGTATAATTTCTGTAACTATTACAATCAAATAATCTGGATTTTTTTCAGAAGGATTCATTGTGTATGTTTGAACAGGTGCATGAACATTTGCAGAATTAGATCCTGTATTTAGAGATCAAAATCTCAGGATTACGGACTTTGTAGTAGTCATGAACTAATTTCTGTTCATTTGGAGTTTTTTATGAAGATAGAGTTCAGTCTGATGAGAAAAATACTTGGATTTAAGTTTAGTTCAGGGACTATATTTGGATTCATTTCATCTAATTAATTTCATATAAATATTATTCAAAAGCCTTCAGTAAACACTGCTTTTTAAAATGCATTAAACTTTGAATATTTAGACTGTTGCAGTTTCTAAAAATCTGCAGAGTGGCTTAGAAAATATGCTTCTCTGAATAAGCTTTTATAGTGTGACTGTATCTCTTAAGTCAATATATACTGTAAAAACGTCTTGATGTTTGGGGTTTTTTTTCTCTGCAGCTATGATCAAGATGATGACAAATCTCCGCTGTGCCAGAGATCTGCAGGAAATGAGAATTAAAAAGAAATATAGGCAGAATATTAGCTCACAGCCAGGCAGTCTTTATGTCATTAAAACATCTGCAAGAAATAGAATCTCTCTGAAAACTGCAGTAGAAGAGAAATCTCCTCGTTCTTATTCTATGGAAGAGGTATATTGATGTCTTTTTACTGTGTGTCTTTCCCAGGATCTGTTCCTTAAGACAAGTAAAGAAAAACTCAGTAGCTTCTAAATAGATACATTCTTCAGTTTTGAGATAAGTATTTACAGTAGCTGTTATACCAGTTGCTACAGTTCTCAAGTAGCTTTGCATATCCGCAGTTTTTAAGACTATTCCAAATAATAAGGGTCATAAATGTATCTATAGTGTTATCATCAAACAAGACAAGCATCAAATAAGGAAAAAAATCCACTAATTATAGTTGTTATTGACTTTTAACCCATATGAAGAGCTGTTTTAAGATAACAATTAAAATTTAAGCTTAGGTAAGTCTATGTCAAAAGTCTCTTGGTTTTGGTGCAGTGAAGGTACAAAACCTATTGAATTTTTGTAAACGCTTTTAAAGCACACTGATGCTGTTCTTCTGCTAAAATAACTGCTGGGAATTCCTCCATTCTCCTTAGGTTATATACAAAATGACAAGGCCAGACAAAAGCTGTCTCAACCTCAAGGAAATACTTTATTTGAATTTATAACATTAGATATAAAAACCCTCAGCTGAATTCTTACTGTATTGTCATTATTTTGTCTTTTTCATCTACTTTTTTGCAGCTTTATACATATGGTGTTTCAAAACATTGCATACAAGTTAACAGCACAAATGCGGAATCTTTCCAGTTTCTCATCAAAGACTTTTTCAGTAAGGAGTATTTATTAGCTGGAAATGGGATGCAACTTGCTGATGGAGGATGGCTAATACCTACAGATGAGGGAAAAGCTGGAAAAAAGGAGTTTTACAGGTACTGTTGCTTATGAACTTGAGGCAAGTATGCTATTTATTAGTTAGTGATTCTCTTATCTCCTAGAGTAATTCCAATGAAGTGATCTTTTAAAATCTCTGACTGCTTTTTTACTGTGCAGTTTTAGTACATCTCTGTTAGTGTAAATAAAGATATTACAGGATTGTAAACTTCACATGTAGACTAATGTTGTTAGGGATGTTCACTGACCGTTAAAGTAAGCATACAAAGTCAATTTAGAAAATTTCTGGGGATTCTTCAACAGTGTAAATAGTCTACGAAAATATTACTATTTTCAGTTAATTCAGCACTCTACCATTTTGTTTAGATAGCATTAATAGGGTTTGATTTTTATTTTTTTTCCTAAGTGGAAAAGAATTTATTTCTGTTGGGCTCTAGAGTTTCTTGATGGGAATGAAGGTTGATTGGGGAGGTGCTTAGGGCTTCTTTGGCAGGACAGGGCTGAAAATATACTTTTTTGATATAATTTTTTTTAAGCTGACATATGATTTGAAGGAAGCTAAGACTTCAGTAGTAAAACTTGTTGATTCATTCGAGCTTTCTTTTGAGTATACTTAAGTGGCCAAAAAAAAAGTGCGCCAACAGCACCTGCTCTTGCATTCTTCCTGGACCTTCTATCCCTCCTTTTGCAGGTCATTTAAGATGAGCTGAAAAAAGTGTATTTGTTGAGTGCATCTCTCCTAAACGCTTTCATAAAAGTTATGTGTTGTTTTACTGTAAGCAATTTGTACATTATAACTTCATCAAAAGCACGTGCAACAGAACAAGGAACTACCAGTGTACTGTTGTTCCAGCGAAACTTCAGAAAATACTTAGCCATTATTTTCCGATTTCCTCCATAAATTTGAGATGCTCTTATTTCAAGTCGGTGTCACTTGGTATGTATTCACACAAACGTGCAAGTCAGGGACCTGTATTTGAGTAGTATTTGTAGTCCAAGCATGCATTGCCAACCTACAAAGCATCAGAATTAAAGAGGTTTGCAACGTTTGCTTCCCAGTACTGAAGTGTGACAGAGATAAGTCTGTTTCAAGCTCAAGGACTGCTTTTATTTGAAAATTTGAGTTGGTGAAGTTGGTGCCAGTAATCCAGTATGGGAAAATTGACTAGTTATAAGATATGTACTTCCACGTTGTCATGTGTACTTCCGCATTAAAAAAAAAAAAATGTTTTCTGCTCTTGCAGAACAAGCATCATTAATAGCGTCTCCCATGTGACTTTGTGGCATCAAAAATGTTTTGTAGTCATTGCCATGACTTTGGGAAATGTTTTTGGTGTCAACAGTACTTGTTCATCTTGGGAGAACTGGAGATGTTCTGTGTCCATATCCAACAACGACTCAGTGAAGATCAATCAAGTGCTGGAATTCACAGAATCTTAAGAGTTTAAGTTGGAAGGGACCGCTGGCAGTCATCCACTCCAAGCCCCTGTTCAACACAGTTTGAATTAGGTTAATTACTCAGACTTGTCTGGCTGAATCTTGAACACCTCCAAGGACAGAGATTCCACAACCTTTCTGGATAGCCCGTGCCAGTTGACCACTCTCATGGTTTAAAAAAAACCACCAAAACAACAACTGTCGTTACAGCAACAACTCCAACTAGAATTTTCCATGTTCCAACTGGTATC
Source organism: Pluvialis apricaria (assembly GCA_017639485.1). Lineage (NCBI taxonomy): Eukaryota > Metazoa > Chordata > Aves > Charadriiformes > Charadriidae > Pluvialis > Pluvialis apricaria. The sequence goes on from CM030007.1 coordinate 25,643,540, forward strand.
TGTTGCCTCTCATCCTATGGTTGTGTGCTTCTGAGAAGAGTCTGTCCCTGTCTTCTCTGAATCCTCCAGTCAGGTAGCTGTAGACAGCAATAAGGTCTCTTTGCCTTCTATCTTAAATTCAAACAAACCCAGCTCTCTTAGCTTGTATGTCATGTGCTTACTCCCTGAGAGCACAGGGGGATCACCTTGATGGCCCTCTGCAGGATTTGCTCGAGTATACCAGCTTCTTTGTCCTGGTGAATCCAAAGCTGGTCAGAAACTTCAGGTGCAGTCTCTCAAGTGCTGAAGAGATCACTGCCTTCCTAGCTTCACTCATAATACAGCCCAGGAGGGTTTTGTGCTGCTTTGTTGCAAGGGCACACATTGCTGCCTCATGGTCATCTTGCTGTCCACCAGGACCTTGAATCCTTTTCTACAAAGCTGTTTGCCAGGCAGGCAGCCCCAGTCTGGTACTGTTGCATGGGATTGTTCCCTCGCAGGTGCAAGACTGCTTTTGTTGAATTTCATGAGATTCCTGCCAGCTTGTTTCTCCAGCCTGTCCCTCTATATAGCCTGTCCCTGCCCTCTAAATAGCAATCCTTCCCCCCAGTTTATCAACCACTATCCCCAAATTTGGTGTCATCTGTAAACCTGCTGCAAGTGTGTTCCGTGCCATCATCTGGGTTGTTAATGAAGATACTAAACAACATTGGTCCCTGTATTGATATCAGAGGTGCCACTAGTTACTGCCCACCTGCTGGACTTTGTACTCTCAATCACAACTTTTTATGCTCAGCAATCCGGCCAATTTTCCACCCACCTTATATACTTATCCAGCCCATATCTTGCCAATTTCATGATAGAGTGTAAGAAATTGTCAAAGTCCTTGCTAAGGTATACAATGTCAGCTGCCCTCCCCTTGCTCACAGCACCAGTTACTTCGTCATAGAAATCAATTAGGTGGTTTAGGCATGATTTGCTCCTAGTAGATCCATGTTGGCGATTTCCAGTCACCATCCTGTCAGCTGTTTAGAAATGGCTTCTAAGAATTTTTGCATGCTGCTCTGGAAGTTGCCGAGACTCTCTGACAGTAAACAAAGTTTGACTCAGAGCAGTCCTTCAAATTGATTGTGTGTTTTTTTTCTATTTACCATAAGACAGAGCTAATCCTCCCACAGTTCCATTTTGCACCCTGTGGCATTGCATGCCCCAACTGGTTCATGGACAGCTATGGGACCTGGAGGCATATGCATTTATGTCGTCACTCAGAGGCAGAGTATGCAGAACTTGACCTAACTTGTTACTTGTCCGTTTCCTCCCCATTTGGGAAGTATTTTGCTATTAACAATACCATCCCTGATTCTGCATTTCCCTCCAGTGGTGACACGATTGTTGGATGTTTTGGGGATATACCTTGCTAGATGGAACGTTCCTACAAAGCATTTATGGTAGATGCATAAAAGACTCTGGGATGTTCATCCATGTGCAGTTACGGTGCAGGGCCTTTTGCCTACGTGTCAGTGTTCTGGAGTTGCATGCATTTTAGAAAGCATGCTCATCACTTTTCTCATGTCAAATTGCTATTTCACATGTAGTGGCTGACAAGCCGCTGTACAAATTAAGGGGAAACACAGGGTTCGAGGTTGCTTTTGTCAAGAAGCGGTAGATCTCTGGGAACAAAGCATCTAACTCCGGATCAGTGTGTCTGCAATCTGCTGCTTAGGCATGTTGGATTAATTTCACACACTTTTCCTGTGAATGGGAAAAGTATTAAAGTATTTGCACAAAACATCTTATGCCTACATGTGCCAAATATTGGCCTCTTTAGGCAGTCCAACTTCTTGTTCCAGAGGCAGCTTATCTTAATAGCAATTTTCAGATGTGCTTCTGATTCTGTGGTCAGGCCATCAGGTATATGGCTTTCCCCACATTAGTTTTTCAGAAACAAAAGAGAGAAACCACCAACATACTGATAAATATCCCAGAATAGCCACAGTGGTTTTGGTGCCAGAACCTGCTCTGGGTGGCAGTGTCGATCAGACCCTGAATGTCAGATAGCCTCTCCAGTAATTTGTAGCGGTTGTTCCCAAAAAGGTTGCCTTCAGTTCCTGTATCTTTTCTGGGTTTGTTATGTGTTAAAACATACGGTTAAGAATAAATACCTACTGGTTGGCTGGCTAAATCAGTCTTTTTATCCCTTTAAATATATTAACTGAATCTCAATCAACTAGAATATATATGCTTTCATTTAGTCATCTGTATTTAGGATCTTGATCTTGAACTGAATTCTGTCTTTAACTCCTGAATTGCATTATCCTTCACAAAAGATTACAGAGTATCTCCTAAAGTTTGAGATTGCTTTGCTCTCTTCTAATATACTAAGAATTAATTTATAGTCATGCCTGCTCCTTTTCTTCCTGTATATGACTTTTTGGCTTTTAAATTGTTTGTTTTCTTCACCCAGCTGCAATACAGTTCCTTAAAATCTTGAGGCCTTCTGACAAGTCGGAACTTGACTTTTTGATAGGACTTAATTTGTGTTCTAATCAGTCGAAGAGCTCAGCTATTTGAATCTGTTGTCCAATTCTTTCTCTTCGTCCTTTAAGGAAATGGCCTTCCTAGTGACTGTGAGAGCTAGAAAAAATAGATGTTTCCAACCCAGCTTATGCAGGTCATGGTGGTACAGCTTGGACTCGGCACAAAATGAAAGTCCATTTGAGTGGTCACTCAATGGAGAGAAGAAAGTTCTTCAGTAGCAACTGAAAGTTCTTTGAAATGTGTTGTTCACATGCATGCTTAAAAAAACACAAAACCCCCAAAACAGAACTGTAGAAACTGTGAAGTAGAGGGGAATGGATTGTAATGAACTCATCAAGCAAACGGGGGATATTCCAAGGCTGAAAGGGAGTAGAGCCCACCTCTGTCCCTCTGTGCTGTGTGCATAACTACATGAAGCAGACAGATCATGCCTCTGGAGGTGCTGCTGGGTCTAAAGTCTCCGTTTCAAGGACGCATGAATGTATGCGCATGCATGCTGCTGAAGCGTATGAGGACAAAACTTCAATATTCTGACAATAACCAGATGAGGTTATGGAATGTAACCTTCCTGTTTTCACAGTAATAAATACTCCTTTGTTAATGTTGTCTATGTACGTGCACCGAATACAATGCTAAGGAAAAACAGACAAGTAAAAACTAACAGTGGATTTCAGGTTAATTTATTAACAATTTTTCTGCAGAGCCCTCTGTGACACTCCTGGTGTGGATCCCAAGCTAATAACAGAAGCCTGGGTTTACAATCACTACAGGTGGATCATATGGAAATTGGCAGCCATGGAAGTGTCTTTTCCACATGAATTTGCTAACAGATGTTTGACACCAGAAACAGTGCTGTTGCAGTTGAAATATAGGTATGTGTATAGCAATGTATTTTGAGTTGTAATTTGTGACACTGTATGCTTGCTAATTTGTGATATTACCAATTAAGCACCTCTACCTTGTATTTACTGTTTATCAGAATGCTTATGTTGTTAAACTTACACATATCAGCATTAAAAATGTAGTGCATGTTATTTGCAAAAATTTAGATATTTGCTTTGCTACAGTGGTACTTAATCATTTAGATTGTTTTTCCTTAAGAGCGATTGTAGCAAACTATTGTTTAATCAATGTGATGAATTTTCTTTGCTTTAACAAAGCATCATGATTTCTTTTTTGTAGATATGATTTGGAAGTTGATAAAAGTAAACGATCAGCAATCAAAAAAATAACAGAAAGAGATGATGCAGCAGGTAAAACACTTGTGCTGTGTATTTCTAAAATCATATCGCTAAACACCATTGTATCTCCTAGCAGTAGTGGTAAGAATTTGGAAAATAAAAAAGCAGCAATAATTGAAGTTACTGATGGCTGGTACGGGATTAGAGCTCTTCTGGATCCACCTCTCAAAGCTTTCTTACATAGAAGAAGGCTGACTGTTGGTCAGAAGATCATAGTGCACGGAGCAGAACTTGTTGGCTCTCAGAATGGATGTACACCACTGGAAGCCCCAGATTCCCTTATGTTAAAGGTAAAGCAAAATATTAGTTCAGCTTGATTGAATGTGACAGAGATGTGATAAATGCTATTTAGTTGAGCCACATTTTGTAAACAGAAGTAGTTTTGTCAGGGCTTTATAAACAGAAAAAGTTTTTGTCAAAGTTTAATAACCATATCTGTAAGACATGACATAAGGTAGCTGATACTGTTCATCAGGTTGGAAGATAAGTTTATGATACACATTTCTGCCAAGCTTTGCTGTGTGTTCTGATAGTTCCAGCTCTTGTAACTTGGTGCTTAACCAAATTAAAGTATTTATCTATCGCAGACAATGTGGAAGTTGGAGGAAGAAGGGGGGGGTGGGGGGTGGGGGTGGGGCAGAAACAAGTCATGAGAGGGTGGGCTTGCGGGGGAGGGCCTTGGCTACTTTGATGATTAAAGTGCTGGGTGAAGTTTCAGCATAAAAATATTGCTGCTCTGGTAAAAGCAGTGGTTTATCTCATAGATGCTCATTTCTTAGAAAATTTTAACTCATCAAATTTTTAGTTCCTGTTTCAAATACATTCTTCAATGTGAAAAGAAACCTTGAAATTAAAATGTAATATGTTCAGGTGCAAAAATGAGATATTCTTAGTGAGGTCAGTGTGAAAATAGTCTTTCTTCTAGATATAATAAGTTGGATATCTTTTTGACCTACTAGTGACAGTTTATTATTCAACATTTAACTTATTCAGATTTCAGCGAACAGCACTCGATGTGCACGATGGCATGCTAAACTAGGATTTCATCGGGATCCCAGACCTTTTCCTTTGCCTTTGTCATCGCTTTACAGTGAGGGTGGTGCAGTGGGGTGTGTTGATGTAGTTATTCAAAGAACTTATCCTATTCAGGTATGGTATAAGTATTTTATGAATCTAACAGGTTCTATGAGATCTAAATTATATTACTTAATTGCTATATCATTCCTCAAATCAGACATAATACAGACAGCTAAAAAATTTAAGAAAAGGTGCCATGATGTGTAAATTGAACAGGAGTGGTTCTTGCAGTGTGCGTGTATTTAATATTTCAGGACTTGAGGTATCCTGCTGTAAGAAGAATTTGACTTTGTGCTCAGTATCTTCTGGTTGGCTTTGCTTTCAGTTTCAAAAAGCCAGAAATAATTTAATTTCAGTTCTGTAATCTAAAGAGCATGGCACTTCATTTTAAAGGAGAAAAAAACATTGACAGTTTCAAGTCCAAGTAGAAGCAAAACCCAGTTTTTTCTATTATTAACATACCTATCCCTGCAAAGAAGTTAAATATTTATAATCATTAGTAAGATTACTCTTTCTTACATGTAGCTGGCTATATTCTGTAAGATCTATTATTTAAAAGTATTACTGAAAAGACAATGCGATTATGGTGTAAAATAGAAGGAAGATCTTTAAAGTACCACTTGATATCCAGACATTTCAAATATGGTCAGACTTCACTGTAACTACTTGCTTTTATAACAATGCCAACTCCGAAAAGAAACAATATTTTTGTTAGTAATCAATCCTCTTAATGTTAACAGTTTAACCAGGATACAACTTTCAGATTTTGTTAACGTTTCTCAGAGTATGTTACACTTGGCATGTACATACAGGGGTGGGTTTTTTTCATTGCTTTCTTTCTAAAGTGTTATATAATTGTTGGTTGATGTAGAATGAATTCTGCAAAGGTAATAGCAATATTTGGTTTGGATCATTACTTTTGATATTTAGATCATTACTTTAATGGAGGAAATTGCAGCACCTTACTATGCGAACTGCCTGATAGAATTAACATTTATTTAGGTCTCAGAAAGGGGACTGTACTCTGTAATCGCATCTCAGTAAATGGCTTCCAGGCTGGGGAGGAAAGTGCTTTGTATCTCACTGTGTCAAGAGATTGATGTGCTGAAGTAGACTTTTTTTTTTTCCCCGACACTGAGACATTTGCTCAAACATACCAAAATTACAGGAAGACGTGGGCTGTCTGTCTTCTTTTACCTCAAGAGTCAAGGAGTGTAGAAATCACAGTAACACCAATTAAAGGTGTCAAACTGTGAATAGTGCAGGAAGTACATGGCATGCAGTTAATGAGGCAGGCAGCCTATTTCAACAACTCACTGCCTCATAAGGATCAGTCCCTCAACCCTTCCTCAACCTGCTGTCACTGTACTCTCTTGCTGCTTCTCTGTGCTAAACCTGGAGCTTACCTGATCCTGTTACCTAGCTAATTTAACTCACTAAACCAGGAGTAACTAACTGATTTTAATAAATAAAAAAACCAATGCAACAAACTGCTGCCTACTGACTTCACAAACTGATGTGGTCTGATGAGGTGAGATATGTGCTAGAGCCACTGCAAGGGAGAAGATGGGACTGTGCAGCAAAGAGGAAGGGAAGGGACCACTTTCAGCAGCAGTGACCTCTTTGTTTGGCTTGCCTGTCTCTTCAAATCAGGCAAGCCAGTTCTGGCAGGGTTGTGGACAAGGTCCTATGGAACCTTTTCAGGCAGAAAAAGTTTAAGAGCATCTGCAGAACAACATCATAGTTCTTTTGTAGCATCTAATCTAGCATGTTAAAACAGACAGTCCAGTTGATGTGGAAAGAAAAAATGAGTAGAATGCAGTTCTGGTATATTTTTAAGCTTTGAGTTTGATGGTATCTTAATGTATGTACCAGTGGGATCCAGCTATCTTCTAAATTACATCATTGATACCTATTACTATAAGCTATGGTTTCTTCAGCTGTTAAATCATGCAGTTTTGACCACTTCTTCATTCTGCTGGTGTATCTTTAAACTGAAGATTTATCAACCAGTGCTGTGGGGTTTTGCCTTTTATCTATTATACTGAAAGAACTTATGATCTACTGTCTGTTCATTTTTAAAAGCATTTTTGCTTAACAGTGAGTTAAAGGAAGCTGGATGAGGTTAAAAATTAAAAAAACGCTGGGTTTTGTTTGACTGTATTTCAGTGGATGGAAAAGACATCAGCTGGTTCATACGTGTTTCGTAACAGCCGAGCTGAAGAAAGGGAAGCTGCCAAGCATGCAGAGGATCAACAAAAGAAACTGGAAGCTCTGTTTGCAAAAATCCAAGCTGAATATGAAAAGCATGAAGGTAAAGCTTTCATTGTTTCAGAAATGTAATAAGAACACAAAAACTTTTTTTGCATTTACAGAAGAGTTTAAAGAAACCGTCAAAACCTTCTCTGGTGACAGAGAAGCAGACACAAGGTGTTGGGTTGTTTTCTTTGTTGTTGTTCTTTTTGTGTTGTACTGTTTTAGGTTTTTTACTTCCTATGTGTCAAGACCTTTCAGTACAAAACAGTTATATACTTATTTGCTTGGCTTTGCAGCTATCTAGGAAACTCTTCCTGAACGTGTTGGTAGCCAGGCTACAAAAAAATTACCGTTGAGATGATGCTCAGGGAAGTGCTACAAAATTGTAGAGTTAATTCCATTCTCTTCAAAGACCTGACACTCTAATATTTCACCCAGAGGTGGGTGCTGCTTAGGATGTATCTCAGTAGACCTGAACACCAAGACTGAGCATCTTTCCTCACAAACATTGTGGGACTGGAGGGCAACCTGGTCTAGTGGGAGGTGTCCCTGCCTATGGCAGGGAGGTTGGAACTCAATGATCTTCAAGGTCCTTTCCAACCTAAACCATTCTATGATTCTATGACACTGGAGACACTGAGGTCAGTGGAGCCGCTAAATGGGACAGGGACCCTGGTGACACAGGACATGGAGAAAGCTGAGTTACTGAATGCCTTTTTCGCCTCAGCCTTAACTAGCAATACCAGCCTTCAGCAATCCCAGGCCATGGAGACCAGGCGAAAGTCTGAAGCAAGAAAGATACCCTTGGTGGAAGAGGATCAAGTTAGAGAATACTTACACAAACTGGACATACGTAAGTCCATGGTCGGTAATGGGATGAACCCGCAAGTGCTGAAGGAGCTGGCTGATGTCTTTGTGAGGCTGGTCTTGATCCTCTTTGAACAATCATGGTAGAGGTGCATGAAGACTGGAGGAAAGCACGTGTCTCCTGTCTTCAAAATGGACAGGAAGGAGGACCCAGAGAACTAACTACAGGCCAGTCAGCCTTACCCTGATCCTTGAGAAGGTGATGGAACAACTAATCCTGGAAACCATTTCCAGGTACATGAAGGACAAGAAGGTGATTGGGAGTAGCCAGCAGGGATTCACCAGGGGAAGTCACGTTTGACTAACCTCACAACCTTCTGTGGTGAAATTACTGGCTTGGGTAGATGAGGCGAGAGCCGTGCATATTGTGTACCTTGACTTCAGTAAGGCTTTTGACACTGTCTCCCTTAAGGTTCTCATGGAGAAGCTGCTGAAGCATGGGCCAGATGAGCAGACAGTCAGGTGGATTGAAAACTGGCGGAACAGTTGGGGCCAGAGGGTGGTGATCAGTGCCATGAAGTCTATTTGGAGGCCAATAACTAGCTGTGTACTGCAGGGATCAGCACTTGGTCCAGTCCTATTTTAACATCTTCATCAATGATCCGGATGATGGGGAAGAGTGTACTTTCACCAGGTTTGCTGATGATACAAAATTAGGATGAGTGACTGATTCACTAGAGGATTGTGCTGCCATCCAGAGGGACCTCAACAGGCTGGGGAAATGGGCTTACAACAACCTTGTGAAGCTTGACAAAGGGAAATGCAAATCTTGCACCCAGGGAGGAACAGTCCCATGCACCAGTACATGCTTGGGGCCACCCAGATGGAAAGCAGCTTTGCCAAAAAGGCCCTGGGGGAACCTGGTGGACAAGTTGAGTAGTGTTGCTGGAAGGTCTGAAGGAGAGGTGATCCTTTCCCTCTGCTTAGCATTGGTAAGGCCACAGCTGGAGTACTGTGTCCAGTTCTGGGCTCCCCAGTACTGGATACATGGATGTGCTGGAGAGAGTCCAACAAAGGGCCATGAAGATGTTTAAGGGATTGGAGCATCTGACATAGAGAAAATGCTGAGAGAGCTGGGACTGTTCAGCCTGGAGAAGAGAAGGCTCAGGGCGATCTGATCAATGTACATAAATACTTAAAGGGAGGGTGCAAATAAGATGGAGCCAGGCTTCTTCTCAGTGGTGCCCAGTGACAGGACCAGAGGCAACGGGCACAAACTGAAACACAGGAGCTTCCCTCTGGACATCAGGAAACACTTTTTCACTGTGAGGGTGACTGATGGTGTTGTGCAGAACGGCTGTGAAATCTCCATCGTTGAAGATATTCAGAAGCTCACTGGACGTGGCCTTGGGCAGCTGGCTGTAGGTGACTTGGCTGCTTGAGCAGGAGGGTTGGCCGAGATGAGCCCCAGAGGTCCCTTCCAACTTCAACCGTTTTCCGATTCTGTAATGGGATTACACTGCACACCTCTGCTAGCGATTTCTAGCAATAGTTTGAGGTCTGCTGTTGCTGTAAGTGCTGCAACCGGCTGCTGATTGCTACAGCTTCATGAAGCTGCACCAGAAATATGTTTGTTTCCCCTTAGATTTGACTCAGCTAAACTGGAATGAGGGAGGGTATTAGGATTCTTGCCACACTGATTATAGATTCCAGCTGCCTTGATACTCTGGTCTGTTTTTTGGGAGGAGTTTTGGTTGGTTTTGGTTTGATGTTTATGTTTTGGGTTTTTTTGTCCAGAAACAGATAGGATTCCATCACTATCTACAATCTAGATAGCCTCTCCCTTTCCATAAATCTTTCTTGTGGTGATCTGTAACACTGAGATATTCTGCAACTGCTTTCTCAGAACCTGGGATCTCTCATGAATAACAAGGAAAAGGAAAATAAAGCCATACCCATAAAAAACAAACAAACAAAACCAAAAAACGACCCCACTACTGAATTCTTAGCTGAAATCAGGGATTGCTTTATAATTCTTTACTTCACTGATATGAACTTCCACCTATCAGTCACCTCATTGGATTGTTTTATGTTTGACTGGTAAACTTGTCTATACTGAGTCTACTACAGTGAAGGAATTCATCAAAATACTAGCAGCAAAATGACTTACCTAAGAAAAGCAGAATAGTTTAATGTAATGAAGTATCCCACATGACATCCTTGTCTCTAAATTGGAGATGGAATTGGCTGGATGGCCACACTCAGAGAGTTGAGGTAAACGGCTCGATGTCCAAGTGGTGACCAGTGATGAGTGGTGTTCCTCAGGGGTCTGTATTGGGACCGGTACTATTTAACATCCTTGTTGGTGACATGGATGTTGGGATTGAGTGCACCCTCAACAGGTTTACCAACAACATCAAGCTATGTGGAGCGGTCGACACGCTGGAGGGAAGGGATGCCATCCAGAGGGACCTTGACAGGATTGAGAAGTGGGCTTGTGTGAACCTCATGAAGTTCAACAAGGCCAAGTGCAAAGTCCTGCATGTAGGTTGGGCCAATCCCATGCACAAATACAGGCTGGGTGGAAAATGGGTTGAGAGCAGCCCTGAGGAGAAGGACTTTGGGGTGTTGGTTGATGAGAAACTCAACATGAGCCGGCAATGTGCACTTGCAGCCCAGAAAGCCAGCTGCATCCTGGGCTGCATGAAAAGAAGTGTGGCCAGCAGGTTGAGGGAGGTGACTCTGCTCCTCTACTCTGCTCTCATGAGAACTCACCTGGAGTACTGCGTCCAGCTCTGGAGCCCCCAACATAAGAAGGACATGGACCTTTTGGAGCAAGTCCAGAGGAGGGCCACGAAGATGATCAGATGGCTGGAGCACCTCGCCTATGAGGACAGGCTGAGAGAGTTGGGATTGTTCAGCCTGGAGAAGAGAAGGCTCCAGGGAGACCTTATGGCAGCCTTCCAGTACCTAAAGGGGGCCTACAGGAAAGATGGGGAGGGACTCTTTATCAGGGAGTGTAGTGATAGGATGAGGTGTAATGGTTTTAAACTGAAAGGGGGTAGATTTAGATTAGATATTAGGAAGAAATTCTTTACTATGAGCGTGGTGAGGCACTGGAACAGGTTACCCAGAGAAGTTGTGGAAGCTCCATCCCTGGAGGTGTTCAAGGCCAGGCTGGATAGGGCTGTGAGCAACCTGGTCTGGTGGGAGGTGTCCCTGCCCATGGCAGGGGGGTTGGAACTTGATCTTTAAGGTCACTTCCAACTCTAACCATTCTATGGTTCTATGAATTTGGCTTTAGCTGGTGTCCTAAGGAGGCTTCATGTGCAGACCTGTGGTCACCTGTTGTCCCAGATCTTTGTATCTTTGAGGCTTTTCTGCTGTATGAGAGGAAGTGACAGACATACAGAAAATACGGTCAGGTATCAATGAAGTTTCATGGCAGCCTGTCACGTCTCCCACCCTCTCCTAAGTGCGGGCACCAATACCGACTTCCCCGAAGTTTGTATAATATTCTAATGTATGTTGTATTTAAATGAATGAGATTTTTTTTTTCTGCTTATATTTTCCTCATAGATATATATAGATGTACACATGTATCAGTTCCTATATCGAAGTGTTTTGTATCTTTATTCTGGCAAGGCCTAAGTACTACCATGATCCTTACATAATTATTTCTTCTTTCACTTTTAAAGTGTATTGGTTGTACTCAACATAATGGCTTGCTTTCAACAGAGAGAACTAGCAGAACACTGAGATCACGCATAGTCACAAGACAGCAAATCCATAATTTGCAAGATGGTGCAGAACTTTATGAAGCAATTCAGAATGCATCTGATCCTGGCTATATGGAGGTAACTATAAATCCTACTGGGCTAATTTTGAAATGCTTGTGGGGTAATTTACAATTTAGTACCTCCTCCTAAAATCAACCATTAAATTACTACTTATTTTTACTGCCTTTTGAGATTTCCTACAGCATGTTTATTGCTAAATAAATTAAGATTAAAAATTTTGGAAACATTTTAATGAAGACTTGTTGAAGTAGATTAATATCTTGGATTGCAAAACAGAATGCTATTTTCTCTTGATATAAAAATCCAGAATATAGCATAATTAAAAGTTAATGTTACTTGTAATTTTATTACTTTGTGTTGTCTTGCGTATATGAAAACTAAATGCATCTTGTAAGTCTGGAGTTTCACACACTTATTCTTGCATGCAGTTCACTGAAGCGTTTGAATGATTATATTGTCATTGTCATTGTCATCACAACTTTTATTTTATTGTCCCAACTTTTATTATATTGTCTTCACAACAAGTGTTTATGCCTTTATTAATAAAGATGCAGATGATTAGTCCCTGACAGTTGTTAAAAATTAAATACATGCTTCGCCTTTTGCAAGTCAGGGTCCTTGACTGTCATAAAGCCACGCGATCTGTGTCTTATCTATGGTGCTACATGTAAAGGCGCGTGGATCTTGAAGGTAACACTGCTGATGCATTTTAGTGTAAATCAGTGTGTCAGCTCAGAGATAGCAGCCTTCTGAGAGGTGCAACTCTTCTTCTTACAGATTTTTTTTCTAATGTTTTTTCTTTCTTATGAAGCAGGCAAGCATGCCTGTTATATTAAATATTCACCTTAGTTATGCACTCTTAAGCAGGCTTCTCACTAATTATCGCATAAGAATGGTGTGTAATGTAATACTTGGAGCACCAGCTGAGTACCAGTCAAGACTGTTTAACATACCTCATTTCAAGTCCTAGTAGTGTATCAGTTGAACAATAAATTGCTTGTAACAGATGAATGCTTAAAGATGCTATCTAAAAATCTTGACAGGATTTTTTTTAATTCATAAAAAAAGATACTGAATATATTTTCTCTTGGTTACAGGGATATCTCAGTGAAGACCAGTTAAAAGCTTTGAATGCTTACAGGCAGTTGATGAATGATAAAAAGAAATCTCAAATACAGGAAGAATTCAAGAAGGCTTTAGAGTCAGCAGAACATGAAGAAAATGGTTTTTCTAAAAGAGATGTGTCTACTGTATGGAAATTATGTGTGGTAGACTACAAAAAGCAAGAAAAACATAAAGGTTAGTACTTGGAAAATTATAAATAACTTTTAACTAAGCATGGTAACTGGCCAACATAGCACCTAGATTTGAAGAGTTTCCCAACAGTATTCTAGCTTGCATGTTAATGTTTCAGCTTGTATTTGGTTTTTGTTTTAAGTCTTCTGGGTGGGAGGGAGTGTTGTGGATTTATTTTGTTTAAAAGTCCTCAAATTAGTATTGTGCAGCTAATATATCTTAATCTGATATTGTTAGGAGTGATACTAAGTATCTGGCGTCCGCTGCTAGATGTTTGTTCATTGTTAAAGGAAGGCAGTCGATACAGAATCTACCAGCTGTTAACATCGCAGTCCAAAGGAAGATCAGATTCAACTAACGTACAATTAACAGCAACAAAGAAAACTCAGTATCTACAACTATCAGTAAGTGCTTTAACGGCATAAAGATGTATCATTAAAATGTATCACAGTGTAGATAAGTGTTGTAAAAACTTAAAAATTTTTGTGTGCCTTCAGGTATCACAGGAGATGCTGGTACAGATTTTCTTTCCAAGAAAGGCTCTAAAATTCACCAGTTTGTTGGATCCTTCCTTTCAGCCACCGTGTGCTGAAGTTGATTTAGTTGGAGTTGTAGTTTCTGTTAGCAGAACAGGTATGTCATGGACCACATTCATGTCCTCCTATTGAATAAGCACTAATTTTTTTATTTCAGAAGTCAAAATGATCTTGGTGTTGCACTTGCATCTCAGGCCTGTGAAAACCTGCTAATATAGCCCATCACCATGATATGCTGGCAGATAATTCTGTTTTCCTAAAGAAAAACTGTATTTGCTTACTAGCTCAAGAAGAATGTAGTAAGGAAGGATCCAAACTCAAGAGAAGCTTTTCTTTATTTTTTTCCATAATTGGTGGAAGACAGTTCTCACATCTGTGTCCAGCGCCTGCAGAAGTAGCATCGTACATGTATGTGAGCTCCCTCTTTTGTGTAGTGTCATGGAATGAGTGGAATGCAGACACTGGAGCTCATGGGTAGGGACAGGTGGATAATCTTCTGAATAAAAAGGAGAAGCACCATAGGAGTTGTTAAGCACTGGAACACAGACTTAAAATTGTTTTCTGTAATTAGTAGGGAGACAGTGTACAACATGAATGAGGAACCAAACATCAATTACCATGCAGATAGGCTGCCATGTTATACTTACATGTTATACTTACTCTTTCAAGACCTGTGTGACTTTTTTGTAGATACAAATTGCAGTAATCAACCTTTATTTAAAGGTTTAAGGTTTAATTCAAACTTTTTCTTGCTTTTAGGTTTCACTACTATGGTGTACTTATCTGATGAAAGCTATAATTTGGTGGCAGTAAAGATCTGGACAGATCTCAGACACTTTGCTATTGAAGATATAGTTGTCCGCTGTTCATTCATTTCTGCAAGCAACCTCCAGTGGCAATCTGAATTCAGATCAGAAATTCCTGTCCTGTTGGCTGGAGATCTTTCTGTATTCTCAGCCAGTCCAAAGGAGAACTATCTTCAAGAGAAGGTTAATGAACTGAGAAGTACGATAGAGGTAAATCTGTAGATTTCTAGCTTAATGATTAATTTTAGCTACTGCTGTGTTACATTCTTCACCAAAAAGTCTGTTAGTACTAAAAAATCTTTAGAACAAGTAATGCACATAATGTTCAGTTTGAGGGGATTTTGCAGGAGATGGAGTAAGGTGCTAATGTACTTTTCCTGGAGGACTCTCCATATCACCTATTGATGTCTTTTGCTTTTTTTTAATTCAGCTCGACCAACACTGTTTTCAGGATGTGCCGCAGAATCTTCTCTGGCTAGCAAAAATCTTGCACCTGTCAACAGGGAATCTGCCGTGGACAGTTTGGGTCTAGCCTTTTAAAAGCTGAAATTTACTCTTGCTCAGTCGAACATACTTAGTATTGGATTGCTGATTTCATTTATTTATTTATTATTTCTGTTTTCTAGCTGTGCTAAATAGCATGTCTTGATCATGCACTCTCACTTCTTACTGAATAACAAGTTTGAATATAAAAGGAAATTTTTTTTGTTAACAATAACAGAAAGTGCAGCAGTCTTCTGAGTTGTTGGTTTGATATAAAATAAACTTCTAGTGGGATTATGATGAGAAAACAAAGTCCTAAATACTTTGTAATCATATAATACTTAGAGTATGAAAAACAACTATTCTGCATTGTAATCTGTTCTCCTTTATAGAGTGTGGACTCCTTTTGCTCTGATGCAGAAAGTAAATTGATGAATTTGCTACAAGGAAACCGCTTGCTCACACCCAGTTTACCTAAAAGATGTGGCTTGGAATGCCCCTCTCCTTCCTGCAACTCAGGCCTTTATGCAGAGGACAGAAGTCTGGTACGCTTTTGGCATTTAGTATTGGCTTTACACTGACAGTATGGATGTAAGTTTTATACTGATAGCTGTGGTGAATGGTGTCTATTCTCAATCCAGTCCGTAGGTTCTCTTCAGGGCAATGCAAACTGATTAGAAGCTTTCTCTGTGTGTGGGTTTAGGATTGTTCCCCAGAAGGAACTGTGAGACAACTCTTCCTCCAAGCAGTACATGAAAACCTCCCCTTGTGGCCTGTGTTTTGACAGCATACTTCAAATATTCTGACTTTTATGAGTAAAATGCATCGTCCTTTCCCTATATGTGATTTATTGCTTCTTGGTCCCATTCTGAAGATTATCTGACACGGATGTCACTGGAAGGAAAAATCTTGATCTGTAAATTTTTCTTTCATGGCATTCTGCAGTTCAGAGAATTTACCTCCTGGTCTTTTTCTCCTAGATACTGTTCACTATTTCCAGGATTTAAGAGGGAAGAGGTATTACCTAGTAAATGGTTACATTTATAGCAGTCTTGACAAAAATTGAGTTAAATAGTACTCAAGTTTCCCATGAAGGCTGCTGGTGGCAAGTTGTTCCTGATACAGAGTACTGAGTGCAGTCAGAACAAAAATTCTTCCTGCCACTAGTTGCGAGGGAGGTGGAAATACCCTGATGTGAGATCAGTTCCTTGAGGCTAAATTTATCAGGCATCCTTTGCCATTTCAGAGATTGTGCTAATATTTAATTCTAAAAGTTTAGTTTATATCCATTTATTAAATACATTAACCAAGTCAAAACAAGTGAGACGTTAAAGGTATTCTCAAGTTAAGCATGCATTTGAATGATCTGCTGTGTAGCATCTACCTTGCATGTATTGTTATCTTCAAGTTTTTTGGTCTATATTCTATCCCTTTTTTCTTAAAACTTTTATCCTCATTTTTCCCTGTTTAACAACCGGTTGAGGATATATCCAATGCAGTAGAATACTGACTCCTTTTTATGAGCTTTGATTTCTTACCATCTGGCACAGAAGAATTCCCATACATTTAACTTAGATCTCAGAAACAGAATGTAAATGTGCTGTCTCAATGTACATGTAAACAGTGATTTATCAAGCGTCAGTACTTTAAAGAATAATATTAGTTACCATCAGAAGATATCAAACTAAAGTTAACTTGGACATGAATGATGACATAGCATTTTTTAATCATTTTTTCCCCCCTGTTTTGTGGAAGTAATTGAGGAAGCTAATGATAGGGCATTCTATTCAACATAAAACTTCTCTCTTTTTAACTAGATCTCTTCTAAAATTGAAATAAAGCACCCAAGCCCTTTGTCAACTAGCACACCGAATATGAAACTTGTCGCACGAGGGTCAGCAAAAACGCCTTCATCTGCTACAACTAATGAAGACCATCCCAGAAACAGCAAAAAGAGAAAAGCGATGGACTTCCTCAGTTGCATACCTGCCCCTCCACCACTGACACCAATCTGTTCAATCATTTCTCCATCTTTAAAAAAAGCATTTCAGCCTCCACGAAGTCTGGGTTTACAGCGTAGCAAGTCATCAAAAGATACAAATCAGAATATTGGTCATGTCACCCCCTGTAGAAAATTGAGAGAAACTGTCCATCTTTCTGAGAACGACCTGGTTGCTGATGAAGAACTTGCAATGATTAATACACAAGCACTCATGAATAGTTTACCAGAAGAAAAGAAGATTGATTATGTAAATGAAAACAGCAGTACAACAGCTACTAATTTATCTGATGATCTTTTACCCAAAAATAGTTCCAGGTTTACTGGGGAAGCAAATAACTCATCAAAAGGCAGTTTGGAAGTAGCTGAGGCTCTTCAGAAAGACACAAAGGAACCTGAGGAGTTGTTACCAGCCCACAGAATGCTACAAAGACAACACCCCCGAAAACGCTACTAAATGCACATGTACAGTATTGTATATATTTAAAATTAAAATTATTTTTACACTTTGTACATTAAATCCTGATTGTATTTAATAAAGCTGTATTACAAAAACAAAGACTCATGAAATGGCATTTCATCTGCAAAGTAATTTGGAGTTGAGTAATTATGCATTTCTCACACAAACATGTATCATGCAATAGCATCAGTGTGGCTGAAGGTTTGATGAGCCATTGCTTTGATTCTGATGTGCTCTTAAATTACAGCAGGGTCTTTGTTTCAGTGTAAAGCAGTCAGTTGTGTTCCCTCTGTAGTATTAGAATAGTTGTTTGGCTGCCAGAAGTAGCACAGGGCAAAATAAACAATTCTGTAATTTTATTGTTACCAAACATAACACCACAATTCTGAAATATTGCTCTGTAATGCTGCCATAGTTCTTGTACTTTTCCCCTCAAACTTTCCATATAGTGCTAAAAGAGTTTTAGAGAACTGTTACAATTATTTGATTCATAACAAAATGCCACACAAAGGTATTAATGATAGATCCTTGGTCAATGTTTCTGAGCTACTCCTTCCTAAAGAAGCACTTGAGGTCACAGCATCATAAAAAATAACTAGTTCTTTTTTTGATTTCATCCCGAGATCTTTCCATTGGGACTGAGTTAGCACTTGAATTCATTACTTTGTTCTCATTAATTTCAACAGGTGAAGCTTCTCAGAACTGGAGTTTCTCCACTGGAGAGAGAAACAGCCCTGCTAGATGCGCTGCCAACTCCATGTCTCAGTTCGTTTATTGTCAGGCTGCCCCTTGCCCTGCTGCTTCCCACCACGCACGGGTCAAAGGAGGGAGGACGTTTCAGAACTGAGACCGCCAGCTCCCACTCAGCAACCATTCAGGGGTCCCGGGCCCTCCCCTTGGCTCAAGTGCTGAACTGGGGGTGGCTCCTGTCACCAAGCTGGACATTGTAGCAGGACGGGGGAACTGTAATGGGCCAGCACAAACTTGCTGATAGTTCTGTAAGCCTCTGTGCAATACTGCAGAGCCAGGTTCTCTAGGCCCCCTAGTTCGCACTTATTCACAATGATGATATTGTGTCTTTAAGTGCAGCTTGAGTAGAAAATACAATTCATTTCATACATCTACTGTGTTGTTGAAGACAGCTTGGCTTTTGCCCAGAAATAGCAGATTTCTACTTCTCTGTCTGCTAAATTCCTGGGTGAATAGCAGCTATACCCGTATTTCTTAATGTCCAATGTGAGCTGTCTTCATTTCCTACTGCAAAATTACTCACTATAACTCACTACCGTCGTGTTCTATAAGCACTGCCTAATATTCCACACCTACTTTAAAAAAATTGCCATCACAAATGCTGAGTTTTAAGAATGTTTGATGAGGCTTCTTTATGAAGACATTATCAGCAGAATTTAACAATATGGATAAAACTACTGCAGGATTGTTGCTCATCCATCGGTCAGTGGCTTCTAGGCACTTAGTGGTGGAAGAAGTCGAGAACATATTTTTTTTTTTCTCAAGTCATTATTTCGTACTTCTGAGTGAGTTTGGGTATTTGGTAGCCTTGTGCTTCAGAGCTGCTCCTGTAGCCCTGCTCCTATGTAGAAGTTAACAAGCACAAGCCTAACACTAATGTTTCCTTTTAGGAGCCTCTGCATACAGACACGTCTCAGGATCAGCTGAACTCCTGTGTCATGCCAAGATAAAGGGCTCGGTTTGGTGTGTTAAAGTGTTTCACCTACAAGCTGGAGAAGCTGTTTGGCTGTGACAGAGCTGAAGTAAGACCAGCATGAATCCAGACAGCAAAGGTGTAGGTAAGGAACAGCATCAAATCTTGCTACAATCTGTTAGAGCTACCTTCTCCATCATTCCATTTGCCTCTCTTAAAGCTAGCATTAGTGTTCTAGGCAAAATGGAGTGGGAAGATACAAAAGGTTATACAGCCGGATATAAAGTATTAAAATGGCAAGAAATGACAGCTGCATGGAGAAGGAATTGGCCACATGGCCTGCAAGAAAGAAAGAAAAAATGTAGGCATATTTATTGTCCTCTATTAGCACCAGAGCGTGACGCAGGAAAAAAAACCCAAAACAAAAAGCATGTGGCACAGCCGGTAAACTTCACCATAAGCCTGAATGGATTTTCATGAAGAAAGAGGAATAAGAGGGAGTACAGTGTGTACTGGGGACAGCGCTCTTAGATCCGTCATGTAGAGCTGTGAAATCATAATCCAGAGACATTTAACGATTTGTAAGAAATAAAAGTAATTTAGACACATAGTAGAAAAATATAAGAATAAAAAACAGTTTAGAAAAAAATGTAAAACTAGAGACTTTTATACCCTGATAATTAAAATCCACTGAGGAATCTACCTCTTCAGTTAAATGGCATGTTTTTATGGGCCACGTGAGGTCTTCTGTTTGAGAAGGCTGGAGGGGAGTTGAAATGGGTGCCCATGCCATAAGCTGCATGTGGTCCACTGGAGCTTCTATCATCTCTGCTTGGTTTTTCAGAGCGAAGAACACTGTGGAAGGTAACATTGTGCTCATATTGTTCTTTCATCCGTTGTATTGTTTGTCGAGGGACACGATGAGTATTTCTTCTGTAGAGTCAACATTAACAGAAAATACAAGTATTTAGCTGCCCGTGGCTTAGAGGTTATCTTAAGCTTGCTAAGGTTTCTGATACGTTCAGGATAACGGTTCATGTCCCCGCTGATCTATTTCTGGCCCTTTTTTGCCAAATTGTTCTTCACTTCCACCTACTTCTTAAAAATATTTTTGTGACTGCTGAAAAATGTAACGCAAGTATTTTTCTGGGCAGCCAGGACATAAGAAGTTAGACAAATGCTTTGAAATGTAGGCCACGTAAGGAAGAGCTATGTAGAAGACCTGTGCGTTATTTTATATGGGTTTTAGTGCTAGCAGCTTGTTAGCCTCTGGGTGAGCTTTTAGAAATCTGGAGAAAGGCAGACAAGGGCTGTATACAGCCCAGACACTGACTCATAATCAACAAGAATAGAGGGCAAAAACCTATTGTTGCTCTGAGTGTAAGCGGGGAAAAATCCTACCCGACGTAGCTCACTCTCTAGAGCAGATTTGTAAATGCTGATGAGCTGAGAGGGAGGGGAACAGGATGCTCAAACATGCAGGGCTTTCTGGATAGACCAGAAAAGGCTGCAGTCTCTTGACACATTAGTGGGAATTGTTTTTCCGAAGACCACCAGGGATTTCTGCTTGTCTGTGAGTTTGCAAACTCGGAATATATTTGGTTTTGCCATTTACCTCTATTAGGCACAATTCATCATCCAGAATCTAAGTTTGCCCCACATCCATATTTTCAAAGCCTAGTGGTGTGCAAATCCCACACCGCTCAACAGGTTTTTTTCCCTGGTGGCATTAAGGTGACAGTAACGCAGCAGGCTGCCAGCTGCAGCACCCCATTTGTGAAGCAGGCACCAGGTCCTCCTGCAGCCAGTGCCCTACACACACGTGCAGCCTGCGCCTGGCACCAGCAACCCGCACGAGCCGCAGTGCCGCACACACACCAGAGGGGAAGCACCTTCAGCTGTCCCTGAATTGTTTGCGAAAGAGCTGCTCCAAATGGAGTGTATTTTAATTAGCTTTACAGTGCTACTGTAAAAAGCCGACTTGCTTCAAATGATTAACGAAACAAAATACAAGTTACTGAGTAGCTTGGCCTGTAATGACTGATTACTAGTAAAATCTGCCTCTGCAGTGATGCCCTACAAATACTGGTGAAGCACGAGCTGACACTTGCAGTTGACTGCTAAGGCTGTTTGGTGTCCTCGCCTGCCTTCAGCCCCAAGCCATGGCCTGCCATCTGCCATGCCCTGCCTCACCCTGGAGCCGCCAGCGCTCTGGGCCACGCACCGCTGCCATTTGTCTGTCACATGCAAAAAGGAGCAGTGCTGATTTTTGACTTGAGTTCCTAGCTGGTACAAAACAAATAAAGCAGTCGGAATGAAGTACCCACACCCTGTTTTCTTGCGATAACAAATGAGTTAGCACGTGTTAGCTTCTGCATCTAGTAGATGGGAGTGCACTTGCCACCATAACATTCTTTACAGCTGGTTGGTTAAAGGCTAGAAAATTAGTCTGCACGGAGTTTTTTAGCACTATAACCATTAACCCTGCATCCACTAGCCAGACTAACATACCTAGAGCCATATTTGGCTGCCTCCATATCCTATCACATTATGCAGAGTTGACATATTCATTGTATCCCTTTTGCATGTGTGTGTGTGTGTTAAGATCTTTAGAAAGATCCCCTAGAACCCCATTTCTTGACCACACTTACCGTAGCATCCCACCGTTGCAAGACGGTATCTGTTATGGTTAGCTTTTTTAAGAACAAATGTCTAAATATTGTCTGTAGTGCTTAGACATGTTTTGTGCCCATATAGAGCGAGTACTGCTCAAAATACAGCATGAAAATTGAGGGTTCCTGCCCCAAGAAGCCTGCAGTGTAAATACACGCTTTGGGGGGGTTGGTTTTTCTACTGCCTGACTCACTGCAGCATGGTCAGGTTCTTCCAGGGCTGAATTCACTGCAGACCAGGTACTGAGTAATAGAATTCTTCTACGCCGATCCTTCTGTTGTTATTTACTAGGCTACTTTTTAGGGTATATGAAGAGGAAGAGTGCCATCAACAAAATGAGCAGGTGTCTGCTATATCAAAGAGAAAAAGATGTACCTTGCCAGTTCTTGAACATTGAACTTCCAGGGTGTATCTGGTTCTTGGAATATAACTTCATATCTATTTTCACGTGCCTGAAGAAGGACACAAAAGTTTTAGACGTATGGCTGCCGAGCTGAGGAGCAGCCAATCTGCCAGACCCACTGAGATTTTATCTGGCTAAGAGACGTATCGCATGTACCAGGGGCCAGAAAGAGGAAGACAACCATGACTCCCATCAAGGTTCTCATCTGAGTCCCAGCTAGTTGATTTCCTTCTGCATCAAAGGATTTGGGTCTCCCAGCAAAACCTGCCTCAGCACTTCCCCCAGTCCTTGTCCCCCACACCAACGGCATCCTGGCACTTGAACTCTCTGGAAATCACAGACAGTTCAAGAGCCACAGGTTGGCCACGCCAATCTGGAGCTTCTGGGAGGGTGAGGTCAATATCTAACAGTCGTGCTATTTCCAGCCACTGAGGCTACAGGCCTCCGTATTTTTTTTTTAAGGTAAAGCAACATATTTGTGTGTGTGTATATGGTCTGACAAGACCATAACCCAAGAACAGAAGCATGAGTATAATGTTAGCGGACAGCCCACATGATGAAACTGTAGTAAAAATATTACCGTCTCTGCCAGAACTCCTGACATGAGATATCAATGTGTCTTTGAAGACTCTTTGTGGTGTATTTTTCACAAGTCATAAACTAAACCTGGAAGTCATATCTCGATATATTTGTCAACAAATAGTTTGGGAACTGTTCAATTGATGTCACTACAGGGGAAGGGGGCGACATCCTGATTGCCAAGAAGTAACAGAGCAAGTTCAGACTATTAATCTTTGCAAGCAATTTTGCCCTCACTGAGTTATATAAGTGGCGAGATAAAACAACTGCACTGGCACCTCTTCCCCTACTTCGTCACAATAGCAATCCTTAACTATAATTAGAGAACAGGGAAAATGGAAGTAATTATTTTTAGCCACGTCAAGAACCATTTCAGTCAGATCACCTCTTAAATGTCATAGCTGAGAATGTAAAAGCAATAAATCAGAGCTTTCCCTACCATCATCACATACGGCTTCATTTCCCAAGCATGGATGTTGGTATTATCAATAATAACCGGGCTTTTCCCATTCTTCATTGCTTTGCGTGCTGTAATGTAACACATTAAGTAAAGCTAAAATGTATTCAATAACAGACTGCGACAGGTCGTAGTAGCCCCAAAGGGTCCTCTCTTTGCCCACTGCCAGCACGCTCGGGTCCCCACCAGACTTGGGTTTGTAGCTACCACCCAAACACGAGCAGAGGTCAGCGCCCAGCAGGTGCTCTCCTGCAGGAGGTGATGCAGCCGCTGGCTAAACTCAGTAGCGAGATGTGAAGCTCTCGTAGAACATACTCAGCAGTATCACAGCACTAGGGATTCACAACAGCTAAAAATGACTGTTCTTTGCAAAAGAGCCCTGTTATGTCATCTCAAAGGACATTTGCCATTGCATTTTTCTCTCTGAAGTAGAGACCTGGCTTGTTTCATTCTCAAACTTATGATTAGGTTTGCAAGTTTTCCTCCTGGCTATTACTAACTCCCCCCCCCCGTAAAATCCCCCTTCCAAGTCAGGACAGATACCTAAGAAGTTGCAGCCTGAGGGAGGGGGTGCACAGGGCCGTACTGAGCAGCGGCTGGGCTGGGATTTGCATGCCACCTGCTGTTACCAAGCTCCAGCACTGCTACCTAATAGTCACTGGTTTACTTTCTACAATAACATCTATCAATCAACCACCAACCTTTTTTTGTTTATAAATTTCTCTCTTGCAAGTCAGAAGAAATAAAGTCAGAAGTAGTAAGTATCTTTTTTTTTTAACCAGTACCCCATGAACTTCAGTATATGACAACACTTTGAGGTATTTTTATTTTTGGGGCTGTGTTTAAAGACAGACTGAAAAGCAAAACTATTCTGCACAGCCTCTGGATCCATGTCAGTCACCTCGCTTTTGGTTCCATTTGTGTGCGTCCTCTAGGAAGTCAGGCTCAAACATGTACACACCATTTTCGATAAAGAAGTCGTCAGTGCTAAGAACTACAGCACTGGGATAGTCACGTTTCAGTTGTCTGCAAAAAAAAAGATAGGATTAATATATGCTACGACATGCCCTTAATAGAGATCATTAAATCAAGAGGGGTATGAATGCTCTGCAAATAGGCACAGTGCTTCATTTGAAAAATCTCAGCTTGAGGGATGTGAAAGTAATGTAATCACTAGATGGCCGCACAGGAGGAAAGGAACAGCGCGGAAAGGCACGGCCTGGATTTCTTTAATTCAGCAGAGGAGTCTACAGCAGACTGCCAACATGAGTCTTTAATCATAGCAATATATTCAGTTTTCTTTTTGAGTTATCTGAGAAGGTATGACTGTAAATACGAAAAAAAAAAAAAACCTCAAACTTGCAAATCCCATGGAAGTTGGGCTCAAAAGACAATTTGATCACGGGAGTTTTGCTACAGAGACATTTTTTAAGCTAACCAGGAGGAATGATTTGTCATTTAGTAAAGACGGAAGATATTATCATCAGTTTGTCTTGTTCTCTTTTTTTTGGCTACAAAGCCCGCAGCACTTTTTATTTAATTTGCAGACAAATGTCTGAGTAATTAGTCAATATTTCCTATTATTTGTTGCAATTTTATGGTTCCTTCTGCTTTTCACTTGTCCCCATTTTACTTAATCCTCCTCTTGTAGAGTTGAGTAATATTTATTTATATTCAGCTTTTAAACATGTTTTATAAACAAATCTGAATTGCTTAGATTGGCAGCCCCAAATGCAACCCATCCATGAAACCGGTCCCCTGTGGTCGGTGGCACAGGGCCACCCCCCTTCTCTTCTCTCTGGAGTGTGTCCCACAGCGATGCTCATTCAGATCGCGGATGCCCACGGAGGGTGGACGCGTGTCCTGCCGTCAGCTGACCGGCTGCCTCGCAGCCACTGAAAATGCTCCTTATGTGGGGGCTTAAATACGAAGCATTCCTCTGCCAGTCCTTCGAGAGCATAGAAAGAAAAATCTTCATGCAAAATTGGGTTCCCATTTGTGTGCTTTCATCCAGATTTATTTGTGTCCACGGACAGAATTCTCTATTTTTTTCAGTCAAGGGAGTGTTGGGGGAGGAGAGAGTCTCTGCAAGAAGTCAGGGAGAGCCCACGGCGTCATCTCACTGCTCTCTGTCTCCCTAAGGCCCAAAACGTCTCTGGAAAGAAGAGTAAGGCCAATCGAGAAACCTTATGGCTCTCAGACGGGAATGCTGCTGCGGTGCTGTCTCACACCACCCATGGTCTCCAGTCCCTGGGACTCATTTCACCTTCCCTGATAAAACCGCTTCTCTTCCATCCCCGTAAGCTGCAAAACAACTCTTTCTCAATGTCTTTTCTAATTGAGCAACAGCAAGGGAAAAGGTGCCTCTAGGTTATCGGCAAAAAAAACAGACGCCCAGACAGAAAAGGCTTAATTCTGTCATCTCTAGCTTGGCCCTAACCACTTACTCACCTATTTCACCCTAACCTGTCTGCTAGCAGCAATTCTTCACGAGGATTGCATGTTACGTTTAGCCGAATAAAGGTCAGCTCCCGACTTTGTTCCGCATCCACTGTAACTTCTACCATCTGCTGGTTAATTAATATTATATTACGGGAGCAACCGCCCCAGAGAGCAGGGACTGCCTGCGGAGGGACTGGCCGGCACTGGGCTGTAGCCAGTCAGGTAACATTTAGCACCTACGTGCCGTTATCTTCTAGCTCCAAACACATGTTTTATTTACATAATTACTGCTGGGCAAACAGATCTAGCAAAAGCCACGCTGTGAACTGTTAGCGAACAGTCAAATTCATTTTTGCTTTCATTTTGGGCCCAGGAAAAGAATTCTTATCATGAAAAGCATGGGAGCACCTAACGCTTATCATCTGGTTCCTCTTGTGCTGATAAACTGATACGCTCAGCTCTCACTGTAACTCAGCCCCTCACCTTTCCCACGGCTTCACCCACCTGCATCACTGCCTCGTCCCTAAAATATCGACTGTGCTAAAATATGTGCCGGCCCTTGAGCTACTGACAGGCACATAAAATCGTACACATTCATAAAAGATCGCCAGATTATTTTTTTTTCTTGCTCAGTGTTTCTTTTAAAAATGTTCTCAACCAGTGCAAATCTTAAAAATTATTTTCTTAGCGTATACCTTACTAAATTTTTAACGCATATACGCACACTCGCATGAGAGCTTTGATATTAACCCTTAAGCAGCCTAAATAGTGTGTGATGATGTGTAAACTCAGTCTGTCTACTATCCTCATAGCACTGGTAATTAAACTAGATCAAACTTGTGCTTCAAAGGAGGAAAAATATGGCACAAAATGTGCTAAGAACTATGAATTACTGTCACATTTGCTATATTCATACCAAACAAACTCCTACTAACAGCAACACAAGAAAACATTGTGGGAAAAGATGTTTTACCTTCTGCTTATTTTGCTGGTTTTAACTTTTAGCTTTCTAAAACAACCAGCTGCCACGAAAGTTCACGGCCATTTTCTGTAATCCCCTGTTGCCCATGAAGCTGACAAATATCCTGCTTCTTCCTCCCCTTATAATTTCAAAGGGCACCCAAACCTCTTCAGCGTGTTCCCTGGGCAATGAGCCGCCTACGAGCCACGCAGCACCACGAGTTGGTTTAGAAGAAAGGGTTTACATGATCCCGTCAGGCTCCTAATCACTGCGCACAATGAAGATGCCATATTTTAGCAAAATATACACCACCTATGCAAAATGGGACGACTTGTGACCGCTGTTAGTAATTAATAAATTTTGAGCAGCATTGTAGAAAAAAAATTACCCATTGCCATTAGATCAGTGAGTGTAGAGCATACTAAGGAGGGAAAGAAAAATGAAATCGCTTTGCAAGACCAAAGGGTACGTACGAGCTATGTTTGCATTTTTTAAAAAAGCCGCCGAACTTGATGCGCAGCATTGTGATAAGCAGCATCTCTCAAAGGTTCAGTATTAATTTGCTCACTTGGGACATTTAATGGCACAGTGTTACAGCTCTCTGTCCTGCAGTAGATGATACAAAATACAGTATGCTCTATATCTTGCTAAAGAAAAGCTTGCTGCCATTTCGGAAAATACGAAGGATAAGACAATAAGAAGAGACAGGGGGATGTTTCCTCTGCTTGCAATAAATCCCCCCAAACCCTTTTCCGCCTCCCGCAAGGCAAAGCAGATTTCCCCGCCAGGTACCGTATCTCATTAAATTGGCTGAGACAGTCGGGGGGCGGGGGGGGAAGCTTTCAGATACTTCGGCTCTTCAGCTCTGACACAACAGCAGCAAACTTCACGGATCTACCAGCAGCGCCTGGGGACTGATAAAGCCCCTGGAAACATGAGGCTGCGCAGAGGCACAGGCTTCGCTGCCTGCCCACACCGACCCCACCGGCAGCCCCGGCAGCAGGGACGCTTCCGAACGACGTGGTGTCTTGGCCAGTGTTGGTGTGCACTCGGCTGCTGGCTCACCCTGGTCAAACTGATGACGGCTGCTGTGACATTAAAAAAAAAGGAGAATCTTTCTGTTGAAAATGCAACTGTGTTTCTGTTTGACCACAGCAGCGTTGTAACGACTGAGCGGAGAGGTGGGTTTAGGGTCTTCTGCGCTGTTCATCTGAAGATCTGTTCCCATGATTTATGCCATTTTTTAATTCCTTTTTTCTACATAGCATCTTCAGTGCTTTCAAACAATCATTTCAGACTATAACTGTATATATAGACAACAAAATAATTATTCAGGGTTTCAACTAGCTGCATGCTAATGCATGAGTACTTGGGAGAAGTCTCCATGATTGCTAGTAAAATGATTGGAGATAAAAAAAAATCTGTATTTCATTGGCTGTCATGTTTTTCCATCAGAAAATTAATTAATTTCTGATTTGAGCCTGGTAAGCAGATCGGAAGGAACATTTTCAGTGCTCAGAAGGCAGCAGAATGGTACACGGGGCAGATCTCAGAGCCGGTAAATTCCCAAGCTACCTCCAACGTAACGGCGATCAGAACACCTATCTACTGACACCCCGTGCAACCGCCTCCTCTGGTCGCTCTTCCGAACACAAAGCCTTCCCGTGGCGTCGAAAAGCCTTTAGTTTGAGCGGAAAATCAGAACTATGAGACGTGGAGCGCGTGCCCGGCGCTATCAGCCGCCTGCTGCGTTTCAACAGCTTCTACTGCCCGGAGGACTTTGCCCCGGTGGGAGCCTGCCCGGCATCGCTGCGCTGTTGGCAGAGCATCGGCGTGCCTTTGGGTCTGACCCGCGGGGGTCAGCGCAGCGGCTGCGTTTTGTAAAGCAACAGGCTGCGTGTCATAACGGATAAACACATCCAGGAGGATCACCTGAAGCGGTACAAAGGGGTATATACACACACACACACACAAAGGTAAATGTTTACAGCGCGTTGCCGCCTGGAAGCAGGAGCTGCAGAGCTGAAGTCCATGAACGCTGTGAGAGCTGCAATTCTGCAGCGGGGAGGGGGTGCCGGGACAAACTGGGGAAGGTATAGATTACGCCAACCACCGATGCTTCCCTGCCAATGCATTTCTTCCTTCCCGTTCTGGCAGATCGCGCCCTCGGTGCTCCATAAGGGCACGCAGGAGCGAACCCATTTCAAGTGATAGATCAACAGCAGTGGCTGAAGCGCTGCACGTTCGATCACGCCCAGCCTAGCGCCTGAGCAAACCTGCTTGACAGAGGGTTATGTGTTACCCGAGCTGTGCATCGTTGCAGTACGGTGTCGAAGAGCTGGAAATACAGCTACTGTGCAATAAAGCGTGTGTTAGGGAAGCAGGTATGAGCCTGTATGTGGCTCATTTGATTTTTCTGGAGGCATTTTTGGAAGCTATACCTGCTACTGCACCTCAGATAACTGTTTTCTGAGCAGTTAACCCGGGTTTGAGCATGAAATCCATACTGTGAAGTCAGGGGGAATGCGTTCAGGAGGAGGGTGTTGCACTCGCCTGACGGAGGCTACTGGAGATGCAGCTCCCAGCTACTCCTCGTCTCCTCCACGCTTCTGCTCGTAGTGACGTACAGCGGAACAGTTAAAGGGAGATCATAGAATCATAGAATGGTTTAGGTTGGAAGGGACCTTGAAGATCATCGAGTTCCAACCCCCCTGCCATGGGCAGGGACACCTCCCACGAGATCAGGTTGCCCAAGGCCCCATCCAGCCTGGCCTTGAACACCTCCAGGGACGGGGCTTCAACAACCTCTCTGGGCAACCTGTTCCAGTGCCTCACCACCCTTAAAGTGAAAAACTTCTTCCTAAGATGGTTAGGGTCACCTAAAATACGTGGTTCAGGGAAGCACATTCTCAACAGTGAAGGCACTGGAAAGGTTTGGGGGTTGGTGGTGAGCAGACCGGCTCCTCATTCTGCCTTGACTATTCAATATATCATAAGTGGATCCTTCACTGTCTTTACCAGAAGTGAAAAATCAGACCTGAACCAATCCATACCAACATTGGCTGCTCTGAGCCGGGCAAGCAACTGGGACAGGGAAATCATTTTAACGAAGAAGCACTAACTAAATCTTACAAAGCTGTGTCCAAACTGTGCTGGGTGTCACTGAAGGGTCAGGGAAATGCCTCATGGATCTGAGATTGCTCGATGAACTGAAAAGCGGCCTTTCTGCTGCAGCTGTCAGCGAGTTGCCATGTCACCAGTGATAACGTTCATGGTTCTTGACACTTCCGAGCACTGTAAAGATGGCCAAGCTGTAACAGAAATACTGGCTGACGCAAAGGATGAATGAACGGAGGTGTCGTGAAAGCACCAAAAGAAACAAGAGAGCAAAGGCTAAAACAATGGTACACCCCGACAACCAAGAACATCGTTAGCAGCAATAAAACTGGGAAAAGTGATGTTTACACAGCCCTCAGAGGCCAGCACGCAGCTAAGGCCCAGCGCGGACGACTTTCCACTGGGAGACCCGTGCTCTGAGAGCAGAGGATGGCCAGGGGGTCACACCAGCCCACACACACCTTCCTTCTTCCCCTCCTTCCAAAAGGGGGAGCGGCTGCAGCTGGAAAGACGCCCAAACCAGGAAAATGAAAATAATGGGGAAAAAACCCTGCCTAAGATTCACGGAGCACCAAGTATGCAAAATTCGGAAGCAAAAAGGCGGCAGCATAGAAACTGCTGGCTGCGAGATGGCACAGCAGACCTGACCAAAAACCCACCCCATCACCACCAACCGAGAGGAACGCAGAAGAGAAAATGAGGATGGGGCAGCTGAAGGTCCTTGTCCTCTCTGATTTTGGACAGACCACCTGTGCATATGCAGCTTGCAAGTATCTGGGTGCGACAGTGTGAGTGAATAAAACCTGAGAGAACGAATTTCAGTGGGTAAAATGAGCTTCTCGAGGATTTTGCAAATAAATATCACTTTCCTCCTCCAGCAGGGTCTCACACTGAGCTTTGCTGCAGTGGTTTTCTGCAAACATCGCTCTGCTTAGCACACTGCATTTACCAACACCAAAAGGCACACAATGCGGGAACAGCAAATCTCAGAATTTTCTTGGCACAGTCCTTTCATAATCTGGACAAAGTTAATGGAGACGTCCTAAACGCAGCTTTTACAGCTGCCCTTTGATCCGCGTGCTGCTGAATGGCCAAACGTAACGATACAATTAACAGGGGCTAGAAATAGAACAAGTTCCTCAAACATTCATCTCACAGGGGCCTAAAACAATATTGACAACTGATTTTGTAAATCTGTCATTAATGATTAACCTTGTGTTTTGACCTAAAAAAACAGGTGAGCCAGTTATTTGCACTGGCTGAGAAGGTGGCTCCAAATCATGACGTTCCTATTGTGCCGTGAGAAGGCTCAAACCCCGCTGAAGGAGAAGGGGCCCGCACTTACGCAGCCTTTAGGGAGAGACACGTATTTTGGGCGCCAGTAAAAACACCGCGTTTGGCCATCATTAAAGGACTTGGTGTTGCAGAAGTCCTGTGAGGCTGAAGGCACAGCGTGACATGGAGGACTGTACTGAAAGGAGGAAACTGTCGATCAACCCCGAGTCTCACACAGCTCCATGCTGCCGCCTCTCCCAGCAGAGCCCTTCCTGTGGCAGCCCGGGATCCCAGCGCGGCTTCCTCACCTGAGCTGGGTACGACGACAGCAAATACCCCTCTTTTATAGACTCATAGAATAGTTAAGAGTTGGAAGTAGACCTAAAGATCACCTCGTTCCACCCACCACCACAGGCAGGGACACCTTCCCCTTGCAGAGACACCCTGCTTTGATGGGGAGCGGGTGGCCCCGCGAGCCGTGTGACACCAGACCCTGAGATTTTTTGATATCGGGCTATGGCTACGCTGCGTCACGCCGACTGCGGTGCCATCTCCCAGCACCCCCCTCTGGGGTTTTCCACCTATTTTGAGAGTCTTGGAGCTGTTGGAGAGGGGGACAGTCTCCTCTGCCCATCTCACACACCCCTACAGCTCTCCCCCCGAGCGCAGGGCATCATGAAAACAGAAGTCAGAGTTGCCGGTTTCCCAGTCAGAGAGAGTAACCGCTTTACCGTGGCTGTGATTAATCACCAAAAAAAAAAAAAAGCACCGATCTGGTGCTTTTTAGAAGAGGAAACAACCACCACCACCCCCCCCCGGCGTGGGTGATCAGTCCGCCCTGCTAAAGCCACCCCTTTCGGTCCGGCTCCCTCAGCCCAGCAGAACACTGACGATGCTATAGGCAGCGGGTACGGGCGGCACTGAGCGGCCACAGGCGGCTGCAGCGGGGGGGCTCAGGGCCGCTTCTGCGGAGAGCGGAGGTCTCCGGCGGACTGCGCCCCCCCGACCTCCCTGCGAGGCTCCCGCTGCCCCCCCCCCCCGCCGGCCAAAAAACCGCCTCCCGGCGCCTGCCCCCGCCGCCTCCTAAGAGCCTCCCGATGCCGGCCCGGGAGCGGCGGCCGAGGGCTCCCCGCAGCCCCTTCACTCCCGCTCCGCACCGCCCCGGCCGCTCCTGCTGCCGGCAGCGGGGGCCGGGGGGAGCCGGGGGAGCCCCCTCTAAGGGCTCCGCCGCCGCCGCCCTTACCTGGCCAGGGTGCTCTTCCCGGCGCCGGGCAGCCCCCGCAGCAGCACCAGCCTCCCGCCGAAGCGGCGCCGCGGGGGGTTCAGGCTGAGCCCCCCCAGGGCGCGGAGCAGCCGCTCGTCCATCCCCCGGCGGCCCCGGGGAGGAGGGAGGGAGCGGCCCGGCCCGCAGCGGCGGCGGAGGAGGAGGGGATGGGGGCCCGGGGCAGCCGGCGCGGAGCCCGACGCCGGCCCCGGGGAGGCGGCGGGACGCGGGGATTCCTCTCCCCGCCCCCGGCAGCCGCTGCGGTGAGCGCGGACCCGGGGCGGGGGGGGGGGGGGGGGGGCGAAACGCCGCGTCCCTGGGCGGAGGGTGGGTTTGGGATCTTCAGCTTCCGAGAGTGTTCCCCTGCGAAAGGGAAAGCTGCCTTCCAGAGGACCAGACAGGAACGGGAGGACGTCGTTTGCGGCTCCTCCAGCGAAACCGAGCGGTTACGGCACCAGCTGTCCGCCCGGAGCATTAGCCCAAGACACCATCTTTAACTGTTTAAAATCAAGATTAACCCCCAAATTCGCAAAGATAGGAGAAGATATGCCGGTGCTGAAAATGCCGGCCCGTGGGCTGCCCGTGTGTACCGTGAACTACGGGGCATCCCAGAGACGGGATCATGGAACCGCTTCAGAGGACCGGAGCGATCTACGGTACCCCAGGGACGGAATGGTCCCTTCCCCTTCCCCTCTCCTCCCCTCTCCTCTTTTTCTCGTTTGTTTTGTTGGGTTTTTTTTTCTTTTTTGACAGTGATGGAGCTATTGCAGTTACACCCCCCCCCCCAAAAAAAAAAAAAAGCAAACAAGGATTCCAAGCAGCTGTAGGTAAACAACTGCCCTGCACTGCAGGAATGACCCTTACATCAGCTTTACTTTTTTCAAACATATTATCACACAAGAAACTATAGGAAGTTGAACAAGATTTATTTCCCCTGCAGGAACCCTGGCTTCCTTCCACTTGATCACCCCACAAGCCAAAGAAAGAAACGACAGCTTCCAATTAAACCCAAAACAGTTGGTGTGGTATCACCCTCCCTCCCAGAGCCATGCACAGTATCAACCCCAGCTTGGTTAGAAGCCAGCCCCAGGTATGCCACAGCGTCACACCGCCATCGAACTTCACCACTATCGAACTTCACCACTGAAGCTTTACGTTCCAGAGCTTGCAAAGAGTGCAAAGAGGAGTGGTCCTCTGAAGACAGGCTGAGAGGGTTGGGGTTGTTCAGCCTGGAGTAGAGAAGACTCCAGGGAGACCTTATAGCAGCCTTCCAGTATCTGAAGGGGGCCTACAGGAGAGCTGGGGAAGGACTTTTTACATGGACATGTAGTGATAGGATGAGGTGGAATGGCTTCAAACTGAAAGAGGGGAGATCTAGATTAGATATCAGGAAGTGATTCTTTACTCTGAGGGTGGTGAGACACTGGAACAGGTTGCCCAGAGAAGTTGTGGTCTATCATACCACACCCCTTTGCTTTCTGCTTTCCTCCTGCCATTCATGGTGGGGGAACCCACCAGCCACTCCGGCATCACGAACTAGGTCTAATGAAGCAATTTTCTATCCTTTCATATTTTATGTATCAAATACCAAAAGAGTGCTCTCATTTATTTCCAAGAATGCCTTGTGCATTAACTGGTGCAGCTCAGAGCATGATATGGATAATGCTGAAAACAACTACTGAAAAATATGGTTTTATGTTGAAAACAATTACGTCTCTTAATTGCAACCTCTTTAGCATGGAATAAGGCAAGCATCAAGGGACATGTGGGCAACAGGAAATGGTTTTGTAGCTGTTAGTAGCATCTTCTTCTTGCCATTCTTGCCATTCTTCTTGCCATTATAGATACCTCATGTGATGGTGCAACTCTCCCTCCCTCCCTCCCCGCCGGGCCACTCAGTGCTTGGGGCGATTCCCCCTCCCCGGGCCACATACCAACCTTGGATAAGGCAGGCATCGATTGCGAAAGGCAGTGGCCCTCAATCACCTCCTAACAGCCTATTACGTGGCCCAAAGGTGGTGGTGGTGGTGGGGGGGGATACCAGAACTTTGAAGTCTAGGAAGTTTTGGGCTTGCGCAACTGGTGGAAAGCACCAGAATATTTCATTGTCTGAGCTGGGCCAAAATGGAGAAGTGCCTGAGGAAAGTCAATTATCTCAGCCCCTATAAATAGCAGCTCTAAGTGAGACCCTTTGAGCTCTCCTGGATCACATGGGGCTGTGACCCGCGTCTCCCCTGAAGTGGGACACCCCTCAGGCATAAATCTCTTGAGGTTTAAGGACTTTTTTGCCAACAAAGTCAACAAAGGGCCAGGGCGAAGACAAACTTCTCCAGGCTCAATTATCAGCCCTGAGGAATGCCAGTGCATTTGAGTATTTACTCTAAACTCAAGAAGCAGGAAATAGTGACTATAGGAGAGCCTCTTCCATCCACCTCTCTACCTGTCTACGTGTTTGAACATACACGTGTGCCTTTACGAGTGTGGGCGCCTATATATTTCACTGGATCCAAATATTTCTCTCTGTCAGGGTGTGTGAGGAGTGGAAAGGGGCATACTGGTATAATTTCCTCAGTAACAGAGTTGTTACCAGTAAGGTTACAGTTCTATTTGAAGAATAAACATCACAATTTTGAAGAAAAACACTTAATTTAAAAAAAGAAAAAAAAAAAAGAGAAAAAAGGAAACAACTGCTCTTAGCTTAAAATTCTTATGATGTGAGGAGAAAATTAAGTAAAAAAAATTGGAAGAAGGAATACCTCTAACAGAAATATCTTATTACTGGTTACCAATGTTAGTTATAGGTCTTATCAGTCTACCACAAACCATGAGCATCTTTCCTCCGGTGTGTTTGAATCGGGTCTATAGTGAAATTTTGTCCTCATTTCTGTAGTCCCAAATGAGTCTAGTCGAAGGGAAGCACTAAGCCTGGGCTCAGGAGAAAACAAGGTAAGTCGTGCACCTCTGAATGAAGAATAGGAGCAATTGATGGAGACTTGTTCCCCTTGACGTTGTAAAGAGACTGGGATGTAATTATGAGTGACAGGATGAAAGGTAAGGAGTAGGGTAAGACACCTAATTAATGACAGAGAACAGGCCCCTTTCCCTGCCTGTAGGCATCACTACCAGTTCACATGGCAACATCTGGGATCCCGACACAAGTGAATTAAATACCAGAGCCTGAAGCTCACACCTCGTGCTGACAGACACCGCCTTTCTGCTTACTTGTCTCTGCTCTCGGTCTCTTTGTACCACACTCAAGGATGTACTGAGAAGGTATAAATCCTAAATGGCTTCAGAAAGCGACCTTTTCCCACACACAACAAAGTTATCTCAATTTTGACTTTTATTACGTGGACAGAGAGGTTGATATTGGGTGGCTGTGGGGGGAAGATGGCCAAAGTTTCACACCAAGAGTCTACAGTGGTTACTTTCTTCCAGGTTTCTCCTTACGTTTAAAAGCTTTAGTGGCCAACAGAAGTCCTTCCACGGTGGAATCAAAGTGAGAAGTTTCTGTAATAAAACAGAAGAGATTCTGCTGAAATATCACCACAGCACAGACTGTAGAAAGACTTTAATAGTTGCAAATCCGACCCTCAGACTGAGAAGAGTTCACCGGTCTGATATTTTCAGAAGTCTCTTTCTTTCTCATACTCAGCTGTTGGTTATTTCTGTAAACCCCAAAAAAGAATGGAGAGGAAGAAGACGACAGAAAGCAAAGGAAAAATAAAAAATGCAAGGAGAATGTTAAATGAAGAGAATAAAACTTGCGGATGTCAAAACTAGGGACAGTAAGGACCCAGCAATCTCAAGGCTGAAAAATAAGAAGAGTAACACCGTGGATTTTTTTTTTTTCCCCTCTACACATCACAAATACTATGTCACAAATAGCCGTTCAACCAATACTACTATAGCACAGCTACGTCTTGTTTTATTACATTGCATAGTTTTTCCCATTACATTCACTTAGGACCTCAGAGCCCTCCAAGTTAAGGAGGTTCATGTGAAGCACCAACACAACCTGATGGTTACTCTTTTCTGAGAGCTCTAGAAAGACAGTTCTGGGCAACTCTTACTCTCCCTGGTAATTATGGTCTCTGCTTAAGTAAATTTTAGGCCAGGTTTTCCTGGTAAGCACTGTAAAAGGCAGGTGAGGTTTTCTGGTCATAATCCTGTACACTTTCTCATGTTTCGTTTTGTTTAAAACTAGTGGTTAAATGTCAAAGGACAGAGAAAATATATATATTTTTAATTATCATTGTATCAAAGTAGCAACTGGAAGAAGTTTGGCCATGGGATGATATTTTGCGTGGCAATAGTGGAGGATTGCTTTAGTTTGCTTTGTATCTTTTAGATTATTTTTTTTCATGTTAGCAAAGCGACAGTCCTGCCCATCCCACCTATACGTTCCTGCTCCTTTGGCCGTGTCCTGCTGACCACGTGGCTCTAGGACAATTTGTTTCGGCTTGATGGTCCAGACTGAAAACTTTCTGGATACCTTCATGCATTGGATGATAGAGCTGAACTGTTTCCCTCTCCGGCTGCGGAAGCACCGTGTCCAGCAAAGGGAAGCACCAGGAATAGCACGGTCAGGGAAAGGAGGAGCGGTAACACGCGTCATCAAGAGATTTGTCTCATCAAAACCTCAACCCTACTGGGCTGTCATGGAGAAAGTCTTCCTGCAGGGAGTTAAAGCAAAGTGACCCCTACGCCTCAAAACCAAACATGCCAGCTTTTATTTTGCTGCAATCCTGCAGATAAATGCTTAAACTGACATCGGGTTTTGTCGTCGTGTTCTACATTTGTAGATCACGGGGCACTTGGCAGTCCTGGTCTAAGGAGAACTTCTAGGCCCTAAAATAATGCTGTTTTCACTGATCTCAGCATTTTTTAAATTCAGGATCTCTTGCTTAATCTCCAGAACAAACACTGGTGGGCTGCCAATGCTGCAATAAGGAGCTCTCACAAGAACTTGAGATTAACCCTGTGTTTCCACAGAGGAACACCACAACTGTTCGCTCTCCCATTTGAATAAAAGCACCCTTAGACAACATGAATACAGAAGCACGATCATCTGGCTAACAGATTAAGTTGCACTTGGCCAGTAATGCTTAGTTTACTCTCAAATCTAAAGGGACTGAAATGACCGTATTAGCTCTCTATTTATTTTCTGTGATTTAAAAAGCTTTCAGTAGGAACGCCACAATGCCTCAGGTTTCTTCCCCCCCCCCCCCCCCCCCCCCCCCCCCCGACATTCGATGAGATCAAATCCATTTCATCATTTATAGTTGTTCACTTGGGCAGTTTTACAACCGCTCTGGAACCTCATTCTTGGCAAGTCTGCTTTAATCAGCAACCAGAAGAGAATGAATGTTTTTGTGGTGAGGAAAGACAACCTTATCCCTCAAAACCAGGGGCACCATTGACCAGGAAAAGCTCACCTACCTTTTACAGCGCTTACACATCCAGACTTCAGAGGACTGCTAGAACACCCACACGGGGTCTGGCCAGGTGTATCCTGTGCCTGAAAGCATGCACGAGTCAACTGAAACCCCTCAGAGATGCTTTTTGCTTTTCACATACTTTCTTAAATTTTTTTTTTTTTTTTTTAACTTCCTAACATTTGTATAAGCTTAAAAGCAGTCTTTCATCTGAAGGTATGGTTGCATGGTATGTGGTCCCTGGTATCAGAGCTGACTGCCACCCAAGCATGGAGACGCGCGTCCTCCCCCTCGCGCCTGCAGCAGCGCAGCCCCGTCTGCTCCCCAGCCCCAGCTTCCGCACGGAGTTGGACCTCACGCAGCTTACCTAAATTCGCCAGCCCAGCAGAAAACTATCCATTTGCTTCCTGTGGGGTTAGCGAATTAAGTTATAGCCTTCATGTGAGGCAGCGAGTGCCGGAGCTGGTATGGGGAGCAGGGCTGGGAGGAAGGGCACTGCCCGCTTTCGGCAGCAGCGAGCCACCACGCCAGCTCGGCCCGAGGCAGCAGAAGCAGCTCCAGAACAGCCTAAACCCATCCGACCTCTGGTGTCTCATCTGCTCCCTCCAACAACCATCAGGACTTTCCCCGACTCATTTCAGACATTCAACTGGAGGGAAAAAAATCACCAACACAAAAAAAAAAACCCAACTAACTTCCCTCCTCCTCCCAATACAAAGCCCTAACCAGTTTAGCATTCCCAAATCAAGGGCTTTGCTGAGCACCAAAGCTGCTGTGAGGAGGATGGGACCACGCAGCCAGGACCAGGGCAATCAACCCTTACGTAGGCTTCATCTGCAACAAGGGACCCCCAGCTTAACCACGCGATCGCAGCACAGATCTTCATGCCCAAGTCCTTCTGCGCAGAGCGCGCAATGCCTTGGGTTTTTCAAACCAAACGCTGACTGAGAGTCTTCTTTCATGGCAAAGTACGCATTGCTTTAATTCTATATTCCCTAGAACTAACGTAAACCAGTGCTGTAGAGTATTAGACGGCAACGTCACATAGCAAACTGGGGTTTAACGACATTTCGTTTCAGACCAGCAGTGAGCGGCTGCTCGCAAACGCACAGGGCTGCAGATGACTTCTGCTGCGCTCACGACAACCAGGAGAGGACGACTAAAACCGTTTTGGGAGTAGCATGGCAGACAGACAAAGCGGGTAAATCTAACGGAAAAAAAAGTTTGTTGGATTCAGCAGCCAGATAAAGGTATGGACAATAAGGCAGGAGGATACTCTCCTAGAGTATATCTTTCCTTGAAGCACACAAAATAAAAAGAAAAACAAATCATCAATTTCCAAGTTAATCACAATTTTTCTTCAGGGGAGAGGACAGAGCTCCCCAAGTTTGTTTCTTTAGCATAAAAACATTTTAATCAATAAACCTGGACATTTTTGGGTAGTAGCGTAGGTTACAAATCCACACGGAGACAGCCAGCCAGTATCATAGGCAAAACCCTTGCCTGTGGAGTGTTCACATTTGCAGTATTATAAATGGGTAACTTGTAAAAATGTGTGGCTGACATAGGGCTAAGCATTTGGAGAAAATATTTTTTTATTTGCTTACCAAATATTTTAGTATTTGATTATGTAACAATACCGCTACCAGATGTTCTTGATGTTATTAATAACCTGTGCTGACAGCACCTTGTGAGATCAGTGCTATCTGTGCTATGTGGTTCAGAGCGATTCCCCTCATTTTCCCACAGCGGTAGTTGGTACAGGCTAATCAGCAAATGACCTGCAGTGTCATTTTTGTCATCAGTGATATAAAAACGCATATAATCAAGTCGATCCCCATTCAAGAGGTTTCAATTTCAACCCGAACTATTCAACTACTTTAGTTCTGTCATGAACCTCCACTGTGAAAATTAAGAAGCCTTCTAAAACATCAGCTTCTCCTTTTATAACTACCCCGACACAGCGCATGTCTGCCTCTGACTCCTCCTCCAGACATCGACTCATGCTCAGGCCAGGCACATGACACCAGGTGACACAGAACCCTGGCCAGACCCCACATCGATGATATTCCAGTGGTCCTGTGATGTCTGGATGGGAATAATTTAAGCCTCAGCACCTGGAATTTTTTCCTGGCTCAATTTGCCCATGGTGCAAGTTATTCTGTTTCCATGTACCTCAGTTTACTTGTTTTAAAACTACAGATTAATCCATTTTCCACTTTGGAAAGAACAACTGATGGAAAATGACACAGAAGTTAAGCTACGATTTTTCCAGCTGAATCCAAAAGTCCTTCCTTCTTATCACAACCTACCTAGAATATCTCTCATAAACAAACTGGAGAAACTTTGCCAAGTTACCAAAGGGTTCAAAAATTCACAAGCTAAGCATGAACGCGATAGTGTACTTTCTAATACTCAGTAGCACACTTTGTCACACCAAATGAAAACATTAATGAAAAATTAACACTTCAATATATGGACTCCTACTGCAACCTCCTGCTGCTGATTCTCTACTGAAAAGCAAAACTCACTTTTTCATAACTTGGTGAAATACTGTTTTATTGCTTATACAGTGCTCTTCGTAATTAGACCCTTAACAGAGTCAGCATTGCTCTCCATGCTGAAGAGACGAGGAAAATCGGACTGAGATGACGTGACTCACAACAGATCGTCACAGTAATCAAACAGAGAACAAAGTCCAGCTCTTTGGCATCCTAGGCCACTGCTTTCACTTCACCAGGCAGATTTTAGATTTCAGAGGAAAAAAAAAAATTATACGGCTTTAATAACAAAATGCTGCCTTCTCTTTTCTTCATTCAGGCTTAAAAAAAACCCAAACAAACCAAAGCAACCCTCAACCCTAATTTGAAGAAAAAAAAAAAAAAAATCAAGTAAATTGGGTGATATTAAATGCACCTTAAAAATTATAACAATGTTCTTTAGGTGTTTGGTGGAATCTAATACAAGAGTGAAACACACTCCCAAGCGTGACTGATTACCTTTTCCTTCATGCAGAATTTAAGATGATCAGTCGTCACTGATGAAACACAGCATCCAGACAGCCAGTGCTACCGTAGGTCTTGATGTTCTCCTCTATCACCCCTTGAAACAGCTCCACTTCTGGAAGTGTTTCAGAAGAGTCTTGACTGTCATGGCGATTTTTATTTAGATCTTCAAGACTAACAGTATCACCTAAAAATAAACAAATTACAAACTGCAGCCAAAGACACCTGAAATTATCTCACATAGTCTGTCATTTATGTTATGTCAGGATACAGTATTTCTAGAACAAGTTTTTATTTCATCAGAATACTCCTCTCCTATTTCACAGAATCAGAGAATGGTCAGGGTTGGAAGGGACCTCTGGAGATCATCTAGTCCAGCCCCCCTGCCACAGCAGGGACACCTACAGCAGTTGCACAGGACGGCGTCCAGGCGGGTTTTGAATGTCTCCAGAGTCAGGGACTCTACCACTTCTCTGAGCAGCCTGTGCCAGTGCTCTGCCACCCTCAGAGTAAAGAAGTTCCTCCTCATGTTAAGATGGAACTTCCTGTGCTCAAGTTTGTGCCCGTTACCTCTTGTCCTATCGCTGGGCACCACTGAAAAAAAGACTCTTCTCATCTACCTGGCACCCTCCCTTTAAGTATTTATAAGCATTGATAAGATCCCCCCTGAGTCTTCTTTTCTCTAGACTAAAAAGCCCCAAGTCCCTCAGCCTTTCCTCATAAGAAAGATGCTCCAATCCCC
This sequence comes from Pluvialis apricaria, assembly GCA_017639485.1. Lineage (NCBI taxonomy): Eukaryota > Metazoa > Chordata > Aves > Charadriiformes > Charadriidae > Pluvialis > Pluvialis apricaria. Next base: position 25,684,837 of record CM030007.1, read on the forward strand.
TAATCATCTTTGTAGCCCTTTGCTGGACCCTCTCCAGCAGTTCATACATCAAATCCTATCAGCTTCCAGGGAACTACTATTGTGTATTTTTAATCTCATATTATGGAACTTGTGAAATTATACTAAACTAATATGGAAACCATGGAAAAAGACAACCAGCAACCTCATCCCATAACTTCAACGCTGCAGGAATTAATGCATGCAGAAGAATCCAGAGCTTCCAATGGACCCCGCTATCTCTTGCTGCTCAACTGTGTAACCTATTATTATGCTGACAGTTTTTAGTGATCATTAAGTTTAATTAAGTTGAAGATGCTCAACCTTTCAGAGAAGTAAAGCCTAAAGAAAGACTTCATGCTTCGTGCCCTTCTGATCTGGCATGGGTAAACTTGAGCTAAGTATTGGATTAATTCCATACGGGAAACTTTAAAAGGCAAGGAATTTCAGCACTTGCATCAGGGAACGTAAAGTGATGATTCACAGCAACCGCAGCTCTGCCACACTATGTACACAATCAACAGAGGCACAAATTCATTTACCACATCCTAGTGCTTTTGCACGAAGAGGAGTGTTATCACTCATTCGTGCTGAAAACCTTCAACACACTTCAGCATTAACTATTTGCTTTTCTGAACAAGAAGTATTTTATGCAGTTTTTGTATCATGGAATACACTTACCAGCCAAGGCGTTTCCATTCTGCAATCCATTTGTTTTCTGTTTTTCCTAAAATAGATAATAATAGTTCAGAGAAAAAAAAGAAAGTATGCGACAAGAGATTTTGTTATTTTGGGAAAGAACAAGGCCCATGCTCTATTTTAGAATTACTATTTCATCGTATTTACAGATTTTTCCTAATTTCCACTACCAGACACTACAGTGCTCCTTAAATAAAAACAAACCTTCACAAAGCAACAGCCACAGCAGGAAAAAACATAATCTGTAAGTTAACACTTTCTAAGTAGACAAGGAGAATTAATTTGCTCTCAGTCACTCAGAATGACTTCCCTGCTAGAACTCTTGGTAGAAGTAGCCATGAAGAAGCTACAGGTAGTGCAGGATGAAATTAGCTCTGATGATGGGAGAAAACCCTAAGAAGGAAAACAACTGGATGATGGTAAATTGTACTTAATAAACATAGGCCAGATCAGGACACAAGTAGCAAGGAAATGGTAGGGATTTTTTTTCTCCTTCAATTACTTTGTATACATTTCTGAAGCCGATCTTTCAAAACCTGAATCCTACCATGGCCACAAGCTGCTTCTCGAAATATTCAGAAGAGTACATAAAACATCCATCTCCTCATTGTGGGTATTAAAAAACAAAGCAAATTTACTAGCAAAGAACATCATCTTGCTTATGAACTGAAGAATTCCTCTTTACACCTGGAATATTGGAAAGCCTTCCAAAATCCCCTAAAATTCGTACCTCCACAGAGGTCTTCCACAGTAAATAGATCATCTTTGAAATTTTCCAGTCAAGAGGAACTATATAATCATCTGGCAACAAGGATTCTGCAGAAGAAAATATTTTTTGCAGTTGAGTGTTCACATCTCTCCATAGCCAAAATATATCACTGAATTACAATTTTTGCACACGTTATATATACAGACTAAAAAAAATAAAAATCAGCAGATATTTAAATGAGCCAGCAGCAAAGTCAGAATTTAGATTTTCTAGAATCTAAGGCCAGTGCACAGCAGGGGGAGGAGGGGGAAGGAGGTCTGGTTTTGCTTTCTTTTTTTAGGCAAAGACTTTCCTACCATACTTTCATTTCCCCCACATACTCCCCCAAAACTAGGCACAAATAAGAAAACCGGAAAGCTTTCAGCCCATAAATAATAAAAAAAAAAAAGGCAACTGAAGTAAAAACCTTTAAAATTTAAAGTGTTTAGTTATAGGAATTTGTGCAATTACTAAAGTAAAGAAATTACTTTCTAAAATGTTTTAACTCTAACACTGTTTAAGAAGTTGAGAACAGATTCTTTGTAGGAGAACAGTCTAAAATATATTCTATGCTTATATGAGAATCATACAAACAGGTCAGTCAACTAAATCTTTCATTAATAAATAACCAGAGACATTTATTTGCCAAAAATTTTCCCTCCAAAATTATTTCAATAAAAATTCACTGCAGTTGCCAGTGTTCTAAAATATCAGAGTTCAAATGCGTACACAAATTAGTAGCCTATCAATATATAATAGGCCACAAAAAAGTGCAATAATTTTTGAAATTTTAGCAAAATTAGTCAAATGAGAATGTGGCAAGCCTTCTGCAGACAGCAAGCACAATTTTGATGGACAAAACTCCAACAAACAGCAATCACAAGCTGGCAGGGCTTCAGAGACATATAGGGGTGGGTTTGTATTTCTTAAAGGTTATTTCCAAAGGAAACTCATCTAAACACCAGAAAACTTTATCTGCTGCTGACTCAGAGAAGAATGCCATTTGGTTCACTAACCTACTGAGAGTTTCTGAAGGCCTGTTTTTACTTTTTTTCCTGGAAGATCCCTGTTTTCAAGTCACGGCCAACTCCCTCCAAGATGATGAAATTTAAGATCACAAATATGAAGACTCACCAAGTTTGGAGGAGAAAAATGTTTTATATGTAATAGCTGGGGACACCAGCAGTACCTCTCTGCTCTGTTTCAGCTCTACAAGGCAAGTTCTTTGGTGTGCGGTGCCAGATTTAGATAAAGCAGCACTGCAGGTCCTTTGGGGACCAAGATGAGTAATGCTGCCAGTGGTTTGCATCACTGTTCCGGCAGGTAGCATTGCCATCAACTTTTGCAATAAAAACAAAGAATCCTGAGGTCAGTTTGGGCAGATAAACAGACAGAAGCTGCTCCTCAGTTGTCATCTTAAAAATTTCACATGAAAATACATGCTTAACTTTAAATTCTACTGAAACAAACAGGTGTAAGGTCTATATGCTGAAAAAAAAAAGCAGTCTGTTTTTTAATCCTATTCGTTGGCCAAATCAAAGTTACTGTTTCTCCACTGACTAAATTTGGACCAAGGAAGTTGTAGAACTTTGTGCACGGGGAGTGTGGCTCTTTCTGCAGGTGCATACACAGCATCATGTTTTGGGGTGATTTCCAAATGTCTGTTGTTGTCGTCGGGGCTACAGCTCTGTAGGGTTACGCCAGCCTGCAGTACATCTGGAAATCGCGGTTGCCACACGTGACTTCTTTGAGGACTGATCATCATACTTCTAACTGCTAACTTAAAGTGATTAAACTGACAGTAGAAAAATATGACAATTGGAGCTCTGGAAGGCAAGTATAAAAGATTGTGACGCTTGTTAATCATGCGTGACTAAAAAGAAGGTATTCACTATCAGAAAATGCATCTTGTAAGTTTGATACTTGATTTCAAATGAAATCAGATTCTGGGAAAGATTTTCAACAGTATCTCAGCCACACAAGGCTCTACGAAAACTTTACTCAATAAAGAAAAAGGAACAGTACTATATTAACCAGGTGGACTATAAAAAAAAAATAAAAATGTACAAACTTTATGTAAGAGTCAAAATACAAATATAAGGCCAAACCCAACAGCACCTTTGGCAGAGACTGAAGAAGATTTTAGGTAAAAAATAAAATAAAATAAAAAAATAAAATAATCACCAAAGCAGCAGTGATTACTTTCAATAGAATTAATATTTGATTAATTAGTACCTGCAATAAACCTGAGTATTCGATCATAGGGATTTGGGGGTTTGTTTGTTTGGTTTGGTTTTTGAGGGGTGTTTTGGGGTTTTGTTTGTTCATTTCTCTGGGGTTTTGGGGGGTTGTGGCGTTTTTTTGTTTGGCTGTTTTTTTTACGTAGAAGTAGTGAGAAGAGTATTACCCAGTGGAAGACCTGGAGAACCAAAGAGCTGCACAAGCTGAAAAGCAAATCCTAATGATAAGGGAAGTCCCAGAAAACTACATTTCATATTCACATCTTGATTATCTTCAACTTGTGAAGCCTCTGCTGGCTCAGGGTCATCTGCTTCGTGCACATTTTCACTGCAGCTTGCCAATATACTAGAATCTTCTGGATATTCAGAAACAACTTTAACAGAAGACAAAATATCTGGTTGGCTATTTGTAATCTCTGAAGAAGCTTGTTCACTCTCGCCCTCTTTTTTATCAACTACCTGTTGTTGCTTAAGAGTTCTAGCTTGCTCCTCCTTCATCCTGGAAACTACACAAACCCTGCAGGAATATTTTGGCATAGAAGATACTGAATGAATGTAAGAAGTATCATGTAATAGAGCATCTGTGTCCGGGGTGGGTAAGGAACAGCTTGCCGCGGTGCCACTGTAAAGTGCGGAATATCCCTGCAATGCACGGTCCTGTTCACGTTCCTCTCCAAGGTCCTTCCTCAGAAAGCTCTTTAGCTCCACTTCCAAAACACTTTTTTGGGGAACATCATCTTTTACTGGGACTTCCTTCCCTCCCTCTGTACTACCAGCAAGCTGTCTTGGTAGATTAAACTTTGGTGCCAAGTTTACAATTCTTCTGTATCTTTTCCTCTTTGATGCAACTGGTGCAGCATCATTTCTTGGAACATTCACTTCACTTGAACATTGCATGACAGTGGCCCTGGCTTCTACAAGTGAATCAAAGAGCGCTTCACCAGCTGGAGATGCCAACAGACCATTGCTTATTACATTGCCAGCCGCCTCAGTTACTGTTACCTGATGGTTTTCCTTTACCAATCCTCCATTTGACCAACTGCAGTTTAGCTGTGTTGAACTGTTTGTGTGAGCCTGTTTAGGTTTCCTCATTTTTTTGGGTCTCTGTTCACCTACAAATTTGTCCTCAGACCAAGAAGAGGGAGAAACTTGTGTATCAAAGCCCAGCTGCAATTCCTCAGGAGGTAAATTAACTGAAAAAAAAAGCCCAGGCATTAGAGCTATTCTCTTCTGCTTTTAATACACCGTTGTCCTCTGTGTTATTATCAGGCATGTTATCACGTACGTTTGAATTGTAACACTGAGAAATTTCTTTTTCTTCACCATTTAAACTTAACAGCTTAGCTTCGATGTCAGGTTCACATGTAATTTGATATGATCTGAGTTCGTTTTCTGCGCTTAACAGTGGTGTGTTATAATCTTCAGCGATGCCTTCTGTTTCCTGGATGGAATTTTTATCGTTGCTTATTTTTAGGAAACTGCTTCTGCAAAGATTTTGTTTGTGCCTTTGATTTGTTTCCTCCTCATTGAATGCATTTTTGGTTCGGTTTTCAGTAGACAAAGGTTTTGCATCTATTAGAAGTGAACTGTCACTTTCTACAAGCAATTCATTTTTCAATGCACTGTTGGACATCGTTGAGACCTCAGACACAGCTATGGGAAACCTTTCTCTTGAAACCACTTCTTTTAGGCTTTCATCATCACCATTAGGCTGCTCTTCACAAACTGTTACTGGATCCTCTGGACCTTCACTGAACGTACACAGTGATTTGCTGTTTTCTTCTGCCGAATCATCCTCTTCACTTTCTGATGTGTCCTGGTCACCTAGAATTAGATGATGAGCTGCTCCACCTAAATTTTTCTTCATAATTTCTGTATGATTGCCTTTCATTTTTTTATTTCTTTTTCGCTTTTTCCTCTGCCTTGCTTTTGTCGACAGGTGCCCAGGGTTCTTCTTTAAAAGTGTCTCCCTATGTGAAAATAAAAAAAATTAAATGTAAAAAAAAAAATAATAAATTTCAGTAATAATGTATTTGTGGTGTTGAATTTGAAGAACAGGAGCTTTATGTTAATATGATGATCAAACAGACCATCTGCTTTTTTAAATAGATAAAATCTCAAATAAAACCTTCTATTGATTAAACAAGTGTACATCGTACAATTCAGAACCATCTTGAACATTTTAAACCAATTTAAATAAAAATAGCTGCTGTCTCATTAACTTAGTTGTACAAAAAGTATCACAAATCATTGCAAGACCAAACAACATGTTTCTGGATATCTTTCTAAATGATATTCAAACACCATTCTATGATGTTTGAATAATAGATACTAAAGAGCTACTGCTATTCTGAAATTTCATTAAATGTCATGCTGAGCAGAAAGGTACTAAGCGGAGGATGTAGTAGGAAAGTTTCATCCATTAAGATTAAATGGACTATGCTTAGATAAACTGGACTCAAATTCAAAACATACTAACCAAAAACATGAATAATGTAAAGGCTCAGTAACTACAGCAACTCTGATATTTACTGCTCAGTATATTATATGTGGATGCATAAGTATTTGGAAAAAATATTTAATATTTTATTAGCAACAAAATAATACACTACAGAAAAATTAACACAGTTGTAGGCAGTTGTTTACAATTAATTTTGTAGTTCTTCTCAGAACATCTGATTTTTTTTGCCTGCATTTCACATCAAATTTAACAGATAGCAGCCCTAACAGTGACTTCTCTGAAACCTTGATGTTAGCCCGCCAGCCAGCTAACCCTGAAATAAACACCGTAAAAACAAACTAGTCCAGAAATCTAACTTCTCCCTATGCAACTCTTCAGAGATGAGGTTTTCAAAACTAAGTTTGACTGATAAATCTTCATATCAAAGATCTGCTCCTTTTCTGTAATTCTTCATTTTTCTGCAACTTTTTGCTCAGGACTGTACTTTACACAACACACTAAAGCAAACAAAGCAGTAGCCAGAATAATTATAGGGTAAAATTAGTTATTTTCTGAGCATTCATATGTGACATAAGCCATTTTAAGTGCTGTATTCTGAAATTAGGAGAGAAATAATAAAAAAATAAAAATAGGGTGACTGTGAATGTGGAGGAGAAGCCAGAGTCACTAGTAGGCAACCTGTGACCTAAAGGTCACCTACGGAAACCCATCCTTACCCTTTATTTATTCTTATATTTATTAATTGTTGGTCTTACATAAATTCTTTCTAATTTGCACTCTACAAAGCAAACCCTGCTAATTCTTTGAGTGCGAAGCACCTCAGCAGCCTTCTCGGCCTCAGTATAGCCACAAAGTCACTTGACTGCACCAGGATTCAGAAGTCTTGACGCCTTGATATTGCTGCAACAAGCACTATGGATGTCTGAAAAGATCTCATTGGAAAGCACACAAATTTTGCTGCCCTACAATGGCATCCAGATGAGACATCCTACTAAGAAATGGGATTTCCTTCAAATGTTGGTGTTTAAGTCCATATGGTGCCTTCCTCCGAGTAATGAAAACTGAATTCCCCTTTTCCAAATCAGCGTATTTTCAATACTGTGCCCTATAGTTTAAGTGCAGATGTCTATACTGCAGATGCTTGAAGTTAGCCAAGACAAATTCCACACCAAATTCTGCTCACAATACATTCCCTACTCAACAACATGACTCCTTTCTCCCCAAAAAAGAGACCGTGGGATGCCAAAGTTTTAGGATTGAATAGATCTTATTTGTCTATTGAATTAAATGATATAAAAGTGAAGCATCTGCAATGATGGTTGGAGAGATTACCTTCTTACATATAACCCAGATTTGCAGAAATCATATACTAATCAGAGACTATGTCTTAAATCCTGACATTAACTTTCTTCTTCAGTGATGAAAATTCGTGATTTGAAAGTGTTTTTAGAAGAGGGAATTTTCTGAAGTTTTCAGAAGCATAAAACCCCTTAGCAGTGAAGCAGAAAATAATGTCCCATTGTTAACTGTTTTTAATGGAGCAGGGAATAAAACATCAGACCTGTGCACCAATTCTGAGAAAAATTTAGTATTGTACCTAAAGGCCCCTGTGCTGCCATGACAACTTTGTGGAAATGACAACCAAATTGCCAATGTCAGCACTGGCCCAGGAAAGGAAGGGACTTCCCCAGTCTTGGTATTATCATAGCTACACTCTTGCTTACCACTCACTTCCAGATGCTGCTGATGGAATTGAATTTCTCTAATACTGATTCAAACATGTTTCTGGTGCCTAACTCTTGACACATCTGACACCGCTTTCAGGACAGTGCTGACAAACTGTCTTAGGCTAGGATGCCTCACCAAAAGGTATCGCAGAACTTTGCAGAAATGGGGGGGGGACGGACACCATCTCAGAGGTCAGCATGTTTATTTCCTCTCCTCACCTTTAATTCTGAATCAAGAAGGAAAACCACACCTGGCAGGATTCACTTTAGAACGCAAGAACAGCAGAAACACATCCAATTAATGGGAGGAGAAGAACCCGGACGACCCAGAGAAACTAACAGCTATAATTGCATTGAAATTGTTGCATGTCAAAATAATAATGAATGCAAATATTGGTCCAGGTTGAAGATGTAGCATACCTGGATACGACCTTCAATAGTGACATTCAACAGTTCATATTAAATACAACAGCTATGTAATTTCTGTGCTTTGGAAACAGAGGTTTTATAGTAGTTGAGCAAAATTTGTTTTCTAAAGGTCTGGATTTCCTAAAGAAAGGACTAAAGCAAAAAGGAAAGTGGTGAACTACTAAATGCAGAATAATAAATTATTCTTCACGTTTCCAGGAAACTTTTCTTTTCCAACTGATGTTAAGAAAATACTACCCCAAAGAAACACTCTAATGCACCATGATGGCATAGCTAAAAATTTCCTGCTTGAGGTATACCCAGTATCATGTTAAAGTTTTTGCACTTAGTGAAGCAAATTGTCTACTAGTTTTCTTTAGCTTTATCATAGTTCCTTCTCTTTCAGTACACCTACATGCCTTTTGAGGAGTTTTCCTTATTGTAAAACCATATGGCACACAAACACCCAGAAAATTCAAGAGCCAGCATGGAGATAGACTTCGCATCTTTACAGGGGCGTTTGCTAGTGAGTTAATTTTTAAACACATACAACACATGCAAAAGGGAAAAGAAAAAAGGTGCTGTTTCAGCTGATACTTAAATTTTGCTATATATTACACATTTTAAAAAAATGGTTAGTAATAAACAGACCTAAAAAAAGGTAATAGTATTTTTGTTGAAATAGGAATTACCTTTCTGTAAGAACACTTTGAAATTTCTCAGCCTACCATTTAGGCAATATTAAAAGCTTTTTGCCGTAACTCTGTTATATGTGACTTCAAGGTTGTAACCTACTGCTCAAAATAGCACTGTCCAGTTTGACTGATAGTCAGCGCTCAGATGACGCTCTTTATTGGAGAAACAAATGCAAAGTAAATAATCTCAATGCAAAGTAAATAATCTAAAGAAGTTAGTCACATTTCACTGGAAAATGGCAAAACCAGAAAAGTTTTTTTTACAAACTTCAGCTCTAGCATACATCTAAGCTGATGTCTGCTTGGTATCAAAAAATGCCTGTAGTCATTGCTGTAATGAAACGTAGAGGAACTGATACATTTAGAAAGCAATTCTATGTGACATTTAGCAATAAGGTACATGCTCTTTCAGAAATGTATCTTATCATCAATCTCCAAAGTCTCTGCAGTGGGTTTTCAACATCAAAATTATGCTACAGCTGCTTACATAAAATGGCGTTTACTGGGATACACTTCACCTTCTCTGCCTGGTAAGTCCAAGTGCATTGGTGAATTCCTTGTGACCTAACATTATTTTAGTGACAAACAGAAATCGAAGTTATAATTTTGGAATAACAAAAAAAGTCATGGTACCAGCCTTTTTGTTATATATCTTGCCTTTAATACTGAAATGAGTGATAAAGATCCAGTTCCTCAAACCCAAATGGAATATTGGTATTAGGTGATCAAGCAACCGCAAAAAACCCACATGCCAAATAACTTGTCAGTATTATTGGGCTTCCTGAAAGGTGAAATTCCATTAGGGAGCTGAGCATCCAACTTAGCACTTTATTGTTGATGAAGAAATAGTCTTAGTGACCCTTTCCTACCTTGTCCCAGAGGTTGCCCTGGCACTTCCACTACCTATCTTTCGCTGGGTGGATCAATCACCTTGCGGGTGGATTTCCCTGCCTGAGCCAGCATGAAAGGCAAGCACTTAATTTGTTGTTGAGCTGATTTAACTCACCACAGCAAGAAGTAAAACCAGTGTCTAGCTAAGACAAAGGAAGAGGTTGGTGGGAGCAAGGTGACTACTTGCAGCAGAAACACGTTAGGTTGCCTTACAGCCCATCTTAAGGAAATTCACCATGAATGATTTGCAAGAAATGTTTACACATTACAGTGTTGCAAATTAATGCTCCCCACCCCAAATCAGTAAAAATTCTACTAATTAGATTTGATCTGAAGCAACTCCGTATTTATTATTGTCTCTCAACAGCATTGCCAGTGGCGGTGAGATTTAAATACTCGCCTTCATAAAATATGCTGTTCTATCACAACGCTCAAAAAGCTACTCCAATTTTTAACATTTCTACAGGATTGCTGTATATACAGTTCTGTGCAACACATAATCAGCCACCAGACTGTTTCCCTGCCTGCTGTCCAGGCACAAGAGACATTGATTTAGAGTACACAGAGAATAGCAGACAATTGGTTTGATCAAAGCATGCCTTTAGAAGCTGTTCATTTAATCAAATACACGGCAAAGTGCAACCACTTTACTTTTCAAAGTAGAAAACTGAACAACCAAATAAAAAACCCAACCAACCAAAAAACCCACTAAAAAACCCGAGTTCCTTAGGTGATCATGACAGCAGTCCAGTTTCAAATGATGGTCCATTAACTCCACAATATGTTTCAGGTGGGGTGATACGACTGATCTTTGTCCTGCCTGGTTGATGAAAATCATAAATGTCTTCTGACTGAAAGAGCCAATCTCCTATTTCAGCTCTTTAGTCACAGAACATGTTTATCAACATTAAGGAAATCAACCCTGAATATACTGATTGATATATACATACATGTGCACTGAATATCCTTGTGCCCAGTATCAAACATCTACTTCCCAAACAAGTGAAACAACTAAAAAGCCGCTTTCCATCTCATTTAGGTGCCACAAATATCTCACCCCATACAATTCAAAATTCTATGCGGAAAAGAAAAAAAAAATCAGCAATAGAGGTACTGATGGGTGCTACTAGACAGAGAAGACACCATTTTTGTTTGACTGGATTTCTCTGCACCGTTAAGTATGGCTCAGTGTTAAAAAGCAGGTTAAGAAGGAGGGGGAAAAAAAGGACAAAAATACTACAAGTGATCTGAATCCATCTTAAGTGAATGCACTTACAACACAGAAGAGAAACTGCAGCTTTATTATCAGCCTTCTCACCCATGAAGGCTCACAGAATCAATTTTCATTTGAGTTCCTTCTGTCAACATCTAGTCTTTTGAAGAGAACATGATGGACACAGATGTCAATGCTATGCACTGGAAGTACAGTATGAATCATCGCATCAAGTTTGATGACATCAGTTTTATTACTTGGATTATTCCAGCTCAAGCATGGAGACAACCTGATTGAAATTAATCCAGGCTAGACAAGAAATATGCTGCTTTGAAAAGTAGTTTAGAGAAAACAGGGACTCTAGTCAAAATTGCATCAGTTAATAAAATTTGGCATAACCTGCCATGCAGCAGTGCTCCTTAATTGTCTATTGATATAAAGACATTTCCATATGAGATTTTCAGGAACACTTTCAAAAATCTGTAACGGAATAGAAAAATCCCACCTTACCAGACAATGACCAGTCTCAGTTTATGATTAACCACTGGACAAACTATAACACTACTGCCTATGTGGAGATGAAACAATCAGTTCTCACTAAATCCTAATCACACTTTACACACCGCATCTTACCAAGCTGGTGGTCCGGGTCGAAAGCCGTGAAGCACACTGATGAAGACTGCAGCTGACCAGACAAACAACAGGATGCACCGCAAACGCAAAGCCCGTTTGCCTAACGGCCAATTCACAGCTAATGAAAAAACACTCAAACTGTAATAATTACCTTAAAAATCTCCACCTTTTTCCTTCAAAATGAAAAACAGAGTTGCTGTTACAGATATATTGCATAATGTATATATAATCGAACCACTTCAAATACAAGACAGTATCGAATCTGAGCAGATCGTTGATTTTAGGACAGATAAGATCTTCGCTCAAAATTTAAATTCTGTGAGCCACCTCACAATCCATTTTCCAGTTCTCCTCCCTTACAATCTTCTGCTTTCCAGGCATGTGCTTATGCAATTCCACTCAAGAAGCTCTACCCAGCAAAAGGCAGATTTACTGAGGCTCTCATGAGGTTGTGAAATAAATCATGTCCTAAAATGTGGCCCACAAATAAGAAGACTTTCCAGATCCTAACTCCTAAAAAATATCCTCATTGTGTATTTAGGCCACTATAAAGCCTACTCTTTAAATAAATAAATAAATCATTATTTTAATCAGAAAATAAAGAGAACTACATATTGTGGTATACCATCATAGTACTTGAAAACACAGATGGCAGCCATCAAAACAGAATATAGAGACAAGCAAATACAACAAAAAGGTTTTAAAAGTCAAAATTAGATTTGCAGGGTGAGTGTCGTTCACACCCAAAACAAATGTAAAAAGAAGTTAGAGGTAAGACATGAGCAAAATCAAGGTGAGGAAAAATATGAGTGGGGGTGTAAGGAAGCAACAGAGATACAATGAGAGCAGAATGGAATATTTAGAAGTATGTAATAAGCTATTTTCTGTCCGGAACTTTTGATGAAAGATGACAGATTTTAGCTGTATTTAAAATAGCTTCAACCAACAAAATTGTAGCAAAGACATGTAATTAAATATCCACCACAGCACAGACCATAATTCTGGGAACAAAAGTATCAGTTTTGAAAAAACAAGACAATGCTGCAAACTTAATGAGGCCAAGAAAAAAAGGAATGAAGAAAAACATATTGTATGACAGAAAATACTACTTTCAGCAGAACAAGACAAAAATTCAAAGGGACAGCCTGGAATTCCCCTGGACAGACAGGAAGGGGAATATATATATACTCAGTTTTTAAATCAGCATCAGTTTGAACTGAGGCATTAAAAAACAGAGAATAATGTGTAGCTCCCTACACAGGCTTATAGTTCAGGGAAGAAAAGGGAAGGGGGAGATGGATCCAGAGTTATGAAAAAAACTGTAGAAACTGAACACACAGGACTGAGGCAGATCAGATAGGTTTGAAAGATGCAGTTCAAGAGTAAGAGAAAATGGGGGGAAAAGCTAGAAGAGGAAAACAGTAAACAGTATCAGTAAATATTAAGTAACCAGCCTCTAACCTAGTTTATGGCAACATTAAAATTTGAATACTCATAGTTTCAGACAATGCTGCTATTCAGAACATCTGCTCTGTGTACTGTGCTCATTCTGTGCACCTCAAATGCTCTATGAAATATTGAGAGCTACACAGCATTCAATTATAACGTGCATTCTCTGGAAGGTGTTACATCCTTTTTAACAAATCTCAGTACTTTGTCATACTGGCATCCAACTTTTACTTACTATTTCTGCATACTACTCTTTGGTATTAACTCATTCCCTTTTTAAACATCCTTCACCAAAAGGACCAGAGATACACAAAAGACATGATGAATTACCCCTTAAAGATGATTACTTTTACAAAACAGCCCTGCATTAATCCTAGAGTGCTGGGGGTCAACAGATGCAGAAAACTCTCTTTCAATTCTGCAATGTAGTAAGTGTCAATAGAAGTCTGTCTTTGAACAGAAAATTACAAAAATACTTCAGATAAATACTAATATATGCCAGCGTTTTGTAAGTCTGGAAAAACAGTATAACTAACAACAGACAAGCAGTTCTGGACGCTGCCTGAGGGAGAAAAAAAGGGATCAGCTAAAAGTGTTGTCAGGAACTTGTGAGCAACTCTGCCAATACAGTTAAAAGCCATCTGAGAATAAGAGAATCACGGACTGCTGTATTAAGGCAAGCCCGCATCTCACACCCTGCAACCAGGCAGCAATTCTGTTAGTGATTTAGGAGTCTTCTCTGATAGATAAGAGCTGACTCTTGATATTCTGGACACTGCTCTCGCTATAGCCATTACAATAGAGTATTTTATGTCAGAAAACGGCCTCTGGACATCATACGGTCCAACCTCTGCTCAAAGCAACAGCAACTGAGATCTTGTGTCTCAGTGCCTTGTCCAGGCAAGTTTTGAATACTCCAAGGATGGAGGTTACACAACCTAGAATCTAATTGGAATTTCCCATGTTGCAACCTCCACCCATTGCTTCTCATCTAAGAGGAGCCTGGCTCCACCTTTATACTCTCCCATTAGGTAGGTGAAGACAGCATTAAGCCGTCTTAGCCATAGCCTTCTCTTCTTAAGGCTGAACAATGTTTTTCCCAGCTTCTCCTTGTGTATCAGGTGCTACAGGCCCTGACCACCCTCTGCTCAACTCACTCCAACGTGTCACATCTCACTCGTACCAGTAAGCGCAAAGCCTGACATTCTCCACAAAGGCACCACAAACTAACCAGGCGAAAGACAAACTCATTTAATCTCTTTACAGCTCAATTGCCTACAGAGCAGTAGAAAGTCAAACCACAGTTAGCTATCTTTACTCACAATAAAACCTCTCCTCAAGACCTAGGACCAAAAAGGGCAGCATTAGGGACATAATCTAAGTATTCATGATTAGAATAGTCTAGACTGCTGGAACAGAACAGAATGAAACACAACGCTCGAACTGTGCCTTCTACGTACACATACCCAAAATTCAATTTCTACTCCTATATATGATGCAATTTTGCTGCACAGCATAACCACAGTCTTCTAACTCCAGTTCTGATAAAGTGAAAATAGTTTTGAAATTTTATCAGGTATTGAATATTTAGCGTATGTACCAAACAGCTGCAAAGAACTTCAAATGAAGTTCAAATACGTATACCTCTCTTGGTTCAGGTAAGAGATCTGATGTCCCTACTTTTGTTGTCAAGATCCCTGTAAAGCAGTGTATTCATCTTACAAGCAACACAGAAAACTATTAGGAAAAATGCTAAAAGGGGGAAAAGTAATATAGTCATCCACTCTTAAGTCAGGTTCATGAGCCTTCAGAAACTCTTCATGGTTAAGAGCAAGATGCGGGATAAACTGTTCAGTAACTTCTTATAACCTACAGTATAGGTTACCAAAACCTATGGCTGACGAGTAAAGAAAAAAAAAATTAATTATTAGAAGTATCACGAATAAAATAACAGCCAAACAGCACTACAGGCCCATGACTCAGACTGATTTGCAAATGATACAACAAACCCCTTAGAAATAAGCAACTGTTTATTCAGTCAGCTAAAGCAGCACTTCTTAGTTTGTTAGCAATTTAAGAAGAGATTAAACAACATCCACTAAAGAAATTAATGCATTTTTTTAATCAGTAGACAACATGCAAGCACATGTTCCAAAAGTTTTGCTCATAAAATATTTTCCTACTATGTTTCCATAAAATCCTACAATACTTAGAGTTAGTATCAGGAAAATACTTTAAAAGGACAAACAAGATGATCCACATGATTATATAGCAGTTACTCTGGTATCAGTTTGAGGGACCACAAAAGAAAAGCTGAATTTGTTTAACAGCCCAAAAAAGAAAAATATTTAACATCACTAAAAAGACTGCAAGCACAGCTGGAAAAAAAAAAACCCACATTACTTCACAGATACAACATGTTCTGGCTTGGCAAAACACGGTATTGTTACAACAGCACTATCTACCGGTGAGGTACACATTAAATGGTCCAGGACTGCCTCCCTACCTGAGAACTGAAAAACTAACATTATCAGCTAAAAGGAAACAGTTAAGACCCATTCCAGACCCGATACTTTAATGTTTTTACTATCCTTGATCTAGAATGACATTAACAGTCTATCTCAAGCTAAACCCACCACTCGCTGCTTCTCCACTACTACAGAAATAAATCAGATGAATCTGAGATAATCTGACCTTGACAAACCCTGTTACTTACTAGTTTATGTTCTAAATACTTAAAAGACCAGCTATGTTTGCATATTTTTCTGTGAACTCAAAATAAGCTGATTTACAGCTAATTTCAACCAATTATCCTATAAAAAGAAAAAAAAAAACCACAAACCCTAAGTTAATTAAGGTAGATTCTCACCTAGGAAATGATTACTAGAGAACTTCAATCTCCACTCTTGCTTTTACGTTGAAAGGATGAGAATATAAAACATTAAAACGAGCAAGTGTCACTGTAGAAACACTGAAGTGAAATATTTCCACATCTGACCTGTATGAAACATCTGATCACTCTTTCAAATTGAATACTTAATTTCAATTTTATGAAATTCAACACTGTCTTCTTATCGCTCTTCACTGGGAATTGTAATATATGTCTCTGTTCTCTTGTATGGAAACTCCTCAAGTCTCAGCATATACCAAAGTCACCTCATCTCTGTGATGTACCAGCACAGAGGGGAAACACTTCTTCCAGAACACTCACTTGCTAGGAGGAAGCAGCGGTTAGAACTACAGGTATCACACATGAATGTGAAAACACAAAAGTTTTTTTTTTTTTCCAAATTCACTGAAAATGACTCCTACCGACCAGCTCAAAGAAGAAAATACCAACACAGTCTAAATTACATCAGGGAAGACAGACACGAACCAATCAAATATAAGTGTCATGGGTCCCATTCTCAACTAGACAAAGCCTGGTTTTCAGTTATCTATTAGAAGAGAGACAAAGAAAAACTACCATCTCTGCAGGTTTCAAGAGATGGGTGACAAAAGACAAAATCTTGGCTCTCTTCTTAAAGACAAAAAGCTTAAAAAAAAGTTCTGCAGCATGGCACACTAGGTTAAAATGAACCTAAAAAGGACATGACTGCAAGAACAGAAGACAGAATTCCTCGCAGGAGATCATTTAACATCACATGTTAAAAAATAAAGAAGTGTTACCATTAGGTTGTTGTGCTTTAACCCCTGCCATCAACTAAGCCCCACACAGCCACTCGCTCGCTTCCCCCGGTTGGGATGGGGGAGAGAGAGAATCGGAAAAGTGAGAAAACTCGTGGGTCAAGATAAAGAGGGTTTAACAGGTAAAGCAAAAGCCGCGCACGCAAGCAAAACCAAACAAGGAATTCGTTCACTACTTCCCATGGGCAGGCAGGTGTTCAGCCATCTCCAGGAAAGCAGCGTTCCATCACGCGTAACAGCCACTTGGGAAGAAAAACACCATAACTCCGAACGTCCCCCCGTTCCTCCTTCTTCCCCCAGCTCTGTATACCGGGCGTGACGTGATGGGGTAGGGAATAGCCCTTTGGTCAGTTGGGGTCAGCTGTCCCGGCTGTGTCCCCTCCCAACTTCGGGGGCAGCGTGAGAAGCAGAGGCGGCCTTGACTCTGTGTAAGCACTGCTCAGCAATAAGGAAAACACCCCTGTATTATCAACACTGCTTTCAGCACAAATCCCAAACATAGCCCCAGACACGCTCCTGTGAAGAAAATTAACTCTTGTTCACAGCCAAAACCAGCACGTAGGCCTTCTAGGGTTTAGTTTTGTGGGGTTTGGGGTGGGTTTCTTTTTGGTTTTTGTTTTTTGTTTGTTTCTGGTTTTTTTTCTTCTCCAAACAAAAGAAAAATAAGAACACTAAATCCTCTGTGAAAGACAAGGCTTATGAAAACTTTTGATAATTCAGGAAGTAAACTAATCAAACAAGAAACAGCAGTTTAGATGAAGCAGTAAAACTAGAACTATTTTTTCTATAGCAATACATAATCCTATGTAGCTGATGCTAACTGGTCAGCTATATGAACCAAACTATGTGTGTTCTGCAAATTAATTTTCATTTAAGTTTTATGCTTAGAAGAGTAGGATGTTAAAACTACAACTTATCTTTTCTGTTTAGATTTACTTACCAAACATCTCACTGAAGTATGCAGCAGATACTTAGAATCTGCGTTTGTACCATTAAAGTTCTATGCATTAGTTACATAAAAAAAAATTCTGACACTTACTTCATGGAATATGATGAACTAGCAATTTACTAAAAAACTAAAACAGCAGCAAACCTTCATTCTTGATACATTATCATCATCAACAGGTGTACTGCATAAAAACTATGCCAGATAGTAAAAATTTTTAGATCCCCAGTCTAATGGAACAACAAGTTCTTACATTTCTGGCACCTACTTTTTGACAAAGTAAGTAATTTTCCTCATTTGTGAGGGAGCAGGAGAAATTAAATACCTGCAACATGTATTTCACATCGTCTTTTTTATTATTTTTACATATAAATATTGTAGTGTAAAAGCAACTTCTGTCTGAGAAATACCTATGACCATGACTGTCATATCCTCACAAAATATGAATATACCATGAAACAAAAATGTGTTACACAGACAGTAATTCCATTGTGTTTTCACCTACCACGTCGTTGTACTTACCTTGGAATACAGCTTTATAGATTAAGGAGTTAACAAGAAATGTTTGATACAGTGCCAAGTTGCAAAGCATTCCTTTCCTGTTATGTGCCCTTTGCAAACTGCAAACCTATTATCGATCAACATGCTTTGTATATCAAAAATACTCACCATCCATCAATAATTTATTAAAATGTTAACACCGCAAAATGCTGCACCATTTTTAAATACTATGAATTCACATCTATTTAAATATGAATTTCAGTTAGAGAACTTAAATATCAATAAAATACTGCTAAAAAAAAATCCATTTCCTTTAAAAACTGAAGACATAAGGTACCAAAAGACATTGTAACCAATTTTCAATAATCGGCTCTTTTGTCATACCTTAGCACACTGTGTGAATATTACATAAAGCCTCAATAAATTTTATCACTTTATTATGGCTTAAAGTAATATAGAGTAAATAAAATGAGTCTTTCTAAAACCTTTTTATCTTCCTCCCACTTGAAATACGCTTTCATGTTTAAATATAAAAACTTTGGGATAATTAAAGTATTACTGACCATTTACAATGACTTCCATGATTCTTTTGAGACATGGAGAAGGATAACCATGAAAACTACAATACAGTACCATAATTGGTATGGATAATAGACAATGAAGGAAGACAATTAATATAGTTGGAGAGCTTCTTTATGTATATACACACACATAATTCAATATATTAACAATCCATGCACTACTGAAACATTTTAAATTATTTTTCAAATAATTAAAATTACTAAAATGTGAAACTGCACAATTTAACTTTTATAATTAATAGAATTTCTTATTAAAATGTTATTGCAGATATACATTAAATTGTGGAAATTTAGATTTGCACAATAGGTGTAGAAAACCACAGAAAAATACTTCATTATATATGTGGAGTTTCAACTTTCATGGTATTCAGACTTTAAAGATGAAGTATTTTCTAGGCCCTATTCAAAAATTGTCCATATGTAAGAAAACCATTATGTTGGCTTAGGAATTTTCAAAATTCTGATGGCTATTACACCAAATTAGTAATAGAAAACCATGAAAATTCTTCTAGATACGCACTCATGTTCTTGACAAAGCTTCCTGTTTGAGATTTACTCATTCAGTGTATAAGGAAATCAAATGTAGTTAGACTTGAAGATAGGTTATTTCAGCTAGCAAGTTAGTAATAATGTTCACTTGTATAAAATCCTAAAAACTTGAAAATAATAAAAAATGTTTCATTGAACTATTAAAACACCACCGAATACAAATATGTTTTATTAATACAGCAAGCTGTTAGAAAGCAAGCAAAGTGAAAACTTACAAATTCATCATTTTTTAAGAGAAAAAGGGCAGTAGATTAGTCAATCTCCATGCTGGCTCATTCTTTGATATGTGCTAAACAGATTACATTGGCTGTGCCAAAATTACAAACGCAACATGGTTTTACAGAATTATGTCCACTATTTATACTGAATTGATGCATCCCAGCTGTGGACAGGGACTTGCCATCCTAATGCTTTAATACTTCATTTTTATTGTAAGTGAAAGAAATTGACTTAGAAAGACATAGCTGTGAAATTTTTGGGTGTTAGTGATAAAATTTATGGTTTTTTAGTTAGCACAAAAAAAGCTGGTGTGCAGCCACTGTCATAGTTTATATACTACCACTGAGAACAAACAAATAAAAAAATAATTCAGGTTACACAGTTTAAGGCTGGTGAATACAGTATTGGAAGAATGCTGCTTCAGCTGCCAGATGAGATTCTGAGACAAAAAGCCCCAAAACCCAGAAAACACAACCAAAACAAGAAAATACATGCCAAAATTTTGCCAATTGGCAATACATGCCAAACAGAACAAAAGGACAATCCAGGGCATAATTGTTTTAAAAAAAAAAATCTCATAAAAGATAAGGAGACTAAATGGCAATCATTAAAATTGGTTATTACATAAATAACCTCTTCTGGGACCGTAATTCTCTTAAAAGAGATATCTAATATGACCTCTTTAAAAAAACTGCTCAACAGTTACTTGATATATGACACCACCATTGTCTTAGGTCTATGAAGGAAGACTCTGCTATATGTCATACTATATTAAATATTTTACTAAAATCCAGGTTATTACAACTGTAATAAATATAGTTTTAAAAAACATTTAATGTACATTTTTATTTACATGCAAGTCTGTTAAAGGAACAACCTCCAGAAGAAAATGGTCTTGAAATAGGCCTATTTAAAACAGAGAAGATCCACTACTTTATTGGAGGTGATGATGTGTTTTAGAAGGGCAAGTAACAGCTTTTTATTTACTGACTGCAACTGTGTTATCGGCTACTGGAAATACTGAAAGAATTCCATGAGTCTGTATTGCCTCCCCACCTATGTCTTCGCTGCAGAGGTGGCCTTTGTGTGTTTTTGTGGGGAGGTACCACTGAATTCATGACAATAGGTATGGATATTTGATATTCATATCGTTCCAACATCTGAGCAATCTTCTCACGAGTGACCCCATGTTTATTCCTCCTATAAAAATAAAAATTTAAATAAATTGTCTGGTATGTTTATATGTTTACAGTCTTTAAGAAAAAAAACTCTAATTTCACAATTTTTCTTCTTTCTTTTCATATTTGAAATTTCACTTTTATTACACCTTTTCATATTTGAAATGTCACTTTTATTACACTGTATTCTCGTTCTCTCAGTATTCAACTTGTATTAAGGTTTATTTTAACAATTCACCGCTGTATATATTAAATAACAGAAAACAATACAGTCATTCTTCTTCATACAGAAATCTGATATTATTCACCAAGACTATGTACCTAGATAATCCTAGAACGATTTTGCTTCCTATTTATTAATCAGATTTTATGTAGTATACTAGCTAATGAGTAGAGGGATGAAAATATTATAGACTACTACTTATGAAAGCAACGTTCAAACTAGCATTAAAAAAAATTAAACTATATGGTTTCAAGACTTAATGACAACATTTTCTCATCAATAAACCTCTATATAAAATAAGAAGCAATTTTAGTTTTGAACCAGAACAGCATGCTCATGATACCTTTATCTACTAGCTCTTATTGATACTTGCTGTGAGTTTAGAAATGTACCAAAATACATATAAGGGAAGTGAGGGCAAAAGCATTGTCCTATTCCTGCAATGTTTAATGAACAGCTTCTTTCATTGAGAACTTGGCCTATTAAAAACCTGAGACATTAGACATTACATTAGAATGCATCTACCTCCTTAGTATCTATGGAATAGGATCTTAAAATCCATGTTAGCAGAAAATTTCAGTCTCTGCCAAAAAGAAAACCATGAGGCTCATGCACAAACTGAATGTCAGAAAATTGCCAGCACTGTAACAGAACTGAATCTAAAAGAACACACATAAGACATAGAATGTTTTGATAGTGCAAACAAGAATTTATCCTAACCCAATACATTATTATCACCAAGAAACCTTGTCCAAGCCAAATTATTTCCAAGCCATACTAATAGGGAATATATGCCTGCATCTTTGTGTTTTCGGCCAGGGACAGGCATGGGCCTCCTTACCAACTTGCTCAGTTCTATAGGGGAGAAATCAATACTGGGAATAAACAGGCTATACTGGAAAGAGGACATAGAAATATTTTTAAAGACTGATTTTCTTTCCTCCCACCCCTGGAGTCTGTGCATATTATTACAACAAAGAAGTACACATCAAGTTGATGAGGGTTCAAAGCATAGTGCAGGTAGCACATTAGTTTCACATTCAGAATAGAAGAATTGGCCATCTCAGAAGTATTCAGAATTATGCTGGCTCCTTAAGGTGTATTTTATCAGCTTTCTTTCTGGGAAGAAAAGGCTTAAGTAGAGTATTTCCCTTATAGACACTCTTCCCTGAGACAACATCAGATACTAGAGTGATCACCACAAGCAGCTCCAGTGTTTAAACGCTAACTAATTTCCACATTGCACTAAAGAAGTCCAGGATCAGCATCATGTTGAACTTACCAGTTAACAAGTCTTAACAGTTTTGATTTTATTCATGAATATGAACAAGGTTAATGGTACAGAAAAAAGCCAATTCTGTAGAAATATGGGGATTCTATAAAGCACTTGACTCTCATAACAGAAAAAAATTAAGAAGAGGAAGTCTAAGTCCTTTTATGCCAATTGGTGGAAGCACAAAGTTATTAAATGTTTTCCGTATCTTAGTACTCCTAGAAAAAGATTACAGCTCAAGTGCTCTGGGCGCTCATCTACAATTGAATGGTATAATCACTTCATAAATGAGCAAGTACTTTTTCTCAAAGAACAAGGCAGGATAATAAAATCACCAACAGCAAAATCACATCAAGCACAGAAATTAATATTAAAAAAGGAAAAAAGTCTGCTATACAGTGTCATTTCATACTGGGATCTCTTATTCAGGCATGTCTTCACTCATCCTTTGGCGGCTTGGCTATGCTGAAAGAGCATAAAGCCATCTATCCTTAACCTATACAGAAGTACCAGCAAAAGCTCCTAACAGATAGTTATGCTCTGGAAGCTGGTTTTGCTTGGAGGAACAGAGAATCTATTGATACAAGCAAAGTTCTGTCACTATTAAATGCTTCTACACTGGAAGAATCTTACATATCAGTATACTGGCAAAGTAATCCTGCACAGACATTACTACTTAAAAGAATCAGCACAAGTTTGATGAAGTCAGTACCAAACTGCAGTTTTATGATCATACTGAAGGAAAAAGGATTATATTAAACATGTTTGCATTTCACTTCTGTGTGAAGTTGCACAGCAGGTAGCTTCTTAAAATTAAAACAACATCTGTCTCAAAATACAGACTATACACAGGATACTTGTTATTCCCAAAAAGATTGAATCAAATGTACACTTCTTTTAAAAAAAGTTCTGGTTCCCAACTGACCAGCTACTCAGAAAGCATAAAAACATGACAGAGGGTAATTTTTTCATCCAACACTGATTAAACACTTAAAAAAGAAAAAAACCCTCTCTTCTACCGGTGATTTTGCCACTCTCTTGTTCTCTCACCTGCAGTTTTTAAGCCTTTCTAAAAATGGTATCAAAGTACAAAATCCTTTATGTAAAGGTCTAAATGCTACGCAAGAAGTATTGACCACTACCATAAGGCATATGCCTGTGGGGTCAAGATGTTTTCACAGAAGTTATGTACACAAAACTAAACTAAAAGCAAAATCACTCATGAGTAAGTCTAAAAATAATTTGCACCTCACAGAACCACTGGAAGAAAAAGACACTGATACTTATTTCACACTACAACATCTGTCATGTTCTTGACAGCGAGAATTCACCCAGTGTTGACCTGGAGAGCCTTTTCACAGATTTCTCAAACACACTAAGTGGTGGCTGAAACAACCCTATAAAAACAGCATCCAGAAATCCACCTGACTTCTAGAATATCTGTATATTTTATCACTTGATAAAAGTTACTAACAATCTAGACAGCACCACTAAGAACAAATAAACGAGGAGCATGTATTCAAAATACAAGGAAAGTCTTATGCTAATTGAAGTAGGAGCTAGTGTATTTTTTATTCCAACTACCAGAAACAGAGAGTCTTAAGTGATAGTATGTAGGAAGGAACTAGAATGTATGACTCCAGAGAACTAATAAAATTACCCAAATTTATTATCAGCGTAGTATTTGCCCGGGTTCTGCACAAAATGTTGAGCTCAAAATGCGTAAGGGGAATCCCAAAACTACAGTAACATCTCTATCATTATCTATTTCCAAAACACACAAACATGGAAAAAACAAATCCTTTAAAGATTGAGCCCTCTTCCCAAGCAATTGAAAAACAAACTGAAACCTCACATCAACACCTTTCCTAAACTCTCAAAAAATAAAGTTTCCAGACAATGGGCCTCTAGTCAAGTATTTAAAGCAACTGGAGCTGCTAAAACATTTCTAGGAAGCTCCTAAGAACTGGCAGCAACACTTCACAGCTCAAGGGTTTGGGAAAGATATAAACTTAACTCCTACAATTAATGACTGGACAATAAAATTCAATGGTAACAACACTTCACGTTTGTTTATCCTGTTACCCATTAAGACCCTGTGAAAACATGAATTTTCCTGGAAAATGAGTCTGTCTCACGTAATGGAAATCTCACACTGAACATCTTAGAAATGTCTGATTACAAAGACAGCTTCCTAATTTGGCTGTGCTGCACCCCAAACTAAAAAAACTTATTAGAATTCACCCTAAAAAGAGAGGACTCCATCTCTAAATATAAGTTAGTGGTAGCTTAGGAGCAGAAGGTGAAAACTTTAAAAGATCTATAAACATAATAAAGTCCAAGTCAGTAATGTAAGTATTATACACACATACTTCATGCATCGTAGGGGCTATTTTACAAAGCTGAAACAATTATAAGCCAAGTCAGCTGGAAGTATATAAAATTACAATCAGCAAGAGAACTCTTTGTGATCAACCATGAAAATATTACATTTCAAACAACGAAATATCCCTAAGTTGTTTTGATACCTCATAGATTCCTAAAGCAGATACATCTGAGACAAGAGACATTAACCAGGAATAATAAGCAGCTTCCCAGGCACTCTCACAACCCAGAAGTCCAATGACCTATGCCCAACAGTACTCTAAGCCAGATCCTTGAAGACTGGGGACAATTTCACAAAATCTTGCAATAGAATAATCTAAAATATGAGCTTTCTTTTTAACCTTTACTGATTAGTAAAGGACTGCTGTTCTTTGACACTGAGACATCTATAAAAGTAGACAAACCAAACCACTTATATTTACACGCTCCTTGGAAAACGTGTAATTTCTTTTTGTCTTCTACCTATTTCTTGCAGTCAGCATCTTGCAGCAACACATTTCTCAGAATAATTATTCATTATAACAGCAGCGATTCTTACAGGCATCAATCATTTTTCTGCTCATGTCCAAAAAAATTTTAATATCAACTTTTGGAGCCAACAAGACAGAACTTCTATTTATTTGTGCATTTGTTTATCCGTAACACTTCTATTTAAAGGTGTATCTCAAAAATGCCTATTTAAATAAAGATCATTTTATACTAGTAGTTAAGTATTTAAAGAAATAAGATACTGAATAAAATATAATGTACTACATATTTATGTGTGCATATCTATCTGTCTATCTACCTCTATATATAATGTACAATGATTTCCGTAATATAAACCTTACTTTTCTAATTCTTCAGGATCAAACTTCCACCAAGTATCGGGCTCATGGAACTCCACTCTGTATCCCTTTTCTAGAGCCTGCAGCAAGCAAAGAAAAATGTGTGATGTGTGTATCATTATTACATAAAATGTAACACACAGTTTAGAGAGCAGTATAACAGACAGATGTAGTTAACTCTGTGGTGGTAGCATGCTGAATTTCACTTACCCCCAACCCATCTTAGCTTTCATTCCAGGCTAAGCAGATTAGATCAAGTCAATCCTTAAACTGGTCTGAACTATAGCCATACCAATTTCTGTTTGTATCAATAAGCAGTCTGTCTTTAGAAACTTGAGTAAGGAAAATGTTTCTGGACAAAACAGACCAACTTATCTCATGTGAAGGTAAGTTTGTAAAGTTGTAACAGATGATATAATCAGACAACAAAACCTACCACTTCCACGTATGGCTTCATTTCCCAGGCTTGAGTATTAGTGTTGTCTATTATAACTGGAGATTTTCCCTGCTCCATTGCTTGCTTTGCTGCAATGAAAAATAGTGCAAGTTAATAAACAACTGTGTAACTCAAATAAAATGGTGAATGTAAATAAACTGTTCCAGATGGTTTTTGCACTAATCTAGTCTGACTGAAACACAAGAAAAGCAATAAAAGCACTGAAAGGTAGAGACAGGAATGGAAACAAGTAGAATCAAGAAGGTAAGAAAAACTAAGCGAAAGGCATAAAAAAACAGGTGGTGGCGAATTGATGCAAAGGGGTAAATGGGAAGTGTAGAAGTTATCGCAACACAACAGAACTGCTCACAGTCTGTGGCCTGCTGAGTATAGAGATCCCAGCACAAAACCATATCCTGGTTCCAGCTTTACCAACCCTGCCAGATAAGACATGGTGCTTTCGTGACTGAGACCTATTGTTAGGTATTACAGTTCTTCTACAAGAAAATGCTATGAAATAGGTGATCTTCAGAGAAAGACATCACATATCTGAAATATTTCTGAGATCCATTAAAAAAAAATTAAAAAAATTACAACCATGCTGTCTCTGCTTGAACAGCATTCCAACTCACTGGTCAATTTCTACCAAATCCAAAAGAGGGCAGAAGCTTCCGGAATAATAAGCTGCTTCGAATTCTACAAAACAGCAACTGGTAAGAAGGCACATCCAAATTAGCATCTTTATTGATGGAAAGACAGAGCACAGCCACGATGCAATGTGTTTGGCAGAACACTTATGCAGTAGCATGCTTTTAACTTTGGACTGGCAGCAGTATACCACTTCTTACCCACCAGAAGCATCCTAGAGATTACAACACAGAACTGAGGAATTTAGGGGACAAAACATGCAAATCTGTTGGCTACCTGAGATTCATCACCTCCACAGCACAGAAAACACTTTAACGTTACCTTAATGCCTAAAATGGTATCTCTTCATAAGCCCAAAATTGCTGTAGTCTTGATAAATCAATTAAGCATCTATCTTACGCCTAAACTTAACTTTGATCTTGAGATCAGGTACTCTTCTAAATTCCTTACACAATTAGTCCAGAAAGCATTCTCCGAAGACTCCTAACTCACATTACTAGCATTTGTCCCTGAAAATAAACAACATTGCACAACCACTTTTTTTGAGCACATCTAGAGAGCATGATTATGACATTCAGCTCCTACATAATGCTACAGAGGAGACTTATCCAAGGAAGTGAAAAATTCAAGTTCTAAACCCTTACCAGCTTGCTGTCTACCACTATTTTACAAGCCAGGACAGCAGTTAGGCTTACCAGAAGTTCAGCTGTTCTTACCAGAAGTTCAGAAGGAACTCCTGCAGAGAAGGTACTCGAGTATCCCACTGTTGGGACTTAATTAATTACAGGCTACCTTAATTTTCATTGTTCTAACTTCGTTCGCCTTTTTATTTTGAAAGCAAGACCTCTGCCATTCTTTGCAGACCAGGTCACAACTTTTACATCTTTAGAAAGGAACTACTTTGTGCATGAATCAGTAAATGAAGTTCTTTTTGCAGCCTGAAACTAAGCCACATGGAGAAGCATATTTCCAACTTATGATTGAGTATCAGATTTATGAAAAAAAACTCCTCACCTCTGCCTAAAACTACTCTTTCTCAGCTGCTCTGATGTTATGTATTGAAGCCATGAAAAAAAATTTCTTTAGTTAGTTCTAAGCAGTACTAGCAATGTCAGCCACAAACATATCAATAATTTCATATTTCAAAATTCTTGCAAGAAAAGAGCAAGGATTCAGTCCTTCTTTTAAAAGACACAGAAAGCGTGCAAAAGCCAAAAAAAAAAAAAAGGCATTACAGTTGCAAAGCAAAATTCTGAACCTTAGGAAATACCTGAATTAAGGCTGAGTGTGTAGTACTTATAGGGCATATGCATTATCACACTGTCCTTAAATACACATTTGTGCACTACTTCCTCCCATATGCTCCTACCTCTATCAGCATATGTGATGGACTTGCTCTGTAGTTGAATCAGGGGTATGTATCAGATCAGCATGACCCAAGCATTCCTTTTTTTTTTTTCTCTTAAGTAAGCGTGAGATAAATAATGAGTAAGTCAGGATGACTGCAAAGAGAGAACGACCCTCTTTTGGTGAATGTTCTTGAACACCATCCCACCTCTTTCCAAGGGGCCACTACTTTGCATGACCTTCATTTTCTGGCTGCCCAATTTCAAAAGTTACAGGTAACATTTACAGAAGTGATATGAACTCATCTGAATATGAAGACAGTGAACATTTATTCTGAATATATGAAGTTTAATTACTACTACATACCCTGAAGAAAATATCTAAACTGCTAAGTTTGGCATTCAAAATAGGAAGATGCTTTTAGCAACTGCACCTTGGCTTGCCAATGAAAAATTCAGAATATAACACCACTCGTGCTCACAGGAAAGTTACGATAATGAACTAGATGAAAGAACTGAAATATCTGAAGCTCAAAATACTAAAATAACACCTATATAAAAAACCTTCCAAGAGAATTAATAAAGTTGCATTAAACAAAGTTCTCTGAAGTTCTCATTTCATGTATTTCAAGGATCCACACTCAAACGAAACCAAGAGCTTCTGACGAACTTCAGGTCAGAGAGCTCTATCTAGTCAAAGCAGGAGGTAAGAACTGAGGACAACTTCAACCCAAAGTGATTCTGGCACGTTTCACAGCAGGGATGTTCTATACAACATGGCATGACTGTTCTTGCTATCAAAATCACTGAGTAACTGAATTATATACTGTTCTGGTTATCAAAAACACTGTGTAACTAAGTGATACAGAACTTGAGAGATCTTAAAGTCTAGTCAAAAACAGCCAGAAGCCATTATCAAGTGAGAATTGTTTGGTGGTCTTACAATTGTCAAGTGTTGAGCCCTCTCATCCATAAACTACTACCTTATCAACTCTTCTGCTCCTAGTGGGGACTTAATCCAAAGTATTTACTACTGCTGCACTCCAGCCTCAAAAGTGCTCTTTAAAACTGATACGCTAATGATTGCTCTAAAAAATTCCTTCACTGTTCAGACAGAAGTGTTCCCCAATGTATCATAAATTTTGTATTAGGGTGAGGAGGGGAGGAAAGGGGATAATATTTCTTTTTCTTGGCCCTCTGTATCTTTTGATGCAAAGAAGTTGTCCTGTAGACAGGAAGGAAGCTTCTGCTTGAGACACTGCAGCGCAGACAGTAATCTGCACGCACAGGCAATGGAGTTGCTCAGTTTGTCCACTCTTTGGAGCAGATAATGAGATTCTTAGAAAACTGCTACAGAAAGTGCAAGAATCTGTCTGCTACCCTTCTTACCCCAGGTATCTACTTCCTTACCAATTAAACTCAACTTTTGGACACTGGTAGGTATTAAGATGACTTATTAAAGCTGTTAAACTACACAAGTGAATTAAAATCTTCTTCAGAAAAACTCTTCTGTAAATTTTGGATGAACCTCAGATCAGGAAAGACACTGGAAAAAACAGGATACTCTGCTGTTGCCAGCATTAAAGAGGTTCAATTCTGCCATCAAGATACTAGTATCAAATGTAACAAATCAGCAGGTCACTGCACAAAGAAGCGAGATTTTCTATTTTTAATTCTGAACCTTCTAGAAGTTCAAAATTTAATGTGTGCATATATATACATCAATTAAAATATAACAAATACATTAAATATATACTTCTATACACCCTATATGTATATACTCCTTTTCATATATACTATTACGACACATTCACATTATGCTATACTTCTATTTTCTAAATGTAAGCATAATTAATAGAATTCCTCTTATGCATTCAAACCTCTCTTCTGGTTCCAGTCATGGGCATCACCAAGCTGAGCAGCATTATACGTATATCCATCTTGTTGACGAAAATAATCATCAGTGCTGAATACAATGCCATCACGACTTTGACCAAGCAGAATACTGTTAAACAAAGGAAAATGCAAAAATATTTTAACTCTTATTTTTCAGATGGGAAAAAAAAAGACACAGAAAAGAAGAATATCGCTAAAATAAATTTAATTGTGCCCTATTCCTGAACTTCTTGCAAACTTCAAACAGATTTATAAAGTACACTTATACGTATGACCAGTAATTCTAATCCAAATTAAAGCAATATATTTTCCCCCTTTCTACTATTTCTGAATTTGTTGTTTCTTCTCCTCCACTCCCAAGAGATGCTTGTACCCACCTAATTTATGGTTAGATTGCAGTAACTTCTAAGTACCTCATAAGTTTAATGTATTTACTAACATTTTCGATATCGATTCTGATTTCAAACTATCTCCAGAAACCAATCTGATCATGAGGAATCTGGATGCAGCTGAGAAATGAACTGGATATTTAAATCCTTTTTCAGCACCTTAAACTCCAAACATGCCCTTTTCTAACTTTTGCCCATGCTGCTTGCACATACAATGTGGGTTGAACAGGAACAGCAAAAGAAAACTACTAACGTTTACTGCAATTTCCCTATTTTCAGGAAAAAGTAAATGATCACCATAAATTTTCAAGGTCACCATAAACTACTAACAAAGGTCTGGATTACAGAAGAGTGTCCATATTCCTTCAAGATCTTAATACTCTTCTATTCAACTTCTATGTATTCTCCCCCAATCCTGGTGACACAGTCTTACTTGCCTCTGTTTCCTCATCAACTCTGGCACTCACTGGATTTATAAGCCATTGGAATCCATATTCAGAAGAAAGCAAACCTTTTCTTCCCCCCCACCCGGTTACTTCTCCAAAGCTTTAGCAGTTGAGCCTATTTCAGAAAAGGCACCAAAAGGTGATACATTAAAAGTGACTATCAATGGAGACCTCCCCTGGTTAAGCAGCTACATGGGTTACCACATCCTGAAGAACTGTAGTTTCAGTCTAACAGATGACAAGAAATTTAAGATTTTTTTCATGTGTCAGTGTCTA
Organism: Pluvialis apricaria; assembly: GCA_017639485.1. Taxonomy (NCBI): domain Eukaryota; kingdom Metazoa; phylum Chordata; class Aves; order Charadriiformes; family Charadriidae; genus Pluvialis; species Pluvialis apricaria. The sequence continues at coordinate 25,715,804 of CM030007.1, forward strand.
TCAGGGAATTATATTGGTTTTCCCTGTCATTTATACTTTAGTGCTAACAAGGTGATAGGAAAGCCATGTGTTTTACTTCAAATCAGGAGAAAAACAATCACTTCTCAAATCACTTAAACCACTTGATTAGAGTGTTTTAGCTTGGTTTCCTAAGGCAATGCCATTCCATGGTGACTTCTGGACATACAGACCAATTTCAACAAAATCTGACAGAATATTCTCTCAAAAATACTATCAATTTTTATGGAGTGAAACAGACAAACTGAAGCAAAGCAAATTTGTAAACAAATGGATAAAATGCAGAGATTTGCGATGCAAATTTCACATTTACCCAGCCTTTTAGGCCCCTCATTTCCAAGCAACATAGATATTTTACCGGCTAGAAGTTTACTTCATTTGTGGGTCAGAATAACCTGCATTACATCCTGCTTCTTTCACAGCTAACATTAGAGATTACAGAAGAAATTTAAGTATACTTTAGCAAATAATAAAAGACACTCTGGGGAAGCCAATGAGGGTAAAAATTGGAACTCAGAGGGACACAGTTGCAATGTTCACTGTTAACATACCTATTTTTACTTTACGTTATAATATTTTATATTACTGATAATACGTTTATTAATTACAGAAGTCATTGTAATGGGTGATGCAGGAATACTACAAAAACCCACTAAGCATTTCTAGAATTCTGTATTTGTGTTGTCATGAAATGCCACAGCCAAGCCTTCTAGAAGCATCACAAAACTCACTTTTGGATTTAACTAAAATTAATCCTAAATGTTGCCTAGGCATGCCAACAAATACTCGTGAGTCAGAGAAACTGGTTCTAGCAAAGTTAAAGGGAATCATTAACTGCTGGTTGATCGATAACATCAGAATCTCTGTAAAATCAAATCCACATTAATCCATTCCAATGAGCAGCCCCCATTCTGCCAAATGTAAACTTTATTTTCAGAAAGTCCTTGGAAATTGGGGTTTAAAGGAAAACCTTGTAAAACTGAGACAACAGTACAATCCTGTTTAAAGTCTGATCTACTGAATAAGTGTGATTACAAAACCTCCTTCTCTGTTTTTGTTTTCTATAGCATATTTAAATTTGAAAATAGAGACCAGCCAGTTGGTGCCACAGAGCATTTATAGCCCATTGCAACACTCAGATATCACTGTCCTATGGAAATTTAGGCAACCATTCCAGCTCAGAAATAAGCAATGTACCCAAAGGCTACAAAAACCAAACTGCAGCAGCAATATGTGGCATCAGTACTGCTGAGATGGCAGGACCAGAAAAGAACTGGCCAAATCCCAAGTAATGTAGGGGAACAAATGTATATTAGTTCTAAGTTACCAAGATTTCCTATAAGTATTTGTAGGAAGAGCTACTTAAATTTAATTCCTACCCAAGTAATTTGCTCTGTTTTGGCACCTGTCACCAACAACAGACCTGTTCTGGATCATAGTTTAAAGACCGGGACATTTATCGTCCCACAACTACGTTGCTGGTTATTTTGCTTTTAAAATACAGATACCTGTAACAACAAAATTCAGATTACTGAGGACCAGAAGAAACTACTAATCGTGCAACTACCAAGTAACGTGATCAAAGCTGCGTACAAGCTGTTTTTATCCTTCTTGCTCTTTCTCCCTTTTCCAGAGTATTAAGGTTACCTCAGGATAAATAGCAACGCTATTTCAGAAAGCAGAGCACGATAAACCAAAAGTACAGCCACTTTTCTTGGACATTGTTCAATAATTATTTTTGCTACAGCCTATGTCTTTTAATAGGATATGTATTACACTAGTTTAGGAAAACACAGAAGGATTTAAAGCCTATTTTTGTTCTAAGTAGATAAAATGGCACAAGGAAATCATATACCACAAGCAACAGCATTTTTTCATATCTATTCCCCTCTTGTATAAAATATTTAACAGGAATTTATATTCGTTATGTTACTTGGCCATGACTTCACACATGGCCCAATTTTCTTATTTACAGTATGCTACTTTTGCCAATTAATAATACTAGAAAAACTGGATCCACCTTCCACACTCGCTTTGTGTACTGCATGTATATACCCACACCTTAAAGAGTAAGGACCATCTGCCTTAATAAAAGAGATAGCAAATAACAACTGGGATCCTTCTACCAGATGAGTAGATAGACATACCCCTACAGCTCCTAGGAGCCTGACCATCAGGTTTCTGTAGGGATATATATGAACTGAAGAATCAACACTAATGGGACATTTATTTTTATTTCTAGGAACTGACTCTGTCTGCTCAGTGGTCTTGAGAATAATCCACTTACTCAAATTCTTCTGTTGCATCTTCCAATCATTAGTTGTAGCAATAAAGAAACACAATGACAAGGGTTTGGGAATCTTGCAAACCCATCAACAAAGTTTATTCTCAAAATATTTTGTTATTATTCCTTGAAGATGAGAATACACAATTTATTTATGAACCTATGTAACTGATAAAACAGATTTAATATATTAAACTATGTTTGCAAGAATAATCCTAAAACTACAGAATTTGGGAAGGCAAAGTGACTACCAAAGAGGCCAGAGTAACAGAACCCTTACCCTATACACAATACATATGCTATCATAACTAGTTTATGAACTGAAACTTCAATTATTACAGCAATGATCACAGCCTGTTTCTAAATTGTGAAATTAAATTATAAAACATGATATTTTAAAAGCCTGACAACTACCTCTTTCAGAATTCACAGTATTTAAACTTGTAAAATTTAAAACACAAACATACTTGTCAATGTCACATGGAATAATTCACATACTTCTAACATGTATTTGGAAATAAAATTTATCCCAGGCTCATGAAGTAGGAAACAGAAACAACAAAAAGCATATATATGCAAAGAAAGCATCATTCTATCTAAACCCACAAAGAGATGACAGTCCACTTTTGAGAGATGGAGAAAGAAAAAAGTAAGATAAATACATTTCTGATAAGAGAATCAAATTACAGATCAGTCAGCATCAACATGTGCACGTGCCTGAAATGAGTAGCAGTATTACCCAACTGCTGGAATCCAGCTTTTTCACCCTAAACCTTCCCTGCAACTGAACACCAACCTTTGAACATAGTAGGACAGTGAAATTAAAGCAAATTGTCTTTATATATTCCTGACAATGGATTTAATTCAAAATGTACTTCTTAAATGATACCAATATTTGTTTTTTCAACCTCATTAAGCTCCTTTTTATTCAAATTCATATTTGGATATTTATGGAAGAATGGAAAATTGCAATTGCTGCCAAGTTCAGTAGCAAAATATCCTAAAAATCCAAGTCTGTTTTCTTTTAACTTTTCCCAGCATTGTAAGATCACATTATCACCTACTTCTACTTGTAGCAGACTTTTGTTACTTGGGCTAAAGATATCATTGCTGGGTATCTGTCTGGCCAAAATGTTTCAGAAAGTTTCTAACTAAATGGTCAATCATTTCCAAAACCAAGGAAGAAACGCAGTGTTTTTATATCATGTTTTGTTATCCCAAGCTTTTCTCTGAGTTTTGGACTGAGGAAGTGGATTTTGGCAAAGTGCACGCATTTGTTTTTCCTGCAAAATTTTTTTGTAAATCTGACCAAGCTGTAGGACTTTAAAATGTCACATGCACAGAAAATAATAGTGAAAAGTACTCATCTTTGTTCAAAGTAGAGCAGAAAAAGCAGATTCTCACTGCAGTACGCCCATTCCCAAACAGAGCGTTCTTGCAGTGGCAGAAAACTGATTCAGTACCAACACTGCACTGTAAGAAAACACTTCTCCCAACACAATCTTAAGAATGGCAAGAGAACAAACAAAATTGGCCTAAAATCGGAAAGACACGAGAAGCATAGGTGTACAAACACTGGAACAAGCAACTTGGTAGTGGCAGCAGAGCTAGGAAATAGGGACAAGGCAAAGAGCGAAGTGCCAGGAAGAAACTGGAATTCTTCCAATTCCAATGAAGCTGGGAATGAGATAATACCACTGACTGAAACATGGGCAAGATGAATCTGGGAGGAAAGCAGGGGGAGAAAGAGCTGAGAAATCAGCTCAGATGTGGAACTACTAAGCACAGACCAAAAGCCATGGTTGGACAGGAATAGGAAAACAAAACTGGAAATGGATAGAGACTGGAACTCGAATGAGCCTCAGGAGGCTGGGATTGTGTAAGTCAGGTGAATGCAGGAAATAAACTGAGATGAAGGGAGCTCTCCAATGACCAGGAAACCGCTAATGTTATGCTCACATTTAAGGGAAGTAAAGGAACTAAAGGCTGCTCAACCTCACCCAACCTCAGTTCCTGGAAAGACAACAGAGTGCATCCTCTTGGAATCTATTTCCAAACATGTGAAGGAAATGAAGGTAACGGGGAAGAGTCAACGTGGGTTTTGCAACAGACAAACCATTCTTTACCAACCAGAATGCACTCTGAGGAAACAACTGCCTTTGTGGATGAGGGCAGAGTGATAAATGTAGCACACTGAAATTATCAAGGCTTCTGACATCACCTTCCAGTCAGTAACAAGCAGAGTACTTTTTTACTAGGAGGGTAGTACGGCACCAGAAAAGTTTGGAGAGACTGTGGAATCTCTCTACTTGTAGTTTTTTCAAGATCAGGCTAGACAAAGACACAGCTGATCTAGTCCAATGATGGTGACAGACCTGCTCCAAGCAGAACGATGGACTAGCTGACCTCCAGAAGCCTCTTCCAAAAAACATGCCTGTGATTCCAAGCAGTTGCGATAGAAGAGTCAAAACACATATTTCAGTGGAAGATTCACGACAGATATGGGTCAAGTTTGGGAGCAGGAGGAAAAGTGCTTGTAGTTACAAACCCTCACTTTGCACAAAATGCAGACAGAATTTCAAGATTCCTGTGTCTCACTACTGCTCTGCTGTCATTTCGTACTTGGGAAACCCACTTGAAGATGCATGTCATTCCCTTCTAATGCTGATCCACACAGATGACGTCAATTCTCTGCTTTTCCCACACAGTCATTTTGCTAGCACAAGTGGTAGAGGTTTGTCTGCAGGTGCTAAAGATGCCAAGCCTGCAAAGACACCTGTGGGTACTAATATGACATCAGAAGACTGTATTTGCTGTCTTAGTCTACACTGCAGAAGTCTATGATGTTACACACACAAACATAGTCAACTTTATTAAGAATAAGACTTAATTAATAATACATGTATGTTCCTCATAGGCAGACATTAATTCTGGGTTCCCTCACCATGACCACCACCAAGTGCCCGAGACATGATTTCATGGGAATCAACAATTGCAACCAAGCTTTGAACATATGGAACTGCATATAATTGAATACACCAAAAACCAAGTCTCACACAGTTCAAATTCTGCACGCAAATTTGGTGACTATTCTTGACCCTGATCTCATAGTATCCACTTTCCCATCTGTTAAATGAAATTAGTAACTGATCTCACTAGCAAGAGATGAAAAAAGCAAGAATATGTGTTCATAAAAACCAGAAGGTATCTGAATAAATTGTTTGGAGAAAGAATCAAAGACAATTTAACACGCAAACGATGGAAAACAAAATATTCTTTTCTATTAGATACCTTCACATTAAGTATTGTCCAATTCGTGCACTGAATGAGGCAACATCTTTTTCCACAGGGCTATTTAGTTTAAATATTGTATTTTGCTTTCATATATTAAAGAAATTGTTGTCATAATACCCACACAGGCTCATGTAGCTTCAGAAATGCAGGTTTGCAAAACAGAGCACTCGGTAACTAGAAAATGTTATAGTTAAAATTATACAAATACATAAGCTAGAAATTTCTAATAGGTATTTTTCTATGATATGGAGATCGTGGTCTCAGAGAAAAAAAACTGTAAACAGAAAGGTTACTCCTTTATACATTAAGCAAGGAAGAACATGATCACTGTATCTATTTAATAGACTCTTAGCATACAACAGAAGATAATCACAGAAGTGATGTACAGTTTCTGGATGAAGCTCAATCAGTATGTACTGATACAGTAACTTTTTTTTAATATGCAAGAGAAAACCTTTTTTCATTTACTACAGATAGTGTCTGTGCTCTATGTCAACTTCTGTGCTTTTTAAACTAGGCCAAATAAAAAGTAAAAATCCAAGTTGGAGGTGGTACCTGCTTTTAACCCTGTCAGACTTCAACAAGTATATTTTTAAGGGAAAATAATACTTTTCTTGTGTGTTGTTCACAAATAAACAGGGAAGTTGACAGACTATAGCATGAAAAAAAGCAAATGAAATTATGGTCAGTTTCATCAACACACTGAAAATAAAAATTAAGTATTTTCAGAGTAGCAAAATTCTGCTAATGGTCTTTGAAAATGTTTGCATGGCCATAAAAAAGTACTTCTGGTTCAGTCAAATGAATGCTGTTAGATTTGACCAAAGGTTTTTTTAAATGAAGAAACAAGATTAAGAAAAGAGGCAGGCTATCACATACTAATACACCTGAAAGTTTCAGAATAAAAGATTATGCAATTTAATGGATACAGAACATTTAAAATTTAACACAAAATAGCTCCTGTTCATCAAAACTCTAAAGACAAACAAATCAAGCAAATGTTTTTAACATTTACTGTCATTCGTCTTCATTAACTAAAAATTACTGCATTTTAATAGCCTAATTTACAAATACCAAAGTTTGCCAAGTGCTAACAGATTTTTTTTTTTTAATTCTTAAAAATTTTGATTTGAATAAGCTTCTCAAGCTTCAAGTCTTTACTTACCGAGAAAGCGTTGATTTCCCTGAACCGGGTAGGCCTCTTAAGATTAGGAGCAATTTCTGTGAACAACTGAATCTTTCTTCAGGTAACTGCAAGGAAGAAAAGCTGTGCATTCTTTCTGTATTGTCAGCTTTTGGATCCTTCCAACACTCTTCTCTGGTTTCACAGAAACCATTATTTTGAAATCCGTTCTGGTCATCATTTCCATTTCTGAAGACCTGAGTAGTATGGAAATCTCTATGACCAGCATAGTTGGTACTTTGATCGAGCAATGGACCATGACTGTTGATGTCAGTATTTCCATGGTAACCACGATAATTTTTGTAAGCAAGTTCACCATTGTGAGAAGGGAGAGCATATGTTTTTTGTGGTGGGGAATTAAGTATCTGAAAATGTGACTGATGGTTGAATCTAGGAGCAAGAGGTCCCTGAGGTACTACGAAGGACTCTGTTGACTGCCAGGCAGGTCTGAATTCAGGCACTGAGTAGTTCCAATATTTAGAATCTACTTGTCCAGTAAAGGTATTTTCAGTTTTCCTGCCACTTGTTTCCACAACAAACGGCTGCTCATTGCTTGTTTTCTCACTGTTCTGTTCCCCAAAGAAACACTGTCCATTCTCATAAAATGGTTGTGGGCTGCCCAACAATACATGTTGATAATCCTCTTGTGAGGTTTGACTACAGCGAAATGGAGAATATTGTTCCTGAGAAGTTTCAGTTTCTTTTTCCTGAAAATTAGTATCTAAATTTTCATTTTCTAGCTGGTGAATTTCTTTATAGAACTGGTCCAGTTCATCATCTATTTCTGGTACAGCAGAAGAAACAGTCTGCAACTTCTTTGATTCCTTTCTTTTAGCTCTGTTTTCATGCAATTCTTTCTGATCTTCCCCACTGCTTCTACATTCATCACAACTCCCAGATTTGTCCTGTTTGTTACTTCCAGCAGGCTTGTAAATCGGTCCGATAAATTCTTTGCTTGTAAAAAACTCTTCATATGATGCATTTCTATTTACTGAGAATGATGTACTGTTATTTCTATTATTATCTTCACCAGCATTATTTGTAATAAAAGGGCATTTCTTTTCTTCAACGTTAGTGTCATTTATTGATGCAAATGGAGGATTTACATTCTGCACAGTTTCTGAATCAACTGGCTGAATGAGCAATAGATTACTTTCAGGGAGCATTTCATTCAGTGTTCCCAAGACCCCAGTAGGTATTTTTTCTTGCTTCTGCATTTCATGTTGCATTTGGTTATCTGAGGCATACACTGGTATCCAAAGATTTGACATTCTCTCAGCATCCCCTTCCTCTTGAATACCTTGGTTATCATCATCAGAGACTTTCTGGGAAGCCCCTTCTGTTGACTTCATTTTTTTATAACATGGTTCAATTGTAATTTCATCCTGACACTCCAAGAGCCTTACTCTACTTTCAGCATGAAGCATCTTAGAAAAAAAAAATTAATATATTATCAACATGCACATTTTAAAAGTAAAGCATAAAGCAGAAGTCATTCAGGCCTATGTTATATGCCTAGGTTGCCCAGGGAAGTTGTGGATGCCCCATCCCTGGAGGTGTTCAAGGCCAGGCTGGATGGGGCTTTGAGCAACCTGGTCTAGTGGGAGGTGTCCCTGCCCGTGGCAGGGGGTTGGAACTCGATGATCTTTAAGGTCCTTTCCAACCTAAACCATTCTATGATTTCTGCATCCTCAGACCTTCCATGGTCACAACTAAAATGTACTCAACCAGCACAGAAGCAGACATCACCTACTGGAAGTCTTTAAACAAAATTGCCACATTATTGCACATCTTTAGCAAAGAAATACATTAGTGCTATACCAGTCTAGCAGTCACATTTTATGATATATCTTAAATAATTTACACACCACACTTCTTAAATGTGAATATTTGAAAAATGAATCACATCAACAACCTCTGTTCTCTACTGACCTATGTTATCCTGCCAAGTGTTATAAATCTCTTTTACAGCATAAACATGTGCTAATTTCCAATGCACAAACAGATGCCTGACACCACTACCAATATGACCAACAAAAATGCAAATACTTCAATCACAAGGATTATTTTCTGTGACATGAACTGAACTCAACTAGTTCATTTAACACCAATCAAACAGATGCTGGAGGCCATTTATAATTTGGTATTAGCCAAATAAGACTTAAAATTAAATCTGCAATCTGTTATTATGTTTTTGATTTTGGAACAACTAAAGACCTTTGCTAGGGACCAAGCAGGTTTTCTAAAACCAAACACACACACCAAAAAAAAAAGCAATTCCTGCCTCAAACAGACTGCATTCTAAGAATAAACCAATAGGATCCAGAAAGATTCAGAGAGATGAGAACAATTAAAAACAAAGCAAGACAGCACTGACCACTGTGACATGCAGTCAGGCCATTATCCATCTATTAGTTAGAATTACTTGGATTTTCCTTTGTATTGCTGAAGTCTAAATAGAATGCAATAAAAAGCAACGGTCATTTTACTACAAAACAAGTGCCAAGTAGTTAATTCAGCAAATTCCCCCCCCCCCCCAAAAAATGCAGTACAAACAAGAAAGAATTTTTCCTACCAGAGGGTTTATTCTACTGCTTTCTGTGAACATTTCAAGTTTCTAGGAGTAAATATTAATAAAATGTCACAGGTACCTCATTTTGGACAAGAAATGCAGGGTTTTTTTTTTTATCTGAAAAGGATCTGTAGGTAGTATTAAAGGAATATTTGTAAGTCACCTTTATCATCTCACATTCACTTGTAAAACTGATAAAAAAAGGTGTTACTCTGGGCACTTTGTCACATGCTATCCAAAGGAAGAGAATTCTGCCATTCCCAGTCTCCAAATGTCTAAACCAACGTTTTACTGTTTGCTTTACTACTTGGAAGACAGCACTAATGTCAGAAGAGGGGAAAAACCACTTCCATGCAGCTATCCCTCTTCCTCAGAACTGGTAGAACAATGTTGCGGGTACTACAGTCCCTCCTCCTCTCAAGATATACACATTTTATGTGTACCTCCAGCTTCTCAATTCCTCTTTTTTGTAAATTAGAAAGCCAGAATGATGTCATATAAATTGGGGATTCTATCCCCCATCTACCCAAAAACATTACTCTACCTCCACTCAGAACCAGGGCTGGAATAAAAAAGTTGCTTTATTAGCTTCTACGTCCCCATCTTTGCTGGTGTTTAAGCAGAGTCTGTATTCTGATGTGGAATGAAAACAGCGAGCATGTGAACACTTGCTGCACAACTCTAATGATGGAGGATGCTGCTCTGTGACTGTCCCAGAGAGGAATATTCCTTCTTGCTAATCTTTAACAGACTTGCTCCGACTGTCCTTTGGGACAGTGAAGTTACATGCGAAAGCATCTCCACCTGCATTCTTGGGGAGGACAGAGCAAGTATGTACTAAGAAAGTGTAATCTATGTGACAGTCTCACCTCTTGAGCGGGATAGGCACAGGTCTGTCATATTTCTGTAAAGAACTAGTGGTAAGCCTTGAACCTGAGCAGGCACATGTGATTCACCAGGCTGGCGCTTGCAACGCTAAATTACCACTTCAACTAAGCTGCCAAACATCCAGAAGACTCAACCAAGTAACTCAAGGCCTTACGCTCCTCTGGCACAATAAATTTCCCAATGGAAAAAGGCGGCATAGGTGGCAGAACTTACAGATGGGGGAAAAGGGTTGGTTTTGCCTGCGCGACCACCTCTTTCTGGGTTCTGAGGTGACAAAGCACGTAGGCCAGCGTCCCCCACACCGAGGCGGGCCACGCCGCAGCGCCGGGGGCAGCAGCCGCCGCTCCTCCCGCACCGGGCTGCCGGCGCTGGGGCCGCCGCCGGGCGCGGGGCGCTGAGGTGAAGGCGCGGCTGCCGGGAGCCGCCAGCCCCAGCTCCCGGGAGGCGTGTCAGCCGCTCCCTCCTTCCCTCCCCAGGGCCCAGGGTAAGGCACCCCCCTCCCCGCCCCACACACACTTCCCTCAGCCCGGCGCCCATGTCCGCACCAGCACCGCCGCCCGGCCGCGGCGGCCCGAGCACCGGGCCACGGTGCCGCGCTTTGCCACACGTCGGTGGCGGTGGCGGCGCGGAGAAGCGCCTCCCCGGCCCCGCTGGACAGAAGCCACAGCCACATACGGACGAAGAGACCAACCTCAAGGCAGAGGCGCCCGCCCGACTCCCGCCGCCTCGGCGAGCAGCGCACTCCCGGCCGGCGGCGGGAGGGGGAGGGGGAAGGGAGCGCTAGCAACCCCTCGCTCTCAAAATGGCGCCGCCTCCCACTGCCCCTTCACCCCCGGCTGTTTTGGGACTTGTAGTTCCGCCCCGCCGGGCCTCGGACTACAACTCCCAGCATGCCCCCGGGCGGGGCCGTCACTGAGCGCGCGGCGCGAAGGAGGGGTTGCGGATAGGCCGCGAGCGCTGCGCGCGCTGGGGCCGATGGGGTCGGGTCAGGTCAGGTCGGGCCGTGAGGGGCGGTTTTCCCTCCGCACAGACCGCTTCCCCCCCCACCCCGGAGGATAACTGACGTAAGGCGGGGGAGGGCGTTTTGGGGCTATTTTAATTGTGGTGGGTTTTTTTTTGGGGTGGGGGTGGTTTCTCTCAGCGCGGGGGGAGGCGTTGGGGGCGCGCAGCCTTTCCGGGGAGGGCAGGGCCCGTCTCCGTGGTTTCCCGGCTTGGCGGGCCGCTGGCTGTAGGGCAGTAAAATCGGCGAGCTGATGGCTCTAAATCGGTATCGATGAACGCCTGGTGGTTTATTCTGGGTGGAAGAAAAAAACCAACCCGTCAGAAGCCCCAGCCGGCAGCTTTGCTGGCCTTCCCTCTGCGCCGCTTGTCCGCTCTCCTGCTCGGGCCGGCTGCTGTACCCGCCGCACCGCCTTTGGGCTCTGCTTTCGGTGGGGTGGCCTGAAACGTTCACCTTCCTGAAACTCTGTGACGGTTTTGTTTGTTTGTTTGTGGTTTTTTTAATAAATAAACTTTGCAGGCATCTTCTGCCTAGGCGTTAGGCCTGTCGATGTTAATTTGAATGAAGCAGTATTTTTTTTGGCTATAACCCCAAAGGAGAACATTTGTTGTAATTAGTTACGTATACACCTGTGCTAGATGAACTTACTCTGACCACTATGTTAAAGATAAAATATTTTCTTCTGTAGAGTTCTGGAGATCAGAGCATTTATTTTGCTTTAAGTGGTACTCTAATTTTTGTGTGAGAACAACAAAGAAAGATCTTAGCAAGATTGTGAAGTTCTGATGAGGATTGTCCCCAGTGTAAGAGCTGCCCAAGTACAAGACATGTATTGTACTTCTTACGTGAACTTGCAACTTCTCCCTGCAGCACAGAGTATATTTTTTCCATGATGTGGCTACATTCTGGTTTTCACATCTTGTGGTATTACGCAAAGCAAACCACATCTTTCCTAAGGAACAGTCTTGTAACGGTAATTCCCTAATTTTCATTAGTGCACACAACAGCTCCTGTAAGTGATGTGCCCATTGCAAATATCTTCAACATTTATACTTGCAGATGACCTGAATTAATTATGAATATTTTAAAGTTTATGTAGTTTATAAAGTCCCTGAAATTAGTTTATTTGCTATACAAGGTAAAAAGAGAATAGTGATTCTTAAAATCCATGCCAGGCATTCCCTCCAGTTACCCCTGCTACCAACATAGTCTCCTTTCCTGTGCCAGACCATAGCATTGGTTTTTTAGCAGGTATGGGCGTGTCTTTGGTAGCATTTTAATTTAGATCAGAAGTGAGATTTTGAAGTGAATCCCCTGATTCTTCCCATTTACCATGCTTTGTTAAGATTAGTGGTCTTCCAATTTAAAAGCTGCTGAAATGTACATTGTATGAATGCCACAATCGTAGCATCAAATACTTTTCCACATTGATTTGCACTTAACAGTGCTGTGCTGGTTCAGTAGACATTGCTTGCATCACAACCAGAGCTGGGAAATCTGTGTGCAGCTTCTTCTGAGGAATAAGAGTGGCATAACCTTGTCACTCCATTGCAGACTGGAAAAACAATGCTTGAATTCCCCTGGGAGACAGGAGCAGTCCTACGTTTAGACATGACTTTGCTGTGTCTCTAGGGCCTGCATTTTGTACCGTATTTTGGAATCTGCAGTCAAAGAGACAAATTCTAAAGCTATTTTGAAGGAAAGAAAAATTCAGAAGGAACTGGTAATTTCTGCTGTGAGTTCTTTCAGGAAGGAAAATAGGAAATATCATGAAGAACTGGCCTTTGCTACCAAGAAAAATGTAGAGACACAAAATATACAAAGGAGAATATTATTGCAGGTTGGTGAAATATTTCTAACAAACACAAGTGTTTTTGGAAATACAAAGGGTTACACTGCTTTATTCTTTTACATTTTTTCATGATAATATCTAAAGATAATAAGGCCAGTCCTTAATTTTAATATTAAAAATGTGTTGCTACCAAGATTCTTGACTTCATGGAAAATTCTTTTGTAATAGTAATACCATCGATTATTTAATCGTAAGGAAAAAAAAAATTTTCCATCTGAAATAATAATTATTTACTTCCCTGCACAAGTTAAATGATGAAAAGCCCAAGTTAACCATTCAGGGAGAATAAGAGTGTGCAGCACGTGGACCTTTTGAAGGTAGTATCTGGAGATCAAAGCTCTCAAGCGCTTCGTGTTTTGTATCAAGTAATTGTCTCGGATGTATTTCATTTTGGGAATTCCCCAGTACTTGTGTACCTAATTAAATAAGCCACATGTTACAACCGACAATACCCTAATGTCATTTTTTCAGCCTCATTGAGGGTAATAAAATATGCTTTCCCCGATACTGCTACAGCTGCTACAGATCCCGTATGGGAAGATGTTGTACTTATTTGAGACAAAGCTACAAACAGCTCCCCCAGAATCCTCAGGCTCCACTGGATGATAAAAGAAGTTCCATCAGAAACATTGGCAGGAGAAGCTGATAGGGTAGGTAGAAGTAGTGTCCAAGGGGTTGAACACTGTAATGATGAAAATATTTACCAAGAAGCATTAAAAGGTCATGGTTTTTCTTTGTTTGCACAGGAGTCTGAATTTTATAACTTCATTTTTTTCATATGTTTATAAATTTGCTTAGAACTCTACCATGTACCAGGTAGAACTGTACTGTGTAGCTCTACTATATGTGACCCAAATCACACTTCCTGTAACATACAAAACTCATCTATGATTTTGATAGAAACTTCTCATAGAAATAAAAATATAAGAGTGTAGTACTGTTATTGCATGGGTAACAAATGATGAAAAATTATCTATTCTTGTGTTCCTTGACATTTATGCTGTTACCTTAGTATTAGTTGATGAAATGTTGGCTTTAACTGCTCTAAGAGAAGAGTGGAAGGAAAATTTTCCACTTTATATAATCAGATTTTGATTCAGTTTTCCAAGGGTCTTGTAAGTCTGAGTTATTTCAACATTACAGATAGCATCACAATTTGTATGCATAAGGGAAGTGAGTAACGTTCTATGAAAGAAATTCATTTTGACATTGTAACTTGAATGTTTGAACTTGCAAATGGAGCATTTTCTCAGAGTAGATTTTGCATTTGATTTCCTTAATGAAAAAGGGAAGATGGCAACTGCGCACTTTGGAGGATCATCCTGATTCCTACATGGTTTACCAGTATAGTTGATGCTTTAGATCCATGGCGGAGATCACTGGTACTTGTACTAAAGTGAGCCGTTGCTCTGACGGTCTGCTCTCTTCTGCATGGGCCCGATTTCATGTTCGATAGAAAAAAATGCCTTAAGGTGCAATTTCAAATTACAGCTAAACCACACTAAAAAATAAATTGCTGTCAGGCAAGGTGCTTCTGCTACTCTCGTCCCATACATGAGGGCGCCGAGCTGCTGTCCTGCCTCCTCTCTCCTAGTAGCTTTTGTTCTTGTTTGACCCTGGGCAGAAGCAGTGCTCCTGCATCACTGGGGGCCCAGGCTGCTCAGTGCCAGGGAAGCAGTGGGAACAAGTAGCTGGGGAGGGGGCAGGGACTGGCACCCCTCCTCTCAGCAGCATTCAGCCGTTGGATCAGTGTAACTGAGGCAGCGTTTGCCTCACCCTAATGGTTACCAACTCACATGACCGTACCCACCATGTTGCTCCACCCAGTGCCTCCTTGCCATTTTTGTTACACTCCAACATTTCTACCCACTGAGACTTCCAGTCTCTTCCTCGCCTCTACTGTTCCTTTCCAATATAATCTTGCTTCTTGCCTGGTTCCCATTACTCCTTTATGTTCCGTAGTCCTGTATCACTTCCTACTACAAATGCTCTTCTTTTTTGTCCCTTCCTTCCCTTTCCATTTGATTCAGGGTGTTTTCTTCCTTCTGTTTTTTATCACTTTCCTCTTTCCCACAAAAGGCTGATGTGCTGCCTTTATCTCCTGCAAGTCTGGAACACAGCATCACAGCAGCATCCGTTTGCTGAGGGAAAACTGCAGAGAATACACACATTCTCTGCAGAGAGAGAGGTACACTGTTTGGGTGCACTGTAATGGCAGCAAGAAGAGGAATGTTCTTCAGATTTCTCAAATTGACAATTCCTATTTCATAAAAGGGGAAGCACTGGATATTTTTAATAAGGGGAAGCACTGGGTATTTTTAATAAAAACATTATATTATTCTTTTCTGTAAGGAAAGTTTCCCCTTAAATTTGCTTCTAGAAACATTTTAGATAAAACTTCCCGAAATAACTCAGCATGAGGAAGGTAGCTGGTGTGAAAAAATACGAACCCACAAAATTAAATGTTGGCAAAACAATAAATGCCTGCATTCTGCCTTTTAATAGAAAAGATTAGGCAAATTTAAGATAGACAGAATGATGAGACTCCATGTGTAATAACAAGGAAAAAAATCAAGATAAATACCCAGCGGGCACCACTTGATACTGGCTTTTGCAATTAAGGGTTAATATGGAATGATAGCTTAATCATTTAGATCTTGTGCCTTGATCTTGTTATCAGACTTGACATAGCAGAGTACTCTTTCTTCTCATAACACTGTTCTTCTTCTAATAACACTTTAATAAGACATGCATTTGAGCTCAAGAGGACTAGTTATATACTTATATTTAATCAGGCTTCTTTCTAAAGGATAATCACCTTGGGTCTTAGTTTGTCTTGCCACTGTCTACTTCACTAAATCTTGTTAGAAAAAGTGAGGCTTCAAGATGAGTTAGGAAATACAGGAAATACTCTTGCATAATTCTTTGAATTTAAGTCAAACTATATTGAGAGAAAAATTCCGGTGAACATTAAGAGAACTGGTTTATTCAACCAACTAGGAATACTGTTTGCGGAATGGTTTGTATGGCAAAGAGGTATACTGATATGTAAGTGTCAGATCAAAGGTTCAATCATAAAAATTTGGTAACAGTTTCTGGCTTATTAATTTCCACAAATAAAGGGGTTTTTTTTTTCATTTTCAAATTTAAAGTTGAGAATTAACTTAAGAATTCTATATTATAGTTTTGATAAAGTCCTATCTTTTGACCAAAAATATCCCTACTGGCCTGCTGGTTATAGAAGATAGGAGTAGTTTTTGCTATATGTAACAGATTCTAGTAAGCCATATTTAAGACATGGAGAGACAAGCATTTCTTTTGATTATGAGATAAGTACTTTTTCATTTAAATATTGTTATTTGATTCCCTTCCCGTATAGGATGAACCCTTTTGGAGATAAAAATAGTGGGGAATAAAATAAAAGGAACACCTCATTAGTTTATTTTGGAGGTTCTTGAAATCTTTGGCTTAATATTTTTTGGTTGAAATCTGCATAATATGTAGAGAGATACATATATATTTTGACAGTAAAGCATCTGCTCTGTAAGTTAGGTCTCAAGCACTGTAGCAAAGCAGAACTAAAAGAACTAAGATTTAACCTTTGTTTTAAGGCAGAGTGCTTTAGAAAATACAGCAACTGCTCGTCTACGGCAAAGCTGAGCTTATAGGTTGTGAAATATTAGGGGAAAGCAGACCAAGAAAACATGATTCTGAAAAATTTATGTGTTTAAAAGTAGAGCATGGGAAATTTCTGGGAACAGACACTCAAGGTGGAGGTCCAGGCACTGCTTAGTCTGCAAGAATATCTAAATAGCAGCTCAAATTTACATAAAAATGGAGGAGACTGAGTATAATGCCTTCAGTAGGCTTAAATTCGACGGCACATTGAAATTAGTAGCTTTAAATAGAGGGTAGACAGTGGAATAGTAAAAGGAAAAAGTGTGAGTAGAAGAAAAAGAGCATCGGATAGAGCAACTGAAAAATACCCAGCATTTTACACAGCAGAATATGGTTAAGTATTTAATGCTTAATACACTAATTGCTGTTTAAATGAGAGGAAAAGAAGTGATGAAATACTACAGAAGTTTAGTGCAACATGCTTAGTTATGCCAATGTTAACATCCTCACTGTTTTGTAGATTACTATGCAGTTATTACCTGAAATTACTTTTATTTGACTACTTCAAGTTTAACAACTGAGATGCTCACCTTTCAACTTACAGTAAAAATTTCGGAAATATTTTTTGCATTTTGTCATACTAACAGCATTGCTTAAGAATATTTAGGTTATGTACTCTCCCTCTTCCACCTCCTATCCTACATCTCAATTAAGGATGGAAAGCATTTAAGTCAATTAAAGGTAACTCAGAGGAGAAACTAATTTAATTCACTGACAAACTGAGCTAATTGCCAGGGAAAGAAAGACTGATGGTACAGACTCCCAAAATACTAATTCTCTACTGTCATATCTGCCAGGGAGGCACTAAGGGAAGAATGATTTTTTTTTTCCTGTCTTGCATGGCTTTTTAGGTGCTGGCTGCCATAGGACGCATTAGTGATAAGTTGTAGGCATACACTGTGCAAAGAGCTGGAGTGGTCAGTGGTCAGCAAGAAGATCCCATGACATTTAGCAACAAAACAGCTGTTAAGCCGCACTAGAATGAAACAACAACAACAACAAACTGGTATTAGAAGCCTTAAAGGTTTGTGTATTAATGCTGTCTAACTTACTCCTACCAGACAGCAAGACGGTTAGGTTTGTTTAGCTAAAGCGTAAAAGATGCACTGGTCGGTAGTGAAATAAAGCACCATCACCTCTGACTGCAGGAAAGAGACAGATTCTGTTTCAGGACATTAACAATCTCAATGCGGTTTTTCGCTCCTGTTGCTGCTGTAACATGAAACATTTTATTGTTCTCTTCCCATACATGTCTGCAAAGGCACTGACCTCTTTTAAGATCCTATCTGAAGAAGAGAGGTCAGAGAGAAAGATACATCTGCAGCTGACTTGAGGTGCCCTGTTTTGGAAGGGGGTAACAGCTTTGGTTTTAATAGAAAGACTGACTTTAGTAGGTCATTTAATCGTCCCACTGTAGCTGTTAACTATTACATGAAGACAGCAGATGAGTAGGTGGAGTGAAAGGCTTCCTGCAGTCCTCGCCCTGAAAAGGAACATAATCTCAACTCTAGTAATTTTTTTTTGGTGAAATATCATATAGTACCTAATGACTCTTGTCTTTTTATTAGAAAACAACCACAAGACAGATGCAGTTAGGTATTTTTGGTAGTGAAACGTTAGCACTAAGACTAAAGCAGTACTTATTAAACTTTAGAATGAATATTGCACATGTATTGAAGCTAGTAGCTTCTGAGCATCACTTATTCAGCTGTTTGATTTTTGTTTACAAGGAGACAGCGTTGGAAACAGCACTAACAGAGACAGTAAGAGTTTAAAAATTCCAGTCATCTTAAGTCACTGTTTCCATGTGACCTGCAATTCCTTGCAATTTACTTAAGAGGCATATGAGATACTAAAATTAGTTGGGAAGTTAACTCATGTTCATAATAATGTCAGCCATTTAGTTGAAGAGCCAACACTAATAAATTAACTTTTTTTTTTATTTCTTTGAGACAAATCACTACACCTGCAAGTTGAAGGTGTGTATAGGCACCAACTCTTCCTCCTATATGGCAAAAACCCTTTTGAGTGTGAAGGGCTCAGTATATAAATGACATGTATTTCATCTGAATTGCTTTTCTAGTAAAATATTTTTGATGCAATTGTTCAAGAGTCATAAGAGAAACAGAAGGGACAGGTGGTTATACCTATGCTGGAAACAAAAGTATGTTTTTCACAAACTTGCTATGTTAAAGGGAATGTAGATAAGCAGGGAAAAAAAAAATTGCTCAGTTCTATTTCTTAAACTTTTCAATTTTTACTTTTCTGTTCTGCCTTGATTTTCCCCAAACCATTTATAAAAGGAAACAAAAACTACTTTAGGATTCAATTAAGTGGTTTTGGTTTCTCTTGGGTAACTCCTGTAGTGTTAGAAATGTAACTTGTTGTTTGCATTCAAATAAAACCCCATCAATTGGCTTTCATTCAAATTATTTGTTATTTGTGCTGGCTCTACATCAGACTCTGGTGATGACTGTATGGAGAGATTTGCTTGACACTTACTCTGAAGTCACCTAATGTTAATCTATAGGTAGGGAAGTTGATAAAACAATTCACAACTTATAGCTGTCAAAATCAGGTGTTCTTGGTCTCTGCTGTGTAGTCCCCCTCTTCTTCCTTGTGGTTGTTCACCCTCCTGTGAGCTGCCTGAGCTTGCTAGCCAGGGCAGAGTTTTATAATACCGCTAAGCTAAAGTATATGCTTCTCCTAGGAAAAAAAAAAAAAAGAGAGATTTTGCTCCCTCCAGTCTGTTCCTTCTCTTGTTCTGCCTGGGACTATAGGATTTTGTCATGCAATCTTAATATTTCACTGTAGTGCATCAGGAGGGATTGCTGAGGTCTGTCTACAGCACTGAGTCATTCTAGGACCCGGCTTCCTTCCAACCTTCCTTCGTCCCACAGTGGGATGCTGGGGTGGTTTGAAAGTCTGTGTCACTTCTCAGCTGTCAGCTTGCTTCCCGAGCTCCCTGTCTGTTCAGTCCCGTGAGGTGTATCTTAGGGCTCTTATTTACATAAAGGTATGACTTCTTGTCCTGGTTTAACCCCAGCTGGCAACCAGGACCACGCAGCCGCTTCCTCACTGCCCCTGGTTGGGATGGGGGAGAGAATCAGAAGAGTGAAAGTGAGAAACTCTTGGGTTGAGATAAAGACAGTTTAATAAGTAAAGCAGAAGCCGTGCCCGCAAGCAAAGCCAAACAAGGAATTCATTCACTGCTTCACATCGGCAGGCAGGTGTTCACCCATCTCCAGGAAAGCACCGCTCCATCACACTTCCCAAGTAAGGAAGACAAATGCCATCACTCCGAACATCCTCGCCCTTCTTTCTTCTTCCCCCAGGTTTATATACTGAGCATGATGTCACATGGTATGGGATTTTCCTTTGGTCGGTTGGGGTCAGCTGTCCCAGCTGTGTCCCCTCCCAACTTTTTGTGCACTCCCAGCCTACTCGCTGGCGGGGTGGTGTGAGGAGCAGAAGAGGCCTTGACTGCTCAGCAACAACCAAAACCATCAGTGCCCTATCAACACCATTTCTCATCCCAAATCCAAACCATAGCACTGTACCAGCTGCTAGCAAGAAAATTAACTCCATCTCAGCTGAAACCATGATACTGGTAAAGTTAGGATGTTTGTCGTTCTGAAGTATCCTGAAAGGTGGTATGTTTTCATATATTAATTTGGTACAAGTTCATGAGTGGAAAAAATGGAGAGACTTAAAGGCAAAACATAGATTTGTACATGAAAATGCCTCAGGGTTGCTGTAATGAGGAAGGACACTGAGTAGAAATGTTTAGTGAATCTTCTGGCAGTGGTGGTACCTTGACAGTTGTTCCTAATCCTATTCACGCTGAAAGGCCAATACCATAAAAGAGTAAGATCACTGGGCACATGGATAAACCTAATGTCTTGGGAAAGCACCAGCATAGTTTCTGTGAAGGGAGATGCTGATGTGGTCAGACTTCCAGCATATTTGTGAGTCAGGCAGCATGTAGAAAAATGCAAACCAGGGAACATGCTTGGATTTCCAAACAGCATTTGTGAAGGTTCCTCACCAAAAGCTACTAAAGTTACCATGGAATTGGAGTAAATGTCCTATTCTGAGTTGGAAATCTGGTTGAAGAATGGAAGTGGAGAGTATGTTTTAATGGTTACTTTTCAGGGTGGAGAAAAGCCAGCAATACGCTTCTCCAGAAATGTTTGGGTTTACTGTTATTTTACTCAGTATCTTTGTCAATGACCTGGAAAAGGTGGTGCGCACTTGGATAGTGTTAAACTCTCTCAGGAAATCAAATGCTGTGTTCATGGAAAGAACTCCAGAAGACCTTACAAAACTGTATGGGTAAAAAGATGGCAGATAGCTTGGAAGTAGATCAGTGTAAGGTAAAGCATGGAATTATCTGTCAATCCTGGAAGTTTAATTTCACAAAGTCTTGAAGTCACTGTTGTCAGCTCTCTGAAACCTTTGGGTCAAACTGCAGCAGCAGCCAAAAAAAAACCCCACTAAACAACAGAGATATAAGGCATCGTCAGGAAGAGTACTGAGAGCAAGGCAGAAGGCAGTTTGCTGCTCTGTGGGAAACCTTGGGGCACTCCTGTCTTGAGTACAGCATGTGGTTCTGGTCCACAAGGACACAACAAATTTAAAGAAGGTATCGAGAAAGGTGGCTAAAATGATCCGAGGAGAGAGATCGGCAGTCTTACAAGGTAGGGACTAAAAGGGTTTGGATTCTGATTGTGAGAAGACAAGGCTGAGTGGCATGTGATCAAATTTTACGAAATCAAGAAGGCCCTGTTTTAAGATGAATGCAGAAATAGGGTTCTTGACCCCACGGGTAGTGGGCTTCCAGAATCTGCTGCCTAAGTAGGCTAGAAAATACAGTGTCAGCCAGTTCAAAAAGGGATTTGACAAATTAGTGTACAACAGGTCCATAAATGGATTCTAAAGGGAATAGACAGGTGTGTAGCATGCATGTACAGACCAGACATGTAGCATCCCTGTTACAGCAACTGTAAATGCTGGGAGTATACGATGGACAACAGAAAGTTGTCTCCCTAAATAGTATCTCCTTTGCTGTTACTGTATGCAGAGGAATACTACCTCAGATTTTGCATTTAAGTTCCCTGCATTTGGGGACACTGCAGGGACCGGCAAACTGGGAGTGCAAGGTATGGGGTCTCACTCTGGGAAAACTGTCACTGATGGTGGTGCCACTACTGGTTACCCAGCACGGGGCTAGATGGACTATTGGTTTGGCTCGAAGGACATTTTTCCACTGTTGAGAAGGTTCTGCGTGTTTCTAAGGTACAAAGCTGCCCTTGTCACTGTAGACTGCTATTTCCACGCAATGTTTTTACAGACAGAAAGCTGTGAGAAGAATACCGCTGTGTAGGATGTTCTTTGACAGGGATGCTCATCGTTGTTGCTTGAACACTGACACTGTGTGTCTTCAATGCGCAAATTCTGTATAAAAGATCTGGTCTTTGGAGTTCTGTGGCACTGGCTTTCTCTGTGTCATACTGTAAGCAAAATATTTATTTTGTGCAAATATGTCAAATCTTTCTTAAGTCCACCCTTTCTGTAAGTAACATACGTTTATCCTTACTTTTGCCTGCGCTTTCAGGAGGTGGCAAATCTAGTAAAAACGAGTCTGCTCACAGTCATGGGTGCCCTGTGAGATGTGACATTTCTTGTGGGAGAGACCGCGTCCGCCCACATCACGGCCACCGCCTGCACAGATTTGCACGGCACAGCTCTTTTTCTTTTAGGACGGCATCCAAAGGGGACCAGGCTGTCCCTTTTGGGTTCCTTCCTTCCTGCAGGTAGAATATCGCTCCTTAACACTTTCCAGATCGTTTTCTGAGGAAACTCCTGGGCCGCACGTCGAGCCAAGCGACCGAACGAGCGTGTGAGGAGCTCGGGGCGGGGGGGGCGGGATTTGCCGGTGAGTCGATGGGTTTCCCCGGCGCTGAAGGCGCGGCGGCTCCATGCTGCCTCCTGCCGCCCGCGGCGCCCAGCCGGCCTCGGCCTCCGGCGCCTCCTCGCGGCGCGGCCGCCCAACGGCCGCCACCAACGGCCGCAGGCCGCTTCCCGACCGGCCTTGGCGGGAACGGGCCGCGGGGTAACGGCCGGGGGCCGGCGGGGTGGAGGTTCGCGGGCCGCCCCCCCCCCCGACCCCGCGACCGGCGGAGAGGAGCGGTGTGGGACGGGCTCCCTCCTGAGGGCCGCGCACGCCACTGCGGCGGGGAGCCGGCAGCCGAGCGGCCGCCACGGAGCGCGGCGCCGCTTCCCGCGCCTCGACGGTGGCGAAACCCAAGGGGGCGGGGGCAAGGGGGAGGTGGGGGGAAGAATCGCCGCCAAAATGTCGATTTCGGAAATGTTACAAGAGTCTCAGTGCGGGCACGAAGTGAAGGGCAGGGTGTAACTCGGGGGGGAAGCCTCCCTCCACCAGCGCCCGGTTCCACTTCTCCGTGCCTCCCCCGGCCGCTCCGGGCGCCCCGGCAGGAGCCGGCGGTGGTGTGAACCCGCTGCTGTGACCTGCTCCCTCCGTCAAACGCAGCAAAACCGTTGCGCGCAAAGTGTGTCAGCACGGTAGCTGCTTGTCACAGTTACGCACCCGGTTTGGCAATTTCAATAGCTGTGCCAATGTTTAGCCCTCCCGCTGGTTTGTAAATATCCCCGCACGCTACGTGCAAGGGCTCCGTAGCAAAAAGACGGGGTCCCCAACCTTGGGTTTCATATCTAGGTAAGGCCAGACAGATGGCGGCGGGGACGCTGTTCAACCCGCACCCAAAAATTGCATCCTTGACAGGTGCAGGGTCCTTCCCGATAATCAGCTAACACAAGCGCAGGATCCCTCCCAGTCATAAGGAATATCCAATCGTCAGATTTGATTCCTCTCTTTCCTGCCCTCGCAGTGATACTTTTGTTTTCAGGATAAACATAATTGACCCAGAAACGTAAACAAGGGGAGTTTTGGGGCCTGAAAAGTGATTTTTATGTAGTAGCCCTGGCGATTTATCCTGGTAGGACCAATGTGGCCTTCATTAGAAAACGAGAATATTAGTTTAAAACTTGAATGAGAATAAGGCAAGCTGGTTACAATGTGATAGCAAGTTCAGAAAGCGTGAGGGAACTTATTTAAAGATTTAAAATACTAGTTACAGTATCTTGGCTAATGTGTGATTTCAGTGAGTTTCTTACACTAGACAGAGCCCGGAGTGTATTTCAGCAGATCTGCCAATTATGATTCCTGTTTTTTTACATCATAGTACCCTAAAAATTTCCACGTTCTCCTGATGTGTCTTTCATAAATGCAGCATTTTATCTGCAGCAGTGAGACGAAACTACGTCACTTTTCTCTTTGCGTTTTCCTGTAAGGGCCCCCCGAAACTCTTGCCCTCACTGAAGCAAAACCAAAGGTTCTGCTGAGCGATTCCTGCCACTTTTTCTGCTCTTTCTCTGCCGCTCAGTAACTTTATTCCTTATTGTTTTACAGTAACCCCTTATTAATTCCTGTTGTTTGGGTGAAACACTCATTTCACTAATTCACACTGGGCACATCAGCAGACAATCGGCCGCGGTCCGCCCGTCCGCTCCTCGCTCCACCCGGGCCCTTCGCTTTACCGCCCCCCGCCCGCCCCCCGTTCACCGTCTCCGGTTCTGCCGGTGCCGCGGTTCCCGCGGCCGCGGCTGCCGAAGCGGCGTTGCTCTGGCCAGCCTGGAAATCGTCCCGCCGCCTTTCCAGACCTCCTTCCTCGCTTTTTGGCGGGGGGTTCGTACGCTGCCGCGCAGCTACCGGCGGTCTGCCGGGGGAGGCAGGCTCAGCCCCCGGGCTGGAAACCGAGGGCTGGACCGGGCCCCGGTTCTTAAACACCCTCCTCACCACCTTCCCCGCCAGGCAGCGGTGCTCTGCGGCGGGCCGCGGTTACGGGGGAGCGCTGGCCGCGGGCCCGCTGACCGGCGGCTCCGGCCGGTGGCGGCTCCGGCCGGTGGCCGCGCCGTGGCGGCCGCGCAGGGCCGGCAGGGGGCGCTGCTGCCCCGCTCTGGCCCCGCTCGCTTCCCTCGGCGGTTCCATTGGAGCAGCCGGAGACAAGTTGGCGCCATTTTGAAGCCGACAGGGGGACCGGGGCGAGCTGCGGAAGGGGAGGGGGTTAGAGGCGATTGGCTGCGGCTACGGCGGCAGCTCCTCTCCGAGCCCGGAGCAGCGGCAGCGCGGAGCGGACCCGCCTGGGACCAGCGAGGAGAGGCGGCTGCGGCGGGGTAAGGAGCCCCGCACCTCGGCCGCGGTTACTCCTACCTCGTCCCCGCTCCATTTTCCCTTTTCTGGGGCGGGGGGCGCCCGCTCGGACCGAGCTCCGCCGCACAGCGCTTGAGGAGGAGGACGGGGGGAGAACCCCCCCGTCCCCCGTCCCCTCCTTGGCCCGTGGCGGAGCCCCCCCCCCCCATCCCCCTCGCTCCTTCGCGGGGCTGCTCCCCTCCCCCCTCTCCCGTGGCCGGCGTCACAAATTAAATTTGCCGCCCCCCCCCCCCCCCCCTTCCCCGGGCGCGGCGGGGCCCCGCGGGGGGTGTGTGTGGGGGGGGTGGGTGACCTTGGCCGGGGTGCGCGCTGCCCCTCGCCCGGTGCGGGGGGTCTGAGGGGGGGGTTCACCCCTTTGCCCCCCCCCCCACGCCGGGTGGCCCGGCGGGC
This sequence comes from Pluvialis apricaria, assembly GCA_017639485.1. Taxonomy (NCBI): domain Eukaryota; kingdom Metazoa; phylum Chordata; class Aves; order Charadriiformes; family Charadriidae; genus Pluvialis; species Pluvialis apricaria. The sequence goes on from CM030007.1 coordinate 25,741,256, forward strand.
GGTGTCGCGCCCTCAGCGGCGGTGGCTCCTGGCGGCGGGGGAGGGTGGCGGCGGGGCGGATCGTCCGTTGTGGTGAGCGGCCGCGGCTCCCCCGGGTGTCCCCTCCCGGCCCCTCGCAGCCGGCCTACTCCCCGCTCGGGCTGCACCGGGGCTCCCGCGCGGCTGCCCGGGCTCGGCGAGGGGACCAACCTCCCCCCCCTTCCCCCCCCTCAGCCCTCCCCGCCCGGTTCGGTCTCTCCGCGCCGCACTCAGCAGCGATCCTCAGCCGGGAGGAGGTGGTGGCGGCCGCCGGGGACCTCGGTTTGGTGGGTCCCTACTTGTGCGAGCCCCTTTCTTTCATGCTGCCTTCTTTTCCCTTCTTTTTTTTTTTCCCTCTTTTTTTTTTTTTCCTTCCCCCCCCTTCTTTCTTTTTCCCTCCCCCCTTTGCATCAGGCTCTGTTAGAAAGCGCTCGGGAAGGAAGGGGGGGGGGGGGGGGTTGGTGGTGGTTGCCGCCGCCTGGTAGATGAAAAACTATGAATTTTACATCTGAATTGCCAGATGGAGAATGGTTAATTTATAGGTTATGTATTGTTTACGTTGAGAGCCCCTGGTCAGGAATCTAGGTCTGTAACTTCATCCCGCTGCAAATAAATCACTATCTGTTCTTCAAAACAAATCAACAATTAATGACGGTGAACAATCCTGGAAAATTAAACTGCAGCAGACCAGCTCCTACGGAGCTGCATTTTGTCGTGCAAGCCTTATTCTGACTTTTATGTTTGCTTCCTGCGCGGTTGCTTACTGAGAGCTGTGATTATTTTGTTAGGCGTTCTGTTTTCCCATTTAACACAACTGCTGAAGTATTCTCGTGTTGGTCTTTGTTTTGTGCTTGCTGGGTAGGTGCTTTGGCTGTAACTGATTTCTCTTTGCTGGGGATGGAATAGAAGGAGTGTAGAAAATCTGAGTGGCTTTGTAGTTGAAAGCGGGTGTCAAATCACATTATGGGAAGGAGATAAAGTGATGTGCATTCCTTCAGGTTTTCCCTTTCCGAACTAGTGGAATTGTTCAGTCTTCAGATTATAGAAATTTTGCTTAGTATGTCTTGTATGTGATAGAGGTATGCTCTAAATATTGTATTTACTTGAGTCAAGTAATACCTCAAAAAGATGCAAAACAGCTGAATGTATACTATGCTCAGACCACCCTAAAAGAAAACTGATAGTGACAGACAATCAGGTAAGATAGCTTAACGGAGGTGTATGTATCGTATTCATTGCTGGCATTTGAAAAGCGTGCACTACTGGAGAAAGTAGTTTGGTACTTTAGTACTTGCATGACATCTTGTGTCTGTGTTGGAAGGAAGGTTGTACTTTATTACTGTAAGGTGGGGTTGTGTGGCGTGGTCGTGTGTATGGTATTTTGTTTGATTTTTTTTTTTTTTTGAATTTTTTAAATATAGTTCCTATGCAGTAATATTTGCTTATGTGTCTCTTGCGTTCCTTTTACTAGTTACTACACAGACTGGATAAGCTGTAGTTCAGTTTTTGATGAAACAGCTAAATCAAATTAAAATGGAAAAGCATATATGTATAACACTTGTATGCTATTTTTTTTTTCCTTGTGTGCCATATAAATATTAGGTTTAGACTGTATCTAGCAAGGTTACTTATGGACTTAAATTGAGCAAGTCAGCTAAGTCATTATTAAGCTGTAATTAAAAATATAAAAACCAACAGTCATTGCTAGCATTTGGAAAAGCATAATAATGAAATATGGGCATGACCTCGGGCATTATCCATTTTTGGCTCTAGAACAGGAGGCTCTGTTACCTCCTGTAGATCAAAAAGAGGTGCGTTTTCTTTTGGGATATGTTGCTCTCTACTAGGCTTTCAGCTTATGCTTTTTTCCTCTCTGTCTCTTTATTTCTTCAGTCACACAGTTTATATTCATACAGAAGAGTAAGAGGTTGTATGGATATGTGTAGGAGCCTTTTAGTAAGGGATTTTCATTTAAAGGTTTTTGGAGTAAATGTTTTTTCTTTAAGCATGAGTTTGGAAGAGGTGATAAAGGCTACTTGTTGCACAAGAATTTTCATGGGAGCAATGAATAAGAAAATGTGAAGCTGAACAGCAAAAGCACGCAAAGTGGGAAATTGAGGAAAATATGACACTACAACTCACTAGTTTTCCCTACCGGTTTCATTCTTCTCGCCCTTTCCCTTAAAATTACATACCTTCCTCTTTCTTGATGTAGTCCCCCCTGCCCCCTTTCAGAGAAATTCCTTTATTACAACCAAAAAGTAGTTCTGGTGTGTGGTACTGACAAGTGGTAAGATAGTGTATCATACTTGTATGTACCTATTGCTCTTCTATTGGTGACATCTAAAGTTGAATGTAGTCTCATAGAAAACTTAGGTAAAATTTTACTAAGCAGAAAAAAACGACCCAAGTAAAATAGATCAAAAGTGCAGTGTATGGAGGAAAATAAACTTTGTTATTTTAGCAAGTTAGTGGTTTATTTCAAAACCTCTTTGGGTTCCGCAGTAAAAATGACATTAATGTGGATAATTACTGTAACACATCTAACTTGAAACAATTCTATGAAATACAACTAGTATTTTAACATCGTTTTTAAGAATTAAAAGGTTAATGCCTCCACTCTTTTTAAAGGTTGTTACTGTCTGTCTCTGTATATACTGCTTTTCAACCATTTCTAAAGTGTGTGCAAGTCCTTGAAGTAGGTTTTGAGAATTAAGATCTCCTTTACTTTGTCTCCATCTGTGGAATTTACTCTCTCACATCCCATCCCAAGCACTGGAAAAACATTCTGCATCGTTCTGCTTGCTTTGTACTGCCTGATCTTCAGCTCTGTTATTTCAGCTCATGACAACTTTGGTATTAATATGCTTCAAGAAATAATAAAAAAAAAAAAGCGCCATACCTCATTGGGAACAGATGGGCATGTTTGTACTAATCATCTTGTGTCTGTCACCATTTATATGGTAGTACCGTAACCAGGGATCAGGACCCCATCTGGGGTTTTCTAATTTAGACCCTGTTCTTTAAAGATCGATTCCAGACAATGCTAACTGTGTGTACTTTTTCTCTGACTTAATTAGAAATTTTGGTGGATGCTTCTGCTGCTGAAATGAGATGCTTCACTTGCACGCTTTTTAATAGACAAAAAAGACACAGAGTTAGCAGTCAAAAATGTTACTGTCTTAATTGCTTCCATTGTATTGTGACCTAAACTACATTTCGTACCTCTTTTAAAGAGGACTAGATTCAGCTAAAACTTTGTTGTTAATCACTTAGAAAGTAACTGTTGAGTGAGGCTTTCCACCTTTTGTGTGAATATACCCGTTAGTTGTTCACAACTTCTAGCAAAGCAACCTCTGGTTCTCTCTGAAACATCCTCAGTGTATCCATGTGGTAGCTCAATTCAACATCAAGAATTTGAATTCTGAAAGTCTTAGAAAGGAGGGCAGGGGAAAAAAAATACTATTAAAAAAAAGCAAAGAAAATTAGCAGTTACCCACACTGAGTACGAACATACTGCTCATGAGGAAGTCTTAAAAAAAATTACATCAAAACTTTCTGTATGTAATCTGTGGGCCACCTTGAGTTTGACTGTTCACTTCTAGTAGTACTGCTTCATTACTTGGATGTAGAGTTTCAATGAAGACAATCAGATTTCCAGGAAATCTTTGTTTGGCACTACATATGTTAGGTTTCTGTTCTTAACAGAAAAGAACTGACAACAACTCATCTTAGTTATGAGAAGTGAGCAGAAGATACTTCATGGAAACTTTTTATTATATTTCGGGATTTTGTTTTTTCCCCTGCATCTACCCACTTACAATTTCAAAAGTTTTATTGGGGAGAATGTGCAGAGGTGCTAGGCAGCTTACCATTATATGTGATACTGTCTCTGATAATTATTTTATTTGACAGTTCAGTATGAAGCATTGTGTTCATTAGTTCATGATGACTTCCTGTACATAGAAGAAAAGTGTACAGAAGAGACTATAGCTTTTTGTACCATCAGTTTGTGAAAGCTTTTGTGTAGGGCAATGTCTGTGGACACTCTGTGTGCCATGCAGTGCTTTTCAAAGGTCTAAGGGAGACAAATTGTGGAAACTTAATTAATGGTATAATAAAGTTTAAAGTGGGTTTTCTTCCTCTGAGAGCACAAACTAGTCAGAATAAGGCTAAACATCTTGCTTTCCTTGTTTTGGAAATGGAAGAAAGAGTGGATAAGCCCAATGGTAAACTCTTCAGGAGATTGTGAGGGAGTTTTTCAGAGATAGCAAGTAGGAGATGTATTACCCTTCCATTTGCCCAGTTTAGATTATGTAGTCCGCAGTTCTTGGAAGCATTTCTGTAACTGAGGGAATTAAGAACAGAGATTTTCATGCATGTACAATTTTTGGAAAGAAATACTCTGCTTTCATTTTTAATGACCGGTATATCTGTACTTTGAGAACTCGAAACATTTGGAAAGTCTTCCCCAAGTTACAAATGTAGCCTATAGTAAGCTGTCCATCAGGTTGTTTGTATGGTGTTATATATGAACACATTTAGAGTAACTTTTTATTTCTTAGTTGGTCATTGCCCCCTTAATCTTCCATATTACATACAGAAACGCCTTAAAACAGTATTCAAATTGCAATTTCTTTTTAAAAGTAGGAAACAGTTTTAATTCATTTTTTTCCTCATAAATACATGTTATGGTAGTCTTTGGTTATGATTTACGTATAATTTTTGACTTGCTATATTTAGGAATTAGAGCTGCATATCAAAGTTGGCTGACATATTTTCCAAAAGCTGGAAAATGTGAAATTAATTGACAGGGGACTGTGGGAAGGGAAAGCATATCTAGCGATTTGGGTGATTGAATGTCACTTAGGAATACTGGAATTCTTTCTTTCTGTCAGTTTCTTGTGATCCCAGGTAAGTTTGTTTAAACCAAACTTTCCACCAGATCTTATTAGTAGTGTGTTGATTTCCTGGGAGACGGGCTCTAGACCCTGACTACTTTTGCGTGGCTCAACGGAAGCTTTAGTTTCAGACACAGAGCTGGATAACATAGCGTACTTGAAAAGTTGTGCCCTAAGTTTCTCTAACTGTGCAGGCAAAATTGGTGGATAGTTCTTAAATTTCAGTCTGTCACTCAGGTTACTTATCTATAAAATGGGAATAATACCCACTTTTATGAAAAATTTTGTGAAAGTGTTGTGAAAATAAGTTAATTTTTATGGCACACTAATGTATTACAGTGGTGAGTCCTGTACAGAAGCCTAGTGGGAAATTAAGTCTCTTCAGAGCATAGTTTAAATAGGGTGTAATAAGGGATGCACATTAAATTACAAGGAGAAAAGTTGAGTAGCTTCTTTGCTTTGAATGAGAAAGAAGTCCTGTGTCACATGGAAAGAGGTAGTGAAGGATCAGGTAAATTGGCTCCTTAGCTCTTGATAACTGATTTTTCAACTACTTTCATACTTTTGCTGTTCCTTTTTAAGCAAACTTAGTAAACAAATTCACTGTGTGAATGTGCTCCTGTGAGTCATTAGGTTGTAACCTTTAGCTACGTGTAGCTATTACTAATTAAATTAATGAAATGCTATTAGTAGCAATAAGTTTTTCTCTTTTAACCAGCATTAAATGTTACGAGGTACAAGAGCTTCTCAGCGCATTCTTGCAAAGACTCATTATTGGTAGAAGAGCAGTGTAACATACAATGATTGCACGTTATACTGCAGGACCTCAACAGGACTGAATTCTGCTGGATGTGTATTCCTCTCGCATGTTCTGCAGCTGATTTTTCTGCTCTGGTCTCTCCAGTGACTTTTCTGTCTAGTTTGTCCTCATACCTCTTCAGGCTTCTGATTCCAATCCTTCATTGTCCAAGTAAATCCTATTTCCTCTGTCACGTTCAACACTTCTTAGACTTCCAGCCTTCCTAAACTGTGGTGTATGGAGTTTGTGGGGTTTTGTGTGGTTTGTTTGGGGTTTTTTGTTTGTTTGTTTGGACTTCTTCATGGAATCGTGAAGTTTTCAGAGTTGGAAGGGACCTCTAGAGATAATCTAGTGCAAGTCCCCTGCTAAAGCAGGATTGCCCAGAGCACGTTACTCAGGACTGCATCCAGGCGGGTCTTGAAAATCTCCAGAGAAGGGGACACCACAATCTCCCTGGGCAGCCTGTGCCACTGCTCTGTCACCGGAACCATAAAGAAGTTTTTCCTTGTGTTAGAATGGAACTTCCTATGTTCCAATTTATGCCCGTTGCCCCTTGTCCTGTCACTGGGAACCACTGAAAAGAGTCTGGCTCCAGACTTCCTCTCCCATTAACTGTTTTTTCGTTGAATGTCTTTCCTATAACCCCTCAACTTTCTACTCCATTTGTCTGATTAACGGCTTGTTGGTCTCTGCAGCGGAGCTGGTGGAATGAAGTGTGTCCGTATCTCAGCTATTTCCATGCTAAGCTGAGCTTTTTGACTTAAAGACTTATTAAGATAGACTGCTATTGAGCTGAGAATCTGGCTGAGGTGTGGACAATTCCAGCTTTTTCTGCCAAAGAAGCAGCAACATCTGGCTGTGAGCAGACAGGTGGATTAGTGGTGGATTCAGTTGTCAACAGGATTTACTAGAGGTGTTTGTTAGTCTGGTTCGGCGATGTTAACCTTCTAACTTCAGGGGAATCAGGAGACAGCAACATATAATGTGCACATGAACAGTTCTTGTACTATGAGTAATAGGTGGAAACACTCTGAACTGTTGTATCTTGATTGTATGCTTACAGTCAGTGCGAGCACTTATATCTATTTGTTAATACTTTAAAGCTTGCTCCTTTTAATTGCAAAACCCATTCTTTTAACAATGAGTAAAGATTAGTTTCAATTGAGTTTTTTACTGTTATCTCCTATAGGTGTTATTTGTGTCCTAATTGTTTTGATTTATGGAACATAATCCAGTGGGGTGTGTGTAGGGTTTTTAGTTGTTGTTTTGATTTGTTTTCTTGTTAATGCTGATGTGCTTTAGATTTCTCTCCTGGGTAGATTGTTGTCCTTCTTGCGGGGGTGGGGTGGTACTGGGGTATTGTAAGGAAGTGATCCAGTCTAGTAAAATGAGGTGTGTGTCATTACTACTTATCAGCACAGATCTGAGCCTAAGCGAAAGCATAGCCTACACACTAATGTACGCAGAGTTTGGCTCTCACTGTGCAGCCTCTATGTCACAGAATCATAGACTATCTCAAGTTGGAAGGGACCCATAAGGATCACAGAGTCCAACTTCCTGCTCCTTGCAGGGCTGCCTAAAACTAAACCATATGACTAAGAGCGTTGTCCAAACACTCCTTGAACTCTGGCAGGCTTGGTGCTGTGACCACTTCTGGTGGGGAGCCTGTTCCGGTGACTGACCATCCTCTCAGTGAAGAACCTTTTCCTAATGTTCAATCTGAACTTTCCCTGATGCAACTTCATTCCGTCTCCTCGTGTTCTAATGTGAGTGATGAGCTGCAACCAAAGGATAACTAAATATTGAGCATTAATTTCAAAAGGGAAAACAAACCATGGAGTTTGAAAATTTACTGTCAAGAAGGTTGGTGTGGCTGTAATAGTATATACGCTCCTGTTTGTACCTAAGACAGGATTAAAATGTATTGATGTATGTAAATTTCTGAAAGGAGGGTGCAAAGAAGATGGAGCCAGGCTGTCTTCTGTGGTGCCCAGTGACAGGACCGGAGGCAATGGGCACAAACTGAAACACAGGAGGTTCCCTCTGAACATCGAGAAACACATTGTCACTGTGACAGTGACCAAGCACTAGCACAGGTTGCCCTGTGATGTTGCGGAGTCTCCATCCTTGGAGATGCTTAAAAGCCATCTGGATGCAGTCCTCAGCAACTGATTTTAGACATCCCTTCTTGAGGAAGGGGGTTGGACCAGGTAACCTCCAGAGGTCCCTTCCAACCTCAACTGTTCTGTGAAAACACAAGTCCACAGGGCTAAATAATTATGGGAATGAATAACTATTAGAAGAAGTTACAGAAGTGAATAGATTATTGGCAAAGAGAGCTTACGTGTTGGTCGAGCATAGAGATAGATGTCAAAGGTAAGTTAAGACTTTACAGACTGAAACATCAGAAGAGTCTTCAGCTTCAACTTTTTTTTTTTTAAAGTGATCTTTACTGGTGTGTTCATGTATGATAGCAGATTACTAGGCTCTGTCACTTGAAGTTTCTTCTAGTCCTATGGTATTAAAAACTGACCACTAATGCATTCAGTTCACCTGGTTGTAGTAAGTCTTTGTCTAATTTGTGCTTTGTAATCACAATTATGACTTCTTCCTCCATCTTTGGGGACACAGTTGTTTTTTCAGTCTGTGGGTTTCTGTCACCTAGAATGTTGCAAAAAGCAAAAATGTTCTAGTTAGCTGGAAAAAGAAGCTAAACTGATACAAGCCATCTGAGTAGACAACTTCTATTTGTAAGACAATCAGCTGAATGTGATTTTAGTACTGAGATTTCTGTATGCAGTCCTAATATAAATGTTTGTTTATAATTTGTCTTGATTGTTGTTTAGCACAACATCTGCCTTTGCAGTGCAATACCCATGCTTTCTTTTAGGTCTTACAATTCAGTTCATGCCACTAGCATTTTTTGTTCATTCTTTAGTAATTCTGTATTGAATCATTCATGGTGTGAGGCACTTAATTTTGTATTTTTTAACATTATAGACAAAGTTAGGAATGGAAGAGAGTCTCATCTATGTATACAAGTTCTGACTTGTTACTAAAGCAACTTTATTTTGGTTGTTGTCATAGTTTAACCCCAGCCACCAAGTGGGACCACACAGCCGCTTACTCACTCTTCCTAGCTGGGGTGGAGAAGCGAATCAGAAGGGTAAAAGTGATAAAACAAGTGGGTTGTGATAGAGACAGTAAAGCAAAAGCCGCATGCACAAGTGGTGCTTAGGGGGAGATGGTTTAGTGGTGGTTTTGGGCAGTGTTAGGTCAATGGTTGTACTCGATTATCTTAAAGGTCCCTTCCAGCCAAGACTATTCTATGATTCTAAACAAAGCAAACCAAGGAATTAATTCACTACGTCCCATGGGCAGGCAGGTGTTCAGCCATCTCCAGGAGAGCAGGGCTCCATCATGTGTAACGGTTACTTGGAATGACCAATGCCATCACTCCAAATGTCCCTTCTTCCCCCAGCTTTGTATACTGAGCATGATATCACATGGCATGGAATATTTCTTTGGTCAGTTGGGGTCAGCTGTTCTGACTGTATCCCCTCCTAACTTCTTGTGCCCTCCCAGTCTACTTGCTGATGGGGCAATATGAGGAGCAGAAGAGGCCTTGACTGCCTAGCAGCAACTAAAAACACCAGTGCACTGTCAAATGTCTTTCTCATCCCAAATCCAAAACATAGCACTATACCAGCTGCTAGTCAAAAAGTTAACTCTATCCCAGCTGAAACCACAACAGTTGTCTATCTGTGAAATTTTACAAAATGTTGTTTTGCTTCTGTGGTAGCATGTTAGTATTCTTAATGTTTGGGGATTTTTTTTTGTTTGGTTTTAATTCTTTCCAAAAAACCTGAACAAACTTTCATGGTAAGGCTCAATAATGATTTTTTTGCCAAATAAATGGTGCGCTAAAATAATGCCAAGTGTTGTTTCTTCCCAAGGGGCAATACAGTGATTAAACTTGATTTGTACCTAATGTCTGTCTGCTGTAGTTGTCTTCTGCTTTCGGTCACGTCCCCCTTATTTTCCCCGTGGCTTCCATGCCCGTCTTGCATGTTTTCTCCCCTTGTGTATAACCGCTACAGATGTTAGCCTTCTAAAATTGTGTAATGCAAGATAACTGAGGGGTTTACGACTTTTTTATTTGTTTTGCTGTTTTGAAGATAGAATTAATGTAAAGGAAAAGAATAATTCCTGCCTCCTTCCCACCATTCCTTTCCAGCTGCTAGAGGAAGGAAACAAATAATTCTCGCCTTACTAAATCTTAAAGTAGCTTCCCTGCTAAAAGAAGGCTGTGTCAAAATTATTGCCGTAGACTAGTGATACTGTGAAATTTTGATACCTAGGCTGGTTGTCAGTTCTCTTGTTTTAGACTACCAGTCAAAGAACTTCCTGTCAGTGTGTCTGATTCTGGTAAAAGAAGTACTTTGTAGAGCAAAAGGTCTGTTTTTTCAAATAACTATTCATGTAGCCTACAATAGCAAGATACTAATCTCCGTTGTATACTGATAGAGTTCTGCCATATTCTATTTGGATATTTTGCTTCAGTTATCAACCAGAAAGTTATTCCAAAACTTTAATTTAAAAACTAGAAGTCTTCCTCTAATTATCAGGTTTTCTTCAGTGTCTGAGCTATTTATCTTTGAGCTTTTGTCTTATGGTGGTTCATTTTCTTTGAATGAGATATTCCAATATTCCTGGTATTTGTAGTGATTACTGTCTCTTCTTGTCACTGCTGTAGATACGGTCTACTACTGTAGTAGACCTTATGTGCGCTTTTTCCAATTTAAATTATCTCAGTGATAGGTGCTGGTAGTTGTACATAGTATTCCAAGCAAGTTCTTGCTAGTACCTTAAAATCTGTTAGGTGTTGAGGCTTTGTTTGTTTGAAATACCTTGCCTAGAATTAATGTTGCGTAGTGTATAGCCTTGCAGTGATTTTCAGGCATAGGACCCCCCTTCAGCCCCCTGTTTTTTCCCCTTACAGTTGATTGTCTTTAAGACTTGTAGCATATATTCTTGTTTGCGGGTTCAAATGCAGTCTTTATACTTACAAACGTTTCCGTTTCTCTAATCTTTTCTTTCAGTGTTTTGCTGAATGACAATCTGATCCATCTCTGCATCCATCCATCTATGATTTCCAGTTTAATGCTTACATTTGAGCTTTCCTTGCACCAAGTCATTTACTGTTTTATCACAGACTGATCAAACATGAATTGTCCCAGGGTAATATGATAACCTTAGAAATTACATTTATCACTGTATTTAGAAGTCTTACTTTAGCATGCAGATTTTTTTCTAAACTCGTCAAATATTATTGATATCAAACTAGTGCAGCTGCAGTGGCAATATAACTTTTTTGCTCTGTTTTGTTAGTGACAGTGCTGCCTTTATTTTCTTGTACGACACCTTAGGTTTTTAAAGTTAATTTAAATTTTCAAAATTGAAGGGTACTGCACCTTAATTTTTAAACACCTTTAAAAAGCTTTCCATACCACACTGGTTCACGAATTCTCAGATTGTGTCTGTGCAGTTGCTTTGATTTGGAAATGTGAAGGTCTTAAGTGTAGACATAGTAACTTCTGATTGAATATACCTGTTGCCAATTGCCACAGGAATGGAGTTTTACCTGCTATTTCTTTGAAAATGGGTGTTCAGCTGACTTCTAAAGGTATTTCAATATCTTCTTGATACCAAATCGTTACTATGAAGCAGTACCTTTTTTTTTCCCCTTGGTTTTAGCTATTGAAGTGTCGTGTCTTTTTTTTTTTTTTAGTTTGTTTACAGTGGCCATCTCAGTTTGGCTCCCGTTCTCTCTTTATTTCTGTGTTGCCCAGTCTTTGTGGTGCAACTCTCCTGTCTTGAGGTCTCTGATTACTACTTACAACTTTTCCGAAGTGGTTGTTTGAATTCACTTAGTAGTATGAAAACTTTCCTTGCGGCCCAATCAAGGGGACGAACAGCTTAAAACTCAATTTTGTTCGTTTGGGATGGACATTGACTGTGACCACTCTGTTGGAATTGTATACATCTCCAAGTCACTTCTGCTTTCAATTTGTGCCTTTCAAAACAGAGATTTTATTTATGCAGTGCTCTTGTCAATTTAATATAAACATTCATTGTCTCTGAATGTTGGCAAAATCATATCCTGTGGGATTACGTACTTACATGATGTTGCTCGTGAAACTTAAGTTTTGTCATATATATATAGGCTGGAGAATAACCTATATCCTGACTAAGTGTGACATAGAGGGTAGTCTTGGTCAACCAAGTGTGTGCATGTGGCTTTCTTGATGGAAGGGATTTTTAATTCCAAGTTTCCTACTGACAGCGGTATTCCCAGATGCAGTAATAGTTAATGAGGAGGCTCATATGGACAAATTTCACTGCTTCTTCTCAGTATTGTATAGCTCAAACATACAGATAGAATGTTGTGAACACTTCTGACCTTTCTGAAAACCACCTGTATAGCTATTGTTGGTGTCTGTGATGGTTTCACGTGGTGGAATGGAAGCAGAATTATCCTGCGGCTGATCTGTGTGCTATTGGTTCACTATCTGTGAAATGCCAAAATATGTCCAGAATGATTATGCTTATGGGCTCAACTGATACTGGTGGTTCACTGAGTTACACTCTCTGTGTTTCTGGAGGTATAAACAGGATTGCAAATGTATTTTGAGCACCAGTATGCCAGATTTCTCACCAACATCAGAAAGGCAAGTGTCTCAAAGGTATCCCCTAAAGAAGCCAGGTGAATATGTCAACGTGAGGTAATGTATTAAACGAGTCTTCATTCACCAATGGTGGACTTAATGGGCTTTTGTGAGCTTTACAGTCTTGCAGAATTCTCCCTGAGTGTTGTTTGTAATAATTAAATTACCATGCTTTATTCTCAGATCCCGTCAGTATTATTTCAAAGAAGTGTGCCTTCACACAAAACACTAACATTTCAGTTTAGTACTTATTAGTTTGAGTCCTCTGTATGAGCAACTGAGTTTACTTTTTTTTGTTTTATTGCAATCATAACATAAGCAAGAAGGATGGGAGAAGTCTGATTTCTTGAGTTAGGTCAATATAAGTGCTTTAATTTTAGTCTTGCTTAGACCGCGCCCTTATTGTAGCCTCCAGGTATTTTTCTGACTGCGTTCTTTCCTAAACTATTCAAATCATCCTGAAGTATAGGCTGTGAAGGTGTGGACATAATCAATAAAGACAATTTTTGTAGGCTCTATTATTAAAATCAAGAATCTGTAGTGAATATGTATATCATGTGGCTTTTCAGAAGCTTTGGGCAAATTTTCTTGGGGGCAAAGAATATACTATAATACTCTTATGCTAAAAGAGTATATTCTTTTCCTAAATTGGTATTTGTATTCTAGAGGACAGGGAAACTAGTATCTTTTTATACAGCTCTGTAAGTTTTCTGATATATATTTAGTTTAGTTTACTTCATCTTGGATTTTTTCTTGGATGTGATTGAGCCATTAACACTCAACTGAAGATCCTTTACGTAGGATATAGAAGTATTTCAAGTTTTTCAAAGCTGAAAATGGAGACTATCAAGAAAACTTAAGAAGTGTTAGCAGCCTCTCTAATGTAGCTAGACTTCATAGTGTTTGATAGTGATCTTTAGTATGTGAGATTTCGTCCTTTGAAGGTTAAGGTGAAAAGGTGATTGTCAAAAACCTAATAGCTTTTTTTTTCAGACTTCATGAAACTTACCTTTATTGCCTGTGCCTGCCTTTCTCCCTGCTTCTCCTGACTGGAAAAGCGTTATCTTTTTGTAAAATCCTCTACACCCAAGCTGTACATCCAACACTACATTTCTGATTTTGTGAGTATAATGGCACCCTGCCTATTTGCAGCTCCTTCTATGCATTCTCTTTCCATTTCTTTAAGGAATTGTATTTTTGTAGAGCAAAATAAATTACTGCAGGACTGGAAATGTTTAGTAAGTGTATTAGGTGAAAACTGTCACGCTCCTGTCCAACCAAATTTAAGTTCAAGCCAATTTGAATGACTGATTTTACTTTTTTTTTAATATTACCTTTTTTCTTTCACATACTTTGCATTCAATGTTAAACACTCTGAGGACTGGTCATAGTCTGCTTGTTACGCACTTGCCTTTTTTAAGCTTTTATATAGTATGCTTGTGTAATGTGACCACCTAACAAGCAGTGAGGTGGAATGTTTTCTCTAGTATTTGGCTAACTGACAAATATATTGCAGATGTCTATTTTACTAACGCTATATTTTGTCAGCCTGCATTCTTTTCCACTTTATGAAGCTAATAATTACCATTTTCTAAATCTAACCTGTATTTCTTTGGTCAGTTATGTGTTTTCCTTTTTCTTTCTCTGTCAGAATCTTTTGCTATAGTCTTCCAGTTTTTATCTCCTTGTCACTTCTTTTCCTGCAGCCATAGACAGAAGTAAGAAAATATAATTGTAATGCCTACAGTCCATTTACTTAGTCTTGGGTAGAAGTATGAAAGCTGAGGTCCCACAGTAACAGAGCAATTTTGGTTTTTCCTTAGGTTGTTGATTGGTTTAGTGTGAATTCTGTTATGTAGTTTCTCATCTTTTTTTTTTTTTAAACTGGGTTTATTTCAGTGGAAATGCTGTTTCATAAATGGCAAAAAAAAAAAAAGGCAATTTTATTCTTGTCACTTTTGCTTTCAGTCACATCTGAAAAAAATGCTGAAAGTTACAAGTTGGGTCACTTGCGTCTTGTGGAAGCTGCAAGTGTCTCCAACACCACTGGAGAGAGCTGTATGCTGAGATAAGTTGGTACTGAATACTGTCTACTTGCTTAATCTTTGGGAGGCTTTCTCTAATGAAGTTTGAAAAAATCTTATTGGCAGAAATGGGGACTTGCCTGGGATCGTTTCTGAACTGATTGCAAGGGGGGGGGAGCACTATATTCTGTGTAAGTTGCTTGCAGGTTTTTTTAGCATGCATATGTGATTTTGGTATTATGACTTGTCTTAATGTTTTGTTGTTTATTCTTATGTGTTAGTTCCAAATTCTGTGTACATTATGAAGGTATCTCCTCTTGCACAATTATTACCTGCACATCTTTTCATTTTCCACAGTGTTTACTTAATATGTTAGTAAAGAAACTTAATGCAGTTTGCAATATTTTCTAATGGAAAGATGAAAAATAGTTTCCTAATTTAAACAGGCGTTATTACTTATGTAATGACTCAAAGGATTGCTGTTAATGAGACTTCTGTAGTGAAGTTGAGTACTTCTCATGTCATTTGCCAGGCTGAGAGTGTTACTTTTGCCTTACCATGTGGTTCTTCATTCCAGAAGACCTTTAATTAGTGGTTTCTGTAAATTCTTCCTGTATCAGTCCTTACTATGTATAGTGGTGCCTTACAGAAATAGGAAGCTAACATTTTCTTGATACTATGAATAATACTAGTATCTTGATTTAATGATGGTTAAGTAAACAGTATAACATAGTATAACATTTCTAAAAGAGAATGGAAAGTATTCCTCTAGACATTATATCTGAATCAGTATGAAAAATTACTTGGATTTACGTGAGTGCACTTGGTCCAACACTAAAGTTTGCTCTTTTACTCAAAAGCAGAAAATTAACTGCCAAGTTTCAGCTTGGAGTGGCTTTTTATAGCCCAGTTAAATCTACTGCTAAGGAGTTATATTATGGAAATAGATTTAATTTAGTGGCACTTAAATAGTGAAAGTCTTTAATACCTAAGTCACTTCTCACTTTGATCAATTGTCAATCAGCTATACACAGCAGGAATTTACCAGGATGTAAAATTTTCTGTAGGTGGCTTAGATCATTAAATTATTTGTGTTTTATTAATAATCCTGCTGAAGCGGGAAGATACCTACCTATTCCACTTCTGTAAGTTGCTGAGTAATCTTTTCAGAATACCTTGTTGTATCTTTTGTGGAAATTGCAGCTTGACCAATTTCTTCCTATGTGCTGTATTTCTGAAGCGAAGTTAGTGCTCTCAAAGTATTTGTAATGGGTTATATTTATTCATAGAAGTATGTTAAAACTACCGAGGGTACAAAAATTAAAAAAAAAAGGATATAAATAATAAAAAGAAATTATAAAACAGCATGTTGACAGGGGAACAGAGCTTTGGAGTGAACTCTATTGTAGTTTGAGATGAAAAAGATTTGACTTCGTCACAGTATTGACTGAGACAATTTAGGGAAAATGTTCGTGTCTCTTCTAAACTCTTCTTGTATTCTTGATGGAATGGCCTGTGACAATGAGAGGCCACTGGTCACATGGCTTGATTGTGGAGAACAAATTGATGAATATTTGCAAATCCTTTTTCTTGGCTACACTTTCTTGTTGTTGGAGTGATATAAACTGTGTAAACATGTACATTTGCATCTCTACACATTGCAACTTTCTTCTATGCCAGCAATTTATTAAATTCACTTAGGCTTCTAATAGCTCTGGGAATGTGAACAAAATGTTATTCCCAGAGGCTTATTGTAAAATGTCTTGCAAACGTAGATTTATAAGTATTCGTATAGATCAAATTTATGTAAGCTTTCTTAAATTTTGTATACGTAACTTTAAAATACTAATCTCAAGATGTAACTGCATAAATAATTATGTATAGTTCAGTGAAAGTTCTGAAAAATAAGAATGAGGAAACTTAAAAAGTTGATCAGTTTTTGGTAGTGATCTTCTATGTCCTCATGTTTGGATTCTGGATTTTAAAGAGGAGGCAATAGTAAGGCAGGAGACACTCGCAAGGAATATAGGAATTGATTTGCTAAAGCTTGCTTTATCTCTTGGAAAAGACTTCTACAAAAATATCTGTAGGATTAGGATTTAAACACATGTATGGATCTCTGAAAAAGTACTGTTGACACATGACTTCATGTATGTTAAGGCATAGTTTGTTTGATGATTAGCACAGTTAATTAAATCACCATAGGCAATGTGAACTGTCATCCAAACAAAATACAATTAAATGGAGTGTGGTTTAAGTCCTCTTTTTAGATCATTGACTTAACATCCTGTAATGATATTTATTGACCTATTATGTATATTGCATAGGTACTTAATATGCAAGATAGCAATCAATGTTTTATTTGCGTGTGTAATCTGTTTTTATGCTATTGAGCAAGTAGAGTATGAGTAGTTAAACTAGTCATAATTATGTACTATATAGAAACAATCTGAATATCAAATCTTTTAATATTTAATATAATGGCCAGTAGACTTAGCTGGCACCGAGTAGCTATTGGGTCAAGCTAATTATGTACAGAACTACTCATTTGTATTTTATTTACTTGAGTTTGACTAAATTTTGGTACTGGTACTTGTTACTAATTAACTCTGTTTAGAGTAGTGAATTGTTCTCCATCTATGGTCTGGCTGATAATCATAGTTTTACATTAAATAGGATCTTTCAATTTAACTTTTGTCACAGGAGGTGGATGACTTTAATTCATCCTGTTATCCTAATAATCCATCCGCCCTACAGAGGTGGGCCCAAGCCAACCTCATGCAGTTCAACAAGGCCAAGTGCAAGGTCCTACATCTGGGTCGGGGCAATCCCAAGCACAAATACAGGCTCAGCGAGGAATGGCTGGAGAGCAGCCCTGAGGAGAAGGACCTGGGGGTGATGATTGATGAGAAGCTCGACATGAGCCAGCAATGTGCGATTGCAGCCCAGAAGGCCAACTGTATCCTGGGCTGCATCAAAAGAAGTGTGGCCAGCAGGTCAAGGGAGGTGATTCTGCCCCTCTACTCCGCTCTCGTGAGACCCCACCTGGAGTACTGCATCCAGCTCTGGAGTCCCCAGCATAAGAAGGACATGGACGTGCTGGAGCGTGTCCAGAGGAGAGCCACGAGGATGATCCGAGGGCTGGAGCACCTCTCCTATGAGGAGAGGCTGAAAGAGTTGGGGCTGTTCAGCCTGGAAGAAGAGAAGGCTCCAGGGAGATCTTATTGCGGCCTTCCAGTACCTAAAGGGGACCTACAGGAGAGCTGGGGAAGGACTTTTTACTAGTGCATATAGTGATAGGATGAGGGGTAATGGCTTCAAACTGGCAGAGGGCAGGTTTAGATTAAACATTAGGAAGAAGTTTTTCACTTTAAGGGTGGTGAGGCACTGGAACAGATTGCCCAGAGAGCTCATTGAAGCCCCATCCCTGGAGGTGTTCAAGGCCAGGCTGGACGTGGCCTTGGGCAACCTGATCTCGTGGGAGGTGTCCCTGCCTATGGCAGGGGGGTTGGAACTTGATCTTCAAGGTCCTTTCCAACCTAAACCATTCTATGATTCTATTTTAATGTCCAATAAATGCACTTCCACTTTTGTTACTTATTCCATGCTTTGATTTTCCTGTTATCCTTGTACGAAGAGTATATATTTTGTCTTCTTTCTTTCTTTTCTCTGTTTCTTTTCTTGTACTAGTTTCTTCCACCCACCCACCATGTATAGTTGAGTTTTTAAATTTGTCAAGCTCTTTGATACATGCCGCTTTTCAATGTATTTCTACAGACTTGCTCTTGGTTCCTGATTTTAAGTCTTTCGAGTTATAGTTGCAATGGTGCTTATGGTCCTTCTTTGTTGAAAGAAGCAGTGCCTAGACATCTTAAATCCTACTGTATCATCTCCTTCAATACCAGGAGTGTAATTCATATTTTAAATGTTATGTTAGCTTAAGTTATTTTTATTTTCTTTACAGTTTTCAAAGGCTTGACTTAGCTTATATTACTGCTTAACTTTACCAAAGCCTGATTGAATCATGATTTTTTTTTTTTCTTCCTATGTATTAGGATTAGCATTGGTTTGTTATATAGTTGAAGTTTCTTGTTATATTTATCTCCTTTTTTTCTTCTCATATAACAGCAGAAACAGTGCACATCTTACTGATTAGTTAAAAGTTTACGTTCTGGCTGGTGCAAAGCATCTCAGTGTCTGGAGTGTTTTCTTGCCTTAAAGGTATCCATGTGAGCATTTTCCTTTTTCTTTGCCTCCTGGTTGTGTATATGGAATAGCACTGAATTTGTGAGAACATTGTAGAGAACTTCTAAAGTTTCAGTTGTTAAAAATGAAAAAAAATCTGTCAGCTGAGTCTCTTGTTGAATCTCAAAGAAGCTTTCAAAGAATTGCCCTTTTTCAAAATGCTTGTCATCTTCCAGTATATTTCAAAAGAAGACAGTGCATCTTTAAAAACAATTTTTTAAAAGCTTTTTGAAATCCAGTCATTGGATATCACCTCGCTGGCTTATGGATTTTCATGCTTGAACATGTTCTAGATACAGCTGGCCTTGAGGCTGCTGTGCTTAGCTGTCACTGTTTTCTTTTTCCCTGAGAGAAGTTAAGTGAAACAGCTGGTGTAAATGTTATGTGAAATCACAGAGACTTTCATTTGGCTAGAATCAGGTTACACCACCACCACCCCCCCCCCCCAAAAAAAAAAAAATCCTAGCTCCTAAGTGTTCAACACAAATTATTTTGATAGAGCTAGGTGTCCAGAAGAACAGAAACTTGTAGCAGTGGGATGTAACAAGCTAATTCAGTTTTATTTAGGTAATGGTTGAAGTGATAACTGTTGTACAAGGGGGTAGTTTAGCATTGAATTTTCTCTTTTTTTTTTTTACTATTTCTTTAAATGATATGACCCCCCCCCCCGCTTACTACTAATCCTAAAAAACTTTCAGGGTTTATCTGCAAATTCTTACATAGGAAGTTTAAAAGTTTTATTATTCTTTGTCTCTTATGGCCTAAGTAATAGGCCATTTCACTGAACCTTTTTAAAATTAATTTTTGGTCCTATAAGATTAGATGTATTAATTCTATAGAAAATTAATTCCTATTTAGTGATTTCTATGCTTCTGAGAGGGATAAGTATTATGTACCCTATCATGTAACCTTGGCTGGCTGCTAGGTGCCCACCTGGCTGCTCTCTCTAGCTGCTACCAGCTCAACAGAACAGGGCAGGGAAAATAAGATGAAAAAGTTCATGGGTCAGGATGAATACAGTGAGATTGCTTACCAGTAACCATCATGGACAAAACAGACTTGACTGGTGAAGATAAATTTAATTTATTGCCAATTAAAAATAGAGCAGGATAGTGACAGATAAAGACAAGATAAAGATAGATAAAGACAAAACTAAAGACACCTCCCCAACCCTTTTTCTTTCCAGACTCAACTTTACTCCTTCATTTCCGACTCTTCTACTTTCCCCCTTCCCCGTTGAGTAGGGTGGGGGAGATGAGGAAAAGGGGTTGTGGACAGTTCATAACCCTTCATCTCTAACATCCTTCCTCACACTTTTTCGCCTGCTGCAACGTGAGCCCTAACCAAGGGATGCAGTCCTTCATAAATGTCTCCAATGCTGGCCCTGCCTATGGGCTGCAGTTCAAGAACTGCTCCAGCATAGTCCCTTCTCATGAGGTAGAGTCCTTCACGAACAGACTGCTCCAGTGTGGGTCTCCTGTGGGGTCACAGGTCCTGCCTCGAGCTTGCTGCAGCCTGGGCTCCTCTCCACAGGCTGCAGCATGAGTATGTGCTCTGACTTGGTCCTCTATGGGCTGCAGGAGGAATCTGTCATCTTCTCTATGGGCTGCAGGGGAATCTGCTCCAATGCCTGGAGTACATCCTCCCTCTCCTCTTAAAAGCTTGATGGCATGTCAGTTGGACATACCAGCTGGACAGTTCTTAATAGATGAGTTTCAGTCTTTGAATTATTTAATAGTGTGCTCCAAATGGGACTATATCACCCTGTTCTAATGAAATTTCTGCTGCAGCTGATCTGATCTGACAGCTATCCACCACTGGAAGGGGGAGTTTGTTCCCCAGTTCCCTTAGTTCCTTTCCTTTCCCTTCAGGTAGCTTTGATGCTTGTCACATGCATTTCAAAACTAATTAGGCTTGTGTTTCTGAGTTGGTGAATTTGGTTGGTCCCGCAAAGCATCTGATGTTTTCATACTTACTTGGGTGGAGGGGGGAGCAAGTCTTCCTCCCACTATGATGAGCAGTTTAAATGATTTTAGCTATGGTATATAACATTATTCCATATAAAAGCTAGAATGGACGATCTATTTCAAAACAGCAAGAGGAGTGAACTTGGTTATGTCTTCTCTGTGTTTTTGAGGAGTCCTAGACTTACTATCATGGTGGTTCGTTAAGAAATATAATGGGGATAAAGGTGGCGTCATATTTTCCTGGGAGTATTAGGAAAAATTACTTCAATGAGTTTTGTTTCATCCCAGCTTTCTCATTATCTTTTTTTACTACAACTGCAAGTACTTAGCACTTAGTTCAGCTGCTGTGTATGTGTAGGTACAGAGAAGATGAGAGAAGCTGAGCTGGCTTTTCTGTAGCTATTGAACTGCATTGCATATCGTGCCTGTTGAATTACGTCTGATTATGTCCATTCTACTCATATTTTCCCATTTCCCCTAAAGTAGAGATGTGTTACGCTGTATGGACTCTTTAAAAAATATTTAAATGTCAACGTTAACTTTGTTTAGTAAAAGATTAGCGAAGATGAAGCAGTATCTGTGAATTAGGTTGTCACTGTAAAATGTAGACTGAAGAACAGAAAACATGTTGGGGATATTTTTTTGGGGCTGGGTGGATGACTATGTTTCATGTTCAGTTCTACTTCAGTGTAGAATGACCTTTGCTTGGGCCAGTAAGTCTCAATTATGGCAAGTTACACCTTGTTATAGAATGTTCTTCTAGCCCATCTTTTCTTGTGGATGCTGTTTGATTTTTATTTATGATGTTATAGTTCTGAGAAGTTTGAAGTGTACATAGATCCTCCTTGTATAGGAAGTCAGTAGGAAGAAAATGCCTGACTTGGAATTCACAGTTCAGGAAAGTAGTGGCTGTAAGGAAGTGGTTCAAACGTTTAAATAAATAAAATTTCTTTTGCCTTGATATTTTTATTTATTGCCTTTGGGTTTTTGATTACATTCTTGACTTGTAACTGACTTGGTACACTCTTTTTCTAAAATTCTGATTATCCCAACACATGCTGTCTAGTTTTTCTTCACTGCCTTCTGTGTTAAGTGCTTTTATGTAAAGCTTTCAGTTCAGATTGCTTCTCTACAGCACTGGAACTTTGCATAGCTTAGGATGGATTAGGTGGCAGTCTGCATTTGCATCAGTTTAAAGGGGCTGAGAAACCAAGTAACTGAGTTGTTTTCATAGTTGGAATTTAGGAGGAAGATACCATTGCTTATCTGCAGTCTTTTGCTTAAAACCTTGGCTTTATGGCATAGAGGAAAGACTTCCATTTGGTCTGCTCTGCTCCTTTCCCTACTTCATTTTCTATCTGCTGCTTGTCTGGCGGTCTTGGTAAATTAAAATTAGTGATATGTAACACTTCAACAGCACTGCTGTTTAGACTTTTGGGGAAACTGTGCTCTATTTAATCAATTGGAAAACACAAAGTTCACTTCAGGTGTCTGTTCTCCGAGAGTCTGAAATCCCAGGCTGGCTGGGATTTATTCTTACCATGCAGTGGTAACAGTTCATACAATAAGATAAGAAGATTCTTGGTTGCATCTCCAAGTGTGAAGATCAAATACATTCAGGAATGAGGGGTTTTAGCTTTTCTGTTGTATACTTCTTGAAAGTTGTATTGTAGGATAGGACAAACTACCTGAATATCAACCATTGCTGTCTGCCACAATACAGACTACTGAAAACAATCAGAATCTTTTGTCCAGTTTTTGTTTGTTTGTATGGGTTTCGTCTGTATATTTCTAGTTGAATTTTGTATGTAAAAGTGGGACAGGTAAGGTAAACATAAACTACCTAAACAACGTTTACTTCTTAATTTCTTTCCACAGTTTTAAAATCGTGAAACCATGGCTCATTCAAAGACGAGAGCCAACGATGGAAAAATCACATATCCTCCAGGAGTCAAAGAAATCTCTGATAAAATATCTAAAGAAGAGATGGTGAGAAGACTAAAGGTTAGTAAGCAAGTAACTGTTTGCAGATTGAAGTGTCTTGTATACACCATTCAGTGATCCTATTACTGTATTTTCTATCTGAAAGGATTATTTTCTTTTTCTTTTGGGCTTTAGCTTTTCTATGCTCAGAGGAGGAACTAGTTGGCTATTCTGCCTTCGGTTCTACCACTTTGTTGAAGTAACTTGTCCAAAAATGTTTAAAGAAGTTACAAAAATCACAAATGGAAAAAGCTATATTAATTTCAAATACTACTTAAACTTTATTTCAGCTCCTAGAGTAGGTCAGTACTTCTTAGAGAAGAAAATACTGGAAAACAGTGTCATAATTCTTAAAATGATATGGATACATCAGAATACGCTTCTTTTATGCATTTGTGCTCTTTGAGTTGATTATAAAACCCGCTTTTACTCGTTATTTTAGCCTGTATCGTAATGAAAGTCTTTGATTATACTACGTATTTCCATCTCCTGATTTTCTTTACCACTTTATTTGGCCTAACTCTAGAGGAAGGTTGGAGAGATTTGGGGGATAATTGCGTTATTATGGTTTTGTATTTATCCATGTTCTCTCACAAAAAGGCAGGCCTGTTAGTATTGTGCAGAAGGAATGCCTGCAACTTGGGTTTGCCCTGTGAAACAGGAGGGAACAGATGTGAGAGAGGAACCTTAAGTATTCTAACAGCTGGAGGAGCTTAATTTGGAGTTTGTTTTCTTAAGACGTAGTTTTCAGTCAGTTGGAACTACTGGTAAATGAACCAATAAAAAAACAATAAAACCCCAAAACCGCAAGGATTCCTTCCCTTCTCCTTTCCCCCAGTAACCTGTCTGTGCTTCAGGAACTGGGCTGAGAGACTTTAGTCAGTATAGTGCATTCTATGATGTTGAACAGAAGACGACATTTATAACTTTATGTATGAGTGACTTCTAACAGAAAAAATGATTTGTTAACACTTGCCTATTTTTTTCAGCTTGTGAAAACGCACACAGTTCTCTGCTGATACCTTTTCTCCTATAGTTTCACTTCATTTTTGGCCCTGAATGTCGAGTCCCTTCTGTTCTGACATCTTGATCTGTATTGCAGGAGAAGTGTACTTTGCGGGATGTCCTGTATTTCTTGATAGCTCTTTATTCTGGCTGTGCATTCATCAGTACACAGGCAGGGAGAAAACATGGTGTTTCTTTTATGGAGGATTGGATGATCTAGACAGTATAAACACACTTTCAGCTGCTAAACAACAATAGTTGATAAATAAGTGAACTATTTGCCTCTTCATTTCCCTGACGGCCAAATTCTTATAAGGGAAGAAGCACTTCTCTGTGGATTTTATTTTAATTTACACAAGCAGATAGTCCGCTGTTTGTTAATGACAATATATTCATGTAAATACAAACTATTGGGAAATCTGAGAATAACATGGAAAATATGTGCAGTGAATTTATATATTCGCATAACTTACCTGAAATTTTATGCATTTCTGATTCATGGCATCTCCAAGCTATAGTAGATTTGGAAAGGAGCTAAATACTAAATGGTCGGAGTTACGAACTAGCACTGGAAACAGTAAGGAGGTGATAAACATTTGGAAATGATGAATAGTGTGAGAAGGGCTTTATTTTTTTTGTAGTTTCTCTTCGTACACAAGAGCCAAGACATCATCTAATGAGAAATATTAATTTTAGACCAGCAGTCTGATAACATACTTTTCTGTGAGTTATAGAACTAAATTCCAAAGCTTATTACCGTAGAAAGATGTAGAGGCCAGAAAAATTGAATAGGGTAAGAAGTACAGGCCACATTAGGAAGATGAAGCTCCAGGAGTATTAATCATGGTGGTCTGGGTGTGATTTCAAGCTCAGGGATCCTCTAACCTGTTGCTTTGCAGGAAGCTAGAAAGGCATGCTAGGAGAACTAGTTTGTTTTTCTTGGTTTTTCCTTAAACACTGGCAGATTGCTCTGGAGACAAGATGACTGATTTTTGTTGTCCTGACCAGTATGGAAGTAATGTTGTCAGGGAAGAGAAGCTGAAGGTTCATTTCTAGAGTAGAGAAAAACCTTTCTTCACTTCCATAGAAGTGAAAACAATTTTGTGTTTTTAAATTACTTTAATAGTGTGTAAGGGCACTAGTGCACTTCAAATGGCTCATCTTGTGTCTGACTGGGGAAGACTTTATTTTTCTGTTAACGGAAATGATATGTGTGTGTAAGCTACTATGCTTCTGTGCCTTTTACTAAATGATTGTAATATGCTTGAAGACTTTACAGCTGCCACAATCCTAATTATGTAGAAGTCCTTCCTTCCTTCCTTTTTTTAAAGTAGGATTTGTTGCTACCTGACTGATCATAGTAAACCTTGGTGGTGGGGTTAAATAAAACAAACCATAGCAAAGTAAAATAATTTGTAGTGGTGTAGAGTTGTATGTTGGGTTTTGTTTGTTTGTTTGGGGGAATTTTTTCATTTGTTTTGGTTTTTGGATTTATTTATTTTTTTTTAAGGAACTTAACTGACATTATTGTTATTGAAAAATATCTCTTCCTGCACTGGAGAAATAGATGGGAGTTTTGACTTCAATTCTCAGGATTGTGTAATTAAGTCTTTATTACCATTTTGTTAATTTTAACAAGAGTTGAACTCAAAATAACTCTGCCTCTGTGATTCAAATAAGAAATCGGAGCAAAGCATAATTACATTGTTTTGCCAATAGGTTTTTCTCCTCCAAACAGTTTTTTAAATACAAGAATTCTCACCAACTAGCAGTTACTAATTATGGCTTTTCTTGCTCTTGGTTCTATTAAGGGTGTTAAATGCTGGGTGTCCCAGACCTTTTTTTTTTCCTTTTTCTGCTATAGCTTTAGTGTGCTGGATCCTAATAATGCTAATGGACATTTTAGTCCTGTTGGACAACATACATGCTTCTGGGCTGCACTGGATTTGTATATGCTTCCGCTGAAAGTGTGTGCTATGCTTCTGGGCAGCACAGGGTATAAACTAGTAGAGAAAAACCTGAAATTGAAAGACAATAGAGGGAAAATAAAATGTAACCCAAAATCCCTTGGGGAGAAATGAATATTTTAAGTAAAGTGTTGCAGTTTTCTAAATTTTTCAGTGAATGGCTGTAAGAGTGAATGCTGTTGTATTTTTTTTGAATTGGTCAACTTGATTTGGTTTCTCAAAAAGATAAGTGAAGTACTGCAGCCAGGCTTTCAGTAACCCTGCTGAGACTGTGTGTTGGGACAATTGATGGAGGACTTAACTTGGTCCTTCCTGTACCCTGAAAAATAAGACGCTGGTTACTCAAATAAGTACTACTGTATTGCTAATAATGCTTCTGATAGAAGTTGCATACAACCAGAAAAGGCGCTTTCCATAATGACCCTGTTACACACAGCACTTAATTTTATGTACTGATGTTTGTCTCTCTTTTCAGATGGTTGTGAAAACTTTCATGGATATGGACCAGGATTCTGAAGAAGAAAAGGAGCTCTACCTAAATCTTGCTTTACATCTTGCTTCAGATTTTTTCCTCAAACATCCTGATAAGGATGTACGTTTGTTGGTAGCATGTTGTCTTGCTGATATTTTCAGAATTTATGCCCCTGAAGCTCCGTACACTTCACCGGATAAACTAAAGGTAAATTGAATTAGTCTCTTTTTCCACGACAGGTTTTTTAAATGAATGATTGATATAATCAACTAACCTTTTCTTTTTTTTTTTCCCCCCTTTATTTCTGGTTCAGCCTAAGCAATCCAAAGTTTTCACTTGATTCTGGAATAGGGGTGTTTGATCAGGTCAAATGTACTATATGTGACTTTATCTGATGAACATCTTTCGATAACTTGTAAAGTTTGGATTTATATTGAAAATAAATATTTTATTGAACTGTCATTGGGATTTGCAGATAGTGTTCTGTTACTTTAGAAATATTGATATGCCTATAGCTTTTATCATAATCTCTTGCATGATAGCGAATCCCTTCATTGGGAAAATACCCCTGCTGTTTCCAATTAAAGTACCAAGAGATGATTACTGTATTTTTATAGATAAGGGCTCCGTTGAAATGAAGAAAAAGCATTTTTGTCCAGACAGTAATGATTTCTGATGTGAATTGGAAAATTCTGTGATCACAAACATCACTGATCCCACTAGATGGAGATGGTTGATAGAGAAATGCCAGGTTGAAAAGGCAGTGCTATCTGCCCCATTTGTTTCAGAAGAAATAAATTTTAGATTGTTTTGTGTCTTTTTTTTTCTTTTTAAATAGAAATCTAACTTTCTAACTCACAAAATCAAAATACTTCCCTTACACAGTTTGAATCTAGAGTGATGAACCAAGTCTTACAGAAAATCTTGCAGGGGAAAATAACACTGAAAACTGTGTACTTAAATTTGTCTGCATGATTTAAAAGTGTATATGTGTGGGCGCTTTTGTTTTGGTTTGCTTTTTGTTTGTTTTTTCCACAGTAGGATAAAAAGATGGTTGTGGTGGAAGGTATATCTATTGCGATTCAAGAAGAAATCACTGTTTCTGATCTAGTGTTTGCACCAGAAGTGCTTCATAAGTAGGGCAAACATTACAGTTTCAACTGTAGTACATCCTTTGTTACCAGACATGCTGGAGAGGTACCTAGGGATTTCTTTTAGCTGTATTTTCTTAATTCTGAATTGTTGCGCCTCTGATTACACACTATCTAGTTACGTTACCTATTGATTACACCATCTTCAGCTGGAGACAAACATTAGCTTTCTTTACTGTGCTATATTTAAGTCTGGTTTAATTGAGGCATCACAATTTCTACTTCGGTTTTGAGTACATGTCTTCCTTTGCTTGTTAGGCTTAGGTTTTTTCCTCTATTTCTGTGTTGGACTTACAAATTATAATATTCCTCCTTACAGAATTTGACCTATCAAATGGTTCTAAGCTTCAGATTTTATAGTATGTAATACTGGAAGGTTTACATTACTGATCTCATACTTGCAGTCTGAGCATACTACTAGCACTTGGATAGAGCTCTGAACAGACTAGGAACTTCCACTATCAACATTCAATTCTGAAATCTGTGCAGATTTCAAAATTCAGTTTCTTGATACAGATTTTTAAACACATTTTGAGAAATAAAGACAGGACAAACAATAGAGACCTTTGCCTAGGGCTATTGAGGTAGGGTTTTGCAAACCTGTTTCTGCTGAACACAACTTTTGTGGTTGCAGGAAAAGCTCTGATACAAATGTTGAAGAGTTCCCTCTACTTTATAACAAAGAGCTAAGAGGAAGAATGCTTCCTCTTGGGTTATATCTTGGCACTGTCTTTACCCGGTATTTAATATCATATCCATACTGCAGCTTTAAGTCTCTTGTAGTTTGTTTTGCCATCTTTAACTTTGATGCTAAGGGAAGTGCTGAAAATGATAATTTCCTGAGAGGGGAAAACTTAAATCTTTTTTTTTTTTCCCCTTGCTCCACACTTTTTAACTTAAGCATCATGCAAGTGAGATACTGAGAGAAAGGATCAGAATTTCAGGTTTCCCTCTTCTATGTCTGTCATCAGTATAACTCTTACATTCCTCCCTAAGTGTTGAAAGAGATCTGACAACAGGGATGGAAAATGCCACGAGTAGGCTAAAAGCGGAACTGGAGCACGATTGAGGGATGTTATTCTGCCCCTCTACACTGCTCTCATAAGACCCCACCTGGAGTACTGCATCCAGCTCTGGAGACCCCAACATAAGAAGGACATAGATCTGTTGGAGCGGGTCCAGAGGGGGGCCATGAAGATGATCAGAGGGCTGGAGCACCTCTCCTATGAGGACAGGCTGAGAGAGTTGGGGTTGTTCAGCCTGAACAAGAGAAGGTTCTGGGGAGACCCTATAGCAGCCTTCCAGCACTTAAAGGGGGCCTACAGGAAAGATGGGGAGGGACTCTTTATCAGGGAGTGTAGTGAAAGGACAAGGGGTAACAGTTTTAAACTGGAAGAGGGTAGATTTAGATTAGATATTGGGAAAAAAATTTTCACTTTGAGGGTGGTGGTGAGGCACTGGAACAGGTTGCCCAGGGAAGTTGTGGAGGCCCCATCCCTGGAAGTGTTCAAGGCCGGGCTGGATGAGGCTTTTAGTAACCTGGTCTAGTGAGAGGTGTCCCTGCCCATGGCAGGGGGGTTGGAACTAGATGATCTTTAAGGTCCCTTCCAACCCAAACCAGTCTATGATTGCTCTTCTGGGATCTGAAAACTTAAGTCCCTTGCAGTCCAGGGAAAGCCTAGAGCTCAAATCTAACTTTCTGAGGGAAAGATATTCTAATCGCTGCTGTGTGTCAAAGAAAACCACTTGGACAAGTGGACTGTCTGCCTGACTTGGCTGAAATGGATATGTTTAAGTGTGTATATCGTAGCAGAACTTCAACTATCTAAATGTGTTCTGTGGTGAAAGCTATGGCTATGATGCTTACTGAAGCCATTATGTGGTTAATTGGTATCAAGGCAACAATCCACAAAAAATATTTCAACATTCTTCCTAAAGTTGAAGTATAAGCACTTTTGTTTTTAGAGTCTGGATTCTAATGTAGACTTCCTTTATGGAGTCTGATGTGAAACCATATTATCCAATTTGTGAAAGTGTTCCAGTTTCTTAGCTGCAGCTAAAGTTTATTTTATCCTGTGTTTTGTATTTATAAATACATGTTCAAATAGTATATTCTGTATGCTCAGAAAAGGGAAAAACTTTGGGTTTTATTACACTAACTATTTAAAATTAGCGAGTGCTTCTGAGTTGAGTCTGTCTTGCTTCCTTTAAAACGGGAATTGGAATAAATAAATAAAATTAGGAGTAAGTTGTTATTTTTTCAAACTATGCCATTATTATTTGTGAAGCATTCAGATGCTAGACATATTGTACATGTATGCTATTCATTAATGTATGTATTCATATACAATACAGTGATGTGTACTTTATAAAAATTAGGAAAATTAGTTTTAGTCTCAATAGGGTCTTTGAATCACATTCACTAAATAAGTGTTGCATACTGAGCTGCAGGATAAAAAGTAAAGATACTTTGTTAAATGAACTGATTAAGATTCATCTGTACGAGTAAAGTTTAACAGAATAATTGTACCTTGGGCATGAGTTCTAAGACGAAGTATTTTTTATATTTGGCATCGGTCATTCTCTTGGATGCTCCCTTTCTTCTTTAACTGAATCTTATCCTTCACTGGGACCCAGTTTGTATGTTTTTTTAATTTCACAGCACCTTCTGTACTAGTTTTTCAGATGGTGGAACTCATTTTTGGTGGTCTGATGGCCTACTAGGGGTTCAGGCACTAGTTCTTAAGGAGGGATTCTTCAGACTAGCTTCTGCTTGTGGACTGAATGCTCTTTCGTGGTTGGAGTCCATTAGATGTGTCCTTTGAACTGTGTCTTTTGGTTTAATTTCAACTAAAGAGTCTAGTTTATGTGCTCTGTAACTGATCTGAAGTGTCAACCAGTGATTCTTCTGATCATCCTTACTTAACACTTCAAAGGCATAATCTTGATCCAAATTCAAACATTATTGTAGCTGTATCTCTGAACAATGTGCTTGCTCTGCTTTTTTTGCCAAGAGATGGTGACGTCACGTGTAATCTAATCCTTGTTTTTACCTAGAACCACGGTAAGTGCTCAGCTTAATGATTAAGGCTTGATTTTGTTGTTGTGGCGTTTTAAAAACATTAAAAAACAAACAAACAAAAAAGGAACCTCATTCTCATCTTTTGTCCTTCTCGTTGTTTTTGGGGGAGTGAGGGGAAATGGTCCTTTGAAAACATCATAGAAAAGCTTTCTAGACTATTTCTGGGATAATTTTTTCAGGGTTAACTGTAAGGCTTTCTTGTCTTTATTATGGCAACTTTATACCTTTTGGAATTTATTTGATTTATACCTATGTTGTTAGATGAAACATTATACAGTTGAGGTTGTGAACACTGTTTCTGGTGATATGTACTTCTGAATCTTTTGATTTAATATAGTGGTTATGAATTTCCAGCTGTTAATTATCTGAATGTAAAAAGCATTTGAAAAAGACACCTTCCTGTGTGATTCTATTCTGTTCATAATGACCTGTTTGTTCCCTCTAACCTGCTTGAATTTATTTTGTGTGAGACTTCTTCTGAAGAAGTCTTCTGGTGCTGAAAGTTGATGAAGCAGGAGAAACTTGGTTTATTGTTTTTTTTGCAAGAGGTGTGATCTGTGTCAGTAGCATGATGACTGAGAGATGCACAAACAATACAGTGTGAACATGTAATAATACTCTCCAGAAAGCTGCAGTTGCCTACTGCTTTTTTTTCCCCCCCTTCTGTTAAAACCTATTGCAATATGAAGTAAAAATGTAAAATTCATTGTCCTTCTGAATAATCTTTTGACTTCTGCAAGATGTCAACCAGTTGCAGCTCTGTTTGTCAAGTTGATTGTGTTTTTTTGGAAAAGGAAAACTTTTGCTTCGTTAGAAAAAGGTTACTTCCTCTACCCTTTGAAGAAACATGAAGCATTTTAAAATTACTCCTTGACATTCTCCATGACTCTTTTGTAGATCATCTTCTTCTGGACAGTGAAGTAGTGTGTCTGTCATTTCTGCATATTTTGTAGTGATTAAAAAACTTAATTATTTTAATTTGAAAGTTTCATTGCAGTTGATTCAATAACTCACTTCTTTCTTTTCAGGATATATTTATGTTCATAACAAGGCAACTTAAAGGTTTAGAAGATACAAAAAGCCCCCAGTTTAATCGATATTTTTATTTGCTTGAGGTAAGCTTCATAACTTATTTCATAGTAACTGTTAAGTGTAATTTTTCAACTGAATCTTGTGTTAACTACTGCTTTTATTTTTTCCTGTGCACACAGAACATTGCTTGGGTCAAGTCTTATAACATATGCTTTGAATTAGAAGACAGCAATGAGATTTTTACACAGTTGTACAGAACGCTGTTTTCAGTAATAAAGTAAGTATTGTCACTGTCAGTTATAATATATTATTGTATGGTTGAGGTCAGGTGTTTCTAACCTAGGTGTTCAGTCTGTCGTGTGACTTCTAGTGTTAATGAGCTTAATTTTGTAATTCAGTTTAACTACAGGTAGCAGTATAAATATAACAAGCTGTCAGGTTTGCTTGTTTTAATTAAACAAGACACACTGCAAATCATCTTCCTTTTTTCTAAGAAACTTACTTTGATTGTCTTTTACTGGGTTTATTTTATTCTGTTCTTGAAATTTAATGGTGCAATATGCAATTCTAAGGAATTTGGAGGATTATTGCTCTAAAATTGTGAGTCAGAAAATAGTGGACACTGGAAGGTACTGCTAGAGATCATCTAGTCTGCCCCTCTTGCTCAAGCCAGGTCAGCTAGAGCAGATTACCCAGGACTGTAGCCACTTGGATTTTGAGTATGTTCAAGGATGGAGACTCTATGGCCTCTCTGGGCAGCCTTCTAGTGCTCAATCACCCTTACATTTTAAAAGTTTCTTATTTTTAAACGGTATGTGCTGTATTTCACCTTGTGCCCATTACCTCTTGTTCTGTCATTGGACACCACTGAGAAGAGCCTCACCCTGTTGTCTTTACTCCCAAAATTAGGTATTTAAACTTAATGATAAGTTCTTCCCTAAGACACATCTTTTTGAGTCTTAAAAAAAAAAGGTGTCAGATCTCTCAGCCTCTCCTTTTATGCGAGCTGCTCCAGTCCCTTAATCATCTTTGTGGCCCTTTGGTGGTGGGATGTCTGTGTCTCTCTTGTGCTGGGAAGCCTAGAGCTGGACACAGCACTCCAGTTGAAGTCTCGCCAGTGTTGAATAGAGGGGACAGATGTTCTAATACAGTATCTTCTAATGGTAGGGGCAGATACTCTTTTGCTACAATCGTAAATGGAGAGGGCATGAGATTCAATAACACTTTGGAAAGTGGTATATGCAGCTGCAAAACAAGTATTTTGAGAAAACTTGTGATTTGTTTATTAAATTCCTTGTTTGATATCACCACAGGGAGTACTCTGAATGGAAGTTTTACTTTATATGAATATTACACTGAGAATTCTTGTTTTTAATTTCAGCAACGGTCATAACCAAAAAGTACACATGCACATGGTTGATCTAATGAGCTCTATCATTTGTGAGGGAGATACTGTGTCGCAGGAACTTTTGGATACAGTGTTAGTTAATCTAGTGCCAGCACATAAGGTAAGACTTAATAGTGGCTTAATTTTTTTTGTAATTGTGATTTATTGGATGTATGTATTCAGATATTTAGATTTCATTGAGAGATTAGCTGTAGCAAATGTATTCCTATTACTTGGATCTTTTTTAGCAAATAAATAATTTTTAATAACCAGAAAATTCAGTAGGGTTTCATTGCTTTGATTCACTTGCAATCCGTGATCAGTATCAGCGGCCATAATAATCTAAAAGCTTTAACATCATATGAATTTATACACAGGTTTTTTCATATACACTCAATACCAGTGGAACTTAATATAAAAGATACATGTATCCTTTGGAAAGTTTTTAATTAGTGTAGTGCTGTATCAACAGTTCAAACTAATGTGCTGCCCTAAGTAGGAGGGAAAAAGTTGTTATTACTGATGATTTGTAGTTGGCTCTGTTTTATTTCAGAAGTGTTGACTTGGTGTTATTGAAAGCACATTGGTATCTTCTTGATGCAGCCATACAACTAACTATGCTCTGAAATGGTGCTCCCTGAAGAGCCCAAGTGATGGCTGTCTTTCCTTAACAAATAGTGTTTTGTCATTTAATAAAAAAATTATCTAGGAAATGTGTACTTTGCTGGATTTTTTTGTTGGCAGTTCTGGTTGTCATCTGACAGCTTTTTTGTTTCGTTTTTTTGAAATGTGTTCAGGAAAGGGCTAACTTTTTAGAAACTACAGTAAGGTTAAGTGGGCGTTTGTTTTTTGCGTTTTTTTTGGTTTGGTTTTTGGTTTTTTTGAAACAGTGGTGTACCTGAAGACACTGAGTAGACTTTTCATAAGGCACTCAAGTAGCACAGCACAGTATGCCTTACCACAAGCCATCATTTTTCAGTAAATTAACATCACATAAATTATTTTTCTATTGACAGTGAAGGACTAAATGCTTAGTATAGATTAGCCTTTTTTTTTTTCTTTTGTGTTACTGGAAATGTTTTTAACTGTGTCCTTCAAGGAGTCCAGTACTTTTGTGCCTGGACCAGACTGAAAATTATGTGGCTAAAATTCAGATTTACGTTTTAAAGCCTTGGAATACAAGAAACAAAAGCAAGACTGTGCAAAATACTTTAGTTTGTATTTTCTCAGTTGTTAAGCATCTGTTGTTTCATTGTGTCACCTGTGTTCAGCTTTATTTGACTGTACTGATTTTATGATTCATATTTAATAAACTGATTTTGAGTTCAAGAATTTGCATCCTGTTAGATTGGCTATAGCATTGGAACAGTTCTGTTTTATAGTTGATTTACAGTTATTGGCTGAACATTTTAGTAGATAAGGTATTTGTGGTTTAGGGTTTTCTTCTTTTTTAATCAAACTGGCTCTTTGGGTAGCATGGTAGTTTATAGCTTCCTTTCTAGCTGAAATAGGTACATAACTTTAGACCATATTCTGAGTGCTTCTACCTTTGTTTTATTTTTCAATCTTTTTCATGCTAATGGAAAGCAGCTTCTAATATTTTTCTGTTTTGTCTCAATTTCTTCATATAGCGTTTATTTAAAAACATAGTCGTCTAACCACTTTCTGTGGCTTCTGTTGTGTTAGAAAAGTGCAATGAATTCAGAATGAGAATTTTTCCACTCATGTCTATTGTGTTGGAAAAGTTCAATGAATTCAGAGTAAGAATTTTTCTACTTGTGTCTATTGAGCACAAAACTACAAGGGGGTTAAGGAGAACTACGTCTTAGCTGACTTAGCTGTTAAACTGTACAAGCTGTGGGAAAGGGAAATTGAAACATCAGACTGGCCACCAAAAATGGCATGACGTGTTGATGTAATGGTGAGTAGGGAAATCCTTATCTAGTCATTCCCTGGGGACCAAAAGGATATTTTTGATGTAGTAGAAGGAGCATAGATTTGTTACTAGCTCAGGTTTGAAAGTAATCTGAGAGATTGTTGTAGATACGACAACCCTGTTTGGAGCAAGTGACACAGGCAAGTGGTGTATTTTTAATACGGCCAGAAGGAAGGTTGTGCACATGAGAATGCGGAGTGCCCTTGTGAATTGAATGACTGTATTGTAGAAAATGGTGGTAGGGCTAGTATGACTTTTGGTGTATACACAGTTGTATTGAGTAGCACTAAGTTGAAGACCTGAGGAGCTTAATCTGTATAATTTATCAAAGGAGCAATCCCTAAGTGTGTGTATGAGAACAGAAGGTTCAAACAGCTCCTTTAGTTTTGGATCCTGGATGCTAAAGTCTAGTGGCTGAAATTCAACATTGAGGCGAAAACTTACATGAATATTTTTAAGCGTTGTAGTAATTAGGTGAATAATTCACCAAAGGTTAATTTGATGCTGTTACCTCTTGAAAAAAAAGTCAATATTTTTCCTACGAGGAATGCCAGATAAGGTCCACAGTCCTGAGTAGTAAGTCTAACAAGCACTGGTGCTAGCAGGACAGCTACAACACCTCAGGCATAAGGAGCATATATTGGGGACAAGGCATACCGAGCAGACATCTGTCTACCATAATTAGTAGTTACTGCAGTAGTCTAAGCTGCTCTGTCTCACTTGAATTTGTCATCCATCTCACTTGGCCAGAATAAAAGCCATATTGATACAAACCTGAATGAAAGTGGCTGACGCTAATATCACAAAACAGATATGTTAGAGTATGCACAGGCTTGCTTGAGTACTACAGCAGGTATCAGGTAGTTCAATAAAACAGTGAACCTAACTTGTCTGACCGTGTGCTCAACTCTTAATTTCTTTGATGTTTAATTATTTTTTCCTTCTGTGACTTTTCTCTTCCTCTTTTCTGTGAACTCTACTGAAATTCTTTTGCTAGATAATTGTATCTTAATATAATCATTAAGAGGGTATTAAATAAGTAGTGAACTAAACCCGGAAAAGACCAGAAGCAGGGGAGGGGTAGTCAATATGAAAAGGTGGAAAAATTAATAGTTTTCCCTTTTAATCGTCTTTTTAGATTATAAAGACTTTATGGCAGCACATGTAAATGATTTTGTACAGTGTGTTAGAAGGGAAATTGTACTTTATTTCCTTGAGTGTTTGCCAGTGTTCCATTTGCAGCCTCAGGAGCACTACAGGGAATCCCACATTACCCACCCTGCATGCTTTACATGCTTATCTTTTTGAAAAAGTGATATTGACAATTAAATTCCTAACTTTCTCTGCTAGGAACTTCCTTAATAATTAGTGGTTATCTATCTTGGCAGCACTTCAGCTGAGCTTTTTCTTTGTCAGCTGTCCTTAAAAACCTGTTTCCCTCCCCCAGCAGAACTAGAGAATCTGTTAAAACTGTCTTGTCAAGTGTTCTTGGATACAAATTCTGCTGCTGTGCCATTGATAGAATGAAATTGAAGACCCTTTTCAAATGCCAAGAAAAGAATATGTTAAAATCTGCTTTTTAAGAATATTTGCTCAAGATACAGACTTAACATTTGTTTTTACTCCTAAAGTTATAAAATTAAGGACTAGATTGTTTCTAGCTAGTCATCCTTTTTGAAGAAAAAATAAGGGATGTGCATTTGTTTTGTGGTTTTCTTGTTTTTTAATTTTAAGGGATGAGTACAAATTATTTCACTCTTAATTTCTTTGAGCTGTGTTAAATTGGACATTGCGAGGCAACTGGAAAAAGGAACTGAAAAAAATCAGTGGATATGCATTTCTGTCACTGCCAACCCCATTGTAGCATTACAACTGATTTTTCGCTCTGTGGCAAACTGTCCTGGAGAGCATTGTCTATATATACACAAAAATGCCTGTGCCATGCTGTCAGAGAGGTTGCCACCACTTCTTGCGTCTGCAGTACAAGTTTGTCAAGTGTTCTGGAGAACAACAGGTGTGAAAAATGAGTTAGCAAAACTCTTCATATCTTCCAGAAGTGTAAAAATCTTGAAATGCTAGCAATACATACACAAAAACCATGGTAGGAATTGAGAACTTATGGTTGACGAAGATGGTCTGTCTTCAGATATTATTGCTGAAGGCCTTCTAAGCATAAAAAAAAATGTTCTCCTCTGTTTATTAACACTCTTTTCTGAAAGACAACTGGATTTTTTTGGGGGGGAAAAGGTTTGTCTGCAGCATCCCATAAGTCTGTTTTAGATGTTAAATGTAACTTCTCAATTATTTTGCAGAAGATCTGCCTTGTCATGGGTGGTTCTTTGGTTTGTCCTTATCAATCAATACTTAATTCTGCTTTTCCCTTCAAAATGTAGTAATTACTAATGATTACTTTAGATAGTGTTACCAGCTGATGACTTAGAGTCCTGAATTGGGTAGTAACTAAAGCTTATCCCCACTGGATGCTTACATGCTCTTAGAGGCATCCTGATTAAGGTGATTGTCCCCATCAGTGAGGGCTTTCTTAAATTATTAAAAGATCTTGAAATACATGTCACTTTTTTCCTAAATGTATAGAAAGATTGAAGAGAGCATAATTATAGAAGAGTTTAGATAAACAGAGAGAAGTAGTTTGCTAAATTAGGTCTTACCCTTATAAAATTTCTCCTTCAGGCAAAGTTTAAAGTATCTTTGTGACTATTAAATTAGTCAGAAAGGTAGGTTTGACATTTTGTAAAAGATCTTTGAGCTTATTTGGTAATGGCCTGGGTTGCTCCTGATTTCATTTCAACTAAGGCAGTGCTGCTTTTTCTTGTTTCTACTTTTATCCTTAAGCTGGAAAAGGGAGAAGAAAACTCTTTCTTGTGCTTTTAAGACTTCTTTGGCATTGTTATTTTCAGTAAGTTTGGCCTCTGGGCATTTGAGGGCCCTGGCTATCAGCACAACTAAATCAAATGTGTGAGGCATGAAAATAATAGCTAACTTTCCTTCACCAGTTGTGATCTAGACTGTTTTTTCTCTTTGCAGCTTTTTTAGATAGAATGAATTGTAATGTGACTGTGTTACTCGGGGTTGCAAATAGCTGCTTCTAGCATTTATTTCGGCAAACATTAAGTTGTTGGGAGATCTTTTGCCTGGCCTTAAGTGGCTTAATTATGAAAGATTTGTGTTCTTTCAGACTTCCTTTCCTAAGGCTATGTGTGAGAATTTGTGTTTAATTTTTTGAACTTTAGTTATTACTAGTTGTGTAGATGAATTACGACAGCTTTTTAAAGATGAACTGCTGTGTGAAAGATACAAGCTGAAACTGTAATTAATATGAATCAAAACAGATCTGCCTGTTGGAACTCCGCTATTCTGTTCAGACTTGTTTTATACGTAAATCAGATCTCACTCATGATCTAGAGTTCACTCTTACCCGGGTGAAAGCCATTTTCTTTGTTTTGGTGGAGGTGAACTGTGGAAGTCAAGAAGGATCAGAGCAAGAACTGCAAATGGCATACATTCCTCGTTATGGTTATTTGTGCCTTTTGCTTCCAGAACAGTCACAACTCTAGCTAAATAACAGAGAACAAATGCTACAGGTGGAAACGCATTTTTTTTTCTTTTTTTGTATGTATTAACCATAAAGAGCAATCAGGCACATAGAACCTTCTCTTTTCTGGGACGTGGAATGGCTGTACAATTTTGTAAAAAGACTGCCAATGTTGACCCTTGTATCTTGATTAGATAAGGGAAGAGGAAATTACAGGGATGTTAATATCTTATGTAAGCATTCGAGTATCTTTCCAGAGTTGGGATTTTTATTCACCTTCTGTAGTGGCTCTGAGTAAAACAGATACTTCAGGCATGAATCTTCATAGTCCCTTTGACTTCAGCCACCTAACAATTCTATCAGTAGGCAAGTCAAAGGCTTCTTTTGTTTTATATTAACAGAAAATGTTAATCTGTTCCCACTGCTGTCTAGAAGCCTGTAGTTTTACACAGTTTTTGAAATTAAAGACAATACTCTCCATCTCTCTGCAACTCTTTTCTTTTTCATTCAGATAGCTACAAAGAACCAAGCATATGCAGGCAAAGAAATACCCTGGGTGTGGCAACGCATCTTGTGTTTGCTTTTCGTTATGCTAAAAGAAAGGTTTTTCTCTGTTTATGGATTAGATGTATTTGGAAAAAAAAAACCCACCAATCAACCAACCACAAACTGCCCCTTCATACTGTTGTATTGTAAAT
Organism: Pluvialis apricaria; assembly: GCA_017639485.1. Taxonomy (NCBI): domain Eukaryota; kingdom Metazoa; phylum Chordata; class Aves; order Charadriiformes; family Charadriidae; genus Pluvialis; species Pluvialis apricaria. The sequence goes on from CM030007.1 coordinate 25,780,204, forward strand.
GGAATACGCTGGGTATTTTTAAATTGCAAAGACTAAGCAAAATCGGGGAAATATATTTTTACAGAGACTTTACCTATTAAAAGAATATTATTTTTATTAGTATTGAAGAGTTTTCCCTCATTCTTCTGTGTGTTAATCAAGTCTGCAGTGGTTGTCGCAAGGTCTGATTTGCATTTTCTTGTGAAAATTTTTGAAAAATAATTGTGATATAGAAATTGGAGAAATTACATAGTAACTAGAGAGTGGAGAATGCGTACTGGAAGGAAAGGAAGGAAATAATGATAGAGAAATAACCCAATTAGACAAATGGAGCTATAGGAGTGTTGTCAGTGGTGTGTTTTATTATTTTTTATATTAGAGTTTTGTTAGTTTGTATTCTTCACCCTTTTTTGCTCATGGACTGAAATTCTAGGTGTGGTGTGTTTTGTTGTTGGTTTTTTTTTCTTTGCTATGTCAGTCAAACTGAGGATATCTTTGGGAGACATTGTGGAGAGACTGTGATGGTGGTTCATAAGTGGCTGCTTGATGCAAGGACAGAATTCTACTCTCTACCACAATCCAGTTCCGAGTCTTGCTTTTGTGGTGATTGTAAATGCCTCAGTGTTGCTTTATATCACTTTCCAGTTTTTTTGGGAAGCTGATAAGGAACAGCAGTAAAATGCAGGAACTGACTTGGATGGGCAATTGAAAAGAAAGGCCCAATTTGCCAGGAAAGAGTTTTCTCAGTAATACTGGTGGAGACTACAAAGCTCTGTTTGGACTAGGTTTGTTTTTACTGTTTTATCTTTACTACTGAAAGTATAAAAAGAACAGGCTATTTCTTTAATGCATTTACTAGTACATTGTAGCTTTAAATTATCGTATTTATTAATACCTGTGCTTAAATTTTTGTTTCCCCCCCAGAATTTAAACAAGCAAGCCTATGATTTGGCAAAGGCTTTACTAAAGAGAACAGCACAAGCAATTGAACCGTACATTACTAATGTAAGTGAAGACTGTAAATGAAGACTGCAAACAACTATGGAATCATCCATTTTTTTTTTTTTAACTGAGCTGTATTATAAAAAGAATGAATTGCATATAGTCAAATAGGGCTGTAAAATAACTTTTTACAAACTATCAATTGTTCTTTGAGAGAATTGTTATATTAATGAAGCACTGTGTAACCTGTCCCTTTGAGTCTAATTCTTTGTCATATAGAAACTACTAAGCCCATAATAATTTTGATTTCTGGAATGCAATGGATAGTTTACTTTCTGCTGTCTTGGGACACCTTGCACTTCAATCCTAATGTGACTGGAAGACCAAGTGTACTTATGTATTGTTGTGATAAAAATATGTAAACATATTGTTCATGGCAAAATTAGTTTTCTAGTGAGGAGATGAGACTATTTAGAAGCTAGGAGAAGTGAAGATAGAGCAGTATTTTAACATCATTGTCACAGGAAAAGAAGAGGAAACGGAATCTAAGGATAGATAGTAAGGAAGAAGCCCAGTGAGTGGATTGAAGGTTGTAGCCAACTTGCGCACATTCATCATAGGCATTGCAAGAGAAGAGGGATGAGAGGAAGTAAAGATCAGACAGGACTATGCTCTAAATTAAGTTGCACAATAGAAAAAAAAAATACATTATTTTTTTTTTTAAACATAATTAAGGAATTGGCAGGTCTTGTGGCAGCTATCCCAAACCTCAACAGCTTGAAAACAATAGAAAACTTTCTATGTTTTTGGTTGCTTTCAGACTTATGACACTTGTGGTACTTGAAAAGTGAGTACCTTCTAAGACTTTAAAAAAATCTTCAGTGAAAACTCTTACTCCAAACCTGTTAGTCAAACCTGCTGTTTGGGAAGGTATTGCTACATGGGAACGTGTTTTTAGTATTCATCTGTAAGGGGTTAGTTTACAAACTGGGTGACGTTTTGTGGGTTTTAAGGAAGTCTGCACAATAAGAATCTTCCTCTCATGGAAAATATGTACATGCAGTCTTCTGTTCTTGGTTTCCCACAAGTGGGTAGTATTATGCTGTCTGGTTTCTTTGTTTTGAAAGTTACTTTCTTTCTTAAAATATATTAAAGACACAGTAGGAATTAGTTGCCTAACCAGGAATATATACATTCCAGACAACTCTGTATCCAGAAAAGGAAAACTTTCTGCATGACAGGATGGAGTCTTTAACTTCTAATGAAATGTGTTTATCTGTTATTTTCCAGTCATTATTACTAGACACTGTTGACTTTTTCTATTGCATCACTTGTTGGGGTTCACTTGAAAACTGCCACTTTTTAAGGTTATAGTGTTTTTAGTTTCTTTACTGATATGATTAACCTTGTCAGGTACAGAGATTTAGTGGCAGGCAAGCATAGGATTTAGAGTGTATATATACTCTTGTTATTGACACATACTCTGTTTTATTTTCCAGTTCTTCAATCAGGTCCTCATGCTTGGTAAAACATCAATTAGTGACCTATCAGAGCACGTGTTTGACTTGATTCTGGAGTTATACAATATTGACAGTCACCTCTTGCTTTCTGTTCTACCACAGCTTGAATTCAAACTTAAGGTAAACACTTATATATTCTGTGTATTTGAAATGTGTGTGATTTGGCTATTAATACGACTTTTTTTACTGACAAGTTAATCAAATTATTTGGCACATAAAACTAATATGCAAAACAATTTCTGCGTTGTTTAAAGGAAAACTCATAAAAGCCATCAGAAAGAGTAATTTAACTTCAAATGTATTAACTTACAGTGCATGTGTGCATATGTTTGGGTTTTGGTTGGGGTATGTTTTTCTTTTTTTGCTTCTGTCTTTCAAGCAATAAGGTGATTTTTTGACTTGAGAATCTGACCTGTTTTGTTCCTTGGTTTACTGTAGTATTTATTGTGAAGGGCTTTAATATGCTGAAAGAACCTGTGCTGCTAGCTGTGCAGAGAAATTACATCTGTTCAGAATAGTGAATTTTGGCAGGGAAAAGCTGGGCTTCACGTGAATGGAAACTGAGGTACTGACAGTTTTGTCCAAATAGAAGGTGTGTGACAGGTGGAAATAGAGCATTGGACTCCATTAATGTGTCTTGTAGTCATTGATACAATGACTTTTATGATTTTTCAGGCTTATTTCTTATGTCTGAAGGGTAGCTGGTGCTAGCTACCTATTTTAATAGGCATTTTTCTTTTTAACATTCTGCCATTTCAGAGTGTTTCCATTACTTGGAGAAATTAAGTATAACAGCTCATACTCCCTTTATTCTGCACTACTTTTATTCTGTTTGTCATTCCACAGGGTTTCTGTGGAAGTGGGAAATTTGATTACTTTTATATTACTGAGTTTGAAAGTGATTTGTTACTAAACTTGAGCGCTAATGTGCAGTAGGCAACTTTTAAATTTGCATGTATTTTTATTATCGAGGACAGATTTTAGGTTTGTAGAACCTTTGGCCTCTTCTCACCGCAATATTTATTATCATAATGTCTTCACAGAATCACAGAATCTCCTAGATTGGAAGACCTCTAAGATCATCTAGTCTAATCATTAACCTAACACTGACAAGCCCACCACTAAACCATGTCCCTGAGCACTATACCTGCACGACCCTTAAATACCTCCAGGGATGGGGACTCCACCACTGCCCTGGGTAACGCGTTCCAATGCCTGATGACCCTTTCAGTAAAGAAATTCTTCCTAATACCCAATCGAAACTTTCTTTGGCACAACTTGAAGCCATTTCCTCTTGTTCTATCACCTGTTACTTGACAGAACAGGTGGACTCCCACCTCTCTGCAACCTCCTTTCAGATAGCTGTAGTGTGTGATAAAGTCTCCCCTGAGCCTCCTTTTCTCCAGGCTAAACAACCCCAGTTCCCTCAGCCGCTCCTCATAAGACATGTGCTCCAGACCCCTCACCATCTTCGTTGCCCTTCTTTGGACATGCTGCAGCACCTCAATGTCCTTCCTGTGGTGAGGGACCCAAAACCAAACACACTACTCAAGATACAGCTTCACCAGTGTACCAGTACCACCAGTACAGGGGTAGAATCACTTCCTTGGTCCTACTGGCTACGCTATTCCTGATATAGGCTAGGATGCCCTTGGCCTTCTTGGCCACCTGGGCACACTGCTGGCTCATGTTCAGCCGGCTGTCAGTCAACACCCCCAGGTCCCTCTCTGCTGAGCAGCTTTCCAGCCGCTCCTCCCCAAGCCTATAGCGTTGGTGGGCGTTGTTGTGGTCAAAGTGTAAGACCCGGCGTTTGGCATTTGGTCTTGTTCATGCCTATTATTTTTTTCACTACTGTTGGTTGGCAGGCACGCTGCACTTGTTGGAGGAGTTGTTTTTTAATGGTTATATCTTTCCATTCACATTTCCGCAAGAGGGAGGCTTGAATTTACTGCTTGCTGTCTGTGTCTTAAAAGTAGACTTTTTTCAGCCTTTAATTCCTGTTCTTACAGATGGCAAACAATTCTTATTCTCACTCCAATAAAAACAGTACTTCTGCAGTTGAAGCTGTTATTAAAGAGATTTAATCTTAACTGCTGCCACATCCTCTTTTTTTTTTTCTTTTTCATAGCCATAATTGCAGTAACCTTTCCATCTTTAGGTCCATTTAAAACTGCAGGTTCTTGAGTTGTCTTGCTGCTCCTTCACAGACACTTACATTCCACTATTTCAATATGAACTTCTTTTTTGTATCGTATTTTACCATTGGAATCAGCAAGTTTAAGTAGCCCAGCACTGTCAATCTCTTCTTCCCCCTGCCCACTCCAGAACAACTTCTGGTTTCTCCCTTCAACTGGGTGATTTCAGCCCTAATAATTTCCATGTTTTCTTTGTACCTCTTAATTTAGAACACATTTTTTCATGTTTGCATTTTTGTTCTTTGTTTAGCATACTCTTTTCAGATGATTAACATGTATTTTGTTGCTTTTCGTCGCCTTGATCCTTACTGTAGCTTTCTCCTTGTGATCTAAACCCTTGAGGGTAAGGTGTGTCGCCTTTGAGGTTTGTAAGATCCAGTTTAACAATGTTTCCAATAGACATGTATATTTTGACAGTTACATTCTTCCTGTTCTTATTCCTTGATGTCTTGTTGAAGTCAGTACAGTTTGTGGCTATTCTGAGAGCATGGTAAGGCTTCTGTTTTGAATCATCTTGTTGCTTCGGTTGTGTGGTTTTGATGCCTTAAGTTATAAGAACAAATAATATATGGCCTATTTTGTCCTATTGGCTGTCAAATGTAGTTTGACCCACCTTTTACAGAAACACACCCCCCCCCCATTTGAAATAGGATAATCCTGGTTTAAATCCTGAGATGCTGGAACAGGTTGCCCAGGGACATTGTGGATGCCCCATCACTGGAGGTGTTCAAGGTCAGGTTGGACAGGGCTTTGAGCAACCTGATCTGGTGAAATATGTCACTGCCTATGGCAAGGGGGTTAGACTAGATGATCTTTAAAGGATCCTTCCAACCCAAACCATTTCATGGCTCTAAACAAGTTGAGAAGAGGTCTAGAAGATATTTCTGTCGTTAAAAGGGTATTTTGAAGATGAATGTTCTGAAATATTCATGAAATACGGTCAGCCTGTGGTTTTTTTGAGATCAACACAAGTTCATTCTTCATGCAGACCTGCCAGTCACGATTAAATACTTTCCAATCCAACGATAGCTGTGGCTTTATTCTAAAAAGCAGCAGCTAGCAGCAAGCAATTTTAATTCGTGTCCAGGTAAATAGCAGTGTGTTGAGAAGAGAGTATGATTTCAATGAAATTCACAGTGCTTACAGTAGAAGGCAGCTAATGTTTTGCTGCTTTGAATGAGAAGAAACCGGAAAGCAGTGTCCCTGTTAGCTTGACGAAGCCCTGGATCAGGGTGGGTGGTAAAGGTGAAAAATATGCTTGGCAGTCTATATCAAATACGGGAGAGGGGAGATGTCTTTTTGAATGAAGGTCAATTAAAGTTAATGACGCAATAACCACAAACTTCAGTGAGTTCTGCGTATCGTTCAGAGCTTGCCTAGGTGGCTTTGCCTTTTCTGGGTTTGGTACATGGTGTTGCATCTTTATCCACGCCCATAGTTTAAGAGCCTTGCCTTTTGAGCTCACTCGCTGTGGACTCTCCACTAGGTATTTAAGTAGATGTCTGTGGAGTATATTTAGGTCAAATGCATAGTTTCACAGGGATGTCCAGTTTTTGTTCTATTATTTTTCTGATAACAGCTCTTGAGTATACAGGTGTGATGATAATGCTTGTGTGGGGTAGCGTGACAGTTCCTGTGTTCCAGGACCTCATGTAGCTGCTTTGCTGTGTTGAAGGAAAGCTGTGGCTGCCTCAACTGTTGAGTTGTCAGTTTTGAGGACTGAAGATGTATCAGAATGATCTCATCTTGCCTGCATTGAACACATGGAAATGGACATATGATCTGTGCTTTTCAAAGATAAATTGGGAATTTGCTCTCTGTTTTTGAAAACATGCATTTTCTTTATAATTGGCTTCAAAAGCTGTGATTAAAAAAAATTTTGGCCAGATGGAATAGACTCATGGTAGACTTCTGAGCAAGACATCAAGTGTTCTGGCTCACTTTAAAACTGATGCTTTGAAAAATATTTTCAGGTGCAAACTTGGCAAGTTCTGCATGAATTTGAACAGAACCCAATATTTTTTATAATTTCAATTTACAATAAATAAATCAACTATTTAAAGCATTTTCTTATGTTTTGCTATAGTTTAAGCCATTTTTATCCAAGAGCTGTTCTTTTTAAATACTTGTCTAGATGGTCTTGTCTAAAAATTGTCTTAAATTCTTGTCTAAAAAGGCTTTTTGCCAGTACAGGATGATAAATGGTTACTTTCATACAGGTGTTAAGCAATTTTTAATTTTTTTTTTTTACTGGCCCTATCATGTAAAGCCTGAAGAACAATGAAGGTCAGCTCAGTAGGGCACAGAACTAGAAAATAAATTGGGAAATAAGAATTAGGCCTCCATATAAGAAAAGACTGATGTGACATGGGATTTTCAAAGGCAAATTGTATAGAACTTGATTACCAACAACCTGAAAAAATTTTTGTCACTTTTTTGGGGGGCGTCATTTGGCAACAAAGTAGGAAATTATTAGCCAAACAAAAGACAGCAGGAATTCCTGGAAGAATGGTAATACGGTTAAAGACTTTGAAGGGTTGTCCTTGAGAAGTTCCATCTCTATGTTCTAATGGCATATGTATTTTGCTTCCTGTTACTGAGTGCTTAGAGAAATACAGTTTAGTTCCTTCTTCCTTCCTTTCTAATTGAGATGCATCAAGGAGACATGTTTTGGTCCTGAAGCCATGTGATTACTGACAAATCTTGTTTGGTGAATGGGATGTCTGTTTACACTGAGGGTTGCCTTTCCAGCTATGCTTCCTCTACCCAAAGCAAAATCCTTGTTCACATTAATTAGTCTCAGCAATGTTATTACAAATTGAGATGTACACCGCCACCACGATGTCCTCTGGAGCAACTTGGAATACTGAGCTGAGTATAAAAAGATACTGATGCTGCTGGAGAAATATTTCTGTGCTGCCTGCCTCTCTGGTTCTGTGCACACATTCCTCCTGCGATTCCTCCATTTTCTTGTGTTTGGCACTGCTGGGAGTTTTCTTGCTATTCTTTATCCCAAGGACAGTAGATGCCGAAGACTTAAATGTCACACCAGCTACTTTACTCTTACCTTAACATCATTCATTTCTGGAGCGTAGTGGGCTGATACTACCACCACAAAGTGTTATCAGCCAGTAACATCTCTGAAGGGAGTGGATAGAGTTGTTCTGTAAGCCTTCTGGTGACAGATCATCTTTAGATAACCTATTGCCTTTTGGACAAGGAAGGAAAGTGGGCTGAATTGTCTAGACATGTAGATGGCTTTTCAGGAATTTTAAGAGCATGCTGCAGAACTGGTACACGTTTCTCTGAGAGAATGCAGAAGTGTGGTGCTGTTTGTGGACGTGTTGTGCTGTCAAGTCTTCTGGACTCTGAGTCTGGCTCATCTAAGCTGATGGTCTCTGGTTAGCATGTGTGACAGATATAACGACCTCTGTCAGGTGCCAGTGGAGATTACCTGTATGCCATTTTGGTGCTGTCATCTTTATCACTTCCGCATAAGAGAGCGAGCTTAAAAGTACATCTCTGGTATGGAGTAAATGGCGCATTTCGATTCCAATTAGTTTTTGGAAAACAAGGTCTGGTAATTAACTGTGTCAAGTTGCTGAACAAATTGCTTCTAACACAAAGATTCATTGATAGAATACAGTGCATGGTGTTATGGTGGCCTCATTGGGAAAGCTATCATTCTGCCTTGGGATACGTGCTTCAGTAATGCTGGTAGACATACCCCTTCTTGCTTAAGAAGGGCTCTTTGCTGTCTCTTTTGAGGACTGTGTGGCTGTGGTGATAGACAACTCAGTAATAATTTAAAATCCAGACAATGTTGCAGAAACTGATCCCGGTCCTGCTTTGTTGGAAGCTGTTGAAGTTTCAACAGTATCCTGTTGTTGACAGGTCATATGCCCAATGTCTTCAACTACCAACCACTCGAACTAATCATCTACAAAGAACTGTAACTTTGTTTAGTGGGACGACGTGTCAAGTCTTCTGCCATGAACGTGCTTGGTTTATGGTGAATCTGTATTCTGCGGGGGAAGTTGCTCTTGGTCTTGATTCTTCTAATTTTGAGGACCTTCTCCTGTTCTTGGAGGATGCCAAAAGCTCTCTGTATTCTTGACTTGTTTGTTCTTTCAGGGATTGGTCACATGTGTCATCGTGACCTTAGGGTACTCAGTCTTACAGTATGGGTGCTGGGATCTTCTCCGATAGTGATCCTTTTTCTCTAAACCGATTCTTCCTGGTATCACCAACTTTTCCACTAGTTGCATATTCTGTACACGAACCAGATTTTCCATGTAGTATCTTATTTCTTTGCTTCTAAACTTTGTGGTATGTTTTGAGAATGAAGTGTTGATGGTGTTCTCCCAACAACCAGGTGAGCTTCACTGAGCAATCTCTACTGCTTTCTGATTGATTGGGCTGCCTTGTTCTCAGCCTCTGTGGCTGATAGGAGTTTAAGGACATGAACAAATGTCTGTGTGTCTGTGACTCATTACCTGACAGGATCCAAATCTCTTGCTGTCCATCTCCCTGAACTTCTTTTGCACTCTTTGTTGCAGGACGCCTCTTAATTTATCTTCATGAGGTCAGGATCTTATGGAAGTTTTAGACTGTCTCTTTGAGTGTGGGAAAAATCCAACGGCTTTCCTGTCAGTGACCAAATAAATTTTTGACCATGTATGGAGGGCTTATGAAACTGTCAGTATGGAACTTGTGGGAGAACTTAGGTGCCTCAGTAACACTGTTGTGCGTATTTACTGTTTTGAATCTAAACAATGTGGCCACCTAGTGTTCAAGCACCTTGCCATTTTGGTACAACTAATGACCATACAGTTTGGTCATGATGCCAGGTAATTTTAACTGCTATGAGAATTGTACGTGATGTTGACTTGGATGAAGAATGAGAGGTTGCTGACAGTAACTGGTGTTCTCTGAAATGTGCAGTTTTTGCCTGCTTTACCCCCTCACTTGCTTTTTCTTTCATGTCTATCCCAAGAATCAGTATGTTTGAAGAGAACTGAAATGCAGTCAGGTGTGTGCCGTGTCACATACTGAACAAAAGTGGACAAACTAGTTATCCTTTTGGGTCTGCCTGGGATGGAGTTAATTTCCTTCATAGCAGCCTGCATGGTACTGTACTTTCTTTTTGTGGCTGCAACAGTGTTGATGGCACACTAATGTTTTTGACTGTTGCTGCACAGTGCTTGCACAGGTAAAAGCTTTCTGCCCCCACAACGAGTAGGCTGGGGCAGGGCAGGAGGTTGAGAGGGGACACGCTCAGCACTAAAAGCTCAGGGAGAGGAGGAGGAGGGGGGGGGTGGGGGTGTTTGTACTCGTGGTGTTTGTCTTCCCAAGCAAGCACTATGCATGCTGAGACCCTGCTTCCCAGGAACTGGCGGGACATCTGCCTGCCAATGGGAAGTAGTGAATGAATTCCTCTTCTTGCTTTACTTGTGCACGCAGCTTTTTCTTTACCTATTAAACTGTCATTATCTTGACCTGTGAGTTTTTTCAGCTTCTCTCTATTTTTTTCCCCTTGCCCTCTCTGTACAAGAGAGGAGAGCGAGTGAGAGGCTGGGTGGGTGTTTGGCTTTTGGCCAGGGTCAACCCACCACAGCTTTATAGATTTTTGTAAAGAGAAAGCTCCTATGTTCTCATGTGGCAGAAAAGGAGTATTGTTGAACTCTAACACTCTGAGACCTGTGTCAAGGCATGGTTGCTTCTTACTGGTAATTATTTTTTTTTACCTAATTTTGCAAAGGAGCCTGGGGGATTAGCAGGAGAATGCACACTGAAATTTATTTAACTTAACCTCTTCTGTGAGGATCAGTCTCTTGTGCCCGAACGTGGCATTATAACATGGTGTGTTTAGAGATCTAGCATTGGCACAGGAGCATTATTGGTGCAGGAGAGAATAGAGGTAGGAGTGTATTGTTGTGTAGGTCAGCTTGTAAAGGAAATTGATATTCCTTCATTCAAATTTGATATTTAAATTTTAGAAATTTGCATTACTGAAAGTGAATATCGTTTTAATGTTCAGGCTAATGAAAAGATCATGAACAGAGTATTTAGGAAATAACCATAATGGGGTTTAGGTCTTTATTTTATCACCTTACTAAACCAATATGATGTAATGAATAAAATCGATAAGATGTCAACCTTTATTGTTGTAGGGCTGTCTTTCTTCCTGGATACGGTAGTTAAAATTTTTGGCAAGTTTCAGGTCATGTGTCTGCTTATACTCCCAAATCCCCCCAGATCCTCAGTGCTGCTTATTCTTTTGGACTTGGTAGTGATAACAGTCTGACCAACTTCAGCTGTTGTTAGTGACATCTAGGCAGGAGAGCAGCTGTCTGTATGTTGGGAGCATGCATGGGGAACTGAAAATATTGGTGTTCAATGTCAAGTTTTATTGACAAATCATTATGGAATACTATTAAGCATAAAGAGTGCTGGATCACACCTAAGAAGAGTGGTAAAGGACATGACTCTTCAAGTACACAATGTCTCATAGAATGTGGAAAAGAAAGATTTTTTCAGAGTTTATAATGCTCATTTTTTTTCCCCTCAGAAAAAGAAGTAGAGATTAAAGTAGAATAAAGAAAAGAGACTGTAGCAGTGATGCATTCATTTAAAAAGAAGTACAAATTGATTTTTATTACCTTTAGGAGCTTATATAAGAATGTTTCAAGCAGACCAACATCTGGGCACAAATTTAGAAGAACCAAATACTCTTGGTTCATAATCACAAATATTTATTGCTTCTACAAAAAGGACTAAACATGAGTTGGTAGTCTTATAATTGGATTAGTGGCTAATACATTGAAAGCTTCTTCTGTGGCTAATTCATTAAGGATATTTCAGTTGGTTTTTTTAATGTCTCTCTTTTTCTGTATTGCTGGCTGTGTAATTAAGTAGTTTAATGTTTAGTATACTCCCCACCCTCTGGGTTGTCTTGCTCTGGATCTGTGTTGGTTACCTAGAGAAATGCATAGATGCTTAGTATTTTTAATGTTTTATTGGTTTAAGCAGGAGTGGATGGGTTGTGACTAACGGAGATTGGACTAATATAGGCTACAAAAAAAATATAAAATTCTTAACCATGATGGCACAGAGTAAGAAGTTGTAGTGTAATGGACACTGCCAAGTTGAAATTCATCAAGAAAAAAAGATAACACTTATTGCAGATTAAGAGGGGGAAGTTGTAGATGGCTTTCAATAATGTCAATCTGAACTTTAATTGGGAAAAAATTAGTCAAATGCAGAGAAACGTATTACTGGATTTACTATTACCGCTGCTAATACTTATACTAAAATGTATGTGAAGAATTTATAGTCTTTTGTGATGTAGTAATATATCAGTGTTAGATTTCTTCATCCTTAACTTCTCTTGCTCTGTTACTTTAAGGATTTTACAAATGCTTTTACTGTTCTTAGGGAGCTGAATTAAAAGGACATGCTTGCAAACTTTTCAGCCCATTTATGGTATTGAGTCAGTTGGGAGAAATAGCTGGTCTTTAAGACTGTGGTGTCGTATTAGAGAACTTTGACAGCTACATTGTGCTCTTGTTTCTTATTCACATTCAAAAGGTGATGTTGAACTAATAAGAATGTCAAAGATGGTAGAAAAGAACAGTATTTTAAACAGTCCTTGTCTTTATTACCAGAGAAAAGACTGAAATAATAAGGGTTGAATAATATCTAGTTAATATCAAGTAATTCTAGCTACTCCCTTTTCAGAAGAAGTGTTGCAGCCAGTTGTTCTTTTTTATTTCCCTTTAATAAGCAAAAGAAAAAAAATTGAACAGGAAGTATATGCTAATTGCACAATGTTAGCACATGTTTACAAAGCATGTATTAAGTTTCAAATGCTGTGTATTGTATTAAACAAGTGTAATGCAAACCAATCAATGAAATTACACTGGGGAAGGCCTTGTTTTATCTCTGTTAGTGCTAATTTTAAATTTGAAAGGAAAGTATCTATTGTAACTCAGCATTTTTAAATATAGGCTTAAATACAGGACCAGATCCTGTGCCCCTCGGATTTTGGGTACTTAATGTGATGTTCTCTAAAAAATTGTTTTCTGAAAACTTTTTTTCGTTTTAACTAAATGTTTGTAATTAAACACTATTCTAGAGAACTGTAGACCTTTATGTGCAGATAAATGCAGAATGAGTTTTGTGGTGTTTTTCTGTTGTGCTTGAATTTGTGTAAGCTTGTACAGGCACGTACCAAATTATTAACAGGATCAGTAACTTGTAAATGAGGGTTGTGTTTGTATCTGTGTATTTTTCACCTGACTCTGTTAATGTTTTTTATCTCTACATTGTTTTTTGTTTTCACTGCCTTTATTATTTTGTCTTCTCCCAATAATGTTGACGGGTTTTTATCTTGAGGTATACATTTGTATGCAAGAAAGGTATTAATCTATATTATGATATTTCTAGAGGTGTATAAATGTATTGATATAAAAGCTGTACAAAACACAAGTCTTGGTTTTGTTTGTTTTGTGGGGTTTTTTAGTTGTGGCTTTTTTTTTTTTAAATTTAAAAAAAATTTGTTTGCTTTCCAGAGCAATGACAATGAAGAACGTCTGCAGGTTGTAAAACTTCTAGCAAAAATGTTTGGGGCGAAGGATTCGGAGTTGGCATCTCAAAACAAACCACTTTGGCAGTGCTACCTGGGGAGGTATATGCTGGTTTAGTTCACTTCCTTGGAGGGGAAAAACATTCAATGAAGTATAATTCAATTTTTCTTTTTATTTTTTTTTCCGGAAAGTGACACAGCTAAGTGTGTGTTCCCACTTGCTGCTTTATCTTCCTTCATAGTTCATTTTTTGCAACTATCTTTATTGCTATTGTCAAGAAAAAAATAGTTTAATTTCTTCACAAGTGAAACTATTCAACGATGGATTAATTCTAAAATAGCATCAAATGATATTTGCAGTATCAGGTGATATTAGAACTAGTTTTAAGGCTTTTATATACAGTATTTGTGTACTGGTTTTAATCTTTTTTTAATGATAGGAGTGCCTTAAGAGGTGTGTAGTATTTACAATGCTGCGAAAACATTTAGTCTTTTGTTTTTGAAATATTCTGCCAGTTTGAGATAGAAAATACAGCTGGAGCTTGTAGTCAGGAGAAATTTAAGTATGGCTACTATGATGAAATTTTTTTGATTTGAGTGAATGAGAATAAATTATATACCTTATTACAAATGCAGTAATTCATAATTTAGCATTCAATTGTATCAAAACCAGTCTTCAAAGAAATGCTACTTTTAAAAGTACATGAGACTTAATTGAGGGAAGGCCTTTTGCTTGAAAGTGCATAACTACTTAAAACATTGCATGTCATCAAAAAATACCAGATCTAATTGGGCCCAAAGGAAAATGCTTCATTGTGTTATAATGTGAAGCAATGTGGATACGTGCAATCTGTTGTTCGTAATTACTGTTTTTAACTAGTTATGAATCACATGCACATATTTACTTTTTTCAAGGATTTTGACTAAGTTATAATAGCTGTGTTATTAAAGGAACCATTCTTAAAATATCTTGATTTTGAAAACATACCTATTTTTTACTAAAACAGTTATTCCTTAAAACCTCTTTATTTCCTAAGTAAGCAGTTCAACAGTATTAATGTTCTAAAATCTGTTTTTTAATTTGTTTAAAACCAAGAATTTTGAGGATAGCTTGAAAATGCATTTTATTTTTCGAGAGTTGTTTGTAACTCATTACATCAATAGTTTAATTATAAAATTACTTATATCAAAATTAAACATGAGAAGATACTAGTTTTCAAGCATCAAACCTGATTCAGTCTTTTGAAAGGAAATCTTACAGAAGTTGAAGTGATCCATCTCACAAGATATTTGTACTAGGCTAGATGCCTATTTGTTTACTATGTATCATACAGTTTAAAGAGGGGACAAATACTGCAGTCTTATAAAACTTTTAGTTGCTGATACATGGTTCATGGTTATGTGGAGCATTACAGAAAAGATAGTTAAAATATGTCAGACATCTTTCTAATAAATAATTGTCTGTCTTGGAATTTTTCATGTGTACCAGGAGACGATATTTCTCTTCATGTTCAGAATCTGAATGAGCACAGGAATTTTTCTTAAGCTAAAGACAGTCTACTTAAAACTCTGAAATCACAGATGTTTTATGCATGTAACTGTGCATGGGAAGCATAAAAATATTTTCAGAGGTATTTGAGAACATGTAGAAATAAACTAATTGCTTTGGTAAAAGTGGTATTTTTGTTGTTGTTGTAATGCATTGTCTTGTTTCTGAATAGGTTTAATGATATCCATGTACCTATTCGTCTTGAATGTGTGAAATTTGCAAGTCACTGCCTTATGAACCATCCTGACCTAGCAAAAGACTTAACAGGTACCAGATTTATTATAACATTAAAATGCAATTAAGTCTCCTGGCAAAATCAGAAAGGCTAGTTGTAATCCTAAGTAATGTTGTCAGATGTTGGGGAGGGCATAACTGAGGTTGGACTTCTAAGTCAGAGTCCCTGCCTTCAGTGCTGCTTCTCAGGCTGAAGGGATTGTACATAAGGAATGCCTTAACCAAAGAGATCACTCTCCCTCTCTTACAGTGGTTACATTCCTGACTGCTGTTGAAATTAAGCACTGAGGGATCAGGCAAAGACCGTCTGGCTAACTTAGCGGTCATGGCATTTATTAATTAGGGTGCAGAGTGAAGACTAAAGTTTCACAAAGCTGAAATGTGTAAATATTATGCAGCCACTGTCTAAAACATGAAAACAGTCCTGGTAACTGTGACCTCAGCCATTGGGGTACTGCTCCTTCAGATCAAACACAGCCTGTAACTCAAGACCTCTGTAGGAAGGAGGCAGCTGCCATAGACAGAAGCGTTTAGTGGTTGTTGCTCCTGATGTTTTATTGAAAAAAGTGTGATTAAAGAGGATGGGTTGGTTTGGGTTTTTTTCCCCTCAAATGGATACTGTATCTCCTCCAGTCAATAAACTTCTACTTCTTGTAATTTTTTGGAGTTGATGTCTTTAAATTCCCTCCTTAGAGGAAATGGACAAAGGGCTCTTAAGTGTGTGAGATTGCTCTCCTGCTTGATGAGCATTTGTCAAGTTAGACACAAATACCGGCAGGCTAAAATCATCCCGTAGTTATTGGTATTGTTAAGCCAGCTTAAAAATAAAAATGTTTCTGGACCTTTCTGTAATGGAATATTAAAGATATTTCCTCTTTGATTATCACAATTGTATTTTCAAGGTTTTTTCTTTTTTACATTGCAGAAAGACTTTGTGCCCCCTCTAATGGTATCCTCTGGGAAATGTAATTTTGCTTGCCCCTCCTTTCTCTCCCCACAGTGCTTATCGAAGTCAAATTGTTGAAAAATTTCTCTGACTTACTGGTGTTTGAGACCAGAATTGTTTTGTGCAATGGCATTGTTCTTCGTTTGTTTTAGTTTATTATGTGTTCCTGTGGAACAAAACTGTATTTTCTTAAAAAGTCTTATTTGGATTTCCAATTTCATAACCTCCATAAGTGCAAAGCTTTATTTCTTGATGTGGTCTTTTGACGCTTGTGCTGATTAGTAGAAATATTAATGGCCAATATTTCAGATGAAACTTGAAAATTTCCACTGGTCATTGAACAGTAATAAAAGAACAGTAACCTCTGCTTATTTCATTCAGAGTAAACTTTGCATTTTCAGTGTTTCTTAATGTTCTCATTGTTTCACTGTGTACAGTGATCTTAAGTTTTGTGTGCCTTTTCCTACCCATTTGTACTTCTAAATTAACCTACAATACATACTTCTCTATAGATAAAGGAACTTTGTCATTTTGTCGGCTCTCTAAACTGGCAGTAGATAGCTAACATGTTTGACCCTTCCAAGCAGAAATCTTAAAATTTTTCGATAGTGTAAGATTACTGATGTTACCAAATAAGTAACAATGGGCCAAAATAATCTAGAAAAATTGTTTTAAGATGAATAAACTAGGATGTGTCTAAATAAGCATTATAGCTTGGTCAAAGAGCATGCTTTTGAAGTATGTCTCTTGATTTGTCCCTGCTTACAATGCTTACATGGCTCACACTGTGGAGTGTTCCTGGAGCATATGAACTAGATTCCTTGTGGATAATGCACTCCTGACCACAACTTCTGTAACTAATGCGCTCCAGCAGCCAAAGGGGATGGAGTCTGCAGGAAGAGAGTAGCCTCTAGCCTAAAGTAAGACTTAAAAATGTATATAGTGTGGTTATCAAGTTCTCAGCACTGTCTGTTCTACTCTACAGAGCCAATTCTCTCTGGCTATAATAGTTGCTCGTGTAGACATAGCCTAACTATTGTAAGAAGTAATAAAAATGTAACCCCATAACTCTTATTTCCATAATGTGAGAAATACAAATATTTGATATTCTGAGTAAATATAAAGTTTTACTGACACTCCAGTTAATCTTAGCAAAAGCAATTGGTTTCTTACTGTCGATGCTTAAAACAGTAGAAAATCGTGTTTTCTGCTTCTGTCAGTTGAGTACTGTCTAGAGAAAGAAAAGTAGCTGAAGTTGCATACTTACAATGAAATACTTACTCTGTTTTTTTTTTTCCCAGAATATCTTAAAGTACGGTCACATGATCCTGAAGAGGCCATAAGGCATGATGTTATAGTATCCATAGTTACTGCTGCTAAAAAAGATCTTTTGCTTGTCAATGATCACCTGCTTAATTTTGTTAGAGAACGAACACTGGACAAGCGGGTAAGACATAATTAGTACTAATAATTGCTGTGTGTTGTGTTTCTAGACTGTAATTCAGCTTTTTAAAAAGCAGAGCTTCTAAAAAGTGTTGAACTAATTTTAAAATGACTAATGAAAACCATTATAATGCAAGAAATCGAAGCGGTCTATTTTAAAGAGGCATCTTTTGCCCCTGGTTGGAATGCCACATTTTTCATTGCGCTGTATTTTTAGTTAAGATAGTATGATTAAAAAAAAAAAAGGCTGAAGCACAACAATGTTGTTCCGGTTGTCGCGTTTTAGTAAATTTTTTAAGTAAAATGAGACACTTGTAAAACACTAACAGTTTTCGTAAGAAATTTTGCAGTCAGGTTTCAAAATGTATTATAGATTACCGAAGAAAAATGTACCATCACAGACAGCTAATTTACCTGCTTTTAACTAGATCGTTGGAAGACTGCAAATCAGTGTATTAGCTTTCAAATTTTGAATAGTCTTGAAATTTAATTTAGTTATGTTTCATTATTTGGTAAAATGTATGAGGTTTGCTGTTTATGGTAAACAAGGCTGTTGACGGCAAACTTCTAAAATTAACATTATCACCAGATTTTTTTCATTTGGTGACATGCTTCCCCTGTTGCACCCAAAATACAAGCACAAGTAGTCACTATAGAGCTGTGAGAAAAGGGTGTTAGCTTAAATTTGTAACAATTCTAAATTCAAGAGGCGTACTTGCATAGTGCTTACTGATGTTGAAGGGTTTAGCATAATAGATATGATGCAATATATGTTCCTAATGAGAAAGTGTTGCACTTAAAATTCAATTTAACTTTTTTATAAATTAAACTATTTGAATTTGGTGTGGAATAGGAAATACTTACCTCAAAATTCTGCAGTCTTTTCAGTTTTGAGTTTTGAACTGCTAAACTGCGTACTATTTCTTTTTCTCCAGTGGAGAGTGAGGAAGGAAGCTATGATGGGACTTGCACAGGTATACAAGAAATATTCATTACAATCAGAAGCAGGAAAAGAAGCTGCAAAACAGATATCATGGATCAAAGATAAACTTCTGCATATATATTATCAAAACAGTATTGATGACCGGTAAGTCAGTCGTGAAAGCTAGGCAATTCTGTGGATAAGTGTGGTAACCTATTAGGCAGATCTGTTTTTCCTTTGTGCTGACAAAAAGGGGGAGACTTGATAATCCTGTATGTCTTGATTCAGTGCATAATCTTATACAACTGCAGCCAAACATTGTCCTGTGTTGTTTTCTTGTACTTTTTTTTTTTTTTTTTTTGAGGCCAAAAGCAATTCTAAAGGGTGAGGTAGGTTGGAATATTTCAAAATTTTTAGCTGCACTTCACCACTGCTTGTCCTGGATTTATGGTGAAAGCAGTGCCTCTGTCATACCAGGTATAGCTTTGTATATGGTTGTTCATATTGAAAAATAGATGGTTGCACATGGGAAACTAGTTTGGGAATTAGTCCACCTTGACTAATCAAGGCTGTCTTGGTGGCTTTAGAAATGAGCCTTTGGCCTTTACAGCGTGTTCAGATACAAATGGCTTTGGAAACCATACAAGTCCTCTCAAAAACATATGGCCTCAAAGTCATCTCTAAAATAAGCAATTATTTCATGGTGCGATGGAAGTGGACAGAACTGTCTGGATCTTCAGATCCAGTCTTTCCCACTGAGATTTTTCTTAAACTTCAGGATCTTTTTAAACTAGCTGGGTTTGGGTCTTGACCACCTGCTCCAATTGTGCATAAGGATTTTCTTCTCTTTTCTGGCCTAAACATGCATGGTTGGGTGTTTTTTTACCTATTTACTTCATTCTGTTAACACTGAGCTCAATCTGCAATAGTCTTGGGCCTTCTTGGTATTTAAGATTGCAACATGGGTTTAGTTTTCCTTTTGTTTTTTCTTAGTTTTTCCTAGGTAACTGTCAGACCCAAACCTTTCTCTTCTGTTTCCAAATAAGGATTTTCCATGTTACAGCAGAAGCTTTTAATAATTCCTTTGTGATGGTACCTGCATTTTTACTGCAGAAGCAAAAGAAATGGGATAAACTCAGCCCTTGGGAAAGGGGCCAGGGGAGGGGTGTAGGGAAGTCAGCTCCTTCTGACTAGTATCTGAATTCTCCTTCTGGGCTTCATGATAATGTGAGATATAATCAACACGATGTTTCTGTTTTTATTTTAGGCCTGTTAATTTGGGTCAGTTTATGAATTTACCCCAATACTGACCCATAATGAAATTCACTGATAACATCTCTTTGGGCTGATAATTAAGAGACATCCTTCTCTAAAATCCTTTGATTCCTGACTAGATTAATACATGTGATTTTGATAATGTCAGCTTTTAAATGTCCTGCTGCTAACATTAACATTACGTCTTCTGTAACAATATATTTTTCTGTAGTTTATGCTGAGTTATATTGGAAATTAAGTTACTTGACCTTTAGGTTTTTGACTAACCACATCTTTATATGCAACAGCTGATTTCTAGCAATTCAAGACCACTTTCTTCCATTACAGTTTGTTTCTTAATCCTGTCTTTCAGATTACTTGTTGAACGCATCTTTGCTCAGTACATGGTCCCTCACAACTTGGAAACAAATGAACGAATGAAGTGTTTGTATTACCTTTATGCAACACTGGATTCAAATGCTGTGAAGTATGTGCTATTTCTGACTTCTTGCAAAATAATTTTAAATACAAATATTATTGTAAATTAGTTCTAAATTGTTATGAGTAGCGTAAGGCAGTGGACAAAAGTAGTTTATGAACTATCAGAAAACAGAATATACCAATAGTATCTATTTTTCAAGGGGGATTTTGAAAAAAAAAAAAATAAAAAATGCAGCCAACCAATAGGGTGTTTTCTGACAAGGCGTGGTGCCTTTTAACCATAAACAGCTAAAAAAAGTAGTGTCAAAGATCTAGAAAGATGCTTGAGTGCAAGTCAGTCCTTTTATGTTTGAAAAGAGATAGCATAGATAGTAGTGGTGACTAGCTCTAGTCTTATTTGACAACTCAATTAATATAACCCTTGTTTTAGCAGTCAGGGTGACTTAGCAGTGGGAAGGAATTACTTGTCTTTCTTCCTTCAACATGCATTTTACTTAAAATTGTTACATGCCTTCTCCTGCTTAAAACGGGCATATGTGCATGAATTTGACTATTTTGCTGCTGTAACGTTCACAATCTGATTAAATTTAGTTAGTTTTACTTTGTTTTTCTTTTAGTAGTACTCAGCCACTTGAAAATCAATTATTGTTTTTTCTCATGTGGGAGATTAAGAAGTTTTGTATATGAAAAAATGGTTTAAACCCCAAAGCCTTCAAATACTACAGAAACTGATGTTTGAATCCCCTGCACTTCTTTTATTGCCTGCCTAAAGATATTACAATTGTAACAAACTAAAATTAAGACTGGTATATTAAAAATATGAAGTTACTGTTCTAGTAACTTTTACTGTAGGATAAAGAAAAATGCAGAATGGATTCTTTTCAGTAATTGTTATTTCAGGTAACAAATAACTTCTTAATTCTACAGTTTTCATATGCAGCAATACTCATTTTAAAGTCATAGTATGTTCAGTTATATAGAACTGACTTTTTACTTGTGGATTCTGGAAATTTTTTAAGTGAAGCTTTTTTTTAATTTATATGGCTTATTTTTCCTGGAAAGTGTGCTAATTTTCAATTTTGTTGAGTATCTCTAATGAGTCTCACACAAGCCTAATCATGTCCATTTTTTACAACTTATTCATGTAGTAGCCGCTTTCTGTGTGCAAGAATAACATTGTTTTGATGATAAAAATCTTAAACATCTGCTTTAGCCTGTTTCTTGGAATGTTTTTAGAAGAGTGACTTGAGGCTTGTACAAATGAGTTCTTTATGGGCCAGACATCAGTTATTTCCTACTTCTTTTAAAGGCAGTGTAGTTAAACATCTGACATTAAATTTGTTTCAAAAATCTCATTTTGTTCCAGTCTAATATGACCAATTAAATTTTCTATATCATACCATTAGGAAACATCTAGCCTTTGCTCACACAGCAATGAAATTTCAGGTGATAAGCATATTTCTGAGTCTGAAGTTGAAAAGAATTTGTTGGATAGCTGTGTTATTTATTGAATAGATGATTTTGACAACTCTTAAATTTTTTTTTTTAGAGCATTGAATGAAATGTGGAAATGTCAAAATCTGCTACGACATCAAGTAAAGGATTTAGTTGACCTAATAAAACAACCCAAAGTGAGTTCAATTTTATCTTTATTCCATAGGGAATATGCAGTTTTACTTAACATGCTATTTTTAATTCCGTTTGTTTGACTATTTCAAGCTTATTTTTAACGACATAGAAAATACTGTGAAAGTTAACTGATATTCTATTACACTACACTTGCAATACGAAATGTGTATACATTTTGTTAGTAAAATTGAAGAGGAAGAGGTGTTACAGAAACTTTTAAAAGATTTTGCCAGTCATTTGATACTAAAATATTTGCTCTCAGTGTTTGAGTTACATCTTGCCAGGATTGTTTTGGCTCTTGAAAGGGGGGCGAAAAAGCATCATGCTGTTCTTGACTGCCAAATCGAGTAATTAAAAAGTACCTATGCACCCTAACTTTATCTTATGTGTGATTAGTAACATTCAAGAAATCGGAATATTTTTATCCCAACAGATTACTTGTTTCTTTTCCCTCTTGGAAACTTCTTAAATGTTGTATTGGAGATATCAGACTACAACTGAATTCTTTGTTTACAGATTTGCTCAGAAGGAAAAAAAGTAAACATTTATTGAGCATTTAGGATATTCTCATAAAGTAAAATTTAGATTGTTGTTGTATTTACATGCATACTTATGTTTGGGGTGGGGGTAGTTCATAAGATGAAGTTCTGGATATAATTTGGAACGTGATTAGGACTTTAAACTTCTGGCATTAAAGTATCTGGTGCTTTTTTTAAACAGAAATAATATATAGTAGAAAATGTTGCCATGCTTACATTCATATATGTGTGTGTCATTTTTATTTTCTATATGCATATATACTCGCATATTACAGTAAATTTAATGAAGTTTTATGACTGATTTATCCATTTGCTGGAATGACCTGAACCAGGAAGACTGCATAACTGTGTGGTTGGATTATCTAATGTATCTGCTTAGAAATGCTGTCTTGCAGACAGAGAAAGAAATAATCAAAATGCTTCCCTTACTGTTTCAATCCTGATTGCAGTGAAAATCATAATTTTGACTTGGCGCTTTTAAAACATGCTGTAATGTTGTATTAAATTCTAAGTACAGTAATTGCTAGTATAACAATACTTCATTGCATTTTGGTGACTATCGGAATATTTTTTGTGTACCATTTTATATTCTTTGGTGTAGTTTAAATACACTTACGTGTTTAAAACCTGAGTTAGTTTCTTGATATTTTCTGCATTTCAGTTGGAAGTGAAATTTCATTTTTTCCTTTTGTTTTCAGGGAGGTGTAATGAAAGTTCCTTTTCAATTGTAAAATATCAAATATGATACTGAACTAAATGCGTAGGTTTTGATAAATGCCAGCACAAGCATTGCATTTGAAACAGTGTATGCTGTTGACATGTTTGCAATTGTTCATGTGGCTTTCATCATGTCTTTTGCTATTAAGTGCTAATTCTCTACACTTTAATATTGTTTTGCATAACAGGACTGCATGGGAGAATTTAGGGGGCTTGTGATAGTCTGAGATGCTGTCATGGGCAACAAAACGGTTTTGAGTCAGGGAATTTTACTTTAGTTTATTGTCAATTAACATAAACTTTGAATTATTGATTCTGGTATTGAGAAATAAAAGCGAACAAATAAACACTTGGAGAAATAGCCCTTAGCTCCCCTTTGGATGCCTCTCTTCCCTGCTTTACTGTTTCCAGTCGCCTCACCTTACGCTATACTCAGTCCCTTCAGTGAGGAGATGGGAGTCAGGGCATGGTGGTGCCTTTCCTATTGCTGCTCCTTGTTTCTTACCCGGTGCTCCAGCGTGGGTTCCTCTGCCGGCCACAGTCATTTTAGAGTCCTACTTTCTCCAGTGTCTCCTTTCTTAAATATGTTTTCTCAGAGGCACCATAGGCTCCTTTGACTGGTTGAAGTTTTAGTGGCTAATGGGTTGTTTTGTTGGTTGCAGAGCTGGCTGGAAGTGGCTTTGACCAGCACAGGGTGGTCCTTGACCTCCTCCTGCACAGGTCACCCCAGCAGCCAACCCCAAACACTGCCCATTATGCCCAATGCAGATGCTTTGCAATTTTTACCAGAACCTTTATTTCTGTGATGCTCTTCCTATGGTTTGTTTGGGTTTTTTCCCCAAAATTAATAATTAATTCATGTAATTAAATCATTGTGTTTAAGATAAGAGTGCATTTTCATAATTACAACCTGAAGGGGCATACAGTTCGAGGCAGTAATAATCTTGATACAAATGTCCATTAGCCATTCAGAGCTGTAGAAGCTTTGTTTTCTTTCAGAAAACAAAACTGAAATGAGCTAGTAACCTTTTAGAATATGATTTGGTGTTACCATACATGCTTTTTCACTTCTCCACCTAGTCATTATAGCTTAATTGTTGATTTAATTTCCTGTAGATGTTGTCCCTGTGGCCAGTGCAAGCATTGTAAGAGCTCTCAGAGATGACGAGGGATAGGACAAGAAGCAGTGTACAGTAGTTGCCACGAGGAAACTTTGATTAGGTAGTAAGGCAAAAAAATTGCAGTAAGGATGATGAAATATGGGAACAGGTGGCCCTGAGAGGGTTTGAAGTCTTCTTCATCCTTGTAAATATTTTAAATGCAACTATATGAGGCCTGGAGCAAAACCTGATCTAAGTTGGCCCTGCTTTGAGTAGGCAGTTCAACCAGCTGACCTGCAGTTGTCACTTCTAACTTACATTATTCTGTGGTTATAAATTTTTTAACTTTCCAGTCCACTCTTTTTCTCGTCTTAGAAAAACTTTTTGCCATTTAGTGAAACTCTTCAGGTCTTCTCCTCTTCTTTTTTTCTCTTCAGGCTCTCCCCAGTGTAAGCAGTATTGAGGAGACTGAAAATGTGTTAAGAAACTTTCCATTTTTGTTGATCATAATTTCTCCTAATCTGAGACAGAACAGACATCAAACTTTCCTTTAAGATGAGGTAGTTTTCTGAAGATCAAAAATATAAATCACAGCTTCTCTTGTTTTCTTCTACAGCAATGGTGTACAGTTAAATAAAATACATAAACTTGCCTGTTCACATGCGGAAAAGTGGGTGAATGCTGGTTTGCCTGTATTAGAGTATAAGCTTCGTTTGCTGCAGATATGCAGCTCTTATGATGCTACCATGTCATGAATGCAAGATAATGTAGATAAAGTGCCACAGTAGATCTTCTAAAAATAAATGTTCCTTGATCTTCCTCAATCTGTCATTATTCAGTGGAGTTAAACTACTAGCAGTTAAAAGAATACTCAGGTTATTTCATGCTTGGCTGAATGATTAGTAGTTTGCTCAACTTAGCCAGTATTAGAAGAACAAACCAGTCAGAACCAGAGAAACTGCACAGTACAGTTTTTGGTATTTTTCTTCTGAGTTGCAAGAGGTGTGGATATGGAAATTCTGTATCTGTTGACATCATTATTTGAATCCTGTAGATCAGATTTGATTTCTGTTTTGTCTCTTTTTTTGGCATTTCTTATCTGAACATACTTGTTCAGCTGTGACAGCCAAAAGCCCTGAAAATGACAGCATTCTTCTGACACTAAAAAGTGACAAAGTTCTGCAGAAATACTCAACAGCTAGAATTATGTGACAAGTGTCCATGTCACAAGATAGAGAGGACGTTCACTAGAAACGTTGCTTGTCTTAATCTCATACCATTTTTTTTACTATACTGTGATCTTTCGAGATTGCCACTATTCTCAAACATTGCCATATTTTCCACAAATTTGCTAATTTATTTCCTTTTTTTATGACAAAATAACTGTGCAAATATATTAAAACTCAAAATCCTATTTTCTTTCATAGTACCTAGTCAACTGCAAAACAGACATTTACTCTGAAAAGTTGAAGGATGATACTCCTGGAAATAATACTTCAACGTGTTAGCCAAGGTTATTTTAATAAATTGTAATCTTGTTATCTCCAAAGCTGGTATGGCTTGTTTGAACCTTGTTTGAGATCTATATTTAGATTTCGTCAATAAAATGCAAAGAAATTAGATGCGCCTGAACAAGACGTTGACCTCTGGCGTTGAAGTTTTTCCTATCTGCTGCATGATAATTCTAAGACTTTTATAAGGAAATGTTAGTGTCTTGCAACACTACCTCTTAGCGGCTCTTTCCTGATATGAACCTGATGAAAAGGTCCGCTGTAGGTCTTCATTTACTTCATTTTAAGTACTTTGGTAAAAGAAGAGTTCTTTTTCTTCTAAAATGACCCTCCTTCCTGACTTGACTTGACATTGTTTTCTTGTTTGTAATTTTTAGCAATGGTGGTAGCTGAACACACTTTAAATAATTTTCAGTGAAAGGTCATAAAGTATGGTTGTGTTCCTAATTAAATCTTTTCTTAGAAGAATGTCGTTTGGTACTTTTAGGCCATAATTGATATTACTTACATATATTTATGAAGTTTTGCAGACTTTGTAAGCTATGTCACCAAAGTTGATCTGGCAGAAGTCAATTGGCAAAAGAGCAGCTTTTTTGTGGTGTGGAAGCTGATGGGCCTGTATACTTTTGACAATATTGCTGCAATCTTGAATTTTCTTTCCCGTTCTAATTTTCATTTTACTTATGAAGATTTCGGAGTTATTTAACAGTACTTATTACACCGCCATAAAAGATTTCAAATTTTTTTTTTTCTTTTGTCCACCTTAGAACACTTTTCTGAAGAACATTAGGGTGTTATCTTCACTGTACAGTTAAGGATTCCCTTTGTCATTTTAATGATAATTCCTTAATATTTCAAACTTCAGTGTAATTCCATAAAACTTCCTAGTCTATAGAATATTGTGGATTACAGGTAAAACTGGGGAAAAAGTGTCTTGAACTAGTTTGTCTACCTTTAGTAGTAGGTGATATGTTGTACAAACATCATTTATTTGTTAGAAATATAGTCTGAAGAAAATATACTTGCTATATAGTCTTACCTTGCTGTGAAATTTGTTGTATTCTTTTTTCCTCTTCCATTTAGACAGTGTCAGAACTAACTCTTAAGGTGAACTTTGCATGTGGAATTTGAAATCCTGTATCAGAAGAATTACTGACAAAAGGAAAATAAATGAGATAAAAAGTCTGTGTTCTGTAACTTTGCTTGTAAGGTGCTGTTGGACGACTTTGTATCAGCAACAGTTTCACTGAAATCTAAGCTTCACAGATGTCCTGAAATGCAGTTATGTTTTTGGTTTTTTTGTTGTTGTCATGGTCCTTGATTGTTACTTTCACAATTACACTGCCTTCCCTGTTCAGCTGAACTGGAGTAGCGGTTGTCTTATTGACTTGCTCTGTGCTTTACAATAAGGTGGGAACTACTGCCAAGACTGCTTAGAATCAATATCTAAACAAGAAAATAAAGTGAATTTAATGCTTGCTCTTCATTTTATATTTTAAAACAAAGAGACTTGAGATGGAAAACAGTTACAGAAATAACCCATTTGTGCTATTCATAAGTTATATAGTAGATTGAAAAGTAATAAAAATACTTTGTGTAAGTATATGTGAAACAGAGTGATACTGTAGGAATGATCTACCTTTTATTTCCAGTAATTGTCTAGCATTAACTTTGCAGTGGTGGTTTTGATGTCTAACATGCTGATGTGTTAACAAAATGATGGGTGCTGACCTGTTAATAATGCATTATGGAATTTTACTCACTCGGTATTCAAGTGGAAATACATAATGTAAAATTTTTACTTAATCCATTTTTCTTTTGTGACTTGCAGACAGATGCCAGCAGTAAAGCTATATTCTCAAAAGTGATGGTCATAACAAGTAAGTCAGTTGAAGTATTTACACTGTCTAAAAATTGCAGTTAAAATATATTGCTTTCTTGCTTTAAAAGTCACTTGAGATAAGCTTATAAAAGGTTTGTAGCAGATAAAACTTATAACAAATCATGGTAAACGTGATGTAACAATATGCTTTAAAGAATCAAGACAACTGTAAGCAGAATTACTTCCTTACTGTAAAGTCTCCAGTTGTGAAGCGTATCGCATGACATTTTGGCTGCATCTGTTGTGGACTAATTAAAACTCTAAGGTGTTTGTGTCTTTATTAGCATATACTATAGAATATATATTAACTGATGTTAACTAACCTACTAAACTATCTACTGACTTGCCTGTTTTTGAGGTGTTGATATTGTAAGTGCTGTTGGGAGAATGCAAAAGAGTTTGGGTTTCAGTAACACGGAAGACATTTTGGAAACGGAAGAACTTCTATGTAACCTGAACTTTTTGCAAAGAAAAAAAAACCGAACCAACCCCAAAGCAACATTTCTTGTTCCCCCCAGCCTACCATGCCAATAGCATTAAAACCAGTAAGAAGAAGAAAAACTTGTTTTATAGTTCTGAAATTTTGTTTCTAAATCAACCTTTTTAAAAAAAATGCAAACTGTTCTGGAAAAAAAAAAATAAGTACTGCTTAAGGCTATGTACATTTTGAAAAAACATGGAGGAAAACCTGAATCTTGCTGCCTGGTTGGCCGTGTTCCAAATTATTTTTCCGTTTATTTATAATATAAAAGTTGATCAGTTCATAATTTTTCTGATTGTGTAAGTTCTGGGTTGCATTGAAGAAAAAAATAAATCAACACAGCAAAACAAATACTAGGTAGAGCTTGTTTTGGACTATCTTGTAGTCCTGTGCCATTTTCTGTGCCAAATTTGCTTAACACTTGCTGTACCAAAACCATGAAACATCTTAAACAGTATACTAATACTTTGCCAATAAATTATCACAGAATCATAGAATGGTTTAGGTTGGAAGGGACCTTGAAGATCATTGAGTTCCAACCCCCCTGCCGTAGGCAGGGACACCTCTCACTAGACCAGGTTGCCCAAGGCCACGTCCAGCCTGGCCTTGAACACCTCCAGGGACGGGGCTTCAACAACCTCTCTGGGCAACCTGTTCCAGTGCCTCACCACCCTTAAAGTGAAAAACTTCTTCCTAATGGTTAATCTAAACCTGCCTTCTTCCAGCTTAAAGCCATTCCCCCTCGTCCTATCACTACATGCCCTAGTAAAAAGTCCTTCCCCAGCTCTCCTGTAGGCCCCCTTTAAGTACTGGAAGGCCGCAATAATATCTCCCCGGAGCCTTCTCTTCTCCAGGCTGAACAGCCCCAACTCTTTCAGCCTCTCCTCACAGGAGAGGTGCTCCAGCCCTCTGATCATCCTCGTGGCTCTCCTCTGGACGCGCTCCAGCAGGTCCATGTCCTTCTTATGTTGGGGACTCCACAGCTGGATGCAGTACTCCAGGTGGGGTCTCACGAGAGCGGAGTAGAGGGGCAGAATCACCTTCCTTGACCTGCTGGCCACACTGCTTTTGATGCAGCCCAGGATACGGTTGGCCTTCTGGGCTGCGATCGCACATTGCTTGCTCATGTCGAGCTTCTCATCAGTCAGCACCCCCAGGTCCTTCTCCCCAGGGCTGCTCTCCAGCCATTCCCCGCCGAGCCTGTGTTTGTGCTTGGGATTGCCCCGACCCAGATGTAGGACCTTGCACTTGGCCTTGTTGAACTGCATGAGGCTGGCTTGGGCCCACCTCTCCAGCCTGTCCAGGTCCCTCTGGATGGCATCCCTCCCCTCCAGCGTGTCTGCCTCGCCAAACAGCTTGGTATCATCAGCAAACTTGCTGAGGGTGCACTCTACCCCACTGTCCATGTCGCTGACAAAGATGTTGAATAGTACAGGTCCCAGTACTGACCCCTGAGGAACGCCACTCGTCACTGCTCTCTACAAGATTATCTTGTGATAGATTTTATCTTGATATAATATAAAATGTAAATAAAAAATTAATATGTAATTTAAGAAATGCATTTTTAAAGCTTTTTAAAAAAATGTTGTAAGCTGTTGTTTAGTGAAGGAGTAATTTAGCAAAAATACTGTTGTGATATTTTTCACACCTGTCATGTCAGGTGATCTATGTACAGAGTATTTTTCTGTGGAGTATAGGCTTTGGATTCTGAGGTCAGCTTCAGATGTAAATATTATTAACAGGAACAAGTAAACTTGCTGAAAAAGGAGTGTGGAGGGCAAGAAAAACAAATAGCCGGGGGAGGTGTGTTGGTAGACAAATTTTTAGAAATTGGTGTTCTCATAGGTACGTCTGCACACATTAAGGTGTTTTGTGGTTTGTTTGTGGCGTTTTTTTTCCCCACCTGTCTTGATTAACTTAAACATGCATAGAAATTTTCTTGTTGTGACATTTTAAATTTGTGTAATTTACAATACTGATGCTTATTAAAATAAATAGTGATTTCTTTTGCTTGTTTAAAGGAAACCTTCCTGATCCAGGGAAAGCTCAAGATTTCATGAAAAAGTTCACACAAGTTCTCGAAGATGATGAAAAAATAAGAAGTCAGTTAGAAATGCTTGTTAGCCCAACATGTTCTTGCAAACAGGCTGAAGGATGTGTGGTAAGAATTGCTCTTAAAATATGTGAATATTTTTGGAACTGAATTGATTATAAATTTAATTTAAACTTACATTGCAGAGGGAAATAACAAAGAAGTTGGGCAATCCAAAACAACCAACAAATCCTTTCCTGGAAATGATAAAGTTTCTTCTTGAGAGAATTGCTCCTGTGCACATTGATACTGAATCCATCAGGTATTTTTGTGTGTTGTTGACTGTAGATAACAGGATTTGAAATCGGGGTTTCTTATTTCACCTTTAAGCATAAGCAGTAATAGATTGGGCGGGTGCGGTTTAAGGCTTGATGACCTGCAGTATTTTCTTGTTTCCCCTTGCTTAGGGGTTTTTGTGTCCTTGTTCAGAATGTAGCCACGCAAACAATGGATTTGTCATTCACCACAGCTGGGACAGCCTGTCAGTAAAAATGAATCTGTTGCTGATGGGGAAAGTTTGGTTTGTGACTGACTGACTTCTTTTTTAAAAGAAGTTTCTGTCCATGGGTATTCATTGAAGCTTTCTGCCCAGAATATTAGCTCATAGTGACATAAACAGGAATTTAACTGAGGAACCAAAAAATTGTGGTGATGAGGCATCAAGACTTAAAGGAAGAGTAAGTCAGTGAAGTTATGGGTGGGGAAAAAAGTAATTGCTGGAATGATTATTTAACAGCTGTATTTGAGATATGTAGTACCTTATTAGAGACAGCTAGTTCTAAATACTGGTAAACTCTTATCTGTTAATTCCATCTATAATAATTGACTTAATTATTATAAGTACTTAATCTTTTCAATTTCTGCCTGTCATGTATGCAATGTAATGGAGCCATTGAGATTTCACTTAAAAATCTGGGTTTTGATCTTGGATAAGGTAAAATGTGTAGCTGGATTTTTATGTCAAATTTGAAAATACTTTTTTTTTCACATTCACAGAAGCAATATAAAATGTGTATTTAAAGTAATATTCATATGTGGCACTAAGTTGTAGTATTTATTTTACAATCTACCTACTGACTGACTGCCATATAGTATACAAGTGAAAAAAAGCATGTATTTTCAGTTTTGCCACAGAATTGGTCTTCCATCTTTGTAAAATTTCACTAAACTTCTGCTTTATTTTTGAGACTCATACTGTGTGGTTTTCTTAATAGATAGTCGTTTTTGTCCAATTGGGGGCAGAAAAAAAAATTGGAAGTCTAGGAAGTCTGACTAGGAGATCTCTCCCTTGATTTGCTACAGTTGGGGTTTTTGGTTTTTTTTCTATTTTTGGTGGGGTTTTTTGGGGTTTTGATTTGGGATTTTTTTGGCTATAAACATCATCTACTGCGTATACCAAAGGAATATTCTGAATATTATCCAGTTCTTGATCAGCAAGCTGCCTACACCACTCAGTAATAGGATCATTTGGATAATCACCATTTCCCTTCCTAGGGTACATTGTAAGAAAAAACCAAGCGTTACTGTCAAGGTGAAATATGCAGGAGATAGGTCTTTTAAATTTTTCATAGTCTCGTAGCACAGCTGTTTAATGGTTATTTTTTTCTCGGTTATAGACTAAACGTCGTAAACAGTTGTTTTCCATCAATTATTGAGAATCCATAGCAGCTTGTAACCGCTCCATAATTCTTCCCTGAATTCATTGCTTGTAATGCTCAAACTGTTCTCTTATTTTTGTCATCTTTCCACGGTAATTTGTATATAGTTTTTAATTCATGATGGATAAACATTTTTTTAAATTAATGCCTCATAAGATTTGATTTAGATAGTAGATGAGGGCAACCAGATTATGACATATTTGTTGACATATTTGTTTTATTACAAGCTTACATTTTGTTTATAAGTTCTTTTAATAAGATTGTATCTTAAACTTATGAAAACAGTCATACACGGTAGAATTGCAGTAAATATAAGGCCATGTTTTGCTTTCCTCTTCAGTGCCCTTATCAAGCAAGTAAACAAGTCTATAGATGGAACAGCTGATGATGAAGATGAGGGTGTACCTACTGACCAGGCAATCAGAGCAGGTCTTGAATTGCTTAAGGCAAGTATACTCCTGGTGGTCAGTGAGCATGTGAAACTTTCTGAAGCAACTTTGTTAAAATAAATTTTTAATTAGCACTCAGTATCTTTAGTTATAAGCATGGCTATCTGGAAGACTACTGGTTTGGTTTTTGTTCTTGATGTTTATCTTATGTGGCACATAAGTAAGGTATCTTATAAATCATTTAGAAGCTTTTCTGGAAGTCAAAAGTAGTTGTGTGTGTGACATCAGCAGCTGAGCTTTGATTATTAGAGTGTGAGTTAAGTGGTTTATGAATATAGTTACACTACTTTTGGAACTGCACTTGTATGTCAGCACAATAATACTGTGGTTGTTCTGAGTTCCTTATGAATTGAGGTCTTATCTACTTCAGCTATGTGTAATCTTTGAGACTCAGTTAACATAGCAAACCTCATCAAGATGCATTTCTGGGGACATTGTACAAAATTTTTTACTCTGTTCTTCCTTTTTCCTTGAAGGAAAAAGGCTGCTCACTGTGTTATTCACAAATACTCCTAAAAGCGTGAAACTTTTTAAATCCAACCACATAGGGCTTTTTGTTTCACGGAATCTCTCTCAAAGACTAGGCTAAAAGCACCATGTAGTGTCAGCTTCGCCTGTACTTGCACAGAAAGGTACTTGTGCCATATTACCGCCTCAGTTATATGATAGTGTTGGGAGTAGTCCCGCTGTGTGTTGATTTCAGAGGCCTCAAAATCTAAAGGACTCCCATGCTAAACTTTTCAGAATCATGGAATTGTCTAGGTTAGAAAGGAGCTTTAAGATCGTTGAGTCCAACCATCAACTTAACACTGCCAAAACCACCACTAAACCATGTCCCTAAGCATCTTTTAAATACCTCCAGGAATGGCAATTCCACCACTTCCCTGGGCAGCCTGTTCCAGTGTTTGATAACTCTTCTGGTGAATAACTTTTTCCTAACATGTATCCTAAACCTCCCCTGGTGCAACTTGAGGCCATTTCCTCTTGTCCTATATTGCTTGTTACTTGGGGGAAGAGACCAACTCCCACCTCACTACAACCTCCTTTCAGGTAGCTGTAGAGAGCAATAAGGTCTCCCCTCAGTCTTCTTTTCTCCATACTAAACAACCCCAGTTCCCTCAGCCACTCCTTATAAGACTTGTGCTCTAGACCCCTCACCAGCTACGTTATCCTTCTCTGGACATGCTATAGCACCTCAATGTCTTGCTTGTAGCGAGGGTCCCAGTGTCTCGGAATCTTAAAATATCTCAGATGAACTAAGGGCCTAGTAGATTCATCTGAGACCATGCGACTCTTTAGCCAGGTGTGCATATTTAGATAAAAATGCAAAAAGCCAGTAGCACAAAAATGAATCTGAGTAAGAATGAGTCATGTCATGAAGGACTATATATTTGAAAAAAGGCTCCCAGGTCAGTACTTACATGTTGATATGAGCTGGCATGACAGATTTAAGGAGGAGTAAGATTGTCCTGAAGAAAGTGATCTGTACATCATGAGAAGAATCCAGAAAGGACAATTGTAGGAGTCCAGAAAAGGGAACACCATACAATGAAATAGTGAGGAAGGTAGCTTGGTGAAAATAGAAAACTGTGTGTGAAGAAGTTGCTAGATTTTGAGAATCATTTCTTTGCCATGGGTCAGAATATTATATGGAAAGAGGCTAGCAATCAACAGCCACTTAAAAATGAAGAGAAGGCAAACTTTCCAGGAGGATCAAATGAGGGGGGTGTGTGTGTGTATATATATATATATAAAATATTATTTTTATTACTGTATTTTTTTAATGTGGAGGACTCTAGTACTTAAAAACAGAGTCCAAGAATCTGAAGGAGAGATACAGGATCTGTTAAGCTGCTGTGGAAAGCTTGAAGGATGACAGACCTTATTGGGTATGTCTATATTACTACTTTAGAGGTAGAAACATCACTTCAGAGCACAACCAGTTGTTCCACTTAGCAAAGGAGCATGAAGTCTGGGAGGACACAAGATGGATTCCTTTTAGAGGAACAAAATGATGAGATGGACTTCAGAAGCACATGGTGTGTTGCAGTGGCTAAAGTGGGTTCAGTTAGTCTAGAAATAGTCTGAAGTAAAACCCCTGGAATGTGAATATTGCTTCCTTAGCATCAATTGTGTTTCTCTTAAGACCTGCTTCTGCTGGAACCAGTACTTGCTGATGTAGATGTAGCCACTGAGAAGTACATGTTGGCAACAATAGGAGAAGAAATTGAGACTGGAGAAATAAGTTAAAACTGATGATATCATGTATAAAGACAAAGAAGTTTAGGATGTACTAAAAAAAAAGTAAGAAAAGGGTAAATGTGGATCACATGACAAATCCAGGCAGATTATTGTAAATATTCTAGTATGGCAGTGGAAAATGGCTCTTGATGGAATGTTCTCTGTAAGTGGACCTTTAAAAAATATTAACATGGCTTTCATCTTATTTTGGCAGGTACTTTCATTTACGCACCCTATCTCGTTTCATTCAGCTGAAACTTTTGAATCTCTCCTTGCTTGCTTGAAAATGGATGATGAAAAAGTGGCAGAAGCTGCATTACAAATTTTCAAAAATACAGGAAGTAAAATTGAAGAAGACTTTCCTCATATACGATCGTAAGTTGTATATCTTTCTCTGAGTAATGTTCTTTAGTATATGGGGTTTTGGAAGTCCTTATTCTTCCTTTTGCATGCTATTAGCGTTATCCTGCATTCTTTTGGAAGAAAGTATTACTTCAGGTAAAACAGGAAAGAGATCTGAATGACTTTAAAATGCAGTGTTTTTTGAGGAATGAAAGTGAAATTAATATATCCAAAATAGTGACAGCTTATATGTCACTAATGCTGCTATAATTTTTATCATTGCCCTTCAGAATTACTTATGTTTTTTTCCAAAATTAAATATATGGCAATGTAAAAACAGTCTTTGCAATTTAATAGGGATGTGTAGAAAAGAATATTTCCAAAAGAGCATTTACTAACTTATGCAGATAAAATGTTTTAGTACTTATTCTATCAACAAAAAACAGGTGTGTTTTCTTTTTTTTTTTTTTTTAACTTGCAAGCCATGTAAGTAACCCTTTTTTGCTTTATTTCAAGAAATTGTCAAAACCAGGACAACTGGCACTTTTGCAGAGGTGTTGTGTTCTATATATGTATATCTGTACTTTTTTGCTAGTTTGAGATTTTGGAAGATTTTCAATTTGTGAAAAGGTACTTAACTCTCTTTTTTTTTTTTAAGTGCTTTGCTTCCCGTGTTGCATCATAAAGCTAAAAAGGGACCCCCTCGTCAAGCCAAGTATGCTATTCACTGCATCCATGCAATATTTTCCAGCAAAGAAACACAGTTTGCACAGATATTTGAGGTAAAATTAAATTTTTAAGTTAATTTTTATTAATCTTTTAAATTGTATATGTAAATTAAGGGATGTAGTGGCAGTTTATATGGCAAGTTGTATCAAATTTAGAAAATATATTTTCCCCCTTTCCCTTTGTTCTCATACAGTTTGGCCTGAAAAATAGTATTGGAGGATGTTTTTTGTATCCTGTAATTCATCACGTTCAGGGTTTTGTATTTTAACAGATAATAAAATAAAACAAAGTGTTGGACCGTCTGCTAGAGCCATGAACTGCTTATGGAAAGAGGAATGTATACATCACTCCTCACCCCTGTTGGGACTGGCCCAAAGTATTTAAATGGTTACAGAAATTATGGAAAACTGAATTATGGTAGAGACTACTTAAATAGATTTTTATAGTTACAACTGCAAATGTACTTTGTATTTAGTGCCCATCAGCCTTTTATCTTGAAGGCTGAATCATACTCGTTTACTGAAATTGCCATCTTGAGATGTAGTATGCCCACTTCTTCAGTAAGAAAATACACTTTTTAATCCATTGTTTTCTAAATGGTCTTGCTTGAGCTGCCACTTTTTTAACTACCCGGAGGTGATAAACACTTTGTCTTTCTTCTTGCTTTTTCTTTTTATTTGTAGGAGACTTGTAGGGTTCGTGAATGTGTCTTTAAATCGAAA
The DNA here is from genome assembly GCA_017639485.1 of Pluvialis apricaria. Lineage (NCBI taxonomy): Eukaryota > Metazoa > Chordata > Aves > Charadriiformes > Charadriidae > Pluvialis > Pluvialis apricaria. Next base: position 25,816,308 of record CM030007.1, read on the forward strand.
TAGTTAATAGTTCTTTTAAAATTGTATTTCTGAAATAGAAATAGACGTGAACAACTTATACAGAACTCTCATTCCCCTCCCCCCAATAAGACACAGATTATATCAGTAATACCTGAATTTATTGCTTTTATTCTAGCCACTGCATAAAAGTCTGGATCCAAGCAATTTTGAGCATCTCATTACGCCGTTGGTTACTATTGGCCATATAGCCATGCTAGCACCTGATCAGTTTGCTGCCCCTTTGAAATCTTTGGTTGCCACTTTTATTGTTAAAGACTTGCTAATGAATGATAGGGTAAGTATTTTTAAATATTTGTATTAAGATTCTGCTTCTCCTGTAGTATGATACTCAGCAAGTACTTGTGAAAAATCTTGGCTTGTTGGTTCTACTTTTTTGGTTATGGTTGTCTTTCGATTTCTGTGTGTACTGTTTGACTCAGTTGAAAACCCACAGCATAGGAAAGGAGATAGTACTAATTTGGTAGTCCTTACAAAAGTGATAAGCTGTAGAGCACAGCATTTGATCGCTCATGACTTGCCTTTCGTTAAAAATGAGAAAATTGGTATTGGCTTCACTCGCTTAGTCTCTTGTCTTGAGCAAGCAAATTGTGATTATTTTTTTTTTTAGGAAGTATAATGCATTTGAAACTAAAATACATTGTTTAAGTGGAAGACTGTGAATTCTAACTTTTCTAGTACTTCTGTATTGATAGTGATTATAAAGTAAAAGAAAACTTGTGCATTGTCAGCCATTGTTGAAAGAATTACTGTGTAAAACTACGTGCTTGAGGTTCCAGTCTATTGGATTTGGAAACTGGGAATTATTTTCAAAGCACGTCTATTACCTGAAAATTATTGCTTTAGAGTGTAACAACAACAGCAGCAACAAAAACATCTTAACTGCTGTTAAATTTGCTGATACTTGAGTAGTGAGGTAAGAACAGTATCTCACTTCTGTAATAGTTACTTCTATAAAATACCAAAGGCATAAAGCTAACTAATGAGTGCTGCTGTATTGTTTGCTTTTGCAAACAGGAAAGAGGAGATTACAACAGGTTTCACTGAAGAGTAACAGTAGTGTAAAAAAAAAAATAAATAATGTAACATTTGGTTTAGCTTCCAGGAAAAAAGACAACAAAACTTTGGGTCCCAGATGAAGAAGTGTCTCCTGAAACGCTTGTTAAAGTAAGTAGCACTTACTATATTTTCCTATGATTGTGTGTACAATACTTAGGAATCTGGATATTTAACTTTCTTTACTAAACCTATCAACTGCTTTTCTCTGTTTCCTTGTCACCTTTCTAAACGTAAAAAAGAAGTAACTATTTTTAGATTGAGGATCTTACCACAATACGTATTTTCGGATTGCCAGAAGAAAAGAATTTGCTTTTGGGAGCATCTACTCTTTTACTTTTGTAAATAAATTTAAATATACACTTTATTGAATTTTTATTATAGCTTTTTATAGGCACAGGTTTGGTGTGCAACACTTAAGTATTCTAGATATTATCACAGGTAAAGTAAAACTATTTTTTTCCCTCCTTTTTAACATAGGAGTTAAATACGATAGAGACTTTGTTTAAAGTCTTCCCTTTTTCTTTTGAATTTTTAGGGCATTCTAAGAAACTTTCAGTGCTGTTTGGAATAAAAAAAACCCCATGGTTTTGGATGTGTCAGTGTCCTGAAAAGAATAAATGTGTTACTCTGTGTACAATGTGTATTAAAGAAAAACCTAGATTTAAGAAAAATAATCACTTTAAAATGGTGGGGGGATTGTTTGTTTTTTCTACTTAAGAATGACATCTCAAGCTGCTTCTTTTTTTGGAGTAAGTTTATTATTACATTTTCTGGACTTGCTAATAGATAGTCTCACTCAGTTTTCACCCAATCAGAAATGGGCTTATACTGTGGCAAATACATCCCTATGTCTGTGTTGGTTTTTAAGTGTTCTTTCTTCAGAACAGGGATAGATTATGCTTTCACATTTTCTTTCAGATTGAGACAAATGTACTTTGTAGCACACTGTTTCTAAGTTAATTATAGCAGTCATTTAATTTCCAATGCCTTTTGAATAAAGTTGCTCTGATAGTTTAAAAAAGTTCTTTGCCTCCTCTCTTGAAGTTGTTAAACTTTGTAGAATACCTCCTTCTCTGCTGGTTTTGTAAGTACTTTGGTTTCCAGCTTGGTACAGAACTCATTACTGGAAATGCTCAGTTGTGTTTGGAGTTAGCTTTTGTTAGCTTTTTATTCGTTTGACTACAGCAAGGATATTTTTCGTATTTATGCAATTCCATAGTTATACAGTACACTCCAAAAACTGTTGAAAGAATGCATGTTTGGTTTGATTTCATGAACTGCTGGTTTAAAATAGACATGATTTCACTTCAGTAATTATACATGTAACTGGAAGTAGTAAGTATTTTTTTTTTCTTAATTTTTTAAAATTATTTTTGAAGCTGTAATATCTCTCTAAAATGTTGATAAAACTTTTCATACAATTGGCTATTTGGAAATAGAAAAAACCTTGGCAATTTGAAGTTGAAGCCAAACCTGAAAACTCAAAGCATTTATTAGCAAGTGAAAACAGGTTATTGTGACAATTGATTTGCAAATTTAATTAGCATTTATTACCACTGAGAAGCGTATATTTAATGAATGCTGCAGGCCACACCGTTAGATTTCTCTCTGACAGTGTATTTTTCTTCACTCTGGTTTGAAAAACCTCTTCCTCCCTTTGTAACATAACTGTATAATATATCTAACAGGGATCTTAAAACTAGCAAGTTTAAGTATGAAAGGGGAAAGTACTGATGAAGACAAAATTTTAGTATTGTCCAGCCTAACAGATGTAAACTGATATAGCCTTAGTTTTGAATGCTAAAGCTTGAATAATCAATTATGTCTGTAGAGAAATGTTTCAGTACAGTATAAAATATTAGATTAGAATTGGATTAATTGTTGTACGAGTTAGACTTGAATTCCTACACCTGGCACTTGAGTGTCTGCTCTAAAGCAGTAATCCCTCTTGAAAGTGAGCAGCACTGAATGCTTCTGTGCACCATGCAGTGGATTGAGACTTATGTAGTCGCAGTGATATTTCTTGTTTGCGTGTGTGTACACTGCAATATAAGGTTTCTCATCCTATTTCTTTAACTGTGCTTTAGGTGAGCAGTGTTTCATTTTTCACTGCTGCACAAACACGCAGCATTTGTGGCTCTGAAAACTCAAGTAGTAGAAACCTGAGCTAGTGGTTGTCATAATGTTGATGTAGTAGGAAGACAGTGTTTCTAGGATCACTACATGGGGTGGGAGCCCATTATACTTTTACAAGGAGGCATGATGGTAGCCTGTAGATCAGAGGAAAGGGTTATAACTGTTGATTATTTTTAATTGTTAATTTTAACCTTAAAAATGAATACTTATTTGCTATGTTTATAGTAGTTGCAGTTTTCTCATAGGACAAATTAGAGATCTGTTACATTATATTCACTGTCTCAGAAATTATAACACCCTATCACTTTTGCTTGCACTTCAAATACACGTAGCTCATGTTGTGCTGCTAAGTCGAGTGCGAAGTGGTCATTGTGGCCTTTGATATGGTTCTGACCCATGTTGTATTTTGACTTTCTTGATGTTTTCATGTTGTGTATAATAATTTTTAATCTTGGAGAAGAATTCTAGGCTCATGGGACACAATTGAAACAAGAGGTTCAGACTGGATATAAGGAAAAAAACCTGAGAACAGTCAGGCAATGGAACAGGTTGCAAGGGGCTGCAGGTTGCCAAGAGAGCCTGGGCAATCTCTGTTTTTGGAGGCTTTCAACACCACAGTGGATAGAACTGAGACCAACATGGTCTGACTTCATAGCTGACCTTCTCTTGAGCAGGAGATTGGACTGGAGATGTCCTGACACTCCTTCCAGTTAGAATTATCCTTTGATAGTTATCCTATTTGGTTGCAAAGAAAAAATTTAAAACATGAGGGCAGTGCAAACTCATGTCACATTTGTTTAAGTCTTCAGGTAGCCAGCAGCAGTGACTGGGGGAATTCTCATGCCCTGTACTAAAATCATGGGAATACTTAATTCTGAAGGGTTGCTGTCATCACAACATCATTAACACCAGCAAAGAAACAGGGAACATAGTGGGGTCAGAGGAAAATTCTGAAGGAGTTGGGATTAGGACTTGCTACATGGAAGGAAGACTAGAGTAGATTTGGTCAGTAAAATTGGGGGAAGGGAATTGTGAAGGAGGAAGAGAGAAGCAAAGGTTAATAGAAATAGAAATTGCTCAGGAGCTGACCAGAGATGTTGGGGCACAAGATAACATGTGGCTGTTCCTTGGCAGAATAGGTAATTTACTTGAATACGAAATTGAATTAGCACGTTTCCATCCTCCCAACAAATGGGTGGCACTAATGGTTACAGGTACTGGTTATGACATGAAGAAACTGAATTAGTAAGCTAGCAAAAGAACCGTTGCTGCTGCTTTTGTTGTTTTTATTGCTATTAAAATCTTCCGGTGGATACCTACAGCTGTTTCAGTGGAAGACCCTTTGAAAGCCAGGGCAAGACAGTTTCATTTCTGTTCCACAAACACCATTTGCATTTTGAGTTCTTGAGTGACAGACGTCCTACCTCTTGCTGGTGTTACCCAGTAGAATTAGAATTTTGTAGGTGGAGTAAATGGGCTACAGTGCTAAAAAATAAACTCATGTATAGATGACAATCCTGGAACTTAGGTCTGAAGGGACCGTTGTGATCAGTTTGTTACATGGAATAGATCAACTGTATGATGACTTCCATTTGGTAATATTATGAATGTTTTACATAAAAGTTATTAAACTGCCTTCCCATTAAGGAGAAAATTTGAAGTACCATATACAAAAAGTGTCTTAGTTTTTCTAAAGCTCATGGGTTTTGTTTTGAACTTCAGGGTTTAGTTTTGGTTTGTTTTTGTTGTATTTCTATTTTCCGAAGGATGTGATTCAGATGAGCATTTTCATTTTGCTGTAAGAGGATACTCCTCTTTCTGTTTTCCTTATCGTCTCTGCTCTTATATAGAAGGAAAATGAAAGGACAAAGGGATTCAAACACTAAAACAAACTTAATCTCCAAATTCATGCTTTATTTTCACTAAAGAAACATGAAATTATTCAGTGCTTCGTGATAGCTGCTGGATTCTGCATACTTTTAGAAGCTTGCCTCAAAACACTTGATGTTTCCATTGGCAAAAGACAAGTTATCCTAAGTAACAGGCTTTGATGCTTTCTTTAAATAGCCATGAAAGAAATATTGTTTTCCAGGATGACTTATTTTAATACGGGTTGATACTCTAGGAGTCAAAATGCCTATGAAGTGTTTTTTTTTAATTTACATGTCTTTAAATTTAAACTCAAATATTACATATATAAATAAAGAATATATAGAGATTGTTTAAGCACAGGAATTATAGGGATATAGGAAGATTAAAATGTGTTCTGCTTTTTGATCCAGTAACATTTTCTTAATAAGTATAAATTGTTTTGCCTATTCCACAGTGTTTAATGGCTGTAAGCTCAATTAAGATAATGTTTTCACAGGACAAAATATGTGATTGCTTAGGAGAAGAAACCATTCAAACTTTAACTAAATATTGTATGACTCTTATTTGCTGTAATACGTGCTTTTCAGTGAAAAGTTGCTGTCTAGTGAGAGTACACCTAGTTATCTTTCAGTATTTAAATGATGTTTTGCAGCCGTGACAGGCTTATGTTCGTAGCAGCAAAAAGCAGTTGGGGAAATACTGTGTGATTAAATGAATATGAAGATTATTTTTAAAATGAGGTTCATGGTGTGATTTGACTTCTGCGTATCAAATTTTTTTCAGATTCAGGCCATCAAGATGATGGTTCGATGGTTGCTAGGAATGAAAAACAACCACAGCAAGTCAGGAACTTCTACACTGAGGTTGCTAACAACAATATTACACAGTGATGGAGATTTAACAGAGCAGGGGAAAATTAGGTATGTAATAGATCGTGACGTTTAATCTGTGATGATGCGGTGGGGAGAGTTTTAGTCAAAGTAGTACTTGAACTATTTGGTTAGACTGCTTAACAATTTATACATCTTATTTCATAAGAACTACTGGTAAGCTTGGCTGGATTCCTACATAAGTTTGCTGAGTCTCAAGTTCTCTAACACTGTAGGTGTAGCTGTATTTTAATGTTTTTATCTTGTTTGTTTTATCTCTTTCTTCAAAGGGCCATTACTTGTTGTAAGAATAAACTGTGTAACTTCATCTTTCCCATTGAAAATTGGTTTTAATTTTTTATGCAGCTTGGTCTGCTTGATGTACCAGTTGTTGTGTATGCCACAGGCCGATAGGCAGGCTTTCTAATAAAAAGTAATAGCATGTTGCAGTACATAGGCATTTCTGCTTGAAGACAGACTTTAATCCTTTGAGGCCTCTAAAAGTGCAAGGAAGAGGGAAATGTGTGAAGAGGATTAAGTCTCAATAAATAATCTACCTTTTAGGTGATTGTTAGACAACTTATTTGTTTTTCTGGGTATTTTCTTAATCCTCTGCGGTAGGAGAAGTGACAAGCTGTCAGCCACTATTGCTTGCCAAACATTGAAAATTTATGTCTACAAAAGCCATTAAGGGCATGGATGGGTTGTGCCAGTATGAGTAAAAAGGTTTTAATTTGAGTAATAGGTTCTATCTGCATAATCACTGTATGTTGTGTGTGCAAAATTGCAAACCTGAGAATTGTCTAGTATGTTATCTTTGTAGCAACTGTGTAGTATTTCTTAAAGTTCATTGTAAATAATCGTTTCATAGTTTTAAATTCTGTAATATGACCATTCATGGCAGGTACTAGGGAGTTAAGTGGCAGTAATTCAGCTTTTCAGTGTAACTGCTTGAGCATATTGTTGGCTTATCAATTCTGTAGGTCCTGTGTGTTTTCATGCTTGGAGTGATGATTCCTTACTGTGCATGTTTTAGAAATTTAATTTTCCCACTCTTTTTGTACTCAAAACTATAAATAATAATAGAAACTGTATACAACACTGGTCACTTCTCCGTTATTAAAGGTAACAGAGCTGGGGATGCTTTTAGGGGAGGGAGAAAGCTGCAATGACACCAGAGGTTGCTCTGAAAGCAACCCTTCAACACTAGAAGCTGGAGCTCTGCCTGGGGATGGATGATGAGCTAACTGAGATCTTATGGGTTAGGATTAAAGAGCAGACTGGTATGGGTGACATTGTAGTGGGTGTCTGCTGTAGGCCCCCTGGCCAAGAAGAGGAAGTGGATGACACCTTCTATAAACAGTTAGAGACAAATTTGTGCTCCCAGGTCTTGGCGCTCATGGGGAACTTCAGCCACTCCAATATCTGCTGGAGGAGCAACACAACAGCGCATAAACAATCCAGGTGCTTCCTGGAGAGCATCAGTGACAACTTCCTGACACAAGTGATAAAGGAGCCAATGAGGAGAGGTGCTCTGCTGAACATCATACTCACCAACAAGGAGGGACTTTTTGGGGGTGTGGAGGTTGAAGACATCCTTGGCTGTAATGACCATAAGATGGTGGAGTTCAGAATCCTTAGGGCAGCAAGGAGGGCAAAAAGCAAGATTACAGTGCTGGACTTGAGAAGAATGGACTTGGACCTCTTCGTAAATCTCCTTAGCATAGAGTCTCATTGAATAAGGCCCTGGAGGGAAGAGGGGCCAAGAAAGCTAGTTAGTTACATTCAAGCATCCTCTCCTCTCAGCTCAAGAGTGGTGAAAGCAGAAGGTCAGGCAAATATTTCAGCAGACCTGCATGGATGAGCGAGGAGATTCTGGCAAAACTCAAAGACAAAAGGAGAGATTGAGAGCAGCCCTGAGGAGAAGGACTTGGGGGCACCGGTGGATGAAAAGCTGGACATGAGCCAACAACATGCACTTGCAGTCCAGAAAGCCAACTGTATCCTAGGCCGCATAAAAGGAAGCGTGGCCAGCAGGTCGAGGGAGGTGATTCTCCCCTTCTCCTCTGCTCTCGTGAGACCCCACCTGGAGTATTGCATCCAGGTCTGAAGCCCTCAGCACAGGAAAGACATGGACCTGTTGGAGAGGATGCAGAGGTGGACCACAAAAATGATCCAAGGGCTGGAGCACCTCTCCTATGAGGACAGGCTGAGAGAGTTGGGGTGGTTCAGCCTGGAGAAGAGAAGGCTCCAGGGAGACCTTACTGTGTCCTTTGAATACTTATATGGGGCCTATAAGGAAGATGGGGACAGGGTTTCTACTGGGGCCTGTTGTGATAGGACAAGGGGTGATGGTTTAAACTAAAAAAGGGTAGATTCAGACTAGATAGAAGGAAGAAATTATTTACAATGAGGGTGGTGAAACACTGGCACAGGTTGCCCAGAGAGGTGGTAATGCCCCATCCCTGGAAGTGTTCAAGTTCAGGTTGGACAGGGCTCTGAGCAACCTGCTCTAGGTGAAGATGTCCCTGCTCACTGGAGGGGGGTGGACTAGATGACCTTTAAAGGTTCCTTCCAACCCAAACTATTCTATAATTCTATGAGGTATACAGAAAGTGGAAGTAGGGACAGGTAATCTGGCAGGAATACGGAGTTGGGAGAGACACAATTAGGAAAGCCAAAGCCCAGCTGGAATTTAATCTAGTGAGGGATGGCAAAGGCAATGAGAAGAGCTTTTTTTAAGTAAATAAGTGACAAAAGGAGGACTAGGGAAAATGTGCACCCACTGGTGAACAAGGCAGAAGCCCTGGTGATGGGACACAGAAAAGGTTGAGGTACTGAATGTCGTCTTCACCTCAGTCTTTACTAGCAAGCCTCACCTTCAGGAATCCCATGCCCTGGAGACCAGGGCAAAGTTTGTAGCAAGGAAGACAAGACCTTGGGTTAGAGATCAGGTTAGAGAATACTTAAGAAACTGGACGTGCATAAGTCCATGGTCCTTGATAAGATGCACCCGTGAGTGTTGTGGGAGCTGGCAGATGTTATTGTGAGGCCACTCTTGATCCTCGTTGAGTGATCGTGGTGACTGGTAGAGGTGCCTGAAGACTGGAGGAAAGCAAATGTCTCTCCTGTCTTCCGAAAGGACAGAAATGAGGACCCACAGAACTAACTATGGGCCAGTTGGCCTCACCTCAATCCCTGAGAAGGTGATGTACTTGGGTTCTCCAGTACAAGAGAGATGTGGAGCTACTGGAATGAGCCCACTGTAGGGCCACAGAGATGCTTAAGGGATTGGAGCATCCGACAGATGAGGAAAGGCTGAGAGACCTGGGACTGTTCAGCCTAGGGAAGAAAAGGCTCAGTGGGGATCTCATGTGTATGAATAACTGAATGGAGGGTGTAAAGAAGATGGCATCAGGCTCCTCTGTGGTGCACAGTGACAGGACCAGAGCCAGTGGGCACAAACTGAAATACAGTAGGTTCTGTACACAAGGAAACACTTTTCCACTGTGAGGGTGACTGAGCACCGGCACAGGTTGTCCAGAGAGGTAGTAGAGTTTCAGTCCTTGGAGATACTGAAAAGCCATCTGTACGCTGTCCTGGGGAGCCTGCTCTAGGGGAGCCTGCTTGAGCAGAGGGGTTGGGCTAGATGACCTCCAACTGTAACTATTCTGTGATTCCCGGTATTGCATTTTGGGAAAGCTAAGCTGCGAGGAGGGCAGGTCTCCATTGTCTCTGTGTGAGCTATACTGCCTGTGCTAACAAGTACTCTCAAAACCTGAAGGAGAGGAGATGATGTTTAAGGCGCATTAGTTCTGCATGGAGCTTGCTGGTATGTTGCTGACACTTCCTGACCTTCATTCTTCACCCTTTGAGAATGCAATGAGGGTATCTTCTTTCTGGCAGTGCTTACTGTGTCCCTACTGTGCAAATCTGACACTGCTCCTTCCAGGCTTTGGAAAGAGTAAAATTGTCTGTTAAGTACAGAACATAATCTTTTAGACTGTACCGGATCTGATGTCATTCTACATGGAATCAATTTTTGTGTTTGTGGCTTGCATTTGTCTTTTAAACAATGTATAATTTGCTGAAGATAATTGAATTAACTGAAAGTGGCAGGGTTCAGGAGACTTTTGACCTCAGGTAGGCCATTAGTCATGTTGTAATCATCTTGGTGGTACTGTCCTCATCAGCCACAAAAATGATTCTGTTCCCATGCCTCTTTAGATCTACACAACTGTACTTTTCAGTGACAGTGTAAGGGAATGGGATTTTTTTAAATTTCAAAGCATGGTTCAGTCTAGAGTGTCAGGTGAAGGCAAGGTCCCCCTTGGAAAACAAATAAACAAATCCCCACTCTTGTTCGTCCTTTTCACTTTGAAGTAGTAGGATTGATGACTTTGAATTGCTTTTAAGACAACAACTGAATGCTTTGAGGTGTTTGCATATGTAGGTTAAATTCACCAGTGTTGGATTTTTTTAATATTGGATTTTGTCAATAAACAGTATCTTGACTGTCCTGTCCAGGTCTTTACTTTTTATTTTATACGTCATAAACAGTCCTACAAATCTAAAATTCAAGATTATACTAATTTTCTGTTTGTGGTTAGATGAAACAGCTAAGTTGAATCTTGCATGTCTTTGTAGTAGGACTTTAATTTTAATCTATAATAAGCATAAAATAAGAGTATTTGAGTATCAAGGACAGGAGCTGTTGCTGAAAGTATTGATACTAGATTTGAACCTGAACTGAAATTTTTCTGAAATGCTGTCTGCATTTTCCTGAAACTGAACCTTACCAAGATAAAAATGACTTTAAAACTTTGGAGTTTAAAAATTCATAGTTCTGTGCTGTAGCTAATTTGCTACACCATCTGGTATGCAACATTTTCAGAGGTTGTATTCAAAAGACACTTTTTATTCTATGGAACATGGAAAATTGGACACTGGCATTTATCTTCTCGAGTAGAAAAAAACTGTTAACTGCTAGTTTGTAGAGTGAGAGAAGATGATTATGCACCAGATATGTTTTCAAGATGCATTTATTTGGGTTATCTTTGTGCAGCCCACCACCTTAATTAAGACTGTTTTGCACTTGATAACATCTTTCCATGTGATTGCACTTTTGTTCTCATTTCAAACATCTGGTCTTCAGCAATAGTAACAGCACTCCAGAAAACAAATGTCCAGGTCCCTCTTTTATCTGATAGAGAGCTCTTGATAGGACAACGGCATCCTTGGTACTAATATTGAAAATTATTAGGAGTAATCAAAAAATGCAATTAAATCATACAGAAACTTTTATTTCAGCCCTAATAATTGTGTGTTTTGGGATAATGCAGATCAGAAAGCTTTTGGCTGTAACAACTTGATGAAAAATAGATCCTCAATTGAGAGTTTCTTCTAAGATAATCCTTTTGGGGAATAAGACAGACCAGATTTTCATCTTCAGCTGTAGGAATAATATTCACAACCAACACTGTCCTCCTCTTCATTCCCACAGCATGCATACAGGCTTGTGGGTATTTGTGATACGTATACTCTCTAAAGATTTGGCCAACTTTTTATGTGAAATATCTTTGATTCAATTTTCAGAATTAAATGTAATCGCTACCAAAGCTGAGGAAGATTGAAAGTTCTTAATTTTATCCTCTCCTTCAGTTCAATCACTCTGCACTTGTAAGGTGTTACTGCTCAATTGTCACTGAAGTGTAAAAATTGAATCTTTATGGGGTTCACTTATCACAGTAGATGCAATTTAAAGTGAAACTTAGCATTTAAGACCTAGACGTTACCATGTTAATCATGCCTTGTTTGAAAGTTAATGCAGATTTTGTCCTGTCCCTTGGTTGCTTGTGATCTATTTGGGGTTGGCTTTTTTTGAAATGTTGTGGTTTTCGTAAAACAGAGGTGTGTATAAAGCCTAATTAGATAAATTTTAAGGTTTAAGCTCTTTAGTAGGTATTTTTATCATGCATTCTGTGCTTAATAAAGGTTTTTCATCTTATTCTTTAAATGCTTTATGCAGTTTTCATGATAATGGATTTAAGACGACAGTGTTTGCTCTTCCTAAGGATAAAGGGCAAATGATTAAGAAGCTAAACAATATTTGTCCTGCTTAAATGAATAATTATTTCTAAGTAAGAATATTACTTGATTCCTGCTCCAAGTTATCAAAGGAAAAAGCTGTGCTTGCTACTTCTGAATAGAATTCATTAGTGTTTTGAGTGATGCATAAAACTTAATTTTTTTGTGTTTGATCTGAAGAAAGGCAGAAGTAATATACTTTACTGAAATAAATTTTCTAAGAACAGTGAAAGCTCAGCTGAGTTTATTAATGCACACATTAAGTGGATATCGATTTACAAAGCTCGCGTGAAGACGGTTTTGATATTCTGATAACCTTTGTAAATATGGTTGTAGGTTACAGAAAAAAACCTCTTTTGATATGAAAATTAGCAAATGCTTGGAGTGTTTTGCTAGGTGAGAGTGTAATTTGGGTGTGCAAGTCAAGTGTCAATACTTCCAGCATGTTGAAAATTTTTTCATTTGCTAGATTCTTTTTGTTATTGTCTTAAAAATACAATTCACTTAGCTCCCTAACATAATATCTAATTAATCTTAATTTATGTTGACTTGAGCTATCATTGGTAGAGAAAGTTTGGCAACTTTGAGGACTAGAAATGGGCTACTTCTTTGGCAGGAGCCCTCTGCTGAAGAAAAACCAGTATGCTGAACAGAAGTATCTTACAGGATAAATGAAGTCTCTGAGGGCCAATTCGGACTGTGCTGGTCCAGTGCACAGCTAAAGCTGTTTCACACCCATGTGGAACTGCTAGGAAGCTTCAAGGAATGTTTTCATTGCTAAGTTGGGGCAAAGTAATAGGTATGTGGTAATAGGCTGTAAAATGTGGTGCTATGGAATCTGCTTTTGGTTTGAAGTTACTTCTGCTGTTGATTTGGGGGGGTTGGGGCAGCTAAGTCCATGGAAACTTTTCATTCTTTTTAAAGTACCTGTTTTTCATCAATGCAAACTTAGTGGAATTTAATTAAGTCAAATAACTACATATTTTTTTACTAATTAACCTTCATAATCCATGTGCTTGTTTTTCAGTAAACCTGATATGTCTCGGTTGAGGCTGGCTGCAGGGAATGCTATTGTGAAGTTGGCACAAGAACCTTGTTACCACGAAATCATCACCTTAGAACAGTACCAGCTGTGTGCGCTAGCCATAAATGTAAGGAAATTAGGTGGGACTTGTGGGTTATCAGCAAATGTATGAGTATATATGTTGTTTGTTCTGTATGTTGTGTATACTTCTGCTAATCTGATTTTACACAAAATGTTCAACCTTGGCATGAATTTATTTTCCCGCTACATAATCCTTAAAACTGATTTTGGCTGAGCATTAGATCTATAGTACTGGGCTGCCCAGTGGGGGAATGCTAACTTAAAGTAGTGAAGTGTTAGAATATTGATAAACCAAGGAATTCAGTAGCAGAAAGGAAATAACTTTCAAATTGTAAGTAGAGATATAGATACCCTCTGTGTTCCTGTCTTCTAGACTTAAAAAAATCTACAGAAATTGATTCATACCCCAAAGTAAGGCGATCATGGAGGGACTCATGTTGGTGTTACTTGTGTAACTGCTGGTATTCTCCTGACTTTACAAAAGTCAAGAAATCCTCTGGAAGGAATCCCTTCCAGAAGATATTTTCAGTAATAATGATATTCCATTCTAGACCTTAATTCCTGTGACTGGCTAAAGCTTTAAAAGCTGCAACCCATTTTAAATGTCAGAAGGTTTTAAATTGGCATTTAATATTAGCAAATACAAAGTGTATCTCCTGTGTGGATGTGGCTTGTTTTCACATAGAGTATCTTTTTAAGTTCTTAAGTTTTTTGGAGTTGGGTGCAGTTAGGCTAGAAAAATCATTTGTATACCAGGGGAAGACAATCTGTATTGGGCTTGTATATTGTTTCAACAACATTGATGTGGATTTTAAGCTTCTGCGTTCCTACAGAAAGGAGCCCTTACTCCGTTCCTAAATACTATAAAAAACAAGAGAAACAGAACTAAACTTAAAATTCAGAAATTCAGTGGTAATAACTGAGGGTCTTTACACCCAAAGTGAGGACTGATACTTTTCAGTCTTCCTATTCCAAAACCTAATAGAAATGTTAGTCTCACGTTAGTGTCAAAATGAACTCTAAAGATTCTTACGATTCAGAATAAAATTAGTAGAGACAAAAATAGCCACTTACTGTAGTGACAAATAAGATCTGTCTCTGTTCCAGAAAGGATACTCTAGCCGGATAATGTCATGCCAGACTAGCCTTGCCAGTACAGTTTTTGCATGTTCTGTTTCCTTCTTCTGATCCCAGTGATCAAAATCTGTTCATTTATTCAGTCATTTCCCTCCTGTGGCAAAATTTTTTAATTGCAAATGTTAACCTTGCGGTTCTTCTCTATCAGAATTAGCCTTCATTGTTTTTACTCTCTTTTCAATATGTTAGGCGCAAGCTCCTTGCGATCCATTTCATCACTGTCTCTCACTTTCTTTGTTGCTTCTTATTTTCCATCTGTATCAATCTTAACTGTTTGTGAATACTGGTAACAGATGTGTTGTCACTTTTTTTTACTATCTTTGGGCCTAATGTTTACCTGTCCTCAGTTTTTGAAAGGGGATTTTGAGATATGAGATTTAAATTAGAACAACATTTATAAACAAGTTAGTATCACGTCTTACTATAGAATCATAGAATAGTTTGGGTCGAAAGGGTCCTCTGAAGATGATCTCAAACACCCGACTGTGGGCAGGGACATCTTCGACTAGATCAGGTTGCTCAAAGACCCATACAACCTGATCTTGAACACCTCCAATAACGTGTCATCCACATTTCTCTGGGCAACCTCTTCCAGTGTCCTACTTCTCAGTGTAAAACAGTTCTTCTATATGTCCAATCTAAACCTACCCTCTGTTTAAAAATGTTGCCCCTTGTCCTGTCACTACAAGCGCTGGTAAAAAGTCTTTCTCCTTTCTTATAAGGCCTCTTCATATATTGAAAGGCTTCTATAAGGTCTCCGTAGACCCTTCTCTTCTCCAGGCTGAACAACCCCTCTCTCAGCCTGTCCTCATAGGAGAGGTGCTCCAGCCCTCGGATCTTCTTTGTGGCCCTGCTCTGGACTCGCTCCAACAGGTCCATGTCCTTCTTATGCTTGGGGCTCCAGAGCTGGATGCAGTACTCCAGGTGGGGTCTCACCAGAGCAGAGTAGAAGAGGAGAATCACCTCCCTTGACCTAATGGCCACGCTTCTTTTATGCAGCTCAAGATATGGTTGGCTTTCTGGTCTGCAAGTGCATGTTGCCAGCTCACATCCAATTTTTCATCCACCAGTGTCCCCAAGTCGTCCTCTGCAGGCCTGCTCTCAGTCCATTCATTCCCAGCTTGTATTGATACTGAGGATTGCCCCAACCCAGGTGCAGGGCCTTGTGTTTAGCCTCGTACTTCATGAGGTTCACATGGACCCACTCCTCAAGCCCATCCAGGTCCCTCTGGATGGCATCCCTTCCCTCTAGTGTATATACTACACTACTTGGATTGGTGTCATCCACAGACTTGCTGAAGGGTATACTCAATTCTGCTACCTGTGTCATTAATAAAGATATTGAACAGTACTGGTCCCAATATTGACCCCTGAGGGACACCACTTGCTCCTCATCTCCATTTGAACATTGAGTTTTTTGACCGCAATTCTTTGGACACAGCCATCTAGCCAATTTCTTATCCATTGAATAGTCTATCTGTGAAACCCCTATCTCTCCAATTCAGAGACAAGAATATTGTGTGAGACTGTGTCAAAGGCCTCACAGAACTCCAGGTAGATGACATCGTTTGCTCTTCGCTTATCCACCTACACTATAAAAGTCACTACACTGTAAAAGGCTACTAGATTAGTCAGGTATGATTTGTCCTTTGTGAAGCCATGTTGGCTATCTAATCGCCTCCTTGTGGATATCCGTATGTCTTGACATAGCCTCCAGGAGAATCTGTTCCACTGTAGTATCACTTTTGTCATGTTTTCTCTTCATTTATTGATATTTCTTTGCCTTTTGTGACTTTCTTACTTGTTTACTAGAATTTTGATTGTATAGAATCATAGAATCATTTGGTTGCAAGAGACCTTTAAGGTCGTCGAGTCCAACCGTTAACCTAGCACTGCCAGGTTACCACTAAACCATGTCCCTCAGCACTACATCTACTTGTCTTTTAAATATCTCCAGGGACGGTGACTCAACCACTTCCCTGGGCAGCCTGTTCCAATACTTCGCAATCCCTTCTGTGAAGAAATTTTTCCTAATACCCAATCTAAATCTTCCCTGGTGCAACTTGAGGACATTTCCTCTTGTCCTATCACCTGTTACTTGGGAGAAGAGAAAGACCTCCACCTCACTACAGCCTCCTTTCAGGTGGTTGTAGAGAGCAATAAGGTCTTCCCTGAGCCTCCTTTTCCCCACGCTAAACAACCCCAGTGCCCTAAAACAACTCCAGTTCCCTTAAGGGCTCCTCATAAGACTTGTTCTCTAGATCCCTCACCAGCTTTGTTGTCCTTCTCTGAACATGCTTCAGCACCTCAGTGTCCCTCCTGTAGTGAGGGGCCCAAAACTGAACACAGTACTCAAGGTGCGGCCTCACCAGTGCCAAGTACAGAGATACAATCACTTCCCTAGTCCTACTGGCCACGCTATTCCTGATACAGGCCAGGATGCTCTTGGCCTTCTTGACTACCTGGGCACACTGCTGACACCCCCAGGTCCTTTTCTGCCGGGCAGCTTTCCAGCCACTCTTCCCCAAGCCTGTAGCACTGCATGGGGTTGTTGTGACCCAAGTGTAGAACCTGGCACTTGCCTTTGTTGAACCTCATACCATTGGCCTTGGCCCATCAATCCTGCCTGTCCAGTTGTAAGCTCTGTCAAGGCAGGAATTTTGCCTTTACATTTCTCTGCAGCTCCTAATGGATTTTGAATACTTACGAATAACTTTTCTAGATATTGAGGTCTTCCGCAGTTTCCTTTCCCTCTGCCAGGCTATTGAGTTCAGATCCTCAGATGCAGAGTAACTGTAACGGTTTCAGTGGCTATTGAACTTATAAGTGGTACTGTATTAATCTACTATGGAAACTGCTATTTGGTTTTGAGATATTTGCATTTGTACCTATGCATACATGTATGTTTATGCTTAGAATTTTTAGTATTGGAATCCATTTCTTGATGGCAGACACTGATTATTCTAAAAGTTTATTCATTCTTAACACTATCAAGTCTAGCTGCAAAAAAGGACATTCAAGTGATGTCAAGGCCAACTCTAGTATCACAAATTTAATTTACAGCAAATTTTCTTTAAGTGGGTAGATCAGGAAGCAGATTAAACAAAAGGAAAAGCTTAATTTTTAATGGTTGCTCAGGTTCTGCTATGGGTTTGTGCTGGCTATTTTTTTTTTTTTCCAAGACTGCCATTTTGTAATGTGGAATGATTATAGCACAGAATACATAATTAAGTGTTGTCACTAATTGGTGTATTAAGTTTGCACTGGTAAACAGAGACTTTGTGATGATTAAATGCATGTAGTTTTAATAATTTTAAAATAAGCTATGTACATGTTTTGCCAAAACTGTAAGCTCCTCAGCAGTTAAGTTCTTTGATCTGCAGAACAAATTGTGATGTCGGCAGAGCTTCATACTGAAATAGAGTAGAAAATAATTGAGCACAGTGTTAAGTACTTCAGTGTTGAACAGGCTTTAAGACCAGATTTAAGACGTAATAAGATTTGCTGTTGAAAATGCAATTTTAATTGTATTTAGAATAAAACTTTTAGATTTCATAACTTTCATTTGTTAAAAAGAATCTTAAAGCTTTTTCAGTTTCTGTTGTCAACTCTGAGGGTGTTTTAATTGTTTGAACAAGTCTGTCCATTTTCAAGAATCAGAGTTGTCTGAGGGGTACCTGCTGCTTTGTAAATATGTATTTTTTTAAAAAATACTTTTAAATGGTGAAATTCTGATTAATTGGCATTAACTTCAGAGAAGTAGGTACGTAAAATTGGGCTAATGTATGGGGTTTAGTTGTATGCTATAAAAAAATGTTGAACTTGGTTGAGTTTGGTCCCCCTTCTTCTCAGTGAACTAGTGTAACTGAGCTGAATTTGAGGTTATTCTCAATATTAAAAGATCAAGAAATAATAACTATTCCCACTTGTGCCACACAACACCATCAGTACCAATGAACTATACCTTCCTTTGTCCTCTGAGTCAAGGAGGACATGCTTCCTTGTCAGTATACCAACTAGGCAGAGGTCTCTTCTAAGCTTTCCAAAGGCTTTAGAGTTAGGTGATGTTACTGTGCAGGAAAAGAGGGCTGTATCTTAGCCTTCTGCGAGAGGGTGGGTTTGCTGTAAAGAGGTAATAGATCTTGACTAGGTCTCACAGTTTGGGTTTGTGATTTTGGGTTGCTTCAACTCTGGCTACGGCAGGTATTTCAGGGTTTCAGTCCATAGAGGAAGACGAAGGCTTGAAGCACAAAAGGGAAAATGGGGCTTGATAAATTTCTTCTTGATTTAATTTTTGGGTAGGGGGAGAGGAAGGCTTGGTTTATCTAATACACGATCTCTTTTGATGCCACTTGCGAATTTAGCAGCGTCAATGTTACCAGTGGCTGGGTTTCATATCTCTACTTCCTGTTGGCTGATACCTGAAAACCCTCTTCAATTCTTTCTGGTTTCAAACCTGTCATTTGACTAAAAAAGCTGTTTATTCCTGTTAATATTTTTTCTTCATATTTAGAGATAAAAAAATCTCTCCTCTTGACCTTTTTTGGCAGATTAAATATGCTAAACTTGTTTATCTTATGCTTTTCTGTACATTTTCTTCTAACTGTTTTCCGCACCTGCTTCTATTAACCTTCGTTGGCCTGTGTTACTAAATGGTTCCTGGTATATTGAACGGTGTCTTAAAGTGTGTAGGTTATTTTCATACAGAGAATTTTAAAGTTCACATCTCTTCTGGAAATACATTGCTTAATAAATTGTAGAAGTACATGTGCTGCTCTCATATTACTTTACTTTGTGTTATTTGGCATGGGTTATTCTCTTCCGTGATCAGTCATAGTTCATAGGTTTCCCCAGTATAATGCAAATGCTTGGTACTGTCTTCAGTGTTTGACCTTACCTTATCTGGTATTTCAGTTGAATTTTTTTCTTTCTAACATTAAGGGCTCGATGAAAATTTGTGAAATTGCAGTAGTAAAATCAACTCAGCGGTTACTGGGGGCTAAACACTGTTTTGGTGTAGACCTTTGACTTTGGCTCCACAAAGCAAGTGGTCCTATTGTAAACAATTTTATTAACTCCATGCTAAATTAGGCCTTGGGTCCTGAGTGTGATATCTTCCTGCACAGTTTCTGAACTTTAACTCTTCTCCTGATCTTAAGGGAAGCTTCAACTGATTAATTCAATTTAATTGTTCTGAATTGGCATTAAAAAACATTCTTACAATTCCTATGTTTCTGTGGCTGCAAGGTCTGAAATTGATTTTTGGCATGTTTAACCAGGCTTATATGTTTTATTTCACAGTCTATATTACTTTTCTAAAAGTTTACTGTTACCTGTTTTGGTTTTGCTTTTTTCTTCTTTTTTAATAGGATGAATGTTACCAAGTGAGACAAATATTTGCTCAGAAACTTCACAAAGGCCTTTCTAGACTACGGCTGCCACTAGAATATATGGCTATTTGTGCACTGTGTGCAAAAGATCCAGTGAAAGAGAGAAGAGCTCATGCTAGGCAGTGCCTTGTGAAGAACATAAATGTCAGAAGGGAGTATCTGAAGCAACATGCAGCAGTTAGTGGTAAGAGAATAAAAGTTGCTTTTTGGTACAAGTGCTATAGTTAAAATGTAAATGTGAGTGGACTGTGAAAATATTGATGGTTTTCTGTTTTTATACATAGAATGTCTGTAAATTTCACTTAGAGGTATCTAATGAAAACTGAAAATAGACTCCAGACTTTCTTTTGAGTTTTTTAACAGGCATTTCTGAGATCTTTCAATTTTATTAAAAGCTGTGCAAATGCTTATGTCTAAGTATATTGGAAGTGAAGTAGCTTTTCAAGGCAGTTGTGTACTGTTTGAACTTAATGGTTAATTATGTTGTAAGTGAACTGACAGTGATTAATTTTACCTCAGTAATTAATAATACACAACCTTAATGACATAAATACTTTACTAAATTGACTGTCTTTGCACTGCTATGAGTAGCTGCTTATCTTGTCTTACGCTGTCAAAGGGCTATATTTGTAGGCACTTCAGGATGAGTTTATGTAATTCTTTTTTCCCAGTGCCAGCAGTCTGATCGTGGGAATGCTTTGTAAGTTGTTATGGACTAATGTTAGCTATTTTTCTTTATGAAATCAATCCTTTTCCCTTTTGGCTTACTCAAAGCTACACACATGCAGTATGACAACACTCGTATGTGGTCATAGGAAAAAGTAGACCTTTATGAAGAGCTATGGGTATTTTGAATAAGAGGTTTTGGAAATTTTATTTCTTTGAAAGATTACTGATGGTTTGGCCTTTGTGAAAGGAAGGGGATTTTTTTCATCTCATCTTAGGATAGACCAGACCTGTTTTGTGAATCTGATCTCACAGATGCTGTCAGATAAGTGATTTCCTTCTGCATTTATGAATCACAGACTTCATATTACCCATGTCAGTCTGTATGTGCCTTAGTCCCCTTAGACTTTGATCAGACAATAAGTCTGCAGAGAAATCCTTTTGTGTATTGTTAATTAGACTTGAAAAAAGATCAGTGCTTTTTTTCCCCTCCTTGATGACGTGTGAAAAAGAAAAATCTGTTGAGCAAACGCCTTTAAGTCATCCTAAGACTATTCCTCCTAAAAGTTGAAAACTCTTTTTATTTATGTAGGAGGTAAGTATAAGAATTCTCATATGATTAAAAGTAATCTCCAATTTCCTAACTCTATTAAGATAGATGATGCAAAGTTACTATCAAAAATCTGTAGAAGAAATTGAGAGGAGCCTAGGTGCATGTGATTCTTTTTATCCAGTGGGACCTCAAAGTGTGCCTGACTTTTTTTTCTTGCTGAAGGACTTACCTTGAGTGATGCCATTGATTTTGTATGTACTATCATCCATGAGGAGTCTGTATTAAATATAGGTTGCAGGGGTTTTTGAGAATTACAATGTTAACTTTGTGACATTCAGATTTACTAGTCTGAACTTTTAACAAATAAAATGTCTTGAACTATTTGCATCTTAAAAAAATCATTATTGCAGTAGTACAGCTGAAGCTCAGTTCTGGTAAGATCATACTATTAAATGTGTATGTGTCTCAATCGGTCATTCTCCCTGCTTGGCC
This sequence comes from Pluvialis apricaria, assembly GCA_017639485.1. NCBI lineage: Eukaryota > Metazoa > Chordata > Aves > Charadriiformes > Charadriidae > Pluvialis > Pluvialis apricaria. The sequence goes on from CM030007.1 coordinate 25,837,692, forward strand.
ATGCAGTAACTCAGGGTAGTAATGATGATAGTACATCCTTTGAAAAGCTTCCATAAAAAACTAAACATGAGAATCTGCATCTTTGATTAATGCAGCTCTTTTTCTGAACCTATAAATGTGTGATTTTGTGATACTTTTTTTTTTTCTTGAAGACTTGGTACAGGTGAGGAGAATATCTTTCAGATATTTTGGGGGATTTCAGCATTTGTTGAAAAGTTGGTAAACTTCTGTATACCTTGCCTAAGGAAAACCTCCTAAGGACTGGTACCAGACAGTAAAATACCTCTTCCCTCTACACTGACCTTTAGCAGGCTGGCAGGAATTACTCTCAGGCCTCTTAAATTCTCTAAATGCTATTCAGAGTGGAAGTCACTCAAGAAACTTATTTTGATTGTGTATCTGTTACTAATTTAATCTGGGTACAGATTTGTCTTGCATAGGAATCTTGGTTTTCTAAGGCCGGGCTTTTACTTGCAAGTCAGTAAGTGGGGAAAAATTACAAGAGTAAAGATAAATTTTTTTAACAAGTTTCTTTCCTAAATGCTCATAAAGGCCTGTCACAAGGGGTTTTGGCACATTCTAGTTTCAAATGCTGATAGTTTATGTCTGTAAAGCCAACCTTTCGGGTTGTGTCTTTCTTCATTAGACATGAGGAAATTTTTTTTTTTTTTTTTGCCATGGTAGGGGTTAAATATAGTACGTGTCAATATTTGTCCTTTCCTGTTTTGTCTGGATCTGGTTCACTTTGTTTTCCAGACACAGCTGGAATTATTACCATAGTTATAGTAGAAATTGTACAAGGCAGGAAGTTAACGAAACACTGAGTTCATGAGCCCTTGATGAGTATTCTATTGAAGTTGCTAGTTAATACAAATAATAGCAGCTTACTTTGCCTGGGACATGTCTAAGACAAGCCAATTTTGCTAGTGTTCTGAAATCATAATTATGTTCTTTTTCTTCCCTGCCACATCTTTATTTTTTTTATTTAGTTATGCAGACAGCTGCTGGCTAAAATGCAGGGCAGTACTTGAAGAAATGAAGGATGTTTTTAAAGTTAATAGTGGAATGTCAATTGAAACATATTAAAAACTGCTTAGCAAAGTACACTGGATTTCAATTGCATAAATATAGCTTGAAATAAAAAGAAATTGGGTGATTTTAGTGTTTCTTTCAAATCTTATGATGGCTTACGGTCTATGTAGTAGAGATATTACTCGATAATTAACTGCATCAACAGCAATGGCTTTCTAAAAGTGCATCCTTGGAACTCGACAGCAATATCTTCTGTGGGCCTTTATTAATTTTGAATGCTTTCCTTGCTATGATGAATGAATCCAAATATTTTATGTAGGCTGTGCATCATCCCTATTTATGCCGACCTTTACGAATGGGATAGATTGAGTCAAGATAAGACTTGACTTACGCGTGGCAATTATTTAGTTGATCTTGTGAAATCTACTATAAATATGTATTTTATTTGATGTGCACGTTATTTGTCAAGAACATCTCATATGAATACATACATTAGAGATAAAAATGTCAGTGTTCTAATGTATTTAAAAATAGTTTTCAAATATATATAATGATTTAGAGGTGTTTGGACTTCTTATTCATAACCTAATATGGGATAGTTAAAAGCTTACTAAAAGAAGATTTTCCAGGCTTGGTCATGTCTTTCATGACCACTCACTAGCTCAAAAAAGTGATTTTTTTCAAAACCAGAGCCAGGAATTTCCCTCCTTCCTTCACATGTACATTCAAGTGTTTATCCATGGGCATGTTAATACTGTGACTTTGTGTTTGCCACAAGCACTCAAGATCAGATGCTTGTACCATAGTAATATAGATAGAATACTAGCATGCCTGCCTTGCCTATCGTCCTGCCTGTTGTGCAGGGTACAGGTTTAATAACTTAGGTGAGCTGTGCATCCTCCAGTTCCTCTCAGCCGTTATGCTAAAGAAAGCAGTGTGGATGTTTTCTGCAAAATGCTTTTTGACTTTTGGTGTACAACTTGTCTTTTTGTTGTCCTTGCCCTGTGGGGTATCACCTTTTTTAATCTGACTTTCGTCATCAAACTTTGAGGTGCTGAAGCTCGCTCTGCACAGTGTTGGTTAGCTCAGGAATTTGTTACCTTATGGAATGTGTATTTTCTCATCATAAGTCTGAGAGGGGCTTTGGCAACAATCCTTACTTTTTGAATCCCTGAGGAAAATAAGCCATCTGACTGTCGCAATGTAGGAAAGACTTTCTCCTGCAATCCCTGCTTAGTACTACTTACAAGTCTCAGAGGATGCTAGAAAAAGTTTTGAATGCTTTGAATGTCATATTCAGTTGTGTTGCTCTGTTAAAGTGGGATTGAGCCTTTCAAACTCGGTCCACTACTACTTTGTTATAGCTTTCATGTTACCTCCTATCCCTTCTTTAAACAGGCAAGATGGGCTGTGGCAAGTTGACTGCAAAGCCCCTGCAAAGGGCCTTTATTTCTGTTCTGTTGACAGCAAGGCTGTACACTGCAATGTCCAAAGAAAGAATAGTGGCTTATCCTGCAATTGTGCTGGTCTCGCATCTTGCAGTTAACATGGATTTTGTGATCTATCCTTACTTCTGTTTTTCAAAGTATTTCGGAATACAGGCTTTGAACCAAGTAAAAGATTGGGAATAAGGGGTGACTGTAGCTCTGTTCTCAAGGTAACTAGAAAATATGCAGCCCCGAGTGAGAGATATTTAAAATCTTAATTATTGCATGCTTGACACATCTGCACATCAACCTTGAGATACAACATCATAAAGAAATGACAGGCCCACATGTGCCTATACTTTATCTTAATGTATGCTGACCTTAAATTTTGCTCTTTCCTCTGTAGTAGAAAATCATATTTCTTGGTATGTAGTCTTTTGATATGTCTTTCTTCTGTTTTTCAGAGAAACTGTTGTCACTTCTACCAGAGTATGTTGTTCCTTATACAATCCATCTTCTAGCTCATGATCCAGATTATGTCAAAGTCCAGGACATTGAACAACTCAAGGACATTAAAGAGTAAGACTACTTTTAATAGTGTTATTTCTAGGGTTAAAACAATCTAACTTTATTCTAAGTGAAATTTTAATTCATTGTGGTACCCTGATACACTGTCCAGTGCACATAACAATAGCAGTTATTTCTGTAAAATATTGTTAGAAATAGTGGATATGATTTTTCAGTGCTCTGTGATATCTTACAGAGGAGCTTTTACCTTCTACTCATCCTACCTTCATTTCTTTTTTTTTTCCCAAAGAATTGGTTTCCCAGAGTTAGACTGGTTCAAATTCATAATACTAGTAAAAACCTACAGTAAACCACTTTCTCAAATGTGCTTTTTAAAAAAATTTCTTTTGCATTTTTATTCATGAGGAGTACTGTGTTTTTCCTCTAGGTGCCTGTGGTTCATACTGGAAATATTGATGGCTAAAAATGAAAACAACAGTCATGCATTTATCAGAAAAATGGTAGAAAATATCAAACAGACTAAGGATGCGCAAGGACCAGATGATCCCAAAATGAATGAAGTAGGTGACACATTTTGATTGGAAATTGGATTTAATTCTAGCCTGCTTCTGGAAATTAATTGCTTTTTGTTTACATACTAACTTTAAAATATCTTTCAATAGAATTGTATGTGGGAGATGATACTTTATATACTGTAATGATTGTATTTATTGTGGTATAGATGACAGATCATAGGAATCAGTAGATCTTGCACATTTGCAAGGGACCTGTAATAGTTTGGAGTACTTCTGTTTCTGTCTCAGTTAGATTATTAAACGCTAACTTTAAATATATGTAAATTATAATTTTTACTGTTTAAATTAGCCACTAAATGCTTTGTAATATTTCAAGTGCAAGAGTAAGCTTAGTAGAGGAGGAAAACCACATGCATTAGAAGTCTTCAGTGCGTGTTGTGTAGTGAATGTATCAAACCCTGATCTTGTTTTTGAGGTTTATGCATCACATAATGTACAGATGAGATATTTTATTTTTTTTTTAGCTTTGTCTCTGAAACCATGGCATTCACTATTCTTAAGGTTAGAAAGATCATGAAAGCTAGCTCTCTTCAGCTGCTGGGCCTCAAGTGCTTTTGTCTTTTGCTCCTATGTTTTAGTACCCTGCGATATGCTGTTTAAGATGCAAGCTAATGTTATATGTTTAAGGTGATTGTTTTTAAACTGTGAGTTCTTGTACTTCTGTGCTCAAAAGATACTGTCTTTTGTCAAGATTTGCGATAAACTTCTAAAGTGTTATTTGTTTGATTTTTATTTTTATTTTTTAAACTTAATTATTTACAGAAACTATACACAGTCTGTGATGTAGCAATGAACATCATTATGTCAAAGAGCACAACATACAGTTTGGAATCCCCTAAAGACCCTGTACTTCCAGCCAGATATTTTACTCAACCTGACAAGGTATACCATGGCACTTAATTTTTCTTGAGATAAGTCTGTTTAAATCTTTGTTAGTTGTAATTCAGGGTTAGTTTTTCTTTTCAATAGTTCTTGTAACTTCAGACTTCTCCCTCTTATGATATAGTTGAAAACGTATGCATGTGTGCATATGTTTTCATAAATATTTACATATGCTGGTGTCCCCCCTCCTCCCCGATATTGTTGATGAGGTTTAAAACTTCAAAAGCATAGATGATGCAAAGAAAATATTTCAGTACTACTTCCAAAATGTATGTATTTGGGTCATTGATTATTGCTGTGATTTCTCCCCCCCAACCCTTCACAGAATTTCAGTAACACCAAAAACTATCTTCCTCCGGAAATGAAGTCTTTTTTCACTCCTGGAAAGGTATGTATTGTGTGAGGGGTCTGGGGGTTTTGGTTTTGGTGCTCTGTTTGTGGTTTTGGTTTGGGTTTTTTGGCTTTTGTTTAAAGAAAACTAACATGTAGTTAATGAAACACTTCAAGTTTAAGAAAATAGTTTGTTTCTGCCCAAAGCGTTTTTATACCAAAAGTTAGTAAACATGTAGAGAGAAAAAGAGGGGTAGAAGGGAAAACTGCTACTGTCTGTGCTAGGTTGTGATAATAGTAGGCAAAGCCTGTTGTCTTTAAAAAGAGAGAGTGAAAAAAACCCTACCCCATAATATTTGGCAAGTTTGCAAAATGTTTAAATGTTTCTGCAGAAGACTACAATATTGCTTATGAAGTGACAGCTATGGAAAACTCTAATATAAATTATTTTTAAAATCACATAAATTAATCTTTGGCAAAGCTGAGTACCATGTTACAGTATCTTACAAGATAACTGACTGTTCTATGGTTATATTAATTTGTTCTTTCTAAATATGCATTGTATTGAATGGTAATGTTCTTTCTTCACTAAAAATAAACCCTGGTACTCTTCAGAATAAAATGAAAATCTAGTAAAGGAAAAGACATATTGTGGTTTTCATCTGGACTGATATGTCCTGTTCTAGATTACGGAACATTCATTTGCTACCTTGCAAAAGAAATAGAAAGCACAGCATCTTCATTACCCTGAACTTTGCTAATGAAGCATTAGCTATGAGCTAGTAACTTACTTAGGAAAAAATGCAGATGTACGGAACATCTTCTTGATTAGAAGTTGAAAACCAACACTTACTGATTGGAATATATCATCACTGTATTGCGCATTTGAGTATTTGAATTCCACCTGTTAGAGATTCGCTTCTTCCTGAAGACGCAAATGTTTTTAAAAGGAGGTTGTGTGTCTTCCAGTTTCTGATCAGTAGTCAATATTAAGTTCTCTCATCCAGTTTTTGACAAACTATTCTTGCTTGTTTGTCCCAAACTTAAATGTATGTCTAATGTGGTAATATTAAACAAGAAACATGGTTTATGCTATCACAAAAAAAAAATCACAGAATGTTTCAGGTTGGAAGGGACCTCTGGAGGTCATCTAGTCCAAAGCCCCTGCTCTCTCAGACTTTCCTCATATGAGAAATACTCCAGTCCCTTCTTCATCTTAGTGGCCCTTTGCTGGACTCTCTCTAGTAGCTCCATCTCTCTCATATATCCTAATTGAAAATCTTTGGAACCCTAAGGTAGCTTTTATAGTGTTTTAAATTTCTAGCACCAGGTACTCTAGCTCCTTTTTTGTTCTGAAATTTTGTAAGAAACAGCAGAGGTGTATTTGACCACCAAAAACTTTCAGTTGCTTCACCATCATGAGAGCAACGTGAAATGAGAGTTGGTCTAGGGAGTCTTATTTTTGGTAATGGAAGACTAGCTTGAGTGGGTGTTAGTGGGGTGGATATAAGCAGGGAACAGTATCTGAGGGCAGCAAGGTTCTGTGGTAAGGGAGGAGCCGTTAGCGCAGGCCCTGTTAGTGTTATTCCCTCCTTAGTAGGAGGTTCAGTCCAGTGTGAATTTGAACATCTCTCTGCTTGAGCTCTTTATGTATTCGCTTATTGATTAACATTAAGTTCTAAACTAATAGATGTAAATTCTTAAACTGGATTTTGTTCTCCAAGGTTTATTTTTGGAAAGGATATGATGTTTTTCTTGTACTCAGTGCAGAGTGAATCTTTGGTGTAAGTGTAAGATTCCCTCTGGCTATAAAAGTATAACCAGCAAAACTGTGGTGCATATTTCTGAAAAAGGAACACTCAAAGCTGCTATGTTTTGCACGTTGAGCTTTTTTTTTTTTAGCTGTCACTAACTTTAGACATAGCTAGAACCTAATATTGAAATAGAAGGCTGATCATCCTAAATAATGAGAAATGTGGGGAATGGTCTTTAATTCAACATTTTGTACGTGGGTGTCTGGCATAAAGGTCGATTCTCTTTAGGAGTAACTGAACTCTTTCAAAAGTTAGTATGAGCTGAGGTATTTGGCGTGTCTGAAAGATAATCCACTTAAATGAATAACCTGAAGCTCACCAGGGTCTGGAAATTTTGGCACCTATCAAAAGCTTAACATTTTTAAATCTGTGCATGAAGTATCGGAATCTTCTCCACAGTATTTGATTTTTGAGATTCTCATTCATTCCCAGTTGAAGCTAGTGTGATTTGTCATTACAGCTAAGCCAGTTTAATGGCTTCTTTGCTGAAAGGGCTGTCCTACTGCTATTTCTGTTTTGCCAGTACAGATGTTTATCTGATCCAAATGGTGAGCTGGTTCAGGCAGCTAGATCAGCAGAAAGCAAACAGCACAAAAAGTGCTGAAGTGGCATACTGCAAGGTCAGGTTGAGCACTACCAGTACTACCAGTGAGAAGAGTACAGAAAATAAGGGTAGAGAAAAGAATACCAGTTTTGCTGGCAGCTAGCTATTTGATTACAGCTTTGTCAGCTTCCTTCTGGTGTCTGTTGTAACTTTCGTATGAAAATGTTTACTGCTTTGTGTTAAAATTAAGATGTTGATTGCAGAAAGTGAAATCTATGACTATTTTAAGCATAGTACATGTTAACAATATCTAAATGTATAGCTTAAAATAAAGGAAATATATTTTTGGTTTCAGCCCAAAGCAGCCAATGTTCTTGGAGCAGTTAATAAGCCTCTTTCGTCAGCAGGCAAGCAGTCTCAATCCAAATCTTCACGAATGGAAACTGTAAGCAATGCCAGCAGCAGTTCAAATCCAAGCTCTCCAGGAAGGATCAAAGGGAGGTTGGTAGACAACAAAGGAGCTTTGATATTTCAAGTATTTGTAATGGAAACTTTGAATATTTGTATAATGCTTTCTAAGTGAGAAACAGAAATCTATTATCTTATTTTGAAGTAAAGTTGTAGTAGTACCACATTGGTATAACTGAAACCATGATTTTGGCTTTCTAACCCCAGAAATAAATTTGCTTTTAAAAAAGATAAAACCCAGAATCAAATCACATCTAGAGTTGGCTGTAGGACAGGAGAGCCTCATGTTTGTGTTTTTTTTTAATATATATATAAAAAAAACACCCTTCCATGTATATATGTGTATATACACACGTATACATATGTGTGTGTGCATACACACATCTGCAGGTTATAGAATCATAGAATGGTTTAGGTTGGAAGGGACCTTAAAGATCATCTAGTTCCAACCCCCCTGCCATGGGCAGAGACACTTTTCTGTAGACCAGGATGTTCAAAGCCTCATCCAACCTGGCCTTGAACACTTCCAGGGATGGGGCATCTGCAACTTCTCTGGGCAACATGTTCCAGTGCCTCCCCACCCTCAAAGTGGAAAAATTTCTTCCTGATATCTAATCTAAATCTACCTCTTTCAGTTTAAAACCATTACCCTTCATCCTATCACTATGTGCCCTTGCAAAAAAATCCCTCCCCATCTTTCCTGTAGGCCCCCTTTAGGTACTGGAAGGCTGCCATAAGGTCTCCCTGGAGCCTTTTCTTCTCCAGGCTGAACAATGCCAACTCTCTCAGGCTGTCCTCATAGGAGGGGTGCTCCAGGCCTCTGATCTTCTTCGTGGCCCTGCTCTGGACCCGCTCCAGCAGGTCCATGTACTTCTTATGCTGGGGGCTCCAGAGCTGGATGCAGTACTCCAGGTGGGGTCTCACCAGAGCAGAGTAGAGGGGCAGAATCACCTCCCTCACCCTGCTGTCTACGCTTCTTTTGATGCAGCCCAGGATACGGTTGGCCTTCTGGGCTGCGATCGCACATTGCCGGCTCATGTTGAGCTTCTCACCTACCAACACCCCCAAGTCCTTCTCCTCAGGGCTGCTCTCAATCCATTCACCACTCAGCCTGTATTTGTTCCTAGGAGCCCTGTGGCCTCCTGTAATGTTAACAACACATCATAGACACTGAGGACTGGTAGGCCATTGTGGTGATGTTGGATGACTTCTTCCTCTATAAATTTGTCCTGCACATTGCTGGACTTTGCAGATAAGCATTTTTGGATTTTAGATTCTTTCTGTGATGGAGAGGGGAGTGTACTGTAATGTTACACAAGTCATCTTCTAGTTGTATGTCTTTAAAAATGATAGCTTATTTTGTGTCAATTTTTTAGGTTATTCCTCAGTTACTGTGTCATCTTATGTTCATTTTTTAACTGAAAGTCACATTATCATTAATTTTTTTCACAGACACATAGAGAGTGCGTTGCCCCCACTATTCGAGTTTTCTCCCATTACTTCAAGACTGTGAGGGAATCTTATGTTTGGAGATAAGACTTTTCATTTGGCATTTCTGTGACTATTAAATATGTAATATTAATTTTAATGTGGTGCAGTGTTTTACAAGAAATACTTCTCAACTCCATGGAAAGTTCACAGAAAGGCTTATTTCTTGCAATTCATGCAGGTTCACATGCCGAAATACATTATTGGCTAAAGACAGGTTGGAGTCCAGATTATTCTCTATATCCAGTGAAATGAATCTTGAGACCAATACTGTTCTACATCTGGTTCATTTAAAAACATGCTGTACTCACGGCCCAACATTTTCTGTAATCTTCAGGATCTCCCCCATTCACCTAAGTTAAACTGATTAGTGTTTTGAGCAGAAATACCAAAGAAGAGTCCTCTAGAAGTGATGGGAATGATTCAGTATTCAATGAATGATTCCAATTCAGTCTGACTGAAGATATACAGGCAAGGTTGCATCTCTTAAGAAGATGTATAATAACTGAGCTTCCAATGACATCACAGTTATTACAGATTTTATGCTTGTAGGAGTGAGAACATCTTTCTCAGTCTGTGGAGTGTCCAGGCCAGGGAGTTTGTGTATTTGAATACTACTTTTCATTTCAGCGCATAGCATAATTCTTTTCATTAAAAAATCTGCACTGTTACTTAAAAACGTTGCTTCTACCTACCTTAGGGTAGATGAAACAGGGAATTCTGTGTTGGCTTTTGTATATTACCTTTTATCTGTGGGTCTTGGTGTTTTACACATGCAAGAGGTATTTTTGTCCAGTTTTACATATGTAGAAACTGAAATAAAAATGAAAATGCTGCCACAAATAACAACAGAAAGCTGAGGGATGAACTGGTCCCTGACATTTAAATCTTCTGTCTTATTGCCTAAACCTCACTATAGGAAAGTGTGTGTTCTTTGGCTGGTCTGTGGGGATCTTTGGTGTATGAAAGTGTATGCAAATGTATAGAAACATACAGACCTCTTGAAACTCAGTAGGCTTTCCTGTTTCAAAAAGCTGCTTATCTTTCGTAGTGAAAAAAGAAAATTCAACCTGGCTTATGATTGACAACTTTGTCCTGAGACGTAGATGTTCTGGCTTGTGATACGTGGTGGCTGTAGTAGCCAGAGTGAAAGGTTCTTCCTGCCAGGTTGTTCATGGTTTAGGAGTAGACTTCTTCTGAAGATGGTTGTTTTTAATATATTCTTTTTAACAATTGCCCACTGTATTATAATAATGAGGAGAATAAATGTTTATTCATTCTAGACTTGACAGTACTGAAATGGACCACAGTGAAAATGAAGAATTCACACTGGCTTCGCCCTTACCAGGGAAGAAAACTGACAAAAGGGACGACTCTGATCTTGTAAGGGTGAGCTGTTTGGTTGCATTGCAGATGTTTCATTTTAAGTCACGAGGACTTTAAAATAACATTTAATGTGGTGGTACTTGATATCATTCAAGAAAATATGCTGAAACATGAAACTGAGTTGATGTTGTAAACTACTGGAAAATGTTTAGAGTTGGATATGAAAATGCAGTGAAAAAAGGGTTCAGTTAGTCTGTTTTTCATGTGTACATTACATTACTTTTGCATCATACTGGTAACTCTTGTAAGTTTTCAAGATTACCAGTTGTGATTTGCAGAATATTGATAATATCAACAGGGGTAGATTTTGCTAGAGCTAGGTTGTTGATAATTAGTCCATGATTTGTCTTATTCTCAGGATTTGTTGATGAAGTATTTGGGACATTGTTCAAGTTGATAGGTTACTTGGACTTCTGTTCCCCAATATACAGTAGAGATCTTTTTTGTATGTATTCTTGATGTTTACTTGAAATATAGCTTTGGAAGAATAAATTGGATTAATTTGGGAATGATCAACTATACTGGAGTTTTGGGGGAACGGTTTAACTTGTCTGAAATGTCAGATTGCCTTCTGAGATTGTAGAAGTCTGTATCATACATGGTTTCTTGCTTGTAGCTAGCAAAGTTATAATACCTCATTATAGTGTTGATGCATTATAATTCTCACCTTTTTTTGTGCAGATGTATTTTCTTTTCAACAGCTGTAAGGAATAGCAACTGTTTGTTCTCTGGTTACCTAGAATACCAAGAGGGTATCATGATTTGACATTGGACTTAGAATCGTAGAATGATTAGAGTTCGAAGGGACCTTATAGACCATCTAGTTCCACCCCCCCTGGCATAAGCACCCTGGAGCGCAAACAGGGCTAAAGCCACAAGTTGACAATTCCCATCCTCTATATCTTTTTATTTTCCTGTTGATAAAAAAGCAGTTATGGATATTCTAGCCAATTGTGTTTCACACAGCTGAGGATACAAATGAGGAAGACCTTACACACTCCAGTGTTTTAAGTGCTCACCTTTGAAATTATCTTTCTCTCTTGTCTGGCATTTTATATGTACGTATGTGTTTATACTTTTGCAAAGGTTTTTGAAATGGATATGGTAGACAATCTTAGTAGACAACTTGTGTAACTTGAAGGCTGTGTCTTGTTGGGGGAAGTTTCTGTAGCTTTTTTGTATGTGGCGGTTTAATATGGCAGTTTAATTTTTTAATTTAAACATGTGATCTTACCTTTTCAGTCAGAGATTGAGAAGCCTAGAGGAAGGAAGAAAGCAGCTATCACAGATTCAGAAGAGAAACTAAGCATGGATGACCTGAATAAACTGGGTCAAGAGCAGAAACTTAGAGGTAGTCAACGGGGAAGGAAGAGACCTGCAGTTGTTTCAGAATCTGATGAAACACAATGGCAAGAGGAAAAAAGGCTAAAAGAAGATGTAATAGAAAGTGAAGATGAACAGAACAGTCCACCAAAGAAAGGGAGAAGAGGACGCCCTCCCAAAGCAAATAATGGGGGAACACCAAAGGAAGAACCAGTAGCAAAGTCATCAAAAAGGAGCAAAAAAAAACAACCTCCAGCAGCTGCAGCGGAAGAGGAAGAGGAGGAGGAAGAAAGGCAAACTGAAAACATTGAACAAAAACCAAAAGGCAGGCAAAATAGGACACAGAAAAGAACACAGCAGAGGTAAGTCTGTCTTCTTGTAAGCTGCATCTCTTTTATCCTTGGACATTAGTTATAATTTGATACTTTGCAATTTGGGTCTTCCTCAAAACAGAGCAGAACCATCTGAAACTAGTACAGTTGAATCAGCACAGTCTACGCCACAGAAAAGACGAGGAAGGTCATCAAACACACCACCATCACAGCAAAAAAAAGTGTAAGTGGTGAATATTTTCTGAATTTGTGTTTAGTGAAAATTAAAAATATGACTCTGTGCCCCCAAACAACGATTTACTGAAAATATTTCAGAATACTTTAATTGACAGTTTAGAAAATAAATTGCCATTGTTACTTCTAAAATATTTTCCCTAGCTGCTTCTCCTAGAGCATCTCAAACCAGAGCAAGAGGCTATGAGTAAGTTTAATATGCTTAGGTAGCATATATGTAGTTTTGCTCTTATAGGAGAAAAGTCAATAAAGCACGAGGGCCTTGAAGATAGGGCTTTATTAAGACTTCAAGAAGTGAAAAGTGCTCCCATTTGTTTTGAATAGGGAAGAAGAATCAAATTGTTACTGTAGTGAAACAGTATTATGGAGAATTAAGTTTATTCTGATTCTCCTTAAATTAATGTTCATTTACTTTCTAATTTGTGGCCTTCTTATCCACTTGAGTAATTTCCAAATGAATAAAATGTGCTACAATCTACGGAGGACAGTAGCTCTTGAAAGTTCTGAGGTGTATAAAGCTCCAAAATAAAGGTAAACGCTGTGGCTAGCTTAGTTTTCTTGAGCTACCTGTAGTTTCCTACAGTAGGCACTACTTTTTCTGTACATGTATATACAATATGTGTAAAGCAGGGGTGTATAAGTGGATAGGACTTATTTGTCCACTGGTATCAAACTGCAGCTCATAGAACAGATTTGCAAGATACTTTTCCAGAACCTGGTGATAAATTCCTTAGGGCACTGCTTACACATATCTTCAGTCTGGCATTTTGGATTACTGTGTTGTTTTTCTAGCTTCTGGACTTAGCATCATGTTGATCTTCCTGTGGCAGTTTAATGTACTGATTTTTTTTGTCCCTGGAGATCTTCCATACCGGACGTCTTTGCCTAAACAAGCTTGTACTCTCAGTTCAAATTCTAGTTTCACGCTGGATTGCATGTTCTGGCATTTTGCACACAGGGTATCCTGACCTTTCCAGTGTTCTGTTTTCCTACCTCAGGTCAGACCTCTCCTGCTCCTTTACTCTGTAACCAGAAACACAGGTCCCAACACTGTCTTGGTTACTACAGAAGTCACTGCTGCATGTGCAGTGGAACGAGAGTTGGAAACTGCTGCTGCCATGCAGAGAAGACATGCCAACAAGTTATTGTTGGGTGATGTGCTATGTGGCATTTGTCAAAGATGCCCTTCAGTAAATACTTAAGTAGCTTCTGATTCACTTCTTAGTGAAATCGGTGAACTCAGTGTGTTTCTTTAACCTGTTTTACGCAGAAAGTAAACTGTACCAGTACACGTGGTCAATAATAGGCATAGCACATTCTGTGTAAGTATGTTGTTCGTGGCACGAGGAACCCTATTAAGTTGTTTCAGGGTTCGGAGTTGTTTGGTTTGTTCTAGATTTCATCAAAAAAAAAAAGTGTGTATTTTATTTTTTGTGATCCAAATTTTGCCTGGCCTTTTTCCAAATCTGCAAGAAAAAGGTGAGACTGCAGCAGTTCCTCAGTCTTCAAAGTGCATTGTATTCAGACCTTTCTCCCTTTTCTACGTACGTATCTTACAGCAGTGTTAACTGAAGGGAGCTGATAGAGCACCACTGTGCACCACAAGATATTTAATCTAAATGCTTAAAGCTTTCTGGGCTCCTTGGGGATGGATTTGGCATAAGAATTTGGGATTTTACCAATAAGGTGATAATGTATAACCTATTTCTGATAGCTAATTGGGTTACTTTTGTAATATGTGAAGAGATGAACCTAGCTTGTCAATAATTCTTCTGTTTCTTCTTCAATTCTGTTGCTTCTATCAGTCTTGGAAGGCTTGAGTTGGGCTAATTTATATTGTTTCTCAAAGGATGTCATGTTGGTTGGTGCTGAAACCTCCACTATACTATAATTACTATATGCAATTCAGAGATTTTATTTTGTACAGATTTTAGTGTGGTTCACAGGACTGAAAATTCCTACCACATGTGTGGTTTGATGCTGTCAGAGGACATTTGTTTTGGATCTGTATGCTACCACTGGGGATTGGAGTGTGTTTGTTGTCTGCCTGGAACAGAGTTTCTGGTTTAATTTCATCCAAAAAGTCACCTAGTTCGGGTGCATCCAGGCTGCATCCACAGCAAGTGGGAGGATTCAGTGATTTGATTCTGAACTGTGCTAATGACCCAAACCAAAATGGTGATGTGGGTGCAGCTGTGTAGTTTTGGATACGTATCTAGTTGGCTCTTTTTTTAAGGCATGGCAGGGGCTAGTTCTCTTTTTAAGCAAATGGGTGCTTTTTGCTTGTGGTTCAGCTCCCGTGACTAACATAATTTAAGAGCTTGTTGACTGATTGATCTTGATTATCCTGATTAAGGTATTGTTATCCTGACTATTCCTAGCTCTTAGTGTGAGCTAGCACGAAAGAATTGCATTTCTGTTCATTATAGTGTTAATTTCATAAATAGCAACATGGGTTCTTCTAGGTCTATATAAACATAGATGCAGTTATTCAAATTTTGTTGTGTGTAAACTCCTATAGAAGTAGAGTACATCTATTCATGGAATTGAATAGAAGGGGAAAAAAAACCCAAATATTCAGTCTCTGGCTGTTTCGCTTTTCCTGTTCACTGGTTACTGTTGTATTAACCTTCTTTGGCCTGTTTTCTGGCACTGAAGAGAAAAATCTGTCTTGTCTATAGAGGCAAAAATTGTTCAAATTCTTATTCCTAGCCCTCTATTCTGGAAGAATTTGTTTTTCAAATGCTGTTCAGCCTCCTAGTTCCACTTTTTCTGTTCCCTGTATGGATGAACTAGATTGGTATATAAGACAGAAGTATTATATAACATGAAATTTTAAGGCTGCTGTTCTTGTAGAGTGCTTGCTCTCATACGGTTTATACATGTGCAGACTCATATACTGTGAAACTGATTTTTATTATTATTCTGATTGTAGCCGTGCGGGACGTTCCAAACAAGCAGCCAGTAAAGAGAATGAATCTAGTGAAGAGATGGATGTATTTCAGAGTAGTTCACCTGTCAGTGATGACATTCCCCAGGAAGAAGTAACGGAAGAGGAGGAAGTTTCCACAATCAATGTAAGAGAAATGCCTGAGATTTTCTTTGTGAGTCTGTGTGGTGTCCTCTTTGTATTGACGTTCAGAGAATGACTTCTGTTCTTAGAAGTTAACCTTCCTCCTTTAAAAAGAATGAGGTGGTTGTCAACTGCCACTGTTGTGTAGTGGAGCTGCACTGTAGTTTCCCACAGAAGCTGCATTTCTTAGAAAATGTCAGTTTTTGTCAAGCATCTTAAATTTTCTGTTCTGTATAGCTTTTGCTATCTGTCTGCATGAGGTACTGAACAACTCAGGGGAATTACTTTCCAGGTAACTCATGCCCATTCTTCTCAGCTAGATAGTGATAGTGAAAAATGCGTCTTTACACAAAACAGGAACAGAAAATGAATAGTACTGGAAAATAAGTATGGAATCTTGGTGCAGGATCCTAAACCAATTTCTTCCTCATACCACCATATGCAAATATGTTAAAATAAGTTTATTTTTATATTTATTTCATACAAATACATTAGTAATGTTAGTAGTAATAGTAAAAATGTAACTGTGAATGCCTTCACACTTCATCTTATGATTGGAGCATCTGAGTGTATGAAAACTCTGAAAAAGTAAATTATTTTTGAATACCTGAAGGACACAGGCTCAGTAACATCAAAGTTATGTCCTCGTCATTGATTGAGCCTTGTACCTGTGATAACATGAGTAATAAATGACACTGCATACAGTTACTCAAACATTATTGTGAGACTAAGCATTTTTTCCATTATAAAATATATTTATTCTTGAATTTTTCAAAATTTTTCTGTAAAAACATTTAAAATACTTTCTCTCCAAACAGGTCCGTCGCAGAACTTCCAAAAGGGAAAGGCGATGAGTGAGCATGTAGTTATCAGCCTTCCAGGTGAAAGCTTTGAAGAATGCTTTTAATATAAAGCTTGAGACTGAATGAAGCTGTTAGTGCACAAATGGGGTTGCTGAAAAAGAGACAAAACCTATTTTACTTTTACTGCCCCTGCATTTGCAGTCCCTAGGTCACAAGCTTTAGCCACACACATGTTGATATCATTAACTGTGGATTTTTGTGAAGTGTAATGTGCGCTGGCTTTGTAGACATATGAACTAAAGAAGAAAACTGTAAATAGTTCTTTTTTTAATGTTTCTGACTTCTAAAGTGCTTGTATAGCTTTTATCTGCGGCTTTAAACTGACAGTACCCTACTGTTTATTGGATCTATTGATTTAAAAAAGAACAGAGTTTGTTGAAAATTGATCTCAAGCAATATCTGTCAGTGTTTGTATTTGTACTCTTGTTGACATTTAACTGTGAAAAAAAAATCAGTTGAACAAATAGTGCCACATCCTTTTGCCACTATTTGTTGAGGAGAAGAAGAAAAAAAAAAGGCCTTTGTTTCCTTCATTAATCTAACCTAGTGTTTACCTTTAGGCACCTACCTATCATCAGTGGTGCTAAATTACTTTCTTTTACAGTTGAACAAAGTTGGATAGAATAATACAAGAGATGCAAATTGTGAAAGAAGTTGTTTGACTTGTTTTACACCTCAGTATTGATGCCAGACTCTTCTGGACTTCTAGTGGCATTGAAAATTCAAAAAGGATTTAAAATACTTTAATTTTAAAAGTGTGTTATTAAATAATGTACTGAATACCCTATCCATTTTATCTTCCCCTATCAGTTTTTATTAATCTACTGTATCAATAAAATTCTGTAACTGAGTTTTTAATAGTCTAGTATGTTAATGTGTATAGATATTTCCTTCTGAACATGATGTTCACAAAGAGCAAATTATTACTACATTATAATATGAAATCTGATATATAAACATTAGTGAAAATACAGTTCTTATTACAATGTAAAGTTAATCACAAAGAAAAATTTTATTGATGCAGTGTGTCTTTATAAAGCTGTTCTTGAGAGCCAAGTGTTTTGTATTTTACAGTGAAGTTGCATGTTTATGAAAAATGTGCTGAAAATGGGATGTAATGTTTTTTTGGAAACTCGTATCTAGCAGTAGTATATGGTAGGTTGCCTCATGAGAGAACCTTTTATTGAGAGTTTATTGTACCGTTTTTTTTTTTTTTTGAGCCAAATTTTTTTGGTATGAAGAGCTAAGTTTTTGTTGAATAACCAGCTGTTGATTATTGCAGTCAAGGTATTCAAGATTTGAATGAAGCTTCACTTTTTATTTTGTGCTACCATAGAGAGGTTGGTTTTTTGGGGGTTTTTTTAGGTATAATCTGCAAAAAAATAGAAACAAAATACTTAAAGCAGTATCCTGTATGCAGTTTTACAGTTTACAAACTGTGTCTTTGAACCAAAATGTATAGGTTACTACACTCTGCTTGGCCAAGCACATATTATAATTTCAGGTGCTGTTCTCCCTCTGGTTCCCTACAGTTGACAACATGTGAAAAAATCAGTTTCTAACTTAGGAAAATTCTATCTCATTGAATAATGGAGCATTTTCACATAATCCATCAATAAATAAGTTAGAGTTGCAAGGTGGCCTGTAAAGATTAGAGGAAAGGATGATACTAAAACACGGATTTACCAATTTCTGAACTATAAAATCACTAGTAAAGAAACCTTTAGAATTTTTTCATTATGCGCTTTTTTTGTTACCAATGGAAAAAGGTATTATAAACAATTAGATTATTCTGCCTAAGCGTAACTTCCCCCGCCCCCCCCCCGCCCCCTCCAGTATTCAGCTTTTCAACATTTATACCTATAAATACGGGGGAAATGCTGCCTAAAAAGGCAATTATGGTTGATTTGAATTGACTTTGAAGTAGTTGGCACAGTGGAACTGGCTTACTTACGCTTCAGCAGTGCAAATGCAAGTTGTTGGGGTTTTTTTATGGTATAAAATGATTGAAAGCTAGCTTTATATTTTCCTCTTTGACAGAATTGCACTGAAAACATTTGTGGAAGATGTACCTTTAAGTCCATTTTATACAAAAATATGAAAAAATGATGCTGAAACTGCTGCAGACTCTTGAGGCTTTATGTGCATAAACATGGTTAGGTTAAACTTCATCGAATATTGATGCACATTACTGATCATAATGTTTAATGTAAATTTAAAGTATAGTTTTGCAATTTAAATGTTGATTTCTTGGGTTATAATGTGTAATTCATTATTTCTTGAGAAATAGGCACAGCAAATATTTCATTCTTATATTCAAACCTCTTCTAAGTTCATTCTCATCTCATATAAAGAAAATGAATATTTTATGTACTAACATTTTGAGATCTGCGTACAGTAGCTACAGTAGAGTATAATTATGTATAAAAGATAAATTGCTAACATTCAGTTAGCATGCTCTTCTGCAATGATAATGTTAAGTTTATAAAAATGTACTGTATTACATTAAAAGATCAAATTGAACTCACTGTAACAAGTTCCAGTATGAAATTTTTATGAGATTACCGAAGTGTCTTGCTGTACTTTGCAGCAAATTAAGCTCATTTGTGTTAGATTTCCTTTTCTTGCTGCAGTGCAACAGGAAACTTTCAGTGATCTGTAGTTCATATGCAAAATGCAAACAGTGATTGTAATCTTGATGCTAGTGTTGAAGAACAATTCACTCTTGATTTCAGAAGCATGGGATTTTCTTTTAGTTGTCACCAACTGAGATAATTATTTAGGGCTAGCTAGTCCACTAATAGGAAGAAAACATGAATTTGCTTGAAAGCTCTAGTGTGAGTACACCTCTTCCACATAGGATGATCTAGAATCCTGTATTAACTATACTTGACGCTGCCAATTGACTTTATTTTCTAGCAAAATTGAACCCTCGTTCAAGTATTTTGACATTTGCTGTTTTGACATTTCGATGTGAACAAAACCATTAGAATTTACTAAAAATTCATATTAAAGACCTTTCCACTGAAAATGAATATGCTCAATTTGTGAGTAACTTGCAGAAAACTGGGACTTGAAGATTAAATACTTCATTCTGGCATAGCATTTGTCATCTGATAGTCTAAAAAAAACAAAAAACCACCACCAAACTTCACATAGAGGTGTGTGTGCAATTTTCTTGCTATTTTTTTGAAGTCTACTTTTGTGAACGCATACAACAGGTTTTGCATCCTGCAAGTTTACAGCCATATGGTTCTGTGGAGTTAGTTCTTAAATGCGTTCATCCTATGCAAATACAAAACCAAGTACATTGATATGTTTGACTATTCTAACGCTTGTGCACACAGAGCATATAATGAAAACAGCGTGCATGTATCTTTAAACTGTATACCCCAGACATAGAAAATTCTGAGTTTGTGGATGAAAATAATTTTTAAAATTGTCTGTGTTTAAATATATATATATATTTATATATATATATGTATGTATTGTAGAGATTGATACATCTCTACCTCATCAAGGTAGGTGCAGTACATACTTTACGAAGAATGTTTTAAAGAAACACATTCAGGTATACTGCCGTGTTTGCCCAAGGCAAGTGTGTCTACAAACACATGGTGAAGATGAGTTCTAGATGGCCATCCTGCTAGTCTATGGTGACCAAAATGATAAAATTCACCTGACCAAGACCTTCTGTCCAGTCATCCATCAGGAAGAGCAGAAGAACCTGAACGCGTTCTTGTTTCAGTTGTGCTCACAGATTGCCATTCCAGTCTCTGCATCTTTGTTGGATGTTGCCTTTACAAAAGACATTTACTGATTTAGATGCAATTTCCTAACACTGACAGAAGTGACTTATATTCCACAGACATAAGCAGACTTCCTGCTGTGTCAGTAGGTTTGTCCAACATACTTCGGACACCTGCTTTGTTACGTACAGTACAGCTTCTGGTATTTTGTTGCTATTGGAAAAGTAAGAAACTGGGATAGAAATGCAGGGAAAAAAAACACCCAATTTGCTTTAAAGTTCTTCAAATTCTGCTGTCTAAAAGATCTGACCTCTGCACAGAGTTCACCAAGTGCCATTATGTTTGTATGGGCAGGGTAAACATAGTATCATACAGTGAGTATATGCAGTAATGAAAAGGTTTCATGCTTGCATTTTTTTCGATGCCTCACTTGAGTCATGATGCGGTTTCTAGTAGCACTTTCATTTCTATAATGAAGATGTATATTATATATTCTTTTGAGATAGCAGCATCGTATCATATCTGTGTAAGAAGGAAAAAAGTCTCTCAAATACAAATTTCTACCCCTGCAGATCAGCATTTCGGTAATCATGTGATAAGTTGGAATTAGCTTTAACATACAGTTTCTTTGGAGGATAGATAACATAAGGTGTTTTATTTGGCTAACCGTGTTTCTGATGCTTGTATCCTACCTCACGTACGTAGATACGAAGGAACACAGTATTTTGAAAATCAAAGCAGTATTATTGAGTACGCTGCCTGCTTACTTGGAAGTAATTTTATTATTAAAAAAAAATATTGCAGTTCACAGATTTGTTACGTGGTTCTGAACAGATCCAGAGAGCTGAAGGTTTTAGATATTAGGTTCTGTAAGGCTATGTCAGTATTGTTGCATTGTATTAGTTTTCTATAGATAGAGAATTGCTCAAATTATGACATGCAGTATAAGAGAACGCGTGAACTTAGTAAGAATCTAAGTAGTAGTGACTTCTGTTGGTATTATAATATAAAAGAATGTGTTAGAATGAAACATTCTTGCCCTAAAAAGCTTTTTCTTTAATATGTTGAGAAGACATGCTGATAATGTAAAACAGCTTTTTTTCTAAAGTCACGGCACCTTGAAATAGTCTGGTTTGGAACAGCTGGCTTTTTTGGTAGATATATTTTAAGCTTACAGGTTTCTATGTTCCTTGTAGTATGTTTATATTCAGCAAAATTAAATTCTTGTAAACTAAAGATATTTTGAAGAACAGGAGTTTTTAATCCATATTTAATAAAACAATAAGGTGTTCATTTTAAGCAGCGAGTTTTTTTTTTTATAGCCATATCTATAGATGCAGTAACATGTTACATGAATCTGATGCACATCACCACCATTTCTCTGGAGCCTTTGACCTATAACACACTGAATGGCGGTAGAAGCGGCCTTTGTTTTCCCCAAAAGGCAGTTACTGTTGTCCTTCCATAAACGTTTCAAAAGATAAGAGCTGGAGGAGGAAAGGAGAGAAAAATGATGGTTTTATTTACCCTTTGTTTATCTTCTGCTATATTCTATTGGATTTAGGAGATGGAAAAGCAATGGTGTGTGGAGGTGTGTTGGGTGAAAAGCGGGATGCTAGAAATGAGTTATTAATTTGAAGGGTGCTGGAGAGATGAGTAATGGGTAGGGAATCAACAGATACATGAGATAGGAAAGCAGTTATTCGATAGCAGATGACCAGTGATAGGAGTCTTCTATTCAAGATGAAAGCCCAGATGAGGGAAGTTAAGTTAGTGATGATGATAATATCATTATTATTATTTATTTGAGAGGATAACTGAGGATATGTTGCTTTCTTTGATTTGGAGGAAGAAGTTGGAGTGTTGAAATATATGTTAAAAAACTGCACAGAATTGAGACTAGTGCCCAGAGTGTCTTTGTGGAAAGAAGGTGATAGCTGCTGCTGAGGTCAAAAGTCATTGGTAAGGGATTTGGAATAGTTAGGCAAAAGAGGTTTCTAACCTCCATGGGTAGGAAGATAGTTAAGGCAGCATCCATTTAAATGCAGCACTAAAAATGAGGCAAAAGAGGCCAAGATGTAAGCCATCTGCAAACAAGAGCTCTCAAAGCTGCCTAATAGCAACAGTCTTCACAGGTGCACACTGCAGATAGCAATATATAACCATCAGTAATGATGTCTCCTACAGTGCCTCTCATTAAATCTTTCAATGTGACCTCTTTTCTTTGCAGCTTTTTGTGAAACCCTGATCACCCAGTTTTTCCTACTAATTTCAGCGTACCTTCCTAGTGGCCTGGGATGGTTCTCCCCTTCCCTCACACATATGTGTCCTCTCCTAGGGGACAGCGTGTGTCTTATGCCCAGTCATTGCTGCTTTTCATTCCCTTCAGTGGACCCCAGCCAGCCAGGTTTCCGAATCTTTCTGGTTTGCGACATCGGTTGTTCACTGAGAGGGTGGTCAGTCACAGGAACAGGCTCCCCAGGGCAGTAGTCACGGCACCAAGCTTGTCAAAGTTCAAGGAGAGTCTGGACGATGCTTTTAGTCATATGGTTTAGTTTTAGGTAGTCCTGCGAGGTGCAGGGAGTTGGACTCAATGATCTTTAGTGGTCCCTTCCAACTTGAGAGATTCTGTGATTCGAACTGCAGCCGTCATGCTGCTTGCTTCACAGCCATCGAGCTCTGAAACAAAAGCAGTCATCGGGTTACTGCCCAACTGCAGTACGGGTTGGAAAAAGGCGGATACAAGTTCTGCAGTTGAACTAGAAAACTGGTAGTTGAACTGCTGCTACATTTTGATATCTCCGTTGCCCAGTTATCTAGTGAACCAAGCTCCTTCCAAGGTTACGGTACTTCTCAAAAATTGTGAAGCCATCTTCCAGTATCTGCCCTGCATTTTCCAATGAAATGGCAAGGAAGGACTCCCCTGAAGCGTAAGTAGCCAACTCTGTGCTCCCAAATACGAAACAGAGTGTAAATCAAAACGAGGAGTAATTTAGAGGGATTTAGGCAGAAGTTCATTTTACTTCTTGCTACTTGTGTTAGGGAAGAAGTGCGTCTTTGGTAGGAATGTGAAAGAACATGAAGATTATTGCAGTGGGGGAGATCAAGTTTTGCCAAACCATTTTCTTGTATTCATGGGATGGAACAGGAAAAGTTACTCATAAAATATGTATCACTTGCAACTTTAAATGGTAATGTACTTGGGGATAACCCAACAAATGTGTGACAGTGGGTTATGGGATGTTACACTTAATTTGGCGTAGGATAGTACTTAATCTTTGCAAAGATCTAAAAATGAATTTTGTTTTCTTCTTTCTGAGCTGCTCTGCTACTTGTATTGTTGATTTTTTTTTGGTACAAGTCTGGTATTTAATATCAGATCAGCATCCATTGCCTGCTTTCCATTTTTGTATTGTCACTTAGTGCTATTATATTTAGTTTAGATAAAGTACTTGATGTATCAGGGGAATACTTTAAATCCATACTTAATTATTTGCTCAAAACTTGTGACTCTGCCTTCTTAGTTTCTGTGCTACTATTTGTTGAATTTGGAACATAATTTTCTTTTGTGTTGTTTTCTTTTTATGCAAGTTGGGCTAAAAGAGCCAATTATGAACTGCCTAAAAAAAAAAAAGAAAGTATTAATAGTGTAAAGCATGTAGTGTGGTGCTGCTACACACCAGAGCCTTCACCAGTCAAAAATCCTGTATGTTGTTTAGCCTCCAGTATTTGTTTTCAGTGTAAACCAGTTGTTTCTCTTGGAGCCTGCGGAGTTTTAAAACAGCTTTCAACAGTCAGGGCCTTCCTTCTGTTTGATACACATACACTTATGCCTGTGTTGTTTATGTATACAAATACTTGGCATAAAGCAGCAAAATGAAGGTGGAGCTTTGAAATATTGTCTATATAGTATACATAGAATTGCAAACCTTTTGTCTCTGACTACATATATGCACATTTACCAAAGGAACTCACTGCTTAAGGTTGGAGAATGTTTTTGCAGTCTTCAGGAGCTGTACTGCTCCATTCTCCCTTACGTGCTGTGTAAGTTTGTATGGACACTGTGCCTAATGCCATGTTTGTTTCTTTAAATTTCCTGATGAAATAGCTTTTTGTGTGCTGCCATTTTTCTGCTGTGTGGTCTGTTGTGTTGTTAGCAACTGATTCACTCTTAAGACTGACTTGATGGGCTTTACTGAGGAAGGTCTTATATTACCCTGACCTTACAGGGGCTCTTGTTTGAGTGGGGAATAGTTTTGGGGGGAAGTTCAGACTTTTTACCTCCAAACTAAGAGAGAAAGGGACGTATTTCAAAAATTACTCTCAAAGAACCACTTTTTCAGGTTCCTTTGCATATTTAGGTGGGCTTAGGTATATTCCAGTTCTCAG
This sequence comes from Pluvialis apricaria, assembly GCA_017639485.1. NCBI lineage: Eukaryota > Metazoa > Chordata > Aves > Charadriiformes > Charadriidae > Pluvialis > Pluvialis apricaria. Next base: position 25,862,129 of record CM030007.1, read on the forward strand.
AAGGAACAACTTTCTCTATTTTTAGTACTAAAGCCAGGGAACTTTCTTCTGAAGACATCTCACCATATCTCAATACACTTCATTGTTACGCCAATATGCCCTGAGACCTCTCAGCTCAAGCAGGGGCTATAGAGGCACAGTAGGTTACAAAACCTATCTTTTGGAGCTGACGTGGCTTTGGCCTTCCCAAACAAGGACCGCATGGGTGGTGTAGAGGTTACTGGTGACTTTGCTTCTGTATCTGAGGAAACAGTACCATTATTACAGTTCCTGTTCCCTGCGAGAAAAAGTAGTCCTTAGTACTGAAGCCATCCCTGCATAGGGCACACCACCCTATTTAAATTCAAGACTCATGAGGATTTTTAAGTAGTTGTTAAGTAGCTGGGTCATCCCATTTTGTTATGAAGAGACTAAAAAACCCAAAGTGTTCCTCAGTTTACATTCCTGGGATGAATGACTGAGACAACAGGGGGGTTCTCAAGGTGGATCCCCTATTTGAACCTCCGGATTCCGTATTCTTGGTAATGAAATGCGATGTTCCTGATAGCCATTATCTCTACTGGACACAGGGAGATGCTCACCCTCACATCCCTTTCTGTTGTCTTTCAGCCACGTTTCTCCATTCCTCTATTGTGTTCATTTCAAAAGTAGTGGGAGTTTCATTTCGGCCAGGAAATTGCTTCGAGTGGTTTTCTCATGAGCCTTTTGCCTTTAGGTCTAATTTGTCTCTCACAGTCTTGATATCAGAAGGCATTTTGAATATTATTTTTTTAACTGCATAGATTCAGACCTTCGGACATCTTTTAAGCTGTTCAGTTCCCCCACAGGCGTTCTGTCTAGGTGTTCTATTTCTAACCAGTGACTGTACAACAGGATAGTAGTCTGTGTTCCAGACCTGCTATGAAATACTTCTAGGAGGTCAGTGGTCAGAGTGGGTTCTGCCAGGACCCAGATGATGACTCTCGGAGCAGTGCTTGAAGATCTGCTGTATTCTGGTTATCCCCTGTGCATCTGTGTGCAGCCTCATCCATGCTTTCACAAAGCTAAAATTGGATTTCATCACATAAATTTCACCACTGGAGTTGATGGGGGTCGTCTGGCACACTGATAGTGTGCACAGTGTGGTGGGGTTTTTCTCTGAGAACCTTCTCCTGTGCTTGATAGTAGCTAACTGCTACTAAGCTACTAACTGCACAAAAAGGGTGTAACATTTTTATGGAGTGTGCACCAACTCACTTGAAGAAAAAGTAAGTTAATGTATGCATAGTGGGTGATCTTTGAAAGACGTGAGCATCCTACTTGCTTTTCCTGTCCTTCAGTATCTACTGTGGATACATTCCTGCAGCTGAGAGGTACTGAAATGCTGAGTATGAGAGGAGAGAGAATCTAGAACATGACAGCTTTGCATATGGCATGGGAAAACTCTCCTGTCTTACATGGCAGAGAGAAACACAACCATGTAAGAACCATGGTTGTTAAAGTAAGAGACAGATGTGTGCATTTACTTCCTTTCTGCCATTTCTGTTGCTAGTCTTCTGATGCTTTAATTTCCTAGAAAGTAGGAACTGAAACGGAACAGTTTTGTCATGTGTACATTCATGAGAGAGGGCAGGTCGTGAGTACGTGCTGAAAAACCATCGGGTTCTTGGTCTTGAGTTCTGCGCACACCTGTGAAAATCCTTCTTGGTAAGAACTCGAGTGCCTGTTAGGTTGTGCCTCTTATTTTCCCTCTTACACATTTACACATTGACATTTTTAGTGGGCTGAAGCAGACTGCAGTGAAACGGTTCCAAAAACAAGGTTGCAAGACTTCAGCACAGTACATTGTTTTCCTTATTTGAACCATGGTTCTTACTCTTCTTCATACAGCACAGACTCCTGGGGAAATGGTCTTAGTGGCTCTGAAGGGGAGAGCTACCCAACTAGGGAAAAAGTTCGTCCTCATGGGACAATATTGGGTGCACTATTGCTCCACATAGCAGGCAGCATCTGAGTTCAATAAAAGATTGGCAGTAGCCATGGAAAACTCCTCAGAATGTAAGTGTGATATGCTCAGAACAAAATCACATACAAAAAACCCAAATAGAGCATATTTTCTGTATCTTCTTGATTTCTTTTGATGTTTCTCCCGTGGATTCCCATCCACTCTATACCCCTCCTTCTTGTTAGTTGTGTGTAATAGCACAAATACAAATGAGGAGAACCAAGTTTATCTCAAGAAAAAGCCTGTCTAAAACTTAAAGTTCTGCCTATTTTGTTCACAGCAGATGCGCTCTGCTCTTTGCTGTACGTTCACTGGCCCACGAGGCTTTGATGAGCAGCAGTGACTAAAAACAGCCCCTGAGAAGGAAGGTTCATCTCCCACCATCACTGGAACATCTACCAGTTTGCACAGATTTGCTGTGGCTGGCAGCCAGAGGTATGCTAGAGGAAAGCTGATAACAAATGAAAAAATGGTGGAATGGAGTAAGGGAATAAATACACTTTTAAAACCCTTGAGAATACCCTGGGAAAAAGGGGGTCCAAAAGAAATGCATAAAAAGTGCAAAGTTGCAGATTCTTGTAGATGGCCTTTTTAAATAATGCATCGAATTACAGATAGGGGTGGTGGTTGGGTGATTTATTAAGAAAATGTCTGTATGAATAAAAAATTAAAAGTATTTCAGCCCTCTGCAAAGAGGAGTAACTTCACTGAACACTGCATGCACAGTCATGACCGAGTCACACACCACTTTCTCTCCTGAAGGGAAGCAGTACAAATTTACATTGCTGAAAGGAGACTGGTAACAGGTTTAGATTCTAGCAATGTCGTATCACTTAAACAATCCCCTCAGCTTTGCGAGCTTGCGTCTACGGGAGCACTTTGGCCACTTGGGATGATTTACTGCTGAGGTGGAGCAAGAGGTCAAGGGAGAAACCAGCGGTTGCAGAGATGCAGAACAGGCACGGATCAAGATTAGCTCGCCAGTCACAGGTTTAAATGTGCTGTAGTGGGTGGAGCTGGGAGATGAAGACATGATTCCTGGGATGGGACGAAGCTGCAAGCTAAACTCCCTCCTGGGCGTGGTGCAGGTGGTAATCCGCAGAGCGTTCCAATCCAGGCCGTATTTGAATTAGATGAGGCAGGGAATGGGTATTCTGGCTGCTTATACCGAAACGTGAAGACTTCCTCTTGCACCTATAAATAACCTGGTTCTAGGCTGAGGCGGTATCAGTCAACCAGATGGGTAGAAACAGCGGTTGGATGATCGGACTCAGAGGGCAGTGGTTCAAGGGCTACTCTGCCTCAAGGCTGGTAACAACTGGGGTGCCCCAGGGATCTGTCCTGGGATGTCCTTATGGGTGCCTTCCAACCTGAGATATTCTGTGATTCTGCATTATGTTTAACATCTTTATCAGTGACCTGGGGGAGATGGCTGAGCGCTTGCTCACGATTTTCCCAGATGACACAAAATGGGAGGGGGCACTCAATATGCTGCTATACAGAGGCACTTAGAATCCTTGGAGGAATGGCACCACCTCCTGAAATTGAGTAAGGACAAATGTGAAGTTCAGCCCTTGTACAGGAAGAACCTCTGGCCGTGATACAGGGTCGGGCACTGACTAGTTTGGGTAGCAGATCTGCTGGAAATCACCTGGGGGAGTTGATAGGCATCATTGAGGGATGTATTAACAGGAGCAAAGCCAGCAGGTGATTAGGAGGTGGTGATTATTCCCTCTATTCAGTACTTATCAGACCACATCTAGATATTGTGCTCAGTTTTAGCACCCCCAGAACATGAAAGACTGATAAATTCCTGTGTTTGGTGGTGGGCCACCAAGATGGTCAGGGCCTGGAACACAGGCCCTGTGAGAGGAGGCTGGTGGAGCTGGGCTTTCAGTGTGATTTTGGGGGACCTAAGAGCAGCCTGCTGATACCATCTGCGGGAGGTTACTGAGAAGATGGGCCCAGGCTTTTCACAGCAACGCATGGTGGGAGGAAGGGAGACAAAGTCAGAAGCTGAAGTTGGGTGTAAGGCTGGATGCGAGGAGACGCTTATGAAGACAAACTGTCCAGAATGGGATCAGTCAAGCAGTGGAACAGGCTGCCCGGGAGATTATACGGTCTCCCTTGAAGATTTTCAAGAACCAGCTGCATAAAGCCTTGAGCAACCTGGCCTGACCTCGTGGCTGACCCTACTTTGAACTGGATTGTGGACTAGATGCCTCCTGAGGTCCCTTCCAGCCTGAATTATCCTATGATCCCATTCTTGTGACAGCATAGCTTATGAAGTGGGAATCATGAAATAGTGAAACTTTCCCTGGCTTGGCAAATCTAGATCACTCTTATTATAACATTCGGTTTTTATTCCACCCGCTGTTTAGCATCACTGTAGATGAGTGTTAGCGTAGTTTAGAAGATACTAAATATAAAGCTAATAGGTAGGTTTATCTTCATTTTTCTGACTCGCAATTATATTTGTGTGGTTTCAAAACAGCTTATACATTTGTGCATGTATATATGCTTATATATATCTGCATGCCTGCGCACATGCAGGCAGCTGGAAATCAGATTTTTACTTCTGGCTGGTTTGTAGTTATTAGTGCCAGAAATGTATGCATTGTTGTGTTAATGCAGTATGTGTTGTTATTACAAGTCATGCGGTATAGTCAAGGCCCTGTATGGCCATGGGCTTAATCCACGGTTCTCCTAATCCACTGAGTACTAAATTAAAATCTCAAGATATCGTGCTGGACTTTGGATCTGAATAAGTGAAGAACTACTTTAGCTTAGTCAGGTTTGTTTACAGAATTTTAAAATTATTTGGTATGGCAAGATGAATATTCCTCAACGGAGCATTGTCTGAAGGCAGATTCGGGTTGCTGCAGACGCACGTTTGAGGAACTGTACATCTGTCAGAGGCAGCCAACAGGCGCAGCAGTTGGTGCAGCGGTTTCTGGGCTCTGCTTTGAAATCTTCTGGATGTACTGAGAGTTTCTCTGGGGGTTGGTGGAGGACTCCCAGGGCCTTTTGAGGAGCATCAGTGTGCTGCTGCATGTGAGGATACTGCAACCTCGAACAGGTCCGGCCTGTTGCTGAAGAAAGGGGGCTCTGAGCTCCTGTTCAGCTGGTTCCTGGCCAAAGTGGACACACGCCTTTCCAGCAGGTATGGGGCAGCCGGGTACAAGCCCTGGCTGGCCGAGAACACAGCCCCCCATAGCAGCAGTTAGTGCAGGGCAGAGCCAGGGACCTCGCTGGGAGCAGCAGGCACATGCCCTGCTGTGGTGAGGATGTGCCACAGACCCCAGCAGCGCTGGGCCAATGGCCCCTGCAACGTCAACAGCCTCAGCCCAAATGCAGCTCTGCAGGGCTGGGGCTGAGGAACACTGGGGACCTCTCACCAGGGCTGGGGAGATTGATTTTTGCCCACAGGAGGGGGGTGCCTGGGAGGGTCTGTGTTGCCAAGTAGCAGAGCTGCGGGAGGAAGGCAGTGGCTGCACAGCATCAGGAATGACAAGAAAGATCAACCAGACCTTTTCCAGGACCCTGCAAGGTGCAAAAGCCTTAAACCCCCCAAACCTGCACTCTAGGAGGCACAGGCACAGTCTGATGGGTGGGAGAGCAGGACTCACACTACAACGAAGGCTGAGAGTTGGTGGCTCCTGGGCCCAGAAGCTCCCGCTCCTCCTGCAGATCTGCTTCTAGGGAAGAGATTCAGCGTCTGGCAGCAGCCCAGGGACTGGAAGCTCCCTCCAGTGCAGCACAGCACCTCAGCTGGTAGCAGTAGGAGAAAGCAGTGAATGGCAGCAGTGGGAGACCATCTGCTGACCCAACCTGATACCTAGGGAGGCTTGCTGAGGGCTCGGATCCTCCTTTTCCATGTGGGCACCAAAATTGTGCCTGGGGCGACTAGGAATGACAGGGGAGGGAAATGGCAACCTACTGTCCAGTGATAGATCAGGTTGGCAAGCAAAGGGAATCAACAAAAAAAGAAGGCTGAAAGGGACTAATTTTGAGAAAAGAAAGTACCTGCAGCAGAGCTTTATGGGGGAAGGTCTCATGCCTCTTCTGGGAAATCAGAACTGCATGCCTTTCTGAAGTACCTGTACACTAATGCACATGGCATGATGAGCAAACAGGAGAAGTTAGAGGTCTGCGTGCAGTTGCAGGGCTATGATCCAATTCAGATCACAGAGATCTGGTGGGATAGCTCACAACTGGAGTGCCACCATGGATGGATACAAGCTCTTACGGCAGGTTAGAACAGGAAGGTGAGGAGGGAGAGTTGCCCTGTGTGTGAGTGCAGCAGGGGTGCACGGAGCTCTGTGGGGCATGGATGAGGAGCCAGCTGAGAGCTAATGGGTCGGAGTAGCAGGCAGGCCAACATGGGTGACATTGTGGGTGTCTGCTGCAGACTGCCTGATCAGGAAGAAGTAGCAGCTGAGGCCTTCTTCAGACAACTGGAAGAAGCCTCATGTTTGCAGGCCCTGGTCCTTGTGGGGACTTCAGCTACCAGAGGTTCCTTCCAGCCTCAAGTGTTTTGTGATTCTGCCTTCTAGGAAGCCTGCAGTGAAAACACCAGTCATGGGAGCTAAGCACTAGAGAATTACTTAAGGAGTTGAGTGTTTGCTGCAGTTGAAGACACTACCATGATTATCTCATTGTACAAGGACCATGGATATCTGGAGTTGGCCATGCCTCATCTGCCGTATTTTTCCCCTTTAATGGGGATGGTACTGTTTTAGCTACTGCAATGTGTGTGGCTGCTTATAGCAGAGACAGCAGGTTAGACCTTTCCTTTTCTGTCATAGGAAAATAAGATTTTAGCCCCTGCATCTCCAACAGAAACACTGTGTTGCCTTCTCTCTGGTGGTCTTTTTATGCCTCTAAATCAGCCAAATCAAGAGATTGATGGCAGAGCTGCTCTGCTGGCAAGAACTGGAGATAAAAAGCTGATGGAGCAGCTTCTACCTCATTGAAAAAGGGTTTGATTTTAACTCATGGTTTGTTTTTTCACCCAGCCCTCTCCTATAGCACTTGAGACTCTCAAGAGTTATGTTCATGGGTAAACGAGGTGTTTTGTTAAGCAGACACGGTACCATAAGCAGGACTGTTTCCACTAATACGGGATTCCTTAGGGATAAGCCTGTGTCCCCCCTTCTCCATCATAGGTCTTATCTACCGAAGATAAAAAAAAAAAAAAAAAAACCCAACCCAAAACAAACCCGACAGGCCTTTTCCTGTGTTACATATGTAACAGTTATTGGCAAGGATTTTAACTTTCCTTCCCACAAGGATTGCCGAGGGTTTCTGTTAGGATGTGGGAGGTGCCAGTGTGTGTGATATAAATAGCAGAAACCAGGTCAAGCACAGGAGTTCATGACTGGACCGGCATTTGTTGGGGAGAGAAGCTGAGATCAAAGAACAGAAAAGTGGTTGTACTGGGAAACTGCACTGTACCAGAGAGACAGGCTGCCTCCAGTAGTGGCCAGAAACGGGTGCCTGGGGGAGAATAAAACCAAGGTAAGTGTACACAGTAACTCCCCCAGACATCCCTCTTGCTGTGACCTATTTCCAGTCCAGAGGATTTCCTGAGCTTGTTGCAGTTTAACTGTTTAGTAATTTGCAATGGATCCCTCTTTCAAGTGCAGTCTCCCTTTCAACCTACAAAAACTACACATCCAGGGTGCTCCTTGGCAAGCAGCCGCTGTGCGAACTGCCCCGATCAGGTGCTTCTGAATCCAGTTCCTACTACCTTCATCTGACCATCCCGAGTTGTAGTGGCGAAGGACATGCTGGATGGTCAGCCCTTGACCACGCTCCTCGTTCCACTTAAACCTTTACAGTACTGCCTAGGTTATCTGTGTTTTGGGGTTTTGTTTGAAGGCTATAAAAAAAGCCATCCCACGTCTTTCAAAGAAGACACCAGGGATAATCGAACTCTTCCAGTTCTGCTATTTTGTTTTGACACAAGGAGACTGGAACTGCCCCCAGTTTTGGTGTAGCGATGGTTCTTTATTCTTTCTAATAATTCCTACCACTGTGTTTTCTTCTTTGAGCACTGAACTGCTGTTTTAATGAAAGCATCTATCAAAATGCCAAAGTCTTGCTCACAAGTGGTAACAGTTGAGAGTGTAATAGTCAAGAAAATTCCCTAGCTATGGGAGAAGTTTAATTCCTCCAGCAGGGACTGCAATTCTCTGCCTTACCCAAGGAAAGTTTAAAATGGCAGAAAAACGTGAAGAGGAGAGACAGTACTTCCTCACACCTTTGTTGCCTTTACGTGCTGGCTGCTCTTCTTTGCCTGGGACAGCTGAGCCCTCTTGATTAGGGTCATGAGCGGTGTCTGCACTGGCCACGGTGTAACAGAAGTAGCAGGTGAGCCATTGCTTCATTATCCAAACCCAGGAAAGAATTTCTTTGTCCAAAAATGTTGTTTGTCTTGCACCCTGTTTTCTTGTTAAATACCTTCAGCCTGTTAAATACCCCAAAATTCCGCAGTAGCTCTATTGCCTTGCTTACATGCAAACTTTTACAAAATGTTGCATGTCAAAGTTTACTTAGGCCTTGAGAAATATCTGCCACAAGAGCTGCACTTACCACTTGACTATCAACCTGGAATTTTTCTAGGTAACCACTCCTTTCTATTTACTCTTCTATTAAAAGATGAATTGTCCGGTTTTGCAAACCAACCTCTGCACACACCAAAATCAGTAAGATGGCTTTTGTTTTCAGTGGGAACAGAAAACTGTCCAAGAGCAATCTGTGTTTCACTGAAACAGTGCTCTGGTTTTTGTAGCTATGGAAAGGGTGTGCATTTCTCACCTGCATGAACAGTATAGTGTTTAATGAACTTGCTAGCAGCACATATAGAATGACTGTAACACTGTGATAGTCTGGTACTAAATAATCAAAAGCAAAACTGTGTAGGCTTGTAACACCTGAAGAAGAAAGACCTCACTGGTAGTGCCCCACTGTTAGCAGAAGCTCCCAGTACTTCAGTTAAAAACAAGCCAGTTTCTTCCTGGCTGACTTCTTTAAAATTTATGGTCAGCCCTGCAGCATCCGATTCTTTAACTTGGGTTTCACTTAGCCTGTGGTGCCGTTGTCTGTTTACACTTCTGTGTCTGTTTGTTCCATGTTGTGTTGGCGTTTAATATGAATAAGATGGGCTTTGTAGTCTTGATTTTATTTTTTCCTAAGTAAATATACATTTCTAAAGGTTCTTCAGAAACAGGCCTGATTGTGTGAATGATTTAATAGATGGCTGAATGTGACCAGCAATGAAAAAGGTACCAACCCCCCCTCCCTGCATTTCATGTTGCTGTGAACAATGCCTCAACGTGTCTGTGATTCTGCTGGGTAAGATGATGTCATGCCATTTTTTTTTCTTCTTGATTACTTTAGTACAGACCTTGTCCTGGTTTGAGCAACACACGACTGATTTCTCTTCTAATGCTTGGCAAACTGCACTTTTAGAAGACTCTAGTGTCCGAATTTGTGAAAATATTTACTTTGTAGCCAGCTATGGTATGTGGGTTTCAAGGTCTCAGTATTTTCGAGCTCGACAGGTGCAGGGATGAGGAGCGAGACCTGGGCACTTGACCCAAGCTGGCCAGCAGGATTATTTCATACCATGAACATGACATTCAATATAAATTAGAAAGTTTGCTGAGAAGTTCTCTCTCTCCCTTGATGGCTGCCATCCTGAGAACTTCTTGAGCCGGTGCTGGACCCCTGAGGCCCTTCCTTCCTCCCAAAGCCATAGCACTCGCAGTGGCCAACATTTACTGTCCACTGCTGGGAGTGCACAGCTTCCTCCTCATAGAATGGGCTGAGTATAATCCTTGTATATTTTGTATTGGTATTGGGATCAATATTGGTTCTTTAGTGTTATTAATGTTAATTATTTAGTCTTATTCTGTTAAATCTCCTTATATTTCAACCCTCAGGTTTCCTTGTTTTTTCCCCGATTCCCCTTCCCAGGTGGGAAGGAGTCATTTGTTGATAGACAGTAAATTGTTGTGGGTTGGGTTTCTCAAACCACAAGATGTGCGCAACAGACTTCCAGAAACTTGAGCGCTTCGTGCTGTAATCAGTGACAGAGATGGACTGAGTCATAATGGCTCAAAATGTTTTGGTAGTTTCTCTAAGGTTGAATAATATCTTCACATTGGGATACCCTGTGGCTTACAGCGAGAGAGATCTTGGGAGCGAACTCATGGTGGCCTGATCTGGGGAGCTGAGCAGTCTGGGATGTCCCACTTAGAGCCGCTATCCTGACATGGTGGCAGGAGGTCGCTCCCAACCAAGGGAGAGGTGCAAGAAGACATGTCTGCTCCTTGCCCCTTCCTCACTTGAACAACAGCTCACGGCCCTTTGGGTTGGGCTTTGGACAAGCGCAGGCAGAGATGCTGGGCTGTTAGCTGTTGCCCGAGCAGCTGGTCCCCATCTCCTCCTGGGGAAAGAGGCACCGGGCCAGGCAGAAACCTCCTGCAGGCTGGGTCTGGCCTGCAGACCCCAGTTGGTCTCTGCTGAGCTAGCCTATCCCTGCTCTAACTCCGCTGGAAATTATCCGCTTGTGCAAGATTTATATATTTTAATTAGTATCGTTTGATGTGGGGTGTGTGGTTATAACCGATCACATTCTGAAAGTAGTTTCTGCTACTGTTTTGAACATCCGTATTTATAAATCCAAGACTGTTAACATGTATTAGGTTTGGCACTGTTTCTGAAGTGTTGCTTTAGATTAACGTCGATGTTGTGTATGTATTGAATCCTTTTTTTTTTTTTTGATCTAGGAAATTAATGTTATCATTGTGAGCAACAAATAGGCTGTTTGAAAGACATAAGGCTGAATTATCAGTGTGGCTAGTGGCGTTAACATGAACTGCTTTCTTCTCTGTTATTTTAAACCAGTGTAATTGCTGATAAGGGGCTTTGAGTTAGGAGAAGAAAGCAAGTCTGGTGCCTCCGCTTTATAGGCAGGCATCCTCTCTTAGCTATGCATTATGGACCAGAAGAAATAGTTTAAAAGCACAATATGCAGACAAGGCAAAAATAATAATCTGATAATAATTTTGATTGCAGTGCAGTCATTTAAAACTTCGGTACTTTCAGGAAAGAATAAATGTGGATGCTACAGAATCTGTATGAAAAAAAGGAAGTATAGGGCAAGATAGGGCATGTGCACAAGGGCTTTAAATAGATAAACGGTGTGGCAATTAATTTGAATGGTGCTGGGTAGGACAATTGCCCCAGGAGGTGTGGAAGGGAGCTGGAGGGAGCACACATTCCTGGGTACTCCTGGAAGAAGCTGATGAAAGAAGAAGAATTACTTAAAATAATTTAAATATTGACTTGTGCTCTGGGTAACTTCCATCTGACTTAGTGGAAGTTCCTTTTTGCCCAGATTTTAGTTGAATCTGTGCACATTGTTATTCTGAAGAAAGATTATTTTCTCAAAGACAATGTTTACAGTTTGCAAGATGATCAAACAGATGGTTTAAATTTGTTCTGATGCTCTGTGTTTTTTCACAGTCTCTTTGTAAGTTAAATAAACTTGAAAATGATCTGTCTAGAACTGTGTCATTTCCCAGATGAGATAGCTGCTTGAGGACATGCCTGTCTTCTCTCTCCAAAGAGATAATCCTCATCTTCAGTAAATAGCAATGGCTGTGGTTCCCTGCCCTTCCAGGAGTTTTGCATCTCTCTCTGCTCTCCAGAATGAACCCATGACCTCACTGCCTCCTACCATAGCTCCTATAAGAGGTCCTTCATCCTGCATGGACACTGTCCATGTTCTTTTCTCTTCCTGTTAGTTACCCTGATAGTATGGATCCTGTCTTCCATGCCAAGAGGGAGCAGGGAAAAAGCAGAGCAGCATGAAAGAGCTGATATTGCCAGTGTGACAGAAGTGATATTCCCAGTGCGGAGCTATTCAGAAGTGCAGACATTGCCTTTCAGCATCCCTCCAACTGTTCAAAGTCGTCTTTTTCCTTGCTGGCAAAGCACCCACTGCAGCCCACAAATGATAGCCATGTGGGTCGTCTTCTGAAGGGCTGAATGTGTAACTGCTTGTCCCATGTGTTACAGGCTGGCGCTGGTTTCTGAACTAGCTCAAGTTTGTTCGGACTGGCTGGTTTCAGTCCTCTGTAGCAGGCAGTGCTGCCATAGCCCCCAGTCTGCCTGTGAATGCAGTTAACAAAGATCTTTTGATGTCCTCATGGAAGCCTTGATTAACTAAGCAGCTGTAGAAAACTTATTTGTGCATGACAAAGCAGTGGAAAAAAACATATTTTTTTTTTCTTTTCATTTTGGGTCAGGGCTGCAAATTCAGCCTCAATTTGCTGTGCACATCGCTGGAGACATTTTAATGGTATATGTCTGTTGTCCTTGTGCTGAGGCAGATCCAGGGGTAGATTCTTGTCCTTCACAGAGTTTGGTGGGGCACTGGGCTAATTCCTTTTCATATTTCATTTAGGCAGAGCAGAATTAGATTGCAATTGGATACCTATGAACTTCTCTTCATAGTTGTTGTCTCTAAATCACTGTTGGTTCAACCAACTAGTCCTTCAAACCAATGTAAAGACTAGCCAAGAATATTAATCTAGTGGCTCTTTATCTTCTTTGCCTAGCATAGAAATGCAGTGTAAGAAAGAAGTGTAACTACATAAAACCTGAAAATTCCCTTTTATTTCCTCTACATATCTTTTATTTCTTCCTTCCAAGAAAAGGGAAAACAGACTTTTTTGACAGAAACAGAATCTTTGCTCTTTTCTGATACACATTCTGACAGTATTTGGGGATACTAGTGACCAGTGGAATCAAATACTATTGTGATAGAAATTTCTTTGCTGCTTTTAGCAGCAGCAGAACAGTCAAAGTGGTGGACCATGTATTTGCCCCTCTCCTGCTTTAGAAAAGGCCTTAGCAATTGGATCCTCCTGAGCCAAGTTAGTTTGAATGGTCAGTTCCAATAAGACCACGGTAACAGCCCACAACTGGGATAAGTCTGGTGTTAGACGTTACTTATCGCATGCTAAATTACAATTTGCTATGAACTCTGTGTAAAATCCATGGCAGTGAGCATAGCTGATACTATGCTGGTTTGGAAAAGTTAGTAGGCAAAATTTTCTTTTTTTTTTTTTTCATTTTAGGATAGTGTTTGCAGTGAGAAGATCAAGGTACACTCTTTGTAAGCACCTTTTTGTAAAAGGGTGGTGTATTTTTTTACAAACTTTGTAACCACATTTGTACATCTGTGAATTTGGGCTCTGCAAGCAGAAGGAACCAGCTGTCAGTTCACTGCAGGTTTGGACATGTTACTGCCTGCTCATGGAGACAGCAGGACCTCTTTGCGTGTAGAGGGGTTGCGAGCGCTGGGAGGAAAAGGATACACGGGGCTGTAACCATCCTCTTTAGGTTTATCTTCTGGTGTATTTTTCTGTTTCCATGAACAAATAGCATAGCCAATCTTGCAGGTGGCACAGACTACATAAAACATATGCTACTTGTTTTGGCGATTTCCCCTGTTACACTAGTCTGGATTTCCAAATGACAAAAAACCATTTTCAATTCACAAATACAGTTCTAGTCCTCATATATATAGAGGAAAAGTATCCAGTGACATTATCATCTGCTCCAGAGAGGGAATGAAAACAAATATATGCAAATATAAATATTTTGGTGCTTCAGTTGACCCTTTCCAGTCAGCAATAAGTAGAGATCTCATAGTGCTCATGGGGTAGAAGAAGGGAAAAGATCCACAGCAATTCCTGCAACTTTTGTAGCTTAATAAGTCTGTGATCATAAAGTCTTGCACATGTGGTGCTGGGGCTGGAGCCTGGCCACAGCCTCTCCTGAAGGGTATGGCCTGCCAGAGCTGCCTGGCGAAGGTAAGCCCTGCAGAGATCACACCCTTTGTACCAATGTGTGTGCTTTTTTGTTAAAAAACAAAAACAGAACAAAAACTTGTCTCAGTCATTTGGGCCAATGCTCCATTACTCTCTTGGGTGATGCCTTCATTGGGGATTTATTACTTCCATGCTCCAAGCTGGGCACTGGTAAATGCGTCGTAACGGACAAACGCTGTTGTAAGAGTTCCTGGTGTAATCTAACGTGACAGGAGAGCAAAGGGATGTGGGGAAAGCTAATGGAAATGCCAATAGGACCGCTAGTTAGAGAAATGCTTCTCGGAGCTGTGTTTCTCGTGTGTTTATAAATGATCAAGGGATTTTCATGGGCTGCCTGTTTAATGTGTTCAAGGACCTATTGAGGGATGCAAATTAACATGGATTTTAATGAAATGCGAATAAACCTCTCAGAAATGGGCATTTCTACATTTTTCAGGTAAGTATTTATGAGCTTGTAATGTAGTGCTGGTCTAGAGCAGGTTTAGCGCTACTGAGGACTCATGAGGAGCAGCAGGTATGTTTTTGGTGAGGTGAGGAGAGACTGGATCAGGTGAAAGCGGCCACAGGACCTGGCACTGCTGTCAGGGCTGCGAGTCCTCGAGGAGAAAGACAAAAACACCAAAAGAAGAGCGAGCCATGCCTTGAAGGTACGGATGGGTAACTTCATGTGCTAAAGGTGCCTTTGAAGTAAAACTCCGCGAGTCCCTGGGTTGAAGCGAATTTGATTGTTCTGTGGCTGTTAACGCCATATTGTTTGTTGTTATTGTTCCAGAGCGTGGCTGACTGCTGGTTTTGACAACAACTATGATGACAACCACGTTGGCCGGGGAAGGTGGAAGGCCTGTCTCCTACTTGTGACTTGCCACGCGTGTCGTGGGCCGAGCCCGGGCCACCGGCCTGCGCCAGGCCGGCCACCGCGCCCCGCCGCCTGCCGTAGCGCCGGGGGCAGCCCCGAGGAGCGACCGCCGGCAGGCGGGGGACGGCCGGCCGTGCCGCGGCGGGCCCCCGGCCCGCTCCCCGAGGGCGGGCCCCGGAGAGGAGCGAGGGGCGGCGGGTGCGGGCGGCGGGCGGTAGGTGGCGCCGCTGCCCCCGCGGCGCGGCGCGGCGGGAGCGGGCGGCGGCGGGGCTGGGGGAGGGGGAGCGGGGCGTCCTTTCCCCTGAGGCGCTAACGGTCGCCTGAGGCGGGGCCCGCGGAGCGGCTTTCAAGGGCGAGAGCCGGCAGGTCTTAAAACGGTCGCAACTTTGCTCACAACTTTAGAAAGTTCTTGTATATCTTAGTTACGCTTTGCTTTCCCTCCGTAAGAGACATAAAGCACACGTAGTAACGTCTGCCGGTACTGCGGCACGGAGGTCTGAGTGTGAAAACAGCTGCCAGGTATTCCACCCGTTCCTGTCACGGCCTGTGGGGAGGCCGCTGCGGCGAACCACTCTGCTGCCGCCTTAAAAAACGGCTTATCACACTTTCGGTACTTTCATACACGTTGCAAGAGAGACATGCACCTGCAAACAGTGGCCGTACGTTAGGTGAAGCCACAGCCCCGACTGGCTTCTCCCCTCCTCGAGGCTGTCAGCACCTCGCCTGTCCTGAGGTGTGTGTACTGCTGGGTACATACAGGCTTGCGTGAAAAAGGCTGGAAGTAGGAGGTGCACAGCTTTCAGACTGGGATATTTTTAAATAAAAATGATGTTTGTTTGGGTTTTTTTTACAATGCTTTTTTTTTTTTTTTTTTCTCTGAAGCTGCTGAACCATCTAGTACCTAGCGTAGTACGCTAAAGTTAACAGCTTTGGTTTGTAGAGCTGTTTTGCTTTCCTTACTAGTGTGAACGGGGGGGACCATTGAAGTGAGTGATGCTTGCTTCCACGTTTTTTTCATCAAAAAGCAAACAACTCAGTCAAGAAAATTAAAACCGATTGGAAAAACATAATCTTGAAGTGGAATACATATATACACACACATGAAGGGGAATTTGCAGGTTAGTTTATCACATATTGCAAAGATATGCGTGTTATCAAGTACAGCTGTCCAATGTATCACATCACTATTTAGCGTTATAACATGCAAGCACGTGATTTCCATTTTAAAAAAAATAACCAAAACCCAAAGGCTGTTACCCTAAACTGCTTTGAGTTGCTCCTCAGAGTAGAAGCCTTTCTCATAATTTTTCCTCCAGTTTACTGACTTTTCTATTTCTCCTCCTTCTCTCTTATTTTCTCTAATACCATAGGGGAAAAAAGTCAAAAGCTTACATGATTTTCAGAGGGCCACTTTCCACGCTAGAGAGAAAACCCATTAGTACAGTATGATGTTATGTTATGAGCGATGAGCTTTCAGAAAATGAGCAGCCCAACAAGATCTTGGAAAGAGCTTGTCATTCTTCAGGTTGTCCTACCCACTGCAACTAAAACATCAGTTTCAGTTTTATGTCAGAGAAATATGCAACTTGATTTTAGCAGGGAAGTGACCTTCCCATTGGATAGACACTGGTGAGAACAGTGTTGCTCAGTGTTAACATCATTGGGATATCAAGGAAGTGCCACAAAAATGGTCTAACATCTAGGAAAGAAACCTTATGGTGCAAGACTTACAGAGCAAAACTTTTACAGCTCTTTGGAATGATGAAAGGTGGTTGTCCCCTTTCAGTAGAGGTGGCTGAGAGAAGGCCATGTGTTGAGATTGTCCTTCCTGGTTTTTCAAAGCAGCATAGTGCTATGGTGGAGACAAGAGCTCTGCCGTCCCAGTGCAAAAAGATCAGAGCAGATTTTCTACATGAAGATGGTCCCCCTGCTTCCCCCCAAGCACACTATTCTGGGAGCACTTGGCTCCTGTGACTCTGGGAGCTTGCCTGCCCCCAGCCTGAGTGTGGACAACCTTGTAAGAAGTGAGATATAGTCCATGTTTCTGCATAAAGGAGTGAAATCGGCCCTACCAAGCCCATGAGACGGGAACAATTTCTCTGTTTGTGCCAGTGGTATGGCTGTTCAATTTGACGTGCATGGCAAAACCCTGAATATCATGATAAACCTGGCAGGCCTTTTATCTGGTTTAAAAAAAAAAAAGGCAATGGCTAGATGTTGGGCACTTCATATTGCTTAGTTGTCAGAAGCAGTTTCAAGAAGGCGAATTTTTTAAATTAGTATTTCTACCTTTCTGGCCTATTTTCACCAATGAATCTAAGGAAGATGGAAGTGAGTGACAAATAAAATCTGTAGGGACAGAAGCAGTACCGTATACAAGGAGAATGAGAATGATGAGACTTTAGAAATATGGGTTTTTTTTAAAGGAAACATTAGAGTCAGTGCTGGGCTCACCCACGATGGCGGGTTGTGATGGAATGGAGTGGAGCCCAGGCCCTGTACGTGCTATGGGGCTGCATTCCTTGCTCCTTCCTCACCTGCGCTGTGGGACCTGGCTTCCAGCGCTGTGACAGGCTTTTCATGAAGAATCCCTCAAATTCTGGTCTCCAGTTTGGTGGTGACCCAGGAGGAAAATTAGTTTCTCATTTAAAGCTTCCCAGGTTAAGCTCAGCTTGTCTCTCTCTCGATATGGGTCACAGCAGAACTCTGGAGCGCAGCACACACTGGGGTGTCCCGCAGAGACAGGACTCCTCACCTCTTTCGGGCTAGTGCTGGCTTTCCTTCTTGTTCCTTTCTTAGCAGCAGATAAGAAGGGACTGGCTGAATTGGTCTCTACCTTTTGGATGAACGTTTAGCACAAGAACACCTGCACTTACCCAACAACATTTTTTTAAGACCTGCCTGGAGTCTTCTAGTGTTGGGCTCCATCACAGGTTGACTGTTAGCAATGAAGATGTCCGTAGCGTATGCAAAGCTTTGGGAAGAGGAGATGAGAGGACCTGCAAAACTGACAGCACTCTCGAACTGCAAATGCCTTTTCCCTATCTCCAGCACTTCAAAGCCAAGATCTAGACTCAAGTGTGTCAACAACAGTCTCATCACTGCCAAACACTGTGTTCAGTCTGCTACTATGTAGGTAGCAGCAGTGTTCCTTTTGTTAGAGCTTCGTGCTACTGACACCTGTGTGTTCTTCCACTGTGACCTCCTGTGTCTTTTTCAGAGCTGCTGCTTAGCTGGATTCGACTCCTTGTTCCATGGGAAGTGTATCTCTTGTTCCCAGGCACGTGACCTTGTATTTATATGCCTTAATTCTCAATCGAAGGTGAGTTGCTTCTGTCCACCTCTGGCTTTGGGCAAGATGAGAGCACAGGATAGGCTTAATGCTCACTGATAAAAAAAAAAATATATGAAAAAACATCACTTTTAAACTAGATTGCAGTGGCTCCTGAGCTCCTGGAAGCAAAGTCCACTTTAAAAATCAAGCTTCAATGGAAGCTAAAATGAACACTTTGAAGTGCTCCTTTGCATTAAGTCTGTCTTCTCAATATAAAAGAGAGCCAAGAAAATAAGCAGGTGTTATGTTTTAGGCTCCTGTGCAGAAAGACAAGGAGTGCAATCTCCCTCTCATTTTCCCTTCTGATTAGGTTGTTCTGTTCAAGATGTGACATAGAGCCAACTTTCAGCGAAGCAATTTCATTTCTCAGAGATGAGAAAGTCTGAACAGAGAGGACCATCAGAAATGGCAAGGTACCAAGTGAGACATACTGTCAAATAAAACAGGCTCCCCCACCTCCTGTCTCCTCTATTCCTGCTGAAGTGAAATGGGATAGTGTTGAAACACAGAAATACGCTGACCCTTTAAGCCCCAAATCTTCTGCTGAGGGTACTGAGCACTGCACCTCAGGCTGATAGGTGAGTACTGCTCAGCATGCTGGGGCTCAGGGTTAAAGTGAAGCCAGGAGCTGCCTGGTGTACTTGTAAGATCAGCCCCTGTTCCCGTAAGGAATACAGTTCTGTGCTGTCTTACTAAGGAGAAAAGGAGAACTGCAAAGTTTGTTGTAATGTTACTGGTTAACGAAGTTCAAGGGTGAAAAGGGGCAATGGGGATGGGATGACAACAAGAAATAGTGTGAGCAGCAGATGTGACCTCCCAAGCCAACTGGGCTAACTGGGAGAGAGCTTGCAGGAGCACAAAACCACTCACGTTAGACCAGACTTTTCTTCAGATTGCTGAAGAGCTGTTTACTTGCTCTGCTGATTGCCTCTGGCCAATTTTAATCTTGAGAGTATGCCTGCCTTGTTCTCTGCTTTGATCTCTTTCCTTCTGAGTCAAAACACAAAGATGTTATTAAGATAAATTAGTAAAGACATCTCAGGAACTGGGTGGGAAATGCTGATCATCATCTCCCCTGGAGATAAAGTAATCCCCATGCTCAATCAATTCAGAGCATGTAACAGTCCTGAATGACTGCTTTGAAACATGGGAAAACAATGGTGCTCTATGAATTGATTGCATTTGGCCTAATTATAGAAGACTTTTGGATAGGAGTACTTAGAAATAAATTGGAGAGAGTGCTAGAAATGTGCAGTGCTGAACAGGCTAGCATGGGTTGAGTAACCTTTATGCTGTAACATTAAACACCCTCTCTCTGTGCAGGCCTGGTTTCATTAATTGTCATAAGCAAAGGAGTGGAAGGGCTCTGGAGAAAAATGCTTTATAAAGTCTATTAAAGAAAAACACACGGGAGTGTCTGAATTGTGTGGCGGTGTTTCGGTTTGAGAACACCCCTCAGGAATGGTTTGGTTTTGAGCAAAATGAACGAAAGATGCATTTTGGGCTCTTTGTGCATGCAGTGCCTCTGTGCTGCGATAACAGGCCCATTTGGGAGCACGTAGGTTAAGCTGGTTAACTTGAGCAATTGCAGATGACAGATACCCTAAAAAGAGAAGATACATTCAGGAGTTATTCTGAAGAGAGAGAAGATTAATAGCGTCAGGTATTTAAAAGATTCAGATAATTTCACTAAGAAATCTCTGACTTAGACTCAGCCTACAGTTATAATTCAAACCACTCATATAACAGCTACACTTCTCAGTAATTTCTACGTCTAGAATAATCACTAATAGAAAAAAATCACCTTTTGGCATAATTACTCCTAAATGGTACAGTAAAGAATGCTTTGCATGTTGCCTGTTTACAAAGATTGGTGTAAATCTGAGATATAAAATAGAGTAATTAAATGTACAGTTGCTGTGATTTTTGTAATTTGTGAAAGTCCGTGAACATCTAACGGTGCCTGCAGACCTGAAGGGCATACATCAGAAGCAGCATAAAACACCAGGGTACCAGCAGAAAACAGGATGAGGTAGTATTCCAGTGCATATAGTAATGCTCATAACTTTGTGTTGAGCCTACCAGGAAAGCTAACCCTGTTAAATAAAAAATTGTGGGCTTTTTTTTGGCTTGCGTTTTTTTTCCTCTGTTAACTCCAAGGCTCCACTTTGACTTGCAGGCCTGATGAGAAGCTGTTTTCCAAGTGTCAGTGGGTAGAAAGCCTAAGCATCTTTTGACAAGCATCTGCTTAGAAAAACTTGTACTGTAGGGAGCAGTGAGGAGTAATTGTGAGCATAGGCACCTCTGTGGTTTTGTTTTAGAATGGTATAGAAATGACAGTATAATTGGGAACTGGAATCTGTCAGGATGGGGGAACCCAAAATTTGAGGAAATTCTCCCTGGAAATCAATTTAATTGGACGTGTTTGTGACCTTGAACTTTCAGTTAAACATAGCTGAATTTTCATTGCCTTCAAAGTTCTATTCAGTCTGGTCTAAAATGAAGAATAAGCGAACTGAACACAAGCAGGATGTGTTTCCGAGGCACAGGAGTTGCTGTAAGAGCGTAGCAGGGAGCTGCACAGCAGGGGCTAGTTTGAAGCTGGCAAGGTTGGGACTACGGGCAGAACAGTAGTAAAGGAGCTACAGCATGAAGTATTATGATTTCCCCCTCCTTCCTCTTTTGTCCTAGGCTTTTCCTAGAAGGATGCTGATGAAAAGCACAGCATCCCAATGCTCACTTCCAGAACCCTACTTGCAGTAGAAAATGGGAGTAAAGAAGGTAGGGCAGCTTCTTTCTTGCAGCTCATCCAGCCATGTGCACAGCACTTGCTTCAGGTGGCTGTTCACTGGGATCTAGCGTTCAGGGCTGATGCAGCGTTACAGCACAAGTTTAAAGGGTCCATGTCAGAAATGACAAAACCAGCTTGGAGGTGACTTCTGTGGATAATGAAATAGTAGCTTGCATTTAAATGGTATGTTTTATTTATAGCTGTTGAACTGATTTGTCATAAGGTCTTAAGTGACAAATGCTACCCAAATTTGGCAGGAGGAAGATGAGCCCCAAGTCACAGATTACAAGTGCCTTCCTCAAGGTCATGCAAGGAACTGCTGAAGAACCAGGAAGAGAACCCAGTTAAACTGGCTCCTAGGACTAGAGGCCTACTTATGGCTCAATATTAAGCCATGTCCTGCTCCTGAGGAAACACTTCCCTGCATGCTCTTAGCTGGGCTAAATTGTGCGGAAAAACCAGTCACCAGCAAAAGAAACCTTTTAAGTTTTTTGTGGGTTTGTGTGTTTGTTTTCTCCCTTTTAAAGCAGGCCGACTTTCTTCAAGTTAGGAGGGAAACAGTAGAGTCATCAATTAGCACAGCTAGGTCAGAATAGATACAGCTGTTACTAGTAGTGATGTGAAGTTAATTACTTCCAAGTAAAAATGAAGTGACCACGAAGAGGAGTCTGAACGAGCCGGTTCCCTTCTCTGGCTGTTTGTGAGGCATTGTGACTACGTGGTGGAGCTTGTCAAGAATGGACTATATTTGTAGGCTGTCATGCATCCAAACTTTGTGTAGCCCTGTATTTGCTGTATTCATGGTGACCCACATTGCTGTTGTTTGTAACAGGCCAGAGGTTTTGCAGGAGCTCTGTAAGGCCTCAGGACTTAAGGCTTTGTCTGGGCTTGTCTTGGGCTGCCCGGGGTTTTGCTTTAGCTTGTTTAGCTGCAACAGCAATTTCCTAATGACCAGATGACTGTTACACAATTTGTTCTACTTTTTTATAGCTTTGTACAGTTGTGTGATATAACCATAATTTTTATTTAGCTGAGAGTAACAAGTAGTTATTTAATGTAGAATGAACAAAGTAGGACCCTAGAAAAATGATGCAGCGTAGAGGACTATAAACATGGTATAGCAGAGGCCTCAAAAGGACAGCTACTGGATGTACTGCAGAGGAGTACAGATACCAGATGCCAACAGAGGGCATGAGATGATCCTTGAGACCCCACAGCTATAAACAGTGCATCAGTGGTCAATGACTAATAGTTAAATAAAGGCAGACCTGGGAACTAGGTAAAAACGGTTTTAAGGGTAACAAAGAGAGCAAAGAGAAAGTATCCAGTGTACGTAAAACCTCATATATGGTGTGAGGCCAGCCACCTTAGGATCCAGGCGGGCAGTGGAAAGGTGAGTATAACAGTGGAGAAGGGCTAGGAACTAAGAAATGTGTGTAACAGTTTTGCCTGTATCATTATTGAGAGTTAATAGTATTTTCTTTTTTCTTTTTTTTTCTTTTTCTATAATAATTAGATCAGAATTAATAATTCAATGATTGTGAGTTAAAGTTTCAGTGATAGTTACAATGCATTCTTATCTTTGCTCATAAGTGGTGTGTCTTTTTGTCCATACCAGGATTTTGATTGTAACAGTTTGAACAAAGTGCATCCAGATGTCTTCCTAAAAAGATTATCATCACACATTCAAAATATTCAGCAAAAAGCTATGGAGGTGAAATAGCTCAGAAATTCCCTAAAGTCAATACTACATGTTTTCCTTAGGTGTTTATTTACAAGAAAATGAATTGCTTATTTGTTCTGTAGGAGGTGAAACAATGTAATAAAATTCTGAAAAGGCATCCCTATGATTTAGCTGTTCCAGTCAAATATATATCTCTTACTCAGGATGTTTGTTACCAGTGCTTCAATAAGCTTTGCAAAATGTTATTTACTCTACACTGTATGTTTTTGGGGGAAGGGAGGGTGAATGGATCACTGGTTATTAAGAGAAAAGCTTAGAAGTTGTTTGTTATTGATTCATCCATTACATACAGTAAATACTTCATTCAGATATTTCATGGCGCTGTATTAAAAATATAATGCATTGTATTTTGTTTTACATCATAACGTGGATATGCTATAAGAAACTTGCAATAAAACAAGTTTTATTGTTATTTTTAGAATATGATTTGAATCAAATGCCTTCGTAATGAAGTTTGGCACGTGTACTGTGAGTTTATTTTCCCTGAGCAAGTATGAATATTAACATACCTTATCATAAAACAAGCTTCTAATTAAAAATATTTTAATATGTAATTTACAGCAATCTCCTGGATTTATTGGAATATGCCCTCATTTTCTAGTTCAGTTTAAATACACCTCTTGAAAAATCTTCTAGAACATCAAATTTGCTGATAGTGACATTTTCATTTGATGAATTTTAATGACAAATTTGATTCAAAACAGAGAGATCTCCATAACTGAGACTTTGATTCTAATTCTGATAACCAACAGTGCAGTTGTTGGTTATGAAGTCATTTGCCATTAAGATACAGCATGAAGATTGTACCACTGAGAAATGTGTGTTTGGAGCACTTGAATACTCTGAGAAGTAGAGTTCTGAATTGATTCCCGATGTCTAACTTGCAAAGATCTTGTGATGGGAGATTCTTTTTCCAGATCAGACTTCCTCTTGCAAGCATCTTGGGTTTTGAGCTGCAGCCCAAATTTCTTGCCTGAATTATGGTACCACGCTTGCCACTTTGTACTGCAGTGCTGGGACTTTGGCCCAGAGAAAGTAGGACAAGCAGCGATGGGAGGAGATTTGGGTTTACCAACAACATACCGTTTCTTTCCAAATTGCAGGACTGGACAAGTTAGCTTAAGAGCCCATAAAGATAACAAACCAAGGTGAGGCAGTGGCCAGCCATCCTCATTAGCTGTTGCTAACACTGCCTAGGAAAATTTCATTAAGGACTGTGTAGTGGTAGGTTGTATCATGTTATCTTGTATGAAATGAACCAGTGTCTCTTCCTCCTGCCTGCCCCTGTGGTACTTGTCTCATTGCCTCTGGAAACGGAGTTTATCAGCTCTTACCCAACTCCCAAATGCTGCCAACCTGGACCACAGAACGTAGCTAGAAATGAAGATGTCATTTGAGAAGTTCCAATTTTCATTTCTCTCTCTCTCTCCCTTTCCCCCACCCAAAGGTTTATGTGGCCTGCAAACATCTTCATGTCTGAGGAATATCTGTACACATCTATCACCGTACTGAATACAAAGGAAAATATGAGCCCTCTACTGCTAAGCAGAGATGGCAACTCCATAGTAAAGTAATTATGCTGAGGATCCATGTGTGTACTCTTAAAAAGAACTTTTGTGTACTCAACACATCACAGTAACAACATTAAATTATTTCTGGATTTTGCCATGCTTAATATTTACCGCAAAAACCTATAGATGATCAAGTAATGACAGAAAGTGTAATTTTAATAAAATTATTGAAGCTACCTACAAGTTAAGAAAAAGTAGTTAATTTGCATTTTGTTGTCTTCCCTGCTGTTCTTGATGGCATCCTCTGTATTGGACCACACCTCCCTCCCTCAGACAGTGTCTGCTACCGTGTCACTTACCTTTCTTGCTGAGCTGCAGAACAGTTCTGTTGGTGGGGCAGGAGCTGCACCTCCTTAAAGGCCTGCCCACAGCCTCATATCACAGGATCAGAGGAACTTCCTCCGTTGTAACTGGTACTCACCCTACTTGCAGCCATCCTGTGGCTTGTGAATCATGCTCCAGACTTGACAGTGCCTCCCAGGGCTTCACAGGGGACTCGAGGCAGTCCTTACCTGGAGGCTATAACAAACCGCATTGGAGCCTCTGGCCTGCTCTGTAGTTTTTTAGGGCAGATGTGGCTGTTCAGTGAGGTGCCCACAGTACGGGGGCTGCAATACATAACCATTCCAGACCGACATGTAGCTGTGACGGGAAATCGGAGTCAAAACAACTGAGCCTCTTGTTGCTGTGTAAAAGCTGGCAATGTCTGAATCTCTTCTTCCACCAGCTGACTTTGCTCTTTGGACTCCTGTTCACCTTCCTCCTGCCCCTGCATCTCCCTCTGCTATGGGCAATATAAACAACC
The DNA here is from genome assembly GCA_017639485.1 of Pluvialis apricaria. Lineage (NCBI taxonomy): Eukaryota > Metazoa > Chordata > Aves > Charadriiformes > Charadriidae > Pluvialis > Pluvialis apricaria. The sequence continues at coordinate 25,887,126 of CM030007.1, forward strand.
TCAGTCCTGGTTCTTGTCAGTGATAGCAAGAGAAAAGAGCTGCTCTTTCTGTGCAAACCAGATGTAGTAGGACCATAAGGAGAAAGAAAGTGTTGCCTCTTCCTTTTGTTCTGAGCATCCTGTGACAGCCTAGGATTGACCAAGCTGTTGCTTGCTGCTTGCTGTGTGCATCTGTCTGGAAATGTGTCTGGGTAAAAATTTTTCTGGTCTGCCTTGAAAATGGCAAAGGCTGGCAGCTTGTCGTGGTCTCAAAGAGAAGCTGCATCCTCCTCCACTGTGTGTGTGCTTCTTGTCAAAGAGTGTGGGCCCCCTTCCTTGCCTGCCTTGTGAATTACCTGAAATACACAGTCGATGGATAGCACCTGTCAGCACATTTCACTAGACAGCTCCAGAGAAAAAAGCAGTTTAAATAATCATCTCTCTCCCCTGTGCATCAGGAAAGAGCGATAAAAAACTGGAGATGAAAGACTATTGAAACCTTAGGACATTTCATCTCTTTTCCTTGGGGCAAAGGCAGGTCTCTTTCCTATAGTAAATACATTTCAAGCTGTTCAGTTTTAAATTTATTTAGTGACAATACTTCTGAAGCTTCCCTGGAGAGTTTATTTTGTAATTTAATAGATGCCACTATTGGGGATATTTTTTTTTGTTCTAATTTACTAAGCACTCAGTGGTTTTCATCTTTAAAGCACATTACAGACGTTAAATAATCTGCAGACATTTACTGAGAGGTAGCTAAGCCACCACCTCTCTCACCCTGAGCCTTTCTGTTAATAACTCTGCAGGAACTCCACTCAACTTAACTCAGACATGTTTTTCTGCAGTTAAAGGAGAATTTGTAGTACGGTAAAATGGTAGGTCAGGCACAGATTTTTTTTATTTTTTTTTTTCCATTCTTATTTTAAACCCTGTGCAACTTGCTCATCATTTCAGATGTTTCCTAACATTCAGCCCTAATAATGTTTTTATTTGCCAGCTGCATCTCATTGTTCTGAGCTCTACCCCAAACAACACTGCTTCTTCCTTTGCCTTTTGAGGTGTGGGAAGTGTGCATGCGTGATTATCTGGTGTGGCCTTGGCCAGAGGGACTGGGCTCCCTCTCCTCGTTCTGCCGTGCCTACCCTCCTTCTGAACTAGGCCATCTTCTGCACTGACATCAAATTCGTCTGGCACCTCCAAGGACCAGCTTGCAGTCGCATCTGTGTTTCTTCTCTCTTCCCAGCAGCAAAAGCTGCTTCATTGCCCCAGGCAGCTAGAAAAATTGCTGCTGTCTCTCCTACGTGCCACTCCTCTGCGGCTCAGAACAACTGCACTGTCTAAATACCTGAGAAACTTAGGACGCAAGTCTCAGGAGATGACACCAGTGCCCAATAATGTTGTTATGGGAAGGAAAAATTTGCAAAGAAACTATTATTGATTGTCAACAAATCGAATGCCTTTTGTTAGCCTGTTGTCCAAAATGCCCCAGAGCTGGCCTGGGGCCCTGCTAAGTTGCCCTTGGCTAGCCTATGTCCTTGTGTCCTCGCCCTGGCTGCTAGACTGTAGGTGAGGAGACTGAGGTGGACGGCAATCTGCCCAGTTCTGTGCCCTCTGGGGGTCCCTCTGCTTTCTGCGTGAACCTGGAGCCAGTGCCCAACATGGGATTTAAAATAGATTGGTCAGAACTGAATGTTTCAGGTCAGAAAACCTGGGAGGCTGCTTGTGAGGATCACACGGTGGCCCTGGCTTACCCCTTTGGCAGCTTAAACAGCGCTTCAGACAAAAGCTTCTATTACACTTGGCTGCTTGTGTTTGAGGGCATGGACTAGATTTTGACACAGAGATAATATAAACCAGCTCTTGACCGGGACGGTGGTCCTTTCTCTTCAAGCAGCAGTTTGAGTGCTGTGTGCTTTCAGGCAAGAATTGCCTGTGCCTTGCCTGTGTGAATTGTCCTACATTTCTGCTACCTTGTAATATGTACATGGCTAAAAATAGCGCTGGCCTTTTAAACCATCACATTGCACACCGAGCACTTACCTGATAGTAGGCAAACAACCGGCACATGTAAATAGGAAAATCAAGGTAGCGATCAAAAGAGCATTTGTCCACTTTGTTTTCCTGGTAATTCCTCTTGTGGATTGGGCTGTCATTTTAAATGCAGCGAGTGCCTGTGTATTCAGCTTGCACCACTCCAGATGGCAAGTTCACCTGTTTTGCATTTTATAATCTTGTATTTCAGGGAAGTATTTAAAACTGTTACTTTTTAAATAGTTAACTCCAGGACAGAATTACACCCTGCCTCAAATGCAATAATAGCTTCAAGGAGTATTTGCTATAGGACCTTGGCTTTTTAATGTTCGAGTCTGCCTCCTGTTTTCGCTTGGGTTAGCCTACACAGTGCCGAGCCGTATGTTACCCTGACACACCTGGCAGAGCAGATCAGAGTTTAGTCTGATGTTGTATTTCGGGTCAGCCAGAAAACACAGTTTCAGTCACTGTCATGAACATATTCAAGTCAAAGTCTGAAAGAAAACCCATCTGTATATTTGGATTATTAGCTAATCTTCTCTGCTGAATGCCACAGAACGAAACACTGCCAACCAGTGTACTGACCATAAAACTGGTGTTTCAATTTTGGGATGACGATCTTGGATGAAGGCCTGTATCCTGCACACTTCCACTGATAGCACATGCCTATTGGCACCTCCTCTGGGAGGTTTACACTCCGTTTCAGTTTTGTCAGCAAGACTAATGCCAGCCCTCCTGAGCATTGCAAGTCCTGAGCCAGTATGTGCCCCTGACAAAATCCCAAAGTCAAGCTATGGTAGCTGTTGCCCATAGACCTCCACAAGCTATCCCGTAGCCTGGGAATGTGAATATCTGTCCAGGGTGAAAGCAATGGCACAGGACAGTTTTGTTGAAGAGTGGTAGAAGCAAGTGGGAGATCTGGAGGTGCACCTCTCTGTCCAAAGCTGAAATGCACAGATGGATGGAGATCCTGTGGCATGGACAACACTGGGCATTTTAACATTATTCCCTGGTTTGGGGCTCTCTGAACTCTAGTTTCTATCCTTTGTCTTTCCTACTCTCAAAATCTGTGCAATCAGGCAGCAAAGCCTTTTGGAGTAATTGGTTTACTTCCGTTGGTTTACATTAGCAAACCTAATGAAAGCAAAACTATTGCAAGCAATCTTAAAATGGTCACAAAAACTTGGTTTTCAGTGTTTTTCTAATCTAGGGCAGGCAGACAATTTCTAGGGATATAAATCTAGGCACTGCAAGCAGTAGAAAACGTATAGGCAGGTGATCATTCATTTAAAATGCATGGTACACATAAAACGATCATAGCAAACCGTCCTGTTAACATTCAGTCTGTATGAATTTTATGATTAACTTTGTGATGTAAACAGGAAAATTGCAGTATTTTGAATTTCCATTAAAAGATGCCAGAACTAACGACCTGTCTGTTGCTCTGCGGTGCAGGGCTAGAAGGAGAATAGATGAAATTTTGCTGTCTCAAGGGACTTGACTTTGAATGTGCTTGCAGAATAGGCAGTGGTAACAAACATCCCCTAGGCTGTTTGGCCTGGCTATACCTCTTACTCTCTGGCACCGTGTTAAGCATGTTTTTAAGTATGTATCTCCAAAGTATGCCTACCCTGAGAAAAGCTGCTTTGCTTTTCCTGTCATTTACTTTAATTTCCTTCCCCGTGTTTGGCACTGCTGGGAGAAAATAAAAGGGTTGGAATCACCACTACTTGCGTAGAGTTTAGCAATATTTACAAGTACTATTATAACTAAATTATCTGGCCATCCAACCAGAAAGGCTAGAAAAGGCTTAGAAAAGTCTCCCTGACACACCAGCTGGGACTGCTGGACTTCACTGAAGGAAGGACTGCAGATGCTTGACTGGGTCATATCTGTTTATCATGTCTGGTTTATCCTTTCCTAAGATAAACATCCCACACCAGTCAGTCTCTCTTCAAATAGAAGAGTGTCTGTGCCTCCAGTTGTTCTCCCTACCACCTCACCGTGTGGTCTAACCTCTGATCCTAAAACCCAAAATGAGTTAACTTAGATATGAGTGGTATCAGTCAGTGTTCAAATATGGACCGTACCAAAACTTGATAATCATGAAGACAGATGTTTACAAGGCTCAACACAAATGAGATTGAAATGGTCACTTTGTGCTAATGGGATGATAGCTAGTGAAGGATGAGAAGTAAAGTTTATATTTATACAGCACAAAACTGGAACATTCCCATCAATCTTCAGAACTTTTATCCTCCACAACGGTGGATTGCTGGGTAATATATCTCAGATTTAATGAGAACCCTACAAACAATCCCTAAAAGCCCACCCCCTCCAGGTTATTTCGTGCTACAGAACATTTCTGTGATACGCAACCAAGTGGCTGAATCAATATCCTGCAGGATGAACCTTGTCCCTAGAGGAAAAGGGACAGGGCTGCTCTGCTGGTGACTCTTGCCCTAACAGTTGATTGTCTTTGTGCCTATTCTCCGGCCAGGGAATTACCTGGAAGGGTCTGGAGAAAGGAGAAGGGACCAAAACCCCTAACACTTCCAGTACTAAGGCCTCTAAATTTCATGTGCTATGCGAGCAGAGCAGCAGAATAGCAAAGATGAAGGGTATTGCCAATATGTTATATGAGGCATGCAACTTCAAGCACTCTGTTAATAATGTTTCTATTACATTTAGTATTACAGCTTAAATTTAAGAGCTAGATTTGCTCAGAAGGTCAGTATGAATAATTTAGAATATTTAGGGGAGTCATGAGAAAAGTATTTAGTAATTTTTTTTTAACTGCGCAGCAGTTTTATATTTGTTGCCATGTTAATCCCTCATAAACATGTTTTCATTAGCATTCTTTTTTATTGAATGCTAAGATTATTGCAAAATGAAGGTCATAACAGAAGTTTTATATGGTACAAAATTGCAAAGGGCCCTGCTTACTGTGTGTGCTAATTACTGCCAAAACCTTACTGCACAGATGCCAAGGAAAATAGCTAGCAAGACTGCTGGAACAACGCCCTCCCAAGCTGCCCAAGTGGACCTCAACATGGCACGTATGGGCAACCAGAATGTCTGGGGGCTTCCCCATGGCTTGTGTGCAAGTCATTAGGGAGAAGTTTGAGACACATGAGAGAAGAGTGACTTGGCCCCACAGAGCACAAAGCTGCCATGCTCCCAGTGGACCTGGCTGGGATGGAGCATTTGCATCCCCAGAAGTTGAGCATCCTGTTCGGTGTAAACAGATGTGTTTTCATTCATTTCAAGCCCTCTGTATTCCTCAGCTTTAATAGTTAACGAGTAACTTTTAGTGAATTCTAGGCAACTTTTCCATGCTCCACTCAGGACTGGGGTCCCATTATTCAGGAAGAAGATGCATTTCATTCCCTCATTACTGAATGGCCATGTACATACAGACAGATACAGAAAGGCACGTGCCTCTTCTACATGGAGAAATTACAGAGGCTTAAATAAACTGCTATTAAAATCAGTTTCATTAGAGTAGCACAACCCTCCTGAATGCATATAGACTAGTTAACACCTGGCTAATACTGATTTTTTGGACGTCAGTGACTGGATGAAGCAGGTAGTTTCCTGTCTTGCAGCGACAGTGCGTGTATTAATTGATTTTTGTAAACCGCATTGAAAACCTTTAATAGAACATGCAATACAAATATATTATTTATGTGAGTTTTGCTGTGAGAGTTAAAACAAAAATTTGCCGTAAGACCAAAGTTATAGTAATTATATAGCTTTTTAGGTTCTTAGGGGAACAAAGGATGTGTTTATTGGTTTTGATATCTATATAAACAGTAGAAAATGTGCCTAGATTAGTACAATTTGCGCATGAAGCAGTGACAGTGTCATGTTAGCTGGTTCTTAGCACTTGAACAGACTGAGGCATTCCTGAAATTAACATTCAATGTTTAAAATCAATTTAATTTAGCTGGTGCTAGTGATCTTTAATGAATGCAAATTCTCTGATGAACATGGGCAGGTGTGGATGTTGAGAGGGAGGAAATGCAGTGCTTTCCCTTTGGTGTGTGCAGTGCTTGCCTTCCTCCTCGCTCTGTGAGCCCATGGGAATCTGCTTTTCGTGCTTTTTGGTGGTCTTCAACTTTGCTAGGGGAGAGAAAGAGAGAGAAACATAGACAAGGAGTTGTTGCTGAAGGTAAAATATCATGGCCCTGTCTGAGTACAAGTGCTTTTCTTTTTCTCTGTAAATCTCCTCCTGCATTGCTAGCTGCTGGCTTTGGCAGCCGGGCCACTTGCTGACCTTGGACAGACAGATGGTAACAGGGAAGTTAAATGGCCTGCCCGCGCTCAGAAAGCAGTGTCTCATTCCCAGAAAGTTCCTGCTCTTCAGCCTCAAGACTGTTTTTCTTTTCCAAAGGCAGTTCCCTTCCTGCCTAAACAAGAGATATGCCTACTTTGATGTTTACAGTGTAGAAAAAGGGGGTTTAAATCTGTGCCCAGACTGCTCAATTCTGCTGATGCTTTCTAATGGATCTGTGACAGGGGTTGAGGAAAATCAAAGTTATTATCACTAGGCTGAACTGCACTGTACTGGAATCCTCAGTCCCCCTAGAAAATTTTCAGAGTCCCACATATTTAGAAAAGATGGAAAATCATTGTCTTGAGATTGTAATTTGTAATAGCTGGAATAATAGTTCTTATGTGGAAAACTCTGCAGAGTAAATGTATCCCCCAGCCACCTCATAATACCACAAGAGGTTCAATTCTAGATATTTACTTTTATAAATATCGATTTCTTCATTATTAACTATTTCAATCTTTGTAATTTAATATGATCAATATTTGTAGTAATGATTATTAGTCATATAATCCAATATTACAATCATATATTGATTAGAAATGCAATATTCTAGTGACAGATTAAATTCTGCATTCTTAGTGATGTGACTTTACTACATCTTAGGATCGCAGTGCTGAAATTTTATTTACTCTCCAAAACAAACAGCTTTGTATATATTTCTGAAGCATGGTCAGCAGTTTTTAGTCTTTCTATTAAATTTTGCTTTTTAAAATTTGTGCAGTCCCTAATCTGGGGACTTTATACAGACCAGGACCCTTAGGAATTAAATCTCTGGGCAGCCTCACAGAGGCTGAGGTAAAGTTGGGCAATGCTCATGTCTTTTGTTAACAGGAAGATGTGCCAAGAGGGCAGCGATTCATTAGCCTACCCCAAACACTGTGTTTAAGTTTCTCGTGTTCAGTTGTGTAATAAAATCTTCTCCTCCTACGAAGCAGCACTAGCTCAACATCTCTTCCAGAAAGAGTGGCCAAAGTACCCAGTGAATGCAGTAATTGACTTAATTACCATCAATGCTTTGAAAGCATTTTTTAAATTTTTGATGGAATTGTTTGGTTTACGGGTTGGTTTTTAAAGTTGCCTCTGTCAGTAAAGATCAGAGTAAGAAAATGAGTACAGACGGGCTTGAACCACAGAATCTGAAACAAAAACGCAGCCTTGAAAGTCTGGGTTGTTTCTATTCAGGGCTCCACATAATGCAGTCGTAGCGAGGGAGGGCAGACACCTGTTTGGACTTCTTTCCAGGCTTCCTTAAATATGAGAACAAATTTTAGATCTGGGGTTTTGGTTTGGGCCCATTTGCAGTTACGACAGTATACAGCTGTGGAAGAGCAGTGACAGAAAGGCAAAGGTTACATGGAGGAGTAATTATTCATAGCTACAATGCAGGAATAGACAAGTTGTTGGTAAGGTTGCTTAGCAGCTGTATTCACACAGTCTAAGCTCCGCTGTGTTTTCATCGAGGATCTAATGTGCATTCTGTTAAAGTAAAACTATTCATGGTGTAGGAGGATATACTTCGAGAGACAACAGCTTATGGGGCTTTTCTCATAATTAAAGCACAGTGACTATCCACTTACTGCTATTCCTAATATTTTGAAATAATATAAACTGAAACCAGGGCTGACCGCGTTAGCCTGCTTTTGAACTGGTGCTTTTTACAAGAGGCTACGTCTTATAGCTTTTGCTCTCACTAGCTGTCTTTCAACCTCATAGCCTTGGTGGAAAGACTGATGGCTGGAGCCAGGCCGCCGCTGGCACTGATGTGCCTAGCTGTGGGGTGCCTGGCAATCTCCACCTTCCAATGAATGAAGCATTTGCTGTCTCTCTGTTGACAGGTGCTTAGAAGCAGCCTACAGGGACCCTAAGCAGAGGTGTCTGTAGTGGTTTCTGTCCCCAGCAGCCCATGCTATCCCTTCCATTTCTCCCTACTGCTACTTGTCTAGCAACTGCTCAACAACCATAGTTCACAGGTACTGAGATAATTGGCACTGATTGAAACTGCCAAGCTGTAAAATGAAATGATGTACACCAGGAGCTGGCTCAGAAACTGCGAAGGTGTCCAGGCAGCCATGGGGCAGGAATCTTTGCTGTCCATCCTGCAGCAGCTGAACCATACAGCAGGATGGGAACACTGAAGAAAAGAACAGAGCAGATAACTGAGGCAGAGATTGGTTTGTAATTTCAGTCTCCCCATTTGAAAATAGAGCTAGCAATACCAGCAGGAATTTTAGGGGGAGAGATCCCTGTGTTAAAATCAGATATCACTATAGAATATCACATATAAGAAGCATACGGGCTGGGAATAGGAAAAAGTTAGTGGTGAAATCACTAGCAAAAATAAAATTACGCTGTGTCTTCAGTATTTCATGTGTCACTTTTCAAGGTTCTGATATAGAATATTTTTCTTTCTCTCTTTGTTTAAAATGAGCTTTTTTTCCCTTTGTTGGCTCAGTGTGCATGTGTGCATGGAACTTTAATAAGCATGGAGGAGTCACAGAACGACAGTAGGGAGGGATGGGCAGGTAATACTCACACTCTTATTAATGACATTTTTCTATATTATAATTCTAGCAATAAAGATGACAGTTATCCCGCTTCTGTTGCCTGGCATAACGCATTCTGTGGTGTATAGAACAGACAATGGTTCTCCAGGGGAACTGGGCACAGCTCATCCACAGTCTTGATTACTGCTCTGAATATTGCATATCCTCTTGTGTGGCATTGTAGCTCAGTGTTCCTGTGCTGGCTGCACATCATCTGGGCTTTTCTTCTTTATTTTTTCCACATGCCACCCACCAGAGAATAAGTCATACACATCGGAAAGTGACATGAGAAATGGTGCCACCTTCTCCTTCAAAGATTAAGAAAAGCCAAGCAAGGAAACTAACTTTAAATCATGTAGGATGTAATTGCTCCCTTCTGCACTTTTAGGTGTCTCTTGTCTTCCACTATTGCTTGTTACCCGTGTGTGCTTTGGCACGCAGGACCAGGAGAGGCTGGGGGTGGGAGGGTGCACAGTGGATGTCTCTGTGTCATTGAACTCAGCTGATGAGAGACATAGGGCACAGAGGGTTGCCTGTGTCTGGGGTACGTGGAGGAAAAGATGTATCTGATTATGGATCTACCCAGCAAAAACACTGCTCTGCTCTCCACGTGGTACAAATCCCATCCAGGCTACTTGTCTTACCGTCCCCTCCCCTGCATCAGGAAATAATCTCCTAGACTACCCTGAAATTACTCTTGGTCTTAATTTAGTGACCCCAGCAACTTCTACAGCAGCAAGAGTAGTTCAAATAGCAAGATTTATACATTAAGTTTCTCAGTTTCCCAGTGCTCTCTCTCTCAGGTGTGTCTGCCCTGCTGGAGCTCAAGGCCTGGAATCAATATGTGGGGGAAATTTTTAGGGAGTCTTTGTTACAGTCTGTATTATGTATCAGTGTTGAGACTTGTTCAGACGGTCCAGAAGTAGAATGTGTCTCTTTGCAGCTCATAGGATGTATTAATGATGTATGGTCAAGCCAGGAAATTGTTGGGTTTGGGTTTAGTTGTTGATTTTTGGGTTGGTTTTTTTGACAAAAATCTATTCTCAGTCTGTTATTGGAACCTAGTTTTGTGAACCTAGCATTGTGAACCTAGTTTAAGAAATATCTTATTTTGGAAGTCATCTTGCTGTAGTAGATAACATAGGCAGAGATCTTTCCTGGCTTACTTCCAGATGTTAAAATTAAGGGAAAATATGTATGTGCAGAGAAGAGTTTCAGAAGTTGCCAGATGAAAAGCTGAAAACGGAGTATTTTTAACAATCTTCTCCCCATTTAAAAATTAATATTCTGCTTCGGCTCTGTTCTGATGTACTTCACTCTTTGAGAAGCTCACTGCATAACTGCTGCAATGTGGTTTTTGTTTCAGGTAAGGAAGGATGTGGGATATGGCTGAGTGGTGATAACACAAGCCCAGTAAGATGGACATCTGTCTTCTTTTGCCCATGTTGCCACTGATTCTTGTCCAGTTACTTCACGTTTCTGTGCCTCATCCTTCACTATACTAAGACCTTATCAGCTATTTAGAGCAATATAACCCTAAACAGCTGTGTGTGTTGTACAGATGTACATATTGGTAATTGTATGAAGCTAACATTGCAATGCATTTTAAGAGAAGATCTGCTTTTCCTACTTACCTTCCAAGTGGCAAAGTGATCTCAGACCATCATTTGAGAGCTGACTTGCTCTCAAGATGCTTGCCTTGATTTTCCGGTTTTGGTTTCACATTCAATGCCAATATGTCTTTTATTCACTCACTGCGTACACAAGTGCCTGCAAACAACTTCAGCATTTCTCCCATGTCTGGAGATTTTGCTGCTACTCTGTTATGGAAAAAGTCCCCACTTTCCATCACTGGTAATGGTCAGGTTCCACTCTGAGGTTGTTTTGAAACGTTTCAAATTCTCCTTGCTAAAGGAAAAATATTTACTTGTTTATTATCAGCTGTGAAGTCAAGGTTTTGCTGTTCACAGAAATAAATGACTTATTCTCAATGCAATTCTTTTTTCCAAAGCCTGAGGAAAACCACTTGTAATGGAAATTAGCAATGGCTATTACTGAAGAGGGGAACAAAATGTTTCCTTTTTATTATCTGTCCTATTAATAGTTACCAAGAGATGTCAGGTGACAAAGTAGAAAAAGTAGATAACATCAAGTCATGTTTTAATCTTATTTAGTACCTCGTAATGATGAACCAGAAGAGACCCTAATTATGCAGTTACATGACTTAAATAGTCTTGCTATTGTAGATAATTACATTTGCAACATGCCTTGGAAGTGTTAGCAGAGTTACGGAACTGATTCTAAACTAAATTTCTCATTTAATCCTTCCATACAGAGGCAGTGATACATCTCTGTTTGAAAATGTGAAATGAATTTTTCAAGTAGTGGTAACACCGCTTTTTCGAGTTTAAGCTTATGTGTGCTTCAGAGGTTGTTTGTGTCTGTCCTCACATTTTGTTCAGCTGGGGAAACAGAAAAGAAGGTTTCTATATGTGACCCAAAATGGAGCCAGTTCACCCGGCCGTTGTACCTGAAGAACTTAGTGTTTTCAACAAAATTACATTTTGTAGGCAGGACACTTCACTGATCTGTGGATTGCACTTACAACTTAGTCATTTCCATCCCAATAATTAAGCAAAGCAACAAATATGACTTTATATGATTTTATTTTGAGCGTGACAGAACAGTGATTTGTTGCTTCAATACTATCTCACTAGGAACCTCCTCTGCCTTTTGTGTACTGTAGAGAGGATGGAAGTGCTAATGCTGAAAATTTAAGCAAATGTTTTTCTTCCAATTTTAGCTCTCTCTCATAACACCCCTGAATATTTATCCATTTTTAACTTTATAGCTTGAAATTACAGCAATTGTTTAGCAATTATTGGATAATATTTCCTATTTTTCTCAGAAATCTTTTGCTGTTTAATCTGTCTACATTGTACAAAAAGATTTTTGAATGCCAAGTATAATATGGAACTCAGAAATACAATGTATAATAAATGGTAAAGTGCATAAGGAGCCATAGGATTTCAGCAGAAATACAGTGGGATACGAGAGGCTTGTGTCCTCAGCTGCTTCTCACATTGTATTTTTTTTTATACCAGAAGTCACTTAGGGTCAAATTACTTTCTTGTGCATAGGAATTTCTTAAGGGATAAAAAAATTCTTTTAAAAAAAATGTCCTTTCAAAAGTGTCCCTGGTTGGTTGTACTCACAGGGGACTGAAAGATGCATCCTTCTGCAAATGCCCCTTTATTTGATTTTCTGATGGTGGCAACACCACAAACTTCTAGTGGATTCCGAGCCAGGCTGCAGTCCTCCCTTTTCTGGCATGTCCAAAAGATGGGTGAAACTGCTGGATCAGTATGAAACTCAGCACCATCTGTTTTATTACAGTGAGCAGTGCTAGGAAGAGGTCATAATCTATATATATGCCTCATAACTCAGTGAGAAGAATGAATGCAATATTATCCTGTGTATTTTTCTTCCATGTGGTGCTTTTCCTCACTGTGCCAAGTGCCTGCAGGTAAAAGAAAGTGACAGCATTGCAGGGAAAGCCAGTGAGATCTAAAGGCCACTGCATTCCTGCTGTCATGAGGATGGTACTTTGTCACCGTATTTGCTATCCCAAGTAAAGTACTTGCTTGTTCTGTCCCTATTCACTTATTCAACCCATTGAGCAAAGCAGTGTGAGAGGCTGCACATCAGTATTCAAGACACACCATGACATGAGGAATCTGGGGGGGGGGGGGGGCTTGGTTTGTTCCCTTTTAAATGGGATTGAAATTGCTGAGTATCTAGTTCTCATAAAGCCCTTTTTGTCAAGGGGTCTCAAAGGGTTTCACAAAATTAACCACATTTAGTGGGTGATAAACGTCTGGTGAAAAACAAGTGAATGATTAGCCCTTGGCAGAGCCAAGAATAGGTCCCACTCTTGCTTTTTCCACCGGGCAGCACTGCCTATCACAAATGTCCTGTGCACTGTTTCTTGTCTCACCAGGAGCTGTGGGAAGGAGCCTGTTGCACCAAGGAGCGGGGACAGCAAGTGCTTTCCCAGGGGCCGCAGGCTGCATGTCCCATGCCAGCCCCCTGCCCCGCTGGGGTCACGGCTGGAGGCGGCTGGGCATGCACCCCCGGAGCAGGGGTCTGCCCGGTGAGCAGGGCAGCCCACACCTCCCAAAACTGCCCCTCAGGCTTCCTACACACCAAGCTGCCATCTTTGCGTATCACGTTATTAGTGGGATTGTGTTCAGGACCGTGAGACTTGGAGGCGGCGTTTCTTTTCCAAGAGGATGTGATGAATTTGCAGTAGGGGACCTGTGGCAGTTAGTGCTTGGCAAGTACTGTGCGAGGCCGGGGGGCCGAGTGACTCAGGGAAGCTATTAATAGTCTCTGTTGAGAAGCTTATATTGCCTCAATAACACGGATCATTAATTTTGCTTTTTAATCATTAAGAAAATACCTTTGTTTGATGGAATGTTTGGGAAAAAGTCAGACGTAAGAAATTTTTCTGTTTTTCTTACTCCTACTGCATTAGCTATTAACTAAGTCACTAAACTCTTAACTACCCTCTTTTTGATAATTTAAAGCTGATGGAATGATTATATTTGTATGTATACAAATTAGTATGCTGCTAAATCATTATTTCGAGTTGTATTGCTTTCTGGGCACTCTGTGTTTGTATATGAGAAATCCGGAGCAATAAAACACGTAATACAAACAAATTAAAGGAAGTGTTATGGGGATTTACCCAAGGCATTTATCCTGCCTGAATACTAGTTCCTAATGAAATTATGAGGAAATAAGTGGAATTTATTTCTGCTGCTAATGTTCATTATTGTCTCCTTTTTAAAAATGTTCACTACAATATTAAGATGTCTTCTCCTCAAGTTCCCTCTCTCTCTACAGGGCCAGTAGACGGTTCTGTTGTTCTCTGCTCAGTGCCATTTTCTCTTTGTTCTCTCTCCTAAAAATGGAACAATAAAATAAGCAGCTTCCAAGGCAGGCTGGGATTCAGAAAGGCTATAAGCAGGGCACCACGCACAAAAAATTCAAGTGGCCTATGGACAGGTTAAAAATAGGAGGTGCAGCTCTGGCTGTGTTCCTACCACCACCCCATGCAATGAAGGACTTAAATAGGCATTGGTGGCCAGCCTACATCCTTATTTTGTCTTAGATGCAGGTAGTTGTGCAAGTGACCAACAACAGCAGGATTTACAGGTCTTCCCGAGGATCTGTGTGTAGCAGCCGTAGTGCTTTGCCCACAAAGGCAGGGCTGGAGCCCAGGCAGCTGAACCAGAGCAGCCAGGACTTGCACCACAGTCTCCACAAGCCTACTGCTGCCAGCAGCACTCTGTAAGAAAAAATGACCGTGCTTTTTTTTTTTTTGGTGTCTGTTGCAAATAATTACTGCATCCAAAGAGGCACAAATGGCAGCTGCCTATTCCCAGGGTCAGATGTCACCATGAGCAAGTATGAATGAGTGCCTCTCTGGAGACCCTCTCTGCTTCCCAACAAAGTACAAGTGCCTTTTTCATGCCTTTGTTCCCTGTTAGGCTGACAGCACCTGCTCTACCACCGCCTGCTTCTCACCTGGATCCCAGCCTGCTCCACCTGCCAAGGTCTTCGTTGTGCCAGATTAAAAAATGTCTTCCATGTGTACTGAGCCCTGCACAGCTTTCTCAAAAAAGAACATCCTGCATTTAGGTAACTGAGGCTATTAATGCAGAAAATCGATACCAGTTGTTATGTTCAGAGCCTTTTAATGTTATGTTCATTAAAATCTCATCATGGTGGATTTTTTCAGAAAAATTTTTGAGAGGCTTTTTATATCAACAAATCCTAGAAAGCCTTTTTATATCAATATTAATCTTATGAAGTCCTTTTTAATATCAGCATAACTCCTGAAGGCTTTTTAACCATAAAAAACTTATCAATGCAGTCTCTAAATTTATTATGAGCCATAGAAAAGTAATAACCAAAGTACAAGCAAGCAGTGCATTGCAAAGTATGAATTACAAAAACTGTTGCTGTCTTCATAACCCGAAACTCTAAAAAACACCAGTAATGTTGTGGTGAACCTTAAGTGCAGCCCTAGAGAATGCAAAATATAGTATTATAGACAGAAGATGTCTGAACAGGGACACAACTATTACAGAACAGGAATGAGTTTTCTTTGGCCTCGAGTAAGGGCTCATGCTCTCCCCACTGTGTAAAGCAGCAAGAGGCACAGTGATAAGATCCATTTGTATGGTTCGTGATTCCTCACAACCTCTTAAATTGGACTTTATCTTGCTGTTTTATCATATTCACTATAGAATATGCCCCAGTGCTGACAGCAGTGAAAATGCAATTACAATACATCTACATCTCCCGTTGCCTGTTCTGCTGCTGCTCTTAATTAGGTACTTCCCCATTGGAGTCTGGTGATGTACAGTTTTTGAAGTGGTAAATGAAATCATAGAGTCACAGAACAGTTTAAATCAGGAGGAGGTCATCTAGTTCAGTCCACACTCAAAGCGGGTCCAACTACACCAGGTTCCCCAGGGCCTTATCCAGTCAAGTTTTCAGTATCTCCAGGGAAAGAATTTTTTTTTCTTAGTATCTAATTGGGCTTTTCCCTGGGCTGGTTGCCTCTTGTCCCATCACCATCTGCCTCTGAGAAGGGTCAGGCTCTGCTTTCTCTGTTGAGCCCCTTAAGGCTGAACAAACCCAGCTCTCTCAGCCTCTCCTTGTGTGTCCTGAGCTCCAATTCCCTGATCAGTTTGGTGACCCTTCACCAGATTTGCGTCGGACAGGCTATGGACCAGGGAGATTAGACACTACTGCATAGCAGAGAGTATGGGAGGAAAAGTGGAGAAGAACTTACTGTTTACAGGTTTCCTAAAAATAGAAAGAGACTCTGGAGATGATCCATCCAGACTAAGGGGTGGTGCTGTGGAAATTGAGTGAAGTAACTTGTAGTCTGGTTTGCAAGGACACTACTTACATCAACCACTGCCAGTGATTACCTAATTAGATTGAAAAGAATAAAACAGATGAAATGTTAAAGGAGCTTGTGGAGGCCTCTTGGAAGCATGGGAGGGTGGCTTAGAGAGGTGCGGAGTTCTTGAGATGAGAGAATAGAAGGAAAAGGGTTTGGAGGGCAGGACTGAATGGGGTACACACTGAATATTGAGAATTTTAAGGGATGGGCTCCCTAATCCACCAATTTTGGTGAAGTCTGAGAGGTTTGTGTACAGTCTTGGGGTTACTAAAATAAGCCTGGCTGCTGCGGGGGGGGGGTAATATGAATGTACAGGGATGCACAACGAACAGTATGAACAGCAGTATGGGCTGCTGGGTAACATATTCCAAAGCTGCTTTTGGCCTCCAAACTTCCCCCCTTCAAACACAGCATCGCAAGGATCACCAGCACCAGGATTAGAGTGACATGAGAGGAGTAATGTCTCCCTGTCAAACTCAGTCTCCTTGCATGCAACTGTTGGGCTGTGACAGTGGCGATCAAGATCCCAGTCACTTCAAAGAGAAAAGATTTCTCCCACAGCCTCAGGTCAGCTGCAGGTCCAGCCAGAGCCTTCAGCTCCCTTCCAGTGCTCTTTGCTCTGCTTGCACAGTTCAGAATGTTTCAGACTCTATTTTGCACTTGTGACCCATCTGCTTTGATGGTACTTTAAGGACAATACAGTCAGACTCTTATTTGCAGGCAAGCTTTGTTTTGCTAGCTGAGAGACTGCCTCTAATGTACATGACATGAGCCATGCATAGACAAGGAGCCAGCCATGGCCTGTGGGCTTGGGCTTTCACACAGACCTCACACGAAGCTGTGCTGGACATTGACAGCGGTAGAAGTTCTTGAAACCAGGCAGCACAAGTGCCATGGGTTCCCCAGGTCTGTCATGCACAGCTGCCCCCATGGCTGATTTGCACACACCGCTCTCACCAAAATTCACATGCTGCACAGCTAGGAAGGCCCCCATCCCTCCCCTCCCTGCTCATCCTCCCTGCCAGGTAGTCTCAAGCAGCATGTCAAAACCTTCTGGTTCTTTCTTTGAGGTAGCTGGAGATAAACATGTTCCTGGTATTTATCATTGAAGGGCATTTAGGCTGTTGAAAGTGGTCTGCAAGTCTTTGAGGCTCGGCCCTGCTCACTCCCTGTTAGCAGCTGGTGCAGGAGACAACATGCCATCTTAATTCAAGGCAGGTATTGCTCAGCAGCCTCCAGCCTTCTGTGCGGTGCTGGCCATTTACTCCTAAAAGCAAACTCTGCTGTCCTTGTGTTTGTATGGTAGTTGAACAGTTCTTCATGAGACACAGCTGTCCTGTAAGAAGTATCTGTGGACAGGGTGGTAAAGCTCACACAGACTGTCCCAGAATAAGAGATGGGGTGATGATACCACAAATATCCCCATTGTTGGCTAGATTGGCAATTATGCTCCCTTCTTCATCTTTTTCTTTTTTTTTTTAATTTTTATTTGGGGACTGGTTGAATACCTGATAATTCCAGTATCCAAAACATTTTTTGGGCAGGACCGTTGCTGGAGGCAGTGACATCTTCCCAGTTTAGAAACTCCATGACGCTGTACAGAGAATGAAGGGGCAAAAAGAGAGGCTCCAACGGACTTGCTTTCGGTGTCTGCCACTGTGTGTAAGTGGCAGTTCGGGACCTCTGTATTTGGAATCTTTACAGTTTCACCAGAAGAATCGCTCTTTCTATGTGGCCTAGGAGTAATTGTTTTAATTAGAGTATGTTGGTGGGTTTTGAGATATAAAAACTGACAATCAAAATGGAAGGCTTATTTCCCTTTCACCTTGTGTGGGCTTCAGCATATCTGAAACCTTGAAGGCCACCCTTTGATTGCTGTATATTCAAAATGGGAAATTTGCAGGGTTGCACTTCAGTAAAAATGACCCAGTTGTGCATCTCTCCCTTCGCAACCGGCAGACCCACAGCTGCTCTATGCCCGTGTGAAGCATGTTCCTTCTGCACAGGCCACGTCTCTTAGCAGCTGGCTTGTGGGTGTGTGTACGTCAAAAAAAATCACTTAACCATGTACAAAAAAATAACAAGTTAATTTTGTTAAAGGAAAAAAAAATAGCAGTTTTTCTTTCTCACTCTCCCCCAACTGTAAGGGTTGTGTAGAGGAGTCTGCTTGCAGCTTAGCACGCTGGCGCATGGGTCATTCCCCACTGAGAAAGACCCATCCTTGCAATCAGAGTGGGACGTTGGCATAGCACAGATATAGCTCCAGGCTTTCCCTAAAAGAGCCTGTATGCATGACAAGGCATTGTGTAGTCTATCAGCTTGTGAAAAATCAGTTGTGAAATCTCTGCCATGACATGTCTGCTGGTGGAAAAGGCAGCCCCCATTTTACAGCACAGAGCAGATTAACTGGTCACTGAGATTTAGGTGGATTTTTGTGTCTTTGAGTTCATCTCAGAAATCATTAGATATGAGACAATCCATGCAGTAGTGTACACGGACCTTCCTGTAAAATTTACATTATTTTATTTTTCAGATAGTTTCCAGTCTCCCCCAATTAAACCAGTATTTTTAGTGTGATACGTGTACTGCTTAACAGATGAGGCTTTTTCTTCTTTGATTCATTCAGCTTCAAATTTTTGAACAAGTGTAATAAATTGTGACAGAACACAGTGTTCAATCAACATCTGGATGCTTTTGTACGTTTCTCAGCTCATTATGATAATTAATACCAATTTACCGCGTTTGGGATTTTTACAGGCCATCTACATTACTAACATTTCTACCCTTCACTGGAATGAAGAATTTTTAAATCCTTTTTCCCAACTAGGGTTACAGATATGTTAAAGGCTTTTATAAATGTTGGGATGACTTTGGCTCGTTGTGAGTTGCCATGTGCTCCCATGGGTGCTGTGTCCTGCAGCCCCTTCCCAGGGTCCCATCGCAGTATCTGCCTCCTTTCTCCCAGCAGTGGGGACATCTCCAGCTGGCAGCTGTGCAGGGCTGTGCCAAACCCTGATGGGATTTTGTGCAGATTTAGGCACTCAGATTTGCTCTGCTCATCCTCTTAGATCTGAGCATGAAGATAGCACTCTGAATGCAGAAAGGTCACCGCTATCTACAATTCCCACTGAAACTAATTATAATTGCTGTTTTCTTAACTTCTGTGCTCTTGTAGGACCTCATTGCAATGTTCTGCCTTTCAGAAGCATAGATAAGACCATAAAACATATATATATATATAAAAGGTTTTTGTACCAAATGAAGCCCTGAGTGTGTTTTAAGCCATTTGGCTGGAGCGGGGACATCTCTACACAGGTATTGAGGACTGCTTTCAGGAACGGTGCTTAGCAATCAGTCGAGTCTCAGCTTCTGCTGCTTAGTAGCTTAAGATAGATTCAGCACTGTCCTGTGAAAAGGTTCAGAAAGTGGATAAATCACAACAGAAGTAGAGGCAAGAATAATAAAGTCCTTGAAAACCTCATGAGGACTCTCCTTTTCCAGAAAACACAATGAGATCACCTTGTCTTCATTGTGCTCTCCATTTTGACTGCTGTACGTTTTTTTCTTGGTACGGTAAAATCTAGATTAGGGTTTTTAAGCTCGTCACCAAAAATAAGTAGCAAAGAAATACCTGACAAATCCAAGTACTCCAGAGAATGATGGCTCCCTTCTCAAAGACAGGCCGCATGCACTCATTTCCTGGAACATGTACGCGTTCAAGGGACACAAAGTGGACTAAGTGAACAAGGGCAAAATTTACCTTAGAGACACTGATGTCCTGAAAAAGGAGCCTTACGTTGGTTCTGTGAACTCTCCCATGACGAAGCATCTCTCCTCACTGGCATGTGGCTGTTATCCTGAGAGACCAGCATCCCCAAGGAAAAGCTACTCTTTATGGATCCCTTTCTTAATGTCAGTTGGGATTGTTGTTTTCTACCTGCCTGACTTTCAGTGAGAGCTATGTAGAACATACGCAGAGTTGTCAGATGACTGCATTTCCCTTAGTTTAAGCTGTCTCTTATTTATTGAAGTGTCCCTGAGGGTGATTACTTCTCCCTTTTTCTATGAGTCATCACTCTTTCTGTTGCATGAGTAAAAGGTGGGTTGACTCAGCCCAACTTTTGCAGAGCCCTGATAAACAATATATTGATTGTCTTGTTTTCAGAGTAGTGACCCAGGGTCATAGCAAAAACTAAAGAAAAATCTCAAAAATTCTTTTTTCTCCTTGAGCTGTCCTTAGACTTCACTGAAATGCACATCAGGGGCAAGAATTGCAAACAACTTTCTGTTTCTAGTTTGACTATTAAACACGTTGTGAATAGCATTAATGAAATTGTACTCAGAGCAAAAAGACTTCTGGAAGTGTTTTCTTTTAGCTTACAAATACTTGTCACACATGAACATTATATATTTTATTACCAGATGGTTTGGAGGTACAGAAAAGGTTTTTTAAGTCCAATAATGTATTAGCTCTTTCTGGCCTGGCCTTGATTGTTCCCAGGTAGACCTCTCACCAGTCCTCTGCAGAAATTTTCATGCCAATTTAGAAACTTTGAAAAAGAAGGATAATGAACTGTTATGAGCCGTTCTGTACTGCCAGGAGGAGCACTTTTAGCACTAAAGCCATAGAAGAGAGAAAGCTTCTGAGTCCTGTGGTAGAACCTCACAGACAGAAGTTTTCCCTTGAAGCTTCCTGTATTGGCCAGGACTGAACCAGTGGAGACCTGAGGGGGAGGCACTCACAAATAAGCCTAATGTGAGTGGCTCACTAAGACTTTGCTGGAAGTCTGCAGCGTGAAGATTGAAGAGCCTGGTCAGAAAAAGATGAAGATCTGGGAATGATTGAGAGAAGTAGTGAGAGCAGTTCCTCTGGAGGGAGTTCTGAGTTATGTTTGCTGAAGGCTCTTTCATCTTCCCAGCAATCCTGTTTGAAATAAAGTTGTATGTGCTGATCTCAAACATCATGATTTACAGGTATGCACAAAGAGTGCATCCTAAATTCCTCTGACTGTATATGGATATATGTTCTGCCTGTGAAACACAAAATGGTACACTGGGATGAATTTGCAGGAGAGCTGAAGTCTACTCAGAATTATGGCTAGTGTTATCTGAGTACTCCAACTTTTGTTAGCTAAAGAAGATCCATCACATATATAATCAGTGAATAAATAAGAGCGGTGTGGGACACATCATTAGGGGCTTATTCACTCAACACGCAGAGGTACAGAGCTGTCAAAGTGATCATTCACCTAACTTTGTGCCCAAGTATTGTTCCTGTATGCTTGGTTCTTTGAATTGCGTTCTTGCAGGGATGGTGACTGTGATAATAACTGCAATGGTTACATCCCATTAATAAGGAAAGGTACCCCCCTGCATCTAAAAAGATGCTTTGCCATTTGTGATATAAATGATAATATGAGTTTGCATTAATCAGTAGTGTCAGGAGGACTGTCAGATGAAAGACAGCTTGTAAATGCAGGTTATAAAAATAGTTTTACTTCTAAGAGTGAAACTCCTGAAATATATTTTTTTATTTTGCTGCTAAAAACAACATCATGACTGGTGCAGAAGCAAGAAAAGTGCATTGTAGAATACCAGATGTCTCTGAATATCTGTAGGTCACCACTTGATCATGACAGGAAATTAAATAGCATTATTTTCTAAGATTCATCCACATTTAAAATAATACAGTGGAAACTGGAGTTATTGACAAAATAGATTAGATGTTTTTTTCAACTGAGAAAGCAATTACAAGGTTCACTGAAAAATACATACTTCCTTTTGTGGTCAATGATTCTTCAAACCATTAAATGTCAAAATGCTTTTCATAGATTTTTACTAAATAGTTGAAAGGGAAATCATCCATTGTATGATTATTTTTAAGACACCAGTGAAGCTGGGGAAAGAGAATGAATATTTACTTGCACCAGTTGCTTGTCTTCAGTCATGAAAACATCCTGTGGGCAGCTCACCATTTGACCCCAAAAGCTTTGCATCAGAATTCTTCAATTGTTTTTCCTTATCTACTAAGGGAATTTTAGAATTACCAGGGGTTCTTTTATTTTGTTAACATGAATGCATAGAAATGTTGAGGCATATCCCCTCTATACCCTGTAATTGAAAGGATCTGAAATGGCTTTTGACTATGGAAGATAATCAGTGTATATTCAGCAAATATTTCCTGCTTGAGATTTAAAAATTTTTAAAGAGTTATGTAGAGATAATGATGAGTAGAATTAAGTACCTGAACTCTATTTACATTTATTTCACACTGTATTCAAAATGTTTAGGATACATCCTTAAAATGAGGAGCAACAGATCCCATATATTTCAAAATTTATGACTTAATGTATTTAGTGAAGAATAATTAACTATGGTGAATAGACAATAAGAAGCCAAAGACCTGTGGGATGGTTCAATCACTTTTTTGGAAAAAAAAGTCAATTCTTTAAGAAATCAGAACAGGCACAGAAAGAGGTTTTTATGCGGAATATTTGAGTGAAATGTATGAGTTTGCATCACAAGGCTTGTCTTAGAAAAAGGTGCAGTGTTTGATCTTTGAAGAATAGCTATCTCAATATCGAAAAGCTCCCAAAAATTGTGGCACTTCTATAGGCTTTCGTACCTCAAATGCAACAGCAGAAAACTTATTTTTCTTGTGTAAACCGAAGCACATATATCGCAGAAATCTGCTACATGTTGTTTTTAAGGCTGATCTTTCAATTAAACAATTTCATTTGTATGCATAAATGCTTTTATTAACTGATTTAAGAAAAATGATATATTGAAATAATTAATATGTTAAAGTTGATGTTAAGCACAGTTTTAAACAACGTTCAGCCCAATTGAACTCTTTGTTTTGTGATTTCTGTACCATTTCTCCACAGGCACTACCTTTTTAGTGGGTGTCACTTTGAAAACAAGAACTGAAGAGAGTTAGATCTGAGGGCAGGGCATCCTTATGTTGTATCTAGAAGGATAAAACCCCAGTTTCATGTTACCTAACTTAAAAGACTTAACTGAAATATCTAGGCAGGCTCAGCCTAGGTTAATGGAGAAAGAACATCCTAGAGAGAGCTGAAGAGAGACACTGTGTACCATAGCTCGTGCTTTTCTGTAAATGGATGAAACATGAACTGCTTATCTGTATATTAAGAAGCTAATACACTACTATCTGTGAAACAAAGTTTGATTAATATATATTAATCTATTAAAAATGTGTATATAACTACCAGTTTTCCAGTTTAGCAGGAGACAAAGAGTCCAGCCAAACAGTTCAGAAAATCACAATGTAGTAGAAGATGCCCTCATAAGAAGGTTTAAGTTGAAAGGTGGCTTTGGCCAAGAAAAAAGGACACATTTTAATCAGCCTTCCATCAACCTGTCCTCTAGATAGGCAACGGGCATTTTGGGGGTGGGCATCAGGAGATACTTTTCTTAAAAATATTCTGGTCTTGCATACATGTGGGCAAAACATTTGAAGAATAGCTGTTACCATAGGATAAATGTCTATTCTTTATCAGCATGCATGTGCCTGTTGGGTCATTTATTTACAGTAAATCAGCTTAGCACGATACAAAAAACTGAAAGGCAAAAAGTTAAGTGAACTGAAACAGAGAACCCCAACTCAACCAGCTTTACTAACAAACCCAAGGCACCCAAAAAAACCCCAATATACATCATACTCTGCTCTCAGCAGCAAAATGAAGCTAAACAACCAGTGCAGTTTTGCCAATGACTGCTTTCATGGCTGGCAGGAGTGTAAGACCTTTCAAGATGTGTGAGAGAGCATCAATCAGGGAAAAAGAGAATCCTAGTCTCAGCAGCATGCATTTCACATAAGGGAGAAAGATTAAGGTATGACTGGATGTTCTGCACTTGAAAGTAATATATTTATAGGAATATATTTTACAGCACTTGATCTTGTAGCATCACTAGCTGTTACATTCAGATAATTTCCTTACGCTACTGGAGGGGGTGCTGACATTGCAACAGATTCAACATGAAGAGCTGGCTAATTTTTCAGAAAGAAATATTCTCTCCCACACAACACAGCTGAAAGCAGCAGTTACACAGGGTTAGGAGGGGAACAAAGGGCTGCCAGAACCCAAGAGCTGCCAAGCTGGACAGGAACCAAGATCAGCATAGTCCAGATCCATGCTGTGATCTAGTAACAGATGCCTCGTAAGAAGGCACCAGAAAACAGCGCATGACAAGTATGGGATACTTTCCACCCAGAAATGTCTTCCATTTGTGGCAGAAACTGCACATCTGTGTTCTTAAGAATCCCCTTAGCCACAGAAATAGGGAGGGCTTCCAAATCACCTTGCCATTATTTTGCGATAATGCCAGGTATTCTTTATCTAAAAAACACAAGCCGCCTTCAAATTATTGCAAATTCTTGGCCACATATTCTAAGCTTTCCTGTTAGTGGGGCAAGAGGAGTCTAGCTGAACCGCCTATGGAGGGTCCAAGACATCATGCTTTTTTCAAAGAACAAAATGTAACACTTTCATAATGAAGCTAAGCCTGAAACAGCATGCATCAAGAAGGAAAACCATGTTTTCAAGGAAAAAAATGTATACTATATCTGTAGCAGACACAGCCAATTCATTCTGGTGAGGCCGCATCTGGAGTATTGTGTCCAGTTCTGGGCTCCCCGGTTCAAGAAGGACAGGGAACTGCTGGAGAGGGTCCAGCAAAGAGCTACAAAGATGATTAGGGGACTGGAGCATCTTTCTTATGAGGAAAGGCTCAGGGACTTGGGGCTTTTTAGTCTAGAAAAAAGAAGACTCAGGGGGGATCTTATCAATACTTTTAAGTACTTAAGGGGATGGTGCCAGGTAGATGAGAATAGCCTTTTTTCAGTGGTGCCCAGTGATAGGACAAGAGGTAACGGGCACAAACTTGAACACAGGAAGTTCCATCTAAACATGAGGAGGAACTTCTTTCCTTTGAGGGTGGCAGAGCACTGGCACAGGCTGCCCAGAGAGGTTGTGGAGTCTCCCACACTGGAGACATTCAAAACCCGCCTGGACGCCGTCCTGTGCAACTGCTGTAGGTGTCCCTGCTGTGGTAGTGGGGTTGGACTTAGATGATCTCCAGAGGTCCCTTCCAACCCTGACGATACTGTGATACTGTGATAAGTGGCCAATGGAGAGTCTGCAGTTGTTTGATGTCTTTTTTCAATATATGTATTCTTAATACATCTTACTAAGTTCGGAATATTTGTTTAGATTTTGTCTTCCGTGACTTGTGTGTCTCTATGCATCTTGTCAGTGATAGCTGTGATGATGTTTAGGGGAAGCAATTTATTTTTCTCATGGATTTGATTCAGTTTTGAAGGCTGAACTTATTTTCTTATGAAGATGCTGGGATTGCTGGAACTTGTTCTACTGAAGTTTGTGTTTTGTTTTGGCACGTTCTATATTTACTTTTTGTTGTTGCCATGATCTTTATGAGATTCATAGTACTATGTAGCAGATAATTTTTTTCTAACTTTTGAGCTTTTAAAATGTGTGTATGTACATGAACACACATACATATATTATATAATAAATATGTACTATGCATTATATACATAGATTATATGATGCATATGTATAACATGCATCACATATCCAAGAAAAAGTGTACTGGACATTTTATCAGACTGTATTACAGACACCAGTTAAAAAGTGTTTTTCAACACTTTTTTATTTCTATGTTTTACATTTTTTTGGGGGGAGTATTTGAATCTGAAACAGGACTATATTTCTTGAAGACTTATCTGGTCATTTAGCCTCTATTTAGCCTCAGGACACGTGATTGTAAAGCCTTGCATTAAAGGCTGCATCCTGCAGCCTGGAAGTATCCACTGAATTTAGGACCTGAAAGCCATAGTCATCACCTACCAGGGTCCCACACCACAAAATGGAAGAGACCCTGTGGCTCTGCACAAACTAATGTGATAATCTGGAACTTTTCTGGTAATGGGTCACTAGAGCTTTGCGCTTCATAGAGATTAGAACTGGCCAATGTGTAGTGCTGTCTACATTGGCTTTGGTAGCTGAGATGAGGCTTGCGATCATGGAGACAAGGAGTTTGAGCCATTTACCTCCTTATTGCCCCTGGGGGGAGCTCAGGGGAGCCTGGAGAGCTAGTTGGGATCAGTCCAGGCTGTACATACTATGCAAGTCAACAGGTAGGAAACTGGGCCGGGACCAACAGGACAGTGTAGTCGCAGCCTCACCCGTTTCACATTACACCATGCCACTAACCTGTGGGGTTAAGTGTTTGCACTCACCAGAAGACTCAGGCAGGTTATTAAATTATTTTCATGTCTCAGTTTCATAACTCAGTGGTTATCTGGTTTTGAAATAGTACAAGTACAGTCCCTGCTGTGTGATGTGCCGCGATTAAGTGGTGAGGCAACCCAGAGGTGAGCAGCCCTGCATCGCAGGGCCAGCCGAGGTACGGCCATCACGCTGATGGGTAGAAAAGCTCTAACTCATCCCGGTGTCTGCTCTTTGGGGTGGGTTTTTTTTTGATTCATGTGTGGAGATCGCTGATTTAGAGGTTAGTATAATTCTGTGGGAAGTAAAAGGGCTTTCATGGACCGTGTTGCCACACCACAGGGAACACAAGTTTGGCAAGATGAGGTCTACTGAATATAATGAACAGAAAAAAAGAGACTGCCAGTGCTTGGGGGAGATGGGGGTGTTCTGCAGGCTGCAGGGTGGACACAGTATGGGATACAAAAGGATGGGGGCCTTCAGGTCTTTAATCCCTCACAATTTCCCTGAAACAGCCTCAGTTGTTACAATGCGAGCCTTTTAATCATGCAGCTTGATTAACTGTCACACCTTTCTAGAGAAAAAATAGATTTCTTTTCAAGAAATTGTGAATTAAAATCCAGAAGAAAATTCCTTTTAAGCATGAAATGCTGATGGATGATGCCATTTGGAGTCTGAAAGTCAGCAGACACATGCTCCTCTCTGGTGCCTGGCGTGAGACAGTCATGTTGGGAAGGGACAGGGAGCCTGCACTGGAGAGGGGGCTTCCTCCTCCTCCACCCCACCAGCAGTCAGCGTGGCAGCTACAGTGGGGTGGCTGCCTCTGTAACCTGTCAGATGGGGCTGGGAAGGGAGGATGAGCAGAGGAAAGTGACACTGCCTGGCTGCAGCATGTTGCCTCTTCTCCTGCCATGTACTATGGGCCTGGCACTGCTGTCTTCAAAGGTGCTCTCGTGCTCCTGCTCTCGTTCTGCGATCTGGAGGGGAAGACCAAGCCAGTGCCCCAAACCATCTCTGTTACTGTGGCTGCTCTTCTGGTTTCATCAGCACAAGTCCCTTGTGATGGCACCCTTCAGCACCCGCAATGACCCAGGATGGCAGTGCCTCCCGCACTGCAGCCGGCCTCGATCCAACAGAACTCTGCTGCTCAGGCTTCTCTTTTTTTTTCTTATCGTAAATTGCTGACATAGGAGATGCTGAATAATTCACTGGATTGCCTGCAAATTTGATTAGAAATTAAAGATTAGCTAATTCCACATCATTTTGGCTTTCCTCATTTGTTACAGGATCTGGCCGAGCTGGCATAGGAGAGCAGGCAGGCTCCCAGGGTGTGATGGGGCTTGGCTCGGGGCCATTGGTTCCTGCAAGGACTATGCATGCTGGCCAGGTGCCCCATTGTACTCCTGTAGGGGCCTGTGGGTGTGCATCAAGCCCACGATGGATACGTTCTGGATTAAAAAAATGGAAACAACTTTCTCCCAGGTGGACTTTTTTTTCAACCCCTGTCTTTTCATGGTTCCAGTTTACAGTGTGGTCCCACAGACGCCCTGCCACAAATGAGAAGAAAATGAGTTGCAGCACAGAGGTGGGAAGGGGTAGGAACTTCCTAAGACATTTTTTTTGGTCAGAGAATGGTGTATTGGGTAATTTTACCTTGGCCTAGGGGAACGGGTCAGTGTCAGATGCTGCAGCTTACAGCAGGTGTTCTACACTTTGCACAGTCGTTGACACAAACGTCAAGTGGATATTAAATATTCGTGTAGTGTGTGGTTTAACTGATCCTATAATGGCAAATCAAACTAAAATCAGACCCAAAATTGCCTCCTCCCTCTTCCTGGAATCTTGCTCAGAAAAGTTAGAGTTTAGATTTTTTTGAGAAACCTTCAAATCTTTACACGCCTTGAAAAATGGAAGATTGGTAAAACCACTGTTGCTACATAAAAGCTGTAGTATGGATCCTGAACTGGAGAGATGCTACTGTCTTTGGCTGGTGGTGCCTTCATCTTCTTTTCTGTGCAAGGCAACAGCAACTTGCAAATAAATGTGAATGTTTATTTTCTCTCACCAAGAACAGGTGGTCTACATTTCTACATTTCTAATGGTGAGGAAAGGGCCAAACAAATGAAGGAGAAATTGTCCATCTAAGCAAAACTGCTGGTCCAGACGTGCTGGAATAGGACATGGAACTTGGGAAGGCTGGTTACAGTATTGGGCTTGAATTCAGGACAGAGAATGGTCTTTCAGACTGTGGTTTATGGCCCATAAAGACACGGTTCATCATAATGCACTTAAGTCGTCTTTGTTTATTTCCAGGTGATAGTATGAGTTAACAAAACAGCCAAAAATTTACTTTTCCAGCACATTTTCCCCTACCAAGAGTCCTTGCAGTTGATAGGGATGTTTGCAATGAGCGAGGGCAATCTCTCAAGCTGTGGTTAGTGAAGGAGGTGGCTCACAAGAATTGCTCTGCCTTGAGCTGCAGCTCTGTCTATGGGGAAGCTGAGGATGTGAAGTTGCTGATTAATGACATTTTCAGCAAGAAATGCATCTGTAGCACAGATTTTTTTTAAAAAAAGCCCCAATATTTATTTATTCATTCCTTTACTATGTGATAATGTATGCAGTTAACATTGTACTTCAAAGGCGCTTTCATGTTTTAAGGGAGAGGTGTCAAATAACACTGTAGAGAGGTGTTTTTCCATCTGTTTGTACTGTGTTTGTTTTTATGTTGCTTCTAGTGGGGCTTTTTTTCTTTTTTTGGTAATCCAAGCTATTTCTGAACTGATTATTTCAGAACTGTGGGATCTGTTGCTACATACTTTGTGTCTGTGGCGATTATTTCTCTGAATCCTTCTACTCTAGTCAAAAGCTGATGAAAGAGTCTTATCAGTAGCAAAACAAGTAATGAACTGAGCTAACCTCTGCGGGTGGAATGGCTCAGGGTGTAGCACACTCTCCATAGAGGACCTGGGGAAGAGAGGTACTGTGCAATGCTGGTGGTGTTGGCACAAGGGTCTCGTAGTAATTTTTTCATTATACCATGACCATCCCACAGCGATCTCTGTCCCTCAGAGAAGTCATCCCTTTCCATGCTGTTTTCTAACAAATGCCCAGGGGGAGACTGTCACTTAGTGCTGATTATCTGTGATAGGGACCACAGGCTGTGAGCACTGCGGAAGCCTGAAAAGGACCTGTGAGGCAGGCTGTTATTTCTTCTGTCCTTCTCCTATGCCCGCACCATGTCTGGTTCTGACAGGCTTATGAAGATCTCTGGTGATAGAGTCTTCCCTATATTTTACTCTTGTACTGTGCTTACTGCTACAGAGTTTTTCCTCAGCTGTTGTCTGGATTTTGTATTCTCCAAGTAAAGAGTCCTTTTTTTTTTTTTGTCCAGCCCAATGTAGATTTGGAGAAAAAATGTTCTCTTTCTCTTTGCAGCATCCTTTTACATTCTTAAAAGCTTTATAATGTTCTTCTCAGCCTTCTCTTTAGGGTAAGCAATCCCACTTCATTCAGTCTTTCCTCATATGATGTGCTTTATAGACCTCTGACCATTCCTGTTGCTCTGCCTGTTCACCACCTTCTGAATTGCAGTGCCCATGACCTTGTCAACCATATCCTGGGCTGCATCAAAAGAAGCGTGGCCAGCAGGTCAAGGGAGGTGATTCTGCCCCTCTACTCCGCTCTCGTGAGACCCCACCTGGAGTACTGCATCCAGCTCTGGAGTCCCCAACATAAGAAGGACATGGACCTGCTGGAGCGGGTCCAGAGGAGAGCCACGAGGATGATCCGAGGGCTGGAGCACCTCTCCTATGAAGACAGGCTGAGAGAGTTGGGGCTGTTCAGCCTGGAGAAGAGAAGGCTCCAGGGAGATCTTATTGCGGCCTTCCAGTACCTAAAGGGGGCCTACAGGAGAGCTGGGGAAGGACTTTTTACAAGGGCATGTAGTGATAGGACGAGGGGGAACGGCTTTAAGCTGGAAGAGGGCAGGTTTAGATTAATCATTAGGAAGAAGTTTTTCACTTTAAGGGTAGTAAGGCACTGGAACAGTTTGCCCAGAGAGGTTGTTGAAGCCCCGTCCCTGGAGGTGTTCAAGGCCAGGCTGGATGTGGCCTTGGGCAACCTGGTCTAGTGGGAGGTGTCCCTGCCTGTGGCAGGGGGGTTGGAACTCGATGATCTTCAAGGTCCCTTCCAACCTAAACCATTCTATGATTCTATGATTCTATGATTCTGTGATTCTGTATCTTCAAGTTACAGTTCTGTTTCTGCATTCGAGCATAGTGGTGTCTTTTTTCACAACAGAAAGGACATTGTTGATTGAAGTTCAGTTCTTGCTCTGCACAAATCCTTAGATCGCTCCAGCATGGTGGTTGCGTAACTAACGGTTCCCCATTTTGTGTTTGTTAATGATCATTCCTGACTGGGTGCAGTAACCCGCATTTGCCTCTAGAGAGGAGCATCTTTTTTTTTTTAAAGTGTATCTTTCATTTGTCAGGAAAGCTCTGAGCTTTGTCCTCCATTGCTATGTTACCGGGGGCAGAATGTCCTGTTTAACCTTTCTGCAAATCAGTTAACATTGTTTGGCAGAGACCAGTACCTTGGGTATTTGGGAGACACTTCCCTTTCCCACTGAGCTGACTACTTCTGTCCTGCCAAGCTGTGGGTTTTTTTATAGTGCTAAGATCCTTTGGGAATCTGCAGTGTGCCACATAGTAACTATTCACAAACTGCAAGCTATGCTGTCTACCATTACTAGTCACCACACTATTTACTAACCAAAATGTCCTGCAATAGACCTTAGCCAGTTACTTTACAGTCAAAAGAGAGAAGTAAGCACCCTCCAGACAGCAGAGACAAGGAATGTCATCCTGAGGCAGGTACGTAAATCAGATCAGCTGAGTCATCCTCTGAAAGTGCCTGTCCCTCTGACCTGACTCAAAAGGGAGCATGGGGTGACTGTCTCAGACATAGTCATGGCTCAGATGAATCCCAGCCCATCTTTTTGGTGGTCATTTTACTCAGTGGAGTGAAAAGGGCTCATGAAGAACCTAATTTTCCGCTGGTCTGTGAAGAGGGCTTTCTCTCTGGTTGTGTTACTGAAATGAGTGTAATAAACAATTAACTATGGGAAACCACTGCCGCCTTCTAAATCTGTGACTATAGACTTGAAATCAATGCATCTGCTGGTACTCTTTACTCTAAAAAAGGTGATCTATTCAGTGGAAAGGCCACCAAAGTCTTTCTGTTGACTTCAGAGGGGACTCGGTATTCAAAAAGGTTTTTCAGCAGAGGAAAAGCACATGTTCAGACAAGGAGAGGAAATTGCTTCATGAACACCATTAAATTTGGTTCTTTAATGGTTATTTGGTAAAAGCAAGTTGCATTAGTGTAGCTCACTCCTCTTGTCGATATTATTGTTCCATGCATTTTCCTGGTGTGCGTTCTGCACAATTACTCTGACAGTAACACCTTACTTCATGAACACTTCTGATTTCAATGTAATGGTTCAGGAACTGTGTTAATATATATAGAATAAACCAATAATGCTATAATACCATAATGAGAGAATACATTTTATATATATGTGTGTGTGTGTGTGTATCTCCCTCAGAGCCTCTCCTATATTCAGATTCTCTTGCTATCTGTAGTATTGTGTTGAAGTAATCCTGCTGGGGAATGCTCAGACACTGCCTTACTGACAGTACACATTTTTCCTTGCTGCTACGCTCATTATTCACTGACTGTAGCAGCAGTAAGCCTTCCACCCAATACGGTTTACTAGAGACTCTTGTTTTCTCTTCGTGGTCAATTCCTCAGGAGTCTAGAAGCTGCAAGGAGAGATGCTTTGAAACTTGATTTTCTCTTTGTCAAAGGGAGTTGTGCCTACCCTATTCACAGCAGTCAGTATCAGCAAATTTCCAGACCTGTCTATATTGTTTCCAGTCCTCATGCTACTGAGAGATGCGAGACCCTGTGAAATGACAGAATTGAAAATGTCTATTTATAATAGTTATAAAGCTATACAAAAATCAAATGGCTTTTCAAGGGGGTAACTAACTAATCAGAGGACAGAAAATCTCTCCACAGGGTAGACTGAAATTGTTACCAAGCTCTACTAATGCTATTATGTTTGTGTGAATTGCTCTGTAGAGAGCTTAAAGACTCTGTGTCACAAGGTACTCCACAAATAGTGCAGGGATGGTGCACCAGTTTCTGCAGGGATGATGCATTAGTTGGCAAAACTTCATCTACCATAACTATAAGATATTTCAATCTGTTGTTTAAAGTCTAAAGGCTTGAATTTATTTGTTATCCAGTTCTTGCACAGTGCTTGCAAAATCCTCTTTGACCTTGAGAAACTCTGAGTTTGGGGTTTCCAGCCCAAGCTGGCAGTAACAAGACTGGGGGATATGCAGGTGGGATAGTGGTCTGTGTGAAAACTTGCACTGTTCAGTGCCTGATGATAAGATCATTTTACCAGGGAAAAGAAGTCACTGCTATCTGACATCTTCATTGTCATGTTAAGCAACAAGAGAGAACATCAGCCCATACAGGTGATTAACCTTCCCCGCTCCCCAGAGGGCTGGCTGCTCACAAGTAAGGTCAAAGGCAGATGATAGCATGGCCTGAGAAAGTTGGCCCTGTCACCACTTGAACTCTACCTGTATGGTAGATAAATGTATGTTTGGGAATGCAGTGTTTTGTATTCTCCTCTGAAGTGCACATGATGTTCACATTTGATCCTGGGTAACTGCCTCTAGGTGGCCCTGCTTGAGTAGGGTGTTTGGACTGGATGACTTCCAGAGGTCCCATCCAACCTCAGCCCTTCTGTGGTTCTCTGATTATACTTGAAAACCGCATAAACTCCCTACCAATTTTTCCCTGAATTGAGTTAAAGAGGAGATTCTGACTCAAAGTCCAGTAACCATTTCTTCTCCCATCAGCCTGGTATTAGACTCCACTTTGTGTTGACATGATGACAATGCACACAGTGGGTAAGTGTCATGTTGCTTATGGTACCATAACCTTTACTAATGTGTGACAAATGCAATGCAATATGAAATATTGCAAACCACACAGTGCTTATCAGCTTAACAAGCTAAAATATATTTGATGATGTTATCGTTGCTTTTTATTTGTGCTTGTTCATTTGCAAAATTCAATCATTTGCAATTGGCCTGCCTGTTGTTAGTGCAAGTTGGTTCTGCTGAATATTGAACTTAATATAATTTGAGAGTGTTATTAAATATGACGCTTGGTCTATTAGTTTCATTTTAATGTGTTGGACGTCTTCATAGAGAGCTTTGTCTTAGTGTCCATTACAGGGGAAGATCAGTTTCTAAGCAAGCTGCAGTGCTGCAAGCTGCATTTTCTGAAAGAGAGAAAAACAATTTAGGAAAATATATAGCTTGTCAATCCCCACTTTTTCTAGTCTATGATGTGAAGGGTCTTTCAAAGACTGACCACATCACATATCAGTTGGTGTAAACAGGTCATGCTACATGCCATGAATTTTAGATTGTGTGTCATTTTCATTTATTTTTCCTTAGTTTGAGTAGCATCCCTGAAGTTTCAGCATGAAAAAAAGCTAGTTGAAAAAGCCTAGTGGATTTATCACCCAGCAGGTATTTGGTGACAGCTCTTGCCACAGGGATTATAACTCTTCTCTTGTCACTTTCTCCTTGAGCACAAGCTACACAGCCAGGGAATTTAAAATGCCAGCTAATGAGGGATTAGAAGCATGTAATTTTTAGAACCCTTGTACTGTCAGGAGAAAAAATAATAGTAGGTTTCCTCTGTCATTCACGCCAACCTGATCTAAATTAGCTGGAGAGACTGCAGTGAAGGACACTTCAGTTTAAAATTCTTATTTCCATGTCAACTACACGGCATTTCCTGGTCAACCTCTTTGTCTCCCGTGAGGAATGACAGGGCAAATTCCACTGTAGAGGTGGCTGAGAGCAGACTCGATTGCTTTTTGGGCTGCAGGTTGAGATGCAGCACAAGGTGTGGTGTGTATGTGCACCACTGCACTTGCTAATTGTGTGCTTTAGGCTCTTCCTATACAGAGCTCCTTAGTGGTAAGGACTGGAGATTTTGGCATATGTGGTTCCAGTTGATCTTAAAAAGGTCTTAGAGATGTGCCTTGCCAAACAGCAAAGGAGACAGCAAAAAGTAAATGCAGAACAGGTAGAAATCTGGCAGGGATGCATCCATGGTGGACCTCAGGTCATAACCACCACCTTTGATGTTTGAAGAATGTGAAACCTGCGTGTAGCTTTGTCCTTTGGGAACAGCTCAAGGTTTTATCCCTTTTTCTTAGTGGTGAGGTTCGTTTATCAATGTAGTGATAGCTTCAAAAGACTTTTTTTTTCTCTCTCCCCATTCTCACTATCTTTTTCTGGGTGACTCTCTGATCACTCTGTTCTGTGCTATAGATATGAGTGAGGATTATCTTTTAGGACTAAACACTCAGCTGCAACAAGAAGAAAAATGACACTACATCCAAACTACCATTAAGTACTTTGAACTAAATGAAAAGGCTATGTTACCAGAAACCATACTGCTTTGGAATTTTTTTCTGTCCTCTTTGAATATCTCAAATTGAAGGAAAAACTGGTTAAATTTATTGGGGATTTTAGTTTCTAGAGGGTTTGGCAGACTTTGTTTTACCTTCATATCCCTCTTTAATAACTCACATAATTTCTTTTTGTTGTTTTTTTTTGTGTGACATCAGCTCTCTTTGCCCAACTGATTGTCTGAAGAGAGTGTATGTGGCTACAGACTGTAGTTCAGAGCTCATTCAGGCTTTCTTGTTTGTTTCTTAGCAAAGACTGGAACATTTTGGTCTTTGGTTTGGTTTTGTTTTGGTTTTTTTTCCCCTGAAGACTTTGTTACAGTCTCTGGATGTGGTCTTTTATTCCAGAAGGTGCTTTTAATGACGAAGTTCCAGTGGGCCAGGTGTGAGGCTGGTGAGGACACAACCTACATTACACAGTGTTGGAACTGGTTGAAAAGGATGATCACTTCTGCCATTTTCCCCTGTTATTTTTGGGGCGGAGCATTCAAAAGCCCTTTCTGGGAACAGAGGGAAAAATACTAAATCCAAATCATCCCCATTCCCTTATGCTTCTGACAAAGTGAAAACCAGGGCCCCTAGAGTAAATTTTCAGAAGATGATTTTGTGGGTATTCCTTGAATCCCTTATTCTAAGTAAGCTCAGCAGGCATCTTCTCCAAGAGACAGCTCTGGCAGGAGTTGCACAGGGTAAGTACAGCTGGTTTTACCCACACATCTGTGAAATCAACTCTTCACATTTCCAGGATGGGAGAGGGAGATGTACTATGCTTCTGCTTTTGAAAACAGAGTCTAAGGCCTATATTATTTCTTGCATGTTTTCTCAGGGCTCTCTTTAGTGGACCGATGTTAAAAGTTATGAAGAGGTTTAGACATAGTAAGAGTTAAAATGGATAAAAGCACGAAGAGATGTTATTTTAAAAGAGCTCATCTTCCACACTGGTAATGAAGAGGTTTGTCAGCAAAGGAGCAAAAGAAAAGGTCTAGTAGCAGTGGCAAGGGGCAAACCACTTTGACCTTGAATTCGTATATCATCCTTAGTACCATGATTCAAGCAAGTAGGATAAATAACTCCATGCCCTTTGGACACAGACTGCTGTGCACAGCGGGTACTTTCCAGCAATGCGGATATTCTGTCCAATCTCCCCAGAGACACAAAGACTTTGGGCAGAGCTCAAACCCTCTTATAAACACGGTCGAGACTCCTTTGGTATTCAGCTATTTTAGCTGACATCTGTACTAATTTATCTTTTTAAAAGTCTGTTCCACCGGACTGCTGCCTACATCTGGAGTGTGGAAAGGAGTTACACAGGAGTGCTCTGAACAGACAGATAAGCAAGTGCACTCACCAAAAGCAGAGCCCTTTTGACAACTTCAGCATTTCCAGGCACTGATTACTGGCAGTGGCAATCATTTCTAATGTACTCCCTGCCTGTAGGTATTGACGTGTTTGTTCTGATTCTCAGTCTTTGTTTAGGGCTGATTACTGTGATCACTTTTTCTGTTGTAGGTTTGCACATCAGCAGTTTAATTACAAAGACAGTTCTCTCTTAAATGTCAGCTTGCTATATTTTTTCTGTCCCTGTAGCCATTAACGCCTTTGTACTGATTCACCGGAACGGTTTTACGCAGTAGACCTTGCTACCAACCTTGATGTCAATATTATTTGTCCTTCTCATTTACAACAGGAAAAAAGAAAAAGAGCTCCTGTTTTTCCTGCAATACAAAAATGTTTGTGTCATGTTTATGTATGTACGTATACAGTTGTGTGTATGAGGAAGATATATATTCATGAAAATGGGGGACATTTATTTTGATGAATGGCAGTATGTTGCTTAGTGATTCATCAGGTCACGTCACATTGTCACTAAGCAACAAGATGTGATCTGACAACACTATGAATCCTTTTTTAAGTGTTTACCAGTTTCTTACAAGTGCAAGTATTTTTTGCCCTGACCACGAGTAATTAACTGTGAAACTCTATTTAATGCTTTTATTTTCACTTTCTGTGGTTGTTATTTAGACTCTCTTCAGTTTGTCATCATTGTCCTCATCTCAGATCTCCCAGAAGGCAACACTCTCAGTTGCTCCAAGTGTGAATTACAGCTATATGAAATTAAAAATACTGTCAGTTTTATCATGTCAGGTTTTGTCCCCTTCTAGCTCTCATCACTTACACATCAATGCTAACCAGTGACAGTCATTCACTCTGTCAATTCACTTATCAAACAACAAAGATATTTTTAGCTTGGGTCATGGTTTATCAGGTAAAAATAGCTGTGCTTTCATATGACCCAGACTGAAAAGGAACTAGTGACCCCAGTCAGTAGACGATGCAGGTAGCCAGACATGCTACTCCTGTGATCCACTTGGTTCTTCTTCCGAGCCACCCCATTTTCAAAAGCTGCAAGATATTCTTCTGGGATGAGCATTTTCCTCTTTAGATAAGCAACAGGCCGTGTACTTTTTGGAGCAAATGGTTAACTCAGGTGCTACTCAGCCTTCAGGTGCCCACCACGCCATCTGCAGGAACATCTTGTGACTCACAGGAGTGACTCCAATGTACAGCCATCCATTGCCTTGATGGAGACCATGTAATACAGAGGATTTGTTAGGAAAGCTAACATAGCTTTACCTTGCTCAGAAATCTCCGGTTATCTGCCTCTGCCTTCCTCTGTGCTGTCCCAGGCATTGCAACCATAGAAGCGCTGTTGCTCTCCAGTGGAGGGAGATCTGCATGGGGATGCCCACCTGGTCTTCATAGCCAGAAAGCTCGTAGGTTTTACTGGAGGCCCCTTGGCTTTCTGTCTTGTATGCCAGGGAAAAGTCGAGAAGCAAAAGTGAATGTTTTATGTTTGGGGTCCATTTGGGTCACTTGACCAGACACTTGCTCATCTTAACTGAGGCTAAGAATAAGGTAAATATTAATTCCAGGTGGCATGCTGATGAACTATGCATAGAATAGGGATGTGGCTAAAAATAGAATTGCTGCGTTCCAGTAAAAAAAAATGATTAGTAAAAGTTTTGAAGGGCAGGAGTAACCATTAACTAGGCTGGCACCCTCCCAGCCTTTGCTTGCACAGTTCCAGTACCGTGCAGTCCTGGTTCTGGTCAGGCTTTCTGAGCATTATTGGACTAAAAATGTCACCTAAATCAGAAACAAATTAGGCAGCTCCTGCCTGCTTAAAAAGCAGAATTGACTGTCCTAAAAGAAGAAAGAAAAATTCACTTGAAACCAGAGCAATTTCACATTTCTTTCAAATGTGCAAACACCAGCATTGCCCTCAAATGGTGCCATCTGTATGGGTGATAGGCAATATATTTGTATAGTCGCTGCCAACATGATTTCACTGCTGTGGTCTATACTACTTATCTTGCATACTCATGTGTGCCGCTGTGTGAAGCTGATCCAGGTGAGGTGAGCCTGCCGTGCCTCCGCTGCGCCCCCCACACCTCCCTGTGGCTGGGTTCCCTGCTGCAGGCTGTGAAGGTGAGGAATGGTGGCAACTACCCTAATCGTAACTTGTGTTGTAGCGGGGCAAGGACCAGGCAGGGAGTGCAAACCCATCCCACAGCCTCACTGACCCTGGTCTAAAAAGGTTAATAATTACAAGATAGTTGGTGTCATACTTTGCAGGGGAACAGTGTTGTGAATGTGTCAAACAGCATGGTGCAGCAGCACTTTCCACAGGCTCCCAGAGCAGTCTCTGCCTCCTGGTCCTCCCT
This sequence comes from Pluvialis apricaria, assembly GCA_017639485.1. Taxonomy (NCBI): domain Eukaryota; kingdom Metazoa; phylum Chordata; class Aves; order Charadriiformes; family Charadriidae; genus Pluvialis; species Pluvialis apricaria. Next base: position 25,925,580 of record CM030007.1, read on the forward strand.
CAGCCCCCACCGACAATGTTTCGGGAGAGCTTATCAGGGTTTGGCTTCCTTAGTGCCGCACAAGTGAAGAGCTTCTTGTGGGGAGGCACCTTTTTTTATGCATCCCCTCCCTGAAAAAACACTGTCAATACAGAATTGCCTGTTGTGTCTCATGTCTTTTACAAGGTCATCTTCACTGTACCATACCTCTCTGAAAAAAATCAGGAAATAAATGTATTGGGTATGTAAGCCTTGCTACACAGAGTGCTGTAAATCTGAGAGTACCCGTCTCTCGCCATAGATCAGAGGGGAAATCTAGTGCAATGATGCTCAACTTGCCGTAACCTCTCCTTCCTGCTTTCCCCACCTCTTCTTTTCAAAAGATGAAAGGTGAAATCCTGCCTCATTTTAAAACACATTTTTTAAAATAGCCTCTTAGACAGGCTCTGTTGGGTTCCATTTACCAAAGCCCTATACTGCGTACTTACCCCTTCTCAATATAGCCCACTGATTGAACATCTTCAAGGAAGTAAAAACTGGTGTAATTTATGTGTTGTAAACTGATGCGATTTTTATGCAGTAGGAAGCTCTAAATTGTTCCATCATGGATTCACTTCTACATTTATCTCCAGAGTTCAAAATATACATCTTGAGGAGGAAAGAGGGAACCCAGAATTTGTTCTTTTACACCTCTAATAGTTCAGAAAGGATTGCATGGGATTGGATTGCATTGGATGGGATTGGGTTGGATTGTGTTGGATGAGATTGACAGTACACAGCCATTTTAAAATAGTAGGGTTTGTTCTGGAAAAGGAACAAGAACACAGAAGCAGCCATGTCAGCTCTAGTCCAGTTCAGTAATGTCTGACTGATGGATGATGCTGCCAGGTCACAACCCACTAATACCTCACTTGTAACGTGAGAAGAAAATTCTAGGTGCAATCCTGGTCCCTGAGGCTTGATGTCTATGTTATCTACGTATTAATTCAGTATCAGGCCACAGGGCCCAGCACCTGTAATCACCCATCCTACTGGGCACAGTCCTTACAACTATTTTGGCCAGGGCCAACTTGCACTCTCTTAGACAGGTCTAGATTTAGTGTGAGCTGGGAATTATTTCCAACAGGCTTCTTGTCTGACACCACCTCATTATGGAGGCCGAGGGAGTTGCAGGGTGGCTGTGGGCTGTCACACACCCCCACAGCCACCACAGCCCCCATGGCCAAGGAAAAGCCCCACGCACATTTAATTTGCTGGAATGGATGCAGTCACGGTGTTGGGAGCACACCAGGTTACTCGGAATAATTTGCAGATTTGCTGTAATCACCAGTGTAATTAACATCGGTTGCAAACTCCTCTGCATTTTCTGGGTGTTACACACTGAAAAGGGCTGTCACCATCCATCTTCCAGGAGGGAGCAGCGCTTCGATGAGCTGATTGGGCCAGGCACAACAACAGCCATTGTGAAAGACAAGCCATCTGCCAAGCTATTTCTTGGACTTTATGGGAGAAGGTGTTTCTAGAAGACTCTCCACAAAGGAGAGTTTACACAAGGGTTTTTATTTCTTTTTGGACTACCATGCAAGTTTTAATAAAATGTTCCTCCTGTAAACAGCTTTCTGGCTGGGGGTGCAAGAGTCTAGCATATATTAAAAAGAATTTGTCAGTGGAGTTTTTTCACTTCTCCTTGGGTTTGTACTGGAGAACGTTGAAAAACATTTAAGAAGTAACAGCAGAAAAGAAAGAGATGGTCTATTTTGTTCAGCAGCAGAAAGAGCTGCATGAATCCCCCTCCCTGTGCTTCAAGGCTGGACCGGTGCCTCTGTCCAAATTCACCCTGGACCAAAGCTTTCCTTCTGTCTGGACAATTTCAGACATGGAGGGAGAAGGATGAAATCAGCTGGGTCAACAAAGGACCATTACTTGATGAATAAGGCAATAGTGGTTCCAATGTTTAAACTGTTTTAGCTGTCACCTATTCATCAACTGGATGTGTTGGTCAGTCACCAACTGCTGTGTGCTGCCCCTGTGGGCACTTCTTGTCCAGGTGTGAAAGCAGCTCCCTCTGGGATTGCTAATTGGCAAAAGGTTTTCCATGAAATATATCACTGTCCATGACACATAGGGATTTTGAGGAAAGTGTGTCTATTTTAATCTAACTTTCTTGTCTTATTTTGTCTTATATTTGTGAGCTCAGACCCCTTTCACATCTTTAGTGTCACAGCATTTGCTTGTGGTTATTCTTTTTTCTGGAGAAACAAGCTGATGAAAAGAGTCAGACTGAAGTCCCAAAGCTCTCTGTCCTGTGCTAAAATCTTTATGAATGCTAAATTGCCTCTCAGATGTATCACCTTACTGTTTTAGTTGCTAGGAAATACATTTTCATTTAATTTCTAAGAAGAAAAAATAGTTAATGGAGATTAATTGGATGAGACAGAAGCAATTAATTTAAACATCCAAGAATTCAGAGGTCTGTTAGAGCAAGGATGTTAGTTGTAGCTGATAACATTTTGTAAAGTTGCAATTAGGATAAGACAAAATTATTCAAATTCAAAAAGATATTCTTCTTCGATCAGTGGGTAATTTTTTTAATCCATACACAACTGTAAAAAAACTTTTTGATATAACCATTCAGGAGGGATGACGTCCCATCTCTTGTGTATGTGTAGACAGCTATCAACAACCATGTGCACTCTAATCCTTAGTGGGACTCGCTCTTTTTGTCAAACCCAGAACTGCTTTTGCTGCAGCCTCGAGCTTCCTAGGTTTTGCCCAGCAAGCTGCCAAGGGTGGAAAGGTCTCAAAGACTGGGAGGGCTCTGTCTCCACACCTTACCTTTAATAAGGAACATGGTGGGGGAATAATGCTGAGAAATGGACATGCTCCATGTCCTTCCCTACCCACCAAACCTGCTCATGAGGAAGGCCAATGCTTCTGTCTGGGAGGGAGCGGTGCTGCCCATAATGCCTCTCCCTCCAGCACTGTCTTTCTCCAAAGGCGAGTCTTGAGCACAGCAGCACTGTGGTGCTACTTGTGCCTCTTCGTTGATCCTGGTGGGTCTGAGGGGCAAGATGGGTCCTGCCAGTGTGGCCCTCCACAAGGTGTATATGAAGGCCAGTTAATCTGCACTGATTAGCTTGGTTGTGAGTCTGAGGTTAGGGAAACCTCCTGCTGCAAGATATTGTATTCTCATGATGGTATCTCCTTGGGGTGAAGAGGAAGCCATGCACCACTGAGTCTTGTTCCGCTGTCGGTCTGTGAGTGTCTGGGTGAAATGAAACTGCACAGTAACAGCAAACATTAATCTCTTTAATCTATGTCTGTGCTTTGTGGAGTTAACCGGTACATATTGTATTGACTGCCAGAGCATCTCAGCGACAGGAAGAGGGATAAAATCAGTCTCGCTGATGGTAACTTAGCTTGGGATAGCTGGTACATTTATTGCCCCCAGGTGTCTGTGCGTTCCCAGTTCATAGATGTATGACTGCTGAGAAATCAGATCCAGAGCTCCTCAGTTTGGTATTTTAAGAGAAATCATCATTAATTTTGGATGTCTTAGTCCATAAATTTGAATCCTGAGAATTTGTTTCAGAAGAAACTCAGACATCTGTGTAAGTGGAACCAGTAATTTTGACAGCCTTTCCAAGCTGAGCTGTACTTGCTTGGCACTCAGAGCTCTAATAAACTTAAACTGTCCACAGACATCCCACAGACCACTGTAATGGAAGACAGATACTTAAAGGAAAGAAATAGGGATCAGGGCAAAATGCAGAAATCTGAAAGAGGTCAGTGACAGGGAGTGGTGGTGAAGTGCTACTGGGGTAACCACACGTCTCTGGATGGCTGAGTTTAAATCTTGCTTGGGTTTCATCACAGGGTCTATTTGTTTGTGTCACAAAATAGCTGACAAATGCTGCCTAGTAAAGATCCAGAGTTGGAGTAATATGAGATTTGTAAGCTAAAAGTCCTGAGCACTGGCAAACCTCCATGGACACCCTCCTTGATGCCTACCTGGCACTTGCTAGTATTGGTACAGCAAAGGGCCCATCGCTGTGCCTCCCTGTCAACCCAAGGAAAATGAATGGGGACTGGAATTAAATTCATGTATTATATGAACCAGTGGAAAATCTGAATCAGCCCAAACATAGAACTGGAGAAGGCAGTTTAGCTCTGCAAGCATAGCTCATGTTTCAAGATAACTGTCAAGGTCTGGCAGTAATTTGTTCCTCCAATATTGGACAAAGGAGCCCTCGGTTGCTGGGTCTGAAAAGTTTGACAAAATGTTGATCTGGTGTCAAGGAGCAAGGCAGATTCCTCTCCTAACTGCATGAGTTTGTTGATAGGAATGATTTGCTCTCTGTCACCTTTGAATGCTAATTTTTCACCTTATTGTATGCATATTCAGTTCTTCTGGTTCTGAGAAGGTACAAACTTCATATGAAAAAGGGGAGGGAAAGTGGTGGGGAAGGAAGTCTCTTCAGCAACTTGCGTCTCCCACACATGGTCAGAAACTACTTGCTGTACTGCACTGGGCACTGTGAATTCCCATTGTTGCGTTGTGGAAGCAGGAATTGGGGGTTCACAGTTCTCTCCCTTGGCCTCAACTTCAGATGGAACCAGTCTGTTCTTAGGTCATGGGGAACTAATTGATGTCCAGGGCAATGACATGTGTAGGCTGTTTATTTCTAGAGGGCAGTAGGTAGAAAAGCTTATTGTGCATTAAGAACCTTTGACCTTCCAGATTTTTTAACATATATTCACTTTTTTTTTTGCAGGTGCATGTATATGATTTTAAGAGTAAGTAAATGAATTTGCAAAACTCAAAAATATACTTTCATTTGTGATCTAAAAGGAAATACTTAATGTAAAATGTGGTAATTTTATATTTCTTCACAAGTAGAAGACATTATATATTTTCTGTTAAAAAAGTAGAAAAAAGTAATGCAAAACCCCAAGATTTCAGCATGCTGCTTACTTTATAAGCAATGCAATATTGGTAGTCCAACCACACCCTCCACAGCAAGCACCCACATTTCTCTTTTAAAGAAAGGGACATTGTTTTCCTCTGGGTTTTACGAAGAGTGCAAGAAGGGCAGATATTCACTGATTTCCCATGCCTACCTTCATACTCAGATTATTTACTGATAACTCCCTTAAGATTTGGTTGAGAGTAGAGATCACTTCAAATGTTCAAATGCTTTCCCAGAATTTAGGCCCAGGTGTGGCTGGAAGTCTCAGTGCAGTAGTACGCCCTGAAGGCTTTCTTGCCCATCTCCTTGGAGGTTAAGTTTGGCAGCATACACCAAGAACAGCCTTGGCATTCATGTCCTTGGCATTACTGATTGCAGCCCTAGCTTAAAACCAGAACTGAAATACTGTGGGAATATAAAAGGTCAGTAAGACTTTTTTGCTCCCTGCTGGGTGAGAAGATGCTGTCTCCCAGTTTGCATAGCCCAGGAGTCTCCTCTGCGGTCTGAAGCGGGGTTGGAGCAGTTTGGAGGCGCCTGTGTTCTTTGAAAAGCCCTCTAAACACTTCAAGCTGCACCATGGTAAAGTGGGTGGTCAACTTCATGCCTCTCTCCATAGGTCAACAAAGAAACTGTAAACTTCCAAAATTGCTGAGAAAGGATGGGCTCGTGGCAAAGGCAGTGTCCTCTGGTGTGGCAGCTTTGAATTTTCTACTCTTTTAACAGGGACTTCATCTAAAACCACAGATAATTGCCTATGTAATTTACCATCGGTAATTAATTTCTATAAATTTTCTGGGCTTTAGTAGCCCAGATGCAAAATAGGAAATATAGTACTGCTTTTCTTCTGGCCTTTGTCTATTTTGCCGATTTAAATTGAAAGCCTTCAGAGCTGGGACCATTTTTGTTATTTGTGTGTACATGGACTCTCATAAAGGGCTTACAGTCTCAGCTGGGATGCAGTGGCATTGCTCCACCACAAATATTTACCAATTATTTACAGTAATTATTCCTTCATGAAGATGCACTGAAACATGGCAAGGACTATTCTGGGAAAGAAAAGCTTGCTATCAGTTGACTGAATTGTTTGTACTGGCCTGAGTAACAGTGCAAAGTGGAATTATTTTGCTTCACACAATTGCTCTTGCAACTAAGGAAACTTAGAACAGCTACTGACTTGTTAATTTGTTTGATAGTTAAATTTTCTGGAAGCAACAAAGAAAATAAGTTTGGGGAAACTAGAAGATCAAACTGGGCACATTAATTATTTCTTTCTCTTTCCTTTATAGCTGAGATATCCTGCATGCCTCAGCAAATTATTGTTGAAACATTTGAAGTATTAACATAAAAAACTTTAATTGAAAATATATCTCCCAAGAATTTAAGTTCTTCAGCTGTGGGCTCAGACTTCCAAGATTTTCATACATATTGCTGAGGGCTAGTGCACTGGGACATATAATCTTCTGCAGTGGATGATGCAAGTAATTCCTTTTAATAAAAATTACCCAGTTGTCAAAGTCCCCTCCCTACTGGGCTTGGTAAAGCACCAAAGCAGATACATTCTTGCCCCAAAGAATGTTCTTTTTATTAGCGTGAAATACGTGGAGAGAGAGGAAGAGATGCCAAATCTGAGCAGAGCAATGAGGATAATGTTTTAAGAGAATCCTCACAGTTTGGCTCCATTATCTAACCTTTTCCAGGTTTTGTTTATTCTTTACTCTTGGATTTTCTTAGAGAAGTGGGGCTTATGATGTTGTACCAGCTTTCCTTCAGTATGTCTGCCTACAATACCTCAAAGATACCATGTTTCTGAAAATTTTGGGAGAACCGAGAAAGTCTGAGAAGAACAGAGACCTGTTTTTTGTCCCCATAAAGAGAAAGGCAGGAACAAGAGAATCTCAGCACATAGCTGTTGGGAAATTTAGCATAGAAACATGTCTCCGAAAACCTGTGCATGGGTTTTTCAGAAGAGCTCAGCAATACATCTGGACATGGAAATAAAAACGAAAACGTATATTTTTCAGTTATTAAAAACTCACTGGCCTATTTTTTTCTTATTTTATTTTGTTTAAGCTCATAAAAAGCTTGGATTCAATTTGGAGTGAAATTTTAAGGGCTGAGCTTTGAAACTTTCAACAGGGTTCCAGGAACTGTTGGGTTCAAACACTGTTGAAAACCCAACTGTTTCAGATGCTCAAATAGGCGCTGATCTGCTCTGAAAAGTCATTAAGATGACCAGATGTCCCCATTCGTCTGGAATGTAGGTCCTCATCCTGGCAGCCCAAAGACTTACTTGAAAAGCTGTTCTAAAGCAGATTTTCCCCATTTTCTTCCTCTATTCCTTAGGAGAAGAGCAAGCGATAGGCATCAGTTCCCAACTGGACATAACTGAAATGATCTTCACCATAAAATTTGGTTCCGGAAATATTTTCACAATGGGACCTTTGATCTCACACAGAGGTCTGTCCCTTGAGATGTAATCAAGGCTGAAGCCATGCCCTAGATGTCCCAATGCTGTTTTTCTCTCTAATCTTTGTACTTCAGATGAATATTTTGTAATATTTGAAAAGATACCAGAAAGAGCAGTTGTCAGCCATCAAATGATGTTTTTTCTAATGAAGTTCCTCAGGAATCAATACTAGCCATGCATCTAGCCAAAAATTTTATCAGAGTTCTGGAAGTAAACCACAAATAAAATTTAGAAGATTTGTGAAGTACTACTGATGAAAGCAGGTCATCCACATTCAGTAATGTGAAGTACTTGGTGACTACTTTCTGTAGTCACTAAGTAGGGTGTAGGGTCACTCAAGGGCTAAGTAGGGTGTAGGGTCACTCAAAAAAAATGTTTTCTGCTAGGAAATTCAAAGCTTTATTGTTAGAAATAAGAAATTTAGACCATTACCTCTATAAAGAAGTAGGAGCTGTGAAAACATTGTGGAAACCATCAAACAGCTATTAAGGTACAACATTGTGATGAAGGTGGCTAATGCAATTACTGAACATAAGATGGGAAATGGAAGAATGAGGAGGTGTTTTTTGTTTTGCATGTGGCATTATTGAGACTAATATGGGAAGGCTGCATCGTCTGGGCGGTATTCTTAGAGAATCTGCAAAACTGGAAAGCTCCAGAAAGGAGTGTGAGGAGGGGACAAGGGGCTCCACTCACCAGCTTCAGCAAGGGGCATTTTGGCTAGTCCTAAGAAAATGGTTTTTTACAGTGGTGGTGATCAAATCATGGTATGGGCTTGCCCAGAGAGGTGGTGGGGTGTCTGTCCTTTGAGATATTCAAACCTCAGCTGGACACAGCCCTAAGGACTCTGCTCTCCCTTTGAAGGCCACCCTGGCTTAAGCAGGGGCTGGAAAGGGGCCCTATGGGGCCCTTTCCAGTCACAACTCTTCTGTGACGCTATGGTTTATAGCTTGCAAAAATGTTTTACACTGAGATAGAGAAAGGGTTTTGGACACAGTATTTAACCAAGTTGTCTTAATAGTCAAGTGGGCATATCTTCAGTTGGAAAATACCTGATGTCAAAGATGGGATTTGGTAGTATTCAGTTTTAACTTAAAGCACCCAAATTTAGGCGTCCACAGCAGTGTCTACATACAAGTTTGCTATCACCAGTCATCAACAATGGTAACAGAGGAGGTCTAGAAATATAGGTCAAATATAGATGTCTGCTTGCAAGTGTTTAAAGTTTGCTGGGGTTAAATTCTACCCTAATATGCTCCTCAATCTGGTAGAGACTTCAAAAGAGTTGTTGTGTGGAAGCTGAAGCCAGTTAAAGAGGAAATAAGGAACATGTTTTTAACAGGAAGGACTATTACCCCTTGCGGTCAATTCACCATGTCTTATATCCTCAAAACTGGACTGTTTTAGGAAAGAAATACATAAAACGTTAAGTTAATCAAATATTCTTGTTTGATAACAAGAATCAATGCTCAGAGGAGACAGTCTCATGGTTCCCTTTAGTCTGAACTTCTACATATCCAAGAATGAAAACCTTAGTCACTGTTGTCTTATACAATCAGAAGCATTAGGTTTTTGCAGCCAGCTCCAGCTCCTGTGTTGATGTGAGCTAGTCTATGTTTAGCCAAACTACATCAATTAAAGACCTCCACTAGAAGATGAACTAAATGAAATGGTCCCCTGCCTGCTCCACCTTGATGCAATTTGCCTGCTGTCTGGCAAAAGAGGCTGCGACACATTTATGCTGGGTGGGAAATTTCATTCCAGTAGCCAAATTGATGAATGTAGATAAGACTTGTCTGTTTTACCAATTAACAGATATCTTGGATGTGGTGATTTGAAAGGTAAAAACATGTGGATTTCTTCCTAAGAAAGCACAATTATCTGATCTGGTAAATGATATTAACATCTTGGGTACGATATTCAAACTTGTGACCAGACTATCCTTGCCTACCATGTCCCCCCTGAAACACGGATTACAAACTCTTTAGAGCAGGGACCATCCTTCTTAGTGTTAGGCCCGCTTGCAGAATGGTGCAGGGTACAAATTCATTGACTTTAAATGGTGAAACAGCCTTGACCACATGCTTTTTAGTCCAGTATTCTGACTCCGTCAGCGGCCAAAACCTAGCTTCCTGGGAAGATGTACATTTTGTAATGTGCCCCACATAGGAAGGCATAAATTCTGTAAGTTTAACTTTTAATTCTATAAATTAAACTTGTGGCAGAGTCTCTTTTTATTCCCAGTAATTTTGTAGGTGCCTTATGTCCTAGAGCATGATAACTGCTATCCCTTAAAAAAAATAAATCTGTCTAATATAGATATGGATATTCTCATTAGTTCAATACAGGTCTAATCTTATTATATTTTAAAAAGTCTAATAAATTATTTTCCTCCTTAACAAATTCTGCTGACAAATTCCCCAGTTTATTTATGGTAAAGTACTTCTTATATCAATACAAATGCAATGCCTTTCAGTGACATTAGAATGCACCCTAAATTTGGTCTTGAAGGGAGTCCTGCTTTCCCTTCTCTTTTTCCTTCATTTTTTTTTCTGCATTGAATATCTGCCAATATTCTGTCAAATGGTAGGATTTAGGCATGATACACATCTTCAATAAAGTTCAGGGGTTGGTGCTGTGCGACATCAGGGTCGAATCTGATTTAATCCTTCCTGTCTCATGCAGGTATGGATGTTTGTAACACCCAGCTCTCACAGGACACTTTTTATCAGCAGACCTTGGAGCACTTTACAAATGATTTTTCTGTCATCTCCTCTGTTTCTCTTTTATAGAAATTGAAATGCAGAGAAGCAAAGTGACAGAGTTTTCTAGGGGCAGACATGGGATTAGTGCCCGCACTCCCTCGACACCTCTGCCCCGAGCTGCCCACCTGACTTTTCTGCCTCCAGCCCTCTCTAAGCAATACCATATATATTGCAGCAGCTTTCAGCCCAGCCATTATTAGATCATTATTTCCATTTTTTTAAAATGAGAGGATCTCAATTGCCCATTGCAGATCAGTGCTGGATCCTAAATATTGTCCCTCTGCAAAATGGGTGACATCCCTGTTGCGTCGAAAGGATAGATTTCTCTGAATCCAAAAGCTCCATTTGGGTGAGCTGGAAGGAAGGCAGGTCCTGGTACAAGTGTCAAAGCTCTGATCTAAAGCATCTGGTAGCTCATAATTATGGGGAATACCCCCGTTTAATTCCGGCTATGTAGGGGTATGGGATGTTAGAGACCAGTGAAGGTGAGAAGGGTTATATTTAAGGGACAGAGCGTAAGGTTTGGACTCAAACTGTGCTTGGCTTTCTTTCCAGTTCTGCTTTCAACTTTTAGTGTAAATGTGAACCAGCCTTTTAACCTTCCTATAACAGTATTTTCACATTGAAGAAATATGAATAATATTTCCAAAGTTTTAAGAAGCTCTTTGAAATCCTTCGCTTGTAAGGCATCAGAGGTCAGTAACTGTGTTTGTTGTTTGGTTGTATTTTTCCACAATGATCCATAGAGAAGCAGTAGGTAATACAAGGCACTTAATTCTCATAAATATGTAGCTTGTAAATATCTATAACCAAGTAATAAAAGAAAGATTCATATTTATTGAAGACCATAGGAAAAATGGAACATGCTGCTGTTTTATATTTGGTGCACTTTGTTTGAAAGAAATGTAGTGGTTTAATTTGCGTGCATGAAGTATGCCTGACATTTTCTCTTCGTTTTAAACTGTAGGATCTAAAAGAACGATATTGCTCTTTCTGCTGTTTTTGAGACTTCATTTTCCCTATTTTAGATGTGATGAACTAGGAAACACTATTTGCTATTTGCTAGAACCATTTTGTTTAGCTGCTCTTGTAAAACTCCTACCACAATTCACAGGTTTTGTCTATTACGGAAATGTCATTAAAGTCTGTGAGGTTTAAAATGCATCTGTACTTAAGAAGAAAAAGAAATACCATATAATAACAAATACAACAACAAAGGACAAAATGGACATGGTAGAAGTACATTACATACTCTTTGCAGTAATGTGCCATAGAGTTATGGCTTAATTTCCTGAGGATGAGCTGAAGTTCAACATTTTGAAGATAACATTGCTTTCTTTGATTTTTTCAAAGTAAAACCTTAAAAAAAGTACCCAGAAGGCTTACCAAAGATTGACTTGAAGACTAGATATCTATAAAATTCGTTTTGCATTGTAGTCAGTGAACCAAGACAAGACTGAGAAAAACAAGCCCAAGACCTGTACGCAAAGTGTGTACAAAGTGTGTTTAGCTTCAGTGACTACTGGGACTCTGAACCACTGTCATCCCATTAATTGTTAACTTGAGTAAATACACTTCATGCTACTTCAAAAATTAAAAATTTAAAATGCTTATAGTGTCCTCTTGGACCTGCCCTAAATATTAAAATTCATAGCTGGTGTGTAGTGATGTATAGTAGGATCCTTCAGGATAGTTCAAGCCATGACTGAAGGACTGTCTGGTTTGCTTTGGAGGTTGTGCACTTCAAGATCACTTCGAAAGTCCCTTGACTGAGAGCAACACTTGTGTTGTAGCGTGCATGATGCCACATATGGACAGTCTGTTCTCAGTGCCGTCACTTCAAGCTTCGCACTGATTTGGATGAATGTAGGAACGGGGTCCTCAATAAGCTCATATAATACTTTGAGGAGCAAATATTTTTGAATTAGTGCTTCATGGGTGTTCTTCTGCAAAACATACAAGTGCATTTGGTTGTTATTTGCATGAAGTAAAAGTGAAAATGAAGGTATTCTTTAAGAGTCTATCTTGTTTTCTCTCCTGGGTCAACTAGAAATTTCTCGCTAGGACTGGAGTGATAACCTGTACCTCTGTGCCCAGATCTATGGGACAAATGCCTAATGTATGGAAGGAGATGCTAATATATGGCCAGGGGTATTGTCTTGGAAGCAAGAAACGACTTGCAGTGGTGGAAAAGCATATCATCCTGTTCTGAACCATTTCAACATAAAACTTTCCATTCTTGAACTATATAGAAATTTCATATGCAGTAGTTTTTACAGCAAGTACACTGCAAGGAGAATGATAGATTCATCTCATGGTACCTTGTCAAAAGTTAAGAACTCCATAAAGGCATAATTAAGTGAAAAAATGACATTTCAATTTATATGTGCTGGGTGTCAGGGCACAGCATATTCTAACTGGTCCCCTCTAGTTTTAAAATCTGGAGTCTAGCCACTCGAAGAAGCAATTATGGTTTAGAAACTGTATAGCATTCAATTTTTCTAGGTCCGTCCAGAATACCTAGGGAGCTTCTTGATACGTGTATGAATCCTCTTGTGTGTCTTCTTGACATAGGCAGTGGGATCAAGTTTGCAGATGACGCCAAACTGAGTGGTGCAGTTGATACTCTAGAAGGAAGTAATGCCATCCAGAGAGACCTGGAGACGCCAGAGAAGTGGGCCTGTGTGAGCCTCATGAGGTTCAACAAGGCCAAGTGCAGGGTCCTGCACCTGGGTCAGGGGAACCCCCGGTATCAATACAGGCTGGGGGATGAAGGGATTGAGAGCAGCCGTGCCGAGGACTTGGGGGTATTGGTAGATGAAAAGCTGGACATGAGCCAACAATGTGCACTCACAGTGCAGAAGGCCAAGTGTATCCTGGACTGCATCAAAAGAAATGTGGCCAAAAGAAATTCTGCCTCTCTACACTGCACTGGTGAGACCCCACCTGGAGTACTGCATCCAGCTCTGGAGTCCTCAGCACAGGAAAGGCATGGACCTGTTGGAGCAGGTCCAGAGGAGGGCCGCAAAAATTATCAGAGGACTGGAGCACCTCTCCTGTGAAGAAAGGCTGGGAGAGTTGGGATTGTTCAGCCTGGAGAAGAGAAGGCTCCAGGGGGATCTTGTTGTGGCCTTTCAGTACTTAAAGGGGGGCTACAGGAAAGATGGGGACAAACTTTTTAGCAGGGCCTGTTGCATAGGACAAAGGGTAATGGCTTTAAACTAAAAGAGGGAAGATTTAGACTAGATATAAGGAAGAAATTTTTTACAATGAGGGTGGTGAAACACTGGCACAGGTTGCCCAGAGAAGTGGATGCTCCATCCCTGGAAGTGTTCAAGTTCAGGTTGGACGGGGCTCTGAGCAACCTGATCTAGTTGAAGATACCCCTGCTCACTGGAGGGGGGTGGACTAGATGACCTTTAAAGTTTCCTTCCAATCCAAACTAGTCTACGATTCTATGATTCTTCACCATTGCTCAGTCTCCATCTACAAGCTTCTTTAGAGGAAACTTTCTTGTAATCAGTAATGAAACAGTTAATAATTATTGCATGTTATTTGTTATGTAAGTTTTTCCTTTGCTTTCTTTTATTTTGGTATAGCAAATACTGTTCTACTAGGAGATACAATGTGACTGTCAACAATGTTTTTTTTTCCATTTCTAACTTTATTAGTATTGATTTACTAATTGTATATTGAATTTGGTCCTGTGAATTTACTACCATGGTGATTCTTGTTCCTTCTTGTTAGGAACTGTATTTCTTTCTTAATTCAACAGCTGAAAAAGTATTCTGATTGAAACCAGTAAGTGAAAAAGAAATATATATGGTACTGAGAAATATTTAAAACCACAAGTATTTGGAACAAAACAATGGAAGAACAATATGAATATACCACAGAAGCCCAATTTTTAAAGTTTTTAATTGTATTTTATTATGAAGACTCAATAATCCTCAGTGTATATTTGTGAAATGGTCTTCCTGGTCAGGCAGAGGAGCATATGTGCGGAATAATTTTGCTGGCAGCCCAGTTGGCCTGCCTTAGGTAGCCAGTTGTTTTAAATTACTGCACAACATCTCTCTAAATAAAAAAAAAAAAAAAGGCCTCAACAGCTCAGGTTATCTCATCTTCACCCCTGAAAATGGCCAGAGCTCACTGTTAGAGGCAAAACCCACAACACCAACAGCTCTGCAGCAGCCTGTGCACGCAAAGTGTCTAGCTGGACTGTGCTTTGGGGCTTGAGATTGTCCTAATGATGTCTTCTCCCTAGTGTGATTATGGATGCTTCTTTTCCCTTCAGTATGTAATAATTTTTATTTCAGTTATATAACATTTGTATGAGAAAATAAGAAGCTTCCTTAGCCTTGAGAATTTTTTCAATGTTACATTTCTCTACTGTCCAGTTAGATAGTGCTGTATATGCAGTGGTCCAGTTTCCACCTGCTACTGGGGAAGGTGGAAGAAGAGAAAACATTAAAAACTGAGACATTATGAAAAATGTGAATTCTTGGGGGTTTATTCTTTAATTTGAGTGAACATTCACTTTTGTTATTTTATGGCGAGCATGGAATAAATTTGTATTCTTATTAAACAGAAACCTAAATCTAGGGTGAAATTGAAACAAACACATTCACAAGGAGCCTGTTTGGGCCCGATCTTTTTAGAGTGAGGAGAGAAATGCATGCCGACTTCAACAGGCATTATGCAGGCTTTAAATATTTATGACGTTGAATTCTAACCCTGATTTGTTTGCGATCCTTAATGTGGAACACTCCCAAGGATTCTTAGATATATGCTGTTATTTTTAATGTTTGCCCAGTTTTTCTAAAAAATATTTTCAACTATATCTCACGATTTCCCTATTCAGTTTTCTTTAATTCATAATCTGTCTTGGAGGAATATTAAAGGGACTAGACAGTGATTAGGATTTCACTGTGGGCTCCAAAACTCAAAAAGATGATTTTTATTTCCCAGGAGACTTGCAGCCCAAGTAGGAAGACCTAAAAGCATGTGATAGTGTTCTATGAAATTTCCGTGTTTTTGGATTGTAATCCTGTAAGAATCACACATTTAATTACTGCTGACCACTAGCATTAGCCTAATTGCATTCTGGAACCAAATGAGTTTCCCTTCTCCTCTGTAGGACATGTAAATGACCTGCCTGAACAATTCTTGATTGTATTCTGCCCCACCAGATTACCTGGAGAAGTAACTATTCTACAAGTCACTTTAATGTCAAGTGATTTTCTGATTTCTTCTCACACATCAAAACACCAGGTTTTGATCCAGACCCCAGACCAGAACTGGGATCTTAAATTTACTCACTATCTGCCCTGGATGCCAAAGTTCCCTGAGGGCCATGAAATGTTTTTGCCAGTCTTGATGATTGCTCACCAGCTTTTTTAGATAGAATTGGTTATGAATCTCATGCTCCCAGGAGAGTAGGTCTTTATACTGCCCAGATGTGATTTGTTCTCTTGTCCATGCAGACCACTTGTTTTTCCCAGTAGCTTCAGGAGACACAAACCAAAAGTGTCATCATAATAAGCTATGGTTGCACCTGTATGAAGTCCAAGTTTGTTAGAAATTGCAGGCTGTCTTCAAACCAGGACACAGGCCAAATTTCAAAGGTCCTCAACACGATGAGACTGAGTGAAATCCAAAAGTATCACAAAAATGGTAACAAAAGTGATAACAGGAAGCTATTTCAACTAATGCTGTAATTTCTGGTACGGAGAAATGCTCTTTTTTTTTCTCATCTCTGTCATCTTTTAGAATAGCTAATCAGGAGATGGAAGAAGGATGTACACACAGCCTAGTTTCAAATGTTTAGCTCTCTAATATCCTTGTCCCAGCAATACTAGGCATTTTTCTGCTTTCTGTACAACATTTTTTTGAGCTCAAATCATAAAGAAGTAGCAATTAGGCTTCACTATTGAATTTTCTCTTCTCCTACTCTTGGGCACAAGCACAGAGTATGCAAAACAGAGAATGAAAAGCAGGAATTGTCTTGCTACTAATGGAGCGGGCAGGTGGTAACCCCACTTCCAGTTCCTAATGTGCATGGGTGATGGAGAAAGGCTGTAATCATCCAAGTCAGAATAAAGTGCCTTCGCACAAACCGATCTCTGAATGGTGCAAAGCGATGGTTGCCTGGCAATCTTTTTAAGCTTTTGATACTGCTAATTTGCTATGTGTTTTTTCACACAGCACCATTCTTAGATAATTACTGTAGCTGGTGCCACAGAAAGAAATCTTTAAATTGTATATATTAGATGGTTTTGCTGATGAGATTGCCTGCTAGCAATCTTCTTATTGTCCTGTGATGATTCCAAGTGATTGTTTCAGACCGTGAACATGATCTGGAATCCTGGGAGTTATTGGATCAGAGTTCTGATTTTGGCAACAGCAAAACATATTGCAAAACATTATGTGAATGGCAAAAATCCACTCTGTTCCCATATCACTGGCTATTCAGTGGAGAAATGACAAGAAACTATGCTTACCTCAAGCGGATGCTGTTAGACTGTATTACTGTAAAGGATGGTAAAAGTTCCTGCAGGCAAGCTGTGAGGATACGCAGATGGTTATCTGAACAATTTACTAGTTTTCTTACAGAAGATACTGAGAGCCTTGCTTTAGTAGATAATTGTCACCTGAGCTACTCTTGCTTTGAATTTCCTCACCTGCCAAATGCTGCTATGGCTGGCACACATACTTTTTTAATGAACTTCATTTTTCACATTTTCTGTCTTGCCATATGCTTCCATCTCATTTTCCTTTCTGTTTTGTCACCCAGATCTCACCTCCTCATCTCCCCTTTTTTCCTTTTCTCACACCTTTGTTTTTTCTCCTTGTCTTTCCCTCCTTTATATTGTTTTCTTTCTCGTTTCCTTCACGTTATTTTGTCCTCTCTTCCTTTCTTGTCTTTCACCTTCCCTCTTCTTTCTACCACTATATTTTCTCCTTCTTCTTCCTTTCTGCTCAGTATGTTAATAAAACATTTGACCATTTAAATATTTTCTGTCTCTGCTCTTCAGGCTTTTGAATTATTGCTGTAGTTCTACCAAAACTTAATTACCACATCAAAGAGGAGCTGTCCTCATTTAGGCAGGATTTCAGCCTTTCCGGATTTTTTTTAACGTTTGACCTAATTAGAAGGCCCATTTAAAATGATATTTCTACAGAAGCAGAAGGAAATCATACAAGTTGTTGCCAGGATATTGAACATGTCTTACACAGAATTTGAGAAGTATGAAAATGTCAGAAATTTTATTGAAAACATGTCTTTTATAAAAAACTTACAAGTGAGTTGTAGGTGTTGAAATGATACTGATGGTTAGATATAATAACATCCCGCTTTTATGATAAGAACCCATACTTTCTCTAACGGGTAAATATGATAATTTTAATGTAATAAGCAGTAATCATGTGTCAAGACCTGTAATCACTACACTTTATGACAGCAAGCATTATTTTATGATCTACTTGCAGCAAAAACACTTTTTTCCATCACATAGTTTTTATGGCCTCCTTGTTCCTAACGAGGTACATTCATTTTCTGCAGAGTCCACACAAGAACTGTATATAATAAACTGGTGAGTGCTATGATTTCCCTTCTGTAAGTATAAGTTGTTACGTTCTCCAGCTATTAAGTCTTTGTATGTAAGCTTATGCTATAACCGCTTGTTATTTTAACTCTGGGTTTAAGCAGTGTGACCAGTACATAATCAATACTTCAGGTCCCATCCAGCACCATTTCTGAGATGGTGAGTCTGCAGTTATTAAATCTTTGTTAAAATTAAGATTGGCAGTAAAGTGAAACATTTTAACAAGCACTCCTATTAATCAGCAGAATAATTCACTTAGGAAAATGGCAAATTCAAAACCACATGGGAATTGTAATGAAGATTACACGTCCTTCTGCACACAATACTCAGACTGACAGTCATAATTGTTATCACAAAATAAAATTTCTTCTTCTGCAGGAAACCCTCTGGTGTGTGTTGTATAAGAGACCAGCACGTTGGGGTCTCCCTGACCTTAAAAACTCAGGCAGCAACTTCGGCTAGCTTAATTCTGTTGACTTGGATGGAGTTAAATGAGCAGAGATATTACTGCATCCAGTTTCCTTAATCCCTAGGAACATGCGGATGCCTCAAAGGTATGTCTTAAAACTCTACAGCATGTCTTTAGTGTATAAATAAGACAGGCTGCTGTGAGAGTGAAGTACCTTACGTGCTCTCTTCTTCTGCAGCTGAGCTCCACAGGGCAGTAAGGATCCTGGCTTGCATATTTGCAAGTCTCTGAGATAATGACTTATAAAGCTGATATTTTTCAGACATTTTTAGTCTCTGCTTAGGGTTCATTTGATGTTGCTATGAGAAAAAGACAAAAAGAAAGACATTTCCTTTTTTTTTTTTTTTGTGAACGATTCTATAGCTGGAATGGCTGGGAGCCAAAGGTTGAATGTGGGAGAAAATTAGAACCAACTGAATAACGTTGCAACTCTGCGAACACTAACTTTGAGCAGGCTACATTAGGGTGTGTTGTCCATCACACTTTCTACATGTACAATAACTGTTCAATAAAGAATGCCCTAAGAAGGTCATATTCAGAAGAAAGGCAGCCTGTGCTGTCTATGGGTTCATAGCTAATTTATCTGCATGGCAAACATGTACTTTGGAGGGAGATTATGAAGTTACAATGCATATTACTTTCACTGGTCACAGTAGGATCCCTGCGTCTTCCAATGTGCCAGATCAATAAATCAGAGATTGAATAAGCCTCATTGAATATGTTTCTTGGCTCTGGTTCATTTTCTCATGAAGTCCTCAGGCATCTGTTTACTGCCTCCAACTCAAGGGGGAGCAGACCGCTAACATGAAACACAGCACTTTGATGCCAAGTACCCTGAAGCCAAATGGCTCTGGATTATGTATGGTATTCACAAGCAGAATACTGATTTCTTGAATGGTAAAACCTGGCAGAAACGGGTCTTCATTTGACTGGAGCCTGCAGGTATAACAATAATTTAAGTGTGCAATAATTTATTTCAAGATGCCATTCAAAGTCTGGTGGAACTTACCGTATAAATTTGATTCTTTTCAGTGTTTCCTAGCTCTTTCTCCATGTGATGGCTGATGCAATGTGTTTTCTGACGAAGGAAATGACTCCAGAAGTGAGTTCTTCTTGGTGGTCCTATGTTTTATCTGTGATCACTGAGCTTGCTTCACATCTTTCAGGATGAGAAGCAGTTAAGTTCCGGTTGTTATAATAAAGCAACCACTACTGACTAGTGGCTGTAGCTGTCTGTCCTGAGGTTGGAAGATTTTTGTTGTATTTTGGCATATAAATTATCAGTGTTTCCTCTCTTATTAGCCCCTTAGCACAAATAAGTGATACTTAAACATATTCCCTTGTGACTAGCAACTTTCTGAGCATCCCATATGGCAGCAGGAGCCCTAACAGAAAAAAAAGCACATAAGCAGCAAAAATCCCATAAATTCTGTAAAACCACCCTCCTCTTTTACTATATAAGATGTATATTAGTAAAGGCAGTCCCTTTGCTGGATAGTAGAGTGGCAGATTTTCCAAGAAATACGGAGCACGACTAAATATCATTCATTAAATACCATTAAAATAAATAGGTTTTTTTGGTATCATTTTGTGCAGTAGCAGATTAGCTGTGGGAAGCAACTTATGCAAGAAATTGTACGGCATATTATGGGAGCCATTAAAGTAAATGGTGCTACTATCCCATTAATTTAAATGGGAAATTAGGATTGTGATAAACCCTTAAGAGACTTTGCTTGCAGCAAACACACAGGGACACTTCTTTTAGAAGCTAAGAATCTTGGACTGTTCCAAACAAAATAAAATTTGGGAGACTAATGGTCATATACTGAGTACCTTCATTTTCCATTGGCTCACAATCAGCTGGAGGTGCTCAGCATCCCTCAGTGAACATTAAGTGACTGTAAAAATGAGACCTTGTGTTCCAGAGATATGTTTGGGACACAAGTCTTTTCAGAGATGAGTCAAGCTATTCATGGAGGTTTCCAGGAATGAGCAATTTTTGACAGTGTGATAATCCTGGTTGCAGAGGCAGAGTTGTTCGCTCTTTGGATTTTAACAAGTGCCAGTTGAGCAAAGTGGTTTGTGACTTCCCCAGAAAAGCTCACTTTGAAAGTTACTGTCTTAAAGTATCGCCTGTCTCCCTGGGTGGTAAGCTTATTAGCCAGTATGAAAAAAATAGATCTTTCAGTGCTGTGCGAGTAGACTCTAGGAACAGACAGTGGATATAACACCACAACAGGCATATTTCTTAGACAGACAGGGCAGAATTCGTCATGCTGAATTAAATCCTGAGTTTCTCCATATTAAATATGAGACAATGCAATAGTATTTAAATAATTAATGCAACTGAATGCATTTTACAATAATATTTCCACTAGTTCTTGATTATTTGTAGTACAGTAGCATCCATACTCTAGAACTTTACTGTGCTAGATACTGTGCAAACGTGAGAAAAATATTGTTCCTTTCATATATGCATTTTTTTTTACTGTTTGAACAGGAAAACAGATTGCTTAGAGAGCAAGTGGACTCTGCTTCCTTGGAAATATTCAAAACTCAACTGGACGGGTCACTGTGCAACCTGCTCCCGCTTTGAAGCTTTGAGCAGTGGGCCCACAGGTCTCTTCCAACCGAAATATTGCATGATTCTACTCTATACTCTGTTACAGATAATTATATACTTTTATTATAATCTAAAGGGCATATGAAAATATACTTACGGTGTATTTTGTTGCAGAGAAGGTGTTTGGGGTATGCAGGAAAAAAAGAATAATCATGGTCAGAACTCATTTTTCTATTTACCCAACAATCCTTATCATATTCCTCGACTACTCTCACAAACTCAGTTCTAGTCAGGCTGCACTAACTTCTACAGAATAAACTTCTTAAGCTGCAAAAATTAGAGACAGCCAGCCCAAAAAAAAATCCTCACAACCATCTCTCAGCTGCAGATGGAACTTTTTCCTATTTGTGGCTTAAACATGGGAATAAACTCTTTGTTTTGCCATGTTTAGGGATTTTTTTTTCAGTGACGCTTGTTTATCATATGACTTTCCAGTGAAATAAAATCAGGTTGAAGAGAAATGTCCCCCTGACCTCAGGTATGAAGAGGTTCCCCTACTGTGAGGCTGTGCCATGTCCCACAGATGCTTTCTCTGTGTGTTTGCACTAGTTGGGAGGATCTGCTCTATTTGCATCCCCTTCACAAGATCAGGGAGGCAAGACCACAGAAACATCAGATGATTAGGAATGCTCCTGGATTTGAAATTCTTCCATCTCTCAGATATGATACCAACAGTACTAGTTCTGGTTCTGTACCTGGCAGGTATTTGGTGCTGAATATAGCCAAGAAGATGCTGTACAATGCACGGAGACATTTGCACTCTAAATATCTTTAGGACCATCAGGCTAGTTTTGTGTTAGTGCCAGAAATCTGTTTTTCTGGACTGTTGAGGAAGAAACAGAAAGTAGGAATGGTGTGTGAGAAAAGTCATGAAAACCCTTCCACCACTTCTCAAACCAACTATGGTTGAGAGGGAGGTGGGAGGTGTCCCTGCCTATGGCAGGGGGGTTGGAACTCGATGATCTTCAAGGTCCCTTCCAACCTAAACCATTCTATGATTCTCTGAACTGTTTTGTTTTAGATTGCCAAAACACTCTTTTGCCATTATTTTCCTCCATTGCTTTGGGGAATAGAAAACCAACTTTCTAATGCCAACTACAGTTTTCCTTGACTCTGTTCCAAGTTGAGAAAAACTCTGCAAAGTTATTCTTTCTAGTAATTCACTTTAATGGACCAGAGTTGGGAATAGCCCTTTTCCCAAGTGCATCTGTAAGTCAAACAGTTGCAACTGAAGATACAGACGCTTACACCCATTCACCATTACTAACGGGAGACTCCAGAGGTCCCTTATGTATTTCCCTTCCTCCAGTAGATATACAGCTGTGAAGTACGATGTTATACCCCTTCAAGGTCACTGGAAGCCATGGGCTTCACACTGTTCCCAGTTCAGGCTTATAATAGTGAACCTATGCCCGTTTTACACCAGAGAAGAATCCATATTCTCTCTGGGTTAGCATATAGTTGAAGTTGCAAATATGAGACTTTTTTAGTGCTGTCTTTTTGCTGTTTCTCAAAATATTCCTCTTAATCACTTGTTTCATGCCAATAGTGACTGTATTTAGTACCTTTTATTGCACACAGAAGGGGATTTAGGGTTTCCACAGCTCTACAACAGATGGCCAAAGTTTGCCAAAATGCTGGCGAATACATTAGTTATACTGGAATCAAAGTTGTCTGCAAACACTACTTCTTTGCTATTATTTGTCACAGCCATGGTGTTTTTTATGCTTTGATGCATTAGGAAAAAAAGCAAAACTGCAAAATATAATGAAAAACTCTTAAAAAATGCACAGATGCCATTTTAATCTCCAGGAAGTTTCCCCATTGTACATCCAAACAAAACGAAAAGAGTTTACAGGAAACGCTTCTTGCTGTGGCTTAGCTATTGAAATTAATGGTACTGTAATACCATTCAGCTGCTTGAAAATGGAATTTATCTTATCATACTCTTTGGGTGTAAAGAAATGTATTAGGCAGAATATGTCTTGCAAAAAGCTTCCATTGTAATGAATGTGGTATTCATTATTTTTCCTAGACAAGTTTATTTTAGAAACAGAAAATGAATACAAATGGGTTATTGAAAGTCATTTGTGAATTCACTCAATATTTTGAAAGGATAAGAAAAATGTCATGGCCATTGCCAGATAAAATGGATATCTTTAATATTACAGAAAGATGGTTATACAACACAGGCTGATCTCTTTTCTGTCCCTTACTACAGTTTGCCAAGTTGCTGAGGACCTGCACCGTGGCTTTCTAACTCGTCTCAGCCATGGAGTGCAGCTTCCTTCTTCACAAGTGCACTAATAAAAGACCTGTCTGCATTTCAGGTTCTGGTCGGCACAACGCAGCTTTCCTTGTCACACACTTGCCTTTTATACAGGCAGTTAAGGAAGGGAGGGGGTGGGAGTTGTGTCTGTCACCTCAACTTGAGCTTTGGCAGGTGGGGAGGCAGAATACCTCACAGGCTGGAGGACAGCAGTTAGCTATGTGCTTCCTGGGAGAAGATGGGAGATAGACCCCTTCCTGAGCCTTCTGCTCTGTGCAGCTCACACACTTGCTCAGTTTAATATGCATCCTTTCCCACACATACAGCATAAAGCTGCAAAAATTGGGGTGTGGGGGGTTAAGAGGAGTGTGTAAAAGGTGAGGTAGTCAGAAAGTGGCAAAAGCCAATTTTCTGTAGACAATCTGATTCATGTTTTTGCACGATTCTGTGAGAGTAAATGAGGACTTGCGTCCCAGTCATGTAATAAAAAGAATGTAAAGACAGTCCCTGACTGCTAGAGCTTCTTGACATGTGGCCTGCTTTATGGCATTGGGGGTGGAAATCTGTCTTTCAGCATAAACCTCTCTAGCAATTCTCAGCTGTGTGCAGCCTTGAGAGGTGCAATGGCAGAACTGCATAAAGCAACCAATTTGCTGGTTCAGGGTCAAAAAGGTGAAGAAGAATCACTAGTTTATATCAATCAGAAACACCCCCCCACCCCCACTTTTATTCTTTTGTCACTGAACAGAATGGGTCATGTGTAACAAAATCTAAGCAATGAGGCCATCAGTTCACAGCAGTGAAGGAGATGTGAGCCTTTGTAATGCTCCAGTGGTTGAGTCTAATGACAAAAAACCCCCACATCTTCAAAGCCCTCCAGCATTTCAAATCGTCTCCCTCACTCTTCCCCTCCCAGAAGAACAGGTCCAACACAATGCTATTGCATATCCCAAGTGGGCTGCTCTCATCTTGTAAGTGGTGTCCCATGGGACAGAACAGTCACCCACAGCTGCTGAAGGAAGATTTGGAACTCACATATCCTTCCTTTTAAGTATGCATTTTATTTACTGGATCACAGGGAGAGGTGATAGCTAGGGTGTATGTGGAAGATGAATCACCTACGTTGTAGTTACTTCTTTGTCAGCAATGGAAATCTTTTTTATCAAAGTGGAACAGTTTCAACAAAGTGAGGTATTTCAACATTAGTCTCATCCTTTCTTCTGAAAATTTGACAAAAATCTGTCTAGAAAATGCTCAGTATTTTTGCTTAAAAAGCTTCTTAGACACTGGCCTCTAGGCTTATCTTCCTTTAACCATACCACTTTCCAATGTTGCTATTAATAAAGCATTCTTAAGATATCCAAACAGCCCTATTTATGGGCCCCTTATGTTTGACAGAGGTCCTCTTTTTAATTACACACCTCTTATGTATTTTAACTTCGTTTTGAGTAATGGTGCATAGTAAAAGTTTGAAGTGGTGTGCTCAAAATGTTACAACAGTAGGAACAGGCAAAATGAGGTTTCTGTGAACGGTGTGCTATTATCAGACATCAACTCCCCAGAACCCCACTGTGACTAACATAGAATCATAGAATCATCATCTCATCCAACTCCCCTGTCATGGGCAGGATCATCTTCTACTAGACCAGGTTGCTCAAAGCCCTATCAAACCTGACTTCAATCCCTTCCAGGGATGAGGCATCCACAACTTCCCTGCAGCCACAGGCTTCCATGGGCACTGGGCTGCCAAGGGGCTCACAGCCCCCATTGGCATCAACTGGCCGTGATGCATACCCTCTAGGTCTTGCAATGCGGTGGCAGCTGTACGTCTGTTCAGTCCCATACCTCCTTTCCCCTTAGGAATTAGGGGACTGAATCTGTCCTGCTGCTGCTGAAATGATGGAATACAAGAGGGGCAATAGCTCAGCAGGGGTGCCAGGATCCCCGCTATAAAGATGCTCTCCTGTTCAAACTAGTCTCCTAAATGTTAGAAAAAAGCTCTACAGCAATTACTATGCACACTGAGAGATGGGAACGACATTTGATCTGTTTGTGCATGGACAGAATTAAAGTCAGGACATGAATCATACAGGTGACAGTGCCAAAGAGATGGTCCTGGTAATTTTATCTAAGTAACAGGAACCACAGGACTTCTGAGCTACAGTTCAACTTGTAGAAAAACAAACTAGTCTCGATTTCACAATTGCTGGTGATGTAGAACCCAGCACAAACAGGCTTTGAATGGATAAAAATTCCATTATTTATTAGGTGAACTTACCTAGATTCAACTTCCAGCACTAATAAACCTTTTCTTTGCAAGTTCACTCTGCTGCATTGCTGTTGCCTGCACAGATGCTTAGACTGTGATCCAACCACCTTATAACCACTCTTTTCTTTCAGCTATGTAGTTTGAGATGCTTGAATTTTTTACTCAGTTTTCTTGTCTTCTCATCCATTTTAATTTTCTCAATCTTTTTGCAGTTTGTCAGCTTCCTTCTTGGACTCCACACACCAGTTCAGAGCTGGATATTCCAGGAGCAGTTGTGGCAATGCCAAACACAGCAGAGAGCTCCCACCACCTGGGAAATTTTCTGGACACTGTGCTGGGTCTCAACTCACTGGATTTTACCTTCGGCGTTCTCAGGTCTCATGATGCTGTAACATAACTTTTTACTATCACCTGCAGCAGCTATAACCTGTTAGCTGGGCACAGTTTTTCAGGTTGTTATATTTTTCTGTGAAGTACACTCCACCAGCTCAGCCAGCTGGTGTCAGATCCCCAGAAGTTTATGCACAGTGTTTCCCCCAATTTCTCTATAGGAAGCAAGCTGGAATGACTGCTTACCTTTGAATAAGAGTACCAGATAGTCGGCATAGTCTTTGCACAGGATTCTTAAATTACTCTTTACTTAGATGTTGGGGGCAATATACTGATCAAAACACAGATTTCCCCTCTTTACCTTCATTTGCCTTTCTCAGCCCAGTGATCTGCTGACTGTTCAAAACTGGAAGAAAAAGAGAAACCAGGTCTCATTTGGAGGTAGTGCAACAACCCTTATAGCCAGAGGTGGAGCAGTGACTATCTTATAGAATCATAGAATGGTTTAGCTTGGAAGGGACCTTGAAGATCGTTGTGTTCCAACCCCCCTGCCATAGGCAGGGACACCTCCCACTGGACCAGGTTGCTCAAAGCCCCATCCAGCCTGGCCTTGAACACCTCCAGGGATCTTGTGCTCAGTTAGCATTTGAGTCAGCCTTACATTCCTTCAAGCAAAGGGAAACATGGTCTAGATAAAACGTCTGTGAAGTGAATGCAAAGTGTTTGGAAAATTTATTCACAAAGTCATTATCAGTTGTTTCCTGGCAAAAGAGGAGGAGGTATTGACTGCCCAGCAACTGACACTCCAGTGGATGGGATAATTGAACGGAGACCACATTTTTCATTTTGCAGTTGATATTGAGCTTGGATGGACTGCAAGTCTACCAGTGAACTGGCTCAGGTGTCAGAGTGATCCTGACAAATGTGTGAAAACCATACGATCTTTCCCATCCCTGCCAATTCAGTTCAACAGAGGCAGGCACATCTGACTGGGAACAAATGCAGGAAGGGAGATGACTGATTTGGCAGCAGGTCTGCAGAAAGTGATCTGAGAATCACAGGGGATGAGAAGAAGGACATGAATCAGCATCTTGCAAAAAAGGCAAACATCATACAGAGACATATAAATAATACATATAAATATAGGTCAGTTAAAATAGTAGCCCTGCTCCACTTGGCACTTAAGAGGACTTAGAATCACAGACTCATAGAATTGTCTAGGTTGGAAGGGACCTTTAAGATCATCAAATCCAACCATCAACCTAACACTGCCAAAACCACCACTAAATCACGTCTGTAAGCACCACATCTACCCATCTTTTAAATACCTCCAAGAATGGCGACTCAACCACTTCCCTGGAAGCCTGTTCCAGTGCTTAACAACCCTTTCAGTGAAGGACTCTTTCCTAATATTCAATCTAAACCTACCCTGGAGCAACTTGAGGCCATTTCCTCTTGTCCTATTTCTTGTTACTAGTGAGAAAAGGTCGACCCCCACGTCTCTACAACCTCCTTTCAGGTAGCTGTAGAAAGCAATAAGGTCTCCCCTCAGCCTCCTTTTCTCCAGCCTAAACAACCCCTGTTCCCTCAGCCGCTCCTCATAAGAATTGTTCTCCAGACCCCTCACCAACTTTGTTGCCCTTCTCTGGATTTAGCTGGTATAAAGCAGTTCCTGACTTTATAATAAATAAATAAAGAGTCAAGGATTATTTTTTTTTTAAATAAAGAGAGGAGAAAATGGAAAGAATAATACAAAATTAATGGAATTAATCTGAATCAAAGGAGTTCAAAGCATTAGCTCTTGATGCATGTCCTAATGATAGGATAATGAGCGTTGGTAGGTAGCATTAGACAGGAGGTTGTGGTGTCTCTATTACTGGATATTCTTAAAAATAGGTTAGACAAACTGATGTTAGGAATCCAACTTGTAGAAAAGGTGATCCTACCTTTTGCCAAGAGATGGACTTCAGGGAGTACACATGCCTTCAAGAGCCTTCCCAGCTCTACCTCAACCTTTCTTTGACTTGGCACTGGATCGTAGAATCATCGAATCTTTTAGGTTGGAAAAGACCTTTAAGATCATCAAGTCCAGCCGTTAACCTAGGACTGCCAAGTCCAGCACCACATCTACACGTCTTTTAAATATCTCCAGGGATGGTGACACAACAACTTCCTGGGCAGCCTGTTCCAGCACTTGACAACCCTTTCAGTGAGAATTTTTTCCTAACATCCAATCTAAATAACATGACATGATACTGAGAACTGAGACATGTGGCTGGGAAACAACAGCCAGAGACCTGTGTTGTTGAATGGAGAATACGAACAGTGTCAGCACCTCCGTACTGGCCAGAAGGTGACAAGGAGATGTGGAAAACATCAAAATGATTGCATATCCATGCCACATTGTGGCCCCATTTTCTTATAAATAAGAAAAATAATAATATGCCAGATTGAAAGTAAATTGCATGACACATATTGTCTTTTCTATTGCATCAATAGTGCTGTAAAAGATGGACACATGCTAATACTGAGATATTTTCTTCCAGGGCCTGACCTTAAATAGCTTTAGGAGAATTTATACAACAACAGATTGGCAAGATAAAAATTTAGCAACTTTCCAAATGCCACTTGCATTTCATAGTATGCAGAAAACAGTCTAACTCTTCCAAAATCTCAATGTTTTCATATGCAGATTCACTTTTGTGCAAGGCCAGCAAGAAAATCACAAGCTCTCTTTATGTAGCCTGAGTGAAAGAAAAATGAATTTGACAGCTGGCCTTAAACACTTTCTCCTTGATGATTCAAAGAAAATAGAATCCATCTAAAGCTGTTGATTAATTCTTCAAATACAGATGGAGAGCAATACCTTGAAAATGTACCCCTTAAAAGTATAATAAATGAATGCACGGGAGGGGGAGGGCTTTCTTGTACAAGGTTATCAAACAGCTCTTTTCAAGGGATATAATGCCTATTTTGTATTACAGGATGACTTTATCTCTATAGTTCATGAAATGTAAGAGAAAAGCTTTATAGATTCTCATAAAGGCGATATGTACTACACAGGCAGAGTCTAGACTTTGAGGAGTTACCATGGATCCCAGCTAAACAATCTCTTCCTTTTCATACAGTCCAAATAATTATCAGAGGCAAGAGGCTAGTCAACAGTGCAGGTAAAATATCTTCTAAAATATATTTTAGTAAAATATTGAAAGAGTAACATTAGCCATGGATTACTAGGCACGTTTCTAGAAAGTACTACAATATTTCATCAAATAATTCAAATGTCTTTCAACATATTTGGGGTTAATTAATCATTATATTCTCTTTAGAGTGTCCTCAAGCCAGGACATAGGGCTAATTCCAGCACCCCAGAATTTTTTACCGTTATCAATAATATGGGTTGTAGAGTTAACCAAACAAAAAGTTTAAGAATTCCTCTAAATTGTTACAGCTGTATCAGAGTTTTCCACATAGTTATGTAGAAGCAAAACTGAGCTCTTTATCATGACTGGACTAAAATCTTCCCCTACATTAAAAATATTACAATAGATTTGGTGAAATGTAATATGTGTTTCTGTGTTTATATGTACCTTCAAGAGCGAGGACAGTAATAAGAATTTTATTGAACACCCATATGTACACATTCGATATGCTATAAAATATCTGATTGCATCTAATTAAAGGAGAACACTACAATTAAAAACCCCTCTTTCACTTCTTTTGAAACTGGCACATTTTCATTAAAATGAATGCAGTAGAAATGTACAATTTGCAGGAACTAATTTATCTTCACTTTTTTATTCCTTACAAAATCATAGGAGGCTTTTAAAAGTCATTTCCTCCGCAGAAAATAGGAAATAAAATACAGTAACTTTTATTGCATCTGGAGAATATCGTTTCCCCGACTGTGCCATTCAGTGGTAGTTACATGACTCTTCTAGACATGCTAATGTAAAAAAAACCTAAACAATTTTTGAAGGATGAAAAGAGAAATTTCAGGAATATGTTTCTCAGGATGTCCACATTGAAGACTGCAGTACAAAAAACTCAATCTTTTTTTGAGCCATCATTTCTAGTATCATGCAAGTAAAACACATTAACAAAGGCACGAAGAAAGTCAAATATATTCTTACAAGGCAGGGCACAATGTGCATGTAAATGAGATCATATATAAGCCCAACTCTTCCCATTCGGTGAAATATTGCTTTGGAGCTCTTTCAGAATAAAAAGTACAGAGAAGCATATATAGCATTCAGATGCCCTCTAAGCAGAGGAAATCTTATTTTCCTTTGAAAATAAGGACTTTAATCAGCAGTGATTAATCGCCAGATAGAAATGAATATGATACCCACATTCCACTAGTTAAGACAGTTCATATATGCTTACATTACTGTTGCAGTCATTGTTCAGTAGAGGACCAGAAGTGCATCAGACGAAGCTGCTGCTGGACACTGGTAGATGTAGATGGTAGATACACCCTGGTAGATGCACCCACTCCTCATTGTTTCTTTGTGCTAGAGAGGAACCATCTCCCATGCCATTACACTGAGCAGGACGTTGTGGGCCACCTGTACAGGACCAGTGAGGGAGCTGAGCTTGAGGTTGGTTCTAGTTCATCCCATCTAGCAAATGACACTGGAGATGAAATCTGGATTTGAACTGGCTGGTCACCTAAAAGGCTACCTGCACCCTACAGACAGAAGGTAAGGTAAAGCACAAATGGTTTTGAAAAACACCACCAGCTCCCTGTGCTCCATCCTCAGCAGCTAAAAACCAACCGGCTTTGCTTAATATTAGGGATGGTCAGACTGGAGAAGAGACAACTCTGCGGAGACCTTATAGCAGCCTTACAGTATCTGAAGGTTGCCTACAAGAAAGCTGGAGAGGGACTTTTTACAAGGGCATGTAGTGATAAGATGAGGGATAATGGCTTCAAACCGGAAGAGGGTAGATTTAGATTAGATATTAGGAAAAAATTTTTCACCATGAGGGTGGTGAGGCACTGGAACAGGTTGCCCAGAGAAGCTGTGGATGCCCCGTCCCCGGAGGTGTTCAAGGCCAGGCTGGATGGGGCTTTGAGCAACCTGGTCTGGTGGGAGGTGTCCCTGCCCATGGCAGGGGGCTTGGAACTGGATGATCTTTAAGGTCCCTTCCAACCTAAACCATTCTATGATTCTAATATGATTTCCTGCCACTCTTTCTGTAATTAGCTGTTGAGTTTACATTAGTGATGAAGACCCTAGGGTGAAGTACATTTCTGGGCCAAAGCTCAGGACAAGATTTATGTATCATTTAACTCCTTCCTTTAAATAGTAGACAAGTGAGAATTAAAGAATCCATAATCTGTGTTTTACCTTGGTGGAGGGATGCATTTCATTCAGTTAGAATTCAGAAAGAAGATGCACCAGTTAAAAAATAACCAAATGACTAATGTCTGTTTGATGAAAGGGGATGATAAAGAATAGAAATATGTTATTCTTTACACTGAGTCTAAGAGGCTTAGTATAAAGAATAAAAATAAATTTATAAGAGGTTAGGTAATGATTAATGAATATTATAAACATGTTACATGGCTACAGAAAATCAGTATATTGTATTTTGGAAGGCACCAAACAATGTTTTCAAAGCAACCTATCAGTCCCCATGGTAAGTGATTGACTCTAAAGTAATAATTTTAATCTACTTAAAGCCATTTGTAATTGGATTTTTAATATAAAATACGACCAGAAAAAAAGATTAACAGCATTATCTATGACTATATCTGGTACAAACAATACAGTATGCCTGAGAACAACTTTCATGTGTATGAAAAGAAAAGCTGGATAGGAAATATTTGAAAAGTGTTCTTGCTTTGCTTCAGAATGTATCTTGGACCTTCTACCTTAATGAGACAGAAACCAAGCAGACAAAAGAATTTTAAGTATTTCAGTAGGGAAGGACTTTCAGCTAGCATCAGTATGAACACAGTAATGTGAAGGTCAGGTGATCCTGCAATACAAGGTACAAAAATCACATCTGTCATGATAGTTTGTAATGAAGAACAAAGCATAAACTTAGCAAATCTTCACTTATGGCAGTACAATTGCAAAAGATATTTTTGCAGCATTGAAGGAAAGCATGGGTGACCCTTCTCCACCAGATACGAGAGTTCATTTTTTGTAATAAACTTTTCCTGACAAACTTCATATTTAATTTCTGACTGGCTATATGTATTTTTCAAGGGGGGTGGTTACATTGCAAATGGATATATGATAATTCAAAGAGTGTGACTTACAGCTTGTTATACCCTTTGCGTAAGGCACATCGATACTTAGATTATGCTGTCTACTCTTGTGCCTGGTCATATGAGATAACACAGTTGTTAAGCAAGTCACATTTATTATTTTGTTAGAGCACGTTCTTTTATTGTAATGACATGCTTACTTAGCAATTTTGAATACCTGGAGAAAATCTGAAATGGCTGCACTCCTGTCAAGAGACAAAATATGTGGCGACCAAAGCCTCATATTCTTACAGTTCACAACAGCGTTTCTCTAGAATGCGTCTGTGCTTTCATGGTTAGCCAATCCCTTGGAAAGATGAAATACTTTTTCCTTCTTGAGTCCCTTCTCCATTCGTAATCCTTTATATCTTCGGAATACTGTATTCTGATGGTATCTCCTTCCAAGTGTTTTTTTCCATCCACCTTGTGGCTGGTTGCAGTCACAAGATACAACCAGCTATCAAATGGGACAAGGCAGAGCAGTGTTTGAATCTGCTCTGCCGTATTCCAACCAGAGACATGAACTTTGGTTTCTTTTCTTGTATGTTGGTGCTCCCATCACACTGCATCTCTTTGGCAAGAGCACTGCACGTGCAAGTTATGACCATTGTGGCTGCAGAGCAAGCCTCATTTTCTCTCTGTCTTGTTTGTAGATGAAAACCAACTCATCCCAGCCCAGTTGGGTGAAAGGAATACTTTCCTTGCACGTAGAAAACAGATCTTGAAGTCTTCAGGCAGTCATGCACATCCAGAAATCTCAGTCTTCATTTCCCACAGCCAGATAAGTGAGCCAAGCCAGAAGGCTATTATGACTTAGGCTTCTCTCGCTCTTTGATTTTTTGATAAGAAAATTCCATCTGTATCAAAGCCGGTATGTACATTTCCATAAAAAAGCTGTGGTTTTGATAAAGCTGCATTTTCTGACCAAAAATACTTTCTGTTTGAAGATTCCCAACCTATCCTATAAAATACCATTTTGATGACACACTCACTGAGATAAAATCACTGTAATAATAGCTTGGGGTTTAATATATATCTACCAGCAAGAAAGGCTAATCTCCAAAAATTTTCAGCAGTCATTTGAAGAAAGTTGTGCCTCATCCATCTGAACTTGTTTATAAAGTAATCTTCTGAACTTGGATATTTAATGAGGTCCTTTCTGTAACATCATTAGGGTCTTGAGCTCTGGAGGCAAACTTCTGTTGGAAGCTTCTGATAACCACTACAACAACTTGTATTATTGTAGTGCCTTTAATCCCTTTCCAAAGCTTCCCATTCACATTGATGATGTCTTCACTTTCTCTTCTCCACACAGAGCACAAAAAACCCTTTCACTCTACATTACAGTCAAGATGGTTATAGATCGGGGATTTTAAAGAAGCAATTAAGTAGCATTAATAAGTATGGCAGCCAGTATGCTAGCAAGCAAAGCATTGTTGAGTTTTGGGGACTTAAAACCAAATTGTCTCTTGTGTAAGAGAACCTGTAGGTAAACTTTGCAAATCTAAGCATGGGAGAAAAAAAAGCACTACTCTGCTGTATAATGGTAAATTAAAGTTATCACCACTTAGCACCAGTTTTATCACCAGTGTTTAGAAATATGTCATGCATGTGTGCACACACTGAATTTCTTCCCTGTCTTGTTGATGGTCATGTAACTTTCTCAGAAGTGAGAGGATTAGCAATGTTTGTAAACTTGTCTGAGACATGGTAACTGCAGGGGTTTCTACACTGCTCCTTTAGACCATGTATATAATATACGTTGACTACTATATTTTTTTTCCCTTCTCTTAACATATGGGAATCACAGCTTTTGTTTACACTCCCGAGCCCACTAGCAAATATTTTTACTGCATCATCAATGTGCAGTTCCCCAGCTGGCCTGACAAGAACTTTTCTTCCACTGTCCTTCCCTCGCAGCTCCAGAGACCATGAATCTCCTGGGCCTCATGTGAACCTGTCCTGTCCCTCCTGTCAAAAAGCACCTGGGATTTTCATTCTTGGTGTTTCTGACGCTGAGAAATAGGGAGCTGGGAAGTTCGGTCACTGTGTGCAGGCTGGCATCACACAAAGTGTCTTGGAGGTGACCAGAGAAGGATAAAGGGGTTCACATCACAGCAGTAAGTGTGGTAGGACTGTGTGTGGGGTGCTACCCCTCAGGAGGCAGCATGATCGTAGAATCATTTAGGTTGGAAAGACCCTTAAGATCATTGAGTCCAACCATAAACCTAACATGGCTAAGTCCACCACTAAACAATGCCACTCAGCACCATGTCTACACGTCTTTTAAATACCTTCAGGTATGGTGACTCAACCACTTCCCTGTGCAGCCTGTTCCAATGCTTGATAACCCTTTCTGTGAAGAAATTTCTCCTACTATCCAATCTAAACCTCCCCTGGTGCAACTTGAGGCTGTTTCACCTCCTGATGCAAAGGTTAAAAGCTGAAAAGAAAAGTTTGTAGGGACTTACATAGATGTTTATACCCATTTTCAGAAATCTGGCCAGCCTTTTGAGCATGGGCAGGTGTTTTCTTTGAATAGGAGCTGGTGGAGTAACACCTTATCAAACACCAGTTGGGAAGGCTGGATGAGTTATGGAGATGCTTTACTGGTGATTAGTACATGTGTAGATTTAAAAAAGATAATCCTGGTACCAAACAGAAAGGGCTAATTGTACTTTTAGCCATTTCCATGCTGCTGAAGAAAAGAGAAGAAAATGAAAGAGACTGATTCCTGTGCCTAGTGCTAAGTAGCACGATTTGGCTCAGGTCCACAGTGGTTATGGCTGCTCCCCTTTGTAGCAGATTTGTCTTGCAGAGAGTTGTCCAAAAGCAGAGCCAGAGAACGGCAATTAAACAGTGGGGTGATTAGGGAATGAGTGTGCAAGCACATCACAGCTCTCTTTTATTTACCAGTACAGTTGGACCTGTCTGTTAGTTCAGGACAGGGTAGCTCTGGCAGGACCATCCTTGTTTCGTTCCCTATAAGGCTGCTGGATTACTTTACTCAAACAGTGGTCCTGCAGGATACCAAAGCATTTCCCAGCTTCAAAAAGGAACAGAAACTAAAATCCTTTGCAAAAAATGGTAATTTTTTAATGTTTCAGTATCAGAAAAGAGAATTCCTTCTCTTCTACCAAGTTTGTAAATCACAATTATTGTAACTTTTTCTTCTCCACAAATTTCTCTGCTGCCCCCCCCCGTTTATGTGCATCTGGGGAGGGGTTACTGGAAAAAGGAGGTGTATGTCAGAAAGGTCCCTGGACTAACTCTGGCACTGAGAGACCACTGGGGTCAAGAAGCTGTCCTGGGAGCAGGTGGTAGGTGAGGAGGGGAGGCCTTTCATTTAAGGGGTAACAACAGTTGTCATGTACCAAAAATAACCAGTTGAACTATTACTGTGGATCAGCTGGCACTTGCTGCCATCCACAGACCTTCTCGTGGATCCAAGCCCCCAGTTAAAGGAGAGTAAAAGTGTTTCTGCTGGTGAAGATTATTCCCATTTTGGAAGAGGTATAAGCTAAGCCAAAATTATGTAGTTTTATATTTATGCCCATACTAGAGCTTTTACCAATATTAGTATTCCATAGTGTGTTAAACAGGCTTTACTAAAAGGCTTCACTCTCTTTACTCAGCTTTGTCATGGTGTAGGTGAAGCTGAGAAAAGACACTCCTTTTAGGTTGCATATGTTTCACAGCAAAGAACCTTCCTATCTTTTCTTTAAGGAATGGCCACCTGCCCATAGGTGTTTAGCTGACGTTTGTTGTTTAAAGAGGCTACTCCGCAGCACCATCCAGCACTGCTCATATATGAGTCCAATAAAACACTGGCCAAAGTAAGCCTGGGCAGTGAATTGAGAATAAAATGGAAATGCTCGACATAAGCTAAAGCAATAAAGTAAAAGCATGCACAAGATGCTGCTGTGCGTGTGATGTTCTTTCATGAGATGGGTGGAAGAATTGTTTGTGTTAAATACGGTACCTCCTGGGACTTAAGTGAGGAAGGGGAGCAGGGCAGGATGCAGCGGAGCACTGATACGTGTGAAATGAGATACCTGATCTGTGTTGATTGCTGCAAAAGAGGAGTTAGAAATCAAAACATTTCGTTTTAGCCCCAGGGAGGCTACAGAGGGTCGTGTCAACACCTTGTTACAGGCAAACATGCAACACCTTGCCAGTTAGGTCATGAGTGTGTAAGGGGCATGGCCTGAAGACAGTAAACCAGGCAGAGCCTTTGCCACCAAGCCAAGCCTGTCAGCACTTTTAAGAGACAAGAGCAGTGCTGCAGTCTCTGGAGACTGGATTCACCGACCTGGAGGTCTTACAGTGCTGACTACACCGACAGCTGTGAGATGGGTCTGGAGGATGCCCTTAGCCTTGGGAAGCATGTTTTCTCTGAGGCATGAAATTTTGCTGAGCTTTTTTCGGAGATACCTGCCACGCTTTGAGAAATCACCATTTTCCTGCTTTCAGTTGTGATCCTCTGGAAACTGCTGCTGGCCTGCTGAAATAATAATAGCAAACGTGCTAAGACAAGTCTCACACACTACAGGCATTGATACTTTGCCCTTAGAGCACATCCACTGTAAGGGAACATCAAGAAAAGCCATTGCATACAGAAAGGAGATTCTCATGAGACAATGAAAAAAAGGCATGTAAAATAAGTGGATGTATTTAGTAGATAATTTTCCTCACATTTTTCAGCTTTTTAAGTCAAAATCTGATTTGAACTGAAGATAGAAATAATAAAGAGAAATGGACACAGATGTCTTCCTTTCAATGAACCTTTGTTTGCCAGCCAAAAGTCAGGCCTACAGGAATTTAAATGCTAAGTTAATAAAAAATTGACAAAATTAACTTTTCTTGGTATCTATGACTAAACTACAGAATTCAGGCAGAAAAGTGCCATATCAGCCTTTGTGAGCATAAATTGCCCAAATGAACACCTGCTCTGACAGCATGACCCAAAATGTGTAGCTCACTCAATAGCTGCTACCCCTTGGTACCTAAGAGAGAAATTGGTCCAGTAAATATCATTTCTCCCCCACTTCCCATGCAAAGTCCTTTCCCTGTTTCAGCCAAAAGGAGGAATTTCTTGATGATGCCTAACTGTAGTACATTTTTTTTTTTTTATCTAATAGATTTGAAACTCACTTACTGCTTTCTCCTGCGAAGCACGTTTCACAATGCCAGGGGTCTGCTTTTCTCTCTGTGGGTGGAACTGCCTCACTGTGTATATAGGAAAGATTTTTTGCTACAAAGAAAGTTTTTTGCAATTTAAAAATGTTTAGGTTTAGATGAAGAATACATGCACCATGCTGGTAAGGGGGTACATTCTTCCAGCAATGAGTCCATTTGAACATATTTACATGGACTCCAAAGAATTTTTTCAAGCTGATTTTTTGCATGGCTTACATTCTGGACACATATAAAAGACCACTGTAAATCAAAGATTTACACTTGGAAAATGCTTACTTTAGATGCTTGTACCAAACAGTAGTTAACCTTCCTAAAGGCCTGACAATTTTAGAGAATTAGTCTGCTCAGATTCCTTAGATATAGCTCAAATATACATATGTCAACACTTAACTGATACCTCCTTCAGGCACAATTTGTTACTTTCCTCATAATCATTGAGCAGACATACAAAACACTTTTTTTCTTAGAATCTCACAAGTATTAATATTTTCTGACATTACTTGCTGGATGAAGAGAAGTAAAACATTGACGTGCCAGCATGTGCAGCTTAATCACTGTGGCATTTTTGTTACTCCTACATTCAGCTACCTGCATCATAATTGCTGTGTAGCTCCTCCTTCCTTATTATACTGCTCATCCTTCTTTGATTTGCAGCAGATATGGCACTTAGGGATGAAACAGAGTGGCTGGTGGAAATCTAATCACTGACCTTGAGAAAATTCAAATAGTCTCATAAACACTTAACCTCACAGAACTGAAGTCAGTGGTAACACACATGGCTTCCTGATTTGCCCCTAGTTGTAAGTCCATCACTTAAAGAGGGCAATAAACCTAAAACATGCAACAGTCTGGCTCCTGCTCAGGAAGAAGTATTAAGAACCTGACACTGTTAACAAATATTATCCTTCTCTAATTTCACCCTAAAGAAGAGATGCTTATCTTATTGCCCGAAAGATTAAATCTCCTGTGCCTTCAGATGTGGGTAAAGCAAGGTCTTACGTTAATTATGGTAGGAGATGTTTGATGTATAAAAATGTTATTAATGGTGTTAAGATACAAATTTCTGTGAGAGTACTAGTAGAGTGAGATTCAGTTTGAGATTCAGGCATCTGAATGTCTTCAACAAGAGCTAGATGATGCAGGATACACAGAGGTCCAACCATACCAGACTGTGTAACTGGAGAGGGGAACAGCCACTATGGTCAGGACTCCCATTCTTGCACATGGCATTGGGTACCATTCTGGAGGTATGAGGGTATCCTGTTTGACTTCCAACTGCCATTACAGGAGGATGTAGATCTCCCACATTCAGTTGCCAACAGGAAGGTAGATGGTGTTGTTTGACTACCATTGTGCCATGCCTTAGGGTCACCATGTTGTCTACCCAAAGCTGACAGATATAACACAGGATCTATG
Source organism: Pluvialis apricaria (assembly GCA_017639485.1). NCBI lineage: Eukaryota > Metazoa > Chordata > Aves > Charadriiformes > Charadriidae > Pluvialis > Pluvialis apricaria. The sequence goes on from CM030007.1 coordinate 25,964,205, forward strand.
GGAAACCTGTGTTGTTTCAGAATATTAAGTGGAAGACGGGTGGGGTACCTAGCCAAAAGTCATGTCAACTATATGTGGGCAGCTGACATGAGCCCTCAATGCAATGTCGCCAACTGCCACGCAGACATGCCACCCCCCAGCCCAGCTCCAGAGCCTGTTTCAATGGCCCAACTTGCTTAGCCTTGCCCAGCCACACAACTCAACTGAGCATGGGAATTCTCACAAAGGTTTCTTTGCTCAGAAATGGTAGACATATATGGTAGACACAGGACAACACTGCTCTGTGAAAACATAGCAGTGATTTCAGCAATCTGAATCCGTAGAATCCAAGTCCTCTTTACACACATTTGATAAGTCCTTCGTAGGTTATATCAAGCATTCTTTTATTAGCCACCATATTCAACTCTGCCTCATTATCTAATTGGCTAATTATTTTTTCTATAAGGTAAACATCCAGGCAAGCTTCAGTCACTACCAGCAACGTGTGTTTACTTTAGGCTATATATGTTTATGTGCCATATTTGGATGTTTTTTGGACTGCACATCATTCTCCCCACATGACGTGTATCCTGTGTAGGCTTCTTGGTTCTTTGGTAGACTACAGACATCCCATGTGTTAATCTAGTATCTGACTGTCTATCAGACAGTCTCAAGCTTCTCATTATTCAGCTGCCCAGCTACAAGCTTTAAATTTCATAACAGCAAGCCTTCACAGAAATGCTTTAGTCTGTGCTGCTGCCCCACGTACAGAACCGAGCAAGAACCTGCAGATATTCCTCCAGGCTTTCCATGGAGTCAGATCACTTGAATAGTTGTTGCCTTTAGGAACCTACCGTCTGGTGACTGTTGCTTTGCAGTGTGATAAGTAAAAAGCTATTTCTTCACACAGTGTTCAAAAATTGCAGGAAAAGTACAGAAAAAAACCCCAAACCCAAAACACACTAGAAAAGAACCCAAAAACTTACTACGGAAATTATCTGACTTTCAGTTTTTGAAGTAGTGCATCGATTCTTCTGGATAGCAGCTATGGAGAAATGCTTGATGCAAAATCCTTTGGCTACTGGCTGTGTATTTATGCCTCCCTGTCTCAGGGGTGCAATTCATTGCAACAATCCTGAAGGGTTTTTTTCTTTTATTAGAAAAGTCTGCTTTTCAAGACTGGACTGTTGCAGCATACTCTATCTTGGCCTAATCTGGTTCAACTCCTTAACCACATTTGAAGAGGTAGACCCTAAGCTGTCCATATGTACTGTTTTAGTAATAAAAGTCTTGACTTCCCAATGTTTTTGAGCCAATCTTGGAAAAGATTGTAAAAGTAAAGTAAAGGAGTAAAGCCTTGCTACAGTATCTGGGAACAGCTCCCAAGTACATTTTTGTGAGTATGAAGCAGCACTAAAAGACTAAATGGCTTCTCAGTTGACTATAAATCACATTTCAGTACTACACATTTGACGCAGTACAGAGACTGAGTTTTTGCTATTCGGTCAAAATTGATTTTGTATAATATAATAGTTGTGTTTATTAAAGAGCATCATGTGCCTGTAGCCCTGAAAAATGTTTATGAGTTTGCAGCCAGTGTTGCATGTACATTTAGTAACACAGCAATAGTGCAATATAGTTTAAACGACTAGTTTACAAAGTTTCAGCTCTGTTCAGTTTAAAATTATATAACCCTTAACTGCAGAAGAGCCATTTAGGCAGAAAATCTTAAAAAGGATTAGCACATTACAATAGTTCTTAAAAGTTCTCAAAGTTCTTAAAACCACTCCTATCTGTTGGCGAGCCAGTCTTTGCCTTGCAGTAAAGGAGAAACCAACAAGAAATAAGTATCTGAACTGAGGTGTCACTCATCCGCTTTTTGAAATACAGATTTAGCAAGCACTAACTTGTCCTGCTCTATGATTTTAGCAGGCATAATTCTTATCAATTTAGCTATGGAAAGTGATCTAAAGATATGGTGATAGAAGTAATTTTGCAGGATATTCTTCCCTGACAGAATTTAATGCATAAAATATTCAGCTTTCATGTACATAAAACTCAGCATTGCATTTTCATTTTTTAATAGTAGTGCTTTTTATTTCTTCATTTAAGCCCCTGTAGATCTTTCTTTTCATAGATGTTGGCATTTTGCCAGAGGTTTTAAAAATAATAGGAATTTGAAGAGTGAAGGGAAACGCTTCAGCTGTGCCTGAACTGAAGAGATAGGATGACTGTATATGAAAAGTCACCATACGTGTCTCTAGAGGGCTGTCAGCTCTAGGCTGAGCCACGGGATTCAGGCTTTGAGCCATCCTGTGGAGACTGAATGAAATTGGTTTCAAAATGATAACAACGTATCACAAACAGAAATTAAAATAGAAGTGAGAGCAGTGAAATTATGTTTCTGCTCCTTTTTATACTGCATCAGAGACCACAAACTGGGATTTTCACAGGTATACACCTCTTTGGGATGAGATCTGGTCTATCCAGATCCCATCTAAATTGTTAAATCTATTTCACTGTGAGTGATCCAGTCCCTCTGTTTTCCAGAAGTTTGTACCCTGAAAGTGCCAAAACTCATCAGGAAATTCCCTGTTTGGCCTGTGACTTTCTTGGCCACCCACCTTCACTTGTTCGCACAGGCTCAGCAGACTCTGGGGAGACAGGCCTATTTCTTCAACCACTGCAACCAGGGTTCAGTTCCTGCCTAAAACAGAGTTGAAGCCTGTGACTCATGAACTGCATGGGTGAAATTGGCAAGGAGCACTCTTCTGTCCTCTCTCCAACACTCCTGACTCTTCTCCCTCAGCTCTGGACCCTTCTTGCCAGCCAAGCCCACATCCCCTGCTCAGGACAGGAAGACCGAGGCTGTATCCACCTCTTCACTATCTCCCTTCTCAGAAGAGAGGCAACTTCTTTTCCCTTCTGTCTTTGCCCATTCCTTCTTCCACCAATTCAGAAGGCACTTTTGAAGACAAGGTCATCTGCAAACTCGTGTCTTACCGTCTAGATAATGGGGAGCTGTTTGTGGCCTCCCAGAAGTAAGAGACAGCATTTCCAAGATGTTATTTCTAATGAAATGCCATTCCAAGATACCATCTTGGTTTCACCTTTCTTCCCAACCCCATCACCTTCTGTGATTCAGGATTTGAAACTGGTTCCCCTGAAGGAGGGTTTGCAAGACTGAGAAGGCTTTGCAGCCCCTGCCATCCAGGTATGAGGAAGCATCCAGACACCATGTCTTCTCCTAGGTTACAATGGGATTGTGATCCCTACCCCATGCAATTAAAATATAAATTTCTAGGCTTGCATTGAAGTTACTCCCCATCACGGTCCAAAGTAAGAAGGGCCAAAGTATTTGGAATTCCACTTTTCCTACAAGGGGATGTTCAGGATTTGCCCACTTCTTGGAAACACAGTAACAAAAGGGTAAAGGTAAAAGGATTGGAGTTTAGGTTTCTGACTTCCCACCTCACACTAGATCCTACCACAGAACAGAGGAGAAAAATTAGGAGTCCTTTACGGGATAAAAAGAATTTGTCACACTTGAAACAGGAGATGACTAGAGTCTTCAGAATTCAAAAAAAGGCATTTCAGGTTCTATAACACCCTTTCCATCTACAAAAAAGTGGAGATGAGAATGATTTGGTACTTAGACCTAGAAGAGAGGAGGGTTTGATATCTTCCCAAGCATTCTTCAGCACTATACTAATTCATTACACCAGCCAGGCATATTTTGGACCTGACAAAACCATGTTTCTAATTTCAATACAGTCAGTTACTAGCTGTCTTTAAAGTCATTCTGAATGTAGAGTGAATGCATTTAACCAGTGTGATTGAGAGAGAAAGAAGGAATGGCTACAGAAGCCCTCATTTTTTCAAGAAAATTGGTCTTGCAACTTCTTCTCTGAGAAAATTGAGGAAGAGCTTATTTGCCTCGTAGGCTGTGATGTTCTGGCAGGGATGAAGAAGGTAAATCTAGAATGCTGTTGCACAGCTTTCCACTGGGAACAGCTATTCATCAGCAAGTGGAAGTAAAATTTGACAGCTTAGCAGTTTGCATGTAACAGACAGCATAAAGAAGTAGTGTTGTTATGCAGTGGTGGAAGCAGTAGAGAAGGCATTCAAGTCTAATTCAAGTGGTGATTTTTTAAGCAGTGTCCCCAACTGTTAGCGAGTACTTTCGTGTCTTGAGATGAAATGTTGAGAGTATAAGTTTATTACACAAGGCTATTTTCAACTGACTGTATTCTTGTATATGTTTGGAAGTATGCTTGCGAACAGAGAAGGGGCATTAAAACAGAAGATGGCTGTTTTGGGCCCTGAGACTGCTTGCTCTGCCACAGCGAGGGGCACGGATGCTACCAGTGTAAGGCTGCTAGCTCTTCTGTGGAGATTGTAAAATGAGGAAGGGGTTTGCTGCACTGAAGTCAGTGCATGATGTGACCTCAGGGAAAGCTGTTAAATTAATCTAAAGCAGTAACAGAATTACTTTACCTAAAATTAGGTATCCCAGAAGATTCAGCCTCTTCGGGGTAGAAACAGAAATGCACAGTTGAATTTGATTGCATGCACTGACTGCACAGCTAGCAAAGAAAATCTCAGCACAGCCTAATGAAAATGATACCGACACTGACAGTATCATTATACGTATTACCAAAAGTTGAACATTCAGTAATCACCAATACAAAGAGGCTGAAAAGTAAATCCTGATCTGCCGACCTGGGGCAGAGTTGGAAGTGTGCTTGCTCAGCAACACAGACATGATGGAGCCACGCTTTGAACTCAAGGAGCAGTGAGGGACACCTGGATGTCTGCAAGTGTTTGGCTGACCTTTCTCCATGGTTAATATTGCACCGAGTTTGTTAGACGGTCTGTTAGGAAAAAAATAAAATTGGCTCAGAGCAGTGAGTGATTGCTTTGCCCTAAAACATGAAAATAAGCTTTCTCTGTAAGAAAAAACCAAGCAACTGTAGACCACAGTGCACATTTTCTGACACTTTCACTAAAAAAAAAAAAGAAAAAAGAAAAGGTTTTCATCTGACAGACATACAGGTGAAGTGACAGCTTTGTGCCAGCAACTTACGGCTGGATTTCATCCCTCAACATCCCTCAAAAACGGGCTGCTTGCTTCAGAAGCACAGTGACTGTAAGCTTCCTAGATAGTTTTTGGAGAAGCTATCCACCTCCAGAAGTTGACGAAGATCTTAGCTAGGCTGACTTATATTAACAGCATGAGGCTCGCTCTTTACTTTGACTGTTGAGGGGCTCTGGAAGAAACAAGCTCTTAATGAAGGAGTTTCAGTTAAGTGCTTACTTATAGGTGCTGCATAAGTGTAAATAGGATTGATCTAGGTTTTAACTAATAATTAGCAAAAGAAAAGAAAATGTATCAAAATATATTTTTAAATCTCTTGTGTCCCCAGATACTCAATGAAGGGGTTTTTTTCCCTTAAATGTCAGCAATGGACTCAGCATCACTAACACCCTGGTTTAGACTAAGGTATTTCTGAGGCATATCTCTACATCCCGATTTTCAAAATACTTAGGCAGTGAGCTCCAGTGAAGGCATTACAGTCCCACTGAAATCAGGTCAGTGCTGAACATCAGCCTGGCTCTTCACTCCTTGCACAGGCACAACTGCACCAGTGCCGCTGTGCACTTAACAACCAAACTCCAGCTTCTCCCTTCCAGGGAGGTGATCTGCCCCTCTACTCTGCTCTGGTGAGACCCCACCTGGAGTACTGTGTCCAGCTCTGGAGCCCCCAACATAGGAAGACATGGACCTGTTGGAGCAGGTCCAGAGGAGGGCCAGTACGATGATCCAAGGGCTGGAGCACCTCCCCTATGAGGACAGGTGTGAGGGCTGGGGTTGTTCAGCCTGGAGAAGAGAAGGCTCCAGGGAGATCTTATAGCGGCCTTATAGCCCCCTTCCAGGGGTCCTACAGGAGAGCTGGGGAAGGACTTCTTACAAGGGCATGTAGTGATAGGACAAGGGGGAATGGCTTTAAACTGGAAGAGGGTAGCTTTAGAATAGATATTAAGAAGAAATCTTTCACCATGAGGGTGGTAAGGCACTGGGACAGGTTGCCCAGAGAAGTTGTGGAGGCTCCATCCCTGGAGGTGTTCAAGGCCAGGTTGGATGGGGCTTTAAGCAACCTGGTCTAGGGGGAGTGTCCCTGCCCATGGCAGGGGGCTTGGAACTAGGTGGTCTTTAAGGTCCCTTCCAACCTAGACCATTCTATGATTCTATGATTTTGCAAGTAACTACCAGGTGATGCTAACACCTAGCTCTGTTGCTGCAGCTCAAGTTGTCATTTACTTAGACCGTAATCAAATTTCAGCAGCTTGTCAGATTGTATAGCAAACTCCTGGCAGCTGATAACCAGCCCTGGTGCTGTGCCTGCCATCCCCAGCTCCCACCCCACAAACTTCCTCGCTTAGGGAAGGGGTGTCAGTGGTCCCCTGGGCTGTTCAGAGCTTCATCCCTCTAATGTGGGAATAAATTAATCACCACTAATGGAAGACTAATTGCAATCCCGTACTCTGCATCTTCAGTCTTTTCTGTAAAAACACCACAAAACAATGCCCCAAACTGAACCTAATCAGTGAAGAAAAGGTGGAAGTTGGAAGTTCTAGAAACAGGCAAAGCAAATGCCCTGCCTGCACCCGCGAGGTGAGAGCCCATCCTGTGTGCTAGAAGAAACCTTCAGTGGCTCGCAGTTGGCACTTAAATCTATCAACTCATTATTAGTGATTATCCCTGAGGACGTTTATTTTCTAAATATAAAATGAAGTTATCTAAATGCCTTCATTCTGTAGTTAAACAACAACTTTATCTCCTGGGAACATCTCCCTGCCCTTAACAGCCTGTCTAGTAGGTGTGTTTTATTCTTAGATGTCCCAACTCGTGTTAGAGTCTGCACAACTGAATACCAGGTTTTCGCAACGTGTTGTTGAGCCAGTTCTCGCTTCGCAGTCCGGGTTGAACTGTTTTGTTTGAAGGAGACAGAACAGCAGCCCGAGACCTGCCTTTAAAGAGAGGTCCATGCATCGCACCCGCACAATTGGTTAAAAAGTGGAACTCAGTAATCAAACTTAGCTCCTTTTGTTTCTTCCCCATAAAGATCTGTGAGGCATTTCTAATTGGAACTTGGTTTGCATGTGGTAAACAACCAAATACACCAACCTCTTACTCCAGAAAAGAAGTGTGTTATTACGGGGAGGTGACAGTCCGTGAATTACGCGAGGGGGTGGGGGGGTGGGGGGTGAGTGCACGATGTCCTTGGACGAAGAGTTTCTCTTTAATTACTGTTACATGCGAAACGATGTAACATGTAACGATGTGACGTCTTTTGCCAAGGTACCACGAAGGAAATACCGATTAAAGGAAAAATAGCTTTTATTTCTTCGCCTTCCCCCCCCCCCCCCCCCCCCCCCCCCCGGGGTTCACTCTCTCCCCTCGGCCCCGCCGCAGGGGCCGCTGCCCCCGGGCTCCCCGACGGCGGCGCGGCGGGAGCGGGAAGGGGGCTCCGCGCAGCTCCTCGGAGGGGATGGATCCAGCCGTCCGGTCTCTCCGTGGGCTCCTCAGAAAAGCTGTTTCGGGGAAAGGGTGGAGGGCAGCGGCGAGGGTCCCGCCTGCCAGGGGGGGCACCGGAGCCGCGGCAGACGGGATCCCCGCCCTAAGGGACCCGGCGGGGGGGACGGACAGAGGCGATCCCGAAGGGGAGACAGGGTGCACCGCTCCCCCGAGGAGCCCCCGCCCCGCTGCCGCCCTCTCCTCCCCGCCCGCCCCGTCTCACCCCCGGGATCCCGCCCCCGCAGGCAGCTCTCCCCGAGGGAACCGGGCGGGAAGGATGCAGACGGCGGCTCTGAGGTAATTATTAATGGCCGTGCCCACCGGGGCGGGGGGGTGGGGGGGGGAGAAGGGAGATAAAAGGGGGCGGCGGGGGACCGGGAGGAGGGAGCCGCCGTCGCGGAGCCCCGCCGGGAGCATGGCCTCCGCCGCGCCGCCGCCGCCGCTGCTGCTGCTGTTGGTGGTGGGGCGGCCGCTGCTCGGGGCGCCGGGGCAGGGCGCGGACACCTGGTCCCGCTTCGCCCGGCTGCCCTACCCGCAGGACCAGCTCTTCCTCCACGACACCTTCCCCGACGGCTTCCTCTGGGGGGCGGGCAGCGCCGCCTACCAGACGGAGGGCGGCTGGCGGCAGGGCGGCAAAGGCGCCTCCGTCTGGGACACCTTCGCCCACCGCCCCGCCACGCCGCCGGGGTCCGCCCCGACGGGGCCGACGGGCGGCGACGTGGCCAGCGACAGCTACAACAACCTCTTCCGCGACGCCGAGGGGCTGCGGCGCCTGGGGGTCTCCCACTACCGCTTCTCGCTGTCCTGGGCCCGGCTGCTGCCCAACGGCACGGCGCCCCTCAACCCCGCCGGGCTGGCCCACTACCGCCGGCTGCTGGGCCACCTGCGGGAGCTGGGCATCGAGCCCGTCGTCACCCTCTACCACTGGGACCTGCCGCAGGGCCTGCAGGACGCCTTCGGCGGCTGGGCCAGCCCCGTCCTGCCCCAGCTCTTCCGCGACTACGCCGAGCTCTGCTTCCGCCATTTCGGCGGGCAGGTGCGCTACTGGCTGACCATGGACAACCCCTACGTGGTGGCCTGGCACGGCTATGGCACGGGGCGGCTGCCGCCCGGCGTGCAGGGAGGCCCACGCCTCGGCTACCGGGCGGCCCACCACCTGCTCCAGGTAATGGTGGGCGGTGGGAAGGGCCCCCCTCCATGGCTCCTCAGCCCCCCAGGGTCGTGCCAAGGGGACGGGTGCGGAGGCCGCCCTCAGCCCATCCGGTTGTGTGGAGCTGTTCCCTGGTCGGCCGCTGGAGCGGAGACGAAGTTGACGTGCCTGACGGAGTTCGGGCTGCCGATTTATGGGCTAAAGGGGGCAAGGCTCGTAGGTGGGAGGCAGGAGCTTTGTATCTGAGGTTACTTCAAGTTAGTGGAAACACGCCGAGTTAAAGCGCGCTCTGGATCCTGCAGAAATGTTCAATCCTGCCCCCAACGCTTGCGAATGCTCTTCTGGGTGGGTGAGTGGATGCATTTGGCTGTGCCAGTCCAGCGCTGGCTTACTCGGGTTACTGTGGAAATGTTTAATATGACTGGAAAGAGAATTTCATGCATTTGATAAAAAAAAACCTTACTGAGTTAATGGAGATGGTAGAGGTGGCAGAAATGTCATACTAAGAGATTTTCTTGACACAGGATGGGGTTTTTTGGCAATGTGAATACTTTTCAGAAAAAAACCCCACCCTCTGCTCCCAAGCTAGTCTACTAAGTGGCATAAGTACTTTGCTATACATAATTTTCATGCAGTATACCTGTATATGGTGTGATTGTAATGTTTGCTGGAAGCAAACATTGTGGATTCTCAGGGAGAGTTAAGCAAAAGTGTGTACAAATCCTTTCAGTGACAGGGGAAAGGATCCAGCCTGTATAACTGGAATTGTGTGGCCATGAAGGTGTGATCTGTTATAGTATAATATATAACACACGTTCACAAATGTCCGTCTGCTCCTTGTACACTTACCAGCAGGAGTTATATCCTAGTGAGTATCATACATGAAACGTGAACACTGAGAAAACATCCAACGCATGTCTTACTCGGTAATTGTACAGTTCACTGAAGTAAGTGCGTCTGCTGATGGGTAAAGTTATTCCTAAACTTCAGCACTTGCAGGATTAGCCCCAAATTTTGCAGCAAGGCTTCATCTCCTATCAATGACTGTTATGCTTTTCATACAGTCACTGAATAGTTGGCAGTGAGTTATTTGCTATACTTTGCATAGTTATTCTGAAGGCAGTGGGGCTGTGCACAAGGGGATGGGGTTGTGGGCTCGGTGCCCAGGGCGCAGGACCTGGGAGCAGAAGCTCTGTTTCTCTGTCTTCCTACAGATACCATGCAAAAGAATTCATTAAAGCTGCAAATTTGAGCATTCAGATTGTCAGACCTTGGAATCCTTCAACTCCAAGGGTCTAGGCTCACCAGGTGGAATTTTAATGTTGTCTGTCACTTTATTTGTTTTTTTAAAGCCCCTCCTTTGCTGTGCAAAACAGGCAGTTAATGAGTCAGTTCATATTCTGTGTGGTTCTCCCCTCTGCCCTTTGTTGAGTTTGTTGCTTCAGACCTGAATTAATACAGGGCTCTGAGAACAGACAAATAAAGATGAGCACCTCTTTTGTCCTTGGCTTTTACATAGTGCTGTCTGTCTTGAGTATTTATATCCCACATCACCAGAGTATCTGAGTCCCTGATAATCTCAAGCATATGCTTGTTCTTATAAAAGCCCTGTGGAGGAGGAAGGTGCTTTTCTATTTAACAAATGAGAAACCGAGGCACAGGCTTGCCTACACCATGGAAAAAGTATAATTAAACCAGGAAAGTCTACTAATACTTGGTTTAGTGACAGAACCTCAGGATGAGTTTTGTCCTGATTCTCATTCAGGGTTTTCACAACTAACGGACGTTTCTTCTTACACAACAGTGTAAGGCAAGAAGATACTGTTTTTTCCACGTTTCATGAATGAGGAGCTGAAACATAGATGCAATTAAGACCCAGAGGGTCCAACGATTGTTAGTGCCCTTTTCCTGGCATGTGATCTTTCTAGAATATTGGTCAGTTATATTATACCTCTAGCTCTTCTACAAGTCAGATCCCAAAATCTGACTTCACCCACAGAGAAAACAAGGTACGTGCAGTTTATGCAGAAGAGCTCCCATCCCTGACTCCTCCAGGGAGGAGTCTTCAGTAGAGGCAGAGATAGAACCTAACTCTTCAGGACAGAGAAGTGAACAGATTTAACACTGAGGTCCTCCTTTTCCTTCTTACATCTCCGTAGCTTATTGATACTAAACCTTTCAACTTGTGCAAGCAATGAAGTAGGAAGCTACAGAACATGGCTTCTTTGACTACACAGCCTGATAACCATGGAGAAAGTGTTTGTAATTGTGTAATGGAAGATTAAGTTATACTGCATATGGTAAGGAATGAATGACATTTCCACATGCAAATTAAATTCTTCTCTTACATAATTGTTGAGTGATTGACTTTGCAACTTGAATAATGTTCATTAATGTGTGTCTGTGGGTTGCATATAATTTTGTAGGTGAGTTTGGTCAGTTGTTCTCAGGAGCACACGCAGCCTTGATTTGGATCAGAAGGCTGTACAGCAGTACAGTAGTACCGCCTCATCCCATAGCCTGGTGGATGTGTGCAGCACCAGACAGTGCTGCCAGAAGATACGGTCCTCATAACCCCACCAGAAAAGATGTGGTAGTATCATTCCCCACAAAAAAAACCCCATTTCAGCTGCCTAACCTTTTGCTGCTTATGTTTTACGTTACCCAAAAGGTCTGGTCGCAGGTTTCTTCCTAATCTTTTTTCTTTCTCTGTGGCATTCTTTCCTCTCAGGGAAATTGAGATTGCAGAACATGCTTGTTTTTTAAAAGGTAAAAGGAGTTGTGATAAATGTTTGGTTCTTAGCAAATAAGCAGACTAACTCTTACTATGCGTGTTTTCTGACTTTTTTTTTTCCTTATTTACAGTATGCAGTTTTAAGCATCATCTTTCTGCGTTTATTCAAACCAAAGACCCTCATAAGTGGAAAGCTTAATAGCTAGTGAAAGCTGATGTCTGCTAATTTATTTTCCTGGATGCTAATTACATTAAAAGACTAAATCATTTCCTTTAAGTTCTTTAAAATTCAACAGTTATGAATGTGGATTTTGGGCTCTGTCTTTTCTGAGTTATTTATTATCTGAATAAATAGTCAAATAAGAGTTTGATTCAATTCAGGTTGTTCGGTTCAGGGCTGGTGAAGACAGGGCAATGAAGTTTGATCTGAATAACAATGTTTAAATTTAGCTTGAATGGATTTCATCCTGTTGTACTGATTTTTTTAATTACCTTTCATTTTTCTGAACTTCCACAAGTGAGTCATAACAGATGCTAAATGCACAGAGTAAGAGACATTTTCTATAAAGAGCAAATAATAATAGTGTAAAAACACTTGTAAGAAAAAAACATTTTATGGATGCATCCTTGGTTTGTTATTGAGTGATGTTGATCAGTATTTGGTGAAAATGTCACCCTTTTATAGTGTTTCCACTGACACTAGTCGCTTTTGATATGTTCAAGCCCTTCAAACGTAGTAAGAAATGGAGGAAGCTGTACACGTTTATTCACAAAATAAATTGAATGGATCAAATATTGTTCATAAAAGTTGGCATTCTCTCGAGTCAACAGCCAGGAAAGGTAATGCCAGCAATCTGTCATGTATATGATGCATCTCTTTCTCCAGATAGGAGTTGAGAGGGGTCATTGTATTATGTTCTGGTTTTTGCAAATGCATTTTTTCATTACTGGTTCACAGTATATTGTCTGAGTTGAACATACTTGGATTTACTCAATATAAACAGCATTTGCAGAAACAGAAGAACACGTTGTTTCCCTGAAGAAGTGAGTGGAATTGCTGCCTGGAAACCAGTCACGTAGCAACAGACTGATTTCCCTTCCAAAACTTTCCAAAACAAAAGGTAAGTACTCTTTTGTTGACCTTCAGCGCTAAACCTAATAAAGTATCAGTAATTGCAGCATAGGAGAATGGCCTTTTCTTGGTGCATGTTGTTTCCTTCAATGTGTTTTGAAGTTTGACAGCCTTTAAACTTTCACTCAGTCCAAATGGAGTGATTTTGGATTTTCTGAAGTTCTGAAGACACACATAATTTTTAGAAGAAAGAAGGAATAATTCTAAGTAATAGTATTTTAATGTGGTTTTTTTTTCCTATTCTTGCTTTCTTAAGACTTAATTCAAAGATGAATGAAGAAGAAATGGTTTCTGGTTTTGAATGTCGGTTGGGTGGTATATATTTACAAAGAATTTATTGCAGTAGTGATTATTCTAATCACTAATCATTTGAATCAGGTATCTTTCAAATGTCAGAGTTGACAAACAAGTGCAGTTAAACCACAGAGCAAATTCAGATCTGATGCTGCAGTTTGCTATGCCAGTAGCTATGAATGGTTGTATTACGTTCACAAATTATATTAACAGCTATAGTGTGCCTTTCTCAAGCTTTAGTCATCAAAAGAAAAAAAAAAAAGAGTCTCATTTTAAAATGTGATAAACAGAGGAGTTTGGACTTTCAAGGATGCTCATTTTATTAAAATTAGCTCCAAAGACGGAATATGTAACTTTCCCCTTGCCATTTCTACCTGATCATGTACACATTTGAAGAATGAAATGTTGTTTTCAAATATTCCACTGTAACAAAAAAACAGTATGTTATCTGTACAGAGTACTTTGATCTTTAATTATAGAAATATCAGGACTATGTGGAGAATAAGGTGTTATCACGGAAAAGTAAGAGTGGGCCTTCCCCAAGTGTAGGGGTTCTAGAACTTGAAAAGCTTTTTAGAGATTATAGGAAATTTTACTAAAACTCAACAGGCAGGACCTGGAAAAGCTACACTGCTGACTGAAGTGGGATGGAAGCAGAATTTGCATGTTCTTTGTATGGAAGAGCACCAGGTCAAGCCCATAGATATGTTAAATCCCACCTCAACTCTTTTGCTGTTCATTATGAGAATGAGAATTTGTTGAGGGTCCCTGTTCATTATGAGAATTTTAATGCTTACTAGTTGTGGTTTATGTAGCTTTGAATCTCTGTTTTAATTTTATAGGCAGCCCCAAATCTGTGTTTTCATATCTCATTTTAAGTGCCACGTGCCTGATTTTTAATTGTTGCAGTAGCTGTTGCTGGAGGTACCTAGGTGATATTTCTGGTTCCTATCCAAGGTAATCTAGTATGCTTCCTTTTTAAATAGCATGCTTTTCATTTAAGATCAAAGTTTTTATTTAACATGTTGGGCAGGGCTCTGCTCAGTGCCAAGAAGATAATGACTACTGATTAACAGCAGTTTGATATAGATAAGGAAAACAAAAAATTCTTATCTCATAAAGTCTCACTGGGTACATGAGTGTAAAGCTGTCTGCTCCTTGATACTCTTTCATTTAACATTAATAAAACCTAATAAAATATGAGACATTCTAGGTTCTTCCTCATCAACTTCTGTCCTCAAGCAGAAGAGGTCCCGTATCTATTGTAGTTTCAGGGGATCCAAAGGATCCCATGTGTGGAAGGACTCGCGTTACTGTGCATTCCTTCCATATGACAGACTTTTCCAGTTTCCATTTCATCTTGCTTCTATGGAAGGTTTCCAGTACTTAAGGTAGTTGATGAGCATAATTCCTACCTGTACTTAAGGATATTGTTGAGACCTGGAAAATAAAGCCTAGCTTGAATTTTTGCGGAGTGAAATGTATACTTTAATTTGAGATAGTTCACCATTTTTTAGTCCCTGCCTTTGAAGAATGAAATGTTGTTTTCAAATATTGCACTGTAACAAAAAACCAATACGTTATCTGTACGGAGTACTTTGACTGAAGGCAGGGAGCTCTTAGAGCTTTTCCCATGATAGGTCAAGTAGAAATCTCTATTCAGCAACCATCAAGAGGTAAAAGTGCAGAGGGTCTTTCCTGTTGAAAGGGTCATCTTCTGTGAGGGAGAAATGCTCTGTGATGTAAGAAAGAGTTGCTTCACTCATCACACGCGCACCTTCTAGAAGGTCAAATTCTGATCTCTTTCACTTTGGTAGAAATTAAATCAGAATAGGACTCCAGCAGCTTCTTGGGCATTTACCTTAGCTTCGTTCCTTACATTTATTAACTCTTTCTTTGAGTAACAGCATCTTCTTTCCAGTCTAGTCTGGGGAACGAAAGATTTTTTCCCTATCTTTCAGTATTTCTTCAACTGTTCAGAAGCAGTGAATATGTCTATACAGCGGGTAGTACCGTTGGCAAGCAGCGATCATTAGGACAGTGAATAGAGGGCAGTGCAGGGTGCGGGCATTTGGAGACATTGCATTGTAACTATTTTTGGTGACTATGATGCCTGTCCTTCATATATTGGGAGGAGCGGGAAAGAACGAATGGACACACGTGCATGTCGATGCTCTGTAGTTTGTTTAGCCCTGTTTTGTGGTGTCTTGTGGTTTAAAGTTTGTAGTTGGCAGAGTCAGAGGGCTGTTTGCTAATCCTTGCAACTGAGTGTGTGATTTGTGTGTTTGGTTGTTGCTGGTGAACAGTTAAACTGCTGAATTTAATCTGAAGGTGCAAGGCAAAGTTTTAAAGAAGCCAAACAAAGGACCCTGCTTGTAGAGACTTGTAAAGAAATGTACACAAGAAGATTTTCTTCTTCCTTTCCACGATGGTAAAAATAAAGAAGAAGAAATGATAAAGTGCTTCTGAAGAAGCAGGGGAGGTGACCTCCATATGCAATAATGACAGGTTGTAGAAATTATATAGGATGTGTGGTATTTATTTTAAGTGCTAAATAAAAACTACTCGTGCTTGAATATTTGCCTGCCAAAGCTTATAGAAGAGTGTCTCAGGTAAAACTGTGAAAGCTGATTTTAGATTAAATCTGAGAATATAAAGGAACAGAAGAAAAAGTTTATAGAAAACATCTCAGGATGTTTAGGAAATACATGAAAGAAGAGACTGGGTTCTGAAAGAAGATCTGAATTACAGCACTTGAGGGGAAATGTGCCAGCAGAAGGAGAAGGTGAGTTGCCTAGAAGGAAGACTAATTAACTAAGCACAAGAGGAGAAAGATACTGTCCATTGCAAGGGACTGGAGCCTTCAGTAAAATGGGTTGGGTAGGAGACAAATGATACCAAGGAAGAAGAAGAATTAGATTCACCCCAGTGCTCTCTGTAAATGCTCCTGGGTGTAAATGTCAATGACGGGAAGAAAATTTAAAGGACAATATGCACACAAACCAAAAAGGATAAAAGTTCAATGTCAGTAAAATTAGATTGGCTATTAGCAGTCATCGATAGCCGTTGGAGGAATGAGGTTCTGTCATGGCCTTTCAGGGTTAATGGTGGGAACAAAAATCTGACGTTAAGACAGCTAGAACAGTTTGAGAAAAAAGACTGTTGATGCATTTGGTGGCAGCGGAGGTGACAGTGCTTGTAAACCTGTGTTCTTCCTCTTTGCTTGCAAATTCGTAGCAGAATGACACACGGCATGATTTAAACTCTGAGAATGTAGTTCAATGGAAAAAAAAAAAAAGAAATACAAGCTATATTAACAGTAAACAGTTTGTTGAGAATATTAGTGATAGCAGCTCCTGCCTTCTTGTGACAGCTTCAACGCTACTCTGAGAGTAAAAAACACTCGTAAGAACCCTGGCCTGTTAAGTTTGTAGTACATCTCTCTGGAGATTTGGCAGGGAGATCCACACTGGAGTAAGACAAAGCCATTCAAGACTCTCTGGATTTGGCCACATTGAAGCACATTTGTGTGCTTAATTTGTTTATATGTTGAGTCTGAGAAAAGATAGCATTCTGTGTTATGGGGAACTGCAAAAGCTTAAAGTTTAGCTTTGTTTTGATTCAGAAAAAAATGCCCATATTCTAAATTCTCCCCAGTTGCTGAAACCATTACAGGTGTGGTTTACAACAGGTGGTGTAGGAACCAAGAGACTGGGACCCTGGGTGGTCCCAGTGCCACCGGGCAGCTGGGGCTCTGTGACTTCTGCATGGCGGGAAGCACAGGGGCTTTTGCGCATCTCAGGATCCGGCCAGGATCTGTTCAGCAGGAGGGTGAGCTGACAGGGAGCCACGCACATTTCCAGTGGACTGTCACTTCAGTCTGCACATGGCGATTTTGATGCTTACACTTCAGGTCTCATGATAGCGGTTGAGCTTTGACTTCTGTTTTAGTCAGCTTAACAGAGCTCTAAAGACGGCTGAATGGTTTAAAATTGGCCAGGAGAGATTATACTATGGAAATGCCTTGTTATTTTGTGAGTCCAAAAGTCAACTTAGGAATCCTTTTGTAGGTTAATCAGTTTAATGCCCTTACTAAAGGCTAGAAAATGTTGGCACCATTGGGATTATGTTTTACAAGCTATTTACTTTACAGTTGGGAAGATAGTAGCATCTGTTTGTTTTGATGCTGCTTCTAGAAAAGACATCAAATGGTGGGGTGGGGAAGGGGGGACAGATTTGTACCTGATCACACGTTCTGGTAAGAGTTCACTGTGATTTTCCAATGCTTTTTCTCAGTCAGCTTTTTTCTTGTTCTTTTTAATATGTAGGAGCTCCACTGGATCAGTTGTTTTTCAAAGCTGAGGGCAAAGTTTACTCAATTTGCTTATTTAACTTCAGGCATTTTAAGGAATAATCTCATTTTTGCTGCAGGCATGGAACTGTTGAACATAGTTATTGATTAATTATTCTGATTATGGTTCCTTAACTTATATATGGAGATGGTAGACTTATGCAGCATTTATTTTCTTTTGAGAAAGTAAGCTGGGAATATTTTGCATTGTCAGGCTGGGTGGTTATTTTTTGTTTTGTATTTTGTAAATAATAACATTTTGCTTCAAAATCAATTCAATAATGCTGACCTCAGGCCTGAAATGAAAGCTCAACTGGGTCCTGACTGTACAGCGATGACATGTTTTTTGTAATAAACTTATTTAATTCCTCATTTCCTGTCATAAGTACAATGTAAACTTGGGTACAAGCAGTGTTTGCAGAGAGAAGGGCCACCACAACAGAATGGCCATTACCAGTTACGTGTTCCATCAGGAGGTAAAACCCAGGCCAGAAAGAGTTGTAACAAAACATGAGGTGATAGGAAAGAGGAGTATGAGGAAAACAGACAATGCATGAGGAACTGGTGAGATGGGTGGGAATGCAGGAGCTGGGTTTATGAGACAATACTGCATTTTTGTGTGTACGTTTAGCATTGAAACTTGACGTGAAATGAGATGGCCTGGAGTCCTTCAAAGATGACTTGTTCTCTGGTTCATTTTTATTTATAAATGTCATATGATTTTTTTTTTAAGGAAACAGACTGCTGATTTAATGAAAACACAAACCATGCTTCACAGTGATGGAGCCTAATTCCTAGAGCCTGTCTTGGCTTATGGCGTCCACTTGCTGTCCCCACATTGCCACCAGCACTAGGAACAGGGCACACAGTGAGCAGCCTGCAAAAGAAAGGAGGGATGCCACATTAAGGCTGGGTTTCTCAAAGGAGCTTAAGGAAAAGAAATGAGAACTGAATTTTCCTTAAGGTTTTTGGAGAATCCTGTCTCTTTCAAGCAGTTAAGAAATTAGCAAGTTGGAACAGATGTATTCCTCTTAATTTGAAGAAAATGCGCATTCCCATATTCAAGTAGCACCTCTGTTGTGTAGGACCTTGGAAATGCACTGAAGGAGCTCTTGAACTCAGCTTGTCATCCTTCTTCCCTTCCCAGCCATGAACATGCCTCTTGTTTTGAATGAGAGGGGAATATTGGGGTATACCAAGCAGAGCAAGGAACAAAGCTGTGGGAATATGATTCAGCTGCAGTTTTGCATCTTAGTATGCTTGGTAGTATAAAAAAAATGCCTATTTTTCTTTTTCATAGTCAGCTCTGATTCCTACCCCTCTGTCATATCAGCTGGCTTTTTCTCGGGTTCCTAATACCTCCTGTTTTCACAAAGTAATATAGTGTAATTAGAGCAAGTCAGAAGGATCTAAAACCCATGAAAGTGGAATTTGCTGATTCATTGAAATTAAAATCTTTGATAGAGGGACTTGAGTTTCCCATAAAAAGTCGAGAACTAGGGGAAATAGAAATCAGTCATTTTATTTTTACTTTGCCATGGAAATTCTTGGTTTTCCATTTAGATGTAATAGTGAAAAGTTTCATTTTGATATAGTGAGTCAGTGAGTCATCTCACACACTGCCTTCTGTTTTCTTTCATTGGATGAGTGCCCACTGCTTCAAATTGGGTCAGTTTACCCTTGTGAAATTGCTGTATAATCTACTGCAATATGACTGACTTCTTGAAGCTGTAGATTGATGCCTTTTATTCTTTGATGAAAGAAATAAAAGTCTGTCAGGACAGAATTCTTGCACTGTAGCGGTTACTCTGTGTCTCATATTTGTACCTGGGCTGCTTGGGCCACTTTTGTGAGAAACTGTAATGATTCGGTCATTTATCCTGCTCCTCTTTCCTATTTCTGGTAAAAAGAAAAGTGGTACTTGAAGGACGTGGTTGTTTAAAAGGGGGAAAAATTCTAATAAAAGCAGCATCAAATTGGCACAGTCATCCCGAGTCTGGATGTTAGAACCAGCAAACTGTAGCACAGACCAGCTCAGAAACAGCATTTTACCATAGCCCAGGTTAGGGTAATGAATCGAGACGACTTCAAAATTGGTTGGTGGTGAAATGGTTATAGAAACAGCATCATAATCGTGTAAGCCATGAAAGGTGAGAACCCTTCTTTAGTCAGATTCCACCTCGCCCAAGTTGGACTTTTCTGGAAAGGACTGTTTCCTCTGTAAGTCGTTCTTTGGGATAGGTTTGTAGAAATCAGAGGGGGTGAGTGTAGGTATGGATGAGATACTGGTGCCGGCCTGTGGGATGTGGTTTTGGGGGCTCTAAACTGGTGGTCAGGAAGGAATTTATATTGTCAAGGAACAGTGATGTTTCTTGTGCCTCTTTTTTCCCCTCTCTCTGCCATGGAAGGTGGCCAGGTTCCCAGGATCTTTAAGGCATTTTACCTAAATAATTTGCCTTCTGTTGCAAGGGGTTAGGATTCTGATAATAATCTTCATTCTTTCCTGTTTTATTCCTATGGCCCATTGTGATGTTTGGAGCATTTGGTGTTTTTTCTTGTGTTAAAGGTCTTGGGATTTGTTTTGTGGCTCGCAACGCCATGAACAAGGGAAAAGTGGGACATATAGTGATATAATTGTGTAGTCTTTGGGGCTAAAAGCTTGCTACACTAATGCAGGCAACTAAACTTGATGATCTATAGATCTCCGTTACATTTTGTGGGAGTGCTTCTAGGGGAATTATTTTTAGGAATGAAGTGTGTATGGAAGAATGAACTACAAAGAGAGAGAGGAGTTGGAAAGGGTCAAACATACATTGCAGCAGCATGTTCCCAGTGTGGGAAAGGACCTGGAGGGTCTAGAAACAGACTTGTGGGGCGCTAGCATTTCATATTCATGAGGAAAGGTAGACCTAAGACCACACAGAAATGCCGGACTGAGCTATTTGAGCATCTAGGGGAAAAAGTTATACTGGGAGGTATACAGAGACAAGGAAGTCAATTGGTATGTCAAATCTATAGAGTAACTTACCAAAATAAACAGTTAACTGTCAGAGAATGAGGCTTCCTGCGACACTGACATTGACATTGGACATAAGACAGAAGCAGTAGCAATGACAACTGCCCAAAAAGCTGCCAGGCAGACTCAGCTTTTTTGTCACATCACTGGTTGTGTAATAAAGCAATTCCAGTTTTCTGAGTGGCTGGTGCAAGCAGCTGAAGATTTTGCTCTGAAGCACCTTATTCTGGAACTGCTTCAACGGATATGAGATGGGTTGGACAGCCTGACCCATTGCAGTGGTTCTTATGTTCTACTATTATTACACAGGTGTAAGAAAATATTACTTTCTCGGTCCCCACATTATGTT
Source organism: Pluvialis apricaria (assembly GCA_017639485.1). Lineage (NCBI taxonomy): Eukaryota > Metazoa > Chordata > Aves > Charadriiformes > Charadriidae > Pluvialis > Pluvialis apricaria. Next base: position 25,984,789 of record CM030007.1, read on the forward strand.
TCTGGTAAGATTAATTATCAACTCCACCACGGAATAATTCATTTTTGTGTTGTGCAATAACTACGCATAGGTTTGGGAAGCAGTAGCCCAAAGCCTCAGTTTTGTATCTCAAAATCTTTAAAGGCCAGAGTATGTCCAGAGGACAGATAGGCTGTAGGTGTCATTCTGGAGTGTCCAATGAAACCACTGCAGTTCTGCACTGGTGGGATGACACTGCCAATGTAAATCCTGAAAACCAATGTAGATTATTGGAATTGTAGCATAATTTGGTAATTTGGATACAGATAAATACCTTTTAGAAGGCCAATAGCATCCTGGCTTTTATTAGAAACAGTGTGGCCAGCAGGATTAGGGAAGTGATTGTACCTCTGTACTGGGCACTGGTGAGGCCACACCTTGAGTACTGTGTTCGGTTTTGGGTCCCTCAGTACAGGAGGGACATAGAGGTGCTGGAGCATGTCCAGAGAAGGCCATCGAAGCTGGTGGGGTGTCTAGAGCACAAGTCTTATGAGGAGCCGGTGAGGGAACTGGGGCTGTTTTAGGGAACTGGGGTTGTTTAGCCTGGGGAAAAGGAGGCTGAGGGGAGACCTTATTGCTCTCTACAGCTACCTGAAAGGGGGTTGTAGCGAGGTGGGGGTCGGTCTCTTTTCCCAAGTAACAGGCGATAGGACAAGAGGAAATGGCCTCAGGTTGCACCAGGGGAGGTTTAGATTGGATATTAGGAAAAATTTCTTCACTGAAAGAGTTGTGAAGCTTTGGAACAGGCTGCCCAGGGAAGTGGTTGTGTCGCCATCCCTGGAGGTATTTAAAAGACATGTAGATGTAGTGCTGAGGGACATGGTTTAGTGGTAACTTGGCAGTGCCAGGTTAATGGTTGGACTTAATGATCTTAAAGGTCTCTTCCAATTGAAATGATTCTATGATTCTTTTCTAGCTAAAAAAAATTGTCTTTGTTTTGCTGACTGTGAAATGGATGGCTTAACTGAAGACAGTCTGTGAGATATGCAAGTAATTTTTTTTTTCAGTCTGTGTCCTACAGATCGAGGACAAAGGAGAGCACAGAAGGAAAACCAGTATGCCTAATCAAGGGTGGACACTGCCAATACAGAAATGGCCTGTTTCAGTGTCAGTCGGCCACCAGCTCTTGAGCTCCACTTCATGGTGCTAATGGGAGAGTTGATTGGGGATTAGAGCCTGCAGAGTTCCCACATTCACCTTTGTGCCTAGTGTGAAAATAATTCATTGGTATTGGCACTGGGTAAAACTGAGACACTTCAGCCCGCAAAGATTATGAATAGCAAATTATATTTGTCCAGCAGCTGAAAAAACAATTTTAAACTACCCAGGGTTTATGTCCACCCCAAGTTACAGCTGTCAGCAGCAGGGCATTTTGCTAGTTTGAGTGAGGCTGTAGCATGGAAAATTGCTCCTGCCCCACAGTTTAGCAGCATCATTGTGCGTTCCTCCAGGCAGTGTTTGCATCAGCTCTGAGACACAGTTTGGCATCTGCTTGGCCTTTCAGTAGTTGGCTTTTCAATAACCATTATAAAATGCGGTCTAGTGTAAAGATATTTCTCTTAAAATGGTTTGGCAGCATCCCCAGTGATCCCAGAGGGAAGCGCAGCTAGGACTTGTTCTCCAGCTCTGAGCCAGCTGTCCACTGGGCTGACCAGTGGTGTAGCTGTGTGTACTTTGGCTCTGCACCACTACTAGCGAGTGAAGACATGGACTAAGCTGTCCTTGGCTGCCTGCAAGCCTTTGGCGTAGAGCCGCATAATTTGAAGTGGCGGACCAGGAGCTCAAGAGTCATACAACAGTGCTGTGTCAGGGCTGGTGGTGGATGGATGAAGATGAAGGAATGCAATGCATCACAGGCTTCATTGCAGTACAGCCACCTCCCTTGCACGTTGTGGAAGTAAACACAGGGGAGAGCAATCATACTTGAGCTAATTTTAGGCATGTTCAGCAGAGACATCTACATTTGAGCTCAACATGCTAGGGTCCTTTTACAGGTAATGGAGAGAAGCGAGCATAGTGTCTCTCACCCTCTGACCAAAAAAAAAGTAATTGTTCCATTTCTGTCTGTGGGGTACAGACAAAACTTGGGGTGACAAACTCAAACCCAGACTTTTGGTAGGCAGACTTTTACACTTAAGTCGAATGAAGCTGGGGGGAGGATGACAGAGGAAGGGAGTACTGAAGGGCTAGCTCAAAAACTGGCTTGAGATACTTTGTGTTCCTGAGACTTCTCAGATGGTAGACACTGACATATGACTTGGACCATACGCAAATTTTGCCTGAGCCTTACCTATTTCAGGCATATGATAGCTGTGGGGAAATCCCGTATTTTTATGCGCTCCCCTGGTTTTCCTCAGCACTGAGCTGAGTCTTCTGACAGTGACCCCCCTGCAAGGGCGGTCAGCAGCACCTGCTTGGTCCTGTAAAGCTGGAGCAAGCAAATGGCCGCGGTGTCCCATGTAAGATCTCATGGGCTTTGAGTAGCCCCATCCAGTGGCTCCTCACTCCCTTTTGCCAGTCAGCTGCCACTGACCCACCATGACTGTTGAAGTATGATGAAAGCATTTCATGCCTTTTCCAAAAATGTAAAGAGAGCAGTCCTTGGAAAATGTAGTTTAAAACATAAAAAAAAGTTAAAAACTTTAAAATTAACACAGTCTTTTCCCCCCCTAGTTAGAACTGATATGCAAATGGAAACCATATAGTAGTTGTCATAGTCTCCCTCTGTCTGGAAACAAAAGATGTCTCTTTTCTTTAGGCCCTCCTTATTTTCTGCAAGGAATTTATTGAACCTCATTTCAATTTAATTAATACAATAGATATTTACTGACTACGATAAGCAAAAAATTCAAAATGTGCATTAAGTCTTAAAAATAAACCCCCCTCATTATTTTAAAACAAATCACAAGATATCCTTCAATCAGCTAAGGAAAAATTGCATAAGGAAAGACATACAGCTGTCAGGTAGTGGGGAAGAAGATAGGATTTTTAAAAATATACTTCTGAAAGCAATTAATGCTTTTTGTCTGATCTATCAAGAAGGGTTATCATGTTGAGCAGTGGGATTCATAGACAGGAAAGGATAATGAGGATGAAGGTTAGATGAATGTAAGTAACTACAGGTGAAATGGACACAAAACACTGAATTTACGGTATCAAAGTCAAGTCAGACCCATCTGATAGCTTTCTGTGATAACTGATTATCTAGAAAAAAGAAAATATGATAAACCTAATCAATCTATTTTTGGTAGGACACTTGGAATGGTGGCACATGGAGAATTACTGTTTAAGTGCAGGAGGAAGGGAATTTTCAGCAGTAGCTAGGAAATTGCTAAAGCAAGTATCAGTTGCACTAAAATAGAAGCATCAGACTCAAGGGCAGTTCTTAGCTGAACTTTAATGTATTTTAACTCCCGTACTTTGGCATGGATTAGGATTGCACTGATTAGAGCATGAGCTAAACTTGAGGAAATGTTGCCAGTGCAAAAGATAATCAGGATAACAAACAGATGAACAGAAAGACTCATAATTTTTTTTCCATAAGATGAGAACTTGCTGATCACAGCATGACCATCATATGCCAATATAATCCAGCTGTGACAAAGACATATTTGTTTCTAGTCTGTATCAGGTCATGTTTCCAGCAGAGATGAGGAATTACCTTACTAGAACATGGCTTATTTACCTGAGCGAGAACACTGAGAGAGGATATACTATAAATAGTGGTATGAAATATAAATAGTGGTAGAAACGAGTGAAGGAAAATAACTGTCTAAGCCCAGGGAAAGTTTTGATGCAAGAACCAAAGTGTTCTGAACATGAATAAAAATGAAACTTAATGAAAACTTAATGACTGAACACAAATAAATTTAACCTGAAAATCAGAAAAAAAAAGGAAATAATTTGTGAAGTGTGGTTCTGTAATAGTCTTCCAGAGACAAGTATGAACAAAATACCTAGCCAATGTTAAAGTGAATCTAGATCAAGTTATAAATAGGATTGGGTCATATATGTGCCCATAGCTGCAGGGGGTTGAACCTCATGCCCTTGAGGCTCTTAATTTTACAATCCATTTTACCTAATCCCTGGCAGAAAGTAAACACAGGATCATAAAGATGGTAATGACTTTTCAGTAAAGTATTTTTTGTATTTCTGTGAAAATTCTCTGAAGTCAGAATTCTTCTTTCACAGCAATATGACTCATCAGAGTCTTCTGGAATATTGTATCATTTAACAAAGCATTTCCAGTGCCTTGCTCAGAATGTTTCATACTTTTATGTGAAATCCTTTGTTGGGTCCGCAGTGAAAACAGTTGATTAGTCATCATCCTGCAGGGACTTAGGTAGATTCACAATTAGCAGGCCTAGCTCCTGCTCTACAGTAGATCCGGCTTGTGGAAGGTCTCTGCTTTCGTTCCCATTTTTCTCCTGCAGCACAGTCATCCCTGAAAGGAGGGTTTATGGAGGCAGCAGTCTCAGAGTAGCAATAAACTTCTCTTACTTTGTATGTATCTATTAAGTATATTTAATTAAACTGTGCTAAACTATGTACTTTAAATTGGAAAGGAACAGTTAAAGACTTAAAGTTCATCTCACTTTAGATGCTTGCATTGTACACGCTTCCATCCAAACTAGTTAGGTTATGCTCCCTATGTGCTCAGTGGAGGGAGTTTTTAAGCATGATAATTCTGACCAGTTTTACCCATCTACATTAGGGTAAGCTAAATTGCATCTAGAATTTCCCATTTCTCTCTATGGATTATAAAAGAAATCTGGACCAAACAGTTCAATCCTTTTTACACAGGGGATCATGAACTTCCGGAATTTATTGCCATAGCAGGTTCTGGAAGCAGGGTGTACTAGCAGACCCAAAAAGGGAGTAGGCAAATATGTGAACAGTGGGTCCATAAGCAGATACTAAACAAAATAGGCAGGAATGTAGCCCCTAATATCTCCAGTAGAACAGTGTAGATGTCCAGGAAGTAGGAGGCTAGAACTCAGAAACTGACTGGGCTCATTTGCACTCTTAAAATAGCACCATGTCCTGTTTTTGCTATCAGAGGTGGTACTGGGCTGGATGGACTGTTGTTCTGACTCAGCAGAGCAGCCCTTTTGTTGTAATCTCCTGTCCCTGTATTACCAAACGTGCCCAGTGGCTCATTTGGTAATAAATATCTAGTGCATCTAATGCACTTGACTGTAAGTCATATCCTAATACTCTTGAATTATTTTATGTTTCAAAATATGTACATAAGATCCCTACTGTTTCTTCAGTAATTCCTTCCAACATCTTTGCTTTCTTGCATCTCATTAGCATGAGGAAAGTGAGTTTTGATTGCTATAGATGGAGCCTTGCTTTTTTTCCAAGTGCTCATTTCTACAGAGAGTTTTTTTCTTTCCAATAAGACAGTAAGAACTTGCATATGTGTCTCATGCAGAGTATTTTAGCTCTTCTATAAAAGCATTCATGTATAAAAGAGCTTCCAGCGAAAAAATTGAGTCAATGCGATGCAATCTCTTCTACTTCCTTCCCTCCTGCCTTCCTGCCTTTCTTCCTCTCTCCCTGCCTTCCTCCCTTCATCTCGGCAAAACGCCTGGCTCTTCAAGCCTTTCACACCCTGATTCAGGCCAACAATTGGCTTTTCATTGGTGTTTGGGCAACTAGTTAATTATTGAACTGCCAGCTGCTCTGCTTCCTGTAGCATCATTGATTGTACCATGATCCCATGTAAGCTGTGTAATCTGTGAATTTCTTAATATCTAAAGCGTTATCCTGATTTAATGTATCCTGTCTTAAATCCATTTTTTCAATGTCCTTTGTACTACATACTCGTTGACGGTTACGTTGGCGTAGCTGTGGCTAATAAAAACCTTTTTCTCTTGGACGAAATGGCTGGACAGCGCTCTCACTACCTTGGGATCCCTTTGGGACCTCTCAAAATTAAAGATGATTTTCCTGTTTGATTTTGATAAAAAATGCAAAGCTTTTCATGCTTTTGTAGCATTACAATGTTTAAGGGTGCATCTACAATAGCGTGACAGTACAAATCAGGAGTGTGTGCAACATGAATCTACTAATTGCCTCCATTTGCTGTACTATGGTTTGTAGCCTGAAGTGGTTTTGGAGTACCTGGCTGGATTGGTTTTGGATGAAGGTAACCTGGAAACTGCTCTGCAGGAGCACACCTACTGTAATCCAGCTGCTAATCGGCTTCTGGTCCATGGGTTATTGTAGATATTGGGTCCTCAGCTCTACTGTTTACTAAAGTAGATGTAGGCACTATGGCTGGAAATTAACTAGCTGCATATTGTAATTACATTAGGCTCAGGGGTACACTTAATCTCCTTTTCCATCTAACAAGCCCAGAATATATGTAAGCCATCTGGCTGCTTACATGAGCTTGTACTGGTCTAAAAATTCAAGACCGTATTTTAAAAAAACCCAAGTCACTGGATTTATTACTCTTCCTGTCCTCCTGTATTTAAGCCTGAGATGTCTCTGATAAGTCTGTTGCTTAGGAGTGGGGCTGTAACAAATACTGAGCTAGTTTACAAAAACCTTTATGGCTCTGGAAGCGTTTCAGTGGATGTCTTCATGGAAATCTGTTGAAAGTTTTTGCTATACCTCAATAGCTCTTTGGTCAATTACTTAGAAATGAGGCATCTCTCCGAACTCTTTACTTTGAACTGCCCTCCTTTAAACCAGGCAATATTTAAATGGTAGGTATCTGTCTCACTGTTAGATATTGACCTAATTACCATAATTCTGCGTGGCCTCCTGACAATTGCTAATGTACCCACCTAATGTAACTGTGAAGCAGAGCAGCGTTACTTACTGGCGTATATACAGCTGGACATAGGAGGATGAAATGATGCCATATATGAACTTGCATTTCTGTTGTTCTAGTACATTTTGGTCTTAAAACTGGGATTTCTTCCAGAATAAGTTTTCTTTAAATTATTGAAAACATTATTGTACTTTGATATTGGATATTTACATATTACAGTGTACTGGCAGAATTTCCAAAGACATGGTTATACGGAAACGAATGCCAATCCCAGACAAATTGCTTAAAAAGTATATCTGGAGCTGTGATTTAACTGCTTTGTTAAGATTTTATTTTTTCCTTATGTTTCTGTATGTATATTTAAAATGGCCACGGAAAAAATTAAAGTTTTTAGCCATATCTGGAATCAATAGGAAAAAGAAAAAGGTGGTTGTACAGACATTTAATTTTTTATATTCATAGTCCAATGATGACTCTCATTTGTGTATACAAATGTCTTGACATCACTGGCTTTATGTTTTGTTGTAGAGCAATTTCAAGTTTCGTATTGCACTTTGAAATAGGAGACAAAAGATAAATTCTGTTTCCCCTTGTCCTAGTTCCTTCAACTCGCACAGTATTTTTTTAAAGACTTCATTCTGCAGCAGTGTTAGCCAAAGTGAAAATAATCTTTTGTAGGTTTTTTATGTAAAGAAAGCTCAATATCAAAGTTACTGTCTCTTCTTCTAGAGAAACTATTTTGTCTCCAAACGAGAATACGAACAGAGAACTGGCAAAGAGCTGGTTAAGGAAACCTGAAACATGCTAAGTTGTTTTAAAGAATCACATGCTGGGTCTCCAGAAGTGCTCATTACACTGCCAGAGTAAAGTCTAAACCTAACTGTGCTAAGTATGTTTAAAATTGTCCAATTGACACAATATTTATGAATAGCTCAGTCTGTTAATATGATGCTAATTTTAGTCAGAAAAAGTCTAGTACTATGGTGGTGAGAGCACAGAAGCTGAAATAAGGATTGCTGAAAGAAGAGTAGTTAATTAGCATTTACAACTGTATGTGTTAACCAACACATGCCTTTTTCTGTGTGGCTTAGAGTAAACAATTACACTGACAACACTCTTCCTTTTCTTTTCCTGTTTTCTATTTTTCTGAAATGTTCTTTTTATTTCTTTAAGGACTGGATAAAACCTGCTTTAGGTCTTTTGCTGTGATTTCTTTTCTTGATTGCTAAGGCTGAGATTGCAGTACATTGATGTAGTAAACCCCCCTTTTCTATATTGCGTCGTATAAAAATACTGGATATACTTTCAAAAAGGAAATAACTGTAGCTGGTATTTTTGTGTCAACTTCATTAACATTTAGCTTCTTAGCAACAATATTAAAACATTTATTCAATATTATGTCAGCCAAACTAGTTGGATTCCTTGTATACAAACAGGTGAAACTCATTAATTTCTACAGATAGTCAACAATATGAAGATTGTGTTTATAAAGTAAGAATTAGGTATTTCATTTTAAATGCTTTTTGTTTGTTGCATTCTCTGTTCTACAAGATTCCAACTTTTAGCTCAAATGGTGCTTTTTACTATGTTTGCAGACTACAAGAATAAAGCAGGAAAACTTTTATTTGTACACTTTTGAGTTAACACTCATCTCTGTAGTAGAGCAGTTTTATATCTACCATTAAACATGCGTTTAGAAACAGACGTAAAGGGACTTACTCATAGCTCTAAAGCGTATTTTCATGGTTTCAGCACGCTTTGGATGAGGTTCTAAACGTCTTTCCCAAATCAAAGGAGATATAAATTTATCCAGTTTAATCTGTGACTGCAGTATAGCCAAAAGCTCATAGAAAAGACTGGATAAATACACATAAATCATCCTTGCCCCTGAAGAAATGCAAAGATTCAAAATTCTTTTCCACAATAAAATTGGATGCCTCATTTTGTCCCTCTGTCTTTTGACTGAAGTCATCATTCTATTATTTGAGTGTTTAAAAATGTGGTACCCTAACAGTTTCTCTTCACCCAATGAATCTCGTTTCCCCTATCTTTCTCTGCACTGGAATTTTGCTCTCCTTTTCTGGGTTCTGATTTGAACAGCTACACTTTATCTTCTTGGTGGCTGCTGAGGAGGGTGGTGGTTCCTCAAAATCAAGGTGTCTGACCAAAATCCGCCTCCTGCAGTGACTGAATCCCCACTGATGAGATGTGCCTTTGCTGAGTAACTGGTTTTAATTCCTCCTACAGTTTCCTAGATTTTTCTTTCATAGCCTAACATCATAGAAGCAATAACATTAAGGAAGAATTACGGCTAGTAATAACCATTGTATTAATTAAAACTTGTCAGTTTGCCTTATGGTTCCCTGTGCTGTTGCAAAGATGGGCAGACAACTGAGGCATCAAGACCTTGGTGAGTCATTATGAGTTATGAGTCATTTGGTTCTACTTGCCTTGTCCATCTTCATGGTCCTGTGATCCACTGTGTAGGCCTTTCAGGGGTTGTTGCTGATGTAAGGCTTCTGGAGTGAAAAAGGCTAGCTTAGGTCCTCTTGGTTTCCCTGAATCTTCCCGGAAGTTTGACACAGTCTTATATACTCTTCCACAGTATGTGTCCTTCTCACAGTCATAACTTCATGCAATCACAAGGCTACCTCTTTAGAAGCCACTAGGGCAAAAAAAAATTTGCACGCGTGGAAAAGCATGTACCATTTGAGAAGCCTGGAGTATCCTGCCTTGCCTCCAGCTGCCAGTCCAAAACCCACAGGTTTCTCACAGGTCTTGTGTTGTGTCTGCCCATGCAGATGTCTTGATAGTCTGGAACTTTCCAAATGGTACTAAATGCCTGTGTTTAAGCAACTGAATCTTAGGTCACTAGTGGACATTAACACTTCTGACGTCTAATGCTATGTGTCAGAATCTAGAGCTACTTCCTTCACCTTAGGGGTGGAATTCAGTTGCTTGAGCATAGATATCTGCTGCCATTCATGTTGTGGAGTGCCCATGACATTTGCACTGGCTCACAGGTTTGACACACGATTTAGAGATGACCCATACTCTTCTGTAGTAGCAGGTCTAGGTTAGGCAGGATCTCTCAGACCTAAGTTGGCATTAGTGTTGGCGTTCGTTTGCCTAGAAGTAGGCCTGTAATACCATTTGGATAGAACCATACCACCACAGAGCTGGCTTTAAGCAAAAGGGGAGAAAAAAAGAAGTCAGGCAATAGTTCCCTCCTCCCCTGATAATTGTGCAGTTTTGCAGCTAAAACAGACTCAATTATCACCCAAAGCAGATCCCAACAAGTGATGACTGCCAAGTCAAGATAAAGTTCATATGCATCCTGTAGCTTGGTACTAGCAATAGCAATACTGTATTTACTGGGCTATAATCCCCTTTTTCAGTAGTGTGCAAACTGTGAGCTGTTACTCCTGAATCTAGCAATGAGTATGTAAATCCTCCTACGGTTTCTATGGATCAGGACCAGGCAGTGGTTCTTCTTGGAGCTGTTAGCTCCTTCTTGCCTGGTACGGCCTCCTGATAAGCTGTATAGGTCTGAGGGTAGTCCACAGTTCTTTCTTCTAGGGTATACCTATTCTGCAACTTGCTCAGCACTTAATATTCTTCCATTTGGTACAAATTATGAAGTATAAAAGTGTAAGTAGGATGACAGCTACAGGATGTGGAGCCAAGTTCAAAATTCCTGCAGCTGAAGGGGACCACGCAAGAGGGATTCCCATCAAGAATGACACCCTGCTTTCTCTGTTGCACTGGTGTGTGAGTAATTTGCTTGCTATTGCAGCACACCATAATCATTGCTTTTGTGGCTTGTTTTACAACCGCCTAGACTTCACGTTACAGTTGAATGCTTTATTATTTGCAACAATCACGCAAAAGCTACTCCAAAAGTTAACGGGTTAAAGTTAATTTAGTGTACAGTTTCAGCGATTTTTTCAACTTGAGCATTGCTTGTAAAGGTGTATAATTGAAATCACATCCTTCAGTCGTTTCTGTTGTATGCGCACAAAACAACATTTCAGGCAGGTTATACACAATGAGATAGTTTGTAGTGATTTCTTTATATGGGGTATGCATGCAGGCACAGCTGGGTCTCACATAAACAGTTGAAGACTGATTAGAAAAAGAAGGAAGAATTTCATATTCACATCTGGTCAATTTGTAATCTAAACAGTTGTCTGAAGATTGAAAACTGGTACCTTCACATATGTATTACTTATCCCGATCAGATGTTTTTTCATTCATCTAGAGGGCTGACTGGAACTTTCCGTCATATTCTGTAGCCCATTGTCACTGATGCACAGCTCTAATCTCAGAATGATTAATTGTGAAGATTGTAGCAGAGTAAACTGAGGTTATCATGTTGTGAGTGATTGAGCTAGATTTGGGCATGAACAACCCAAATGTTTGTTTTTAAAAAAAAAATCTTTGTAGAAATCACCTCAAGTAAGTCCCCTTCATTCTGGGTTGCATTTGTCTATACAATAGCACAGAGCTCTGATACAATAATTTTGTTTTGACCTTGCTTACTCATGCTCAGCTTTGCCCTGTGCGCACACGAGTTGTTGCATGCCATGGTCTGCCTGACAGCGTGAAGGTTTTGCAGTCATTAAACAATGTTGGTTACTTCATCTCATTATTTTTGTTTGATCCTGATTCGTTTGGGGCTGCTGTGGTGTCTGATCTCTGACAGCTTGTAATATATTGGTTGCACATGCATTAACTGAATTTATAATTCCCGTGCCAACTGTGTAGGACCAAACACCTCCTTATTACTCATTGGTACCCTCCACTGGTGGAGATTTCTTCAAATTTTGCTGTTGCTGCCCAGTGGCTCTTGTTTGTCACACAGGAACTCACAATGAGAAAAGCTATCCACCAGTACATTCATCCAGAAATACCTTCTGCAGCCATTTTGTGGGTAGCGCCCAGTCAAACTACCAAACTACTCATACCTCTGATTGTCATTACCTTGTAGTGATGCACCTGGGCACTGCAGCAGTTACTGTTACGTTGTGAGATTGATAAACGGACCAGTCAATTTATATTTGCAGCTATGGAGCTGGTGTCTTTGGGTGCTGAAACGGGAGGGGGTCTGGTTTATGTAGTAGAAACGTTTACTATAGTACAAATTAAATAATTCTATACCCATTATTTAATGTCTTCTCCCAGAGGGTGCTACCTTATGTTGTTCTAGCCTCTTCAAAGTGACTTTTCTTGTGAACAAATTGGATGAGATTTCCATGGTATGCACTGGGGACCGCCTATTGTTGTAATTGATTCTTCTGCTAAGTCCACACTATCAGTACTCTTAAATATGCTGAGCTTGGTAATTATGCCTTTCACCCACTCTGTAATTTCTCGATCACCATGTTAAGTCTCCTAGGAGCATCACATGCTTCTTTTCATACAGAGTGAACTGACTGACATTCCTTGTTTTTATGATAACGTGGCCTCTACTGCTCCTGGAGGGTAACAAAGTTCAAATAAAGAGCCCATGCTGGAACAGCATCCCCAGTGTGGCTACCTATGCCAGTCTTTTTTGAATGCTGAAGAGGTCAGGTTTTGTCCTGGTCTCCAGTCCCATTGCTGCACCTTCTGTAACAACTTGGTTAAAGGCTTAATCATATCTGCAAACATGGATATAAAATCCTGGGGAAAAATAAACAAAACCAGAAGAGATCTGAGCTCATGCAGATTTGTAGGGCAAGGAGCTTCCTATTAATTTTGCTTGCTGTTGTTAAGGTGATTAGTCTGCTGCTAAGTACTTTATTCCTTCCTGTATCACTTGACCTGTTCATCACTTCATTTAGAATTGTAGTCCCAAAGTTATTGCTTACTTAATTAACTCTTTCAGCCCTTTTTGAGTCTGGCTGTGGGTTAATACCTCATCTGTTCATGAAATTACATGGATTTGATCAGCCTCTGATAATTTTTCGCATGTTTGGATACTTAGAATATTGCATAAAGCTGAGCACAGTGAAATCCTTGGGTAATGGGTGCATATAATGGGGTACTGCTGCCCCGTAAATGTAGGGGGAAATTCTTCCCAGCCTTGCACTGATAACAAGATCACAAAGACAGCATATGCTAAATCTGTTATGCCAGACTCTGGCATTTTTGCTACAACAGGTGTGGTTTATGGTGTAACAGAATTCATTGCTCAAAAATCAACCGTTGGCTAGTAAATTCTGCTGTCTGCTTTTATGATAAGCCAGATTGGAGCATCCGAAATGCCTGATCTTCAGTACAAGTATTTGTTGCTCCAATAAGCTTTTCTCTGTGTTCTGGGGATATTTTTACTGCTTCTGTGGCTGATGGTCAGGACTCATAGACACTTTGGCATGAATACTCCTGCAATCTAATTTCTGTTGGGACCGTAGTTGGGGAAAAGCCTCTACCCATTCATGTCTAGGTGAACTTCTGGGGCTTTTAGGGCAGCACATTAATGTACCTCAGGAATAATTTCTGACTGCCAGTCTGTCAGCCTTTCCCAGCTCTACAAACATGGATTTTCCAAATCCAGTATCAGCTGGTGTTCTTGTAATAACGGTATGATAGGGATTTCTTGCTGTCTTTCTCCTCGGAAACTCTCAGCATTAAGTTGAACACAGAGTGTTCCAGTACATCTCCAGGAGCAGATACATACTTCATTTGGGTCAACTGCTGAAAATGTCCCTGCTCATTGCAGGGGTTTGGACTAGATGACCTTTAAAGGTCCCTTCCAACCCAAACCATTCTATGATTCTATGACGATTCTATGAATTTATTTTTAATCTGTTGGTGCGCTCAGGATAAGATTCAGGGTTAATCATTAACACCAGAGCGTAGGGCTTCTACTCTGGGTGCTTTAAATGCAAGGATATTGGTAATGAGTAACCTGGGTTCTTTATTCCATAGTTTTCACCCAAAATTGTAGGTTGTCTTCAACATCTTTCCAAGCTGGGTTGTTGGTTTAGCTAGTTACATTAGGCCCAGCAAGCTGAAATATTTTTGTCACTTTCTTGTCCATTGGGTGGACATATTGATGATACGCTTTAGTCTTATCTGTGTTTAATTCTGCCATTTGCTAAGCAAATTTTTCTTTCTAACACACTATTTTAATTTTATGATATTGTTCCTTTTTGTTTGTTGAGCTTCTGCTAACTGCTCTGAGTCTTTCCAAAGCTCTTCATGTGCTTCCACTGAACCTTCAGAAATACATTCTTTCTCCCTGTGAAAGCATACATAGTTCCACAGTATGTAGAACAAGCATTTCCAAGTGCTATATTGAGGGGGTGAATATGCATAGACAGGTGTTTGCCTTACCTATGTGCATCTACCAGAAAACCAGGTGATTGACGTTAGTCACCTCTTGCAGAATTTTTACCCTTAAAGGTGTTGGAAATGTTTGCCTTTTATATATTTATTTAGTTCTTTTGATTCTGTATTTAACCAAAATTATTTTTTTTTTAAACTGATGTCATTAAAGAATATATATGTTACTGTGGTAGTTCTCTTCACTATGATGTTTGAGAGCAACAGGCTTATCTATCTTCTCTTTTGGTTTCTGTCTTAGCATAGGGGAGAGTTGTGAGTTCGGTGGCTTTTTGTTTCTGAAGCTCTGTTCTGTCGTTTGAGCGCTTCCTGCCGGCAGTCCTCTACTCCTCCCTCGGTTGTTTTGTTTCCCCCTACATCCCATTTGTACAAACCTTCATGAAACCAAAGGTTTGGAGCCATAATGGATGCCTTCTTGCTAGTACTATTACAAATACTGTCTTTTCCAGTTTTTAGCATCCACTTAATCTCAGTACTCTGACTGGGCATTATTTTATCAGTTTTATATATTCTACATAAGTATTTGATATATTAGTTTTGTATGAGTTTTATGAGAGTTTTATACACTTAACTTTTTTGTTCACTACTGTTTCCAGCACCATGTTACTTTCTTTCCAAGCACAATGTGACTTAAAATCCATTAATGTTCCTTTTGCTTTTTGGAGTTAATAATGTATTCAGTTGCCACAAAGTTTACCACTGTTCCCATTCAGGGTTCCTCCAAAGTCATGGTGCTTTTTTCATCCTCTTCATTCTGCACATTTGTCTGATCATTATCAGCTCTTGCACAGTGGTGTTATTGTCTTGGTTTTTGCTGTTTACTACACTGTGTGCAGTTCTGTGCACTTGCGCTTGTGGATTACAACTAAGTTTTCCGTGACTTTTTCCCTTGTATCTTGTTTGCGGTATTTTGTGTACTTGAGTATGTCAACAGGATTGGAGCCTGGGCTGTCCTCGAAGAGGTTCATGCTCTGGTAGAGGGCTTTGCAGGTCAGTCTCAGTTCTGGAGCTTTTATGTGTTTATATATCTCCAGCACACCCAAAACAGTTTTGATAGCAATGATTATATCTTGGTCTTCCCCTAAACACTGCCTGAGCATTGTGTCCCAGATTCCAATCAGTCGAGTCTTTTATCAGGGACTATTTTAGCTCCCTTCAGTACTGCAAGATTGTCTCTCAGCTTTAAATCACTCAAACTGCTCTCTCTGTACTTTTATCTTCTTTTTGTACTCTGTTTAAGAATCTCTCATATCTTTAATATTCACATGGGTCACAACATTCCTTGAACTATTTTTGTGCAGTTCCGTAATTAATCTTTTCTGTCAGAGGTAACGGAAAATGATTAAACACATCAAGTGTCTCAGAAGCACTTGTTGTCAGAAATAAAGCTATTTTTATCTCATCTCCCATTGCTTCTCAAAGTCAAATGCCACTTAATTCTTTTTCAGCTGACCTTTATTTTTTCAGAGGCTGTTGCATCTCAGGAGACTTCAAACTGCTTTCCCAGCCCACTCGTCTTTGGTGCTTTAGTTTATTTGGACAGGATATCGACTCCAGTGGCCGTGCCAGCCTGCCTGCGTGGGGAGCGGAGAGGAACGGATACTTCTCACCTCACTCTCGTCTGGGCATTAAAAATGGCTTGGGTGAATTGTGGCCTAGAAGCTTTCTCCTCTGCTGTGCATGTGAACTGCTCAGATGCAGGTGATGACCGGGCATTGCACAGTCCAGCCGCTTTCCTGCTGGCTGCCGCGCCACAGGGTACCTGCTGAGCGAGTGGCCTTTCAAGGCAGGGTCAGTCTGAGAGAGCCTGAACTCAGGGCTTGCGCCATAACGTCTAGGCTTTCTGTACTTGAAGTACAGAAAGGTACAGGAGAGGTTTCCTACAGCCGTCACCTGACACTATGAGATCAAGGGGGTTTTGGTTTCCTTCTGTCACATCACAGTCACTTTGTGTTTCTCGGCTGCAATATCTGCCTGTGATAATGTTCACTTATGCTTATACATACATTATGTGAAAGTACAAGCCTTCCCAGACTTTAATCTGCTATCAAATTCAAAGTGTAAAAATAACTCTTATCTGCTTCATTATCTTTTGTGGGTTTTGTTTTTTTTTTTTCCTTCTGCTAATATTTTTGGAGTACCTGCAATGCATCTTGATGCCTGTGGCTTAGCTTCATACTTTCAGATTACCTTCTTTTTATTCTCATGCTAGCAAAGCTCCTCTCTGTTTTGCCTGTGATGGGCAGAAGTGGTTTTTTTTTGTCTGGCTGCTGTGCCTTCAGACATGTATTTAATGCCAGCTTCGGTGTTTTTTTTCTGTAGAGGTGAGTATCATACCAAACAGAGGCATTGTTCTGGAGTTAATACACTGCTCTACAAGTTAAGTATCTGGTTTATTTTTTCTTCTTCTACGCATGTCATAAGGTCTCTGTTCCCAATTCTTAAAATAGGAATGGTATGGCTTCCTTCCTTATGTATGGCAGGTGTAAATTCATTCATGTTCATGAGGCACCAGCGTGTTACAGTGACCAGCACAGAGTGAAAAATAGTGACTAAATTGTACTGAGAAAGGAACTGAAACTAAAACGTGTCGTTCAGGTGTGCGATCAATACTTAAAGCTATAATTGTACCAAATTTTATATTAAGTAGTTATAGACTGAAAAGTGTTCATTTTGTGTTCTATGTACCCTCTACAAGCCTAATTCTAGTCTCAGGTTGTTGAGATTGGTCAAAAATACCAAATTTATTGAATCAATCATCTGTGGTAATGTTGGCTAACAGACTCTAAAGAGAAAACTAGAAAAATACATATTTGAGAAGGAATTATAGAGGAAGAATGAAGTTACTACATGACTAATACACTATCGATAGCAAAAAGTCCTGTGCTTTATACATGAAGATACCATCTTACCAGTTTTGAAATATAGGAAGAACGTTAAGCAATTTTTAAATACCTGTATCTGTTACTCAGTGTTAAGAATATAATTTGGTTGTGAAAGAGAACGTTTGCCCAAAGAATGTGTGGGTAAATCCAACTTGACTTTGGATCTAAGGGTGAAATATTACATGAAATGTGACATCCTTTATTATAGCTTGCAATTAAAATGCTTGCTTTTGATGATACGGGGGAAAAAACACATTATATTTTTCTCGTTGGTACAAGGCACATTCTGACTAATCATATACTAGAGTTTCCCATGTCATTCCAATAATTATATCAATTTAATAAGGGCTTTTGATGTAGGACTGAATAATGACGTTTTTGTTGGAGGTACATTGGCCTGGTTTCTAGTGATCAAAAAGCTTTTGCACGTCTTTTCCAATTAACTCTTCTCTTTGTATTGCTAAATGAGTTTCAGTAACACTTTCCTATTCAGTTTCATTACCATGCAAATAGAGAGTAAACACAGGATAGTTCATCTGAGCATGGAGAGCAGGTTATTCGTGCAGTTTATTTGTGAAATGAATGGTATTATTATCGGTTCAGAAGACACACAACTTAAAATTGAGACAACTTGTTCTAGAGGAATGAACACAAATTATGGAATCATGATGTTCCCAATTATAATTCTTGATTCGCTCTTGTGAAGGTTATGCATCATGATAGATGTAAGTACTGAGAACTCGCAGAATGATACATATCAGTGCCAGACGCAGGAAGGTCTTAATGATCTTGGACAGGAATTTAGAGTAGTCAAACAAATGTCTGTGTATTACTAAATTGACTTTACCTGTTATGATTCTTGGATTATGTAGCTCTGTCCTGCAATAGAGTAGGACATGGCTGTGTCAGACTGCAAAGTCTGTTTGCCTGTGTTGAATTATTTCTGCTGTCACTTCAGGAATTTGGACTTTGCAGGACTAGCCCATGCTGTAGTATTGCAGGGGGCTTTTCTGCCTTGGAAGCGTGTTTGACACTTCATCAAGGCTCAATTTTGGCATTATTGACTTTGGCTCACACAGGGGTCTCTTGAAGGCTTATCTAACATGACCAATATCAGAGTTTCACAAGTTGAGTATAGGTAGAGCATGGTCTGAATAGATATATTGGGTGGGAAAGTCAGGGGAAGAAGAACGTATCAACTTGAAAATGAGACTGTGCTGGACCCTGAAACCTGAGTGAAGTACAGACATAAAAATGGGCTTAGCTAAGGACAAGCCATGTCTTGAGACTTTTTTCGTGGTGATATAGAGCTTAATGATTTTCTTAGTGACATAAGCATTTTGAGGGTAAGGTAAATGCTGTTTAAGTAAGGCCCCTCAGCACCTTGCAAAACAAAGGATGTGCAGTCACCGTGCTGTAAAAGCACTGAAGTGTAGATTGCCATGATCTTAATCCTAGTTAGTTTTGAACTAAAAATAGGTACCAATAGGTAAGTCACTGAGATCAGGACGTAAGATTTCAGATAAATATGAAGCTGGTGGTAGATTGGTTTCTACTTATATTCTCTGTATGTGATCTGGGAGTCTAATCTCTGATTATAGTTAATAGACATCTGGGAGGTTTCAGTTGTCTCAGCAAAGACATATAGTGTCATTTGAGCTACCCTAGGATATTCTGCCTGCTTCCAGTTGATGCTCCAGAAGACCACCATCTCCTATTGGGTCTGCCAGCCTCATTAAGGTAAAACATCTCAAGAAGTTCTAGGCACCTACATTAAATCCTACTGCTATTCCGTACAGTTATTGGGACGTAGGTCGTGGTCCTGCTGAGTCCGACAGTATGGCTGAGGAATCACTTCCTGGACTCCATTAAAGTAGATCGATTTGGAGTGGGATCCTGTTAGCTCAGTGTAAGTAGAGCCACGCGAGACTTCCCAGGCTATTTAGGATATCTGCATGGAAATGGCAGATGTGACATAGGCCTGTATCATTCTGGAGCGACAACTAGGTGCCTGTGTTCAGGCAGCTGAGTGGAGTCTGAGATCTCCATTGCCTATGGTGGGAGCCTGGGCATCTAGCTCACATGTGGACAGCCAAATAAAAGGTGTCTTTAGTTCAAAATTAGTCCCACCCTAGGAGTGGGATTCATTTGCCTGAAGATAGGGATAATGTGAATTACCATTTTACACGTCCTGTAGTGTACCAGGTGTTTCTGTGGGGCTGAGAGATGTGACTTAGAAGGTATGGGAGACTGACAGCTTTCTGAAACTGCGGTTAGAGGCTGGAATACTCCGAATTCTCTAAAACTGCATTAGACAGCTAATTTTAGGCAAATGAATTCTGTCCCGGATTTTCATAGAGGCTCACTGCTCTGTCACTGGCTTCTTCCAGCTTTTATTTCTGTGTGGTGTTGAACTACTTCATTAATCTATGTCCACAGAGCCTGGGGACTTTGATGCACTATTTTCTATGTTTAGCTGTTATTTTATGGTAACAGTATAATTCCACTTGATGCACACTCCAGGGGGCAGACATTTAAGTGGGCTTCTTCTTGCCTTCTTTCGTCTGTCTGTAGAACATGTCTTGTCTAAACTAAATAATAGGTTTTGTCTGTCATGGTTTCCTTGCTTCATGGTAGAATCATGGATGCTAAAATGCTGGAAGATGTCTTTCTACTGATAGGAGTAGGGGTGGCTGAGAGTTATAGGGCAAGTACCCCGTAGTTCTTGAGGTGCTTGGTGGGTGGGCAGCACACTTGCAAGTGCAGATGACAGAGATTAAATTGTGTGTTTGAGAGTGTGCATTGTGGCATCTTAACATTTGAGACATGAAATCATGAGACAGGCCAGGTCCAACAGAGGAATAATATATGGCGCCTTTATGAGGGAAAATTTGGGTGTGCAAATTTGAGTTGCAAGTGGTGGCACATTTGTTCCCAACGGTATTTTAAAAATAATATTTAAAGTGTTGGGTGTGTAGCGTTTTGGTCATGGTGTGTAATGTCTTTTGTTATTTCATCAGCGTAATGGAACTTCAGCGTGAAGTAAAATTAAGTCTATGCTTAGGTCAGCTCATATTTTCGACACGAGACTTTGGAATGGTTACTATATTTAGTTTCCCACTGACATCAAAATCCATTGTATTAATATAGATAGATGGTAGGACTACATCACATTTCTTTGTGTTATTGATGTATTATAAATGAGAGCATGTATGTTGAAGTTTGCAACTGAGAGCTTGATTCAGATACACACGCATAGGTGTGTACTGTGATTCAGAGTTTCCAAGATTGTTCTCTTTGGGTTTTGGTGACAACTCTAAAAGGGCATGGGTCTAGTCTCCTCTAGAGCTGGTGTCAGATCTGCAGACATTTTCTATACCCCATGATGACTCAAAGGCAGCAGGTTTCTCTATGGGGGCAGCTGAACTGAGCTTGATTATTGATCTTACCTTTAGTTGTCCTTCACTTCCCATTGTTTTGCTCCCAGCAGTGAGAATTAAAATTCTGCAAGAACAGTAGAATGATAGAATTCATTATTTTTTCCTGGGTAATTAACAGTGTCTCTGTCAAAAATGATTAATAGTCTTAATTGCTTAATGTTCCTAGTAATGCTGACAACTGGAAATCATTGTGGTTCAAAGCTGGAATGGTAAGAGTATGGGAAAATGAAACTGTGAACAGAAGCTATCAATACTTTAATGATAAAATTTGTCAACATACCAACTGCATGGAGTAGAATTATAAGGCTTTCTATATGGCTTATATTCCAGGAAGGGCTAAAAATGTGTGACATTTTGATTAATAATCTGTCATATATATTCATCACACCTGTGACTTTGTATGGCAAGAGTAGAGGTTCATGTCATCACAGCACATACGAACAAATGCTAGCTGATAAGTCTCAAAATGCAAATGTAAACTGGGAATACTTATTAGGTAGGCTTTATTCTAGTGAATAGATCTCATATTTTTTACCTTTGAATCAATGACCTAGAAAAAAGCATTGCAATTTCTACTAATGTGTAGATGACAAAAAGATGGGATGTTGATTCATAGAGCAGTCAAAATTTTTTTATAAGCTAGGTGCAAAGAACAAATATGCTTTAAATGGTGAAGGGCTCTGGAGATATGGTAGTTTAGATAAGCGTATGCTCCCAGTGTAATGCTATGGACAAATAAGCGGAAATGGTGTATTAAATTGTCTCTGGTTTTACTGCTGGCAAGACTACCACTGGCATATTATGCTTCTGCAGTTTAAGACAGATGATGACAAATTGGAAGAGAATCAGAGGAGAGCAGAGAGAATGGTTTGAAGCTATGCCTGAAGATAACGTGAGGCTCCAGGAACTTAATCTGTTTAGCTTTCAAAGGGAACATCAAGAGACTGTTTAAACAGTAAGATTACGAGAAAGAAATTTGGTAGAAAAGATCTCCTCACAGTAACAGATAAAATTATACCAAGACAAGTGGTTGAAATTTGATACTAGGAGTACACAGCAAATTTTAATAAAACAAATTAAATTGAATTATTGGAGTAATTTTTCAGGAGCTGTGGTAAATTGTTTTTCACCAGACTTTAAAATCCAGATTGGTAGTTTTTCCTCTACTGTGTGTTCTGGTTCAAAGAGGAATAAATTCAAGGGTGTTTCTTTGTCTTGTATTGTTTGAGAGATCTGGCCAGTTCGTTAGACCTTCCTTCTTTATATATATATATATATATGTGAATATACAGATAAAGTGATACTGCTATAATGAAAACATACTTTGAAACACGTTTAGTTAAATGCATTTTCATTTTTGTGAATACTGGAAGTATGTCTGAACTCAATAATAAAAGTTAATAAAGGTGTCTAGCTAACTACCAAAAGTGTGTTCAGTGCCTGGAATAGTATTTCACGGAAAACTGAGATGCTGTTTTCCATGAGCAATTAGTGATTCCTATTTGATAGATGATATTAATATTAATAGAATAGGAGTTGTAAACTGCTGCTGAATGAATAAGGCTGAGCCCTCAAATGCCTTGTTTATGTGGTTACTACGTGACACTGGACATCAGTACTTGAGACTAAGTCTCTTACTTAAAATGGAATTTCAGGTGCATTAATTACAGTCTTTCTTTTCAACAGGCCCATGCTAAAGTCTGGCATCTCTACAATGACCATTTTCGTCCAACTCAAAGAGGAAAAGTGTCCATTGCCCTTAGCTCCCACTGGATAAAACCACAACGTATGACTGAAAAAAACATAAAAGAATGTCAAAAATCCCTTGATTTCGTGCTGGGATGGTTTGCTAAGCCCATATTTATTGATGGTGACTATCCAGAGAGCATGAGGAGCAACCTCTCGTCTCTGTTGCCTGAATTCAGTGAAGTTGAGAAGAAATATATCAAGGGAACAGCAGACTTTTTTGCTCTTTCTTTTGGAGCTACCCTGAGTTTCCAGCTCTTGGACTCCCACATGAAATTCCAGCAGTTGGAATCAATAAGCCTGAGGCAGCTCCTCTACTGGATAAGCAGTGAATATAACAACCCCCAGATATTCATTGTGGAGAACAGCTGGTTTGTTTCTGGTAGCACCAAGAGAGATGATGCCAAATATATTTACTATCTTAAAAAGTTCATTATGGAAACTTTAAAAGGTAAGACTGAGGTTGTATTAATATGTGCTTGGCAAAATCATAATGCAAAATATTGCCTACAGAGACTTGTTAAAGAACCAGGCTGAAACTAATTTTGATCTTTAATACTCATCTTGGCACTTGTGAAATGAGACTCCTCATCATTTCCTGGGTTTGTTCTCTTGAAGACCCTGAATATTTGGTGAGCTTGATACTGCTGTCTTTGAAGTCGGTAGGAAAATTTCTGCTGTCTTTGGTGTGAGGAAGTGCAAAACATGTTAACTATACTTTCAATGGTCTTAGGGAATTTTGCTGTGTTATTTATTAATAGTTGCTTTCCATCTCTTAGATGTATGCATATGTACAAAATGTAGGGATATATATGTGGGAAGGTGGAAGGTAAATAGTATGCAAGAATAAGTTCATCTGAAGAAAATATAAGTCTGAAAGAATAAACTTTTAAATGAGAAATCGGAACCTTTTCATTCTGCATCTCAGTGTTGCCCTTGCACAAATTTTACGTTGGTACAGGTCTAGACATCAATCACAATAATCTGAATTTGCATCAGTTTAAGGGGAAATGAGTGTTTGAGATTATATAACATAAATTATTTAAATTGTTACCGTATTATTTTTCCAAACAGTAAGAGAAATACGTTATCTTGTATGAGAGTTATTTTCTATTTTCCCATTTCCTTGTGGCAAAACAGATTTTTTTCAATCCTAGTAGTCATTTGTGCATTGTTGGGCTTCCCATTTCCACTTTCATCATCTTTAAATTTCTTAATTTACAATTTAATAATTGATTTACTTGTCTAAAGTTTACTGTTCTGGTTTTAAAAACAGTATTATTGTAGCTATTTGTTCAGAAAAGATAGCCATTGTGTTACATTGCCATTTTCATACAGGGGATGGGCAAAAATGGCTTTCATTTTATTCTCAGCACTCATGAAGATGCAGAGGAGTCCCACGTTTGTTTTATCTGCTATTCCAGAAACCTAATTATTGCAAATAAATTAAAAGGTAAATAAGTACATGACCCAATGTGTCCAAAATGGGAAGAATGGAATGCAAAACAGTTACGAACTGTTGCAAGTACAGTATTTCTAGTCTGCATGAAGTCAGGTGAAGAGCTCATCTTCATAAAGGGGTCATATTCCTGTTACCCGTATTTTTGCTTAGTTTATAAATTGCTGGACATACATACATGGATCTGCCTTTTAATCACAGCTGACTGGAAACTATTTCAATTTACAGACTTTGATTAATTTTAATGTGCTACTCAATAATAATAACACCACCACCAACAGTATGACAGTCTTGTATTAACTTAAGAGTACTAGCACTTGGCTAAACTTTTTACAGAAAAAAAAAAAAGCAGAAACAGACTGGATTTGCAGAAGGGACTTTGGTGTCATTACAATGAAAATTACTGCACGCAAATCTTCTGTCATTAAAATTTGCAAAATCCAATGTAAATACCAAAGTTCTCTATGCAATACCTAGGGGGATTTAGTTGAGAAAGATCCACAAAAGGCATCATGTTGGCTGTGAGCAGTCTTGTTGGACAACATTAAAGACCAAGGGCAAAGGCACATGTTGGCTCTCATAGATCGAGGACATATCTATCCAGTGCAATAAAGCACTGTAATGTAGACGTTCATGAGCTATTTACCATGAGATTCACTCCAGCAGTCACGGGGAAGTAAAAGAGCATTGGAGCTATAGCACTGAGAAGCGAGGATAATTAATTTAGACCCAGGGCCACATAAATGTGGTTTTGCTGCTTCCTAGATCTGGCCAGTATCTTTGCCTGATTGTGTCTATGCACCGGTTCAGACAAAACTGCTTATTTCTATATCTATGTTAACAAGTAAGTGCAGCCCTGTTGGAGCAAGCCTGTAGAGTAAGAAGAGTTGGTGTTGAGGGCCTGGTGTCCATACTGTGTGCATTCCTGAAGCCCATTTCTGGATTAATTTCACCCCAAAGGAACCCAGGTCATGCATCCTGAGGCCACTCTGTGATGTGAACTGAAGTGTGACAAGGAGGGAGATTTGCTCAAAAGTGTGCTCCTTATTTCAGTTGAAGTGCTGACGTAGATGTCCATTCTGACACTGCATGCTGTAGACAAGCTCCATACATCTTTTTGGGTTTTTTTTTTAGCCCTGGGAAAGCGTCTCTTTATGTGGGATTCACAGCCCTAAATCCTTTTACTGTTTACTACTATTGCTCGCTCTTTTTTTTTTTTTTTTTTTTTCCAAATACCATTTAGGGTTGAATAGAGTAAATAGAACTGTAATATAAAGTAGTTAAATATTAATTAGACCTGCTAATCGCTATCTTCTCACATGGGTCGGTATCTAACCACTTACTCTAGGGTCATATTCACTTCCCTGCTCTGTCTCTGGTGCAACAAATAAATTGATCCTTGTAAAGTGGAGCATGTTGACCAGGAGGGCATGCAAGCTCCTCTGTGCCATGTTGACTAGCTGAGGGATTAGGTCATTATCTGGGGAGTTAGCAGGTCTGAATTCAAAGAGTCTTAAGGAGAAAGGGAACAGTCAGGCCCCTGACAGGTCGAAACTGAGCTGTTCTTAGCTATGTCTAGAGGCAAAACATAGATCCTTGGGCACCTTCCACGTGGGAGCAGGGGCTGTGGCATTCATGCTCTTCACCTTCAAGCACTGGGGCTGGACAGCAGCTGAGCAGAGGGTTTTAAGGATCTGTATTTGATACTTCTGGGTCTGCCGTGTTTCCTTGGAGTGTTTCTATACTAGTGAGCTAAACAGAGCATGAACTGAAGTGCTGTTTAATTTTTAACCCAGTTCTGACAGAGGTCTGGCTTGAACAGACGCACACTTCTAGGTATGCTGTGGGGGATTGCTCAGGTCAGGAGTTACTTCCAGCGGGTAGTATGGACAAGGCTGTTCAGTTTCAGAAGAAAGGGCAATTTAGGTTTCAGTCAGCCTGGCTTGTGCACCAACAGACATAAAAAAGAGCAGAGATAGGCAAAGGAAAAAGAAAAAGAGAAAAAGAAAAAGAAAAAGAAAAAGAAAAAGAAAAAGAAAAAGAGAAAGAGAAAGAAAAAGAAAAAGAAAAAGAAAAGACAATAATTTTCATTGTGTTTTTTCAGTAACATGCAATTCATTTGGCATACTGTGTTTGAGACTTCCAAACCTTTTGGAACTTCCAAAAATTTTTCAAGTTACTTCTTTCATAGGTGGCATTTAAAAGTGAGCGCATTTTTAAAGAAGGATTTGAGAAGAATTTTTATGAGATGCTCAGGAAATGTAGGAGTGCTGTGTGATGAATTACAGAAGGGACAAGATGCTGTTCAAAGAGAAATTCTCACTGAGACGAGTTCACATAGTGGACCTGTATTGGCTTTTACTCTGCTGGTACGGCAGATGTCATCATGGATGCATGCAGAGGTTAGAAAAATACTGGCATTTGCCAAACACAAAAGACTGATGCCTTTAGGAGGAGAAATATTCCATTTCCTTAGACATTTTCTCATGACCTCTGATAGACACTGGGCCAAATTAATTGCTTATTTAACCACAGTTCATTTAGTTGATTCAAAGAGGGTTGGAATCAAGAATCCATGTGGTCCTTCATAACTGATTGTAATGAGGTACATTAATAAAACCAGGAAATGAGGATCTTGATATTCTGGTTGCCTGAAATAACGCTTTCAGTGTTACTAGGCTGGAAAATATTATGTACAGTCAGTACCCAGTTTGGGTTGACAGAAGATGGTGAGTAATAAAGATAAACTGCTGGCTACAGAGCCAAACTCGAGTTCAAAAGAACATTTAAGAATGTGCTTAAATGCGTTGCTGTATTAGGGTGGGTCTAATTATGTAATTAAAATAAGCATACTCCTTTGTGCTTTCCTGAAGCTGAGCCTTGCCCGGGAACATTTTGCTGAACCTCAGTGTTTAATACAACTAAAAGTGAGCATCATTTGGAATCTTAAAATAAAACTGTAATGCTGGCAATCTTAACAGATGCCAGTAGACCCTGGTATTAACCTACAAAGTGTGTGGTGACTTTTAAAAGTCAAACAGTTGACCTAGAACATACATATATTTTTAGAAACCATTAAATGTTAAAGCTGGAAAATGCTATGCCATAAAAGATGTAAAGAGATAGAATTATCAAAAAACAAGGATCTTCCTGCATTATCACTTCTACTTAAAATCTGCAGGAATAAAAATTCATCAGCACAGCAAAAGTGTTGTCAGGCTTTTCTCAATATGTATTTGTAGTGGAGGGGAAGGAGGAAAAAAGAGTGTAACATTTGTTTGCATACAGGGTAGTGCTGCATTAATGGCACTTTAGCTGCCCCAGAGGTGAGCTGCAGTGCGTGCTTAGCAGCGTGCAGTGCAGTGCAGTTACTGGCTCCCTTGCTGCAAACAGTTCAAGCGTAGCGTGTGCTGCTCCGAGGCTCAGGTTTGGCATGCCTAATTTGAAGCACTGCTCAAACCGCTGCTGCACGGCTTCTGTTTCTAAAGCTGGCTTGTTTAAAGCCAAGCCAGGTATCTCTCTGCCTTGCACAGTGCACCCGTGCCCTGGCAGCTCCCTGAGTGCAATTGAAGTATCTTCCCTGAAAAGGGCTTTGAGGCAGGCCCCGAGGTATTCGGAATCATAGATTCATAGAATCATTTAGGTTGGAAAAGACCTTTAAGGTCATCGAGTCCAACCGTAAACCTAACACTGCCAAGTCCACCACTAAACTTATCTGATCTATTGCATTGTTCTTACACATGAATACCGCAAACACTGCTGATACGGTGTAATCTACAGAGGAAAATGAGCACTGTGATAAGCTTGGTTTTGTTCTTTCCTCAGCCATCCGGTACGATGGAGTTAATGTGTTTGGCTACACAGTCTGGTCCCTCCTGGATGGCTTTGAATGGCACAGGGGATACAGCATTCGGCGTGGATTGTTTTATGTTGATTTTCAAAGCCACGACAAGAAGTTGATGCCCAAATCTTCTGTCTTGTTCTATCAAAAGCTGATAGAAAAAAATGGTTTCCCACCTTTGCCTGAAAATCAGCCTATGGAAGGGATTTTTCCCTGTGGCTTTGCTTGGGGAATTGTTGACAACTACATTCAGGTGAGTCTGATGATAAAGGTGACAGGCTGTCCAGCCACATCAGTGCACAAGTTCATATTGATAAATTTGCTGGATAGAGTGTCTTTGCCAATATATATTACCACAGTGCTGCAAGGAGATGGGTACAAGGCTTTTGTGCCAAACGCTGTGTCTTTCAGTGTTCACTAGACTTTCTGCGTGTGACCACGGAGATCCAGTCAGATTGACATACAATAAATAGCATTTTAGAAAAACATACGGAAATTGAAAGGGGTCTGATGCTCATCTTCTCTGGACATGTTATATGATCAGTTACTGGAAGTCAGTCCTTTTTGAATGGAAGCTGATTAGATCTGCTAAACTGTATTTCCAAATGTCCTAGTCTATGAAATGGGAAATATTACTGCTTCTTCATGTCCATAGTTTTAATGGTAATATATTTGTATGCTGTGATAATATATGCTTTAGAACACTTCCTGAAAGCTCTTAAAACTCCAGTGGCATTTTTCTACATCTTATATATCCTGGTACTGTTGTTAGAGGGCTTCTGTGTAAAAAAAAGTAAATTATATTAGATTTAGAAGAAATTTTGTTGTCCTTTTGTGTAGTACTGTGTCTGACGGAGGCCTTGAGTGCTGCTGGATACCACCTAGCTAGATCATGGATCCAGTTCATAGCACTCACTCTTTATTTCAACTAAATCTGATACTTTGCGAGAACCTTTCAAATTTTAAGACTTCATAGCACATGTAAAAATTGTAGCTTAGTTACGTTCTCTGTAACAGCTTGGCTCTACAATTCTCAGATGCTGTTTTGGCTTGCAGGGCTTCTCTAACCACAGTAA
This sequence comes from Pluvialis apricaria, assembly GCA_017639485.1. Taxonomy (NCBI): domain Eukaryota; kingdom Metazoa; phylum Chordata; class Aves; order Charadriiformes; family Charadriidae; genus Pluvialis; species Pluvialis apricaria. The sequence continues at coordinate 26,013,370 of CM030007.1, forward strand.
AGAGGTAAATTCAGTGCTGAGCCTTGATCTAAGAACAGAATTTTAATTTAGGTTTTCCACAAACACAAAATCTTTCTTAAGGCTAGAGTATAGGGTTCTTGTTTGTTTTTTCTCACTCCAAAAGTAAGATCTGACTTTCTTCTCTTGAAAAATACTGCAGCCTCCATACCTATTTCCAAGAAGATTCAACAGTCATTGTCCTCCTAGCTCATAGGTAGATGAAGGATTGGAAATGGAATTGCTGCCTTTGGGATCGATAAGAGCTATAAAGTTGCGGAGTCAGTCAGCCTAAGACAGTTAAAAAATCCCTCCCATCCCCAAAACCTTCAAAGTGGAATATTTTCATTTCAAGAGGCCATTCAAACATTTTGTGCTGTAAGGCTTAGGTACTGTGATTTGTAGATGCATCACTGTGGAAAAACTCTTTTGACAGCATTCCCACAGTATTAGTGGCAATGCATGCTTTAGTAATCTACAAGGGACAATTCTCCAGAAAAGCAATTTCCCTCAGACATGCTGTTTTTTATTACTTTCTTCTATAAGCACAGTACTGACCTCTCCGGAGAAAATAGCAACTGATTTTCAGCAGCTTCTTTATACAGTCTGCAGACCTCAGCTACAAGTTGAACACTGGTTGTAGGCTGACACCTGCTTTTCAAACAGAGGGCAGGACAAGGAAATCTGAACTCAGGGGAACCTTGCACCAAAAAAAAGGGGGGGGGGGGGGGGGGAGACAAATAAACACATGTGGGACCAGTATCTTGTGGTTTGGATCTTTCTTGTAAGAGTTATGCTAAAGTATGAATGAGGAGATTTTACACTGTGCGTTATTTTAAGTAATTAACTTTTCCATTTTCTAGTCCTTATTGTGTTTGCGATATTCATTAATAAGTGCGGTGTAATTCTGTGGGACCCTAAGAAGCTCATGTTCTACTGTGTCCAGTATGTCATACAGGCAGTTCGGACAGTCGAAGCCCTAAAGACTTATGGGAAATGCATTTATTGTTGGGGTGACACATACTGAGTTTACTGAGAGGTCTGAAAAAAAAAATTTATTCAGACAGCAACAGCCTGCTGAAATAACTTGGAAATGAGTTTGGTATGAGTTAAATAAAACAGGACATCTTTAGCAGGAAGGAAAAATTTTGCTTGTCAACTGGATTCATGCTGAAAATCAAGTGCAGAGCATTACTCATCTTTCATCACAGGCAGAAAAAGAACCGAACACAGAAATGATGTTGCATTCATTATTTCGTTTACTGCATTCAGGGAGTGGTCTTGAAACTGAAGCCACTGGGTAATTTACAACAGAGTCTCTCTGTAGGTCCTTAGGTATAGCTTCTTAATCTTGGAAGAAAAACATTTTTAAGATTACTGTAGTATTTGCTGGAGGTCTGCTTCTCTGGAGATCTGTCATAGGCTTAGTGCCTTATCCCTGAGCAATAGCTTGTTTCATACAGACTGGCGCAACCTGGAGAAGATATAAACATGGTGACCATTAGCATAAGCTTGTTTGGAAAGTAGGATGAAAATGATACATAGATTTGATACTTCTCTGGCGTCACATATTAACAGAAGATTAATTCCTTCATATGAGCCAGAGACGTTATCGCATCAGAGATGCGAGAGAGGTGCTAAATGCAATGTTTTGACTTACGATATTCTTTCACTAAGTTGTGCCTGGTGATTATGATGTTCCCACCTACCTAGAACAAACAGCTTGAATCTGGTATGTTTCTTATTCTACCTAGGTAGACACAACACCCACCCAGTTTCTTGACTCTAATGTTTATGTGTGGGACGTTCACCAGACGAAGAAGCTTATTAAAGTGGATGGAGTTTTCACTTCCAGACGCAAGCGCCATTGCGTCGACTTTGCTGCTATCAGGCTCCAGATCTCTCTTCTGCAGGAAATGCGTGTCACACACTTCCATTTTTCACTGAAATGGTCTTTAATCCTTCCTTTAGGTAACCTTTCTCTAGTCAACCACACACTGGTACATTATTATCAGTGTTTTGCTAGTGAACTTCTGAGAGCTAACATAACTCCCGTTGTTGCTTTATGGCAACCTATGGCCGAGAATCAAGAGCTTCCAGTTTCCCTTGCCAAATATGGAGCTTGGGAAAACCCAGAAACCATTCAAGCTTTTGTTGAGTATGCCCGATTCTGCTTTACAAGTCTTGGGGGCCATGTAAAATTTTGGATCACAATGAATGAACCGCCTGTGAAAAACTTGACATACACCGCAGGGCACAACCTGTTGAAAGCCCATGCAAAGACATGGCATCTGTATGACAAAGAATTCAGGAGATCTCAGAAGGGTAAAATATCTATAGCTCTGCAAGCTGACTGGGTAGAACCAGCTTGTCCCTTTTCCAGGAATGACCAAGAAGTTGCTGACAGAATTTTAGAGTTTGACATTGGCTGGCTTGCAGAGCCCATCTTTGGGAATGGTGACTACCCACAGGCGATGAGAGCATGGCTTCACCGAAGAAACAGTGTTGACCTGTATAATTTCCACTTGCCTTATTTCTCAGAAGATGAAAAGAAGTTAATCCAGGGCTCATTTGATTTTTTTGCCTTGAGTCACTACACTACTACCCTTGTGGGCTGGGAGAAAGAAGATGCATTAAAATACGACCACTATCTTGAAGTTCAAATGATCAATGACATCACATGGCTGCACTCCCCCAGCAGAGCTGCAGTAGTGCCCTGGGGACTGCGTAAATTGCTGAAGTGGGTTAAATCAAAGTATGGCGATGTCCCAGTTTATGTTATGGCTAATGGAATTGACGATGACCAGAATATGGTGCACGATAAGCTCAGAGTGTATTACATACAGAATTACATCAATGAAGCTTTAAAAGGTAAGGAACCATAGATGGTTTATATGTCACAAATCCCAGTATTAGTATGCACTGAGTGATAGAATGTGTTTAACTTTAAAAAAAGAAATTCTATGTAGAATACTCCGTAAATGAGATGTTATTACAGTGTAACAGATAGTTTTTCCTTTGATTTATGATTGATTGGTGCTACTAAACATCAGGAAGACTGGCCTTGCACATATTCTGCATTAGACGGCAGAAGAACTTTTTTGTGGATTCAAGAAATTTAAGTAGATGTTGTGTGAGCAGCTCAACATGTGTTTAGTCAGATTTTCTTCTTATTGCACTTCTACTGTTGTTTTCCTTTGTTGCTTCTCTCTACTGATGTGCCTCAGGGCTGGGTATGAGTTCTGTTCCTCAGCTGTCTCTGTATCTTATCCAACAGTGATCTTATCCAACAGTGATCTTCATAATAATTCAGCTATCTACCTCATTATGCCATTTCCTGGACTCTTTCCTGCTATTCAGAACCCAAACCAGTCTTTTTCTCTGTCTCAAAGATTCATAAATTATACGGCAAAAAGGAGGCATGTTGAGTCATCCTGTCATACAACACACGCTGTTTCTTAAGAAAAGCACAAGACCTGAATGAGATAATTTTTACTGATGAAGAATCTTCTACATCTCACTGTGAGCTGTTGCAGTGGGTAATTATTTACTGCTTTTATATGTAAGTGTGTGTATAGATATATATAAATCTTACCTCTAGTATTAATTTCTTTAGTTTCAGCTTTAAGCCATTTTGTTGTGCATTTCCATGTATTTTACCTGTGTAAGTATTCACAGACAGAAAACAAGCTATCTCTCATTTCTTTGATAAGTAACACAGACAAAGCTCTTTGTGTCCCTTATTATAAAACATCCTTTAGAACCTTTCAATTATTTAACTTTTTCCCAGTTGCCAGCATCCTCCTTGAAAGGCATAAACCCAGACCTGGACACACTGTTCCTACCACAGTCACACCTATATCGCAGGCAGGTATAACATAACTTCTTACCCTTTTACTCCTCTTTTGTGCATCTAAGTGTCCCATTCGCCCTTTTGGCCATGGCAGCAGCTTGGTTACACACATTCTGTGGTTATCTACTGAGATTTCAAACGCAGTTATAGATTCCTGCCCCCCAGGCAGAACTCTGCGGAAGTATGGTCTGCTTGTTCTTTGACATCCTCACATTAGGTCATGTTCAAATGCCAGTTGCGTGCTTGTGCAAAGCTTGCTACGCTAGTGAAATTATGTCCCTAATCTTTGTGTTATTTGCAAACTTTGTGAGAAATAGTTTTCTTTTAGGTCGCTGATATATTTAAGATCATTATATATCTTAGTGCTTAGAGCCAATCCCCATGACCACGGTCAAAATATACCTACTGTGACACTTACTTACCTGCAATTACATTTCTAGACTTACTAGTTCTGTTTGAGACTAGTTGAAATCTGTTTATTATGGGCTCCCCTTGACCTTGTAACATTCTATTTTCTTGATCCAAATGCCATATAATACCAAGTCAGTTGCCTTGTGAAGTTCTAAGTATATTACATCCAACATCATTACTTTTATTGATCTGCTGATCTCATAAAAAAGATGTCAAGTTAGTTTGACAAGATTTATTTTTCATAAAGCTAAGCTGATTGGTATTAATCATATATATCTCCTGTAATTCTTATTTATCAAGCCTTACATACTATGTTCCACTCTTTTGCTCAGTAGTGAAGGATGGCTGGCAGTTCCATAATTTGCTAGGTCATCCTGTCCACTCTGTTAAATATTGGCTTTAACTTCCTCCTCTGTAATTTCCACCTCTTTCACGAATTACTGAACATCAATATTAAGTGCTCAAGAGTTCCTTCTCCAGCATTTTCAATCACTGGCTGCATGTTTTCTGTGTCTGTAGTTAAAAAAAGCATATCTTGGCAATATTTGGGCTTATGGTTTCAGGTTTTTTTCTGTATTACTTCTCTCCTTTCTACCACTTTAGACCGTACCAGTTCTTGGCACTTCTGTTTTCAAAGCATGTACGGATATGGGCTTTTCTCCCAGTTCCTGTTAGCCAGAACAACTGCACATCCCCCTCTTTTTTACAGAACTTTGTCATTTGTACTGATCTGGTACCAGTTTCCCCCGATCACTTCCTTCTCCCCTCTTCTGTCCAGCCTGGAAATAGCTCCTGTGTTTTTCGACTTAACGATCACATGTAAGCCATATTTTCCTGTCTTACCACCTTCTTTGTCATGGATGAATAAGTCCCTGCTAACTAGCTATAATACTTGCCCTTAAGCTCACTCCCCCACTTTTGACATCATACACTCCTCCACAGTGTTTGGTCTGTCAGTAATACCGGCTTTTTCTTTCTCTTCTCTTCTTCGCTTTGGTATTGTGCTTTTGTCCATCTTGTCCTTTCACGGGGAACAAGGTCTTAACCTCAGCATCGTGACTGATCCAGGTTTCTCCAAGAAACTTTCTGCAAGACCCTGTGCAGTAACTGAAATGAATTACAAATATTGTGTCCCTACCTTAGTGTCATGCCGGAGAGGAATGAGAGGGGATTTGATACATGTGTGCTCTCACCTTGAAGTTCCTCTTCTGCCTTCTTCCTCCAGCTGGTTTCAGGGACTGCATATGGCAGCATTTGTGTGTGTAATGTTGCTCACCTGCATTCTTCCAGGGGAGCCAACAGGTTTGTGCAGATAAATTATTTTAGAACAAGGTACAGGACCCTGTGGACTGAGGCTATATTTTTAAGTGCTTTGTACACTACGTACATCTTTGCCAGTTGAAAACAAAGAACAGCAGTAACCATTTATGTAATGCCATTAAATTCACATGCAGTTTTACAAGCACAAACTCATTATCCTGGGTGGCAGCTCTGTAAAAGGGCAGGTAAATATTATTTCATTTTACACATGAAAAGTAGGTTAGAGGTGGTAAATGTCTTACATGTGGCTGCAGACAGAATTATTTCCAGAGTCATATGAAAATTCAGCAATTGTTAGCTTACAGTCCTGCATTCATCTGCTAGATGATGTTGCTTAATTTGTTAAAAAACAGTGATTTTGAGAGATAAAGTATTACAGTTTGCATTTACTACTGTGGATTGATTGGTTTTGTCAGGTGGGACTGATGGCTCAAGGTTAATGCTCCAGCTGCTGGACCTTTTCCAGTAGCCAAGTTAGCAGTATGTATTGTGGACATGTTCTCAATAAAGGCTAACACAGGTCATCTTGAATCAGAAACTCAGGTCAATAACAAGAGAGAACTGTGGTCTGCATAACCTTCCCACTTGCTCTGGTGATATCCCAGTACACAGCCTTAGCATGGGCGCATCTTTTCCTGATGTGACTATGCCTTTGCCTAGTGAGAAGTGCAGCCTGATGTCCTCCGTTCCTTGGCCATCCCCATCAGGAGGTGCTCTGCAAGGGAGAAGGAGAAATTGGAGAAAGAGGTTGCGGAAATACGGGTGCAGGAAAGCCAAAACCTGTATTCTTTCATGCATAAAAAAGAGAGTCGTCTTTTCACGATAGGCTCCATGCTGATCATTAAACACAACCATGCATTCACAGCTGTGTTTACCAAGCACAAGGAAATAAATTGCAGGATATTCTCAGATCAGACTGTGTGGCAATGGCTGACAGATTCTTACTTTTTATAAGAAACACTTCATAGACGTATGTGTACCTTACATTATTTTAGGGAAGAGAAGTGCAGATGTGGGTTTAACATGCCCCTGCCCCTGTTTTATGTACTGGCATATGGTACTGCTCTTGAATGCCAAAGTGACATTTATTCATTTCTTCAACCCTTTGTTTTCTTTCACAGCTTACACCTTGGATAACGTTGACCTGCAAGGATATTTTGTCTATTCTTTTAATGACAAGACTGCTCCTAAATACGGTCTCTACAGTTATGTTGCAAATCAATATGAACCAAAGCCTTCTATGAAACATTACAGAGAAATAATTGACAATCACGGTTTTCCTGGTCCTGAAACTCCTGAGTTGCTGTGCCCAGAAGAGATTGCCTCATGTTCTGAATGCCACTTCTTCCGAACCAGAAAATCACTATTAGCCTTTATCGCTTTCATATTTGTTGCTTTTATTGTTACTATATTCTTCATTACTTACTACTCCAAGAGGGTAGAAAGAAGGTATAAATAGAGCTGCCCCTCTGAATACATCACTCACTGGCCTTTCTCTTGCATCTCCTTGGGAAATCTGAAATAAGAGTGCACAACATTGTGATTGCTTCAGCACTAGGAAGGCATTTACATTGCCTGATACTGGAGGACAATGACACTGAGAAGAGATTGCTAGCTGGCTTCCAGAAATCGTTTTCTCTTGTTTAGTACATTTGGTTTATGACCAGCCCTTAATTCCTGTGGTTGGAGTTATCTCGCAACTTTCCCTGGGACCTTTTGTTGAGCAGATGCTTCCCCTCCTTGGTTTTCCCTCACTGAGTTGGACAGGTGAAAGTATGTTTTGAAGACACGGAATGGCGGAAGAGCCTGAATATCAAATTCTCCAAGAGAAGACTGGGGACAAACAAAATGGTTTACTTTTTCAAATTAGGGTTTAATGCTGATGTTGCTTGATCAGAGCCAGCATCTGACTGGAGCAGGGAACGTGACTGAGCAGAGATGGAGGAGAATTGCACAAAGCAGTGCTGGAGGAAAGGACACCCCCTTTCCTAAAGCAGATGCAGGGGGGAAGAACAAGGGGACACCAGTCTGTGCTGCTTGGAGCTCTCAGTAAATCAGTTAACTACTACTCAGGTTGCTGATGGCTGCATCTGACTTCAGGATGTCAGTGAGGAACTTCAGCTAAAAGAACCGTGTCTTTCTCTGTGGGGAAGGCAGCAGGGGTATCTCCAGGGCTGGCAGGGGTCATACCGCCTGATGGGAAGAGATGGGAAGGGTGAAAGGGCGTCTCTTTGATTTGCTGAGTAAAAAAAGCAGAGAGAAGGAACTGGGATGTCTTTGCTGTCTCAGTTGTCGGAGAGCTGTGTGCCTGACCCTGTGCCCTCTGCCCACGGGCATGGCAGGGCCGGGGCACCCTCTTGCACACAGCTGGCATTCTGCTGCTGCCCGGCTGCTTACCTGCTGGAAACTTGTGGGTAATTTAGTCAGATGCACTCTGCATGCCATTTGCATTGAGCATGGAGACTTTAAAATCCCAGCATTTTGGTGTAATAATCCAGCACTTTATTGCTATGTTTGCCAGGGTCTGAGATGTTGGAGCTGTTGGTCCAAGCCTTTTCCAGGTTGGCTGGAAGGTCTCCTTTGAGCAACTGGCTCTGGCACTGGCAGCATTTCATCCCAAAGTATTACTGAACGTCTGCAGGCCTCTCGTTTTTCTCTCAGCAAGATAAATTAGCAAAATATTAGCAACATTGTTTATTAGTAGGAGTAGAGAGAAAATGGAAAAAAACCCTTTTGCCTGCCTTGTGAATCACTACATTAGGAGTGTCCTCGGTATAAAGCAGTGAGGTAATTTTTCTCCGCTCTCTAACTCTAGGCCTGCATCGCCTTCAGCTGTAATTGTATTTTTATTGCTGTGTGAATAATGTCACTCACTGGAAAGAATATTTTAAAGGAAATGTGCTCTGTGTTAATTAAGAATTATTTATCTACTAAAGCTGATTATACTGTGTTAAATGTGATGTTTATCTGCTAGATGACTAGTAGATGACTAAATGACGTCCCAGGGTTCCTTTCAACCTGAATACTCTGTGATTTTGTGATTCTACACTGTAAATTAAAACTTACATATGAAATATGATTTTCATTTGTAATTTAAGATTATATTTTTTCTTAAATAATCTACAGAAATAGAAAAGAATTAGTACCTTATCATAGTGATTAATATATTTGTCCTCTAGTTCTACTCTTAAAATGGTCTCTCTTTGCACTAATGTATATTTTGCTATTGAGATTAAGGTGAAAAATTCAGGGTAAGTGATGAAGTATTAAAAATATATATATAAATTATTTATAGTCTGGTGGGACTTGCTGAAGAAGAGCAAATTTTAAACCGCTGTATATTTATGCATTGGTGCCTGGCGCAGTGTGGATTACAAAGAAATAGTGCTCTCTGAATGTGTGAAATGCCAAATGGCTTTCTCCATGGCGTGGCAGTGAATCACCTTGCAATACGTTACTCCGGTAGTCAGACGCCTTCGCAGTACATAACAAAAAGTGACATTCATTTAATACAAACTGTAGCCAGGTCATGCCTCACTTGTATCTTGTGTGGGTGTGTGTATGTATGTTATAATTATTTTGTTGGTGGTAAAACAAAAAAAAATCTGGAACTGATCTTTCTGAGAAGCTGAGCGTACGTGCGTGCCTCCCCCAGGATTGAGGGGGTCCAGGGGGCCTGGGCAGGGCAAGTCCAGAAGAGCACAGGTGCCGTGGCTGGTGGGCACCGTCCCGTCCTGACACTTCACTAACCATTAACCATCCAGCGAGTTGCTGCCCTGTGCTATTTGATGGCCCAGCCACAGCGCAATGCGTGAAACAGCAGTCTGAGCACAGAGGAGACACTGCTGGCTCTTTCCGTAGAGGCTGGGTGATATGTAACCACCGACAGGCAGATGGCACCAGCTGGATATCTAATTTGTAGGTAAATTGGGATTTGTTGCTATGAAGCTGTATGATTGCATTCACTCCTGGTGCTCTGGCCCATAGAAATAACACAGCCTTTGGTGCAATTCCCTTCAGAAGAGTTTTTTAAATGTCACTGCAGAGTGGCGATCGGCTCGAGCTGGGCACAGCGGTTGCCAAAGTCCTCTCCTAAGCAGTCTGCCCGCGGTGCTGCCTGTGCAGAGCAACATGTAGCTCTCGGCGAACGAATCGCATAATGATGGGCCAGGGAAAGTACAGACAGGTCTGATGGAGATAATGGTATGGTTTTGCCTCGGGAATCTGCTTCATTTTATGTAATCAGGGGCCAGCGTGAGCTTCCTGTCATTCTTCTTGAAAAAAATCACCTTCCACTAACAACAAAAAAGCCCTTGAATAGGCAAAGATTAGGTACCTGTCCAAAGAGAATTGCAGTGTGCTCATGCAAACTGATGCGGTAATCACCTCCTGCGATCAGGCTGCGGGCCGTGGGGCACCTCTTCCGTTCGATACCCACATGCGAGCGATGATCTGGCACTTCCCCGTCACCATCTGTGCATCTAGAGCAGAAATGCCGATGGTAGCAAGGACTTTGAGCAGAGGGGAATCCATACTCAGGCTGCAAAGACCGCTCAGGGGAAAATGATATTTTATTTTCTAAAGAGCAGCTGGAATCTGCATGTGATGGATGTTAACATGCAGTATCTTATGTAGACTGCTTTCTTGATTTTAACTGTGTTTCTAGAATGAAATGTTGTTGCAGTTTGCATTGTGCTCCAGATTAAACATGTTGTAAAATGCGAAATTATATTTTTATTCAAAATATTTTTGTGATGTGAGCGCAAAGCTTCTGTCTTATTTCTTGAAAAGATTGTGCAGAGTGACTGCGGGAAGGATGTCTTTGCTAAATGAAAGAATGTGTTATATTGTTTTTATAACAATCTCAGAAATGAAATAAAGTTACTGTACGTAACAAATTGTAACGTGATCTTACTGTTTAATCTGTCCAATCTCTCTGTTTGCAATGCGAAGTACAGAGTACCTTAGGAGAGGCTGTTACGATAACTCTGCAAGGAGTTTGTGTTGCTGTTTGTTTTTCCAGTGCCACATAAATAACTGTAACTTTTGTTGGAGATTGCTGGGGCCTGTGTCTAAATAGGGGTTTTTCCAACAAACCTAGGGCTTTGGAGGGGGTTTCGTTCTTTGATTTTTTGTTGGTTGTTTTTGTGTTTGTTTTTTTTAGAGTGACTATTGCTATTTAAAAACCGTGTGGAAGTAACCATACCAGTATAAGAGTGTTTTGTTGCAATAGCTGATTTCATAGTAACACTGCAGTAAATGTAACAGCTCTTCTCTTCCAGTAGAGTTACTCACAGGCTTGAAGGACTTTGTTGGCATAGTTGTGGCACTAAGCAGTTTGTGGCATCCTTGTTAAACGTCCTGAGGAAAGTAAATGTCAAGGTTAAAGGAAGTAGGAGCAGAAGGGGACAAGACTAAGGAATGGGATGGTGGCCATACAAGTGTCAGCATGTTTAAACACACAACTTGCCCTTCACACTTCTCCTTGCGTTGTGTTTGTTTGCTTTTGAGTCACTTAGAAAACTTGATCTGTTCATTCTGCTTGCAAAAGCCTCTTAGGTGAAAATGCCCTTATTCAGGGTGAAGAAATCTGATTTAGGTGTTAGATTTCAGCTCTGGCTGAGAAAGTTCGTTCTTGTTCCTTCTTCACTTGTGCAAAGCCGAGAAGAGAAGGTGAGGAAAAAAAAAAAGCAGAAAGCTCTTCCCGTCTTTGATGTGCCTCGTGAGGATTGCCAAACCACTCTTTGCCAGCTATCGCAAGGCTACAGCTGGTGCTGGCCAGTTAAGCCCACCCTTTTTAAGAGATTGGAAGAAGAAGGAATAACGAGGTGAGCTGAAAGTGGCAGGGTCCAAGTTATCAGAGGCTTTTATTTTGTTTTGTGAGTTGAACAGAAACACCACTGTCAAACCGTTCTGAGAAAATTAAGATTGTTAAGAAACCAGAAAGTTGAAATAACAGCAGCCTGCAGCCAAGACACTTGTGGCTGCTGACATTTTGCTGGCTATTATTTTGTGATGCTTTGTATGTTTGTGAAGGAGTGGCGAAAGGGCCAGCAAGGAAGAGTGAAGCCAGGGCAGAAAAGCCCCAGGCACAGCAGATGCATGAGTTCCTTGCCCTGGGATTTGAGGGACGGGCCATGGGACTTTGAATATGCTTTGTTAAAAAAAAAAAATTGAAAAAAGCTTCTAGTGTGTGAACTTCCTACCTGCATCATCTTTGTCCCTTAATAGGTACACCTCTGACATGAGGAATTTTACTGTCAAAAGCCTTCTGCTTGTTGCAAGAGTTACTTGCAACACGACATGGCGAAGCACAGTTGTCCAGTCCCAGCGCTCCTGAGCTCATCCAAATTGAATCATAGAAGGGTTTACATTGGAAGGCACCTTGAAGATCATCGAGTTCCAACCCCCCTGCCATAGGCAGGGATACCTCTCACTAGACCAGGTTGCCCAAGGCCCCATCCAGCCTGGCCTTGAACACCTCCAGGGATGGGGCCTCAACAACTTCCCTGGGCAATCTGTTCCAGTGCCTTACCATCCTCAAAGTGAAAAATTTCTTCCTAATGTTTAATCTAAACCTGCCCTCTTCCAGCTTAAAGCCATTCCCCCTCGTCCTATCACTACATGCCCTAGTAAAAAAAGTCCTTCCCCAGCTCTCTTGTAGGCCCCCTTTAGGTACTGGAAGGCTGCAATAAGATCTCCCCGGAGCCTTCTCTTCTCCAGGCTGAACAGCCCCAACTCTCTCAGCCTCTCCTCATAGGAGAGGTGCTCCATCCCTCGGATCATCCTCGTGGCTCTCCTCTGGACCTGTTCCAACAGGTCCATGTCCTTCTTATGTTGGGGTCTCCAGAGCTGGATGCAGTACTCCAGGTGGGGTCTCACGAGAGCGGAGTAGAGGGGCAGAATCACCTCCCTTGACCTGCTGGCCACGCTTCTTCTGATGTCTGGCCCAAGTTTCAGGAGGCCCAAGAGGGCAGGAGAGGTGGTCACTCTCACCGGCACGCTGATCAAAGCAGTGGGAATGACAGTGGTGATGTTTTCTAAACACTACAAATTCACACCACGTTGGATTAATTTCTACTTTAGTTCTTTGCTATTAGTGGAAACAGTTTCTTCCTTACTAAGAAAGTAACACGCAAGACTGTTGTTTTTTTTTTTGGCAGGGAGGGATGAGTTTTAACTCTTCCCCTCCTAACCTGGGATGTGTAATGTACTTCTCACTGATTTATTTATAGCACCAGTCCTTGCAGGGAAGGAGAGGGCCTGGGCAGCGCCTTCTCAGTCCCACCTGTTTGGCTGTCAGGAACCGGAGGAGCCTCCAAGCTGGAGCTTCCCCCAGGGGCTGTGCCCTGCTTGGGTGCGCATCCCAGCTGGAGTGATGCTGAGCCCCGGGTGCCTCCCGGGCAGGACGTGCAGCGGGGCGTCTGGAGGAAAAGCAGCGCCGACGGTGTATGCTGGCAGGATGCTGGCTGAAATGGTGGCTTGGCTCTCAGCAACGAGCTGGCTGTTGCATTGCTGCCTTCTGCGCGCAAGGGCTCTGTAGCAGGCTTTCAGCAGCGCTGTAAACCAGCAGGGCTGCACAAACACAACACCTGACGGAAGAAATCTGTTTTTCCTCCCGCTGGAGGGAACTGCGAATTGGCCGAATGTTTAGTTCAAGAGGTGTAATGGTATAAACTACCTGCGCTGTAAAGTTTTACGAGGTGACAAAGTTTTGTAGTCTGGCAATAGCGCAGTCGAGCTGGAGGCCATCAGATGCCCTGCCAGGAAAGGGAGGGAAGGCAAGCCATCGAGGAGGGCTTCCCGGCAGGCTGCACCCTCTCTGGTCAGCCCAGAGGGTGCTCCAAGGGGGGTGAGGCTGCTGTTCCTCCAGCCTGGGACAGGCTTAGTGCTCTGTGAAGAATGGAGCTGGGCCAGATTCAGGTCTCTTCCCAGCTCTTCCCTCTTCAGGCACGTATTTATTTAAATTTGGGCTATGAAATGGGGAGCTAAATCACAGCATCACAGAATGGTAGGGGTTGGAAGGGCCCTCTGGAGGTCATCTAGTCCAACTCCCCTGCCACAGCAGGGACACCTACAGCAGTTGCACAGGACGGTATCCAGGCGGGTTTTGAATGTCTCCAGTGTGGGAGACTCCACAACCTCTCTGGGCAGCCTGTGCCAGTGCTCTGCCACCCTCAAAGGAAAGAAGTCCCTCCTCATGTTAAGATGGAACTTCCTATGTTCAAGTTTGTGCCCATTACCTCTTGTTCTACCACTGGGCACCACTGAAAAACACTAGTTCCATCCTCCAGGCACCCTCCCTTTAAGTATTTGTAAGCATTGATAAGATCCCCCCTCAGTCTTCTCTTCTTCAGACTAAAAAGCCCCAAGTCCCTGAGCCTTTCATCATAAGAAAGATGCTCCAGCCCCCTAATCATCTTAGTAACTCTTTGCTGGACCCTCTCCAGCAGTTCCCTGTCCTTCTTGAACCGGGGAGCCCAGAACTGGACACAGGACTCCAGATGCGGCCTCACCAGGGCAGAGTAGAGGGGGAGGATGACCTCCCTCGACCTGCTGGCCACACTCTTTGTGATACACCCCAGGATGCCATTGGCCTTCTTGGCCACCAGGGCACATTGCTGGCTCATGGTCATCCTGTTGCCCACCAGGACTCCCAGGTCCCTTTCCACAGAGCTGCTCTCCAGGAGGTCAGCCCCCAGCCTGTACTGATGCATGGGGTTATTCCTCCCCAGGTGCAGTACCCTACACTTGCCTACACACCAAGGTATGACATCGGCATGCCAGGGCATATAGTTTATTTATAAGACAAAATACTGTTTATAGGTGTTATGGATTTTTTGTTGGTGGTTATTACTTTGCAGCAACCTTTCTGCCTCCCTCTCTCCACTAGGATCAAATGGGTCTTATTTCCAAAAGCTGAGAAAATAAATGCTGATAAAGTAAGCTGCCAGTGTTGCAGGCATCTCTCCCAGCACTAGCTGAGCCTTTAAGTCCACTTCTGATGGAAGTTTGTGAATTTTATACACATTTGTAACTCATTTATCTGCCACATTGCTGCGGGATCCATGAGCGGATATTGCCTTTCCTTGCACCTCGCAGCAGGAGGCGGCGGGGTCCTGCACTCGGCAGCACGTGGTTGCTCCTGCTTGGTATTCACAGGCACATTCCTCCAGCTGGTGATATATTATTATTGGGCTGAAAGAAAAATAATGCAACCAAGCTCTTATTATTTTCTCCTTTTATCTGTTTGGTCATATTAATGTGGGATAATCATTATATAAATGCACAGGAGATGCAGTCAAGGACACATTCATTTTTAAAGTCCTCCAATGCTCTTGTACTTCAGTCATTCATCTTCTGTCTTTAATTACAGCAAGTGATCTCAGAGGCACTTAAAAGATTAAATTACTCAATTATTAGAAAAACCCAAATGCAATAACTGTATCTCTTTTCTGATAAATACCAGTGATTGCTGGAAAAGGTTGCCCAAGGCAAGAAATACTGAGAGGTCAAGGAGGCCATATTGTAACATTTTGGCTTAGCCCAGTGATACCCATTTAATTTTTCATTGTTTGCGACCATTATTTTTTATTTGCATTGATAATAACCACAAACTTTTCCATCGTTGTCCTGGTGGTTTCAGCAGTGAGACGAATGTCACTGCTCAGCCCCAGCTTAAAGAGACATAAAGCCATGGTTGAGCATCGGCATGGCCAGGCGATAAACCCCATTCAAGGCATAGCTTGTGGATGGGGTTTGGGCTGGTGGCTGGGAGGGCACTGCAAGTAAAACACGTGTGGTGGCTCACTCTGTGTTGGGGTGGGTTCACTGCTGGTGGGGCTGGGTGTGTGCCGGTGCCATGCCGGTTGGCAGTCTGGCTCGGGCTCTGCTGCCTCATGGGAAGCAGGGAAGGTGGCTTGCCAAAGGCCGGCTCTGAAATGGTGCTCTTGCTGTCCCACAGCCCCAGCAGGGAGCTGTTGGTGTGCCCTGCATGTGGGCACGGTTGCCAATGCAGCTGCAGCAGCAGAGCTCATCCTTCCTCACCAGCAGCCCTATTGCTCACCAGGGATCCCCAAATACAGCCACTGAAGAATGGCAAGTTTTCCTTAAATTGTTTTTTCTACCTCTTTTGCAGAGCAGCAGACGTGATGAGCCCAATGCTGTGAGCCTGGGTAAGGGGTACAGGCTGGTGTGATCTTTCCTCCCTGCGCCAGGAGGAAAGGGATGTGACTTTTCCGGGAAAGAGAAATCCAGGCTAAAGAGCTAAAATCCCGCGCTTTCTCTTCACAGGCCTGGTTCTGAGTTCCTGTCCCATCGGGAGCCAGCCGACACTGGCCAAAACACCGGAGCAGCCATGAACCCAGGGCGGTCTGCATTTACAGCCATGGTGGGCGCCTTGCTGTGCTGGTTAGCCAGGAGCGTGCCACATGGATGGGCGTTTGGCGTTGATAAATGAACTCCCTGCTTTCACCTACCTCCCATGGCAAGTCTCTAAACTGAAAGAGTCGGGGGGAGGGGCGGGGGGGAAGGACTCGCTGTTTGTGGTGAAGCCAGAAGAGCTGTGGAGCTTCTGGTCCTACTGCCATGAAGACCAAGCCTGGCTGGAGTCGGCGAGGTGCAGTGGGGCGGCCAAGCGGACTGGGGTCAGGCTGCACGCAGACACCCAGCTAGCATCTGTCCCGCACGCGTGGCCTGGGACTGCTGGCCAGCAGATGCTGCTGAGAGGGTTACTGTCATCTGCTCCCCCACCTGTGGTTCCCATGTTTATTTAATTAAAAAAAAAAAAAGAGTAAGCAATTCGATATGTATCCTCTCAAGGAAAAGGAGTTCTTCCAGCAAGGAGCAGGCCAGGCGTGGTCCAGGGAGGGACAGATGGCCCTGCGGCTAATTTGCTCCCATAAATCGCAAGCTGTTGCAAATCCTCACTGTAGCGAGTGCTGGCTCTGTGTTTCAGCCATGCGTCTGTCTCCGCGCTGCTCCGAGCAGGTGAAGGAGAAAGAGCACAGTCTGCAGTTTTAGGCTGAGTTTCCCTTGTGCCTTTTGCAGAATCGAGTATTTTGATTAAGAAATAACCCGTAATCCTCTAGCTGGCTGCCAGCACAGCTCCATGCAGCTGCTCTGGCCAAGCAGGGCAGTCTTCTGCTGGAGCAGAAGCTCTTGCTGCAGGACGAGTTTTTTTTTCTCATTAAAGTGCAGTCACAGCCGGGCCCCCATCCTGTCACCCTGCAAACTGCTGCCAGGGAGCCACACGCTGCAGTTCAAGTCTCTGCTCAAGGTGAAGAGCAGTTCACTGCATTCAAACTGCGGCTACCATTAGCCTCCCCGTCACGCGGGACCTGCACCCCCTGGGAGAGGATGGAAGGCGCCAACTTGTCATTGCAGTGGGGCTGAGGAGCACCTGTGCTGTGTTACAGGCTCTTGGTTATATTCCTGCTCTGGCCTTCCTGCCTCCTTGGAGGAAAGAAGCGGAAACGGTCTCACCTCACCCCGGTGTTTTGTCTCTAGTGTGGGGCATGGGATGTTTGTAGCATTGGCAGGCTGGCAATGTCCGACTGCCCCCTGTTGCAGCTGGGGCTGGGACCACTGACCACTTGGCCATGATCAACCTGCCCTGGAGGCTGAGCCTGGTGGCCTCCTGAGCCAGGCTGGGCGAGCGGGGCACAGGCTGGAGCCCAGCTGGCAGGCAGACATAGAATCATAGAGTCATATTGGTTGAAAGAGACCTTTAAGATCATCAAGTCCAACCATTAACCTAGCACTGCCAAGTTACCACTAAACGGTGTCCCTCAGCACCACATCTGTATCTTTTAAATACTTCCAAGGATGGTGACTCAACACTTCCCTGGGCAGCCTGTTCCAATGCTTCACAACCCTTTTGGTGAAGAACTTTTTCCCAATATCCAATCTAAACCTCCCCTGGTGCAACTTGAGGCCATTTCTTCTTGTCCTATCGCCTGTTACCTGGGAGAAGAGACCAACCCCGACCTCGCTACAGCCTCCTTTCAGGTAGCTGTAGAGAGCGATAAGGTCTCCCCTCAGCCTCCTTTTCTCCAGGCTAAACAACCCCAGTTCCCTCAGCCGCTCCTCACAAGGCTCATGCTCTAGACCCCTCACCAGCTTTGTTGCCCTTCTCTGAACATGCTCCATGCCGGGGCTGAGTGGGGAAGAGGGCATGTTGGGCTCGAGCTGGGCTTGGGCAGTGGAAGAGAGCAGTGGAAAATAGCTACCTGTGGGAGGTCAGTAGTAACGTAGCAGGATAGAGATAACTCGTTTCAGAGTCAAAGGCATGGAAGGAGATAAGCATCCAGGTTACTTTTTCTGCAAGAGATGTTAACCTTCATCAAAGGCATAGAGCCTCTGGTGTCTGGGGCCTGCTGTGGTGTAGGGAGGGTATCTGGGAGTGTGTGAGACCTCCCCAACGTGAGCCTATAAAAGACAGGCAAATAGTTATCTGCAGTGTTGTAATGTTTTCCCTGTCATTTACTCATTAACTCAGATGCTTTGCCCTGCTCTGGGTTAGCCCCTGAGTTCCACGTGCCCGTGTGTTTGCTGAGCTGAGTTTCTCGCACACTGAAGCGGGACAGTCTACAGTCACAGTGTTAGGTGGGATCTGCTCTGAATCTTGCTGCTTTGGGGGAAAATGCTAGCTTTCTACATAGTAGAGCTAAGTAAGTGACCCATGATGTTGAGGGAACCAGACACCTCACAATTTAAATCATACATTTTAATGAAGTCAAAACACCCACCTTGTTCTGAATTTGGGGTCTGATGCCCCGTATTCCTGGTCCTGTCACCCCACGATGTGCAACTGCAGTTGTTACATGATCTGCCTGGCCTAGTGCCCATCCAAATAAGGCCCTTGTGCAGCTGTGATGGACACATATCTGGCAAGGACAACATGACATGGCCATGCTAAATCCCCAAAGGATTGTGAGTGGGTCATGCCATTTAAGTGCTGCTTTCTGTCTGGCAAGGTCTGTGTTCACTCTCCAGCTCTTCCATGTCACTATTGAGCTGGAACAGCAGTATCAGTTTTCATCCTCTCCTCTTAGATTTTCAGGCTCCAGCAGTCTTCTGGAATATTTCTTCCAATATTTTCATCTCACAGTCATTTCAGCATGTTCCACCAGTGCTCTTGTCTGACAACTACCTGCCATCTCTTAGGCATGCCACAATCCTCCAAGGCTCACACCAATTCTGCAGAGCAAATGCATCAAACAGCAGGATGCCTTGCTGGTAACTCCTGCAAGGCATTGTAGAGAGGATGGATGCCCAAGAATTCAACGTTATATAGACTATACATAGCAGGAGCTGAAACATCAGTGCTGTTAGGCTTAAGACGGTCTGTTTGCCCTGGGAGGGAAAGATGGGAATGACATCACATACTATATTTTTTTGCAAGAAAGGGGGGACTTACGCAGCTGACCATCTCTGCCATGGCAAAGAATTGGAGAAAAGTGCTTCCTTTCAGTCCAAATTTTAATACTGAGCTTTCCCTGAATGGTGTGACGTAAAGGCTTATCCCCTCCTAGATGGTCTCTCATAGCTGACTCCCTGCTCAGCATTCTGTTTTCTGAGACTCTGCTTCTTTTGATAATTCAAGAGAGTTGGAGAGATATAGGTGCATCCAAAGGAACATTTATTCCATCTCTAGATATGTGTAGATACGTGTCTATCCTGCTGTTGCATCTTTTTCTCTTTTGCCGTGGCTTGATGGATTTGAGATGGCTGAAGTCTGATAATGTGAATCCAACATTCAGCATTCCAGCTCCACAGTCACTCTTATGAACCTAGACTTAGATGATTATTGGATGATTATTGCAGAAACATGGCTGAATTCAGTGGGAGTCAGGGGCCTGAACACTGTTGAGGACCTGAGTTTACCTTTCTCAAGCCAGCCATCCTAGCTTAATGGTTTCTTTGGAAAACATCATCTTTGCCATGGAGCTCTTGTATACTGAAGGACACTATAGGATAATTATGATGGACAACAATATAATTTTGAGCCTAAAATCATTATTGAAGTCCCATATCAAAACACCTTAGTGTACAGCAGGTTGCAATAAAGAAAGCAAGGGTTTAAATGTACCGCGTTTCTTGTGCCAATGGATGAAACGAGCACACAAAGGAAACATGATTCTTTAGTGTATGCAAATTTATTCAACTCTGAAATTATTTATTTACAATTAATGACTGATACCAACAGATGAGGTAAAAATATGAGGTATTGATATGAGTATAACATTTAAAAATGCAATTATCATAATGTATTCTCAATGGCAATGTAACAATACAAAATACTGTGGTAGCTGAATGGTAGACATAGCATAATGTGCATTTTAAAGAAATCTTATTTCATTGATACATGACTTAGAGATCCTGGAAGCACATGATAGGGCTTCAGCAAGGGTAGGAGGACAACCCTACCTTGCTAACGGTGGCAGGTGGCACAGAGCCTCTTCCAGCTGAGCAATGACTTGTCAGACAGGATAAAACCACTGTCCAGGTTTTCCCTTCATTTCCTTCAGAAATTATTTACTGTCAGACAATTGCCATTCCCAGGGCCAGAAATACTGCATCCATTAATACTGAGGCACTATTGTATTCATTTATGCAAACTAATGTAGCAGAAGTTCTCTAATTGCTTGTGTTTTGGAAAAAAAAGAAGCCTGCATGAAATCTGCTGCTGTGGTTACAGGCATGTGGGGAGGAGATGCCGCTTTCTGGCACGGCAATCCCACTGGAACACAGGGACTGGCCTTGCCCCGCCAGCTCACAAGCCACTGCGTGCTCCTGGGAAGGCTGGACGTGGGCAGCGGTGGTGCCCTGTGGCTGGCTGGTGATTGCCAGACCTCAACATGGCCACATAATGGTGTGAGTTCTCCCCTGTCTTTAAGAGTTAAAAACATGCCATAGTTGCACATGGCAACTAGTGTTGGCCATGAACTCAAGGAAGGAGCTCAGGGGCAGCCAACCTCCCTGTTCCTATGAGTCGCGCAACGCCACGTGCAGAAAGAGAGGCAGCTTGCAGCAGGGGAAAGACAACAGTGACTTTTTTGGGGTCCTGCTGCTCCATGGCATGACAGTGCTGGGTCACCCTGCCCCTGTCCACCCCGAGCTCCTACCAGCTTGCTTCCTCAGATTGCAGGGCTGTCCCCCACCAGCACAGCCCTTATGCATGTGCATGATGGCACGTGGGACCGTACTCTAGCAGCAATCAAGGACCGCACACGGTCCAGCCCACAGCTCCCATACCTGGGGCAGATTCAAAGCACTGGCATTGCCACTGCATGAAAAGACTTCTCCCTTTACTCTGTAGCTTCATGTAGGACACGTATCCCACTTAATTGACCTCATGCTAAATCTTAGTGGATTTTGTTGGAAAGACTGAGCTAAAACACTGGCTATGAGTGACTCAGCTCATTTATGCAGCAATAAATAAAGTCAAAGTGAACAAATGTGATTAATGAAGAACAGTATTAACAGGCTTGTACATTCTTATTGAATCATAGATGTAATATAATTTTTGGTCTTAGGTTAGTTAAAAACAAAACAGAACCCTGCCTCAAAGACAATGTCGACAAATGATTATTATTACTTTTAAAGCATTCTTCCATTAGCAAAATAATAGGTCCCTGAAAATGAAAATATATAATAGGCTTAAATGGCTCCTATTCCTCATAGTCAGGGGCTAATCCTGCTCCCACCGATGCCTACAGAGGCAGGATCATGCAGATCAGTGCAATATAATATGAAAATGCTTGCTGTTACTAGAAAAGCAATCTTTCCAAGCATAGTCTGCATTTAGTCTTTTAAATCTCCAAGGTGTGTTTAAAAGCTAAAAAACAGTTTAGTTATTTGTATAGTAAGAATATTAAAAGGCATGGCATAGTATTCATCTGCACGTCCTTGTGTCCACTGGATGTGGAAAATCTGCTTTGGAGTTTCTTAATAATTAGCCATCTCTGTGGGAGAAGGAAAGAACAACACAGAAGCGCTTACTCAGAACCTAGACCAAATGCTAAAATAAAAAAAAAAAAAAAAAAGAGATTTACAGCTTAATAACTTACTGGTCAGATTTCAGACACCTCAGTACACACAGCGTTATCTTGTACTCTCCAAGAACAAGCAGTTACTATGAACACTGCACATAGTGAGGTTCTCTAGCGGCAGATATACCATTAATTAAGGCAATAGGTAAGTTTTCAACACCTTGTGTACAAACTTTCTGCAGCTGAATAGAAATGGCCTTCAAAATGTCTATCATCTCTCTCAGTTACTTTCTGTGTATTTTATTTGGTGAAATTGACCCACTCCTCATTATTTTTAAACGTACAGTAGCCTCCCTCCTTCTTAGTTCTTTTAATTTTTCCTACATCTATTTCTAGGTACCTTCTCACAGCATACACAAACACGAAACATATTTGACAACAGGCGTTTCTGTTATCACACGGATTATGCCTGGTAGCCCTGTGATAATAGCAAACACAGCTTACGTAGCAGTGACACACTAAGAAACAAGTGACAGATTCATTTACGGTCCAACTGATGCAAGTGATTTGCACTGAGTTATATACAAAATAATTAATTTATACATATACATATATATAGATATAATATAGATAAATATATACATACTGTACATAATTTATTTACAATTAAAATATGCTTCTCAGAAGCCTTTAAATACCAGAGTTCTGTAACACACAATTAATGGCAATAGTCTGATTTTAAAGTAATAATGATAAAAGCTCTCTGAAGAAATGTTTACTTCAATAATTGAAATTAATACAGATGGGATGTGGCGGGGGGAGAAGTCGTCTTCAGAATAAAAGAACTTTCCTCTAAAATTCCTGTTTCACGTTTGTACAGACCCAGGTCTGGGCAGATATCTGCAGCTTAAATAAGATCTTTGCTTTCAACTTTCCTGTTCCCTGCCAGACCCCGATTTATGTTCACACGCTCCCAGCAACACTTCCTCAGATTTTTGTTTCTGGTCCCTCAGCAATCAGAGGCTGAAATGAGTTTCTGATCCTGGCAACTTCTGCTGCACACAGATGTCCAAAGCCTTTGTTGTACCACTCTGGGGAATGTCCTCTGAAGAAATGGGAAGAGAATTATTGAGAAACTCAAATACTCAAGAAATGTGCCCCGCAGGCACGGGCTTACCATGCTTCCTACTCCCCGCTGCCCATGGTGGTGGTGGGGACTTCAAACACTTGTCATTGTAAGCGTACTCTGAAGTTCTCCCTTTCAGTAATCAAGTAAGCAGATTTTATTTCTATGATCACATCATAACAGCGGTAGACGCTGAGTGGAGAAATGAGTGTGGTGTATAGAAAAGACTGCAGAAAGACTCTAAAGCAGCAAAGCTACATTGACCGTGTCCTCTGTTCCCAACGCCTCCCCTCCCTGAGCTGGAGGTTTTTGCCCTGCTGAATGGGCATCTGCGTTTCGTAGGTGGGATGATACTTACTTTAGGTCAATTCTGCAGATGTGGGTCAACCTGGCTTTTCCTGAGCCACAAGGCTCTATCAAATACTGAGAGTCCATCACGATGGCTCGCACAGCTCCCATAAGAGGAGCCTCTTCGTGCTCCACAGAGATGGCAACCAGCATGCACATCCCCTTTGGCAAATCCGTCCTCCATGTCCTGCAGCAACACATTCAAGATGGAATCACTTTAGTAATGAAACTTTTGGGCACACCAGTAAGAACCAGAATTAAAGATACAGTTTGTTTGTCTGTCTGTCCTTGTTGTTGCCTGCAATGCCACTGGACTGTCCTAGGAGGCCCTGGAGGAGTTTCGTGTTCCCCAGTTGGGAATCTGACCGTGATGTGGAATGGTCACCCATCCATGCTGTTGCAGGGTCCAGGTAGAGCAGTTTTGCTTCTCCACATGAGCATTTTGTGACCATTATGTATTACAGGCCATGATACAGCCTTTTGCAGACAGACAGAAGTTTTGGAAAGGAGATAAAGAAAGCATAAGCCATCCAGCAAAGGCTGAAATGTTACACTGCACCCAAGCAGAACAACAAATACAGTGTAGCACAGAAGAAATCCCCACTACTACCCACACTGATTTCTGAAACCCCGAGAACATGTTTCAAGGGCATCTGAATTAAAACAAAACGTCCTTGCATTTTTTTCCCCTCTCCCAAGTTTCAAGCCTGTCTTACATGCTGCAGAAATTTTCCACCAAGTTCAGGAGCCCTAGACTTTAATACTTGATGTTTTTTTCTTGTGCTGTAAGCATTCTCTACATATTCTGGTGTCTCATATCTTTCTCCTCTGCTCTTTTCTATGCTGTGTGAAGAGATGAGAAATTCCCACTGTGCTGTGTAATCTGCATCATCTTGCCATGGACTGTCTGAGACAGGGATTATGCTGCCTTGGGAAGTATCATGTTTTAGCAGGTAAGCTGCTTTCCAAGGACTGTTGGATTTTGGACTTCAGCAGATAATTTTAACATTCTGCGTTTTTCCTATATGAAATTGAGCTGTTATTCAAGACACTGTAGGAAGATACTGGTTTCAGAAGGTTTTACATGCGTCTGTGCATTAATAAAAATGATGAGCTATCTTGGCAGGTGAAACACATGGAGAGTAGGAAATCACACCTCAGATCTACTGTAATGCTGAACCAACTATTCTGAATGCCTGCACAGGGCTTAGATGTGACCGTATCATTTTGGTAACAACGCGGCACTTACTTGGGCCGTTTGTGAAGTGGAAAGCTATGTATCCCAGAGACTGCAGAAGACTTATGATTTCTATTCCAAGTTATACGGATGTGGGCCAGTTTCTTTACTTCTCTAAATATCTTACAGTAGTAAAAACAGGCATGGCACCTAACTCACACAGATGCTGTGATACTTAATGAACATTAAACATTTGAGGATTCTTTAATGAAAAGCGATGCCTGTGCAGGGCAGCTGAGAGATGCATCAGATCCCAGGCATATGAAACATCGACCCTATCCTCTTACCATTAGAGCCTTCTCAAGGGAGCCTAATCCCCTTGTTATGACTGTCAAATTGAAAAAAAAAAAAAAAAGAACAAGTAACTTTATCCTTTCACAGCCAAAAGTTTGATTGGGAAGGAGAAAATTGCCGTCTGTTAAAATATATTTATTCATGTCCCCAGAGATGAATTATAATTTCACTGTTCACTTCCCACCAATCATAAGGTATCAAATTGACTGAGATATCGCTGGCTAACCTTGCTCTAGACTTAATGATATAAATCAAAAGAGATAAACAACAAAATCTGACAGATTTGCCTGATGGCTGTTTTCAGCCCTTAAAAACCCACCAGGACTCAGTTTTATTAGATGTATTTCAGTCCTTGGGGGTGATTCTGCCTGGGTTAGTGAAAAGAATGAGAACTCAATGGTAAGATTTTTCTTTAACTGATGTGACTGCACAGCAGGTCTTTAAAGAACATAAAACACCATGAAACCTAATAGTGAAGTAAGTGGCAAATAAGAGGACAGAATTATGGTCATCAAAACCTCCCCACTGCTCCCAGACAATCTTCTTGGTGCTATGCAGAGGGTGAAATTTATCACTGGTTTAAGACAATAATATTATATAAGAAAATTAATTATAAAATATTTAATTTAGCCCAGTGTACTGTGGGAAGGCAAAGGAAATAGAGTAATGGGAGGACTGGTGTTTTAGCATTATAAAGAACTTACAGAAAATATTTTTTAAATCTTCCTAAGAGTTCCAATAATTCTTCCCTTATACTGACAATATCTGCATGTTATCATTCTCTAAGAGAATACTGACGTTCATAAAAGGGATGTACCATTATAATTATATTTTATTGGGCTCATTTTTTCCTTCAATCTCTGTTCCCTCTAATACAATTCTGACTCACTGGACTATTTCCTTTGTCAAAACTGCTTAGTATTTCTCTGGCACATCATTTCAATCAAAGAAAGCAGAGACCAAGAACGGGAATGCACAAAATCATCCTGAAATAAATAACTGTAGGAATGACCCTGTAAGTGAAATATGTCAGCAGCTCCACAATAGCTCCTAGCAAGCAAAGGGCCAGGATTTCAAAGGCAGACGATACATAAGAGGAATTTTTTTTTAATCCGTTCTGTACAGGCAGATAGACAATGGCAGAACTGGGATTGAATTTGGAATATTGATACACAGCTATACATTTATTTGAGAGATGTCATCCCCTGGAAGACGGTCAGAATACATATCTACTGCCCCTTTCTGTTCATTTCCACACTAGGATTTTTATGGGTTAGCATTTCTTGGTCTACAAAGGCTCCAACTGCAAATCTAAAATAACAACTTATATAGACACCATATAACAACCTTAGCTTAAAAGCATCACTATCTTCTCTACTACACATTTGGCTCTTAAACATCAAACATTCCCCAGAGAACAACAAAAGCAGTGTAAAAAACAATTGCGTTCTATTTGCACTGTTTTGACAACAAACAAAGCTAAGAGAGAACAGCAGCTATTATCAGACATCTGTTCTAAGAAAGAAATGATATTTATGGCCTCAGGAGTACGTGCTGCTCAAATTACATCAGAGAAAAGGTCAGCATGCTCTAGGTGTACAATTTTACTTCAGTTTGAGAAATCAACGCTGCTGCCCAGAAGTAGAGTTCTCGAAGCACTATTATACAGATGCGAAGGCTGAGATAAGACCAGATCTTCCTTGTGTGCACTGCAGAAAGCAAAGGTACTGGAGAACTGCCCTTAGCTTACCTTAGAACAACAAAGTCCCGGACGGGATGAGGAGCCATGCTGTTCAAAACGTACTGGTAAACTTCTGTCTGCTTGTCCAGGCTCTCGACCACTTTCCACTGCAAGAAGTCCTCATCCCAGAGGTGACGTTCCCTCAGCACTCGGTTCAGGACAACTGATGGGGGGGCTTCAACTTCCACCGAGGCTTTCCAAAGCCTTAGGGGGTTCCCATCCCCAACCTGGAGCAAAGTAACAAAGAACATAAAAGCCCATGGTCTGTATGAACATGTTCAGCAGAGGATAACTGATGACAGAATCTTGGTATGGCTATCTGGCTTTAGCTTAAAAGCATGCATATTTCCCTGCTAACCATCACTATTACTGCTATTGCTGCTGCTTTTCTATACGTGAAGACATATGCATACTAGTCTCGGATGGAAAACTGAAGCAATACATTACTTCTGCTCTCACATCAGTGTAAATCTGGACCAGCTCCCATAGCGCCAGTGGAGTTGCTGTATTATTTCTGGTGTGACAGACGCTTTTTCAACCCCAGCCATCCTAACTGTAATGAAAAATATGTCTGTGTGTAGAAGTAAAAACAGATGAAAGGAGAGACCAAAACCCTGGGCTGAAATAAATCTACCACCTTCAGCAATCTGATGCACTATCTGGGACTGAGGGTCAATTAACTCTCCTGGTTAATTGGTGGAAGAGCAGAACACATGTTGATTCACTTACGTGCCAGATACACAGATGTTTGCTCCTCAAAATAGCCGCAAGGGAAGTATTGGGAAAATACCTTTCAAAGAAGGAGCACACAAGTGCTTGCTAACTCTTCCTAGCTCATGGCTCCTGTTACTTATTACACCTCCACAGCATGCAATAAGGGGAATGGAAAGTGCTAGGCTACGTAAAAGATGAATATCCTAAATTCCACACATGCAGCATATCTGCATGGTTTTAGGGCTGTTGTATTTCAGGCAGCAAACAAGTTAAATGTAAGCACTGAATCTTGCAATCCCTGCTTTTCTAACCCCTCCCTACCCTGGCATCCTCACATACCAATGCCAGCGCTCCAGAAACCTCCAGCACCTCCCACAGACCCAGGATTGTGTCCCCAGAAACCCAACTCCCACCTTAGATTATTCTATGTAGTTTAATTCCTCCTCCCCAAAGCTCTCAGTTCTCCAGCCCTCTTGCCCTAGAGCCTCAGGAGCTCACACTCCCCTCTGTAGTCTCACATGCCCTTGACCCCAGACCTGTGCATGCCCTTATTTACTCCCTCCCCTCTTCCACACCCTACTCCCACCTGAGCCCTGTTACTCCCTCCCAGACCTCCTGCAGTCCCTCCCTGGAGAGGTCACTCTCAGAAGCTGGCTACAAACCAGAGTAACTGTGATTTCTTTACCCTAGCAGGGGGGTTGTGACTGCCCAAATAGGGGTAATGCTGCCTCTGGCCCCTAAGAACCCCCGCCCCCTCACCACCCAGACCCCACACTCCTCCCAGTCCCATTCCCCTGCCTAACTAGCGTCACCCGTCCCTAATCCACCCCCTCCTCTCACTAGCCGCTGCTGGTTTGCAGACCTTTGTTTTGCCGTTGCGTTTCCAGCAGCTCTGAACCCCACTGTCTGCAGGGACCCTGCAGCACCCTCCTCCTGGCTGCAGCGCTCTGGATTTCCCTGCAGAAGTGGCAGAGCCTGGAACAACTTCAGAAATTTTGGTAAAGGCTGCAGGTATCAAAAATCCACTGGAAACAAGGACAAGAGGATGAGGGATAAAACTGGCAATACGGCTGGCCTGGCTAAGTAAAGCAGTGGGCAGCCTGAAGAGGTTTCTTAATACCTGTGTTCTGGCTGTGTTCTCCAAACCGCTGGCAAACAACAGGAGATGGTCAAAAACTTTGCCCGTCCCCCAGTCAAAGAGCTTACCCAGACAATGTTATCTGTTGTTTAAATCCTCAGCTCGTGCTCTGGTTGCATTGTTTACTGTATCACTTTATCCATTTTGGAGACCTTAGCTTGCTTTGTGTGCCCTTTTCTGGAATCTCACTATTATATTACATTTTTAACTGCTTTTAGTAGTCTTTTTTAAAAAAATCACATGCCTCCCCAGACAGAAGCCACGCAACAAGCCAGGGAGTCCCACAGCTAGGCTGTATTTTGCTTTGGTTTCTTTACTTCTTCCACATCTTCCCAAATTACCTTTTTGTAGGCGAGTTCTGTGTTCTCTATACTGGAACATGTGACCCATCCTTTGAATTTCTCTTTTGCTTCTTTCTGGAGATTCTGCATGAGACTTTCCAGGTACATCTGATAGTTCCCCCCTTCCTCATCCACTTGTTTCCCGAGCTCATCCAGGGTGGGAGAATGCACTTCTGCATCAACGTAGGAGTTTCGGGACTGGGTGACCATCTCATGAGGGACCTGTGCCACAGGAGGGGGGGAAACATACAAGGAAAACGTCCTGCTGAGAACTTTTCCTTAAGGCAATGTGTTTCTAGGCTGATGGGCCATTCAGCATCCAATTGCAATGAGCCTATGAGCTGTAAAATGGATACTTATTTCTGTCTTTGCTTCTTATGCAAAATGAGAAAGTATGCAAAGTAGCGTAATGAAACAGCCCATGGTTCAGAATAGCACTACTCATGCAGAACCATATTAGACCATTAAACTGTATGCCAACACACCTGTGCTACTCCTCTAGCCCCCAGAAATGTTGTCTTGTGCTTCTGGGGAAGAGATATGAGCATTATCTCTCCTTCACCTGCAGTGAAAGATGCAGGGAGACGGCATCCCTTATGTAATTTTAACTTTATTGCATGACACACAGAAATAAAGTATATTGGCTCTTCTTTTTGAGATGAATAAGTTTTAATTGAGGTGCTAAAAGCATTGTAATAATATGAAATGTTAAAACAGCAGATTTTTATTTTAATTAGACTAAGATTTCCTAATCCAGTAATTTGGGTTGAAAACTGCCATGGAGTAATTACCTTGCATTTTTAATAGTTGCATCTTTGAATGCTAGAAGGGAACAGTCATAAAGAAATGAGATAAATAAACTTTAGATGGAGCAAGTTTACAAATAAGTGAGGGACCATCAATCTCTGAGCTAATACAAGACAGAAAATGTAAGCATAAACATAAATACTTCAAAGGATGCTGCATTATGTGGCCATGAATAATGCCGTTTGAGTCTCTCACTCACCTCAAAAAGTTTGTTGCATTCCATTATCATGTGAGCAAGTCCCTGAGTAGCTGCCAGGTTTTCACTGAGGTCCTTCTGATCTGGCTTCCCCGTTGCATATTTTTTCTGTATTACTCTGTAATTGAATTCAGTGTCTCAGGTAAAAAGAGCTGAATCTTTTAATATGAAAGCAAACAGCAGCAGGATGTTCGGAACACCAGCGAGAAAAGCCTATCTTTAGTTTTTATTTATCACAAAGATTGCTCAGACTGTAGGGCCATTTTTAAAGGAAAAATGTTTACCTAAACTATTGTTGAGCTAAAGGTAAAAGCAGGAAAGGTTGTGCATGTCCTGCATTAGGTGTTGTACATTTTGAAATGGATTTCTAACAAACGTGACATACAGTGGTTTATGTTGTTACTGCTTAAAGTGCTTGCTCAGACACTGATTATACAGGTACATGACCAAGAATCTCTGTATTCTGAGTCAGATGGGGGGGAAAATGTCAAGGGACATCAAGTTGGGACCACTAATGTTTAGGAGGGTCTATGCTCTGTTTAGTCTACACTCACCATGTTACATGCCATCTTAACGTGGCCTGAAATAAACTCGGTTTCCCAAGTGGCAGAATGTAGCCAGAAAATACAGAGTGAAAAAACACTCACTGAAAATCTATGTATTAAAATCCTTTAAAATATGGTCCATCTTTGACTTCAACCAGAGCAAAAGTAGGTCCTTTCCCTTCACAGAAGCCAACATTACTTATGCAAAACTCACCAGTGCCCCATTGAAATTTCCCATGGAAAGTAGGCACTGCGTATTCCCAACAGAGAGCCAGGAATGCCTGCTGGGCTTGTGAAAACACCTTCTGTGCATTTACGAGTATGCTTCTGGCTCTGCAGCATGGGCTTTCCCCTCATACTGAAGTCATGCCCTGTGTAACATGTGCTGGAAAGCAGATGCTTTGGAAAATTTTATCCTGTGTACCTTCAGAAACACCGAAAGCATAATTTTGCATTAAGTATATGTCTTTTTATAGTGTTGAGAAGAAACTTACCTCGGTGAGCTTTCTTTCTTCACTATATTGAGATGGAAGAGGGAAGGGGCCAGACAAACAGCTATGTTCATAGGAGTCATCTGATTCTCCTCCACTGAGGTGACGTCGCTCAGGAAGCACAGCAGAGTCTGCAAAACCTCCCGGTTCTCATCGGCCATCAGCATGATGGCCGCCTGCACCGCCTGCAGCCGCTGCTCCTTGGGGACGTCTGAGGAAAAGCAAGGGGGTCAATTGTAAGATCAGATAAGGAGCCAGGAACAAGATAGAGTTAGCACAGGCATTCACACTCTTCAAAAGGCTTTCTGAAGAGGCAGATGACAGGGGATGAAGGGGCGAAGACCAGCTGGTTGTTGGAGGGCTGTAGTATTTGCTCCTCCATCAAGCACAGCTCGCCTAGCCAGTGTATGGCATTTCTCTGCTTGTTTGAAAGGCTCTTCCCCAAGAAAGAGACTGAACTTCATTTACAGTTTATGAAGGGAGAGTAGTACTCAGTACTCCTATCTTTAAATGGTATTTTTCTGGTTTCTTTTGTCCCCTGGGAAGACAGTTCAAAAGTCTTAGAGAAGCTTTGGGAAAATACTTACACTTGTGTCCTAAACCATAAAGAGAGTTTAATGAAAGCGGTAATGGATATGCTTAAATAGCATCTCAGACAGATTAATTTCTGAAACTACCATAAGTTTGCTCAGTTTGGACTTGGAGCCCTCCTCTGGGTATTACATACACTTTATATAATCGAATGGAAGAACAAAAGTAGATTTACAGTACAGGGAACAGCCAGCTTCTAAGTTCTGCCTGCTAGCCTTGTACAAGCACTTTCTTTTAAAAGCTTTCAGACTTGAATGACAAACTGAACACAGCCCAATGCTTCCGATTTTCTAGAAGCGGCAAGGCCAGGTCTTTCTGAGAATTCAGAGGAGCCTTTGCTAAATCCATGCATTATGTCTTTTCTCCCCACATAGCCTCCTGGTACTCCCTCACCTGCACTGTTGCACCGGTGGGTCTGATGCATAGAGATGAAGACTGGCAAGTCCTTCAAGTCATAGATTAGCATTAGGCAACTGAGAGTTTTAGGGAAATGGAGAAAGTTTCATCAATGCTATGCCATATAAACTACTCCGCTAATCATCTCATCTACAGTCCTCTGCATTACGGCAAACCAAGCCATTCTGGACATATGAAAAAGTTCCTGGATATATGAAAAAGGTCTTCAGTGAGTCCCAGAAAATCAGAAATCCCTTGCCAATACACTAAGAGAGGAAAAATCCTTTCTAACTTCACATTAGTAATTTGTTAAACAGGATGAAGGGGAAGAAAAACTCCCAGCTACAGATTTATTTAATTGCAGACGTTATGAAATACAGTTGGTATCCCAGCAATTTGCAACATTTTTCTTTCTGTGAAAGGAGTTTTGTCAGTACTGTCTAAACCAGAAAAATATATTTGTTGTTGGTTACATGGAAAAAAAACCCCACTGCTACTCATTCTTCATCCAAGCATTGGTCTCCAGTGTCTTCAGGGCCCATCTTTCTTGTTCTCACCTTGGTTTAAACAGACCCATCCTCAACTCTTACTGGTGAAGTTCAAGAAAACCTTTCCTAGCACTTTTTTTTCCCCTCCAATCAGTGTTAAGAAGAGTTCTTCAGACTTCCTACTGCAGCTCCGTGTAGGGTTACTGAGTGAGATTGTGCCCCTTTTTAGAGCATTTTTTTTGTTGGCTGCTAGCAATGTTTCACCAGTCAGCCTTGTGGTTGTGAATCCTGATGCCAGGCTCCCGACTTGGAGATGGGGATTCCTTCTGGCTACAGACCAAATAACGCCAATCACATTGAGATCTGCCGTGTTTCTCTTCCTTTGACAAGGGGGTAGTTTACTTGCAGTCTCTCCTATGGCAACATAGGACATTCCCAATTGTCATCAAGCGATTGTTTAAAGGCAATTTGTTTCCAAGGACATGTAGAACATGTCCTTCTAGTGGATAATCTTCTCCTTGGCCACGTCACTGATGGAAACAATTGTGACTGCCAATTTATTAGCATCGGGAATTTCTGTTGCTTTTCTGAGCAAGCTGACTGATGTGCGCGTAAGCAGACAAGACCTGCAACTTGCAAGCAGGAAAGAAGAGGGGGAAATGATGGTCCAGGGCTAGGCACCAACTGTTTCAGTTTATTTGTGTCCTACAACATCACGTATGACCATAATTTATTTGCGATGCTGTCTCTCATGTGCAGGATCACAGCATTTCTCTACCAGCTACAGACACTGTGATGTTAAATACATTAGTGATTATGTGCCACAGACAGATTTTTACAGTAAAGGGAGGCACGGAAGTAACTTAGATTCTTTAGCACTGGGATTATACAGTGTTTAAAAATGGCTTTTTGTTGTTTTGGCAGCTGAAACGTCTGCAAGTGAAAAGACTAGACACACTTCTCTTTAGTGCTTCCAATTATTTGGCTTAGGCTGGCTGGGTACGCTTTTCTGTATCTGCCAGAGCACTGGCTGACTGGCCTTCATAATGGACATTGTCAGGAAAAAAACTTTAATTCCTCTGGCGTTTCAGTGTTTTCCTCATTGTTTATTTCTCCCTCAGTCTGGAGAAGATACACAGTCATTTCCTGATTTACAGGAATTTTCATCATTCTGATGCATTTCAGCCTCAGATTTTGCTGAAGACTGCTTATGCCGAAATGAAAAGAAGAAATCCTGTTTTTTCTCTTTCTCTATGAAATCTTTACATAGAAGCTGAGGATGTAAACAAAGGCAGCTTGTTGCTTTCATGTATGTTTTATTGACTATAATGAAAAGGCAAATAATCAAAAGTCACAGCAAAGAAGGGGACTACACAGGTGCA
This sequence comes from Pluvialis apricaria, assembly GCA_017639485.1. NCBI lineage: Eukaryota > Metazoa > Chordata > Aves > Charadriiformes > Charadriidae > Pluvialis > Pluvialis apricaria. The sequence continues at coordinate 26,046,781 of CM030007.1, forward strand.
TGTTCTCATGGTCAACTACCACTTCTCCATGCCCAGAAGACTCACTTGTATTAACATGTCTGCATGAAATGAGCCCACAGTTTAAAGAAATCTGAAAAAAAGATGAGTCTTCACACTTTTTATGTCCATGGCAGCCTGTCCTTCTGGCTTCTTTCTGATTGTGAGGCTGATATTTTCAAAGCTTCTCAAGATTTGAACACTGTCTTTCCATTAAATTTGCTAGTACTTCGACATTGAAGCCTTTAGGCAGTTTTAAAAATCTCTCAGTGAAAGTTTTTGAGGGCAGAGAGGTTCTTTTATACATCTAAAAGGTGAGCAGAAAGAATCCCACCCAGTGTTAACATAACAAAATTATTTACAAAATATTATCATAATAATAAAAATATTGGAACTTACATTGGTAGATATGTAGAAAAGTCTCTCCTAGCTTACTTGTGAGGAGAGGTTCTGGCAAGTCCCTGAAAAATTGCTTTACCATGTCTGCCACATCATATGCTGACTGGTCTTCATAGCTGACGTTTTCTGGGGAGCTCTCGTTCATCTGACGTAGGGCCTGGATTCGGGATTTCACTCCAGATTTTCGAAACAGACCCACCTAAAAAAGCACCATGTTGAAATGAGTTTTTAAAAAAAAGTTGTCTAAAGGATATATATATATTAAAAAAAAAAAAAATCTATTGCAGACAAATTAGATCATGACCAAAGCTTGCGTTGCTCATTTTACTCTAGGCAAGAACAAGAGAAGCATGCAAATGTGATGGTCATGACTAGCCCGCAGTCCTTGTCGGCAAGTTCTTGCTCTCATGAGGGGACTGTAGAGTTAATAACACTGCTGCTCTGTATCCCATCCTAGAGGGAGAGTTCAGAGTGCATGTGGTTTCTCTGCTGCCTGAAGAGTTTAAGCAAGATGCTCAGCTGATATAAATCAGCAGTGGCTTGCTTGGCTTGGGTGACTGTCTGTTGATTTACTCCAGCTGAGAATCTAGTTCCTCATGTTTATTTGGGTATATATTTTGAAGACTAACAAGAAAATATTATGCTCAGCTAAGTAATAAATGCTGTGGCAAAAGATTAGTACAACCTGGTAGAGCTTTAAAATCAAGACCAAATCTATTTTTTCCCCTTCCTGCTCTCTGCTTCCAACAGTTCCCCCAAATTCCAGTTCGAAAGTGGGGGCCACAGAGGGATTACTTGTGCAGTGTCACTAAGATACATTTTTAGCCTGTTTGCTCTCTATTCTAAAGGAAACGGTAATTCTTGAAATGATGCCTGCGAGTGCCTTCATGGCAGTGCTGCCCTTTTACCGCCCTTCTTGCCAGTGGAATTCCCCCGGGGCGAATTCCTGAGCCTTAACCACATTATTTATTCCCAAGTGAGTTTACAGTGTTTCATTTGGGAAGTGTTAGCACTGTTTTCCTTCAGTTTTGCAGGGGAAAAGGTGAAATATTGAGAAAGACCTATGAAAAATGCGCATTTCAGGTTTGGAATCATAGACTTCTGTTCCTCTGTGACCACTGTCTCACTGGTGGTCAGTTCAGCTTTCTGCATGGTGTAGTCCACTAACAGAAATGTGTAAAGTCAAGGAAATAATGCCTTTTGGCCAGCTTCCTCTTACTTCTGCCAGCACAGAGTTCACGTAGCTCCCTGCTCTCCCCAGAACACCTCCCATGCTCAACTGTGCTGTATTTAGGACTTTTGTTAACTCACATATTAATGACACTAATTAGATAAATCACATGCTCCACAGCTCTGTGAGGGGATGTATTTATTTACATGGAGACGAACTGCTACACCAGACTGGCTGTGAGCAGCTCTTCTGCTATGTCTTCTTACTGATGAACTTAGCGTCGCTCACGAGCTAAATTTATGTGTCTGAAGTAGAGAACTGGAGTGTGCCCTGTGTACATCCCAGTGCACTGTATTTCTGTTCACAGGTGAAGCTCTGCTCTTCGTTCTGACAAGAAAATACAAGAAAGAGCATCTGGCTCTTTTCATCTGGTTTTCCCTTTCTCTTCTTTTTAAATCCCTCTTCCTCTAAGAGATGTGTGTTGAAGATGCAGAAGGACACATGCTAATTCTATCCGAAAAATACAGTTTTGGCATGTGGTAGATAAATGTGAGAGAAGAGGCTCAGTTCTCTGCTTTTGATGGAAAGTGTCCTTGCTGGTATAAAGAACATTTAAAAACTTCCAGCTAAGTCTGATTCGAGAGGTCAGACATCAAATCTCACCTGTGCAATCTCCTGCTGCACATCATTCTGCTACTCTTGATCTCTGTTTTTGTTTAATGATATTTATCCAAACTCCTGTTTCCCTTTTTCTTGGAAAAAAAACCATACTTAATCAAAAGAGAAGAGTTCTTCACTTGATAGAAAAAGATGGTTTAGGCTCTGTTCTGCAATATTACAGACTTATTCTGAAAAAGAAATGGGACTATAAATCCAGTGATTTATCAGAGGTTGGTCTGGGCCAATCTTTTTATTATCCTCATGCTGTGGATCATCTGCCCTGCAAGTAGCCACACGATGCATGACAGAAATAAAGTTGCAGTTGACAAAGGCAAAGCAATTTCTATTTCACAAGTTGAAACTGAATAATATATCCTACAAATAACAGCGAGGCTCCTCATACCATCTTAGATATTTCAGTGCCAGGAGCCAGACCTTACAATGATTTAGAGCAACCCCAACTTTACCAAGTGCGTGCAGTAGAAGCTCTGATGCCTGTTCAGGACTCTAGACTGCCTTCTGTAGTGCACGGAAAAGACACATAAGCAAGATGCTGGGGGAGACTGGAGGCTGCTCAGATCTCTGGCCGGGTATCAGGAGATGTTGAATTAAATGGTAGCAAAGAGAGTTTCTGTAAAGCAGAGAAGCTGAATTGCCTGGTGGGTTTTGGCCTAGAAAGTTTTTTGGTGGAAAGATATTTTAAATGGTCCCAATCTGTACTTTTCCTCCTTAATTTTCTTTTCAATATTTTCCCAATTCCACTCGGAAACTCAAGCTGAGGTGAAATGGCCCTTCATGTAGCTCTGATGCTTCCCAGCAACTAAACCCTCCCTCTTGGAGAAAATACTTGTCTGAGACTGCCCATGGATGTTCCTTTTGACTGCCTCAAATCTCTCAAGAGCTTTTTTCTTCTCTTTGGTTTTACCCTCCCTTTTACTTTCTCCCCCCTCTCTTTTCTCTTTCTTCCTGTTGCTCTGCTGCTTTGCTGACAAGCCCATCCCTACCCCCACATCTCCTATTCCTCAAACTTGGGCAAGTGTCTTCTCCTCCTCCAATTCCATCACTGATTCCAGCCTCGCTGCATCACTTTTCTTCCTATACTGCGTTTCCCTGCTCAATACACAAACCCAGATTGCCACAGCGATAACCAGGCATGTTAACTACTGAATATATTGCTTCTAGTTGTCTCCATGCATCTTCTATTAATACACTTCCAATAGGCTATTCCTCCCATCCCTCAGCTCCTGTGTTACATATGGTAGGCAGAACTCATCTCATCTCACTTTTGACACCCAAGAGTTAGATGACAAGGTCTGACCACTACAGAATCTCTTTACAGTCAACAGAGAGAAAGGATAGGAAGGGCCTGTGTATCCCCACTGGCTGTGAAGGGAAACGGGTGTGATTCATAGCTAGGCATTTAACTTTTAGACACCCATTTTGGGGAAAATGACTGTCACCTAACAACATAACCTGAACAGCAACCAGAATGGTGATCAGGAAATTGAAAGATTCAAAACTGACCACTTCCATCCTTTTCGTGTGCTCAGAGCTAGGAAAGCAGCAGCCTGTGGAGTAAAAGGCTGGTTGCTCCTTTTGAACTTACAACTATCTAAAAGCAGTTACAGAAGAGGTCAATAATAGTAGAGGACTGAACTCAATCAGCCAGGGGGTTTCTCCCACTCCTATGTTCATAAAGATACATATGCTCAACCTTAGGGGAAGAACAGTGAAAATACAATCGGTATGTCCCTGCTCTGTAGCTAAAGGGAATAAAAAAATCTGAAATACTTCGAGCATGAGGGTCTCCCAGCTGGCTTATTGCAGCTAAGAACACTATAAAAGGAAACATACAGCAATGGCTTTGGCATTGAACCCCTGCTGACCTAACTCTATCTAGATATATCTGACTTTGTCAACAGAATACTTTGAATTTTGCTGAGTTTGCTCTCTATTCTTGGACTTTTCTTTCTTTGCTAAGTAAATAAAACCTTTTGTACCATATCTCGTGAAATGGTGAATGCAGTTAACCCTCAGTGGCAACAGTCAAGCATAAGCAGTGCAGATACGAGTAGAAGCTGGGAGTACTGAGCTCTGATTCAACAGACATGAAGACCTCATACCATTCTTTGAGGTAGGCCATTGTATACAAATCCGCAGGACTGTTATAGCTACAAGAATTCAACAGAGTAGCTGGACACAAATCTCAAAATGGCAAACCATTAGTATTGGCACCAAGTCTCAAATCACCAGAGGAGATCTGGGCCCAAAATGAAATACAACAGTCTTCAAATAATTCTGGTACTAAGTACAAAAAGCTTCACCATTGCTTGGTTAGGGTGGCTTTTCAGAAAAAATTAATGGAGTCCCTGGAGTAAAGTTCATACCTGATCTAGACAGTTGTTCCGTAAGTAGCGTAGTGCTTGCTGTATGCTCTGGGGAAGAGGCTGTCCTGTTCTCTGGACATGAACTATCAGAGGCACACCAAAGACGTTCTTGTCCTTATAGTCAGGGACTTTCATCCTCTTCATGAACTTTGGCACAGACCTGAAAATTAACAGGAACGGGCTGCATGAAAATATCAGAGTATTTACACGGTCTCTCTGAGTAACACTGCTGGCAGAAATTGGTAACTGGGGGCACCTCCTTTTTTACAAAGATGGTGAAATAATGTTTAACGCACAATACATCTGTATTACAACCTGTATAATTGATTAAGTTCTTGACAACTTTTATAAGTAGATGCCTTCTGGCTCCAAGATAACAATCTCTTCTAACAAAAAACTTTTACTACACAGCTGTCATCTAGCTGAAGCCAACATGGTTTAAAGCATCCGTTAGGGACTCAAAGGAATGGCACAGCAAAGCATAGTGGAGAAGGTATCTGAGAGAAAAAGGAGGTTCAGTCCACTAACATACTGAATGATTTTTATACTACCAGCTACATGATTTAGTATTTCTATTGACTAACAATTTACAGTATTAAATGATGGTGGGAAATCCCTATGTGTCAGATTCATCCCTGGTGCTATATGATTTATTCTAGTTGAGTAGCTTAAGTGAAGCTGGTGAGCTTGCTTTCTTCCAAAAGTGATGATGAAAATGAGAACAAACTGGATTCCCTTTGTGGGAGTCATGACTGCAGTGGAATTAAAAAAAAAAAAAAGGATGAATATGACCTGAATGTGACAAAGATTTTTCTCATCTGTGTGGGAAGGAGATAAAACTTGGATTAAATGACCTAGTGAAGGAGTACAGCATGTAACTTTACAACTATTTAGAGTCCCACTCTTATAAATCCTTAGAGACTGATTATACAAACTGAAGAAATATTTGTCAGGAGGGAAAACCTCTGTACAAACAGCAGGATCTAGAATTTGCTGTATTCTAGTCTGCTTATTTGGAGTTAGTTAAGGTGAGATTCATTTCAGTACAGATGTTGTCAGCTAGCTGCAGGGAGCTGCACCAAAGGACAACGGCTGTCTGGGGAGGGGTCATCTTAGAATCATAGATTAATTGAATTTTAGAGCTCTAATGGAGATTTAGAAAGAGTTTGCAGTCCAGACTGCCTCTATACCTACTGTGGAGTGAGGCACCTCTGGAGGGTGACCCAAATCCTCACCCTTGGACATAATGAGCTGCCTTTGGAGTTGCCTATCTTTTTCCACTGACCACAGACAGCCGACCTGACTTGTTCAGTTTAAACTTCTAACTTTTTGGAGTGGCTGATGTCAGTGAGGTGGACCTTACATGTAGTCCCTTGTATCTGTTTTTCCATTTCGAAAGGCAAACTAGACTTATCTAGCTCACAGCTGAATTTAGTGGGATTTTGGGGAAGTGCTTTGAGCGTGGAAATCACAATGTAAATGTCAAGTCATATTGTTTTTGGACTCAGTGTCTCTGTGTATTAGGGAAAGTTTCTGTTATCCTTTTGATTATTTCTTAGATGCTTATAATCTCTTATCTGTGCCCATTTCCCTTCCCATATACCTGAGTCTGTGTGGCCCATCAGGTTTTGTATACTATTAAACACACAGATTTCTGTAGCCAACTGCTACAAAAGGAGCCACCCTGCCAGAATTCATGTCCCTTTGCCTTCACTCCACTCTCTGAGTGACCAGGTAGCTGTCACAGCTGCTACAGCTGCAAGCTCCCTCTAACACAAATCCAGGACTAGGCTAAAGCTTGCGTCTTTTGATCTGCAGAGAAAAGTCCTGTAATTGTTCTAACCCTTCTTTTAAAGCACAAACAAACCAATATTGAATACATAAGTATCAGCAGCAGCTGTTTCTTTTTGAATCACAAAATGAATTTTGGGGAAGACTTGCTGTAAACATTTCCTACTTCTAATCACTCTCTCCCACTCCTGTTTATTTTTCTGGAAGTGGAGTGTTGTCGGAGAGGCCGGGGTTGTCTCTCTGTTAGAGCACAGGAATGAAGTCAGGTCTCCAGGATCTATTTCTGACTTTGCCACTGAGTCACTAGGCAGCAATGGATTAAAGGGGACAGTTTCAAATTCTACAGTTTAAGTCAATTGTTCCTTCTAATTGCATTTACTGAATTTACTGTCAGAATAACAGAATCAGGAGAAACTGTTTTCTACAAAAATATCTCTAACAGTTATCAGTGGTACTCACCAGGTCCAGCCATGTTTGTTAGACATGGAGTACTTTTCCATGATGGCAGTAAGACGAAGCAGAGAGAATTTTTGTAGTAGATTCAGTTGGGCTGCTGACTGATTGCTGATGTGAAGTGACGCGATGGAGTGGTTCAGGCGATGAGAGATTTGGAAACTATGCCATCGTAATCGCCTTTAGCAGAAGAAACAATAGAAAAATCAGACAACTGCTTTAACTGTGCATAAAAAGATGGTATACTGTGAGACAGGGCTGGGCAATATACAAAACATACATAAACACACACACACACATTACGGCTCGTGGTGTGTCAACTGAAAGAAAATGTAGCTTGGAGGCAAATAAAACAATTTGCTCAATCTCTTTAATTTTGGAAATGCCTGAGGTTTGATTTTTTAGTGTTAGATTCACAAGTGGGTGTGGGTTGTGTCCGTGTACTCTGGGAAGTAGCGCTGCCTGCTATGCCCTTTAGCCCACACATTTCCAACAGCATGTGGGAGATCCGGATTCAAATGTTCTCTCCCTGACTCAGAACTGGGATTTGATGTCTGGTCCCTCACCTCCCAGGGGACTGGCCTGACCACCAAGGTATTTGGAGATGAGGTTCTCCAAATATCTCTATTATTAAATACTGAAGGACTTTTTTTGAGAAGGGGTTGAACCCTGTGTCTCCTTGGCAAGAGCCATAACCCCCAAGCTATTGAGCCACTCACATCTTCTCTTTACTCCAATACACTTTCTCTATGCAGGGGATATATTGGGAAAAAAAAAACTCATTTCAGTTTCTTGTTTTGCTAAACATGAGTTCTGGCTCAAATCCTAAAAACTTTGGCACTGCTCATTTACTCAGCGGTTTCCTCGAGTTCACTTGCTTGTGATGGTGGTGAGCAAGCACGGGCAGCAGTAAACCATGGCATGGGAGAATCCTCTGTGAGGATGTGACAAGACTAACAGCAGATCAGAAAATTCCAGGTATTTTCTCACTGCTTTTGCACTGTAAAGCCACCCTACACACAGCACTATGGATCCACAAAGGCCTTTACCCAGGCCTGTGCTTCCTTGGCTCAACAGGAACTCATCCCTCTGACTTAAAACAGGTCTGCAAACTAGTAACAAAACCCCACTTTTCACTTTTGTTAAGAAGTTAATCATATAGCATCATTTAATCCAGTCACGTAAGGGACTGAGGCAGGGTAGGGAAATTGTCTTTAAGCACAAAGGGACACATTTTTGAAGCACAAAGCCTACTGATGCATAAATACTGGGGGGCATAACTTAGAAGACAAATGGAAAATACATCCCACAACATATACAGGGTCCTACTACATAATCAATGGATCAAGAGAGAAAAAAATGCCCTAGTTTGCTCTATTAAACCAATTCTCCATTGATTTCATGTAAGAATTTCCTTAGCAGGATTTCCCTTCACCCAAAGTCCCACCTTTCCTCGGGAAGTCTCCGTTCCCATACAGGATGAGTATGGCACCCTGCACCTTCTGACTCCCAGGCTGAGAGCCTCTGCTTCATTATATGGTATTTCATAATCTATGGAATTGTGTACAAAATCTTGCTACCTACCTGCTTGGCCTTGTGAGAGATGCTCCCACCCCAGAGTCTCTCCTGTCCCTAACACCAGTGGCTTCTGATTCATTCAGGGATGTTCCATCTCTGTCCATGTCACTCGGAGTGGTCCGGCCATCAGAGACAGAGTTTCCTTCAAAATCAAGTGTTATCTGTGTGGGTGACTGGAAAGGCAATGATGGAGATTCCCTGACCAACACATCATCAACCGGCAGACCTGGCAACACATTCTTTGACCAGCCATCTACCACCTCCTGGAGTCCATTGACATGTTGCAAAATGTCATCTAAATGAGGAAAAAGGACATCTTTCTCTAAGTCCAGGAGGTCCCCAGTACTGGCATATAAGTGGGAACCTGGCACATTGTCATAAATACTAATTCTGCTCTCTTTAGGACAGCAAGCCATCAATCCAGACTCTTTGGGAGTAGAGCAGTTCTGCTTTCCCAAAGAGATGCTGCCTGTCCTCCAGTTTACCCCGTTACTGTTGTCTGTAGGTGAGAGGCTTTCAATGGAAAGTGCCTTTGGGAAGGTCCCCGGTTTGTGGTCCTTGGGAATATGCACAACCAAATTCTCTTGGGAATGAAATTCATTTTTGCGGTTTTGGTCCACCACTTGCCGTAAGGCTGTTCCTGCCAGAACGTCTAGGTCCTCCAGGTACATCCCACCTCTCTTGTTTGCTTCATGGCATTTGCGCTCCTTCAAACATGGTGTGCTCACCCCACTGCTGCTGTTTTCGGACTGACTGCTGTCACTGCTGGATTTGGCAGAAAAGGAAAGTCCTCTTTTGACTGAATCTTGTCCTAAGTTTTGGAGATCGCCATTGACTATCTGTACACAGTGCATGTCTTTCAAGGACTTCGGCTCATACTGGAGAACAGGTCCACTTATCTCTAAAGGACCTGTTCTTCCTGAGCCTTTTAGTTTTCCATGCACACCTTTTGCTTTTAGTGTCTCCATGCGTTTTAGAAAGGTTTTTGCTTTGGTTCGTGTTGGTTTCTCATTCTTCAGGTTGTCCTTGGGGGACAGGGCAGTGTTTATCGCAGTGGAGTCTTGCAGCAGCGTGCTTTCTACATCATGCTGGCCAGAGCACTCGCAGGTTTCCCTGGCAGCGCTGCTGGTGCCGGATTGACTCCTGTTGTCACTTCCCCCACTGCTCTCGCTGTGAATAGATGAGACCTCAGGTTCACTCAAATCTGTAAGGACGCTCTCGCTGCTTGTTGTATTTTTCATTTTAATGTCCCCAGAAGATCCATGTCTGTCTGATCGGTGAAGCAAAGCATCAATGTCGTCCACCCGAGACCATCGTCTGCTGGTTCTTTGGAAAGTCCATTTATTACTGATAGCACAGAGGTCTTCTTCATCTGAATCTTCACTCTGGAAAACAGCAAGTGGCACATGTTAAAAGTAAGTGCTTTTACTCATTATTTGAATTAATGGGACTCTGCTGCTCTGTGTGAGAACAGGTGGTAAGGTCTCCCTGAACCTAGTTTATTAAAGATCATCAGTCCTTTCACAACAGCCTCTTTCATTTAATTGTGAAGACTGCCGTCAGCATCTTAACAAGTAAGGAATAAAAGTCTGCTCTGTGTTAGGGAGCTCATGAGTCCCGTCAATACCTCTTGGCTTCTGTGGGGCAGGTTGCCTGTGTACTGAACCGCGTAGGACTGATGCCCATAGTAACTGTTTAGAAAAAAAAGGGTTTTGAAAGGTCCAAGTAGAGGGATCCTGACTTGCAGGGATGGTGTTAAGATACAGTAAAGACTGGGAAGGAACTGGGTACTACAGCAATGTGAGCCATTTAAGAAACCAAGACAGCAAATATCCGGTGCTGCACTTAGTTTTGTAGTGAGAACTAAGTAAACATCTATAAACTTCACAGACCAGGTACATCTAACAAGATTTATGTTTCAGGAACATAACTACAGATGAATAGCCACGATGCTTAAAATAACAGTATAAAAATAATATTTGGAGGCATCGCTTAGGGTGGGTCTGAGCGCAGGCAAAGGCAGGCAGCGAAGGCAGCCATGGAGGTGTGGGGAGGAGGAGCAGCCAGGCTCAGTCATGGATGGGGCAGCATCTGCACCTGAGGTGAGCTTTCCTACAGTGGCAACCACTATCTTCATTGCCTTTGCTGTCAGAGGCACCCCAAATTTGACAACCTCTGGCCTGCCCCACTGTCTCTGGCTTCCCCTGACCCCTCCTGAGGCAGCAGCAGTCCCACAGCCTTCCCTGGTCTCATTCCTCAGCCTGGGGCATGCAGAGTTGTGCTTATGTTTAGGCAGCTCCAGGAGCTACTCTGCAATGCAGACAACATGCGCCTTGAAAAAAATTTGGATAAAAAAAGCTCTCCCTATGACATTTTTCTCATCTGTTTGCTCAAACAAAAAAGATACATCTCCAGCGTGAAGCGCGCAGTCAGTGTCGAACTCGCTGTTCTCTAAGGATGCAAAGCCCACGGTTGCTAATGAGTATCCTTCCCTTGACTTTGAACCGAGTTTATACTGCATTATTCTTGTACATTTGTTTTAAAGCAGAACAAACTAACTTCACCTACATGACATCCAAACAGCTCTTCACATTCTTGGAAGCAGTATGAAGGCAGTAAAATATGACAGGCTGTCAGACTAAAATGAGGTGCTAAACCAGAAAGACTATTTTGGGACTGGAAAAATTCTCATTTTAAGTCTATTATTAGAAGTATTTTTCTATGAAGTTTTGATGGTAAAGTTATCTCCCATCTCTGACTACATCTCTGCTGGCCTGTCTAATTGAAAAATGTAAAACAAATTTTACCAGAACCCCCAAAACCTTAAATAATGCAAAACCTCAAAAGGTGGAGATTGTGATCAGTAGTGTGCCATAAGCTTTTGCCAGTTTATCACTTCAGGTCAGCCATACATTTTAGATCATGTCCAAACCATGAAATAAAATATAGCTATGAAATTTTTGGTTTAGTCATTCCTCTTTTATCTCTTAACGTTGAGGTGTGCAGTGCTCCTGCAGCTGATGTTAGTTCACAGGAATGAATGGAGATCTTAGTTCTGCTGCTAGCCAGAGAAAAAAATAAGCAGCTAGTGAGGCAGCAGGAAAGGGGCTAAAAAAGGCTAATACTGCTTTGGCTGTTTTGTCTGCAAGGAAGAAATGGCACATCAGACAGCTCTACTTTCATTTTAGCTTCACATTTTGCTGTATGCATATACGGAGTGAAGGACTGCACAGACTCAGGCACTTAAAACGCCATCTATTGTGGTCTTAGTAGTGCCACAAAGTGGATATTTTAAAAACCGCAAGGGTATGTACTTCTAAATATTTAGTAGTGGTAATTATATCTACAAAGCATACCATTGCTGAAGCGTTGATGGCACCAGCCAATAGGATAAAAATATATTTTTTTTATTTGTTGTACATCCCAACATGCCAAAGGGACGTTAAAGAAGATTCTTGGCTGACACAAATCCCCGTAGCTGCACTGACATTACTGTATGAACCGACAGGATTTAGCCTGTATTTTCTACAAGCTGGAATCGATTAAACTAGCCAAAGTGGTAGAGACATTGTGAAACACACCAAGTGGAGAGCACAGAGTAGGAGACAGAAATAAACATCAGTTCAGTGGTGAATATACTTTAAATCATTTTTAGAGGAAAATAAGTTTTGAGGTTGTGTTTTTTTTTTTTGAGAAAGTGGAGATGAACAGAAATGGGTACTGGTAGTAAACAAGTTTTGCCTCTAACTACAACAAAGGTAGGATTACATTCTGTCCAAGAACCACTGAGGAAATACAGAGGGGTTTTGGTGTCAAAATTTGCAGCTCAATTAAAAAAAGGTTTAGTTGAGTTTTTTTGATTGGTAACGAAACATGCTTGTGTTTCATCAGAAGCAAAATCAGACAAATGAAATATCTGGATACTGAAATGCTGCCATGGTGACTCACTCCAAATTCGGCTGCACTGTGAGTCCTGTGACATATTGTGCTTTTCTTTTGATGGAATCAGTAGAAATTCTGGAAGCCACGAACATCCTGAATGACCCACTGTTCTTGTTAGATATCAGAGTGCCCTGACAAACGAGACTTCCTAAAAAAAATGCAGACAGCACTTTGCCAACTGACATGTCACCAGCTATGGGGACAGTGGATCAAGAGTAGGTCTGAAAGCAACGATTCATCTTACACAGGCGGAGCAGACATCTTGGAGCAATGACTGTATACTTCTACTGACCTAGGGTGAAATCATGTGCGCGGCTTTGGAGCATATTCAAAAGTCCATTTAATACCATTATGTTTGGGAAGACGAGAAGGGGCAAGTTTCTCGAGGAGTGACTGATAACATTTGCCAAAGAGAAAGAGGTTTTGATTCACAGATTTGTCACAGTTGATTTAAAATAGTACAGCTTTTTGACTGAGGATATACTCGCCTAAGATACAGAGGGATGCTAACAAAAGGCAAAAAGTGGGTTTATTTGCCGTGGAATTCTGCCACATTTTTCCAGCTGGGGGCAGGAATTCTCATAAATCGACAGCTGCAGAAGGCAGTTAATCCAAAGGCTAATCTCTGTCTGTCCAAATCGCTTACGGACATATTTGCAACCCATACACGAGGATTTCTGTATGCATCTCAATGAAGCCAAGGGGAAGAGAGCAGCCTACAGCATGAATGTATGGGGTGGGTGAGCAGGCGGTGGGGAACACTCACCCCGTGCTGGCTTTCACAGTAACCTTGCCTGGCAGCTCGCTTGGCTGTATTTTGATGAATCACTCAAGCAGCTGTGCTAGTCCTGTGCAAACCTGTTATGCTGAACCTCCAAAGCAAGCTGATTTTGCATTTCATTGTTCAGATCACCATAGAGACTATTAGGAAAGGCAATATCTACAGCAAAAAAGTTACTTGGTTTAGTGTTCAATTCCAGCCTCAATTTCCAGCTTTTACACTTGCATTTACATTTCCTTCTGTCAGCAGTCTCTCCTCCCTCTTCTTCTCTCCCCCACATTCTCTTCTACTTTCACATGCTCTCTATCTGTCATCCCAAATCTCCTTCATCCCCCCTTTTTCTAAATTCTTCTGTGCTCTGTTTCTCCTTGGCCTCATGCAGGTATGGACCCAACTGGCCTCTGTCCCTCTGAAAGAGTACCAATCAGGGCAGGCTCACTTCTGTAGCAAATTAATGGTCACCTGCAAGGACAGCAGCTGAGGGCTTCAATTCATTCAGAACAGGGAGGAGTGGCACCAAAAATTAATAAAAACAAAGATAACAAGAAAATCCTCCTTTTTTTAACCACACATAATCAGAAACTTAAAGAAGCAAGCAAGCAAGCATACAAACCTCGCATCAACACCAAAATACTTGTTGAAGAGAAGAAGGACAGGAACTAAACAGAACTTCCAGAGGACAATCAGCGTTCACCTATATCTTGCTTTTTGTAACTCTGTCTCTTGTGCAGCTCCAGTATCTCTGCTTGAACACAAGTACAGAGGCACATGGACGCAAACCAGACAGCGCTCCAAGCAGGTCAATGACACAATCGATTGAGTTAGCTTTTGCTGAAGGACCTCAGCCTCTTCCTATAGTGCCTACCTGCCCAAATCATAAACTTGTCGTATAGTCAGGGCATTTTATTGTTCCTCCTCTTAGGTGTGATGTGGGTGTTTGATGTGGAAAGTGTTGGCACTCATCAAAGACAAGAAAAACCCATCAGGTCTGAAGCAGTGAAGAGTAGAGGCCCCCACGGCTCCAGTGAATGGACAAAATGCAAGCTAAAGAGGCTACGTACACATAGGAACAAATGGGCATGTGCCAAAGGCAGAATATCTGGACGTTAAAACCATTCTTTGTTCAAGTTCCCTCACACAGTGAACAGAGTATGAATAGACTGAATCTGCAAAGACACCAAAAATGCAACTCTTGGAGGCAGTTTTTAAAAAGCATTAAACAAACACTCTAAGGAAGGAAAAACAGACACCAAGATTTCTCAGAGTCGACAACTACCTTTGTACACTACTGAAGGGCTTGGGGGAATTTGTGACCAGAAAACCAAACGTTCAACAGTTAATGCTGGACATGTTACAAAACTCTCAAAATCAATAGGCAGTTTCTGCAGTCCTCGCCGAAAACCTCTCAGCTCAAATAATTTCCATGTTGCACAGGAGCTTGTAAGGATGACAGAGTTTATTTTCACATACTTAACTGGGATTAAGTCAGTACAAGAAATAAAGAAAAGCTATTGTTTTCATCGAAGCAGCTTCCATTTTTTCCGAGCAGGATTTTCCATTGTGTACTCACAAGGCATTGGCAAACAAGCCGGCATAATGAAACCGCAGTGTCTTTTCACCCGCTAACTTGAATTGCACATACGTAAAGTTTTAAGTACTGCATGTGCCCTTTTAACACATGTAGTATTGTTCCTGCTATATTAGTCACAGTTTTTTTCTATTTTATTTATAATTTCAAGATTCAGCAATTCCCATTATCATGCGTCCAGATAATGCTGACACTCGTGTTCAAAGTCAAATACACTTAACTTACTTTTAAGAGCATTACTGACTGAAAGGCTAAATTGGGGAGGTCTTATCACAAAAGCCAGGGCAAAGCCAGCACACTTCATGAAGTTTCCTTACCTTTTTTCTTTGGAAGTTCACATCGAGTTTCATTGAGGCGCACTTGTTCAGTGTGTTCAGTCGTCTACAAGGCAAAGCAAATTTAAAAGATTAGCAGCCTCTGATTAAAGGGCATGACTTCTCGTAAGTTCAAAAGCTTTTCTCTTATCTGCCTGTAGGGTGCCAACTGCATACAACAGGCTTCAGAAACGATACTGGTCATATTATTCCAGGCTATAAGACCACTATGTTAAAAGGGAATCTTAGCTTCACATTACTTGATAGCCAGGTTTTATACATTGCTTTTTAATTCATGGACATTTAAATACTTATCAGAGGAAACAGGTATAAACAAACACCTCTGATGGCTGGGGAAATGACAAGAGAAGAAGAAGGAGGTAAATTGCCTTCTGCAGGACTGTAACATAATTGGTCTAAAACGGGGATTTCAAAGCACAGGTGAAGACCAAAGAAAAAGATGTAGATCCTCACTAGGCAATTAGCACCTCCTTTAAAAAACTGACATAAAGAAGAACTTTTAGCACTTAGTTAAACATTTCTCCACAGCCAATAGTCCCTTTCCCATACCTGTGGATCTTATAGACAGGTTAACACACCCAACATGTAACATACCTAACATCTTTAAATAAATATTTTGTTATTTTTGACCATGTTCATAATGATGTTATCAGGGACTCTGTAAGGCTTGTGCTCCTTAAATCCAAGGCTATCCCATGATGATAGTTGGTTGAAATGACAATCTGATAAAGATGGAAATTGAATGTGTGTGTGCCCAGGTGCAGTCAGAAGACAAGAAAACATGCTCTTTTAATAGAGAACCTACCATGCTAATCATAATTGATCAGTTTTTATTTATATTTAAATGTCCTCATTCATGAAACCATCCATCTTCTGAAAGCAGAGGCTCAGAGTGAAATATGTTCGACTTTGAACATTTTCTGGATTTAGGGCTGAATTTCAAAATAAAGAGAGGCAGAGTGAGAGAGCCATGTGCCCACAACACTCTTCTGAAGGCTGCCTACATTTCTTGTGTCTTTGCAGCAAGAGCTGCCCCTGTTGCTTCTGGATCTCAGGAAGAGGCTGCAAATCTTCAGAACTGATAACATTGGAAATGTATGTGATAAGTTACAAGGACACATGAAAAAAAAGTATCACATTAATAATATAATCTCTCACATAGCATAAGAACATTATGACATTAACATATCCCTCCCCGGGACTTCTAATATTAGAAGTCCTTTCAAATTGCCACCACTAATAAAGAACCAGCCCACCAAATGTGGATCTTCCTTAAAAAAAAATCCCTCACCAAATATCTCATTTGTAGATAAAATTGTAGATAAAATACTTCTCCCTAACTCAAGCCAATAAACCCGTTATGCCATATCAGAAAAGTCCTGTGCTCATCATATTAATGTGAATATAATGTATGCACAAGCACACCCCACATGCATGATAGTAATGTTCTTGCAATAAATTTCAGGCTTTGTGGCTGTGTAGCTACATCTTCAGCCTTCTGCCCACAAATCCTCCTCCTCAGGGATTACATCTATTATTGCAAAGCTCATCTTTTGCCCAAAAATGGAATTTCTCAACCAAAAGTTGCATTTTCTTGGGGCCCTGGGGCTGAATAATGTTCAGCACTTCTTTTGAGTGTAAAATGTTTAAATTTGCATATCGATATTGATTCCAAATATACAGAGGAACAGACACATTTTCAAAGGACTCCAACTCAACTTTCTGCCTGTGGAGACAGCTTCCTCTGAAAGGCGAATGGGAGGCTCAGATCGGAGACCCTGCACAGGGACCCGTGCTCCTTCCATTCACTGTGGTGCCATTTGCCTTCTAAAAACCGAGGACCAAGCCATGCATTTCAGGAGCAGGAAGACGAGGAAGTGACAGCCCTTGATGTACCCTTCACCCTGTTTGCACCCAGGTATCTCTGGCTGTGTCCAGCTGACAGCGGAAAGTGCTGTGGTATTGAAAAGGGCTGCTTCCTCAGCATGGAAAGGTGCAGAAAGTACACAGTGAAACCAACATGACCATCCAAAGCCATCGTTTTCCCACTAACGGCATTTGAGACCAAGATCATTTCAGCAGAGACTGAGAGGTCAGCTCTATAAAAGTGAATGTCATTCCTTAAACTGGAAGCTTGGGAAGCCACATCATTGTCCTGGCTGCTTTCTAACCTGGCTTTGCTATGAAGAACTCACTTCATCAGAAACAAAACTACTTTTTACTGGGTGCCAGGGGCTCAAACTCAAGTTTTAAATTCACCCATCTACAAAACATCAGCATGCTTTTTGGGGCTCTTCCAGTGCTGTGGAAAGATTTGCCAGTGAAATTCAAGAACTAATGGTGATATTTGTGAGCTTGCCTGGTACTAACAACTCCAATCAAAGCCAGTCTGTTTCAACTTCTTATGCCTTGTTGATGTGCCAGTGGTGGCAGAAAGCTTTTCTCATCTGCTTAAAGTTGTTAGATGACTGACAGCCAAGTCCTCAACAAATCTTTCAAAAAACAAAAGTATCTGGCTACAAAAGGCTGTCACTAATGTCCCAGTCAAAGTGAGAGAAGCACTACACTTTCCTGTCACTGCTTAAAAACATGGGAAAAGACTGTCTGTTTGCAATGTTAACAAAACACAAAATCTGGACTTGAGAAAAGGTAGGAAAAAGCACATTAAATAAATGCAAGAGAAGTGGCTATATAAAACCCAAATCACCTCAGATGCATTTGAATGCTTGTCTGGAAAGCTCTGCAGTGTTCGCGGGAAGCCTGCAAAATATTTACGACAGCAAGTGCTTCACTGACGTTAATTTTATTTCTTCTTCAGGCCATCACAGCTAAACGCTACCTCCATGGTTTAACAGTTATCTCTATTGTGAGACATCATGTCTATGTTAAAAATGTCCCTTGATACAATACTTAAACACCCGAAGAGTGATTCAGATACCCAAACAGAGATGTCTGGTGCTATTTTAGATCCCCTAGAGTACTGAGCCTGACCTTCAGCTGCTGCAGGTGCTCTTGGTCCAGCCAGGCTATGGAGAAGTCTTAAGATACCTTAGGAGATCTGAGCTGGCATTAGACACAGGTATTTAGGGCTCTGAATCCCAACCCCAGTGCTGTAGTTATTAACCCTTATGATGGAAGTTTTTCAGAAGCAGCAAATCTCTGACTTCGCATCCTGTACAGCACTAAGCAGTGTTTACAAACAAATACAAAATACAAGGCTGTAGCAACACAGGATCTGATTAGCTGAAAAGCCTGGTGGGTGACCTGTTGTCCTGCTTGAAGACCCATCAGATAATGGGAAGGTGACTTTAAAGTGACTCAGAGCTCCACGCATTCCTGTGGACCTGTTCTGCAGCTGCTTCCAAGCAGCTGTTGGGGAATGCAGCCAGGGGCACGCACAGGTTGTGCAGGAGGAGGCACCATGAAGAGGGCTAGCACGGACAGCACAGTGTCTCCAACCTCTGCAGATCTGCAAATGTCCTCTCTTATGGATCATGACCAGGCAAACGCTTTACATGGTTCCGTAAACTCCTGTCTGAGGGTAACACGACACTATATCTTTGTTTTATCATTTGTCCTGCTACACCAGTTTTGTGCATGAAGAGATATACTGTTTTCCAGTCCTATCACTTTTTGTCATGGCTGCAACTGAGTGAGTACCTTATAGGCTACACACTCACACGAGCTGAGTCAACTCTTCTTGAGATCAGCAGGAGCCATTCTACTGACTTCAAAGCAGGGCTCTCCGTACTGCATGTGGAGAACTGGGCTTATCTCCTAACAGCACCTACAGCAATATAACTCAGCAGGCAAAACTAACTATACAATCACCACTTCAAAACTCTAATGGTAGGATGTCCCATGTACAGCGATTTTTGGATTATTTACAAGCTAAGAGACACTAGCTGTGGAAAAAGAGGGTGCTGGCTGCTTGGCACAGTTCTAATTTTAAGGGCTTGGTTTAAGGACCTATGCATCAGACCATTACATACTTGTTCTTTATATTCTTAGTCACTGTATTTACGTGAATACAAAAAGTACAACATGGCTTGGCTTTTCCTTCTCACCCTCTTATCACAGCGGCCACAAAAGTTCCCAGAGCAGAGTTAGTTGCTGCTATTTTGGAAACTACACAGGGATCCAACTATAAAATTTTCATGCCCAATTATTATTTTGGCAGGCTGACAGCGTTCGCCTGCAGATTGCATAGCAATTTTCTATTGTTCGTTACTCAATAAAATCTGAGTGGAATCTCTTGATAGATACGCCTCTAACCCAAAGGCCTCAAATTTGGTCTTTACTTTGCCAAATTTTCAAATGATATTGTAAACAGCAGGAGTGTCAGAATATCTCAGAAAGGTCACTGAAATCCTTTACAACAGGGAGTCTTAGGCTTTCTGACTAAAATACTACCAGCTGCCTTAAAAAAAGAAAAGGTTCCTCTGCATTTGTACCTCATGTTGTCGTGTATACTGCAATGCCATAAGAAAACTGATTACAAAATGAGGTTCAGAGTCTGATTTCAATCCACAAGAGCAGAAAAATTCAGTGTTTATGCTAGAACCATTACCGTTCACAGCTAAAACTCTCCCCAAACTGATTACCCACTCTGGCATTACAGCTTTAAAATTATCCTCCAAATAAAAATGAGAAGCCCATTTTGTTCAGCACTATGGTCTGAATGCACTATTAGTCAGCGTGAAGGCTTGGTCATGCATAGCTTTGAGGGCGGTTTTGGGTGTTTGAGGAAGGGAAGTTTGGCTCCCGACCTGGGAATTGGTGCATACAGAAATAATAACCAACCTTTTGTTAACTTTCTATTTCATAAAAGTGCATCACAGCCTGCGGCTCTCGTATGATATACTGGCATGCACCTTGGGGTAATGCCACCGCAGAAGAAAGCAAGGGTAGAGAACCAGCCACAGAGGCCAGCCGAGCTGTGAGGATTTCCAGTGCACTGGAAAACTTGGAAGATATTGGTTTGATAGCTACTACAGCAGCACAGCAGGTACTGGGGGAAGCGGCTGGCACTGTTTACCGCTTCAGATTAACTGGAATCTTGACATTTGGCACAATCGCTTTTTACGGGTCTCTCTTGGCTAAAGGCTTGGATCTTCTGAGTTACAGCAAATTAAATGACTACAATCTGAAAACCATAACCTGTACATAATAATTGTATTTCTGCCTGGTGTTATTATGAGGTGCTATTCATTTTTCAGATCTAAAATGTTTAAAAATGCCCAACAAAAATTAAAGTCAACAGGTGTTGTTTTCTGAATAAAACCATTACAGAAAAAGTTACCGGACAGTCACAAACCCCTTTGTCTTTGAATAAAATAGGTCAGAAAGATCTCTGTCTATGCTTATGTACTACAGGTCTCAGCAGTATCACTTGAATTAGGCTAATATAAAGCATTCTGTCAAATAAGTGCATCTCTCCAGATGCTAGTTTATTTTCCAAAGCCTCATCTTTTAATAAAAGATAAAAAAACCCCAGTCTCTAGCTGTTCAGCTCACAAAGAAATCCTCATAAATATATCAACCTAGTGTAATTGTTGTAGGTGTATCTGTGAGTCGACAGAGAAGCCGGAGAAGCAAGATGTGAGCTGTTCCCACTTAGCTGTGTAGGTGTTGGATGCACGGTGACCATAACTGAAGTACTTCCATTGCTAATTACTTCAGAGACGAAAGACTGGGGAGAGTCACAGAGCTATGCAATGACTGCACCTCACTGTTTGCTCTCAGGAGAAAGGGATGGTGACAGACATTGTACTTGCACTTTTGGATGGTCTTTCAGCTTTGTAGGAGAAGGCAAAGGGGAAGAGATCTCAACCTCCTACCACTACCACTTTCCTGTTCCCAAACTACAGCAAACTATGTCTTCCACCATGCCAGACTGAAGCAGGGGGATGCAGGTATGTGTGGGAAGAAGGTTTCTTAAGCATGGGCATAGCGATCCCTCCCAACAAGCTGTACAGAACAGCAGTGGATCAAGTCTGCAGTTATTCTGCTCCTCGGCATCCTTGAGAGCGATCACTGAAGGATCCAAGCCTTTCCTACTGATTTGTCTTCAGACACAAAGGCTACTACACAGAGAAAGAGGATATTCTGTTCCCTATAACCATAATAGACAAAATGAGAAGCAATAGGTCCGACTTGCAGCAAGGGAGTTTTGGGAAAGCTGACAGCTACACCCAGGTATTACCTGGATTCTCCAGGAAGGAGGGCATAGCCTGGGATGGAGAGATGGACTAGATGAATTCTCTTCCAGCCCTATTTTCTATGGTGCTCAGAAACCCTCTCTGCAGTCCTCCATCAGAGGCTCATTAATCCCTGCAATGCACAGTACAATGTTCAATGGAACAGCGTACGCTTTCAGATGACTTTAGCCACAGTTGCAGAAGGGGAAATAGAGTTTTGTCCAATTATCCTGATGTTGGTGTTGTGCAAGTTTCCATAACATGTAATAAAGCCTGCTTGGTTAGGGGCCAGATGCTCCTTTGTCCATGCTGAAGAGGAGAGGAGCAGAACCCAGCTTGAGCTGAGCGCGGGAGAAAGATGAGGGGAACAATGCCTCTGCAATGTGGTTTTGCAAAACTGCCACAGAATTGCTGCTTCTTGAGTCCTGGGGGACAGTACTTGGGCAATGCAATGTGGTATATTCATCACAGGCAGAATATAAAAAGCCAGATAAACAGCAAACACAAGCCCCCTGGGAGGGGCAAACCAGTGATTAGTTGTAGCAGCTGTAGTTCTGTGGGGTTCTGGTCCCACTTCTGTTACTGGTGCCAAAAGGAGAGTACCGAGGGAATCACGGCAGCATGAAAACCATGTCTGCTGCCAGAGAAAGTACTTGCTGAATTCTGTGCAATGAAGTTTCATCTTTTCTGCTGTGCTCGGGCATAACAGTTATTCACATGCAACGCAAATGTGACTCCTTCATTTATTCAGAGTTTGCTTGTACTACAGCTAGTTCTTTCCTAAAAGGCAGGTGTTTCAAATCCATTGGATTTGGGTCTTCTTAAATCATGTGATGCTTTCTATGAGTGTAGTGGGTCCTACTCCAGGATTTTCCATGAGAGAAATGAATTCAGAATGGTATCATTATAGATATCATTGCTAAATTCACATGGAAAAGCAAACATCTCTGCTGCTGCTTCTGCTGCTATGCTAACAATAACAAATCAGCTCATGTTTTTACATCATCAGAAAAGAAACCTTAGGTGTTATTTACCTGCAAAGAGGTTCTACAAGGTCCTTGTCAAGAAAATCATGATCTTTCTTTACTGCAGCAATGTCAATGGGAAACTGGTAGTCTAGAAAAGGAGACACAATATTAAGATGACTGCGTGCTATTCAAATGGAAACACATTGTCTACATCTAAAATGCTTTGCATGTGCTTGCTCACTGAAATCTAGTATGACCAATTTCACTCAGCTCTGGTTCCCTTTTCAGTCACTTTATTATTTTTTTTCTCTTAAAAATATAGTTGAGTGTCCTGTGCACCAAAGAGACAGCAAGATCATTTTATTTAGGCTTTAACAAGATACTCTATTGCTAGCTGTTCTTCCTAGTGCCTACCACAAACGACTGAGATCAGAGAATTACCAACACACTCTCTTTATCCACATGAGCAACAAGGTTCTCCATTCCCATCACACTGACTTAACGAATAATTTGCTAGACAGACTTTTCCCATGGAACAGAAATGTTCTGCACTTTTTGCTTTTAACGCAACTCCTAATAACAACCATTTCAGAAAAAGGGTTACTGGAGTAACAGAGACAAAAAAAATAAGCTGAATTACAACCTCCCCAGTATTAGCTAAAAAGCCAGACTAGTGTGCTGGAAGCTGACATTTGTAATGAAAAGTGACATGGCTGCAACACATTAGTGGGATGCATAACGGTGGGATGGGTTCCAGCGCTGTGGCTGCTCTCCAGACTGCTCTGCCATGCTTAGGTACCACAGCAGGACGCTGGGGTACAGGAACTACAGCCAGCAGTTTCAGACACTAGCGCTTAACACTGACATAACAGATGCCTGTAAAAAGGACCTTGTTTTCCAAGACGCAGACCGTCTAGAGCGCATATTGACTGTATGGGAACCGTGGGAGCCCAGCACAGGCTGGTTTTTGGAGGGAACATCCCTTTGGGTTCAGCAGGCAGCAGGCTCTCCTTTCCCAGGGGGAGTCAGTATCTAAGATACTCTGATTACAAGACAGACACAAAAGTACTACTGGGCACCCAGGGACAGTGGTAGACACATATCTATGTCTGCTTTGGTCTGGTAGGCTTATTAGTCTTAGTTTCTTGCTGGGTTTAACAGAGCCCACCTGGCTCCTGAGCAGCCACCAGAGCATCTCTGCATGGTGCTCCCAGTACCTGGGCACCTGAGTGGCCCGTCAGGAGCCAGCACCTGTGACTTGAGGGACTTCAGCTGGCCATCAGAAGCTGCAGGGGGAGGATGGACGCGTGGGGATGGACGGTGTCCGAGCTGGCTCTAAGCAGAGCTGGCTCTGACCCACAAGGTTTCTTGGCCATCGCTCCATGCGTGGAGCCGTGCTGCCTCCAGACCCAAGCTGACCCTGGAAGGTGTCCAGCGGCGTTTGGCGGAGCTGCGCTTCAGCTAATAAGCCCGAGTGGACCTGAGCTGGCTCTGTGTCTCTGGCAGAAAGAATACGCAGTTTGGGAAAAACGAGCATCAGCTGCAGTTTCCCTTTCAGCATTGAGCTAGGGACAGCAGGAAAACCCCAGCCCCAGTCCCCAAACTGCTCCTGAACGCAGCAGCAGTGCAACCACTCACCCTGCCCTTGGGGACTCCACCTCCCTGGGCATGAACTTTAGAGCTAGGAAGGGAACATGGCCATTTGCTTTGAGTTAGCACCAAAATATTGGCTTTTCTTGCTTTGCAAATGTAAAATGCAGCTCAGATTATTCACTTTCGGTAACTTTGCAGAGTTTTCCATCTTATTTTCAGTAAGATTGAAATTTTCAGTAACTTTCAGTGCTTTCAATCTTATTTCAGACATAGTTCAGGAAGTTAAAAAAAAGAAGATACCTATATATTTGGGGTTTTTGTACTTGCTTTTGTTAACCTTTGAGATTTACACAAACTATGTCCCTTTTTTTTTTCTTCCCATGGCTATGAGGGCAAAAATCTTACTTTTCTTTAGGCACTGGTATGACTCCAGCAGCTGAGGCTTTGTAAGAGAGCCAGCCACGGCCATAACTCAGTCAAATGTAGAGTTGGCCGACTGCAGGCTCTCTTGGCAAGGGCCCAGTGCACTTTCAGTACCGCACAAAGAGGAGAAAAACCTACTTACCCTCATAGAACTGAGCATATTGGGGAAATCCAGCTGCACGTAACCAGTCACACGCTTCCTTTGCTTCGATTTCTGAGCAGAAAGAGAAAAAAGTTCACACTCCGTTAATTTGCATTAGAAGTTCTTTTAATTACAAGGAAATAGCAAAGAGACTGGTAGTAGCTGTTTGTTGCTTAAAAGTACTGTCATCACTCTGAAGTATTTTTTTATAGCACTAGAAAATAAAATAGAGTCTCTCAAAGAATGCCACCTGCTTCCACAGGACCCTGAGGTTTGCATAGCCACTTGGTGACCAGGATGAAGTGTTAATCATCTCCATGCAGCCGAAGTTGCTCATCCAGGTTTGGGGTCCTCTGTCCTATCCTCCCCCAAGGGTAAGTTGTTGGGGAGAGGTGAAGATAAAGCAGGGTGGAAATGGACAGGACAGAGAGCATGCACTGTGTCTTCTCCAGCTCTGACACTTCTTGTGGAGAAAAATCCCATGTGAAAGCCATGGAAAGCTCTCCAGGAAAACCGCAGTGCAGGCCTCATGTTGCTGAAGGGACATTGCACAGGTAGGGTGCCCCTTCCTACCTTTAGCCATTTGAAGTCCATTATATAGACTCCCTCCATAGTCAATAGAGAGGCAGTTACTTCCAAAGGGTGATTCATTTAACCTTACCTTAAAGTACTGTCTAAAATAGGTGGGATAAATCAACTACTGACAATGCTTTTCTCTTGTGGCTACTAACAGAGGGAGCATAAACAGCTACGGGTATGTCTGTGCAGCTAAATAAAATAGATACAGGCAGTAGCTTCAAGCACTGGACCCCAGACTGCTCACTCTTTAATTTTAATCCACTTCCAGGCCTGTTTTGGACTCGTTCAGTTATCTATTAAGACAAATCTTTTCTTGAGAAGGCTAGTACTAAGCAGTGAAGAGAGGAATCAGTCTGTGTCACTTTGTCCCTGCCTCTCCAATATTTAGAAGTATGGACACGGCTGATGCTGGACTAGGTTTCCCCTTTCAAACAGCTTTCACCGGGTAAGATGTATCCTACCCCCGTGGAAGAGGTGGGGGAATTATCAGGTGGACAACAGAATAGTCCCTCTTTATTTTGGGAGTAACAGCAGGGATAGGTAAGCATGAAGGAATGGAAGAAAATCATGTTCAAGAGGGGGACTACATAAGACCTAAAGCTTTTTGCACAGGAGAGGCAGATCCACCCCGTGCAATGACTAAAGCAGCAGTAAATAAATGGCAGCTACACAAAAACAGACGATACATTTTCAAGTGTCTCCAGCGAAACAGACTTTGTGCACTCCAGGAGTCATACACACAGTTATGCACCCAACCTTTGAGATGACCGATGCATGTTGGCAGTATGGTACCTCAATTTTTACCAAGCTCCATGCGCTTATTTTATGGAAAGCAGCGTGCCAGGTCCGGCTCTGCCCAGCACCCGCACTGCCCACATGTCCAGCTGCTCCCAGAGCAACTGGAGAAACAACCAAAAATAGAGGCTCACCCAGACAAATGTGGGTTCCTGGGGTAACCTGGGCAACATCTCCTTCCTGCCCAGATCTAGATCAGGATCTACCACTTGAACAGTTTTGGTTTACAAGATCAAAGTTAAAACACGTATCTGCACCCCTTAAATTTGCAAAATGCTAAGGAATGGAGTGTGCAGGTGTTGAAGAAACTAGACATTTTATGTTCCTTATTATTCAAGCTGAAGGAACCAGTCAACGGTTTTGGCACATTTGTGGTTGTAAAATCTAGGCAGCCGTAATACAAAACCCTAAGTTTAAAACAAGCAATGGAACTGTAAAAAAAAAAAAAAATCAGGCTCAGTTGCTCTTGTGCATGCAAAAAAAAATTCATTTGTAAATCTGTTTTCTACTAAAATGCATTTTTATAGATAGGAGATGCTGGCGTGAATTTTTCCCCATGTAATTCTGTGCAAATCACTCATTATACCCCTAATTACTTTACCCACTGAAGCTCACCATAAAACCTGCTTTGAATATACTCTGCAGTATGTGACCCACACACTTTTCTGCTCCTCTAAATACCGAGTCACGCCAGCTAATTTTGTTGCAGAAATCAAAATTCAGAATACAAGGTCTACATATCAAAAGCCTGATTTCCAAAGATGATTAGACAGCCAGTAACAGCTCTGCAATGGCCACAATCATTAGCAGTGCTGAAAAGGATTTACCACCAGGTCTTCATTTGCTTTGACATTAGTTCATGTCAAGGCCAAAAAAAGGAGTATGAAAGTACATTCAGTTCTTAACACTGTGCAGAAGAATGAGCAGCTTACATAAAACGTGGCTCTCACTACTGCACATCTGTGTGCTGAAAGCACATCTCTATTATGTTCCAGTGAGACTGAATATTTTTATTAAATGCTTGGAAAAAAGACAAGTCTTTTTTCTTTTTGCTTAATTCAATCTCATGAAACACAGATGAATCGATCCCGTTTCAAAATGTATTTTACAACTCAGAACAGCTGTACGTACATTCTAGCTTCATCTGGCCTGGAAGCACAACTAACAGAGGCTGTGGGTGATGGAGAATGCTACCATTTAATGCTCTTATATGCTTATCATATTTCAATGGTTTTTTTTTGCAGTTGGCTGCTCAGAGGAGCTTGCTGAGGAATCTTCCTGCAGCCCAAGTGAGATCTAAAAAATCTCAGTTTGCAATGGGTGAATAATTGCAGGGAATAACCAAGCAAGTAAATCTCACCCATTGGGGTTTGGGGGAGTGTGAGAGGGTTGTTTTTTGGTTGTTTTGGTTTTTTTTGTTTTGTTTTTAAGAGATTGTAACACGCTGCAACTAGTCAAAAATGACTGATGGCTTAACTTCTGCTTTCAAATCTTTGACCCTATCTCCTCCACGAAGAAATCTATTGGGAGTATTGTCATTTTCTAAATTATCATCCCAAACAAACCGATTCCCCCTCAAATAAGATTTGCTAAGTCAGCTTCCAGGATACTGCATCTCAGACATGTATCAGTGCCCAGTTCCCTCTCTTACCTCTCTCCCCTTTTTGGGTCTTATTCAGAGGACAGCAGGAGGGGAGAAGTGTAATGTGCTGCTGGCCCAGGCAAAAATATGACTTTGCTCATATGAGTGTATTTCCACTGGCTAAATGTGTGTGTTCCAGCCATTCCCCTCCTGGCCACTCCTGCGGTTTGGGTGAAAAGGCACAGCCAAGGATTCACCCCTCAGCAGACACCAAAGGTGATTTCTATTATCTCGCTCTGGACTTGTAATCCAAGTTATAGTTCAGAATGCAATACAAATGCTTTCATTCCTGGATATTGGAATGCTTAAAACATAATTTGAGATGCTCAGTTTAACCTTCTCTTTCTGTGCACATACTCTAATATTTGATTTTTGTTACTTGCTAGTTAAACATCAATGAAGACTTCTTTGAGAAGGGATGAGTACAGGACCAAAAAGCCCTCATTGAAACTGTCATTGCAGGGTTGCAGAATGTATGCGACACTTTTGGCAGTGTTGGTCCAGTTCTGCTCCCATGTCCAGGGTAACACAGGGGTCTGAACCAGCCTGCACCAGCTGCACTGTCTTGGTGCAATCCTGAAAGACCTGGAAAACTACATGTGTTCACTGGTGGCTCCAAGGCAGCTTGTCAACAGCACAGAGAAGGGCTGTCACACTGAGAAGAGTGATTTTAGAGAGGACATGGCTCATAGTTTTGTGCTCAAGGCTGGCAGGAGCCACAGCTCCTCCCACATAAGCTACGTGGCATGTGAGCCACCATTGACCCACAAGCAGGATCTCCCTTGGCATGACCAAAAGGCTGCTGACCCCAGTGCACCCGATGGTGGGTTTGTCCTTATGCAGTACTGCCCTGCTCTGCTGATCGAAAAGAAGTCAGGGACGATTTACCTACTGCTTTCCAATTGTTTGGGCAGCAGTTAATGACAATCATTAATTATTAAGGCTAGATAATAATTCAGTCACAAATATTGACAAGCATCAGTATGTCTCATAGTAGTTGAATTCTCGGGGTTTTTTTTTCAGTTTTCAGTTGAAGCTTGACAGGAAACAAATTTCTCTTTTCCATTTCACTTTTCTGCCAGTAGGGAGATATAACTGAGATGCACACACGCAAAAGCCCTCCAGCCACATTTCTGGGGAGCTCGAGGTGATGATCTCCGCATAGCCTCCATATCCCCTTCATCTACCAGCTCCTCCCAGGAGGTATGTCCAAAGTCTCCTGCACACAGATGTTGCTGCTGACCTTCCTCGCATCTTGCCCTGGAGGTCCCCCAGAAGTTGCCCCTGCTTCACCAAAACCTTTCGGTGCCCATATGCAAGCAGGGACTTAAAACGTTATCACACACTTCTTTGATGAGCTGCCATCTTCTCCCCCCGCCCCCGCCATGGGATTGTGTCTTAATCTTTCCTCCTAGAGTTGTCCCACTGTGTATTAAATTAAATGTTTATCAGAGACACTGATACAGTAGCCCAAAGCATATATCGCATGGTAGAGATTGAAGTGCAAATCTCTGATCCATTTTTTTATTTATTTAGGATGTAAGTAAAGTTAAATAAGGAGACAGAGGTTCACCCAGGAAACATGACAGATGTTCAGAGCACAGATGGGACTTAGCTTTGAGTCCATCTCCAGCGTTAAGCAGGTTTGAGCTTGTCTCCCACAGACCATGTGGGTACTTTGACTATTCTGGGGCTGAAACGGAGACAATTTCTTGCAGTCTTTCTCTCTCTTCCAACACTTTCTCTGATTCTTCACAAACTGCTTTCATGGTGCCCAAGACCAGAGGAAGACTCCAGCAGCCAGCTGCCACCAAAGGGTACATCCTGCCCAGCCTACTCCATGCCAGCTGGCTCCTTCTGCTTCCCTTCGTGCCACACCAGCTCCTGGCTAACCCTTTACAGATCTAGCTCAACCCTTGAAGCTGGCAGAAAATTAACCCCCCGAAACCAGGAATGGTCTGCTGTTGGATCTGACCCAGATCCTCTAAGGGTCTCATTTTAGTCCACATTAGCTGCATTTTAACAAGCCTGAGAAAACCAAACGCCTGGGACAGTCCTTCCTCACATGAAAGAACTCAGGATAACTGCCTAAAAAGTTGTTTGGAGGAAATTGCTCTGTCAAGAGAAAGTCATGTAAGTAAATTAATTTTCTAGCTTGGGACCTTATCACTGTCCACAAATATCAGTGCTAAGACCTAGAGACTACAGTCCTTTCCCTTTTCCTGTCTAGACACCAGCATTTCATCTTGTTTCTGCCTTTCTGCCACTCTCCCTCTGCCTCTTCCATCTTCTGTTTTGGTGTTTCTCCCTTTCTTTTAAACTGTATTTTTTATTTAAGATTCAGATATCCCTTTGCACAATGCAGTGAAAGAAATAGCAACTGGAATAAATAAGGTACATAATTACCCCATCTATTGAGTTTACGTCAACTTTATGTGATAACCTTTATTATTCACCTGTCCGTAACAAATCACTGCTTATGCTCACTTTTTTATTCCCCCTATATTGCTCACCCCTTAAATCTAATTTACTAGACTTAAGATAAAATATCTGGGAGTGTTAGAGGAAATGATTAATCAAGTCATTGGAAAGGAGTGCATTTTACTGTGCAGCTGCATCAGTGAGCTGCACCCCAAGCTGGTCTGTTAGTTAGAAGAGGTCTCACTCTTGCAAGTGCTGTTTGGGAGTAGAATAACAGCTTGGTTACAGCTCACGGGCTTTGCAGGTGGTTAGTCTGGTGCTATGCTTTACGTTAACTTTTGGTCCCTGTCTTACTCTCTCCTTCAAGAGGAGGAAAACTGTTGGGATGACAGACTTTGTACCGCATCTTCCAGAACAACATCTGCCTGGCATTTTAGGGTCAGTTTGGAGGCTCAACTCAACCCCTGGGTTTAATAACATCTTTTAGTCTCAGGAGCTGCTGTGGACCTTTGTGAAAGGTGAACCAGAGAATACTCCTGGGGAGGAAACATTGATCATGTCTTACACCTGAGGCATGCTCAAGGCAGCCGTAGACACTGTGTGGGAGAGCTTCCGCCTTGTCTTGCTGGTCTTGATGCATCCCTTGTGCCCCACACACCTGTCAGGTCACCAACAAGCCATATCACCACTCTGATGTCTTCCCAGAAGAGCACTCATGAGGGGAGATAGGATCTGTGGGAAAGTTCAGTTCAGGCTGAAGCTGTATGAGAACAGGTCTAGCGCGTTTCAGCTTCTTCTTGCAGGCCAGTCTGAGATACTTCAATGGCTGCTGTTACTTTCCTGCCCCTATATCTCACAGGCTTTAGGATGCTTATCTGCTTGTCTCTTGTTCTTATTTTACAGATGGAGATTTAAAGCACTTCAGAAGTAGATAAGCAGGTAGGTTAGAGAGAAGGCTGGTGGAAATTAGGTGCCTGACTCCTTTAACTGCCCATGAAACTATGGCTATGTCACTCCTTGGTTACTAATACGCTTAGAAATCTCATCTGGACAGACCAAATTCCAAATTTCTGATACCTAAACCCATCATTCTATTGTCACTCAGCTGCTACGTAACACTAAATGCTGATAGGTTTCCACTGAATGGCATTTGCAAAGCTACTTTGGAGCTAAGAAATTAGACTACAGTAGGGTAAAGGTGCTAAATTGTAAAGAACAGGAAAATATTGGTAAATATGGGGGTTGGAACTAGATGATCTTCAAGGTCCCTTCCAACCTAAACTATTCTATGATTCTATAATATGAGAAAAGATGACTTCCGAAGGTCACATAGGAAATTCACAGCAAAACAGAGGCTCACATCTATAGCTTGAAAGGACCATCTTAATACCTTAACTAGTAGCTTATCATCTCGCTTCACTACCGCAAGCAGGTTGGTGTAGATCATGGAAAAATAAAAAACTTCTCATATTCCCCAAGGAAAAAGTCCCATGCAATTTAATAAAGATGGATACAATTTTCTGCAACCTGTCACGTTGCATTGTACCCACCAGAATTCTTTAAAAGGGAAAATTCTAAAGTTTTATTTATAGGATGGAATAAATTTTTGTGCAAAGGATATTGGTGTCTCTGAAATTGTTTAGGCTTTTAGCCTAATTTCCTGAGAACTCTATTTGAGGGAATGTGTTTAGGTACAGGTTTAATGGTTTACCCCTTTCCCTTCCACTCTGTAGGACCTTTCCAGAAGAATTCCAATAATAATGCAAAGGTAATTGTACCGTGCGCCAGTAAAATTACCATTTATAGTACAAATATATGATAAGTAAAATAAAACATACGCATACAATGAATTTCTATGATTTTACTACACTATGGTGCATACTCTTCAATAAATCCTGATAATAAGGTTTTCAAAAGTAGAATTTCATTGGAATTATTTTATATCATGCCATATAATTACTATTAGAGGCAAGGTTATGTTTTGCAAGCAAAGAACAAATAAAGCTGTCAAAGCGTTATTTTAATAGACCTTAAGCTTTTGCAGAATATTGTGGAACCAGTAATAACACAATAAAATATGGACCTTTTAAACTACTGTGGCTGAATATAATTCAAATGTCAATAGAAAAAAAGATCCTTTCAAGCTCATGAGTAGCTTCTTTATGTGTCATTCTTTATACTTGGTGAATAATAGTCAGATGATGTCCATTCATGCTCTGACTTCCTAGAAAGGTTGAAAGTGAGAAGCATGATTATTTACGGACATGAAAAAAAATCTCATATGCTGAGAGATGAAAAGATTGGGACTGTTTACCTTGGAGAGCAGATGAATACGGAAGGGTTATGATAAAAAGGGTACAAAATCAGGGGTAATACAAAAATAGGAAATTGGGAACTTCTATTTACTCTACCTTGCAGCACAAGGACAGGGAGATTAATGAAAAGGAAAGAATGAAAAAGAAGGAAGGCAATCTGAACTGATAAGGGTTTTTTTAAAGCAATCTATAAAATTCATTGCCAAAGGACACTGGGATCAGGAGGTGAGTGGGCTCAATACTGAGCTGGAGTCTTATCTGACTACTCACCGCTACCACCACAGATTTGGAAAAGGATTCTCCAGAACAGAATAAATGAAACCAAACTAAAGACAGTGTTATGAGATTAATTTTTCCTGGTTAGATGACCCCTTATATAGCTTTTCCTTCTGAGTTACTGACATTTCTATTGCTCAAACATAGTCTGGGACTACATAAACCGTTTCTTTCAGCCACTATGACAATTGTTTTGTTCCCTACTACAACCAAATTCTGCACAGCTCAGATGGGAGATTTCTTGTCAGCCTTTTATCAAGGTTTCCCAAGAAGAAAGATGTGTTATTCCTGCAAGGAGTTAGGAACATAACTCCCCATTTACGTGAAAGGGATTATGCTGAATTTCTCTTCTAAATTAACGGGCTACTGGTAAAACTGTTAGGCCTGAGATTTATAGCAGGTTCATCAAGCACAAAACTTTACAGGTCTGGGAACACCGTGTCTGTATTAACATTTTTTACATCTAGATGTCATCAGAGCTAGGTATGTAGCACAATGGTTTCACTCATGCTAATAACATGAAGGCAGATATGTAAATAGCATCTAAACAACAGGGAAAACACTAACAGTTTGCAGTGTAGGGCAGACCTTTGCACAATGCGCTTCACCTCACAAGCTCTTTAAGCTGAGAGGTGACTTGCAGGGGCCCTTGAAGCAGCCACCACCACAAGGCAGCAGGGATGGACACAGGGACACATAAAGACCTCAGGAGCAAGAAATAACCTGAGGGACTCTTAACTTAGAGTAATTAGCTGCCCTTCCAGACAGACACCACTTTCCCTAAGTCTTCAGCATAAAATCAGTTCCCCAGGGAATTCTCCCATTACGTAGACTTCTAAGCAACTCCTTCTGCTGAGGTACAGGTTGTTCAGCATGATCAGATACCTAAATGTGAGAATGCAATGAGATTTGGACACTAAGTTGTCTTAACATTTGAAAGTCCCAGACACAATATTAATAACATAGCAAAGATGTTTAATAGTGCCAAGTGATGCTGAAAAATCGCATCCTTGTTATATGGCTCAGCCATGTGATAAAAACAAGAGAGTCAGGTCTTCCTCTGAATGTCCTCTCGAGGTTGTTGCTTGCTGCTTATCATCATGATAATTTCTATTTACTGCTGGTTTCCCTTTCTCCTTTTCTTTCCATGTCTTCCACTCAAAAGTCACTTAAAACTAACTCTCTGCCATTCATTTCTCTGACATTTTTGCTACCCACTGTCCCACGTGTCCACTGAGTTTTTACAACCTTACTCCACGTTAGGTTGTTTCCTTTTTTTTGCTGTCTTCCTTTTAAATTGACAAAACAGGATTTTAAATCCCTCCTAACCCCCAAAAAATCTCTCCCTATCTTCAAGTATCACTTCGAAACCACTTTTCTTCTTAGCTTACAATTGATTTGTACAATGCAGCACTTTGTGATGACACTAATAAAACAATAACTTGCATCCCACATCTCATCTTGAGGCACTTTAAACGGTTATAAAAACTGATGCGAAAGTTATATATAGGGATCACTTCATCCCTGGGTGAAATGCAGCTGCATTAGGATGAAATGTGGCAGCTGCATAAAAGAACGCTGCAGCAGTTTATGACAAGAAACAAGGAGAATACTCTATCCAGCTGAAACTACTAACGGGATTTATGAGATAGATAAAATTCAAATAATATATATATATTAGGAGCTGACAAGGACACCAGGCTCTCCTCCCTTTACTCTTAAGAAAAATACTCTGGTATTGCTAATGCGCAAAAGTGATTAAGAGCTTGGTTCCCTTCACATCCTCCCCCTTCCCCATTAGGATTTATATTCCTTTTCTTCCCTTTTGACAGCCCCCATGAGTCTTGGCTCAGCACAGACTCACAGGACAGAGTACCACCCACCCATTCTGCAGTACCACGCTGCCCTTCCCACCTATTTGGCCTGCCGTTCAAAGGCTGGGCACTGCTGACTTGAGCATTAACAGGGCTTTGATACATGAGCACTGTATGTCCACTGGAAAATGTGTTTGGATAAAGGTCCGGAAAATGCAAGTCTTTAAGGGCTCCAATATAAAATATATTGTATTTTTAATGTGGAAGAAACATTGTCAAATAAGTAGAGAAGGGGTAACAATCCCATCCCTTGGGATCTGTTCCAAAACTCCTGGTGACTCATAGAGTCTCTATGGGCCGAATTTTGAAAACAGACTCTTATTTTATGAGTTTCTGCCTTTGGGTTCCCAAGTTAAGAGATCTAGTCAGCATCTAGGGCTACAAAGATGATTAGGGGATTGGAACATCTTTCTTATAAGGAAAAACTGAGGGACTTGGGTCTTTTTAGTCTAGAAAAAAGAAGACTCAGGGGGGATCTTATCAATACTTATAAATACTTAAAGGGAAGGTGCCAGGGTGATGGGAACAGTCTTTTTTCAGTGGTGCCCAGTGATAGGACTAGAGGTAATGGGCACAAACTTGAGCATAGGAAGTTCCATCTTCACATGAGGAGGAACTTCTTTCCTTTGAGGGTGGCAGAGCACTGGCACAGGCTGCCCAGAGAGGTGGTGGAGTCTCCCACACTGGAGACATTCAAAACCCGCCTGGACGCCGTCCTGTGCAACTGCTGTAGGTGACCCTGCTGTGGCAGGGGGGGTGGACTAGATCATCTCCAGAGGTCCCTTCCAACCCTGACCATTCTGTGATTCTGTGATTCTGTGATCTAAACTTCTACGTATTGTGGACCAGAGAGTGGACTGAAGACCAAAATAGATGTTGAGCTCATACTGAAAAGGGAAATGTTGAGTCCAACTGGTATTTAGAAAACTTTCAAGCATATGCTCACTTGCCACCCAGGTGCACTATAACATGATTTTTACAATGCACCATTGATGGTTCCATAACTAATAGGTATTATTAATAAGCAGTCATTGAAACATTGTAGCTGTATGCATCTATTCATGTTATATGTTCATGTTATATATTCATGTAAATATTCATGTTATATATCTTCCATTGGATCACTATTTTTGAAGAGTGAAAGAGCAAGTGAGTGGCCCACAGGCTGCAAAGCAGCTATGCAGAAAAGGACCTGGAGGTCTGGTGGGCACAAACTTGAGCATGAGGCAGCAATGTGCCCTTCTGGCAAGGAAGGCAGACAGCATGCTGGACTGCATTAGGAGGAGTGTTGCCAGCAGGTCAAGGGAGGTGATCCTTCCCCTCTTCTCAGCACTGGTGAGTCTGCATCTGGTGTGCTGGGTCCAGTTCTGGGCTCCCCAGTAAAAGGAAGATACAAGATTTACTAGAGTGAGTCCAGCACAGGGCTACAAAGATGATTAAGGGACGGGAGCATCTGACAGATGAGGAGAGGCTGAGAGAGCTGGGACTGTTCAGCCTGGGGAAGAGAAGTCTTGCAGGAATCTTATCTATGTGTATAAATATCTGAAGGGATGGTGCAAAGAGGGCAAAGCCAGGATCTTCTCAGCTGTGCCCAGTGACAGGCAATGGGCCCACACTGAAACACAGGAGGCTCCGTTTGAACATAAGAAAACGCTTGTTTACCGTGAGGGCGACATAGCACCGGCATATGTTGCTCAGGGAGGTGGTGGAATCTCCATCCTTGGAGATACTCAAAAGCTGTCTGGACATGGTCCTAGGCAGCTGGCTGTAAGTGGCCTTGCTTGAGCAGGTAGGTTGGACAAGAGGACCTCCAGCAGTGCCTTCCCACCTCAACTATTCTCTTGATTCTGTGAGTATTTCAGGAAATGTGTAAAAATAACCTTAAGGTGACCCAACTGTGAGGAGGGAAAAACCTCTACCAGCAACATCATACTTCTGGTGGAGAATTTCTGATGAGGACTTGCTGCAAGCTCCTCTAAACCCCTTTTCTTCTTGAGGAAGATTAGCACCATTGATTTTAGGACCCAGAGAGTCATAGGAAGGGTAAGCATAACACCAGGGGGAGGTATAGCTAATAGGAAGTATATATGTGTCAATTCCAACTGTACCACTACTGGAAACTTGCCATAACTTTACACGTGGAATTCTAAGTGTTACTATCTTTGTACCTGGACTACCTCTTTGATTAGATTGCTAATACTTCAATTACAGGAGCAGTAAATTCTTCAATCTGTACACAAATATGTTTCTTCAGTGCACGTAAATTGTGCAAGGTGTTTTGTCTGGTAGTCTGCCCTTGAGATCTGGTTTGAATTTGGAAGCAGCAGATGGACCCCACTATATGCATCTTGCAGTTACCCTCTGTCCTTGCAAGGTTTTGAAAAACGTCACCTCTTGCAAGGCTAGGGGAGATTTGCAGACAGCTTGAATTCAAGTAGCGTACAAGATGCACGAGGTCTCTGGAGTGGCCTGACATTCAGAGGGCTCCCAAGAGGATGTAGTGCTGGTCTGAGCATTAGTTTTAGCTCTCATGGGTACTCATAACTCCAATTAAAGACAGAGATTTAATGTCTCTGGAAGTCAAGGTTTTCAAGCTCAGTGTCCTAAACTGGAGGTCAAGTTTCAGACTTTAACGCCTTGCTTAGTTTTTCCACAATACCCAACGTGGTTTGCATGTGTGTGGTACTGAAGATAATTGGTCAGACAGTAACTGGAGCTCCTCAGATGAAAGGCACTATGGAATGCAGGAGAATGCTTCATGTTATAATTTGAGTGAAAATGTAAACAATACCCCAAAATATAGATGTTGTCATCATAAACTTTCTGAATTATGCAGATAAGTAGAACAAAACGTAATTCCTTATCAGCATATTAATTATTCTTTGATTATACCCTTCATGTGCTGTAGATGTTCAAATTACATGTGGGCAATCAGATATACATCAGAGAATCTCTACCCATCTGAGGTGGTCTTCATGCTGTGAATTTATATTAAACACTGAACATTAATATGAAACTAACTCCCCTTGGAGATAATACTTTGATGTATTAATAAAAAAGACTTCTCAGTTCTTGTTTATCATAAATTAAGATTAAAGCCCTTTCTTTTGGAGTTCTGTGTGAGATGAGTAATTTGTAGTGCAAGAAACATTGATAAGATATAGCACATACAGAAGAGCTCAAATATTCAAGACAGAGGTCCGAACCCATGGCTTGTGTGCAGTAAATGTACTGCAAAGTGCTGAGCTCCCACCTGGTGTTACCAGTACTCTCTGTTGTTATTAGCTGATTAACACTACAAGCAGATCTGCCTTTAGATCCCACTGTTTCCTTGTTAGCTCTTTCCATGAAAGGGCCTATTGAGAAAGATGTCCTGTGTATTTCTTCCAAAAAAACTAAACCCCAAGCAGCAGAATGTCAGTTGTTCACAGAGCCTGGAAGAAGTTGTCACCTACATACAATCCAGTGACAGGAGGGCTGACATTATCCTGAAAGTACAGGAAAGAGCTGTACCTACAAACGCAGATGATCTTTTCTGATTCACGACCATATCATAATTATTATCATCAAACTGTATCAATATTATGAACATTTCATTGTGCCTCAAGACTGTAGTGAAAAATCATTTATAAAATGAAGTTTAACATAATTTATGGATATCTACTTTTTTATTATTATTATTTCTGAGATGATTAAACATCAAGCGCATATCTGCATGACACCCATATTTTTATGAACAATCTGGATGAGGGGATCAAGTGCACCCTCACTAAGTTTGCAGACAACACCAAGTTGGGCAGGAGTGTTGATCTGCCTGAGGGTAGGAAGGCTCTACAGAGGGATTTGGACAGGCTGGATTGATGGACTGAGGCCAATGGCATGAGGTTCAACAAGGCCAAGTACAGCGTCCTGCACTTGGGTCACAACAGCCCCATGCAGCACTACAGGCTTGGGGAGGAGTCGCTGGAAAGCTGCCTGGTGGAAAAGCACCTGGGGGTGTTGGTCAACAGCCAGCTGAATATGAGCCAGCAGTGTGCCCAGGTGGCCAAGAAGGCCAACAGCATCCTGGCTTGTATTAGAAATAGTGTGGCCAGCAGGACTAGGAAAGTGATTGTACCTCTGTACTTGGCTTTGGTGAGGCTGCACCTCAAATACTGTGTTCAGTTTTGGGCCCCTCAGTACAGGAGGGACATAGAGGTGCTGGAACATGTCCAGAGAAGGCCATCGAAGCTGGTGGGGGCTCTAGAGGACAAGTCTTATGAGGAGCGGATGAGGGAACTGGGGTTGTTTTAGGGAACTAGGGGTTTTTAGCCTGGAGAAAAGGAAGCTCAGGGGAAACATTATCACTCTCTTACAGCTACCTGAAAGGAGGTTGTAGCAAGGTGAGGGTCAGTCTCTTCTCCCAAGCAACAAGTGATAGGATGAGAGAAAATGGTCTCAAGTTGTCCCAGGGGAGGTTTAGGTTGGATATTAGGAAAAATTTCTTCACAGAAAGGGTTGTCAGGCATTGGAACAGGCTGCCCAGGGAAGTGGTTGTGTCTCCATCCCTGGAGGTATTTAAAAGACTTGTAGATGTAGTGCTGAGGGACATGGTTTAGTGGTAACTTGGAAGTGCTAGCTTAATGGTTGGACTTGATGATCTTAAGGGTCTCTTCCAACCAGAATGATTCTATGATTCTATGCTTCTATGATTAATGCTTTTTTCCAGCTGCTATTTACTACAAGAATATTACTGAAGAGACCTGTCAGGATGTCTTCTTCTGACTGTATGAAGAAATGAAAAATCAGTAAATTAATACTAAGCATAAATATTATTTTCTTTAACTGGATATTCTGAAGTTGGTCCACCTTCCTTTCTGGAGTTGGATTTATCCTATGTCAGTGCCAGATGTGATGTGATAAGCTGGCTCCACCATGAGCAGGGGTTGGACCAGACGACCTCCATTGTTTGATGGTTCTACAACTTTTTAAAATTATTTCAGTAACTGAAGAAATAGCATATGCTTACGTAAAGATGTTATTGCGAACTAAATTTTACCCTTTGCTTTGACTGTGCAGTGCTGTAAAAACAGTGGAGCTACACTACTCTGTGGTTCACAGTGATCTAGTCCAGAGCCACTAATTACACGGCTGTACAGTGATCTTTATAGAGTCATGAGAAAAACAAAGAGATTAAAGGAAACAATTACTTGCTTACTAAAAAAAGAAAATCTTTCCTCACTCTTTCTTCACAAAGGCACCCATTTTTACAAAAGTGCCTTCCAAACACTCTCTCCAGCACAAAAACCATACTAGATATGGGAAAGTCAAATTAAAGGTTCTTTTTTACAGTAGCAATGGAGCTACCATTCAGATAGCTGTTCAGTTTCCGTGTTCCATCATATGATGGAAATGTTGTTTAATTTTACTGAATAGTTACAGATAACTCTCAATACCAAAGGCCAGACTTTTAAGGCTATTTAAATTTCCTTACTGGTAGGGTGCAGATATTCAAAGATGTTTGAAGTATTTAACTCTCATTTGCCTTCCCAAGCACCTTTGATTCTGACTCACTTGATCCTGCCTTCTACTACCGGGTGGCTGCAGACATGAGCGATTAGGATTGCAGCACGGCATATGCCACACGCTTTGGCACATACACATCTAAATGCACTTCAAAAACACAAGGAGAAGATTACAGAGCAAACAGTTTTACCAATGAACTGAAATGCTTTGAATATCTGAACTAAAATACTTCCAGGATTTTT
The DNA here is from genome assembly GCA_017639485.1 of Pluvialis apricaria. Lineage (NCBI taxonomy): Eukaryota > Metazoa > Chordata > Aves > Charadriiformes > Charadriidae > Pluvialis > Pluvialis apricaria. The sequence continues at coordinate 26,086,838 of CM030007.1, forward strand.
CTTCACACAAATCATCATTTTCTTTTTGTTCAGTTGCAATGAAAGCTGCAGTCCATATGGCTTCAGCAACTCACGCTGAAGCAATTCCTACATGATAGCTCTACATAAACATTTATTCGTTCATACTGGAGGGAGGAAGGAACAGACAACTTGGCTATGTTGGTATAGTTATTATTTTTAGCATTTTGGCTGAAGCCTCTAGTTTCCTTTCCATACATTTTTTTATAGAAGGCCATGGGGGTTTTATGTTCTCCTTCAAGTAGAGAGCAGACTTTCAATGTAGTGAAAATGTAGGTTTTCCATTCTGCCGCTCACCTAGGTCTGTTTCCAGCTATTAAAACTATTGTACAAAATAACTGTTCCCTATGATACAAAATTCTGCTATAGCAGAAATAACACTGGGTATCCATAGTACTGACATTTCTCATTTCCTTACCCTTGTTACACGGCAGAGCAAATGGAAGCCAGATTCATAGGAACCCTGTAATTACTCAACAATAATCATTGCCAGCAATAAAGCAGAATTAGCAAAGAACTAATTAGTGCACCACCCAGGACTAACAACACTCTACAGTTTTTTACTGTTATTTTTAGCTACAATCAGGAAAGACATAAATTGTTCTTTTATCAAATAGCATGAAAGAGCTTAGGTAAGTTAGATGTTTGCAGTTACCACTCTATAAAGCTGGAGTCTGCTCTTCAGCTATGTGGCATATATTACACTGGAAGAAGACAACAGGAGGGCTGGAGACCTACCAGTGTCTGCTCCCTGCCGGTACAGGAAAGTGGATCTGTAGGGGTAGACAGCAGGAGACACCAAAGCTGCCGAAGCACAAACCTACTATTTTCATGTCACTGTCTCTAGCGGGATAACAGGAAGGAATACAGAAAGGTTGGCTGTTGGCTCTGCAAATGTCAGTGAAATACAGACCCTGGCACTTTTTAACTTGCTGTCGGAATTTCAACTATTTCTTAATCTTCTCATAGCTGATGGGAAATCAGTAGGACAGTTTCAGGTGCCATCTCATGAATGGAGTCCCTTTGCTCTGATTGCTGGAGACCACATTCTCACTGACCTGAACTTGCCTGACTGTGGGCAAAGATGGTTTGGTCATTAAATAGTGGTACCAGCTAGATTAAATGACTAATTTCTTGTTCAGCCAGACTTTAGGTGGGAAATCAGACACATCACTTAAACTTCCGCTAGAAAAGGGAAAAAAATGTTCTTCCTTCCTTTGGAAGGAAAATTGTGAAACTCAATAAGCTAAAGAGCATGTACAAAAATATGCTCCAAGCACATGAGGACCACATAGCTACCTTGCATGAGGTGGCCTTCTTTCCTTTACAACTTCAACAGTCTTGTGGCCTGGATATGAAACAAGAGAGGGTTTTTGATGCTATTAAGGATTTGGTCCAGCCCTCGGCTGATCTCTAGACTTATTTATTTCACAGGAGCATCTGGCCATAGACAGACACAAAACACTTGCCCTTCCAGCAAATATTTCCCACTTGGAGTTACGAGTTGTCCTAAGCCATGACCTGATTCCTGATCATTTAGAGAGCATTCACCAAAAGACCAATGAATATAACTTCATGCTATAGCTTGAGGTCAGTTTAGTCCAAGAGAGGGGCTAGTGAAATAAAAATAAACAAATAAAGATCACGGGTTTTTATAAAAACTGAGAAGAGTGTTGAAGTGCATACTTGAAATATTTCCTCTGAACTCTGCAGCGCCGCTGGCACGCCGCTATTTCAGCGCTTGGTTCTTGTTCAACGTGTGCTACGTGGATGCACCAAGGTCTGCGAACGCACATTTGCCAAGCCGAATGACAGAAGTAATGTGACTATTTCTGAAAAATGAAGTGTTTATGGCTCGCTCAGTTTCAGAGTATGTTTCATAATCTTCAGCACTCACAGTGTGTCACTCATGGGCTTGCAACATATTCCCTCTGAACAGAAGCCGGTTTGTGCTCACCACTGAAGAAGCGTGTGCTGTGCGAGTGCCATACTGTATTTTGGCAGTAGCTGTTAGAAGTAAATTTACAGAGGATTAAGGAGATGGAAGGCAGTGTGCCTTGTACTGTAATTCTGCAGAGCATTAACATCTCCTGTTTAAAGAAGAGATGAGAGATGGCTGCTGTTCAAAATCTTGGGGCCTGAGGTTCAATTGGCCCAATTTGTTGGGCAAAATTTCCATTTGGTCTTCAGGAAAATGAGTCCCTGAACAACAGCAGCTGCCCTCGCCCAGAAGAAGTGCGTGAGGACACCTTCTTCCTTCGGAAGTCACCTCCAGCGTGAGGTGGGAGCCATCCCCAGGGGCACAGGGCCACCCGGACCCATGCCAGCTGGAAGCTCCCTGCTGGTGCTTCGCCGTCTCCGGGATCAGCTCGGAGCCCTTCCCCATGTCCAGATGTGCTCCTGGAAGAGCAGGATCCAGGGGCTGCTCTGGCTTTATGTGCCCTCATGGCCAGAAGAATGAATATATGTGCTGAGGACACGAGCCATTTTTGGCTGTCCAGTGCTACAGTAATGGGATATACAGATAAACACAAAGATTGAAAATCGGTTATGTACGCTTTGACGGAAAAGGCAAAGTACTTTATTTTCCAAGTCTAGCCTTTTTCTAGACTTGACCTCGGTCTGCACTTTTAAGAATCTGACATTTTTTGATGGTTTATTTCACTTTCAGATTTTGGCAGGGTCTAGCCTCAGATATGCCAGAAGTATGATGAGATAAGTTGTTCTCCAGACAGAAACAGAAGCAGAAAGCAGGCAGTTGTCTACAAAAGATGGTCTATCCTACGGATTTCACTGTAAAAATGCTTGGCTCAGTTTTCAAAAGGAGAAGCCTAAATCTGACAATGAAATCTCAACAAAATGGAAGTTAAAGACTTTCAATAACCATCTTAAGAGACCACATGTTGCTTTGACACCATTGGTTAAAACTGAACCCATGATAAAGGTATTTTGATTTAGGAGATGGCTTGTATTTTGCAGTATTTTTTTTACACTATAATGGCAGTTAGAAAGCCAGGGCCCATGGTACCCTACGGCCACTGCATTATGCTCTGAAATCTCACTTACTACTGAGAAATCACACTGGTGTACTGAAAACTACACTTCCTTATTTTCTGGTAGAGCTTCATCTTTAAAGACAAACAATAAGACAAACTAACCAGCCTGGGTTCTGCTGGTTTACCTGCACTGGAGGATGTGCAGGGAAGGCAACACTGCCAAAAGGTGAAAATTATAGCTGTGATGCTCCATTGGCTGACTCTGATTTTGGGAATAGAGCCGGGGTTTTCATTAATCTTTCTGCAACTCCAAGCCAAAGCCAATTGCTAAAAGGAGCCTAAAACTAAGTCGACAAAGCTACTACTTGTTGAATGTATTTCTAAGCATTTCCTTCATTCACTGTTTACCTATCTGGCCTTTCCTCATCGGGGGTAGAAAAACATAATGAATGTTTATCACCTGCAAGCCCGAATCCCCTCGGAAAGAACTTTTTCAGGAAGATGTTATTGTGGTGAGCACTTTCAGGGAGTGCTGGACTTTTAAAGTTTCTCATGATGTTTTGCATTTTTCTTCTAAATGAACAGGAAAAAACTCATCTGGCTCTCATTTGAATTCTCAACAGACTTTAGAAAGGAAATTCCAACCAGAATTTCACCAGAAGTGTATTCCTACACCTAAAATGTATGCGGGAACGATGCTGTATGCTTTTCTTAAATCAACACCAGCCAGGGGAATTGGAGCTAAGCTGGGTCAACAGCAGACCCACTTGTTCCACACGACAGTAAAGGTCTCAGCAGAGGGGCTGGTTTTATAAACCAGGGTTCAATAAGACATGTCAGACACTTAGCATTAAGCATATGTTTAAATATCTAGTTGACCTGTCTTCACAGCAGCCATTTTGTTATCCATGTAGACATATTTATTTATATACATGGGGCTGTCTGGATATAAAGGGTGGGAATCATCTCACCTATCTGCAACTGCATTGGAACTATTTATCCCAGATTCTTCTGAAGGCTATGGAGAGAAAGGGGCACTTCCATGAAAATATTCATCTTATCTTAAAGTTAATGTCTAAAAGAGGCTTGTCTAAATGTCTAATGTCTAAATGGCTTGTGCCCAGAAAGTGCTCATTCTTCTCTTGGGACTATACAGAGAATTTGGGAGGAACAGGCATATAAAGCTAGAAATATTTCCAGTGAGATAAATAATTTCTTCTTTGACGCCTCTCCTGTTAATGAACTGTGTGACTTAAGGTCTGTAATTTCACCTATTTGCACCTGATTTTCTCCATTTGCAATGATGGTGTAAATGATCTGTAGCCATGTTTCTAAAGGGATTTGAGATTTATGTAGGAACACTCCTGTTTAGGTGCTCAGTGTTTACCACAAACAGGATGTATTTCCTACACAAAGCATGTCATTGAATTAGAGTTACTTGACCTCAGAATCCCCCAGTCTCAAACAAAAGCAAGGAAGTAAGCACTTGAGTTGTTAACCCCATCTATTTCTTATTCATCAATTCACCTGCTGGTTTCCATAGGACATTCATATCTCTCACTTACCAGAACTAAGCTACACTTACCGAGATTTCTCCTGTGGTTGATACTATACCTTCTTGGTATTCAGTTTTTCTTTAAGTATCTTAAGCTTATAAACAACTCCAAGCACTTCTAATTTTCAGAATTTGCCAGAAAAAGAGCTTTTCTTTCCCTAAAAATGCGGGCTGTCTCTGGACAAAGATGCTAGCTCAAAGCACAGGGCCAGAATAGCTACTTCTAAGTTAAAGTCAGGTTGAGAGCAAGTCTTCCTGGGGAGGTAAGCATCTCCTCTTTGCAGTGCCCTAACAGCACTGTTCCTCACTCTCCTTAGACTTATCAAGTCAACTGGTTCCTCAGCGTACAGTGGGGACTAATGTGCAAAATGTGATGCTGGCAAAGCCTCACCAGAGGATTCTTATAATTGACGTGAAGACAATACAACTGATTTGTAGACACATAATTGCACCTTGCTCACTGTATCAGTTTCCTACATCTGTTGTTGATTGCCTTCTTCCCTGCACTTTTCTTCTCTTCCAGTTTAGAAACTTTGGGAAGAAATTTCTAACAGCAATTTGTTTGTGCCATGCCTATTTGGCATGCCACAGCGCACTATTGCGCAAATAAACAGGGAACACGATGTAACACCACAGCAGCAGCTTTAACTAAGATCCAATTGTACTTGATGCCATCTGGATGTGGGAAGAATGTTCCCTTAAATGAAAAATCTTCGACAGAAAAACAAGCTCACCCTTCACAAGTATGTACCATAACATAGGACAATACACCATCTTTGACTTATGACTTCATCGGTAAGAAATTGGCCTAGCAATGGCATTTCTCCTCCAACAGGCAGATGTGCTCTCTATTATATTGTTCCTTCTGCACGTATCTGGATTTGTGGTATCCCTTAGAGGTGATATGAAGCCACTCTTTGCTAGGATGTGGCAATCATCTGTCCCGTATCACCTCTCAAATAAATTACCTCTGGCTGAACCACCAGTGTTAGGATGGAGGGAGGTGGCTACTGACTCTTGATTTAGATTATGAGATTGTAAGCATCTAAAACAAATAGTTTGCATTTCCAGGTGCAATTTATTAATTTAAATGTCTCATTTTTACTGTGTTCATCACAGTAGAAATTCAGTGACAGTTTGAGTAAATGCTTTGACTTGTAATACACATCCACCTAAAAAATTAATGATGAGTTCTTTTCCCAAAAGGCTTAAGGACAAACACATTTCCAATATCAGGGCCTCTGAAGAGGAAATACCTCAGGGAGAATATTGTTATTAGGTGACACTGAGCAAATACTTAAGCAGGAGTGATTGAAGCAGACTGTGTACCCTAAGGATTTAATGAGCAACTTGGAGGAGTTGATGGCCTGAGGCATAGCCTCAGGTCATTAAACCTCAAATGGTTATTAATCCCCAGGAAATGCTTTCTGTCAAGGTCATTAATGCTATTATACAGTGGAAATTGAGGGCGTATTGAGAAATTAGCATGTAGTCTGTTTGCAGGAGAAATGTTCTCAGTAGGCACGGGCAGGTCTTTTCCAGGAGGATGCTGCAGTGTCCCTGAGCGAGCCACCTGGCTTGCCTGAACTTCCATGTCACTCTCTGCACCATTTCTAAGCTAAGTTGCTCTTTTACAGAGTGTCACTCCAGGAACTTTATCATGCACTGAGCTCGGCATAACTCCAAGAGATAACATTAGCTGAAGTCCCTCCTGCTGAGCAGAGATACCTTGGCATGTGTTTTTAGGTCGGAGTCCTGCTCTGCTATTGCCTCTTTTTAGAATAAAAATAGGAAATCTGATTCAATTCATGTATACACTGGTGACCACAGCATTTGGCTGAAGGGTGAAACTGTACAGGTGTTAGGATTGTTACCCTTTTCTGAGAGTTTTCTAGGACAAAGGTGTCTCCCCCCCACCTCACTGACTTCAAGCATAAATACCTGGAACCAGAACAAATATATCCACTGGCGACCGGGGCGTTAACACCACCAGCCTGACCAGCAGGCAGGGAAGGGCAGGTACCCGGTGAGATCCCAGTCTGGGGCCTTCCTCTTGGACCCCTTCTTTGCGTGGAGCACCTTGTGAATGAAGTCTCTGCTTCACAGTCACTGCTATTACCTTCCCATCAAGTATGGAAATCCCTGGTTCACAGATCCCATGACTTTTTATAAATAGGCTTTAGATTTAGCCAGTTATTTGTTTGGTGCATTTTAGGTAGCTAACAGTAAAGATGAGAAGTCAGTGATTTTTTTCCCCAGATTCTGCTGATGTTTTTTGATTTGAACTGGGCAAATAAAATCCTGTAATTCTGTTAAATTATCTTTCTGCATCAGATTTTTCTACATGAAAAGGGATATAACCACACCTACAACAACAGATATTTTGAACTTTGAATTAGATCTATTTACAAGGGACCTGGAGATCTTCAGTTTCAAAACTATTATACTATAATGATCAGTGCTTAATTTTTAAGGCAATGCAACAGACTGCAATCGCCTAAATCTGTTCCTTCTGCTCTAAACTAAGCAAGGAAAACAGAAAATTGTTACATAGAAGGATCATTTTGATTACATCCCTGAGGATGATTTAGCACCCTAATTATGCAGCTGTCCAAATTAAGAGAAGAAATCTTTCTTTATTAAAGAGCCTGAGGAGATTTAGAAAGCAACAGTATATTATACTAAGTAAAAAGAAAGAACAAAAGGACATCATGATCTACTTAATTCTTCTGACAACAGCTGCATTAAATGATCAATTCTTAGACATGCATTGCTATTTACAGTTTGATTAAGTGCCCCAACATTCACTGGCATCAGCCAGTGCACCCTTACTAAATGGAATTTACGCAAATGTTATTTCAATTACATGTCTCTACATAGGTGTCAGGAACACTTCCATCTATGGGGAATCTGAGGGTAAGTTCACTGTTACTCTTTTGCCTGATTGAATTAATATCTCTCAGGAAACCAATGGAATTGTTAAATTATCGGAGTACATTTTTACAATGATATGCAGAAAAAAACACATTTGTATGTATGACTACACACATTTTGCATGTATTTGGATCCTTGATTTTGTGAAGCATATAATATATAAGTTTAGGCACTAACACTGTAAAAAATGAAGTTAGACTTTAAAAATATAAATATAGCTGAATACTTCTAGAAGGAAACTTGCGCTTAATTTATATGTTGGACATCATTCCAAATGCCTGAAGAAGAACTGCATACATGTCACAGTAAAGAAAATTTTATTTGGCAGTACTGGCTTAGACATGGCTGTGAAGCCATAAATCAGATAAAATAAGTATTTGGACATTAAATTATTTTTGGACTTGGAAAATTCCACTAATGCTATATTTTTATAGCAGTATGTTCCTGTAACCTAGATCGCAATCAAGTGATACATTTAGTCGTCTTCTTCTGAAGAAAAGATGAATTTAAACTTCTGCTGTAAGGGGTCCAACTATGCAATTTAGTGCTGTCTTGAATAAGATTGCTTTCCTGATCAGGATTTTGAACAGGTTTGTGTCATCAAAATCCCTGCACCTAAGCATGTCTAACATTTATTTGCTTGCCTGCTTTGCTGGATTGTGCCACACGGCACACATTGTACTATCTACGTAAGAAGCAGATTTGAAAAAAACCCACACTTCCTTGATCTCTTTTGTATTTTCAAGAAAATAGACAATTCCTTACTGCTGGGCTCTTTCTTTTATTTTCATAAGTATACATCTTCTTCCTGACTCTCCAACTTTTTAAATTTCTTGGTTTCCACACCTATCCCACTAATGCTCAGGATACTTCAGTGAGTCTCTGCCGAATTTCATTCCTCCATTTGCTCTGGTCACTGAGTTTAGGAAAATGTTGAACTCCACTGTCTGTGAAGGCAGTCACATTTCCTTCAGTGGATCTTACACAAACATAGAGTAAGGAATAACTTGATAATACCACCATCTGACTCATGTACTTGGACTGATAATAACTGTAGCCACATCCTGTAAAATGACCGGTTTAAAAAAAAAATTTACTTGGCTTTTTCTCCTCAGAACAATGACCATGCTCATTTTTATCTTAAAAAGACTTCATCTCAGAAGTTGAAACTAACCATAGAAAATAAGACCAAAGTGGAGAGTGAAAGTCCATCTAATCCACTCTGCCGAAACCTGCAGGACTAATATTTACTCTTTCTTGGAGGAATCCTGGATTCAGGACAACTCTGAAAAATATATACTCTGAGGTACACCTGACCAAACAGGTTGCTTTGGTCTCAAACCGGCTAGGTGGCAAATTTACTACTTTATGCTGAAGTAGATGTTTTGACGATACAGTTCCAGCTCTGTTCTCAGACGGAGACGTTAACTCGAGCAGTGTTCAGCCACTGTGGCTGGAATGCACTGCTTACTTTTCCAGCCCTTGCATTTAACTACCTCTGGATTGCCACACCTGTAGCTATTCAGCAGAAACTCAGTAAACTTCTCATCTTTTCTTGCAAACAGTATCTTATAGCCCTGCTGTGCAGCACCATTTGCATCCCTGCTTACAGAAATGGTGGCATTTCATACAGTGCTGCTTTCCACGGTTTGTAAGGGCTGCTGGATGATGACCTCAGCTGCAGTGTCCAGATTAGTTAAACCTCACTTCTTCTGATGAATATGAAAGAAGAGGTCTCTCCAAACTATCACAGATTTGTTTGGATGAGAAGTCTGCACAACTGTGAGTTTCTAAAGGCAGAAGAGTGGATTCTGGGAAAGCAAAAATACCAGTGAATGAAAAGCTAAGAATACACTTCGGGTGAAACATGGAAGAGAAAATTGCCAATTCCTCAAATAACATTGTTTATTTAACAGTGTCCTGTTGAGGGGAACTACGTAACTGCAGTGACTATGAGTAACTGTGAGTACTGATGTCATGATAATGTGATAGATTAGATTATCATGAAAGTCTACTCTTAAGAGAACAGTATTTGTGTCAGGCAAATACTGCTCTTCTAAATAGCCCATGGTTATCTGGTACAAGGCACAATGAACAAGAAGTGTGTCTGACCAGCCAGGAGTATGTTCTTTCAAATAAAGAAAATCCCCAAATTGTAATCTTAGTGATAAATACCTCTCCAAAACAGTATTTCACAGTGAACACTTTTTCCAAACACCAGACACTCTCACTACTGGTAATAACCTGAAGAGTACATTCCTATTTAGTATGAGTGAAAATAGCAGAATTTAGCCCTAAAAGCTTTTGTATACAAAGCCTTATGAATAGTTCACAGATAACGATGACTGTTTTTCTCTGCTTCTGCGAAGAAAAAGTCTCAGTCAAATATATACTTACTTATATTTGGAAAAAATTCTTCACTGAAAGGGTTGTCAAGCATTGGAACAGGCTGCCCAGGGAAGCGGTTGAGTCACCATCCCTGGAGGTATTTAGTGTAGATATGGTGCTTAGGGACATGGTTTAGTGGTGGACTTGGCAGTGCTAGGTTAACGGTTGGACTTGATCATCTTAAACCTCTTTTCCAACCTAAATGATTCTGTGATTCTATATATAACTGTTCAAAAAGATTGACAGGATTTGAAGAACCAAATGTCTCTATGTATAACCAAGTCTCTACATTTAGCTGGTGTCTCTGCAATGCTCAGCATACGTAGAATAGTAAAGAAGCATTAATTAGTATTGCTTTTTTGTCACATTATTGTTTGGCTTCAGTCTCAGAGCCTGAGTAGTAACACTCCCCAATGTCCTCCTGAAGCCTCAATGCAGAGATCGCACACCTCCTCACCACCTGCTTTTTTTCTATTCCCTTCCCTTTAAAATATTTCAAGGCTGAGGTAATAGTACACAGAAAAGATGATATTTACGCAATCTTCCAATACAGACAGGCTTTGAAGCAATGCAGTAGGCCTATCCCCCCAAAATGGAGTCTGCTGCATTTCAATTCATACATGTTAAGGGTGAGCTTTATCAAAGGCAATTCCTGTACCACCAAACTGAGGCATATCTGCTTCCCCACTTAATACCTATTGACTCAGTTTTATGCCTCAGTTCACAGTCTGTCTTGGTAGGTCACCCTATGTGCAATGAACAGAATCCAACTAGATTTTGCAGTGAATTGCATGAAAAAATCCACAAATGCCCTGTACTATTGTTTTCCATTTTTTATCATAAGGAAGTTGTCATTGTGGTCAGAAAGGAGAGAAATACAGATGGAAAAAGAACCACTCAAAAAAGTAGTCTTAGGAAAAGCTGTTATTCAAGTGTCTGTCAGGGGGATCAGGCACAATTGCTCTGCTCCGTTAATTTTTAATCACATCTGGCAACCGGCCTCAAAAGTCTCCAAGACTTCATGATGCCTTAAAATGAAAAGGGCAAAATGTTCTCTTCCATCATTTTGGAAGAGATCAGGGCATTAGCATCTGTAGTAAGTGTAAAGACCCTTCCAAAGCGGCCTTTAAGAGCTGTGTGCTAACAGAACTATTCAAGTATGGCAGGCAATCATGAGACCAGTAGCATCAGCTCATCTTTACCATGATGATACCATACCTCTAAGGCAAATATGGCTTCCAGGAGATGAAAAAATGAGAAAGCACAGCATCACAAATGAGTTCCCAAGAATGTTAAGATGGAAGATTATCCTTAACTGAAATGTAATACATAGCTTTACTGTGGGTTTTTACCTTGGAATTACCTAGGAATTTATTTCATAAATATTTCATCCATAAATATACAAGATTTGTAAGAATTTTAGATCTCTTCTGCCAGCCTCCCAAAAAATAATTTTCTACTGGAAATACCTGTAATAGCTATCAAGAATTAAAAGCACACAGTACTGGGCATCTACCTTGACTCCAAGCTCTGATATATGTAGCTTCTTGTTGCGCACATCAGAGGTGCATGCTTTCACAGTACTTGCAGGGATTTCTAGTTAGGGGCAATTTCCTTTAATAAAAAGCACAACTGGGTACATTCAGAAACAATTTTAGTTTCTGACCTTATGTTTTTCCTAAAATCCTACATCCTAACTGTAGTCAGGATCTTTTTCCAAAAAGCAGTCTCCAGACTGCCAAATTCTTACTTCTGAGAATTATTTTTCTAATGTCATTGCTGCCTCCTGTTTTCTCAGACACATGAATTTGACCATCTATGTTGCAAAAGATTCCAGGAGCTCATTACAATAACCTTACAGTCATCTCTTCCGTTGATTTTGGACATTTGCACTAAAATACTCAAGTAGGGAGAGTAAATAATCCATCTGCAATGAGCACACGCTACCTTGAGACTACCAAGTCTCTTCCTCTCTTTAATCTTTTCCTAAGGATGACATGTTCATTCAAATAGAAAAATGTATACCTGCAATCAAATATAAAAGATGTCCTGAAAGAATTATCAGTTGGCCCACTATAAAGACAAGAGGGCTAAGGGAGAGACACATCAGAAGTATTCACATTTGGGCTCACACTGAATCTGAATCTGAAGATATTTTGATTCAAGGTACATACTGGTTCCTGCTGTCCCTTTTAAAAATCTCCTTCTGTCCTTAGGTCAAAAGAGACTCTGTCCCTAAAGTGTTTTGTGCCTGTAGATGAAAACGTACTCAGTGTTTACCTGTTAAATCCCCCACTCACACATATTTCTTCCTGGATGAATACTCTGCCACTCGGAAACCCCTCACATCCCTACCCACACTGAGAGAAGTTACATTTTCAAAAGTGGAATTTAACTTCTGTCAGGTTTCTGAAGGAATAACATTGGCATTGCTTTTTTTAATACTGTGCTCCTTTATCCAGGAGGGTTATTTTGCTGCCAGTCTAGGAGATGAGCACTAAAGTGTTTTCAGATTAATGCTCAAGGCCTTCAGGTTAGATGTTTTTCCAAGAGTGCTCTGCTCCCTGAGGGCATCCCGTGAGATAAGGATACTGCTGCCACAGCCCAAGATGGTGCTTTGCTTTCTCTCTCTGAGGAGATCCGGGATCATCCCAGATGGAATCTGCAGTGATATCCAACAGTGTGAAAACACACTAGAAGTCTCATTTGATAAATAATAAATATGAGTATATTTTTATTACTGTTCTCATGCAGAAACTATATGACCTGCTGTGCAAATAGCAGAGTACGCTCTCCCCGAGATTAACATTTTGGGTCAAGCTTTTCAAGCAGAGATTTATTTCCTGAAGTGTACATGTACACAAGTCCTATTCAGTCCAGGAGATGGTGTATATACATTGGCATTAACTGAGACCTGAGAATCATTTCATACATGGTGTAAAACAGAGTTCGTCTCCCCGGTACAGTCTAATTCAAAATAGTAGTAGACTAGACATATCCTACATCAGGGATAAAAAATTCAAAGTGATGGTGCATTTTAGGAAACTAAAGCAACGTGATGTTAGGTTCCCACTCTGAACAGCTTCTGACTACTGGGGGAATGGGGGAGACCCACCTCCCCAGGCTGAAGCCAGTCTCTGGCCACTACTCTCCCAAGTCCCACTTTTAGAAGTTGTGACAGCACAAGAAGATCCTAAGCCAAGTGGACATTCTGAGGATCTATCCAAGTGTACTGTGGTAGATCACCACAGAGTGAAACAAGGAGATGATTATGCAGACTCAGACTGATAAAAAAATACTAGAACAGCTTTAGGAGGAAGCTGCCTGAGGTCAAAAAGCAAAGGATAAATCCTAAATTATACATACTTTGGTGGGTTCCACATGCTAAATATTTTTTGGCAGCGTAATATATTCAATTTCTGTGACTTTTAGTGAACAATTTGTGTCCATCTGATTTTCAAGAAGAAAATTTGTTTTCAAGAGTAGCCAGTAGCATCTCTAGATGCCTTTCTTGAACTGCCAGTAGTTGAATTGCCCTTGGATAGTTCAAGACAAGCTCCAAATCAATGGAAAAAACTCCAGCTCATTCATAGTTAATCTTTTTTTTTAAATATATTGTGAGGAATAAACCATACGTGTGAGCCATGTTTTTTTTATAACTGCAGATGGGGAGACACAGAAGGAGATGGAAGACGAAACACAGTATTCATGAACTTCCAAAACTCTCCCTTACTGTGCATACATTTTTAATATAGCCTGAGATGTTATATGCAAGTTTATTTGTTTTTTAAATGTTATTTAAAAGAAGGTACATAGAGTTTATAATATCTTTAAAGGTGTCAAAGTAGGAGATGACCAAAATGTCACTTTATAGGTGCAATGTACTGTTATATCTTTAATCTTCTATAAGCTGTGTAGTTGTTTACTATGCTTGATAAGCTCAGACCAAATTCATCATTGGTTATTCATTTGCTGGGCTGGAATACATTATGGATGAATCGTCAGGGTGAGTCCCATATTTTCCTTATGATGACTTTCTCAAAAATTTTTCACCATAATAATTTAAAAGATTTCATGACAAACCTAAAAATGTGTTCCTTTTATGTCAGTCTCCCCAGCACAACTCACGGAGCTTCACCTACTAATTTCTTCATAATACTTTTAATTTCTGCTTGTGTTACAGTATATTTCTACTATTGCTTCCTAAGGAAATAATACTCATCACCTGTCTCTCTGGGACAACCTCCCGCACCGCAATATAATTTCAGAATCTCTTGGCCAGTTACAGTCATATCTGACAGGGGGAGACAGGTCTCAAAGATACTATGTTTTAGAAAAGCTGGTGTTGGGCAGAGAAAAGCATTCAAATTAGTATTCTGATAAGGAAAAGTCCTTTGTAGGGTGACCCACTATCCATGCTGAGAAGCAGCAGACAGTTGGCTAAAGAGCACACAGCACTCTGCAGCAGCCACAGCGTATGTACCACTTTCCCTACAAATATTGAAGGGATGGGAGAGAGATCTGGGGAGTAGCATGGGAGGGGGGAAGTAAGAACTTGGATTCAGTGAGGTGGGGGGAAGAAATCAAAATCTGTAGGAAACTAGGCTGCACTGATGCCAGTGCTCAGAAAGCAATTCATTTAGCTCAATTTTACAATATTCTCTATGGTGGGAATAAAGGTCAACCACTACTCATCACTGGGCAATGGGCGGCTCCAACTTTTGGCAGCTCCAAAATGACTAATACGAGGAACATACCACTGCTGCATTCTTCGCCAGTGTTGCAGGAGTGACTGCATAATGTCCTCACAGCATAATGCCCTCACGTTGCCCTTGCAGCCCCGTTCCTCCAACCCCATCCTTCTTTATAAACTCCAAGAGAATAAGATGCTAAGGGGCTGTTGCACTGAGTAGGAGTTCTGTAGCCTACCTCTGCCCTGAGCAGCGTACTTGCCTAGGTTGAAAAGCTCCTAAAAGAGGCAGTTGCAAGAAAGGACCCTGGAGCACTGCATTTCCCAGTGCTACAGATCTACTAAGCTCTGGCACAAACGTCCCTGGAAGAGACAATCAAAAATGAGGAAATAATCATGCCCATTGAACCATTCCCTATAAACCATGCGACCATTCCCTAAATACACATTAGGTCTAACACCTCTGGAGACTCATCCCTTCTTCCACAAACCATGTCACAACCAAAGGCTGTACAAAGCCCATCTTCTACCAATACCACTCAAAAACATGTAACACATCTACCAGAACAAAGCTTTTACTCAGCATTTTTTATGGTGTGAAGGGAGAAGTTTGCACAAGTGTTACTATTCTTTGTATTTCATTGCAAACCTCGGCCAAAATCAGCATCCTATAACAGTGAGTGATACTCAAACTTTCAATGACAAACGAGCTGGTACCTTACAGAGTTTACAGTCCTCACAGACAGGCAGAAAAGGAAAGGATAATAAACAAAAGCATGGAGACTTACGGATGGTCATCTTACGAAGGCAGGAATTTAGCTCCTCTGAGTTAAATGTGGAAGATGTGAGCTCAATCCACTCAGAATAGAGCCCAGGACCTCCTCCCTCTGGGGTGAGAGCTCTAATTCTTGGGTTATTACGCAAAAGGAAGATAAGTTACATCCATCTTCAAATGAGTAAATGGATCCTAACTGCATGGAGGTGCCAGCATTTATTTCCTATTGTTCCTCTGTATTCCCAATGGAAGAGGTATTTACTTGAATGAGGCAGACTGAATCATCCTTGGGTGGGTGGATGGATGGAGAGGGAAAACAGATCTCCCTCCGCAGGTCTTCAGTAAGCAAGTGCTGCTCTCCTTAGACTGTACAAGGAATTTAAGCAGCTATGACAAATGGACTGGACCATCTGCTTAACCCCAGATACCTAAAAGCTTGAATTAAATGGACTGGGTTCTCCAAAAGACACATTGCCTCTCTAGCAAATGCCAGGGTTTCTTGATTTTTCAGACAAATACCATGGTATTGCTAATTATAGTGGGCCTGACTTTCATCTGGAATAAATTACTGTTGCTGCTGCCAAAGACTGGCCCAGAAAATCCATGTAAAACTGCAGGATCCTTGCAAGAAAATGAGGCTCTGTGTTAGGTGGAGCCTTGTTTCTAGGAAGGCCTGTTGTTGAATGTTTTAATCCAAAAGATTAAAAACATGATTTCACATTATGGTCTCTGACTTAGCATGGTAAACAGCCTTCAAAACCACAATCTAGTACCAGTGCTTTTGTCCCTGCTTGCCATCAATGGCAGGCTCTTTTCTCTTTCTTTTTTTTTTTCAAAGTGATCCACAAAAATAAAACAGAATAAAACCAGAAACCAAGTGCTTTTTCAAAGGTAGAACATAATTTTATCTTTAAGACAGAGAACAGAAGAGCATGGGTTTTCTCTAACTGTGGACTTTTTGTAATTTAACTGAAGATAAATATTTAGATAACAATCAATGGGATATTTAATTGTCAGGAACTATTATATTTCAAGAAAGTGCTAGCGATTTTCAGACTTGTTTTCCTATGTGTGTTGACAACCCATTCCCATCATTTACCCTGTGTATGACACATAAATACAATCACTGCTATAATTTGTAAATTGTTAATATTAGGACTGTACGGCTGGCTATGCTTTCAGCTCCGTATGAAAGAGACAGCTCTTACATCAACATCTGGCTGAACTTCCATTACTTTCCCATCTGCTATTTGTATTCCTCCTCCTTCTCCTCAGCCTCCCTAGTTTTTTTTCTCATTGTTCCCTGCCTGATTTCATACGGGAAGCTGCACACTCTGCCTGCTCTTGGCTTCTGTGATACTCATAAACCATGAAACAAATAAACACAAGGGGAAGGACAAAACTAAAAGCAGGAGAATATTTGGTAAATATAACTATGTGGATCTCTTCAGCTGTGCACGTAATCAGGCAATGGCACCATCTGAACCAAGATATGGAATCCCACCTACGCTTTCCATCCTCTCCCCTGCTTAGTCTGTTTGAGAATGAAAGGTCTTCAGGTCAGGACCACGACTTCTCATAAACATGACCGACGCTCACAGAAAGAGGACTGGTGATGGGACAACTGGTTCATTAACGGGCTGGGAGAGTTGGGATTGTTCAGCCTGGAGAAGACTCCGGGGAGACCTTATAGCAGCTTTCCAGTAGCTGAAGGGGGCCTACAAGAAAGCTGGAGAGGGACTTTTTACAAGGGCATGTAGTGATAAGATGGGAGATAATAGCTTCAAACTGGAAGAGGGTAGATTTAGAACAGATATTAGGAAGAAAATTTTCACACTGAGGGTGGTGAGGCACTGGAACAGGTTGCCCAGAGAAGCTGTGGAGGCCCCATCCCTGGAAGTATTCAAGGCCAGGTTGGATGGGGCTTTGAGCAACATGGTCTAGTGGAAAGTGTCCTTGCCCATGGCAGGGGGCTTGGATCTTGATGATCTTTAAGGTCCTTTCCAACCTAAACCATTCTATGATTCTATGATTAAATGCTACTGTTCTAAGTCAGGAACTAACCCTTAGACCTGACATACCCACAATGGGTAGAACAAGAGTAAAAGATTCTTGAGTTTCAGGAGCTACTCTCAGTACTATGTCAGACTTACTTTTATTTGAGGGTAAGTTTTCCATATCTCAGTTTAGCTAAGTGTAAAATAAATTCTATAATACTTAGTTCAAAGAGATCCTGTGAAGTATTACTAATTGGAATTTGAAACCTCTGAAGGAAAACCACCATGCAGTGTCTAATAACTGGAACTGCAAGGACAGAGTCTCCAGTTGGTTACCAGAGAAACTAGAGATAAGATACTAGCTTAACAGATACAGCAAAAGAACTTTAATAAGAAATGCATGTATCAGTAGCTAAAGTATTTAATGACTTTATCAACATGCATTTGTCAAACTTTGTTGGGTTTTGTGTACAGCCACAGAAACACCTCCAAAAGGATCAAAAGAATGTTATTCTCATATCAGAAAAATAATTTTACTTAGAGAATAAGAAAATGAAACCACTTCTCACAGAGAAAAATGAACTTGTTAGATGATGCAGCTCTGAAACAAATTACATATATTCTACTAATCAATAAAATACAGTTGCCAAGGCAACACTGACATCAGAAAGTGAAATACTGAGGTTCGTCTTACATAAACACATACACATACCAATATGTTATGTGAACTTTTGCAATCTAGCAGTGACTTCAAGGAAAAATATGTTTTTACAAAAGAACACATATTTTCCCAGGCTTGATAGATTCTTGTGTAAGAGCTTTTATGAGATTTTAGACAAGTTGTATTTTGTTTGGTAGTCTTTGTTCTTGTTCTTTTCTTACTGGAAACAAAGAAATGTTGGGAAAAAATTGCTTTCAATGAAAATTAATTCTCTCTATTAAAGTGACCTAAAACAGTGACAACTGAATGCAGGAAGAAACTCAACCAAAGCATTTGAATATCGATCCTGAGCATAGTTAAGACTAAAAAGATTGAATTTGTGGATCCTACTTGTATATATTATGCAGATCTGAAGGGACAAATTCTCAGTACCAAGACTGTAAATAAGAATGCATTTTTTTTGCACAGTACTTACAATTCTCATTATATCTGTCTTTAACCTGAAGGCTCAGTTCTGCTGCCTTATTCACCAGCTACTATAATCCCACTGAGCCGAGTGGAACGAATCCCAGAGTGGGAGGCTATTGAGGATGACTACAGGTGATACCAGCCGGCCCCTTCTAATGTCTAATTTTGTATTTAATTTGAACAGTTCAGGATATTATTTCATAGCTCACTAGCAGAGCCTCTCAGTACAAATGTAGGTTGCTGGTACAGGCTACTTCTTTCACTGTAGCTAAACAAAGCCCAGGTTTCCCAGCAGTGTTCACAACTCCTTGCCCTTTTTTGCAAAACCTATGGACAATACTCGTTAGTCGTAGGATACCACCTCATGGCTCCCTAAATTACTTCTCATGTTTCACCCATCTGTGTGCTCAGCCACCTGGAGCTGGCAGATATTTTCCTAACTTGGATGCCATAGCAACCAGGGCTGAGGAATTAAGGCAGAACTATAGCTGTCTATTGAATTTGCTCTGGAAGCTCGGGTGGGCAATATAAATGTAATATAAATAAATAATATGAAGCATGAGGGTGTTTGACTGCTGGCTCAAAGGTCTGCCAGCATGCTCATTATCAGTACTGGGCTTTCAAGACTCTATTTTCTGAAAGATGATTTTCAAACAGTTTTTTAAAATGAACTGGTTTAGCTCGTTCAGCACCAAAGTTCACTGAAAAACTCCAATGGAGATATCCCACTGAGATCTGGGTCAGCCTCCTAGTTTTCAGTTTAGTTAAAATGTGAACTTAACTCATTATACAGCTTTCTGAAATGTTCTTGTAACGATAACTTCGTTGTGTTTTTACAAAGAACTGAGAATATGGGATGGTATTTTCAGGTATGTATAAGCAATTACAGTCCAAACAAAATCGTGTCTTCATTCCTCATTGAGTTAAGTGATGAAAAGACTGACTATTATGTGTGATTACCTCTTCTATTAGTTTGGATGTATAAATTAGACATGTTCCTACAAGCCTAGTGAGATTTAATGCACTGTGTAAGCGCTAAATATTAAGATACATCTATATTTTGAAGTCAGTGGCTCAGAAGCACAAGAGGTACACATCATTGCGCCTGTACCTACCACATCCACTCCTGCTTATTTGTGTGAATATTTCTGCAAACCAAATTAGGACGACAGAGCTGCTCAAGTAGGTCATTAGCCACGGGAGGCATGTATCCCTGTGACAAACCAACATCTCCTGAACAAATAATTTGCTAAATCCTTCTTCTCTGACAAGTAGAGGGCCCATTCCCTGCTGTATGTGTCCAAGCCAGGACATACAGACACAGGAGAGACACAGTGGGAAGGAGTAATGCCTGGATGATATGGTCCTCTGCACTGGAAAAGAAGATGCAGAGGTGCTTTTTGGAGTTGGGGTTTAGGTTGCAGGTATGGGGATCCCAGGGACCCAGGCAGCAGAGGGTAGGTGCAACCTCCAAATATTTCCCCAAAAGCAAGCCAGGTGGGACCATGTTGTAAACTTTTCAACTGTACATCAGTGCTCCTGGCTGGCAAAGGACTGTCATTTGCAGTTTCCATCCCTTCTCAGAACCTGCGTAACAAGTGCTAAAGCATGTAATACTCTTATGTCCCCCAAAGTCACCCCCAAATGGAAGGGCCTATTCATACAGAATAGGTAAGTCCAGCTTTTGCTCCTCCCACAGTGCTCCACGAAGATGCTCCAGCCACCAACCTCTTCTGCAGGATCATCGGTTCCCATTCACCTTCTGCCCAAATTGTTGGCTGTGTTGGCGGATTTCAAGAACTGAGACAGCCCTAAGCAGCGATTTCACAAGACCTTCCATTTCATTTGCAATTCAGTAACTCAATTCTACCTTTAAAAGACAGCTACTGCTGTTTTTACCTGTAGGTGGAAGACCATCTCCACAAAAGTCCCCTCAATCAATCCCTTCCTTTTGTCTATAATGTCCACAGATTTAACAGAAGCTTTTATGTGACACAGGATGATTATGTTTTACTGAGTCTACTTGCCCCCAAAAGCATCAATAAATCAACAAACCAGAGGTAATTAAGGAACAAAACAATGCTAACGGCTTGATTTAAATACACAAACCCCAGAACATTCAGGACTCAGCCTCAGCCCATCCTGTCTGTCTCTCTGTACAAAAATTTTCTTCAGTGAGTGAGCTTAGCTCGTCTGGATGCGTTCAGTGGATGCAAACTGAGTTTAATGTAGCTTCCCTGGCTTTTATCTGCTTAAATCAGAATCCTATTATTATTTTAACTTTACAATCACTTAATTAAAGCAATGTCCTAGCCAAAAAAAATTGCCTGGGTGGCCTGAATGTTATACCCCCATATTTTTTTATGAGGTGACCTTTCTGCTGAGTTCAAGAAACCATGCTTGATCACTAGATTTGGGTGGCGGTTTTGCTTGTGAGGATTACAAGTACATTACAAGCAAAGCCTACTTGATTTATGCATAATTTTTCACTAAAGGTACAAAACAAGTAGCCATCGACTTAATGCCACTTAATGCTGAAGGCTTTGAAGGGTCACATAAAGCCATCCTTTTTATGGGACAGCAAAAATTCATGATTCTAGGTTAGGGTTATAAATGAATAAGTAAATCACTTATGGATTGCATTCACTTGGCCCCTACTCCAAACTCATTTAGTACATAACTGCTTTGCTGTTGCCATATGTCCTGCACAGACATTCAGTAGGAGGTTTTCTAATGTTCCACAGCCTACAGAACTCCCCACCCCCTATTTTTAAAATCTAATTTTTTGGTTTTAGCAATATCTGATAAGAGAACAAGAGGCAGCTGTAGCTCTACCACCCAGCCTATGCTTGTCATGTACTATATTGCAAAGTACAAAAGGATTAAATTTATTTAAAAATGGAATAATATGCAAAATATGTTCCAAGACATTTTACCCATAAGAAGTAGTGCACTCAGGAAGGCACCTTTGCAGCGGCCACATGAAGGATGTTTCCAGGTAATGAAGAGACTTAACAGCTGACTAATCATAGTGTAGGGACCATATGGGCAGCAGTAGAAATGGCTGGAGCTTGAGCACAGCATCCCAGAAGTCCTTGAAGAAGACGAAGAGTCAGGGGTTTCCAGTCCCCAAACATGCTCCAAATTACCAGGAGAATGCAGTCCCAGTGGATCAAAAAAACGGGTTTGCATTGGCTTCGACCACTTTTTTCCCCTCCTGCCCAAATGCAAGATTAAAGGGAGATGCTGGACTCACATTGGATCTGTTTACCAGCACTATCTCAATAAGAGTCCTCTCGATGAGGAAGGCAGTCCCCTTCAAGGACTCTATGATAAAGGCAGATCTTCTAAAGAAGACATTGGGCTATTAGATTTGCTCTCAGTGGCATACATGAGAAAAAGAACCTGTACCTTCACCTGAAACCCATGGCACTACCCACTGCCATCCTCAATTAGCTCTACCAAAAAGCAGGAAAGGCACAAACTCAATTAATCAAGAGCAAAACTGACTACCCCTCTGGGAGGGTCCCAACAAGAAAGTGTTCTTTGGGAAGATAACCAAAACGGGTAGTGGCTGAAAAGGAGACTAGGAAAATTAAGAAATTAGACAAGGTTACGATTCATCTAAATTCCTGTAAATTTCAAGATCAGATGTCAACACATGAGTAACAAAGAAACATCTGACAGCCATAAGCAAATCCTCAACAAATAAATAGACAGAGAAAATGAGTGCACATTAAGACAGCATGATGACCGGTGAAGCCAAAGAACCTCAGTGGGCTGAAAGACACCGCGGGGTGATAGCACAGGATGCTGTTTGGAAGGGATGTGATGCTGGGTTTGCTCCTGGGATACTGTTTAAGCACAGTGCTTAACAGCTCCTACCAATGTGATAAAAATACTTGACAAATATGTGGCAGTTGGGGTAAAGTAGAAGATCTTCCTTTCTTTCTTTCTTTCCCACTCTGTCAATGAAGAATGCCTTGACTGTACTAAGTGTTTACGTTTGGGAAACTGGCTGTGATGGGAGAGACACAATACCTTTCCCTTTCTCCAAGTTTGTTACATGATCCTGCACTGGACATGCCATTGTAACCATTAGTAGGGGACCCTGTGAAGAGATCGACGGGTACAAAATGAAGTACTGTTGTCAATTGAAAAACCCGTTTTCTCCCAATTTTTGTTAAACCTCAACACAGTAGCAGCGTACTGACTAGGAAATGTATCCCCCCACTCTTGTTTCATCATGTGAAAATGTTGGCACTGATTCCCCGCAACATGAAAGCAAATGTCTGTAGATATGCCTGCTATATAACAAGCGACTGTCATGCCGTGATGTGAGACTAATTGATTTGAAGGTAAACACCTTGACAGACAGGCAGACAGAGCACACACAAAAATAACAGTAAGGTAAAGGAAAGACACTGATGTACAGCATATCCTGGTTGTCTCTACCGTGCTTGACAAGCTCTTTATTCCTTACAAATAAAGAAACAGCAGAAATTGTGGCTATTTTAGCAACAAACGTCAGAAGAAAACTGTATCATCATCCTAGCGTGCAGACCTCATGTGCCAAAGCGGGATGAGCTATTTCAGCAAGCCCTGCACACTGAAAACAGACTTTTCCCCCAGATTGTTCACAAATTCTTTCCTCCCTCTTCAGTAACAGTGCCCGCCATCACCCAAGCTACCAGCCGGCTACCGAGACCTTGATCCATTTCTGTCCATTCCCCTGCAGGCTTCTGCAAATCGTAATTTCCGAAATGTGCCCGGCGCTAGTAGAAACAGAACCTGCAACTTTTAGCTCACTGAGACCCAGAAAGAAGAAGCAAACCTCTGGCTGTGTGTAGTAGCAAAAGCAGCAGCAGGACATACCAGGCTGTCCAGCACAGTCCAGTCCCCTTTGAAGGTGCCAACAACCCTAACCAGAACAGGATGTTGGGATAATGTAAAGAATCCTTTTTTTTTTTTTTTTCCCCCCAGTTGTCCCCGCCATCAGTCACCGTGCCCCCTCCCCCTAAGTAAATGAAATCAATCAGCAGGGATTTCTGTAAAATACATAAAACAGTCATCTTCCAGACTCTACCAGAAGATAAATGGTTCCAGACATTGGACTGCAGCCATTTTCCCACACATGCTACAGTGTTTTGTCATCCATATTGGGCCATAATAGTGAGTGGGTTTTGTTGGTTTTTTTTTTCTCAGTCAGCAGCCAATGCTTCTGCTTCTAACTCGTACATTAAAACCCTTGCAACAAGAGTAATTTTTCTGTACAATTTGCAATAGAACACTTTCATTCCCAATAATACAGGCTGGGGTCTTGTACAGAACTTTGACACTTTTCTGCTACAGCTAGTATCTCCTTATTGCTCCCAGCTGGAGCTTCACAAACCGTTTGGGGATTAAAGCATATCACCCCAAATATGAGCCACTGAACTGAAACGAGCACGAAACTATGAGCAGTGCAAACCTTATCTGAGAACCTGCTAACAAGAAATAATAGGATTGCCTACAGTATCTCACGCTGGCTTTTGTGCTAGTTTCAAAGAAGGATACAAACACATGACAAAAGATGCATCACAATGTGAGTTTACAATTAATTTTAACGTATTTTAAAGCAAGTCCTTAATAATCCGTTAACATAAAATGCACTTTGGAAAGAACCATGGGGCTTTTTCATTATTAAGAAATGTGCAACCAAATTCTATCCTTAATTAAATCAGGAGTAATTTTATTAACTGCAGTAGACTCAAACCTGACTTACATCAGTGTAAGTGAGGGTAGGATTTAGCCCCGGGGTGTTTATACACTGTAGTTCCAGTTAGTTTAGATCTATTTGGGTGGGAACTCCTTTCCCCTTTCCAGAAAAAATATTCTTGCCTACCCTTTTTCACCTCGCAACTGGGGCCAAAGCAGTCTTTTCTTCTAAGATATTTTTCAGAACGGTTACAAACAAATCTTATCCTCGACAGGAGATGACCTTATTAAACAAAACCACCCTCTGAAGTGATGGACACCAGCAGTTTTAAAGTTTGTTTACAAGTTTTTAAACAAGCCACCTCAAACAGATAAGCTTATTTACATCTTAAAGAAAAAATTAAAAACTTTAAGTAAAAGCTATTTTATAAAGGAGCCACTTATGTCTGTTTTCAAAGCTGAAAAGCCCTTCCAAACAGTATTAGCTGCTGTATTAAACATCCCTGCTACAGTATAGAAACTTACTGTCCACAGATATCCTTGGGCTTCACTGTACCTTTGAACCAAAATCACTTTCTTCTGTACTTCATTTTCTGCTCTCTTGAAATCGGATTCCCAGTTTCTGACAGATGGCTCCTCTGTCACTGAGCGCTGCTTCCGCCTCCTTATCGCTGCCAGCTAATACTTCCACGATGCTTAGCTGTTGTCTGCGGAGCTGTGCTCTACATCATTTCTACTCTGATCAATGCTCCGCTTGGTTTTAGGTTGGTTTCTAGTCCCGCCTCCTGCTCTTGAAGAAACGAAAACTCACAGCTGGATTTTCTATAAATCATCCCTTTTAACAGTGGCTGAGCAAGTATGGCAAATACTACAGCTAAGACCTGCTGCTCTATTTGAAACTTCAAAAACAATTCCTCATCTTAATGATGCACACATGAAAGTTAATCATGTACTAAAATCACTAATACTGAAAAATAGTGGCCAGATAATTGTGACCTTCAGGGCTTAGAAGCTGATTAATGTAATACAAAACTCCTCTCTGTTCCAGAGGGGGAATATGGTAAAACATACTGCCTCAGTGAACTGCTTTATATAATGTTTCGCTTTGAACAGGAGCCTGTCATTCTTACAAAGATAAATTTACATTTGCAATACAGAGCTTTTTGACAGACTAACCCAGCGAACATAGTGTTTAGGCTAGCAGCCCTAAGCTTGAAAGAGCCTTTACCATCGTAGCAGCTCTTTTGAAGTGCGGGCAGGAAACACTTTTATTTTCTGCGCAGCACTGAGTGCACTATACAGCGCTGAACTCATTATCATGTTTAACAAAGCGTAGAGTATAAAAGCAAGGTGGTACCATAAAACCAGCACTACGAACTTTGTTCCCATGAACAGAGCAAAACAGAGACAAGTTTCTGTAAACTGTAAATTGTTTTAATCCTCCACCCTCCAGATCTGAAGAAATCGTGCTGTGGAAATTAAAAATGACTGGGCAGATCTGGAGACAGTCTGAATGGGCTGCAAAATGCTGGGGTTCTCAGGTTTTACTACAGTGAAAGCCACATGCCGGCTGCAAGTGTCAGAAAGGCTAAAACCGACTCCTTTCTCGCTAACAGTTGATCATGTCCCAGTGGCACACACCGTCCCCTGAACGCTGCCCACACCGAAGAGCAGCCGAGCTGCTGCCATAGCTCGATCAAGGACCCCTCGAGTGTCAGCTCTGCCAGCGGCTCAGGGAAGGATGCCACAGCAGCCTGTGCCGGCAGCGGCTTTTCCCCAGGTGTGCCGCTCAGATCCCGGCAAGCAGGGACCTGGGGACTTCCCCGGCCAGGAGCTGGCGCTGGACGACTGTGTCACCAGTCTCGTATGAGTGGACCTCGTCCCTTTTTGAAGTTGCTTCTGCCCAACCTTAAAGCGTTCCAAAAATGTAGTGGAAAAACATGAAAAAAAGCACTTCTGTCTGCTCACACCGATTCTCTAACCACTTCATTACATACCCTGCTGTTCTCACAAGTTCAGTTTTTCCGCACGATAGATGACTTCACGGGCTCTGTCAGATCCCATTTAATCTTTTTTTTTTCTAAGCTGAAGAATCTCATCTGTTTTGTGCTGGGGGTGGTCAGCCTTGCTGCCCGTCCCTGCACGCACTACCGCTCCCATAAAGGATGCAGTTAGCTTGTTAGTTCACGTGGTAGAAGCTGATGTTACAGCACCCGAGCTCAAGCCCTGCTCCCAGTCTGTGACTGCCATTTGTGGAGACGGGAAAATATTCTCATTTTCTTTGCTTACAATTCTGCAGACAGTAATTGAGGACAGTCAGTTTTCATCTTGCAATGCGACAGCTCTCCACAAACACTGCATGAGTGGCCTGCACACAAGAATCTGAGATCAACTATGCCAGACAAATTTCCAAATGGTTACTAGCCAGGCAGCCTAGAAGAAAGCGGTGTGGATTAAGTAGCCAGGAATGCTCTGAGCTGAGGGCAGCACCACTCTGATGCAGCTACTACTCTCTTAATCAGCAGCCATAAGACATGGGTCCTGGGCCCCTGTCCAAGCAGCTGTGACTCAGATTTGAAGTGCTGCAACGACAGTGCTCTCCTGTGGATACACTGGTCGATCAGTGCCAGTAGATTGATGGCGGAGAGTGAAACAAGAAGGGGAGAAGCACCATCCCTGCACCCGATCCAAATATGTAATAGCAAATGTAGTTAATCTGCTTTTCCTGCTGTACATTCAATACTTATCAGTTGTCAAAACACCCATAACTGATTAAAATTACTTGCTTGACCTTTAAAATGTACTTGAAAATCTATAAACGAGACCAATCAGTGATACATACCCATTTGAATAATAACAGAATTTTGAATCTCTAGCAAAGGCTGTAAGAGGAGACTAAAGACTCAATACCACAGTGTGACATGCACTATGTGAACCTGAGATGGGGATCTTCCAAGGAGTTTTACCAAGCATTTTGTCTACTGCCTGGAGTAATATTTATGGCACATAGGGCAAGACTTGCTCTTTATCTGCCCTGAAACTGTTGACCATCAGCTGAACAACAAGAAAAAAAGCCTGCTGCAGGTGAAAAGAAACATATGGTTGGACTCAATGATCTTAAAGGTCTCTTCCAACATACATGATTCTATGCTTCTATATTTACTCTTGAAACTACATCATCCTCCATGTGCTTCGGTTCCAGACAGTCCACTGTCCTTAGGGATGAATAAGAAGATCTGCTCCCACCACTCCAGAGCATTCAGTTCACAGGCACAAACTAGCATAAATCCACAATAAAGCAGCAAAATGTGGTAGCAAAGATGATGGTTTATCAGGACTGTTTCCCTCTACAAATCTGCTCCTATTGGGCCACACTACTTGGCTATTGTGAGCACAGTCATAGAGTGGCCCAGTAGGGCTGAACACGAGATGGCCATGGAATGAGTTCATGTCCTGGGAGTCAGATTATCTGCACTTCTTACCTGCAAGCTATTTGCTGGTTCTCTCTCTGGCTCTGTTTTGGACCACTCCAACTAACCTTCTCCTAAGCAGTGTGAACATAAGTCAGTCTATGTCCCCTGGCCGTGGGATCCCTGACCCTTCTTGGTTTGGTAGCACAGATGTCACCTCAGGGATGAAGGACAGTAGGATGGTTCTGCCTGCCACTGTAGCCCTCACTTCCCCCTCACCTGGAGATAATCATGAGATCTGCTGAGACTGGATACCAGATCCAACCACCATAAAAAATCAGAGAGTACTTCCCAAACTGTGACTCCGTAGGTCAGGTACAAGAGATCACATGTTGCTAATTAGTCTCATTATCATTTAAAGAGCTTAGAAAATATCATATGAAGTGAGAGACTAGGAGACTTGCAGATTTATTCAATTGGTAGGATGATCCCTTGCCCAGACATTCAATAAGAAAGAAAGCTCTGCTGGGGAAGAGCTTAGGGTGCCACACAGATCTTCATTTGGGCCTTCAGATCTGTAGCCTTTCCCTCTTCTGACACTTGGGGAATCACCAGAAGAAACATGAGCAAACATTTGAGTGGGTGGACTTTTGTCAGAGAAAAACCTTTCACCTTGATGTAAAGAGCTACTTTGCAAGGAGCTAGGACTCCATCCAAGGACCTTCAGTGCTCACAGACCCTATGATGAAAGTATGGCAGAGGGAGCAACCGCAGAGCTCCACGGGCTCTGGTGAAAGTCTGCCCTGCCTTGTCCTTAAAAAAGCTGGATCATAAAATCACAGGGCCCTGGGGTAATTCAGGTTGGAAAGGTCCCCACGAGGTGTCAAGTCCAATAGCCCCTTTTGTCTTCTGACCGAAACACCAAGTTCACATATAATTTCATCTCCCCACAACCATACTTGGGGGGAAGGAGGAGGAATAAATTACTTGCCATTTTCCGGCAGTGACTTGTACACAGAAAAGCTTGGCCTTCTCAGTGCAATCAGGATGGCTACCCCTGCTTGGCCCTGGACCCTTTTTGGGAGTTGAATAAATTTAGTATGTCAAGCTGTCTACCGTGAGGCAGTCGGGGGAAGAGTTTTAATAGTTTAAAGGCATTCTGACTGCAGTTTATTTGTATATAATGTGGTAAACAGAATTATTATAAAACCTTATATTTTGCATCTTAAAACTCTTAAGATACCCAAGAACACATTATTTCTTCTTACTGTCAAAGTTTGCTAAGACAACATGCATGAGCTGCTAGATAGATTTGAAAACACCTTCAGCCCCTTGAGAAGAAGCAACAGATATGAGGACACTGCTGGAAGGATGAGCAAGGTGAATATGCTCATCTATGAAGATGAGCACATGAGTCTCCCAACATCTCCTCCCCACCGCTGCTCTGCGGCCTTGCTCCTCTGATGGTTGTGAACTTCCATTTTCAGCTGAAACTTCTTCACAGGTGGACTACACAGTCCTCCAGCTCAAAGGCTGTTTTCCCCTCATTGGTGTTTACCCTCCAGCTGCAGGCAATGAGAGCAGCCTTGTTCAGCCTGCAGACAGGAGACTAAAACACAGCCACTGTTTCAATCTCCTTTGATAAAATAAGCTATTTCCTCTCTAACAGCTTTTCTGAATCCACTGACACAAGTTGAATGGGGGCTGGGTCATGGCGAACGAGAAACGAGTGCAGTGTCGCAGATGTGGCCCCACGGCACCATGTACTCACCTCTCCTGTGAAAATATGTCACCAGATAGAGCCGATGGCCAGGCTGCCTTGCCAGGCCACATTTTGGGAGCGACTTGCAATTATTCTCCAGTCTGCAAACACATTCAAGCCTTTGATCTCCCCCGTCACTCCCAACTGCCACCCTCCCAGATTATGCCAGCGTTTCCTGCTGCTGTCCCCTAATCATGGTACCACACCACTGATAACCACCGTACAACTGCAAACTGAGCTGCCCACAGAGGCAGGGCACACGGAGCCGCTGCCCCACCGCTTGCCGCTTCCCTTTCATCCCGTTTTATTATCGCATGTCCTGCGCTAACCCTGGCAGATTCTGGAGGAGAACTAGAGGGAAAGGTTTTATTCTGTGCTACCAGAATCAGGTGAACCCTGTCCTCAGGTTTCCCCTAAAAACACATGCATACTTTTACCTAAAGATTATGAAATTTTGAAAAGTTACAGAGATGAGGGAACATCAAGTGCTGCATAACACGGATATGCTTTCAGAAAAAAAGACCAGGGGAAAGGAAAAATAATATCCGGGTTATTACTATTTGAAACTGCATCAAAATGGATATTTCAAGGCAAAATCAAAAGGAAAAAGTGATTTGAAAACTTTCCATCTAAAGCAGAAAATTGTGATGATAATACGGTGAGTGGGGACTTTTCTCCTGCGCAGTTTTCGTGCAGTAGATGCTCTTACTTAAGATTGCCATTTCCCAAAGGCATCCTGAACTATTTGTCATCCATTTACTATTTCAGTGGTTATGTAAAGTAGGACAGTTGTACTATCTCTACCTGATGAGAAAGCCATACACTTTTGCATTTTAATATAAAACACATTCTTTGAAGGATTAAAATATGTATTACCTAACTTATTTTTCAGGAAAACCTCTCTAATTTATACTTGGTACTCATTTAGCTTTTCAGAGTCTTTCTCCTGCTGGAAAATCTCTGGAGTTTACATGGCATATCTCTGTGTCACATGTGTTCCATTTAATAGCCAATATAAATGTTTTTCAACTCTAAACTCTACAGCTTGAGTCTCACTTATGAAAGTCAAGCAGCGCCTCTCTGCTTTACTCATCACACAACCGAACGATTGCTGATCTACCCGCTCGCCCCGCTGCAATGCAGGGACTCCCAGAGCCCAGCCCAAAGCAGTTTGCTTTGGTTTGATCGAACTCAGTCATAAATCCCATCCTGACTCCCAAAACTTTTCATCAAGCTCTGCTCCCCAGTATTTTCCCCTTCCCGGGGACCAGCTGTGTCGTGTTCAATTCAGTGGCCTCTCTTCCTTGCCGCTCTGCTCCTGCAGGGTGGGAGAGCGTGTGGCCGTACACTCCTGCTAACGCGATCCTGTGGGACAAAACATCCCCAGGGGCCCCAAAATGGCACTTAAACGACAGCAGCCCAGTTTAACATGAGGTTCAGTTCATGCATGGCAGAGGCATGGTATTTCATTAGTTCGTTCAAACTCTTCAAAGAGCTCAGAAATAAAAATTCTTGGAATTGCTGCATGAGCCAAACTTTTTTAAAAGTTTATATTAAAATGTGAATCACTGGCTTGCTTCAGGGGAGCAAAAAAAATCTTGTTTTCAGCAAAAAGTTAATTGGGTGTCCTGAAAATCAGTAATTAAAAACACCACTAACAGACAATAATCATCTGGAGTGCTAATTTCCTTCTGTACATAAAAGGCTTGAAAAGGACAGAGTAAGAGAGAAAAGTTCAGCATCAGCGTTTGCCTCAAGACCCAATGCACCCAGGGGCTGGCTCAGGATCCCTCCTGCAGGGAAACGAGAGCTAGAAAAGTTATTTTTGTTGCTGCAAAAGAAAGTTGGATTTCTGAAGCTATATGCCGGCATTGTTTAAAATTATCTCAGTCACAAGGAAACCTGAAATGTCATCCCGAGGGACATCATTGCCATCACTATCATCCCCCATGTCCCTGTCAGAGAGAAGTGCCACCACCCTGGGCAGAAAATGCAGCTCCTATTTGCAGTGCAACAATACAAGACTGGAAGCAAAGAATATGGTTTCCAAATTAAATAGCAGGAGTAATTTCTGCCGACAGGATGTAATTACTCCTCTTGTAAAAGAACTGTGGAACACTTAATGGTTTTGAGCACTAATACCTATGGAAACAGCCTTCTCCAAATACCCAGCCAAATGCTAGCTTACCGTTGGCTTGGGGAGCAGTAAATTGCCGAGAACACATCCTGTACTGCCTAAAACTTCAAGGGCCTCCTTCCAAATCCTGCTCTTGCTGGACTGCTGACATTTCTGAAATCAGGTACGGTCACTGCCCAGGGTGACATTTCTTCCTTCTCTCACCAGAGCTGTAGTTAACACACTGACTGTGCCACAGCCCTAAGGATAGAATTTCCACCATCATATCTCAATGCCAGGTCTGTGACTATTCCAGGTAATTTATCTGATAAGACAACTATATTCCCAAACACCCTGTTTATGAGCAGGGAAGATCTGGGACTATGTAAAATATATCAAGGTAAATGCAGTAGGTTATATGGCACCCCAAAGTTGACATGCTTCTGATACGAATTTTTTTAAGGTCTTGTGAAAATACATTTCCAGATTAGAAATAAGAAGCAGCATCTAAATACAGAAATGTTTTAATTATGGCCAGAATGCTCCCAGCATCCAAAAGCCTCTTCCTAGAAAGCGCATTGTGTGATGTATGCCAGGCATTAGGTACCCTGTGGCAACTCAACTCCTACATTTATATGGAAAAATTCATAACCATACTTACACAAACAGACAAGAAAAACTCTCCACAAAGCAACTCTCCTGTTGCAAGATTTTTACAGGTTATACTAGTGCAGCCTTGAGCTTGGAAGGAAACAAGTGTCCCAGCACCTCCTCTTTCGTTTCTACCAAAACCATGAAGTTTTCACTGCACGTCCATATACATAAGACCTCTATCCTCCTGCAATGAAACCAACTCCAAACAAGGCCAGAAGGCTTACCTCACCTCTTGCAGATTATCATGCATTTCCCAGAGATTTTAAGGTGGGATTCTTTAAAATAAAGAAAGGTGCTGCTTATCACGGGAGAAGATTGTCTCTAAGCAACAGGAAAAGACAAAGTTTTTTCTGCGCAGCCCTGCAGAAAAACATCAGCAGAAAAAAATGCTTACATGCTGACAGTTTATCTGAGGAACTGCTCTGGAGCTTAACAGGCCATAATCAAGACATCAGAGGTTTATTTTGAACAAGCACTTAGGGAATGGACATGAATTCTCAATGTTAGCGGTGCCAGCCAATATGTGATTCTCCCATCCTCACACCGATGGAAAAGAAAGCAAAGGAGTCTGGTTTGTGACTCTTGCACACCATAAAACTTCTTTTTTAAAAACACAAAGGCTCTTTTCAGGCAAAATGATCAAGGTATGAAATGTTGTCTCCTTGACCTTTCAGAAACCCAAAGAACTAACATTTGATTTTTTGTTAAGTTAGGCTATTAACAAATTTGTTTTCGTTCATCACACACAGGCACAAAAATCTCTACTTTTCATATTTCTATTGCCATGGTCCTCCAGATCTTTCAACGTGCTTTACAGAGGGTGAAAAAATGAAAGAAAACCAAAAACTGGCAGTACATTAGGTGGCTTTGGGCAAAGAAAATGATGGATTCTCCCAAAGTAATTTCCTGCAAAGTGAGATTTGCTGTAAGGATCTCGATTACGTATGTCAGTGCTGGGAAGCTACCCGGACACGTGAGGCTATCGTTTACAGCCGATGCAGCCAAGACAGAGGCCACTACTGGGTTTTAGAAATGAAGAGCCCATGTATAAGGGAACAGAGAGAGAAGGGATTTTTCATAAGAATCAGACACTGAGATTTGATTTCATTTACATTGCTCTACTGCCTCCTAAGATGGTCCCAATTAGACATATTTTTGTGTACCACAAGCATATGATGCCACACTCGGCCTTGTCCTCCTCTAACTCTCTTGGCAAAAGCAACAAAGACTTCCTAGCACAAAAAGGCCACACTGTGGTTTTGTTTTCAAACATCACTTCTAGGAAAAATGAGAGGGAAAAAAAAACCCTCTGCAAGATATTCTGTACCCAAGGACAAAGCTGAATGGTTCCATGTGAGTCATTTTCAATCTTCGCAGGCTTGGCATTTGTGGTATGAACTCAGAAAAGTCATTACCAGTAATTTTGTCATTTCAAGTGTTTGTAACACATGAGAAATAAGTGCTTTTAAAATGAGAAGTCAGATCCTAACCACTTCAGGGACACTTACAGATCACCTTCCTACAACTTCAACATAAAACCGTTTCACTATGTTTAAAAAATACTTTTAGATGTTCTTAGTAAAGCAAGGCATCTGACCTCTGCCTTGAGAAAGGTTTGCAAACAAGAATGAAATGCTACAAGAAGTGAGACATGATGAAGGAGATGATATGCTTCTCTCTTGTTCACTTGAAGGACTGCCTGTTTTGTTGGATTAACCCAAAGTCAGGCTGCAGTCCAGTCATATCTTTTCTCTCTTCTTTACTACAGCCAAGCAAAAACAAGGAGGAGAAAAGGTATCACATGTGCAACCATTTTTCAGGAAAGTTTTTCTTCATTTTAAGTAATCTAAAGGATTTATTTCATGGTTAAGGGAATATTCATTCCTTTGTTCTTACTGACATATGGGAACAGCTTGTGTGAACTCTGAGGGAGAATCTATCTATGAGCTTCATTTTTATTTGCTATATTTTAATGACTGCTGTTGTAAACCAGTCTGAGGCAAGCTAAAACCAGAAAGAAAATACAAGAATTGGGGTGTCTTTCGAGCACCCGTTTAGATTTATAAGCGACAAAGCAGGCGGTGTGCTGTGATGTTCTGGGCAGTACCAGCAACCTGGAGTGTCCCCCCTCTACCTTCCCAGCAGGACTATCTGACAGTGCCATGGATGAGACATGATGTTCTTCAAGTCCACACTAACCAAATTATCAAACAAAATTAAGGGCCAGGACTCCTATGAGCACATGAACAAATAAGCCTGATTCACAAGGGATTTCCAAACAGTTTTTTCCACAGACATAATCTCTCTCCAATGCCAGTATTTGGTGTCTTGCACTGTGTGACGTTGTATAGTAACAGTCTTGCTGTTAGAAAGAGTGTTAAAAGTTTCTCCTCGACACAGGCACAGTTATTGACACAAACCGGTCGCGAAATCTCTGCACCTCTGTCAAATAAACCTGCAATCAGGCTCCAGAGTTGCTGAGAGTGTGAAGTGGAGACAGCGCACACAGCAGGAGTGTTTGCATAAGTCTTGTTTCCATAGGGAACCAGGGAAAACATATACTGATTTTAAAAAAAATAGTTTTCCATGGATTTATGTAGTGTCTGGGAAGTCCTGCAGCTCTGGCCGTTGCCCGCTAGAGGCCGTGAAGCCCTTACGCCTGCCCTGGCCCCGGCTGTCCGAACACGGGGAAAAAGAGATGAGGAACGGGAAACAACAAAAATGAGAATTTTTTACTTCTGGCATTAAAATCTTAAAATCTCATGTGTGGAGCAAGGCACCCCAGCCCTGGCAGGCCGGTGGGAGCAGCAGGACCTGCTGTGGGCAGCCATCTCTGCTCATCTGCAACTGGAAACCCAGGAGGAAAGGCAGCTGAGGGGAGACCTTATCGCGCTCTACAGCTACCTGAAAGGAGGTTGTAAAGAGGTGGGGGTCAACCTCTTCTCGCTAGTAACAAACACTAGAACAAGAGGAAATGGCCTCAAGTTGCACCAGGGTGGGTTTAGGATGGATATTAGCAAAAAGTTCTTCACCGAAAGGGTTGTCAAGCATTGGAGCAGGCTGCCCAGGGAAGTGGTGGAGTCGCCATCCCTGGAGGGATTTAAAAGACGGGTAGATGTGGTGCTTAGGAACATGGTTTAGTGGTGGTTTTGGCAGTGTTAGATCTATGGTTGGACTTGATGATTTTAACAGTCCCTTCCAACCTAGAAAATTCTATGATTCTGTGATTCTGTGAGGAGGAGGTGGATGATGATGATGAGGATGATGAGGAGTATGCAATGCAGCTGGCTGGAGGGAAGCTACTCCTCCGTGACAAGGCCAAGGTAAACAATGAGTAGTCAAATATCAAGGGCCACTTTTAAAATCAATTCTTCCTTTTGAACATCACTCACTGGAGGCTGGCAAAGCTGCAGCAGTCAACAGAAAGGATGTCAAGCATGAGCATGATTTAACGAGCGGAATTTGCTGGAGAACTACAGCAACAAATCCACGTGCACAGAAAAAACATGGTGAAGGCTGGCGTGCGCGGAAGAAACCTGAAAATGTTTCTTGGTATGCCGAGAAACACATAAGGATAGTATAAGCAAAAGAAGCAATACTGGCAGAAACTCAGTTCCTCCAGTTTTAACTTGGGTTCACTGGGTTATTCAAAGATCGTATCACATCGCTGCATGAGACACACAGTGAAATTGGAAAAAATTTGGAGATGAGACCTGCACAGAGCTGTGCCGTAAGGGAGAACATTAAACCCCAACTTCCACAGGAGGCAAAGCCCCTAAAAAGCCTACGGCTGAAAATCAAAGTTCAATGTCTTTTTGCAAACTTAATTTTGTTACAGGTTATCTAGAAACCTGTAAAGGTTCAATGTAGATGAGATTATTCCTTGCAGTTATTGATTGCCCTGCTTTCTGCAATGTTGAATTTCATCTGCCATTGTGCTGTTCATATACCTAGCTTAATTACGTCCTGTTTAAGTCCCTTTATCTTCCGCTGTTTGGATTAATTAAATACTTGTGTCTTCAGCAACCTCTGACATGGTTTCCACATTTTTACCATAAATCATTAAACAGCATAACTATGTCACACGATTCCTAAAATGAAATTTCAGGCCAGCCCAATAGAAACCAATGACCTTAGTGAAAATGTATATTTATTCCTCTTCCTTGGATTGCCCTCAAGTACTTGGCAACCCTGTGGTCATATATTCTATTAAGATTTGGGGACTGTGGGTTTAAGTCCCTTCTGGTTGGTGGGCAGATACCTCAAAGCATTAAGGTATTATGCAAAATGTGAGTGCGACTTTGTCCTTTGGCGGCTGTTTGGCAAGAAACTAGTGGTCAGGTAGTCTGTGCCCAAATATACAACTTGGGCGGTTCAGTGCGGGAGAGGATTTTGGCTTTTGCATTTCACAAGGATACTCGGTGGCAGCTGTTGATAAGTACTGAGGTGCAGGAGACAGTGTTTTGGTAGAAGCCTCCTCGCCTCGGTGGGCTGAGGCTGCCCACCCTCCCCGCACAGGCTGACAGGGACCCTCCGGCCGCGGCGCTTGGCTTGTCCCCGTGCAGCGCGCAGGGATGCCCACCCCGGAGCTCATGCTGTGACTGCAGCTCCCAAACCAGTACGCAGGGAAGCACTGTGCAAAACAGTGTCTTGAGATCCTCCTGGGACTGGTCCTTTATCAAAGGAGGCTAAATAAATATGACAGATGTGGCTGCATTCATGAAAAAGTTTTTGTTAAGAAGACAGAATTCTGTTGGTTTATAAGCAAAAGAAAAATGTGGGAAGCGGCATGAGCATCCTTCCATCTTACGAAGGAGACAGGGAGGGAGGGGGGGTGCCTGGAGATGGGGAGGTGCATCCCCCCTCACATTTCCAGCCTCAGCTCTGCTGGGCATCACGCAGCTCCTCTGGCCAATGCTCAAGGAGAAGCCAGATCCTTATCTCTAACATGTTCCAGTTAGTAGGCGGCCCTGAGAGCAACCCCAGGTGTTCACATACTCTCTAATCCCATTAGGGCGCTTTTAAAGCAAGTTTTTTTTCTGGTGTCACATAAGTTACACTTAATGGGTTTGCAGTTATTAGGCAGTTAGAAAAGTTATTTGCGCTTTGCGATTTGCTGCCAGAAGCGTAGCAAGAGACAAGCACTGAAGTCCTTGTGAATCCCACAGCTGCTGTGACTTTTCCATGTGAGGAAGGAACAGTTGCTTGAGGCATTTTAGAGATATGCAAGAACACAGGAACAGTTTATTAATACTGGAAGTGAGTTTGCAATTACTGCGAGCAGATGGTCAGCTTGCACAGCGAATGAACCTTAAACCATCTAGACTTACAGGACTACTGCAAACATTGAAACCATACCAAATTCTCTAAAAGAAATCCTACGTGCTCACAGTCAGAAGTCAGCTCAGATTTGGATCCTATATACCGTGGCTTAAATCCAGATAAAGCTGTCAATATTAAACTGAATCGGTGGATTTACCCCAGAGTAAATGCCCCTTCTTTTTACTTGCATACATAACTCTCAGAGCAGTCAAAGATAAGCTAAAATAAGAAGGACCTTAATAAAGTAACTATATTGGCATCATTAATAAAGCTAGGAATCAAGCTAATCCTCCCTCGTACCAATGCGACTCTGCTGTATCAGAGATGTGGTAGCAGCATTAACAAGACTGGAAATATACAGCTGAAGTTACATGACTAAGTTTTTCATTAATCTATAGTCCATTAACAAAAAATAGCTGTACACACATTGCTTTAACAAATATATCTGTGACGCACTCCAGAGCTGTTGAATTCTTTCCATACACAAGCTGCTTGTAAAGAGTCTGTGAAAGAGCTCAAGAGAGATGTATATCTTGAAAGTACCTCTCAGTGCAGCCCATGGACAAATTAGAATTATTATTGCTATAGGCATGTAATAGTATGTATGCGCAAAGGGAAGGGCTTCCTTAGCACCACGCGCCTTTCAGCCTACGTTTCAGCCTGCCAGCTCTTCAGTTGCCTAAGCAAATGTAATTATTGAGGGGAAGAAAGGAGTCTATAAGCAAAGAGCTCTGTTGCATGGCTCTTTCTGCGTGTGTCCAGGGAGTGAACTCCAATGGGTCAGCCAGCCCCTGAGAGGCCCATGCAGTCATCCTCCAAAATCCTCTTGCCTGGGATGTAAAGTTTCAACATCCCAGCTGAGTGCCTCCGAACTGCAAAGGCTGAAGGATCATTAAGGTTAATTTGACCTGCAGTTTACAGGTCTTTGCAACTGGGTAAACAAGTGCCTGAATGTTGTGTGGCAGCCAAAGGCGGCGGGCAGGGAGGGTCGGCACATGCCAGATTTGCCATGAGTAAGTAGGTAATCGCACACCGGACTGCAGCAGGGTCCAGCCGAAAGGTAGCAACAGCACAAATG
Source organism: Pluvialis apricaria (assembly GCA_017639485.1). NCBI lineage: Eukaryota > Metazoa > Chordata > Aves > Charadriiformes > Charadriidae > Pluvialis > Pluvialis apricaria. Next base: position 26,125,359 of record CM030007.1, read on the forward strand.
ACAGAGGCGAGACATATCTGACTGAAAGAAAGATGGCAATTGTGTTTTCAGCAGAGGAAGGGATGTTGGTTCAGTGGCACTCATGATCAATGCAACTTGGTGACCAAGGAACAAAGATAACTTAAGACAGGTCCCTCCAGTCCAGATCAACTGCAAACAAAGCACCTAAAGATTTTGCCTTATTTTCCCCCACATAGCTGAGGGTGCATAAACTTTTTTTCCTTGCAAGCAGGATAGAATCTTCAGGGATATATTTATGGCAGAAAAGCTCAGGTTTACATTGCACAATCAACTTTATTCCCCTCTTAAGCCAGAAATCTGCACAGCAGGCCAGTTTGTTTCCAGATCTCTATATAATTCAGTAATTTCACGGTCTGGCTTCATGGCACAATGTACAAAAATATGTTGATGCATGTGACAAGTTTATACCGCCGAAAGGCTATTCCTATACCTGGAGCGATGGAAAGTGTGAGGTGTTGTAGTGGTTTTCAGAATCCTTTCTTTTACGCTTCCTGTTCTAACTCTCAAGCTGGAAATCACAGGACACTTGAAGAGTCCTGCAGTGCCAGCTATGATGTTGTTAAGACATTGGTATGTTGATTCAATACCTCCAAACTGCTTTGAAGTTTTCCAAACCCTTAAGAAAACACAGTTTAGACAAGAAGTTATTTTGACAGAATGTGATTTACATATGCATCTACTTAGTATGTTGAATTTAGTAGTAAAAACCCCGTTGTCTATAAAAGAGTATTTCTAGCAAAATCGTAATAACCCTGGTTATTCCTGGAAACATTTTGCATTTCCCTAAAATTTATGTGATCCCACAACCATTTTAGTAGCCTGTGCTATTGTATATGCCATGGCAATTCCACTTAGCATTGCGCAAAGACCTCCCAACTTTCTAAAAACCTTTGGGTCCAATTCTGCAGCTGGTTTTGGCCATTAAAATTAAACTGAAATCCTTTTTCTTCAGCCAATATTCATCCCAATGTAGATTGATTAAGTATATGGTAGCATTTGAAAACTGTTGTGATCACACAATACTCATACCTTTCTCCATTAGCAAAGAAAGATCTGGAGCAGACGCTGGCTTACATACTCAAGGATTTCAGATTTCCAGACACATTTCTAATTTTGTATAAAACATTTTTTTTTGTCCTTTCTAAATCTGACATTGCTCTTCATTAAGGACTGGGATTTGGAAAAAAAAAAAAAAAGGCAGAAAATCCCATGGGATTGAAAACAACAGATGTTGTCTGTTTTAAGCTTCCTTTATTCCAAATCGCTGAATTTAGTGCTTTTAAGATTTTCCTGCCTCTCGTTTCAGAGGCCTGTGATTTGCTCTTTAAATGGATTTTCAAGAGACTGACTCTGACTGGAACGTATGTGAAAACAGATTTTCAACTTAAGATGTACCATTTTTCAGGGAAGTTACTAGAAACATACTAAAAATATGACAGAACCAGTATCAGGGCCATATCATTGCATATGCATACTGTGAGCAATAAACCCGACATATTACTGTCCCAGCAGATGGGAGGCGCATGCTACTCACTTCCCACCTGAATGCCTTCATGTTTCCTGCTCCCCCATTTCAACACTGCTGAACTGTCAAACTCAAAATGCAGCATCCTGCCCCATGACTACCACAAAGGGATCTTCAAGCTTTCCTTAGAAACAATTCCCCCCCTGCCCTGATAATCTGTAACTTTCCTGCACCTTCTCACCTGCCCTCCACCACTGCAGGTACGGCCAAAGAGCCCCTGCCCTTAGGAGGTAAAACTCATTCCTTCTTCATCCTTTGAAAAGATGCTGTGATCATGATTTCAGTGATTCCTGAAAGGACTGAGTGGAGAAATAGCTGTGTAATGCTGTGGAAAAAAATAACTGAGTAATTTGATCCTTAGGAATATGTCACGGAAATAATAATTAGAGATGGATGTTGGGGACAGCTTTGACATCCTTTTTGAAAAACCTGAGAGGTTTCATAAAACAGCCACAGGAATTATTTAAGTATTGGAAAAAGTAATGACATAGTGAGTAGCAGTAATTCCATCTATCTAAAAAAGAAGCTTGAGAAACAGTTTTATCAGAGTACAGTGGTACCTGACAGTGAAGATCTCTTCATTCCAGGAAGAGAGCACAAAAGAATGTCTGGAATGTGAGGACAGACAAATTCAAATTAAAAGTTAAGCGTATGGTTTTCATACAAGAGAAGTTAACTCTAGATCAAACTACCAAGGAATGTGGTAGATTCTGCTTCTTTTTAAAAAAAAAAAAAAATTGTCTCCAAGGCAAGACAGGATGAGTTTCAGGGAAGGATGTTGAAGCTAAACAACCACATTCTGTTCTCAACACAAGCCATGAGATAGACAGGAGGCCAGGCCAAATGAACTAATGGGTTTAAGCTTTACGAGGTCAAATCTTTCTATTAAGTGTCAGAAACTCTGTGTTTACAGTGAGTATATCTGTGGTCATTAATAAAAATAATTGGAACTGACTACCCCTTTGATTTAATCAGATTTGCATTGGTGCAAGTTCATTGGATTGCAAATGGAAGAAATATTAAACCTCGTCTCTTCACAGATGGCAAGATTTTAGCAATGCCTTCTTAAAGCCTCAATTCATATTTTATGCCTTGACTTCCTCGTTTTCTTTTTTTTACAACACCAATTGCACTGCAGAAGCAGTAGAATCATAGAATCATAGAATCATAGAATGGTTTAGGTTGGAAGGGACCTTGAAGATCATCGAGTTCCAATCCCCCTGCCACAGGCAGGGATACCAGAAGTTAAGGCCTAATACATTTTTGTTGGTTGCCAAGCTTGAACGGATGCAAACATCAGTCCTTGGGGAATTAGTATGCCATTCATGCTAGAAATAAAAGTCTATTTTCAGATTAGAAAAGAGAAAAAAAATACAGATTTTCTGGTCTTCAGTAAGGCCATCTCTGCTTCGTATTCTGTCAAGCTTTTCATAGAATCATAGAATCATAGAACCACAGAAGAGTTTGGGTTGGAAGGGACCTTTAAAGGTCATTTATTCCAACTCCCCTGGAGTGAGCAGGGACATCTTCAACTAGATCAGGTTGCTCACAGCCCCGTCCAACCTGACCTGGAATGTTTCCAACGATGGGGCATCTACCACCTTTCTGGGCAACCTGGGCCAGTGTTTCATCACCCTCATTGTAAAAAATTTCTTCCTTCTATCTAGTCTGGATCTATCCTCTTTTGGTTTAAAACCATTACCCCTTGTCCTACCACAACAAGCCCTTTTGTTCCTCCTGAGACTCATTAACACTGACACTGTCTCTCAACTTCTGTTTTCTCTGGGGTTGTTGAGCAGCTGGGAAGGTATGTGCCTATGCTATTTGCCACATGTGGGAGATGTAGAAGTTCAGTTTGATTCTGAGCAGGATCAAAAGTGATTTTTCTAAATTTTCTTCCAAACTGAAATTCAAACATACTCACCTTTCAGAAATACCAGGAAAAAAGTGTTTGGCTCGGGCCTTTGCCAATGCGTCTTGATTTCCCATCTAAAGGACAAGGATGCAATGACACATTCTTTGATACGAAATCAAGAGCCAAGTCATTGACAACAGCAACACCAGGAGCAGGCTGCACCCATCATGAACTCCAGGCCTGACAGTTTTGAGGTGTTTTGAGGTCATCTGTCTTAAGTCCATGGACTTAGAAGACCCACGTATAAACATAAGTGCCCTGTGCTGCACGTATGAAAGCCTTTCCCATGATTTCCAGGCTCCTGCCTAGGGCACAGGGGATCTGTACCAGCACAGGGGACCCTGGAACCTCTGGCTCCCCCCCCCCAGCCCACCAGCTGAGCTATTGAAGGACACCTGCATTCACCAGACGTTTGTCAAATCCGGCATGTTTTTACTAAATGTTTCAAACCCATCACATCACCATAAAAGGCCACAGAAAGTTTAAGCTTGAGTGTGCCTAGTAATACTTTGGGGTGTGTGTTTGGACTGAGCTGCTGGAGCAGCTGAGATGGCTGAGGTGTTGAGTAGCAAAGCAGAGGGGAAAAAGATTTCAAACCTGTGTTGAGTGTGTGTACCCAGATTACTTAGGAAGGAGAAGCATGCATCCAGGGATATTGTGGAATAGTACTGGCAACGGAACAGCAGCAGCTGAGGGGCAGGAGAGAGAGGTGCACAAAATTACCTGGGATATCTGCTGATAAGGGACTTCAGCCAACCTGCACATTCCTGATTTTCACTAATGACTAAGGAAATCCTCAAATCCAGTTCAGCCAATGGCTTCTACCTTGTTACTCAAAAATGTTTATTAGAAAAGGGGTACCAGGTAAACTGAAATGTGGAAAATTGTACAAAATCAAAAATATTGAAGTTCAGCACTTGCTAACACATTCACTCCTGATGGCTTTTCAGAAAGGATATGTAAATTTTGACGCACTTCTTCTTTTCAGCCTTTTGTTCTCAAATATAAAATTCATCATTATAGCTCTGCAAATTTATTGACTGCTCTGACCTGTAACTTGCAGACCTGCTGCAGCTCTGAAATTCACACCAGCTCCCAAGAAAACTTTGTGGAATCTAATTTTGCCTGACAATCCATGTGGACGAAGCACATCCTGTAAATTTCTGTAATTTAGCCTCATGAAAAGTATGAAAAGATTTCATAAACAGTAAGGGGAAAGTGTAGTTGCAAAGGAACAGAATAAAAACCACGTCCATCAGCTTTAACATGCTAATCTGGAGAAGTCAGCTACTGTGAGAAGAGACATAAAGATAACATGTTTTCAAGAAGCAGCAGCAAGTTGTATCCTTCCAGTGTGTTCCTGGGAAAACCCTGATGAGTGCATAGAGAGCAACTGTGAAACACTGAACATGCTGCTAATGCGTGAAGCCCTATGTTCTGGGGAGAGAAGAGCATTCAGCAATAATTGAATCATCCAGGCTGTGCTCAGTGGATACCCTAAGGTGATTATGTTCAGAATAGAAGCTTTCAGAATGTCATTTAGTAAATGAAAACAGAGTTGGATACCAGTAATAAACCAGTGCCCTCAAGCTACTCATTTTTTATAGCAACTTAATTGAAACATACAAATCACTGAATGCCAGATGCCTAGGAAAGGGGGCAGCACTGAGACCAGAAACATAGACACTGAAACCAAGCAACAAAGTACGATTTTCCTTCCAGTGAAGAACAGTTTACGGACACAATTTTCTTTCTCTGGTGATAAATAGCAGCCTGTCATATTCTGAGTGCTGAACTGTATTCCCAGGATGTGTATAGAGCTGGGTACCAGGTTGTTTGCAACCTTCCGATTGCTGATGAACTCAGTGAAGTGAAACCATGAGCAAAATTTAGTTTTGTCCTTCTTATTGTAAAAAGAGAGCTGTTTTAAATTGCATTAGCTCCTAATCACCTGATTTCTATTAGCTGATTTGCAAGAAGCAGGACTCTATCCTCTTTAAAAAGCAAGCACACCTTCATCTCCTACTATTATCATTTAAATGACATATAACACATTTTGGATTCCTGCCTTTTAATATACATTTAGTACTCTTTATCATAAAACTCAAACAAAACTTCAGCAAGATTTATTCAAAGTTTTTCAAATTAGTAGTACTTCCTCCAGAAAGATATCCCTAACGTAGCTGTTCTATTAAACTGCGTACCACAAGAACTAAATTGGCTTTGGAAATTCAGTATTGCAATTTTCCAAAGCTGCAGCTTAAGAAGAAAAAGCAATTCTTTGGATGTAATAAATTGTCAGTGAGAGTAAAATATGAAGGAAGCCTCTCTCTTCTCGAGAGCAGAGGACTCTCCCTTCCTTTCTCATAACATACTGCAAGACAGAAAACTGAGCCTTAACACATTAACAGTTCAGCAGAGTGATTGAGAAAGATTTGGACCCGAGTCTGAACATGAGTTTGGGCATTGACACTACGTGCTTAAATCTGAATTGAATCATCCTGGGAGCGGTAAAGGCACTGGAGAACAACATCCTCATCCTCCAAAGGCAAAAAACCACCCCCAGCCTGCCTGTGCAGCCCTTCCTACCAGGCATTGCTTCACTCACTAGTTTTGGCTGCAAGATTCATACAAAGCTGGAGTCTCCAGCCACTGTCCCACACTCTTGTCCTGCTTATTCTCAGCCTTTTTTCCATTGCTGAAGACTGAGCATATCACGTGATGGCAGCTACTGGATGATTTTGCAGCCATACAAGAGAACTTCATCATTTTGTGCAAAAGATTAGTTAGTATTAGTTACTTTGAAGATAATTGCTCAACAACAAATTCAGTTCTTAGCCCTTATTTGCATTTCCTAGAAGTTCTGTCAAACTAGTGCCTTTGGGGCTGACGCTTTCTGTGCTTAATCTCAGCCTAGAGGTGATTTTCATGCATGTAAATGTAAATTCAAACAGTTTACCTGTTCTCAAATCAGACACACATGTGAGATGATTTTCCCTGGGAGCCGCATCCAAAAAGCTCCGTAATTGCTTAAGATTAGAAAAATATTTCACAGATCTCATTGAGCTCTCAGGAATACACCAAGTCAGAAGAAAATCTGGTTTCAGAGACATGAAGAAATGAAAGGAGAAATATAATTAATGCAGAACGGCATTGAGATGCCTGATTTTCTCACTGGGGTCAATACGGGAAACTCCAGGGACACAGAGTACCCGGAGCAAGTAACTACTGTAAAGTATGAGACACTCAGTTTGGTCCCCATCCTTTCCATCGGAGCTGCGACCACCTCTGCTCTGCTAAGGACCCCCTGAGTACTTGCATCAGCCCCAGCATCTGGATGGCCTGAGCAGCATCTGGATATTGGGGACATCAAGCCCTGCAAAGGGAGCATCAGCACCAACCGATGTGGGCACCCGCCTGCTCAGTCACTGCATCAGGACAGACAATATTAATTACCCAAGTTTTCAACAATTCAGATCTCATCTTGACATGCATGAAAAGAGTTAAGAGTTACAGTCTTTACTTTCCCTAAAAGGTGGGAGCTGGGGTTAAAAACCTGGTTTTATTCGTTGCACATGAAACCCCTGACTGTGTGGCACGCTATAATTTGTTCACGCTCAGGAGAGAGCGCCTTAACTTAATTATGGCAACTGGTGTAGGGAAATTAATGATCACTGAGCACTGTAAAATAGAAATCAATACTTTTGTGTCTTTCCCAAATGGTCTATTGCTAGACAGATATTCATGGTTATATTTCTCTCATCCTGTGAATATTAATAAGGTAGCAAAGACTGGCTATATATATCAAAGCCTTGGAAACAAGGCTATTGCTAATGCAGGTCCCCAGCACTAACATGTTACAGCTACCAACCAGCTGATTTGTGGGATGCTAAGTAATAGCTCTGGTATAATACAATCCTTCATTTTCTATTCTGATACTTGTTTACTTCTGTCACCATTTATTAAAATACTGTCCTGCTATAATTAAAAAAGACAGGACAACAATAACCTTTAGTACCTCCTTGCCACGATAAGCAAGATGCTTAAACAAGAGCTCAGACACTTGACAGACGAGTACAAATGGGGCTAAATTCACTCTGATGAATGTGTGTGATGGCTCCTTCCATGAGTGAGGCACAACAGAGAGGCAGGTCATTAGGAATTACCCCGCAATGGGATGACTGGCATGTGCAGCTTCTGCAATCCTATTAAGCTGTTGCCACCAAATGAAAGAACCTGCTCACTGCAGGCACAGGGAAGAGATGTTTTATGTACCTGACGTGGTTGGCTATGTGTGCCTGAGACACCACGCTTGGGTAAATATACCCAGTACCTCCCACAGCTGAACTCTGGTCCTGATTCAGCCTCGGCGGTGACACAGATCTTAAATGAATTTCTAGGCATAAAACTATTACAAAACGGACTTAATGCTGAAAGCCTGTATCGCTGTATCTGTTCCACTACGTTGTATTATTTCTTAATAAATCAGAAAGCGTAGAGGTAACAAATGGGTAAGCAGCCCAAAGGGTTTAAAGTGTACACTGTGGTGCCACCTAACGCATGGGTCCCTCTGGTCTGGACACGGGACCCCGGTGGGAAAGAAGTCCCAGCTTGCTTCAGCCTCTGACCAGGGACATCAGATGCTCCACGTACAGGGTATTTGCTATGGCAGTCATGTCCTATATGAAAGCGTAACTTCTCCTGAATTTTTGCAGCAAGAGGCTTGTTTTTAGATGCCCAAGAGCACCCACAGTGACCTGTGCGTGCGGGATTATCAGTCCAGGACTGGGCACTCCCAGTCAGCCCTGGGTGTGGGTTTTCAATAAGGCCATGAAGACGACCCTGTGGCATTACAGTAACATAATGAAGCAACTATACAATTATGACTAAGGTCCATTGGTATTTATGACCCAAGAATATTTTTGTCCCTATTGTAGGGCAAAGTGGAGGCAAATGCTATATGATGGTCTCATTTTACCATTTAATGCAATTATATACTGCTTCTTAACATGAGAAACTTAAATTTCCCAGCAGACAATATTTTAAATTTTTTAATTACTGAGAGGGGAAGAAATGCTGTATATGTACACATCATAAGCCATATGTACGTATCATGTGCCTCTGGCCTTGCTGTGTTTTCAATTGCCGATAGTCATATCTTTCTTAGCGTGTGCTCCTCCCGTCTGTTGTAACCAACTGTTGTCCCTAAGCCTACACTCAGCTTCGATCCTACAATGACTCACGCGGTTGCTCAACATAACCTCCTTTGTTTGGGTGGAACTACAGACTGTGCATAAAGATAAGGGTTAGAGCCACCGCTGTCAGCTTTTTGAGGCAGTAGATTTATTTTGTCAAATGTCTGTTGAAAGCCTGGAGCAACGGGGCTGCAGCTGTGGCTGCAATGCAAGTAGCACTATACCCTGAGCTGACTTGGGCTGATTTAAGAGCCGTACTCCACTGTGAGCAGATCTGAACTCCCCAAGTAATGCCAGAGCTTCTGGGCAGATATGACACCATGAAATGTAAATAATGGCACTGCAAAAGAGGTCCGTGAACTGGCAAGTCAGACGTCCATGTCCATTAGGTGCAGGTTTCTAAGCAGATGCCACTGCCACAGCTGGATGGTTCCTTTAACTGAGTAGGCTCTTCTTGAACAAACACTGTTGATGTTTCAGCATGTGCTTTGGGCTTTCTCTCATGCTGCATTTCAAAACTAGGAGAAGGTTCCCATTTACAAGCTGAAATTCTCTTCTACCTATTATTATAAGCCTATTTTTAACTTAAAACTTGCAGAAAATTATATGAAAGAGATCTAGTCCACAAAAACTTCTTCTAAGACTTTGTTTGTGCAGTTTATATTTAGACCGATTTCCTAAGGAAATGCCACTCACACGACCATGCTTTGCATGTTGGTCTGTCTGTCTGTGTCAGGCTCCTCATTGCCTCCCCCAATAACTTTTGAACAAATTGGCTGATTTGAAAGAAAGACAGATGGCTCAAAGGTATTAAACTCTTACAAGTTTTGTGAAAATAAGCAGCAGGGTAATGGAAAGAGAGCCTCTTAGTGGCTCACTAAAGAAAAGGCTTCAGCACAAATTTGATCCTTATTAACAGAAAGAAAATCTGCACAAAGCTCAACCCTGCCGTGCAATCTCACCACAAAGAAGCCTTCGCTGGGTCTGTGTTCATGAACTAGTTCTTGTTATCTATTGCTAAGCAAACATCATCATGTTTACTGTAGAAATAGCAAGTTAAATTTTTAATAAGGACACTGCCGAGGCAGTTAATATGCAATGCAATGATATTCATTAATAAGATACCCTAAGCCACGAGCCTTGCCATGCATACACGCTGCCTAACTTTGACATTGCATCTGAGAAAAGTATTACCGCAGCATTTAGGGCTCAGATTAAGATATTTGACATTGGCAAGTACATCTAACCCCACTCGGGAGGTTTGGCATTAAACAAATAGCAGTCGGCAGTCGTTGAACAAGCCCTTGAACACTCCCCCCACAACACACACAGTGTCCTACAAAGAGCCTAGGTGGAGAAAGTCTGCACTTGAATCTGACAAGAAGCTTTGATCAGACAAATTAGGCCAGGCTTTTATGCGGAGTTCCTGGCTCTACAAATGGTGCATTTGATGGCAGTGTCCCTGCTGGAGACTTCACTTCCATTATCACTCACCGCTTGATGCTCAGTTTACAAAGGACACTGCACTTCCCAATTTTCTTGCCTATTCCGCACCACTTAATTGCTACAAGAACACTTGAAATGTTGGTATTTTAATGCTTGCTTATTTTTTAATCAAATGTTAGACCCAGAACTACACCAGTCTCTGAAAGCTTAGTTACGAAAGAAGAGGCACAAACCTGTGTCTAGAGCTTTTAGTCATTTCGGTCTCATATAGGGACACATAAGCAGTGTCAAAATAAACAACTGCAACATCACACAGCACTTCAGTCCCTGCTATAGTGCTACCGAGCAGCTACAGTGATGAAAATTGCATTTTCTGGGTGCATTCGAAGACACTGGCACCTAATGGGCTTTGTAAGCACCACCATGTAGCCTTCAGCCAGCCAAATGTACACTCTACCAACCAAACCAGCGATGCAATTTTCTTCCTCTGGTTGCTGTCATCCCAGGATGCAGTTTCAATCCACAACAGCAGCAGACAAGTGCAAGCACTGACACTGAAAAGGTAATTATTCTCTTCAGAGCAAAAGGAAATTCCTTCTCCTCAAGCAGGTGAATGCCAGACCTCCTGGTCATCTCAGCACCGTGCACATTGTCAGCAGATCCTCTTCTGCCTGCATTTGGGGCCACCTTGTATCTGCAATCCTTTCTATTGACGTGCTCCTCAAGGCAAAGAAACAATGCCACCACCAGCCCAACTCAGCTAAACTAACTCTTCTTGAGGCAAATACTGTCTCACGTACTAGCCACGTTCATCACCCCTGGGCCTTCTCTCAAATCCCCAGAGATGCTGCTTATTGACTTCTAGCACCAAGGCAGCCACTCGTTAAAGCCACTATTTAGACCTGTCACAGTTTAGTGATGGCACCTAACTTCTGGGCTGGGCTGATGTTAAAAACCTGCATCTGCACAGTTGCCTCTAGCTAACCTCAAAAGCCTTATGCAAAACGACTTGATGCATTCCTGGTTGTCTTAATCTCCATGACCGCGTAATCCCCTCACTGGCATACTCCCTCCGTGCCAGACATTCCTGTCTGCATGCAGCTGTGCCACAGGGATTGCAACAGGCAGCAGCTGCCGCCCCGGCAGTCCCACCAGTATTCAGTGCTCGTGATCTCACCATTCCTGTCTCGGGTCACAAGCCATTTTGTAATACCCCACAAATATCGCCCACACTGCACCTACACCATGCTGCAAGGATGGCACAACCCACTGCAGAACAGTTCATCTTCATGCACCGGCTCCACACCTGACCATAGCTGCAATGGTCAGAAAGGAGGACCATGCATAGCCAAAGGCCTTTCGACTACCCTGTTACCCAAAAGCTCAACGGGGGCAGCCACAGTGCCCCACATTAAACTGCCACACAATTTATCAAGAGGTCAAGCTGAGAAGGTGCTAAGAGCCCCCTGGGATACACCTCCTGGAGTGCTGTCCTTGGGTGTCCACAGGGCAGAGCAGGATCTCCTGCACAGATTTGAGCTGGGACATTCACAGGTGGAACTGGCAATAAACCTTGTGGGAGAGATGAAGTAACATATGACTGATGGATGCCTTGTTGCTGGAGCGCTTCCAAAATTCTCATGTGCAAAAAGTCAACAGTAGAGAGTGTCTTCCATAGATGTGTTTCATCTTCTCTGTGATGCGTGGAAGAGTTATTCAGGGCATATTGAGCATATATACTGTGTTTGTATAGCTGAATCATGGCTTATTGCAAGTGTCTTAGAACACGTATGGGGTAGACTAGGATCCTTAATTCAGTCTACCTACCATATCTAATGTTATGGGAAGAAGCACTCAAAAGTAAGAGAGGACAGTGGGTGGCTCACCAGCAGCCATACTCCTATGGGTATGATCGCTTCTTGTCCTGCTTCAGGGCAAGGGCACATGAACAAGCTGCGGACAAGAAACCACACTAAAGCAAAAAGAACTGAGAATGCCTTGGATGAAGTAAACCACCCCAACCCTAGGAAATGAGGAAATTTTCCTGCTGCCTGCCTGGTAGTGTCCCTGCAAGGTCACACTGTTGCTGAGAACAGCTCATGGCCACCCAAAGGGACTTCCAGAGGCTCACCTTGAATTCCCCTCTGTCAGGGAAGCTCTATCAGTGCTGCCTTGCACCCAGTCCTGCTTTCCCAGCTGCTGGCGAATTTGTACTACAGCCTCCCCAAATTACACCAACTTGGAACATGTTATTTTTGCTCATGAGTATGCTTGCAAACAGGTGTTCATTTCTCTGATTTGTAAATGTGCAGCAACGTAGGCTCCCAAATATAAAACTGCACATTTTTAGCTACAGTAGATATATAATGAAAACATTCCAAATCTGTGATCAGCTTACGGGCATATTTCCATTTCATTTTGTTTACAGAGTAGGGAGGCAGGAGGAGAAGAAAAAAGGGTGAAAGGGGCAACTATACACGCAAACTCTGTGGAACCAAACTAAAATATGCATAAACACTAAAATAAAATGTACATAAACACTAAAATAAAATGTACATAAACTAAAAATAAATATGAAGATTATGTTTAGACAGCTTCTTTTTATTGATCAGTGATCTTATGCACACTAGAGTTCTGTCAAACACGTAAAAGCACATTGTTAGCATACTTTGTAAGGAGATTTGGAAGAGGTAGCATGTGTGTAGTGCGATAAGGAAGGGGAAAATACCAAAATGAAAATGGCAGTTACAGAAAGTTATCTCTGTAAGCAGATGCAAAATATAGGGCCAAAATCTGTGTTGTTATTTCTTGTGGTAGGGAGTGATAAGGCAAGAAAGTAAAGCAAATAGAGGAGAAAAATCGGACTAGTAGAAAGATAAGCAATTAAATCAAGAGCTTAGACCTGTTTTGAATCTCTGCATTTCCCAAGGATGCTCAAGAGCACTATGATATTACTGGCACATTGCAACCTCCTACCTGCTGATTCACATGAGCTCCCAATATTTTTCTTTATGAATAATGCCAGGAGAATCTGGCTTTCCTCTGCCTAAGCACTGTGTGCTTTGCTTGCGCTGATCTCTCTTGAAATGTCAACTTTACATTTCCAATATCCATGAAGAAATTCTTAATAAAAAGATACGATCTGCATTGCAGAACGAGACCTTTAAATCCTTTAGCCCTGCCAGTTTCTAGGGAACTCTTGTTAAGAATGAGAGACCCTGTTTAATAACACCACTTTCCAATACTAATCAAGAGAGTTGCAAACATCAGTGCACCACAGATAATAAAGGCAGTACAATCCCGGCAAGCAAAACAAGGATTTTATTCTGGATTCTTGTACATATATTTGGAAGAAAAATTTTAAATTTGTTCTGTGCATAACCTTGCTATGTTTTAATTAGATTTCCAACTAAGATACTTTGAAATGTCTATTTAAAGTAATTCTACTGAGTTATGAAATAAGGACACATTAGAAATGTGCAAACAAATCCAATACACCAAGTTGCTTTTTTGCCTCTGCCTACATGCTTGTGTAGCTACAGTCTTTGCTTTTAATTCAGTAAACGCTGCTGCTGATTGACATGAAAAGGAGCAGTCCCATCCCTCGCTACATATTCTTACCACTGCCCTTGGAATAAAACCATACAAGCACAATCATTTATTTTCATTTGGGCAAACAACCCGATCCAAGTCATCCTGCAGTTGCACTTTTACCAGACTCAATCCAAGGGAGGGAAGAAGTGGCCAGGGACAAAACCACCCCTTTTGGCAAGAACGTGCACTTCAGCTGGATTGCGTGTCCGGTGACACAACCCAGCGCGGGGGGCTGAGCAGTGAGCTGCTTCCTTCTCCACACCAGGTCACACCAGCGCTGCAGGAACCAGCCCCAGCCCTTGCCCTGCTCACTCTGAGACTCAAACCCATTACTAAATTGCTGTCAGTACAAGAAGCTTTGTTCAGGTGTTTAATGGAGATAATTTTGGCTATAGTTTCAGTTCAGTTATAAGACAGTGGTTTTATGTGCTGTTGTTTTTAAAAAAGGTCAGGGATTGCCCCCAGGGTGCTCCATGCCAGCTACCTGCCCCGACCGGTGCCATTGTACTGACGTGCAGAGATGTTATGCACCTGATGGCTGCCACATTTGTCACCTTGCTACCGCCATACCAGTATTTCCCCCAGTTCCTTTGGAGAGAGCTGTAGGTGAAATGCCCCATGAAATAAATGGCATTATTTTAGTGCTGGTATGCCTTTTGTATGTTCTTCTGTTCTAGAAAGGCAGCGTACTTGAACACAACATTGGGGGAATCTGCTCTGTTACCATTTATCCTCCATCAAAATCTCTGAGCTATGCTGTGTCCCTCTTCTGACCTTCAAATTGCAGTAGCAGTTATGGATCCCACGTTACAGAGCTGCCACCAGTGTTGTCAAAGGGTGCTGAACAACCCTCACTTCTGCTTACCTCAAGGGTTTCGAATGGTCTGGGCAGGAGGGTCAGGGAGGCTCAAAAAACACATCTTTAAAGTCACACTTCACTTCGAAAACACACAGCACCGCTTATAATAAATGGTACGCTTTAATTATTTCTGCTAGCCAGTGGGAACTGTTTCTGGTTTTGATGTGGTACAAAACATTCCATTTAAGAGAACTCTAGTAAGGTTTTCTAGGTTTTCTAGATGCACAACCACAGTGGACTCCTTATAACCTGAAGTCCTTCAGGTTTTATTAGGTCACAATCCTTTAAGCCAGTACTTCAGAGCTTTTTTTTTTTTTTTTATGAATGACTTTCTTGTTAAAGCCTTCAGCAGTGAAAACCAGTAAAACTGTTTATCTGGCTAAGCTAATTCCTCCAGACAACAACCCTGATAATAAAAAATCTGTGATAGCCTTTTAAATGTTTGCTAGAACGAATAAGTAATTTTTATACGCATTTGTTATCTGGGATTTTTATTTTTCCTCTGCTGATAGGAATTGGGGCAGAGGATATAAAAAAAGGTAGGTAACAGTAACTAGATACCTATTTTTAGCTCCAAACTCTTCTGTTTTCATAGAAATAAAAAACTGTGCAGATTCATTTTCTTATGTGTACATCCCTGCAGTAGACCTGCATGTACTTGCCCTCATTTACCTGAGTCATATTTGTAATCCTGGATAGGTAATGGCAGTTTAAATACTGCCGCTGGCAAGAGTAAGACTCAGAAGTCAGGCTGAAAAACAACTTCTGATTCAGCAGCCCTGGATATTTTTGGTGGACTCCTTTATCTCCTGCAGTAGTGACAGCACTGACCCACCTTGTGTGTCTGTTTACCCCTCCTTTGCCTTATATTTGGTCTCAGTTGTGGCTTCTTCAGCTGCGCTGCTGGCGTGGCCCCACCTCATGCTGTACACGGAAAGTAATGATACTGGGAAGGGTGGAACAGACCTGCTGCTCCCCTGTTATCTCACCCTGGATCTCTCCTTTGCCCCATATTTTCTTAAACTAATCTGCACCTCCTCAGGCTGGTATAAAACAATTTAATTCAAATGGCATCAACACATCGGACTTGACTGAATACATATCAACAGCTTACCAACAGAAATCACAACTAAACAATTACTGCAGAATTAATTTATTTTTCTCTGCTTTCTCATATTTTCCTATTTAAAGACTGCAGAGGAACTGGAGGTTAGATTCATTCAATGAATTATGGATACAATACGGAGTACCTTACAGAACTGGAAGGTTTACAGAGATTGACTTTGCAGCATAGTGCTTATGGCACAGATCAGTGAAGTGGGAGGTCCTGGTTCAATTATCTGTGCTGACGTATAGTTATTAATTTATATAAAACTGAAGACGACAAGAGTTACAAGTGAGAAAGGTTTACCGTTGCTTATGCGATAGGAATGTGGGCAAGATCTTGAGCTTGGGTCATTCATAGATATGGTATTAAGTACACCATAACCAATGGGCTGTTCGCTGCTGGCTGTTAGGGAAGGAGACAGAACAAGCACGCTTGTCTTTGACTTGGTCTCCCATAGCATCCTTTTAGCCAAAACAGGTAAGTGCGTGATGGATAATGTGGGTGACAACTGGCTGGACCACTAGTCCCACAGTTTGTGATCAGCAGTACAAAGTTCAACTGGTGTTTGGTTACAGGTGGCATCCTGTATTGATACTGGACTGATACTGTTTAATGTCTTTATTAACAACCTGGATGATAGAATAAAGTACACTCTCAGCAAGTTTGTGGATGATACCAAACTATGGAGAAGTGGTTGATATACTGGAGGGCTGCTCTTCAAAGTGACCTTGACAGGCTGAAGAAATTGGCTGACAGGAATTTCATACCTTCAACATAGGTAAATGTGAAGTCGTGCAGGTGTGATGGAATAACCCTCTGCAACAAGGCAGGCTGCAGCTAACTGGACGGGGACTGCCCTTGCAGAAAAGAACTCGAGGGTCCTGTTGGACAACAAGTTGAACATGAGTAAGCAGTGTGCCTTTTTGGCCAAAGGAGGCCACCCTCATACTGGGCTAATGTGTTAGGAAGGCTGTAGCCAGTAGATCAAGGTAAGTGATTGTTCCTCTGTAATCCACACTTATGAGACTACTCTGTTCAGTTTGCGGTTCCCCAGCACAAGAAAGTCATGGACATACCAGAACAAACCCTGCAGTGGGTCATCAAGATGGTCAAAGGGCTGAAGCACTTGACATAGGAGGGAAGACTAGCAGAGCTGGGTTTGTTCAACCTTAAGAAGAAAAGGCTAAGGCTAGGATAGCTTATCGCTGGCTTCATCTACTTAACAGGAAAGTGGAGCCAGACTCTTCTTAGAGGTACCCAGCTGTAGGATGAAAGGCAATGGAAACTAGTTGCAGCATTGTAAATCCAATTAGATATAAGGGAAAAGAAAATTCACCATGAGAGCGATCAAATACTGGAACAAGTTGCCCAGAGAAGTTGTGGAAGTTGTGGTATATCAGTCCTGGGAGCTACTCAGAACTAAACTTGACAAGGCCCAGAGCAACCTGATCTAGCTGTCCCTGCTCTGAGCAGGGGCTGGACTAGATGAACCCCCAATGCCTCTTCCAACCTGAATTATTCTGTGATTCTGTAAAGCCTTTGGTCTCCATGCCTGGGAGGTTCTTGTTCATTGAAGTTTTGGAGGTTTTAATAAGCTTCAGTGAAGCAGACTGTTATCCAACCAGCAGTCATGGTTTCTGAACGCCAGACTACAACCAGGTGTATTTCTCGCACATTGCGATGCTACTGTGATGCTTCTGCACAGACTATTTGCCTGTAAACTACAGCTATTTTGTTTCAGCACAGTGTTTTTATTTGCTGGGATCTGTTCAGGGACCTGAACTCTGGGTCTCTGAGACAGGAAAGAAAAATGTCCCTTACATAGCTGGTGTGAAGACAGTATGTAACCATATGCACACCTCCTATTTTTTTAGGAGTGAATGTCACCTGAGTCCTACTTAAAACTAGAATCTGAACTGTATTTCAGTAGATTGTAAGGTGATTAAAGAACAGATTGGATAAAAACTGAAGTCCAAAAGTCAATAATCCTTTTGGTAAAATACAACTATGTGGAATCTCATGCATATTTTTAATCCATATTGAATAACTCCTTAAAATGTCAAGAGTCCAGTCTGCTGAATGTAACACTTGCCTCCAGGTTAAGATTTGGACTGCCTGATATCTTTCGTACTTACTTTGTCAATGCAAAATTACAAGACATCATGGAGAATATAAGGTAACAGAAAATCAAGTTAATCAAAAATTTTCCAGTTTGGAGAAGATGCAGGCTCTAGATATATTGAAAAAGAATCTACCATACCTATGTATCTTTTTACAGAACACTGAAGCATAAATGTTGCATATATTTCTTGGTGTCTCAAATTCTGAGGAGCACATTAATATCATTGAAAACCCAAACTCTACTAAATAACACAATAAACAAAATTGCAGCATCTGATTTGACAACAGCCACTGCCATAAAGATCGCCACTTCTGCTAATATAAGGATGACATGTAAAAGATAAAGATTTTTCTTTAAATCAGCAAATTAATTTGTTTCTTTTTCATTGTGATAAAGTTGTAGTAATTGTTACTTAAAGGCTGAAAGTCAAATTTTACATTTATACAAATGCTAAAACTATGACAACAGGGAATTTGATTCTTTTTAATGAATTGTTAAAAAAGCACCACAGTTCAATATTTTAAATTCCTGTTGCATGCTATTTGCACCTCTTACATGAAACATTAATCGTGGTTTTATGTAATTTTATTACAGCTTAAACAAAGACACGAACCCAAATTCAGTACGAATTACATCAGTAGTTAAGTATCTAACAAGAAATGATCATCACTATAAATCTATTTTACATTTTACAATGATTGTTTAAGACAGCTGAGCCTCATATGAGCTGAAAGAGTATGTCAGCATACAGCAGCTGCTGATAATAACCAGCATGTGTTGGCAAGAGCTTTTTGTTTTCTGAAGATAATTAAAACTTGCTATAGTTTTCCAGCTGCTACATAGTCAATAAGGAATACTTTTACAAAATGGGTGGTGTATTTTTGATTAATTTAAAATGGATTGTGGCCATCTCTACTGAACATTCACTGAAGACATTATTCTATGATTTCAGTTTTTCATATGTTTCCTACAAAACAAACTATATGGCAATAGTAGAGACCAGAAAACTGTTAACTGTCAACTTCAGGTGCTCAGGAGGAAGAAAGCATTGTAATAACAGATTTTTTTTGCTGCACAAGGAAACATATACATGCAATTACTTGTATCCTTATCCTTAAAATTCTGTGTTATCTGTATTCAGCTTGTATGTTAAAAGCTACAGTCTCTCTTTATCGGGACCAGCATGTTTTGAGAAACTTTCTGCTCTCAGAATCCATCAGCAGGCACCATGGGGCTATAAAAAGCCCCGCCAGTGTGGGGAGTGAACGGCTCTGTATGCCAGTAGTTTTATATTGGTCCTTGTTAAAGCCTTAAGATGGGATATTTCCATGATTTTAGACTACAGTCTTCCTCTAGTTCTCACGTAACTTCATACACGGTGGCTGGTGAAGACTGTCTTCCTGCTTGTACAGCTGTAGGCCCTATGCCCAATGAGAGTCCAACAGAACAATGCAACTTCAAAGGTCTGAGCCATTTTTGATTAACACATAATTACTTAAGTCAAGTAGGCGAATGGTTTCTTAAATAACCTGCGTATGCTTAGTTATGAAAAATTAACTGGTTTGAATCAAAACCTCTGATGCCAGGGCACGACTAGTCCAAAATACCATTATTGTCAAGGAAGCAGGAAACGTTTCAAACTCAGGGCTATGGTAAAGTAACAGATGCTCTTTTCTCCATATCACACGTTTTGGAGGCTGCTATTTGTAGAGCCAGTCCAGACAAGGATTCCTTGAGCAACCCTGGCAAGTGGTCCTAATTGGAGGCTATCAGAGAGCTAATGAATGAAGCTTTCTGGAGATCAGCTCCCCCCCTGCCAGAAAAGTGCAGACAGGAGTACTGTCAGAACAAAGCAAAGCAGGATGGTGAAATGATAATTGCATGGGGCCAAACTATTGATTTCTATACTTTTTGAAATCTTAATTTCTATATAAATCAGTTACA
Source organism: Pluvialis apricaria (assembly GCA_017639485.1). NCBI lineage: Eukaryota > Metazoa > Chordata > Aves > Charadriiformes > Charadriidae > Pluvialis > Pluvialis apricaria. The sequence goes on from CM030007.1 coordinate 26,145,088, forward strand.
TGACTACAGAATTGTATTTGTTTCACACCTCTAAGAGCTAACGGGATATTCTGCAGAAACTCAAGGGTGGATTGCTGGGTCTGGTACTGAGCAGTGCTCCCTGCATTCTGGGCGGATGAGAAAATTCTGGGTCATTGCAACTTCCAGCAACAGTGAACTGTTTAAATCTTTGTACTTAATGTGCCTAGGGCCCTCAGAAATCTAATTTTTAGGCTTATAAAATTATATAAATATATATACAAATATCTATAAAATATCTATACAAAGATAGATAGACAGATATAAAACCAGGCAAACTCTGGCCGCTCAGCTTCTACACCATAGTCCAACCATCCAATATGATCTTACTTTGCTCTCATATGTATCTACCCGATGCCTCATGTCCATGCACCTGAGCTCCATCCCCCCGCAAGCTTGGCTGCCGGCGGTGACGGAGCCACAGCAGTACTTCATGGGTGGGCTGTGGGACATGCGCTGGGCTCTAGGCCACCCCCTGTGTCAGGAGTAGCCCCTGGACCAGTAACTGTGGGAGGTAGCAATGTACAACAGGACTAATGGGAACGTAAGTGACGCCTCCTTGCAGCTCTCATTGCTGTCGGCTTTCCCTGAGCACCTGAGGTGCAAAGTGGTTTGCACTCTCAGACTAGAAAGATAATCCAAATAACAGAAAAGGTACTAAATATCCCTCAGTGATCGTCCAGTTCTCTCACCCAGCTTAACAACTCAGCTGTAGACGTCAGAAGCCAGATTACAGCCCTGAAATATAGATCATCTGCTTTGTCAGTCTTAAAATAGACTTTTAGAACCTGATATTAGAGAAAATAAGTATTACTGAAAAAAAAAATTAATTTAGATTTTTTTTTTAGCAACTGCAATTGTTTCCTGTTAAACTTCAGAGGCCACAACTAATGAATTGATCTTAAGATAAGAGGCCCCTTGAAATAATAAGACTTTCAGCAAATAACACTGCCATTATGCGCCAGGGAGCTGAAACGCTTATTATGCAATTCAGCAAAAACTCAAAAGACACAAAGCGTTTGACATGACTGGCAGCAGCACCGTCTAAAAATAGCTGCACATGAAAGAGAAGTAAAATGTCACCGGAAATTTTTTCCTTCCTTCAGAAGCTGCTGGTGAATAGATCGTTCTTGGTCTGAACAGACAAAGTCTCATGCCCCATGTGCCAGTGCAAGGGCACCCCATCGCCTCCCGCCGGCGCCCGCCGCCCCTCGACGAGGACATCAGCGCCGGGAGCTGCTGGGGAGGGATGGCCTGAAGTAGTTCAGAGCTGAACTGCAGCCACAGCGCTCCCTTAGGTAGCACCACTCACGCCATGTCTGAACAGCCATCGGTGGGATGAAGACATCTCTGGCTTTCGGCGTGAAGCGCTGGATGAAGACATAATAATCCCAGCTGTGAATCAGCGCCGGTATTATTCGATCCAGGCTACATCACTCAGGCAGTGGTACGAAATGCAGCTTTTGCTGCAATGGCTCGGGTTTTGGCAGGGGTGTCTGGTTTTAATGCAGAATCAGCAGTCTGAATGATAAAGCGGTTTTGGACAAAGTATTCTGCATAATTTGGAAGGCACTTTTAAACCAGATATAGTCCGATGCTTGCTGAATTTAAAAGAAAAGAAACTCATTTTAACTCTGGATGAGACCTAGGCAGACCGCCATGCTTTTAACGAAGTGAAGCTGACGGAATGGCAGTTTTAAAAAGTCCTCAGAAATATATACAAATACAGCTGTAAAAAGAAAAAGGAAAAAAATTAAAAGCCAAGGACTTACTGCCTCACCGTCTGTGCCAAGCATTAACTTTTGGATTTTACATTATCCTCCCTCACATAAATGTTTGAAGGAAGAGAAAGCCATTATCTTTGAAGTTACAAAATGATTAGATATTCAGCTGCCGCCATCAGATGCAATTAAAGACACAAAACTTAGATTCATCACACAGAACATTTGAGTTTGCCAAATATATTATGAAAAAGCCACATTGTGCGGCTCTGAGAGTCTTGTCCTGTCCAGACTCCCACTCCCATACCAGTTGGAGACTAGGAAAAAATAATCGTTCTGCCTTTTCCTGAAGCCAAAAGGATGCAAAAGGACCGTGCCTTTCACACAAGTCCTACGCTTGTGCAATCCCAGTGTTGACAGAGACACTTCTTCCTTCTCAAATCTAAAGTCATCCTACATCTTTGGTCCCTATTCAAATCTCAGGTGCTTTGGAAGGATGCTTGATGATGCTGCAGTTATTGGGACGAGTAATATGATCTAATTATTTGGAGTAGTCTTTGCAGGTTCTGATTTTACACAAATTTGGGATATTGTTTTCAAAAGAAGAACAGGGTTATGGTTAGCTAATGTGAACTGTCTGCTGCACAGTATGAAATAATGAAAAAGACTTAAGTAGTTGGCTTTTTAACAGAATTTACTTCTGCATTTATGCAGGAATGGAAAGGCAGTTCGCAATAAGGTACATTTACTTTTGCAGGCTTTCTTCAGAAACTTCAAAGCATTAAAAATTGTATTACAGCATGAAATTTTTACCTTTCTTGGGGTAAATACTACAGAAACATTAATGTTTAGATTTTTAGACCTGTGGAGCAAGGTTTCTCCTCATTTTACATCTTCCGTGGCAGTGGAAAGAGTGATTACATTTACACTGCTCAATGAAAGACTGCCCGATTCCTGATTTTTTCATCAAGTGGCATTGCTCAGCTCATGTCCACACCACGTAGGACTAGTCCTCTCTCCCATAAACTTTCTCTGGGTTGAGCTAGCTGGAGAAGGCCAAAACAGAGCCAGGGAGTCATCTACTCAGCGGAGCAGGTGGTACTCCAACTCATCTCCCATCGCTCTTACTCAGCAGTACAGACATGCCCACTCCGACTTAGAGGGACATTTTACTGCTGTAAGCCTACTACCAACACAGGAATGTGATGTTTTAACACCTAACATCTTCAAGCAGGAGCTTGTGGATAACATGGATAACCCACATTGAAGTATTGGCCCAAAGGATGCGTGTAGTAAGGAAGGGGAAGACTTGTTAGAGATCTAGAGAAAAAACACAGGGTTGAGGATGAGCTGGGGGGTTTGCAGAGGAGGCAGCTCCCTCATAGAGAAGAGTAAAAGCTGTGCTATCATCCTCGCTTCTGGACACATTCAGCAGTAAAAGCTGCACTGCAGTCTATAAGAAAATGCCTTTCCTTAATGAGAGGGTGTCATATTTTCCTGCAAATGTGGCTTCAAGAAGGAAGCTAAGAAATCTCCCAGAAAGATGGCAGGTTTGGGGGGTGGGGGATGCTGGCAGGCATGTGTTTGTGACTAAAGAGGATAAGAGTTAGGATTAAATGTAGAGATTCCACTTTGAACTTAACTGCTTTTTTCCATACTCCTAAACCACTCGAGTGATGGAGAATTGGAAATAAACATGGCACAATCAATAAAGTAAACAAACCATGAAAGACATTAGTGACACATTAAGGGGGAAAAAAGTCAGATACCCTTTAGGTCATTAGGACTAAATGAGAGAGACGACAATAAATATTTAGACAGATTTTGCTTCCAAATCCTGAAAACTGCGCTCACACAAACAGACCTTCCTCCAACCACAATCCTATTAAAAGACAGCACAACTATTGCCAAAGGCCTGTAATGTCTAGCTCATTAAAACAATACCAGTTGACATTATTAGGATTTATTATTTTGCTCCTTTAGTACAAAGGAAGATTCATCTGAGTAAGTTGCAGGGCTGAGTCCTTCTTTGGCAAAGGACTTTGAGTGGAAAGCAAAACGTCTGGTATGTTCCAGCACGGCAGCTTCCACGCTTGGCAGATGGTATTTACTTAAGACGTACTGCACAGCCCATATTTTAAACTAAGTTATTTCTCCTAGTTCACCTAACTTACCAGAAGGATAGAAATTTTTGCTCATCTGTGGGTGTATGTTAGTCAAAACCCTATGTAGTCTGAAGCGTTATGGAGTGATTTTCTTCTCCCAGAAGAACTAACCTCCTCAGTCCTCCTCATTCTCATCTTCAGATGAGAGACGAAAAGCCACAACGTGTTTTCTGATTGAGTCACGCACATTCTTTTCAGCTAAGCCGTAATGCTCCCAAGTTCTCTGAATCATGCTGTCTGCTCCTAAATAGCTCCTAAATAGTCCAGCTCAAGGTGCTCAAGCCCTCCTCTCCCCCACAATATTGTGGTGTGCAATTAGTGTTGTGATGATTTGCTCTAGAAAGCTCAGCCAACCTGTTGAACTGAACCTGAGGGGAAACTCAACAGGTTTTTAAGCAAAAGCGCACACATGAGAATTTTACAAGGCATGAAGATGAGGGTTTACTGACTTGCCCACACTCAAATACCTGTAAAATAAGTACAAATAAGAAATTACACAACTAGCATATTGCAGATCAAGCCCACAGGCCATATAATTCAGCATTTTACCCTCAAAAGCGTCTACTGAAAGGTGTAACAAACTACAGACAACTGTTTAACAACCTAATAACCTAACTACAAGGGACCTGTTTTCTCATTCCCTTCCATTAGAGGCTTAGGCACCAATCTAAATATATGTGATGCACTATATGAAACAGCTCATATAATTGTTTAAGTACCACTAAAAGTCTGAGAATATTGTATGATACAAGTTAAGATAAAAACAATGACTGTGGCTAAGATGCTATCAATGACTTCATAGTGTTTGCATTTGAACCAAAATGGAGAAAAAGAAAGTCCATAAGGATCTATTGCCTACAGAGGAAAACAATTATCTGGCTGGAACCTGAAATTGCAGATTTTTTTAATTAACACTTACGGTGCTCAGGGCACAAATACTGCACTTTATTTTCAGGGGTTTATGTATAAATATAGACATAAGACTCTCACAGCAACAAAAGTCCTATGTGCAGATTCCTTTAATTAATCTATTTTTGTGAGTAATTTCTATTTTACTTCTGTTATGTAGCATTTTATATATCCCAGTGACTTATCACTACTTCTTCTAAATTTAAACAAAAAGAAATATAATTATTATCACACTAATGATTCATTTTTTGAGCATACATCCTGCATTTATTGGATTAAATGTCTTTTAACATTACTGGCTCTAATTATACAATACAGCTAATGTAAAAATTAAAAATTTCCTCAGTGATCAATACAGAAGATATACAGCACAACTACAGCTGTTCATTTCACCACAAACAATTTCAAAACAAAAATGTCTCAAGTTAAGATTTCACCTTGGCTGAAATCCTACTTTCAGTGAAATCGAGAGCAAAAGTCCCCTAACTTAAAAGAAGAGCCAAGATTTCTGACTTGGTGTCCAACCTGCATGTGTCAGCAGAAGTGTCACCGACACTCAGTGGCTGTGAGCTTATAAGGCCAAAAGGAACCATTATCATCGAGTCCGATCTGCAGTACCACACAGGCTATTTCTTGATACATACCACACAGGTATTTCTTGATAATTTCCTCTTTTGAACCTTTTTGCCAGGTATTGGCTCCAGTGAAGGCTTCTCCCATTCAAATGTCCCGTTGTCTATGAAGCACAACTTTGTTAAACTTTAATTACCTGAACTGCAACCTTTTGCATTACTTTTTCTTTTGTTTTGTTTTATAAACACACCTCGGGGCACTCAGAGTTTATAAATACCCCTCAGGATGCTCACATTTTTTGTGTGAAAGTTTCACACCAATACTTTAACCATTTCAGAGTAAAAGTTTAGAAAAAAATTATTTTTAAAGAAAACCTGCAATTTAATTGAAAAACTCTAGTTTCTCCAAATTTAGGGCTAAGGACTTGAGGAAAGAGACTGTGTAGAGAAGGAAAAACAATGGTGAAGAAGCTTCATGTGATGTAGGGTCTCAGTTTCTAATGGACCTTCAGATACTCTAAGAAACACAGTTTTCACAGGCTTAGTCAAGACTTGGTATTGTTTAACGGACCCAGAGATCCCTCTGCTGTGAGCACACATCTGCCCCACGCATGTCTGACACTGGAGAGAGTGACAGACCATGTCCCAGCTGAGGTCTGCAAGGCAGCTTTGCAGCTGAGGATGTTCCTCTCGGTGCCCCGGGCCACCCCGGCCCCAGACCTGTCCTGTCCTGTGTGCCTGGGCTGGAGTGCAGACATGGGGCCACCACAAGCGGAGCCACTGGGGGTTGAACAGGAACTACAAACTGCTACTGCCACAAGCTCAAGAGGCAGTAGGTCACTGGCACTGGTCAAAGATGACCTAAGTGGGGGTGTTTGCATCATTACCACCAAGGCTGAATCTTGTTGGTTAATCTTTTACTTTCCTGGGTTCACACAATGAGGTTTAAAGATGTGTAGGTAAAGTGGCCGGCATCCAGAATGTGGGAAATGCTATGGTTCATGTTGCCTGAACAACCATATTTTGTTCTCTTTGTATGTCTGAACAAAACCACAGTCTTTAATTACATAATTGTATCCTGTTTCCCATCTCCAGGGATGGACAAGTACTCCATACCTGTGTGTACATCCAGAATGTGATCCAGGCTGTTTTAATGCAGACTATGACTACAACATTTCCACTTACATGACTTCCAAGTTCTGCTTTTGAGTATGGGAGTACATTACAGCTGTCTATTGCTGATACTTGGTTTGTTTCACATTAACAGTTGAAATTTAGTGTCACATAAAATGCACAATTTTTGCCAAGTCACTCGCATCCCTCTGTAACGCTTTCCACAAACTGTACTCATGCTTAGAAAAGAGAAGACTTAAACATGTTGGACTAGCTCCAAAGGGAAGACTGTAGAGAGAAAAGAGCATTTGTTTGTACCTCTAACGCTCACTCAAACCAGACAAATGCAGGTGACACAGAGATAACGGTACTCATAAAAGATCAAAACTGAACTTGCAACGTACAAGAGTATAAAACATCTGCTGAGTGTTGAATAGAGAATTTGCCTTGAAAAGTTATAGTATGCTTTGAGATCACTGCATCGAACGATTCTTTTCAACTGCTCTTGCCTGTGACATGAACTGAGACAAATCACAGAGCGTTACTCACTACAGGCAGGAATTTACTCACTGAGAACAGGAATTTGTCTTATTTTCATTTATTTCTTCATATTATTTTCTTACTGAAAGTGCAGTCTAACAATCAAATGGGGGACATTTCTTTGCCAGCGATGCCTAATTGTGCAGGGGCAGATGTGGCTTTGTTCACCTTGACTTACACTCTACCTGTACTGCACAGTCAACGATTTCAATTTAACATTTTCAGAGTATGGCCTTAATTCTTCATTTTTTTTTTACCTACAGCTACTTTTTATATTTTCTGTTCTCCACAGAATTTAGCCACGTACTCTGAAAGAAATAAAAACTTTGTGACTCATGTAATATAAATTCTTGAAAGTCACCACCTTATTTATTTAAAAAGAACATGAGTAATCATTTATGAATTCTCATACAGTTACTGCATACACAGTTTGAATAAATACCTCAGACCAAGCGTGCTACACCCTGTTCCTTTATGCTGAGGCATGTGTCCCCTTCAGCATGGAAACTAACGGGCTTATGGGGGAAAGGGAATCATCAAAAGATCACATTTTGAAAATACCTATTTAATATCAGACAGATAATTACTACTCACATTCACAGGCCACCACATAATTCTGCCTCAAGGAGTCGGTGGTGTACATAAACCAAATATTTAGGACTTTCAAAGTATGATCTGATTAAAGTAACAGTCTAGTTCCTTTCATTTCCCTTGTGGTGGTTTTCTTTTTAGAAATGATTAAATAGCGTGATTCCTCTAATGACTCATTTAGTTTATTTTTAACTAACACCAAAGGAAAATACAAAGGAAAGCTTCTTCAGCAAATGTGTTTCTAAAGGAGGAAGAAAAGTTGTATTGCACAACATGATAGAGTAATTTAGCATCGTTTGGAATAGTACATGCAGCTAATGACTGAAAAGATAGAAGTATACGCAGCACCTTGTATTACACTGCATTAGTGAATGAGGCTCCTATCCTGAAATGGAAGCTTTGACTGCTCTATACATCTCAAATTGTATACATTGTGATTTTGTAAATCATTCCTTTCACTAAGGAAAAATATCCCTGATGTAAAAACTTTAGTGTTTGCTACTGTGGGTGCCTCCAGTTGGAAAACCGGCAACTGAAAAATACCTGCACAAGAAGTAGAGAGCAGGTATTCAAACAAGCCCCAAGGCAGCTTAGCACTTAAACATGTGGCAGATCTGTTTTCAGCAAAGCAATTAACCAGGCAGGATTCACCATTCCAGCGATATTAAAAGGCAGGCTGGATGTTTTTCTAACCATATGCTATAATTCAAACAATGATTAGATGGGGAGGAGCTAACACAAGAACTGGGGTAGCAGCATTCAAATGCATTGTCTTAATGGCCTTAAAATGTATGATTCAAGGACATACGGATTCAAGGAGACCAAATAATGATTTACATGATTTAGTCAACTGGATGACTGAAAGCAAGTTTCGGTTTTCATCTCGCATCTCCTGATTTACTTTTCAGTACATTCTTGATAAGCTGTTCTGTGGCATTCCAATAGTAGTGAATCCCACTCGCCAATGGGGTAAAACTCACCTCTAAAGGGACAGGCTGATTCCTCCATCCATATTACAATACTCTTCCAGTACCCTCTGGGATTGGGACTGGGACTAACTGCAGTACCCTCACACCACTTACAGTCTGAACAAGGCTGGCACAGAGGGAGACATGCTCACCCAGTGAACCCTCCTAAAAGTCGTCAGTCACTCTGATGGGTCTGGGGTTTCATCCAGAGTGTAAACTGGAGGTTTCAGATTGAATTATACCAGCTTGGCTTAGCTGTTTTGGTATTACTAACACAGCAATTTGTCACAAAATTATTATTCAGTAGTTGGGGCACCACAGAAAAGATGTGTACCTTGCATATGATTTTCCACTAGATAATTTCCATATTCCCACATATGGACTCCCACATGGACATCAGTATCTATTTGCACATATAATTTCATGTGAATGAACTGACACAATCAACAGTGGACTCTGTCCCCAGTTTTCCATCAATAAAAGAAGGGAAGGAATCAACAATGTGTTCTTAGTGATTCAAAATACACAAATATTTCATATACTGAACTGTAACATATACCACATCACCAAGGCGCTATACAAACATCATTTCCCACAGCTCTGTGTGGGACAGACTGGAAAGCTGCGGCAGGGCAGCAGAGATCATTCACCACAGACTGACCCTTCATGCAACACGCTGCAGGCAGAAAAGTTACAGCTCGGAAACTCCTCCCTGTCCCACCACGCAGCCTCTCATCAACCAAGGCACCCCTGGGTGGCTTTGGCAGCCCTGGCGGTCCCAGACAGCTGATGGGTTATGGATTACAAGAGGGAACATTAAACAGCACCACGACAGGTAGAGGAGTTGTGTTAATCCATCCCATCCACAGCTGCTGCCTGAAAATTAAGCTGGTACTAGCACTGCACCCAAAACATTTTCAAATAAACCTGGAGAGAAATCAATTACCCTTTCTTTCCATTCAATCCAGGCTGTACACTGGGTACACAGAATGACATAATATCCTTCCTGAAATTAGAGCTGCAGTGAGGACCAGTATCCTTGAAACACAACCAGTTCCCGCGACCACCTTGCAAACAACTGCTTTTTCCCAACTGCCACAGAAACTATCTTTTTCATCTTTTTTTAAAATCTGGCCAAAGAATTATGTATTGTTTTCTTTATAAATGCAATAAAAGTTTCATCGCTATATCCCTGTACTTCTGCCAGAGTTTGACAGCCACGGTTATAAAGAATCTTACTGGAAAGCAGCACACAGAAATAGCCACTCCATTTAACTGCTGCTGGTCAGAAGCTCACACCAATTTCTGTGATATTTGCCAGCTATGACAGCAAACAATGTTAACTCTATGCCTTCCCCTAGCTAGCAGAATCAAACATATTTTTGCAAACTGTCAAGAAAGTGACTGTTATCTTCAGGATTTTATTTTTCTTTCCTGACAAATACATGACATACCCTTTTTCTGCAGGTAGGACCATGTCCACTTTGGAAATTGGTATTCTTGGAAACAGGATGCTATACAAACCTATGATCAATACAAAACTATGTATTGATTTGCTTTTTAATCTGGAAAAATCCGTACAGTTGGCTTTTACTTTTTTATCTATGCATTAACGATTCTGAAGATGATTTTAAATTGCACGCACAAGCCAGAAGATTTGCTCTGAGGCCAATCTGCATTTAGCTTTAGTGCTGTGGATATATATTCAGAAAAGCAAAATCAATACATGTGTAACGAATGCCTAGATAACTGCATAACCAGCTGCAGAAAGCCAAGTCAGCAATTATTTCTAAGGACATGTGACAAGTTTTCTAATCCTCTGACAGTTACACATGCTTGTTTCCAAAGGATGTTTTCCCAGCTGCCTTCTTCCAGCCACTCTGGACTTCTGCTTTGTTTTTAACCGGATGATCATCTGTTCTCTCTCTGTGCTTTACCACAGGCAGGTTTTACCTGTGGCAATCGGAGCAGATGTACTGCTGCCAGCAAATGCTCTGCCAGCGGGAAAAGACGAACTTCAGCACCTAAGCTACCGCATAGTTTATGATTAAAAGACAATTTAGTTAAATGCCTAATCATGCACTGGTTGTTTGTCTCTTGGTTTTCTGTGTATGTGTGCATGTGCAGGAACAGAAAGGTATGAATAACTATTTCAAACTCTGGCTGTAGCCAGATTAGTTCAGAATAGAGACAGGAAAAGAGCCTGAAATACGAGGCACTGAAGCCCGTTCTCCTCCGAGAGAGAGAGGGGACCTGCAGACCCTGTGACAGCACCAGGCTAAGGAGAGCTTCTGCCAGTAACTCACCTTGCTGAATTTTCGTCAGCAGCTGCTGACGGGCGAGAATCCTGCTCATCCTGTAGGGAGGGCGCCGGGCGGTTTGATCCAATCGCAAGTACATCTCCTGGCCCTCAGGTGACACCGAGTTTAGGTAGTAACAGCCGGTGCCAGAAGTCCTGGGCACCTGCTTAAACATCTCTGCTCCTTTAAAAATCACTCCGTCGGTCTCCGTTGTGGCTACTCCAGATTATAATCAGGGTAATGAAAGGAGGGAGGCAACAAGCCCTAGGGAGCTGCAAGGAGCAAGCGCTTTAAAAGAAAAAGGAGTGCCAAAAGCTACAACTCAGGATTCCTGCTTCTCCCACATGATCCGCACGGGCCAATCGCTCCGAGTCCAGCCTGTTGGAAGTGGAGCCTGACGGAGCGGGACAGCCAGCTTGCCCCAGTCCCGCAGCGGGACAGCCAGCCTGCCCCAGTCCCGCAGCGGGACAGCCAGCCTGCCCCAGTCCCGCAGCGGGACAGCCAGCCTGCCCCAGTCCCGCAGCGGGACAGCCAGCCTGCCCCAGTCCCGCAGTGGGACAGCCAGCCTGCCCCAGTCCCGGCAGCCCCCCGGCCAGCGGGAGCTTGCCCAGCACGGAGGGGCTGCCACCGGGCTGCTTCCGAAAGCAAAGAAGAAAAAGTCGAAGACACTCAGGAATGCCTCTTTTAGACTATGCAGGGCTGTGGAAAACCTTTTCCTCCCCTGCTCCACACCGCCCAGCTGTTGACTCATCTCTGCAGAAGGTGCCCTCGCTAATTTTCTGAAAATCATACCCCTGTTTGCCAAGAAAAAGTCCGTTTACGGAAGGGCTGTCTGAATCCCCAAAACCACAGGGTACAACGAGCGCCGGAACAAATGAAGCCCTTGGGATGAAAAAAAAAAATAATCAATACCGCCTAACAGCAGGCACTCAGCAGTAAACAAGACCCAAGAGTCCTGAATATTAGCAGTACCAAGAACTGGTCACAACCTGGAAAAGCGAAGGGGATGGGGAGATTCTGTTCTTCAGGTTCCTCACCATAACATCTTCTGCATTTTTTTAAGTCAGAGGGGCATCTGTTTTCATTCAGTCTTAGATATCAACCATTGAGTTTGCAGAACATGCAATTTCTTTAGTTAATCAAATGGAAGCAGAACATTACCATTTTTATCAGCAAGCAGGCAGCAAATCTGAGTAAAAAAAATACTGAAAGTGCCCTCCTAGTATGCCTGCCAAATACTTTTCCATCACATTTTAAAATACCAATATTTTGGTATAATACACCCCTAACATGACCTGCTTTCTAAGGGAGCAAAGCTCTTGTCAGGGAGTTTTGTGATCAAGGGAGTTTCTGATACAAGCCCCGCTGGCCCACGGGAAGCAATTTCACAGCCCTGGAGATCAATTTCACAGTATCACAAAACTGGAAATGATGACGACTTGCAAGGTTCTTCCGCCCACCCAGCTGAACGGGCTCCTGCCAAAACCCATGTGCAGGCAGTAGGGTAGGGGAAGGCAGAGAGGAGGCAGCGGGGTGGCCAGCCAGCATGGGAACTGTGCTGCCACCTCCCAAATCTGTGCCCCATCCCATGAGGCCAGTCTGACGCAGGGCAATGCTGGAGTGGCTGCAAGCCCCAGGCAGAAGGGGCTCAACCCCCATCCTAATCTAGGGGGAGATCTTGACCTCCCCAGACTCCACTTGGACTTCTACCTGTGGTGACATCATTGTCTGCATCCCGTTCTCCAGCCTCAAGACCAACAATATGTTACGATGCGCCTTCATATGATGGAGCTCTCCTCCCACCCCCAGCCTGGATGATGCTGCCCACCAAGGTAGGGCCATGGGGTGGCATTGCCTGGGACCTGCCTGCTCACACAGGACAGAGTCAGGCTAGCTTGCGAGGGCAGAGGTAGCCACCTAAATGTGAGGTGGGGAAAGGAGGGTTGTCTCATTCACAGTTATTCATTAAAATTTCACTCTGTGCAAACCCCTTAGGCCAGGGTTTTACTGAGATGCAATCTGTTTTCATTACACCTTATGAATTTTATTCCTAATCGATGTGGGACTTTTGCAGTGCCGTAAAATTGAGAAATATAATTCCGGGTACTAGAAATTTAAAATGAATGTTCTAGACTGAAAGCCTCCATTACCTGTTATTACCATCCACAGCACCCACAAGTCCTGTACTCACTGGTTTTTGCTCCAGGCATGCCTGTACGGTCTTCTCTGAGACTCCCATCAGGGACTTCAAACTCAAGACAAAAGAGGTGGCACCACTACCATCTATACTCCCAAACAGCGCTGGTCACTGGCACCCAGGGAGCAGGAATGACTGGTCTCCTCCCTGCCGTGCTGTGCAAAGTGGAGAGAGAGATGCGCAGGTGCAAGTGGAGAGTGCCTGAGCAGCAGGGAAGGGATGGTTTCCATTCCCACCCCAGCTTGCCAAGTCAGCGTGTCAGTCACTCAGCTGCTGTCTTTTGAAGAATAAATATCCCAGAGACTCCTGAGTGTCAATGATGTGCACAGTATTTATCCAAAGAGACATTACCACCATGCGGGGAAATTCTGATTTGATTAATCTACAGTCCTTTGATCTAATTCTACTTATAAAATGCTATTGCTAGTGGAAAAAGCAATTATTAACATTTCATAGCACTCTGTTTAAATTTTCATCGGGATTTCTTTTTCTGTTGGAAAATGCATTGACTTTTTCAGCTAATGGGATTCTGCATTGTTCCTTGCTATATTTCCAAAGACTAGCAAGCAGTTTAACAGAAATGTAATGCTTCAAAAGCCAGCCCAAAGAAACAAAAACCAAGGCATGAGCCTCAGTAAGGTATTGACTAGGGAACAAGTCCATTAAGGGCTCAACGAACCTAGTTATATGCCTGTAACAGAGAGCAAAGCACCAGCCCCAGTGCTCCTTTGGCTGCCTGTCCTTCCTTAAACTGGAAGAGGGCAGGTTTAGATTAATCATTAGGAAGAAGTTTTTCACTTTAAGGGTGGTGAGGCACTGGAACAGGTTGCCCAGAGAGGTTGGTGAAGCCCCGTCCCTGGAGGTGTTCAAGGCCAGGCTGGACGTGGCCTTGGGCAACCTGGTCTAGTGGGAGGTGTCCCTGCCTGTGGCAGGGGGGCTGGAACTCGATAATCTATAAGGTCCTTTCCAACCTAAACCATTCTATGATTCTGTGATTCCCACGTCCTCAGCAGAGGGTAAGCGACAGGGCAGAGCTGCCCTCCCAGCTTCCCCAGATGAACATCTCAGCAGTCATGAGGGCAGAATGAAGAGCCTCCATTGCAGGGCAATGACTTTCCCTTCTTCCCAGACATGAGGGTCCAAACACAACTTCAGAGCCAGAGGGCTGCTCCAGGCTCAGCGCTGCCTCTGCCGAGGCTGAATTCTTTGGCTCCGGTCCAGCACTTACATAGTAGTCAAATAGAACAAGAAACAACAAGAGTTAGCTGGTCTTGCGGTGCTCGTTTGAAAGCTCCTGTGCTTGAAGTTGTGCACGGTGGAGGGAAGAAGTAGTCCTCATTGCATACTTTTAAAACTACCGTCTCCTCATTTGGTGACTGCCTTGACACTTACTGTTTATTTTCAAAAATGCGTCATTCAAATGAGGAAACCCCTTTGGCTGTCAACCTTTCAGACAAAAAGTACTACAGAACCCTAAGCTGTTATATAAGAGAGCTAATTAATATTTCAGTCTCAGTCTACAGACTGTTTCTGGAATAGTTAATAGAGCAACATTGAACTTCATGCTAATGCATCTCATAAAAGCACTTCAAGATGAAAGCTTCCCCATGCATTTTACAAAGGCCACGGGGGGAGCTCCAGCACACACCTGAAATCGCTGCCTGTCACAACAGCAGCACAGCCCATGAGATGGAAACCCAACCCCACATTCCCATGTCGCGATTGTTCCGTGCAGAAATGGATATGCCTTCATAAAACCACAGCTGGAATTAATGATTTTAAACCTGAATCAGAAATGGCTGCACTTACATCTATAGTGTAATACCTACGTGTCACAGCTAGACATCTAACATGACAAACAGTGACTTGATGGATACTGAAATTTTCTGAAAGATCAGGGAGTTTCACTTAAAGTTTTATTAATAAAGCGCAGTTCTACTGACACCTGCATAGTGCTTATTAGTATAATTGACAAAGTCAACTCAAGGATGCGTACTCTTCTCTGTATGCATTCACAGGCAGAACTGCAACACTTGATTTTCTGTTCATTGATTTTTATGTCTCTCTTCTACCTTTTCTCCCTAAAATTGCATTTGGTGTGAGAGGGAGAGAGTAAACTATTAGCAAGGCTACCCATGTATACTGCAGTATCACAGGCAGTACTTGAGATCTGCTTCTATTTCACGGAGAGTGGGGTGCCTTAATCAGCTGGAGAGAACAGTGCGGTGTAGTCTAGAAATGCTAAAATATATCTGATAACGAACTATGCACTTATGATCAGCTTTTCTGAGCACAACAGCGTGAGTTCCTACACAACACCTTGGCCTTAGAGGATTACTCATGTAGGCATCAGGCAATGCTATAGGCAGTGAGGTAGTTGAGGGTAGATTGAGACGAACAGCACTTTCCCACTTGTATTCACATATAACAGGACCGCTTACTCATGTCTTACAATGCAGCCTTCCTAATTAACTGTGAGATAGGTCCATGATGTCCTACATGGCTGTGGAGTTCTTCGGACTTGGATTGAACCTGCAGTTCTCACACAGTAATCAGCCACTTGATCTTCCTGCCGTGACCCATTTCCCTTTTATTGTTAGTCGCACTTATCTTGTTATATCGCATCTAAAATTAAACGGCAACTTGATGGCTTCTCTTCATTTGAAAGCACTGGTGCTGTGAGAACAACACAGCTTCCTAATCACTGGAGGAGCACAGTTGTTATTAACATTAGTGACATGTAGTTAGAAGAAGCCGGAAATTCTTGTTTTCAAGTCACAGAAGAAAAAAAATCAGGCATCTGCTTTTAACTTGTTGATGCCTGGATTCCCTTCTATAATCCTTCAGGTAGAAGAATAATTCAGTTTGCTGGATTGTGGCCAAAACTCCAATATCCTATATATGCAATATATCCTGTATTGGATGCTGGAGTTCTATCCACATATCCTATTCCTATCCTGTCCACACATCCAGTGTGTGTCTTTACAGATGCCTGCACAGCAGCTCATGTGTTAACAGCAGGCAATTCCTCCTTTCTCAAATTTAGGAAGAGAAAAAAGTCATATGTGGGGAGCCCGAAGCTGTGTTTATGATAAGGGTTTCACTTACTTCATGTGTTTTGAATCCTATCTTTGTGACTGGGACTTTTAAAAGCAGAAGTTCTTTGCCTGGTGTTTAGGAAAAATGTTTTATGTTTGAACGCAGACGTTTGTTTGAGAGCCGAGCTGGGATTACTACAGGCTGCAAACTCATTAATACAGAGTATGAAACAGCAGGGTCTCCAGAGCAGCCAGAAATGCTTCCCCCTGGCTCAGTGGCACTTCGACTGTCTTCCTGCGGCCGTGCTGGGGCGCCGAGGCTCTCTGGATTGTCTGGGGCTGCCAGGAATCGGACTGGGGCAAAAGGAAAATAGTTTCTGTGAGATTTCGACATAGCTGGGAAGCAGGGTGGAAGCAGCTAATAGCTGCACAGCATTACAACAGAGGATTGTTTAACTGGAAAGCCCAATACTGATGTGTTCTGGAGGCAAGTCAGCTGCTATGTCAACTGTCTGCTAGTGAGTTTTAAAAATCATAGAATTGGAAGGGTCCCTTAAAGGTCATGTAGTCCAACCTCCCCTGCAATGAGCTGGAACATCTTCAACTAGATCAGGTTGCTCAGAGACCCATCCAACCTGACCTTGAATGTTTCCAGGGATGGGGCATCCACAACTTCTCTGGGCAACCTGTGCCAGTGTTTCACCACACTCATCGTAAAAAATTTCTTCCTTATATCTAATCTAAATCTACCCTCTTTTAGTTTAAAGCCATTACCCCTTGTCCTATCATAACAGGCCCTTCTAAAAAGTTTGTCCCATCTTTCCTGTAGGCCTCCTTTGAGTCCTGAAAGGCTGCAATAAGGCCTCCCCAGAGCCTTCTCTTCTTCAGGCTGAACAACCTCAGCTCTCAGCCTGTCCTCATAGGAGAGGTGCTCCAGCCCTCTGATCATCTTTGTGACCCTCCTCTGGGCTCGCTCCAACAGGTCCACATATCTCCTGTGCTGAGGGCTCCAGAGTTGGACGCAGGACTCCAGGTGGGATCTCACCAGAGTGAAGAAGAGGGGCAGAATCACCTCCCTCGACCTGCTGGCCACGCTTCTTTTGATGCAGCCCAGGATACAGTTGGCCTTCTGGGCTGCAAGTGCACTTTGTGAGCTTATGTTCAGCTTTTCATCCACCAGTACCCCCAAGTTCTTCTCAGCAGGGCTGCTCTCAATCCCTTCATCCAAAAATGAGTACTGCTAAGCAAGGCTTCCTCTTATGCATGAAAGACAGGCTTATAGGTAACCTTGATAAACTTTAAACCAGGAGAAGAGGCTTTTCTACATTATATCCTTTTCCTCTCTTATAGTGTCCCCATTGCAGCATCAGAGGATTATCCATTTGCATGTTAAGATCCATGTGTTTTGTGAATAGTACTGGTATTTATACCAGTACCAATAAGTATCTCCTGATTACAAAAGCATTAGTGGCCTGGCCAAACCACAGAAGACAGCTCTAATACAAACAGAGGATTAGAAATAACATGCAGGATCAGAACAACAACTTTAGTGTGTTTATGGGCACAAAGAATGGTAGGGAGAAAAAAGAGGCAACTGCCCCACCAGCCACCCAAGTAAACTCTGAGAAATAAGGACACATGCAAAAAGCCAAGAAGATGAGGGTCATGGCAAGACAGCTGAAGTGATTCCTCTCATCAGTCCTCCCTTAGAGGGGCTCAGGGATGTCAAATCAACAAAATGAATAGTAACAGATTTGAAAAAGGCTCCTCCAAGATTTGCTACCAAGAGATCATAAAGAAGCTCGGCTATCAGGGATAAAAAGGAAAAGGCCACTTATGGCTTAATGGCTGCTTAAAGACAGGAAACAAAAGTAGTAATAAATATTCCATGTTCACAATGGTGTGAGGTTCCCAGTGGATTCCCACAGAGATTAGCACTGGAACCTGTTCTGTCCACTATCCATACACGATTTTTAGAAAGGGATTGAGCAGTGAGGCGGCAAAATGTAATGACACTACCAAATTAGTGTGTAAGTCAAAATAGAAATTGATTGGAAACACTGAAGGTTCTTACAGCATTGATTGAGAAGGCATTAAAACTGTAGCTTTTGGGTTCTGATAAATGTACCAGAGGAAAAAACACCACCCTGAAGCACACAGTGATGGGATTTAATGGAACTATTATCACTGAGGAAACATATCTTGGATAGGTTTATGAAAACACAATACAAGTGCTTAGTAGGAATAAAAGAAGCAAAGAGGATTTTAAAACCTTATAGAAAAACAGTTGAGAGCAAACCCACAAACATCGTTATGCTATTATAAAGGTCTGCCCACCAATTTGCAGTGCTGGGGTCTTCTCACAGAGGATGAAGTTGGGAACAGTCAGTGATATGATCATGGGGCAGGTTCAAAACAAACGAACATAAATATTTCTTCATATTTGCATAGCTGACCCCTGGAAATCATTGTTAGAGGATGCTGTGGCTGCCAGAAGTTAGAAGGGTTCAAAAAAAGATTAGGTAAATTCCTGAAAGAAAAATCTAACAAGGATCATGAAGCACAAAATTCCAGCTTGTAGCTCAGGACCTCCCTGAACCACAGGAATGCAGGTAGGATATAGAACATATACAGCATCACTACATGCTTATCTCAGTGTCATATTTTTCCCAAAGTAGTCGTGACTGCCTGCTGGCCAACACATGATAGTGGGTTGGATGGGGCTGTGGTCTGACCTGGAGTGGCTGATGTGTATTCCTACATGAGCTAACCAGCTTGCACCCACCCTGTGGACTATATAAAAGTGGGATCCTAACAGCATTGTTCATGCATAAATGCATCAAAATAACCGCTCCTGTGGTCTGCAGCCAGAGCCTGCAGAATAGCCAGTACTTCCCTGGGCACAACCTCTCCATGCCTTCTTGGCATATTTGCTGGTGAAGTGTAAGCTGGTGGTCTGTTGGCTGTGATGACGGGCTCAGAGGATGTGACCTTCCTGTCCCTTCTGCTCTCCCAGGGGGTTAGAAAGGACCAGGCACTCCTGGTCAGTGGGTAAAGTCATTGCAAGGGGTTGGTTGTTTTGTCCACTGCCTGGCTGCTAATTTAGGTGTTATGGTCTCACTCCCGTTCAGTTTTAAACATCACTTTTTTTCTCAGTCAAACCACAACAGCATAGGAATATAGACTCCACTGGCCTTAGCTGAACTCTTCCCAAGCCAAGAATAGCCAGCATCCCACAGTGCGAATTCCCTAAACACAGTGGTTCTCAACAGTAAATTAAAAAAAAAAAAAAAAGAAAGAAAAAAGGTTTGATAATAAATAGAGGTCAAAGTAGAAGTCAAAAGAAAGGAAGACACTTCAGGTGGCAGACCTCCTCTGCCAAAGCATTCAGAGAGGATTATGACAGGAATGAGCTAAAAGTAGTTTCCATACCCTTAGTGCAACTCCATCTGCTAAATCTATACCTAGGTTCCAACAACTAAACTCACAGGAAATGTGTAAATATATTTAAGTAGTGGTGGGCTAACACACATCCTCATCTCCCAGTCCCACTAACAAAGTGTTTGGATAACGCAGCGATAACATAAGAAAGTGTTTAGATAAACTTAGTTTCTTATGTTATCCAAACACACTGTAAATCCCTACACAGCCCTACTGCTGGTGTCACTCTGAACCACAGGCAAACATTCCTGTCTCAGCTGAAGATTCATGCCTTCGCAGACTTCATGTGAGGGCTTCGCTATTTATTTTCTTTTCAACAGGACTCCAGTACCATGGTGATGAAATGGGCAAGAGAGAAAATATTCAGGTTTTGATCTGGTTTTGAGAGAGGGTTTTTTCATCTCTCTGTGCTACAGAGACAATGCCAAAGTTAGATTTTGTAAAAAATTTTAAAAAACAAGACAGAACAGAGTAGCTCTTGGCAACACTGTTTCAAACACAACAGCATGGGACTGGTGCATGGGAACATCAAATTCTCCAGGCTCCTTGAAATCAATGAATATTCACTGCATGATTTCAGGCCCTGGTCCAGTGAGGCAGACTGACACAACGGTTAGGGCACAGCACTACCTGACAGTGACTTGCCGTAAAACTTCAGGGAGGTTGTCTCTGTACCAATTTCCTGGCTGATAACAGTAATCTTTGCCTTGCTTAACTACTTTGGGATCTATATTTAAAAAAAAAAAAAAAAAAAAAAAAAGAAATATAATTTTGTAGGCAGTTTCATTTTCCTTACGAGCAATATCAGTCCACTGGAGGCAGGCTCAAGTCTACTGTAACTGCAGGAACCAAAGAGAAAATAAATACCCTTCAAAATGGTCCTACACCTGTAGTGGGTTCCTTCAGTTGAGACATTGCCTAAACTTGCAGAATGCCACAGATTTCCCAAAATATTATTAAATGCATGTTATTGGATCTTATGAATACTGCATAACAAGGATGTAGTGTTTGTACATGTGGCTCTACAGAGCAACACATACTAACTGATAAGCGGAGTCTCGACTCTAGGGCTGGACTGCAGCCTCGCATGCAAGGAAGTACTCTGCAGGATGTATATAAAGCATTTTGTTTGCTAACAGCTAAAATATCTCCTTTTTTTTATACAATCCCCAAGCCATCACCACCAAGAGAGCCACTAGGTACCGCAACGCCATCCCTTTGCTGGTTACTCTTCCTTGAGACCCAGGAAAGCTGGGGTTTTGGCTGATGCGTGGTGGGAGTTTGGGCTACATGGGGTGGCAAGTGTTCCCAGGAGGGATGCTCTGTGCAGAAGCTGCAGTGACGCTTTCTACCTCCAGCTCTCCCATCTCCCTGACGAAGCAAACTGAATGAAGCCTTGTGGCAGCAAGCATCCCCGGTACAGTGCAGGACCATCTAGCCTGACACATGGCAGTCCCGTGCTGTTGCTGCAGGAGTGAGTGAGGGCACTGAATCCAGCACAGAGCTGATGTCCATACCCATGGCATCTGGGTATGTGCTTGCCCATGCCCTGGAGAACAGAGTACACGTGACATTTTCTAGATTACCAGCTTGGGCATCCCAGAACCAGAGAAAAGGCCCTGCACAGAAAGTAATACGGATGAGAAGTGAACTTGGTCACTAGCCCAGCTTTAAGGCTGAACCACCATGTCACTATAAGTGCAACCAACACACCTAGCACGCTTAGCTGGCTGAGTAATTTCAGCCATACTGGTGCCTAAATAGCAACCTCACAAATAAAGAAGCCAGGGGAAAAACAGGACATGCATGTATCACTTAGCTCTCACCCAAAGCTAGAATTTAGCATAATCTACATCAATTGCTCTGTACAGTACATTATTTGCTGTGTATGTCTGAAAACGAATGCATGGTGCCCATAGCTTTTAATCACAAACTATTATTTTTTCATATCAGAAGAATTAGGAGTATCAAACTTTTATAATTTTTTTTTCCCTAAAAAAAAAACCCACAATAATCCCTGTCAGACTTTCCACAATAAAGCAGCAGTGGAATAGTTTACCATATAAACAGATATTCATGAATCGGATAAGTCCCTGACCAGGATTTTCTGTCTCCCAGCAGTCAACTGCTCTGTGCACAACTTAAGCTTTCCATTTCTAGACTCCATATTTCTTTCTTGCACTTTTTCTTTTCACTCAGTTTGCACTGCACCGTATAGACACTATAGAGCTGATGTATCTAACTAGACAAAGTTATTTTGGCCCACAAGCTGCAGGTGGTTTTTTTTACAGAGTGGAAGCCTGCCAAATACCAGGAGCGATGCAGAGGGTTTCCCATAGCTCCCTTGCCAGCCACCACGTTGCTTCTCCTGAGAAAGAGCAGGCAGCCTGCTCCTCCCTCCCCACAGCCTGCCTTTGGAAAATGCTTCCAGCGAGCAGGAAGGACCAGAGAGAGCCTGGAATCTGCAGCAATGCAGACAGGGTGAATTATTCTCCAGCAGAGGTTCCCTCCTTCTTCCCTCTGCCCCCCATATCATCTGTACTGCCTTGGAGCATACTCTCTTTCTCCACCTCTCCCCTCTCCAGCTCCGTACACCTATACCTTCCCTTGTACATCGTCCCCCCTCCTCCAGCAACCACTTACCAAGACTTCTTCTCCTCTGGTGATTCCCCCTCTGTTCGAAGTAGGCAGACCAAGAGAGCTGGTTGATAAGGTTCATACCAGCCGTGAATTTCTTTTGTACTCTCTTGATTCCAGTGTGATGTTCCTCTCCGTTTATCCTGGCATCCTATCAAGTCCCTCCACCAGGCTTCCTCCCTGTCCCACTTTCTGAATACACAGCTCTCTTTCAAATCAATTCCACGGTGTTCCTCATTTGTTGTTGTCTACTTAAGGTGTTGCTCCATGTTTATGGAATGTAGTTTTACTGGAAAATTCCTTGGCCAAAACCTTCAAAAGGAACTACTCATCTTGGGTCGATTTTCCATGACACTTGCAAAGCTCTGACTTTCTGGTAGCGTTGGTTTCCTCAGTCTAAACATAAGGCTTCTTTGAAGTATCTCAAGTTGGGCAACTAAAAATTGCAAAACTGAAATTGCACCTGACCTTTGAAAAAGGCTGGTCCTGTTTATGTTTGCCGATTTTTTTTCCTCTCATTCAATCAGATGTTGACAGTGCTGTTCTCAGCTATAAGGACATGAAATGAAGGCAAAACTGGGTCCTGAAAAAAGAGTTTCCAGACCACGCTGCTGTGGAGGTCTTTTACTCCAAACCAGGATTCACTGATAACCGTGTAAGTTCTCAGCATTTGAACTTGTGTAGCTGAGATCAGAATTGGCTTTAAAGTACTTTGTATGTACTCTGTACTTGGATTGCAAAAGAAGGAACCTGAGATTTCAGTCTTTATTTTTCCTCCTTTTATGTCCTGGGGAACCTATGACAAGTAATATACTCACTGGTTCAAAATATGTTACCAAACATAGTAAGTTGGATGATAAATTAAAACCAAATGGAGTTCTTAACGTTTTGCTTCAAACCACGAGTAAGCCCATATTACTTTAAAAATAAACTTTGCTCCCATTTTGCTCAGACTAGTGAAAGTTCATGTGACAGGGAGGCAACTCTGGCCGTGACACCTGTGAATGGTTTGAAAATAACTTTTTAAAATAGCAGTTGTGATGTGAGGGGTTACACGTCTCCAGAAGATTAGAAACGGGAAACAGACTCTCTGTCCCACCAGCTTAGGTGTAGCTCAGCTAGGAAGTGCACAGTCACATCGTAAACCTCCCTCTCACTTTGTTCCTAATTGGCAGCCTTGTTAACAACATCAGCGAAGAACTATTTACTGAAACCTGGAAGCTAAGAGGTCATACCATAAACTTGTCATGTCTTTATACTCTTTCCTAACTATCCACTAGCAGCTGTGGTGAAAAACAGGATAGCTGAGGCTGACGGACTTTTGCTCCGACTAAGGACGCTGTACCAAGTAAAACAAATATTCACACATCGGGTAACTAACTAGTAGTCTGGAAAGCAAACCTTAAAACACACTTTAAAGCATGCAGTACAAAATCTGCATGGCTGCTGCTCTTGTTGCTTAGCTTAACCTGCCTGGGATCACAAACAAAATCACACAGCTTTTATTATGATAAATTTGGTATGTCTTCTAAAGACACGTAATTCACAATCTGCCTCCCCAGAATAATTTGGAAATGGAGTATATTTATGCGAGGTTCAGCTACACTGGCTGGCTACTGTCGGAACGTGTAACTTTAAGTCCATGTTCAAGTGCTACTGAAGTCACAGGCGCCTTGTCAGCTCGATCTCCTGCTTTGCTTTCTTGAGCAGGTACCTTAAAAGGAAGCCAGAGATGCTATAAGCAGCAACGTCTAAAATTTAACTTCTGCAATGCTAGTGGCTCACTGATTTCCATATCAAATGCACTCAGGTGGCAGGTGAAGAGATGGCTTTTTCCCCGCTTGTTGCTGATGCAGGCAGGTCTTTGGTGCTGTCACTTGGCGAGGATTATGGAAAGAAATATGCACCACCGGAGGGCAGTTCATCCCCCTTGTCTCACACACCTATTTCAGGATGACAGAACTTGCTTTCGGAGGTACCTATTTCTGTCTTGACTGCAGAGGATGTCGTGTGACTAGCTCAATCCTTTTAGAAGACATCCCCACTAGACTCACTGCTTTCAAGTCAGGGCAGACACTTTTCACCCTGTATGTTATTTATAACATGAATCAAGAGTGTGTGGATAGAGCATAACATAATGCCTGTACTCTGAGGACTAAAGGAAACCTAAGTGGAAAAGAAATGAAGATTTCCCAAGTATTTCTGTCAGTCAGTACATCTTAGCTGACTTGGCTGCTACATTCCCATTTTGGGATCCAGCCTTGATCGGGAGATCAAGGTGAAACTGTGGTTCAACAGGGCTGAGAGATACATCAGTGGCTGTGCTGCATACCTCAGGAAAGCCAGGGAAATGCTGACATGGATTGTATTCACACCTTCTTTGGCAAGTCAAGCCTTAGGATGCTGTCCTTGGGATGGGTGTCTTTGTCTCTACCACTTCACTAGCAGGGTCTGCGCAGAGAGAGACTGAAAACTGCTATGTGCTAAGGAACCCAGGGAAGAATTAAATGTTAACTTTACAAGAACTACTGTATTCCACAACTTTCTACTGATTATTTCCTACTTATCATGTTATTGCTGACTGTTCCATCCCCCGAAACTGTGTGAACATGTATGTTTTACTCAGGCATCTACTGGCACAAATTATGGAGAGACGAGACTTCCGGTGCAAAACAATGCCCTCCATTAAAGAAATAAGTCATTAAATAAGAGCATCCATAAATAGAAAGGGTTGTAAAAACAAATAGGGGAAAGCATCTGGTTTGCAACATCTTTGCACAATTTGCAGTAGCTAAATCTGGACCCAATTAATGACCTGTTTATTTTCCAAAATTTCAATAAAATGCCTTGGCAAAAACTTAATCTGTCTCTGGAGAACGTCTTACTTCCTTCCATATGTTGCCCGATCTGTCACAGCAATAAACTTCTTCCCAGTTTCACGATCCCTAAACGATTGCACCAACTGATCCTTTCCATAAAAGAAGAGATAATGGCTCCAGCCCTCTAAAAGTCATGATCCTCCCTTAAGAGAAAGCAGCACAACGGAGTGAAAGAGCGACTGAGTGCCCTGTGTTATAGCCTCTATGGTGACCTAGAATCCAGAGATATAAAGCAGTTCCTACCTACAATTCATCCCAGCTGTTTTATAATCCCTCTGAATTTGATCGTTTCTTTAAAATGCTGCCATGCCACGATTAACGTATATGCCTTGGCTTTGGAACACTTGTCCTGCTGTCCTTGTTGTTTACAGTGCCTTCAAAAGAAACAGCTTAGGCCATTTTGTAATTACGCATGTTTATGGTTTTGTATAAAACAAAACAGATGTTTCCAAGTCAATTTTATTTGGTGGTGTCTTGTCTAACCTAGATTCTGAAATGTATTTGATCTCTATTTGAATCAGATTAGGTATAGTATCCTTTATTTTGTTATATGCCAGAAATATGGATGTTCTGGTACCTTCATGTTTCTCATGAACTCGCACATCCTACCACACTGATTTAATAGATAATATTTTAAAAAAGAATATGCTGTTGGTTTGGAGGGTAAATGTAACAAAACAGCTGAGTCCACATGACTTGAACACTTAAGCATTTAAATTTACAAAGTATTTAAGTGCTCTGCTGATTTAAGGACCTAATCAAATTATAAGTTTTGTTCTGAAATAAAAGCACTTGGAGCTGTTAGGGACATAGAGAGAGAACAACTGTAATTACCAAAATACTCATTTGCCAAGCTGATGTAAAACTGTATGCTTCTGACTGTCTAGGAACTAATGCTTCTTTATTTTCAGGAGTGATGAAGTAAGTCAAGTCAGGATGATAAAAGCCATCCTTACATCAGAATCCAGAGCGTTTCTGCTGATTTTGGAGAAGTTGTTCTTTATTTTCCTTAATGTAACTGGCAGAAACAAAAATGGTCCAAATCTTTAACTGATAAGAAAGCTGTAATGAAGTTTCTTTCCCAGGAAAGAAACTGGGCAAAACCCCAAACACTTCACCATGTGGCAGAAAGTCAGGTAGAGGTTCAATGTATGTATGTTTGGTTATGCACGTTAATGGCAATTACTGACATTTTGAAAGCCAACTGTGGCTTTTTGGCTATATAGTTTCCCAGTCTGTTCAAAGGTAGCTGATGGGCTCAGTGCTGTCATGGGACTCTGAAAATCTCAACTGAGAAAAGTAAGAGAAGATATGGTAAAGGTGGATGAAGTAATAAATCATGCAAAAAAAGAGGAATCAGTTGTCATTTTTACCTTTCTATGATACCAGAAATACAGTGATGTTCAGTAAAATTTTAAAGCTACAAATTAGAGTTTAAA
This sequence comes from Pluvialis apricaria, assembly GCA_017639485.1. Taxonomy (NCBI): domain Eukaryota; kingdom Metazoa; phylum Chordata; class Aves; order Charadriiformes; family Charadriidae; genus Pluvialis; species Pluvialis apricaria. The sequence continues at coordinate 26,171,616 of CM030007.1, forward strand.
AATTGAAGAGAAATAATGTGTGCCACATATTGGTTTTATTTGAAAGTACATGATCTGAGTTGCTAGTTATACTATTACACAGCAGTCCTCCTCCCATCAGTTTTCTCGTATTAACTCCTCTAGTGCTTGCCCATACTGTATTGTTTTCTTCTATTTCTGCTACTTTATCTAGAGAGCTGTTCTGAAGATGCGCATTTACCTTCTCTCAGACAGTGACTTCCACAAATGGAAAACATTTTTGTTTCCTGAAAAAAGCGGTGCCAGCCTTTGCTGAAAATCTTCACTTCACTACACAGAATTATAGAATGGTTTAGGTTAGAAGGGACCTTAAAGATCATCTAGTTCCAACCCCCCTGCCATGGGCAGGGACACCTCCCACCAGACCAGGTTGCTCAAAGCCCCATCCAGCCTGGCCTTGAACACTTCCAGGGATGGGGCATCCACAACTTCTCTGGGCAACCTCTTCCAGTGCCTCACCACCTTCATAGTGAAAAATTTCTTCCCAATATCTAATCTAAATCTACCTTCTTCCAGTTTGAAGCCATTCCCCCTCATCCTATCACTACATGCCCTAGTAAAAAGTCCTTCCCCAGCTCTTCTGTAGGCCCCCTTTAGGTACTGGAAGGCTGCTATAAGGTCTCCCTGGAGGCTTCTCTCCTCCAGGCTGAACAGCCCTGAGTCTCTCAGCCTGTCTTCACAGTAGAGGTGCTCCAGCCCTCTAACCATTTTTGTGGCTCTGCTCTGGACCCGCTCCAACAGGTCCATGTCCTTCTTATATTGGTGGCTCCAGAGCTGGGCGCAGTACTCCAGGTGAGGTCTCATCAGAGCAGAGCAGATCTATAAAGACACCCTACCTGCTATGACTTTATTTATAATTCAAAACATTTATTGCATCAAGGCATAACTATTCTCCATTAAAAGCACTCCATCCAAAATTTCAAGTGAATATCGTATGCATACTCAACCCACAGTATTTTAAAGTCAGCCATGACTCTTTTGTCTTGTGCCTTGAGACAGACGGATAGTTCCATATTTGTTTCTGAAGTAGCATTTGCAAGTTGGGATTACTGCAAAATATTTGCTAAAAAAGAGTGTGAATAGTTCACAGACTTGTCAGAATCCATCTGTTTGAGTCTATTAATGGGTGCATTCCCAGCTGTGGTCTTTCCAACGTCATAAATAAAACTTTCTTTCTTACTACAAATCCAATGGCTGAAATGTCCCTGTAAAATTGATTTATTTAGATATAATCTGTCCTTATGTTAAAGAGACCTCTTAAAATGAGCAAGACCATGAGATGCCAATCGCATATTCTTTCAGCAGTCAAATCTTACAAATAATATAAGAGCTGTGTGACAGTTCCTCAGACTGAGGGGTTTATGGCATTTACCTGGGGGCATGTGTTGCACACCTCCGCATGTAGCACTGGGGCATGTGGAGGTGATTTAATTTAGTGAGCTGAGTACAACTTGCATAAACTCTACTGTAATTAAACATGATTAAGTCCTGCTGCAAAAGCACAGAAAATAAGACTTCTGGATTGCACTCTATCTTTGAGGGACTTGAATATTGCGCTATCTTAATAAAACCAGTTACTGTGTCTAGTATTCTGTGATGCATGTTCTGTACACATACTAATTGATATTACTGTATGTAAATTACTGCCCTCTACTGGAATGACAGGCAGAGTATTTCACGTTAAATTGATTATTATGTAAATTAATTAAATTGATTTTTGGCGTTTGGGGTTTTTTGGAAACAAGTGCCATGAATTGCAGATGTTCCTGATCCCTTCTTGTAGCATAGCTACTTGCTGCACTCATATTTGTGTGCATTCAGTCTTTGCTTATTTCCAATACAAGCTGCACCAGGATGGTCTGATTATGAAAATATTTTCATTTTTGAACTGTAAACAGGACACACAAAGGAGCTACAGAAGTGCAGTCTTCTTGTGGATGCTTTAATGTCAGTCAAGGAACCTCCTACACTGTCATACTTTTAAGCCTGTAATAATCAAAAGAAACCATTACAAATTCTCTATTAATTGAAAATAATATTCCCAAACCTAAATTTTCAAGAATCATAAGACAGACATCACTTCTTTAAAATCATGAGGCTGTCTTAAAACTATGACATTTACTATATATATATTTTTGTTTGTTTGTTTTCTGTCTTTTCAGACTCTGAAGTTCACATTCTCAAGCTTTTCTTTTCAAATTTGCTATTGAAATATGCTTCAGTTGAAAAGAAAGCTGGGTTTCTTAATGAATTATGACTCAAGGAGATTATTTTTAAAGGAATACATAGCAGCACAGGAATCAGCCATGCTATGACAGAAAAACAAAAGAAATCAGGAAGAGCAAGACAGAACATCTGTCTCACAAGAAATGCAAGAAATACAACATACAAGAAGACAAACGTAAGTCAAACCACTGCTGCGAAGTAAGGCCATTGCCTGGCAAGTATTGCACAAATCAAATTCTTAAGTCATCTAAGTTCTCAGAATCCTTAAAAACATTACTATATGGAACATTTTTGAAGAGCTTTTTCATTCAAACAAAAAGCGATAACACTAAATTCAGAATTGAGACTTTACTGATTCCTGAAACTAAACACCACGTCCTACTGTAGCTGGGAAAACAGAAGAGTGGGAGTTCAGTCTCCAGGGCCTTACTGAGTCCAGAAATTTCCCATGTTTAGGAATTTGCTGGCCAGCCACCAACAAGGCTGTATTGACGGGAATTATTATGGTGTTCACTTAGCAGCTAAAACTTTATTGTGGATATAAATGTTCTATATAAATGTTCTGGCATAGTTATGATTATAAAGTCACTTGCACGGGGATATGGAAAGTGGTCTGTAGGATTACAGTCATACAAATAAATGCAAAACACCTAATAGGAAATAACTGAGAAGATACATAATTTAATATGCCATGACTGGTATTAAGAGGCAATCTTGGGATGGAAAAACATCATTACAGTTTAATGTCAGACAAATAAGTATTTGTATCAGTCTATATGAGCTCCTATATATCATAGAAGAATATGAGTACCAATAAACACATCTATCTAAACATACAGGAACTTAACAATATTGTATTATATATATTGCTTCTGGAAAAATAGTACTATGATTTGTTTCCAGTATTACGGTCTCCAAACATCAGCAATAATTACAATGCTTACAGGAATCCTCCATGCAGGGTGTAGCATACTGATGCGGTATCAGCCTTCTAGTCACATAGGAAATATCTACAGATGGAATGAACTGAGACCATGTATTGTCTACCGAGAACTGAAAGAACCTTGTGGATGCTCAAGGAACCACACAAAGTCAGTAGAAAAGAAAAACAACAAAAGTTATACTGCAAAAAGGACTGACATCATAACTTTCTAGAAGAAAAAAAAAACACGTGTACTTTCTAAAGATTAATGTGTCATTGAAATCAGTGAACAGCCAAGCTCCAGAAGGAAGGAGACCTATCAAGAGCCTTTTCTAAATAGCTATCAAATAGAAACTGACTGATTCAAATGGTATCCAGTCTATTACCAGCACTGGTTCCCCAATTTATCAGCAGGGTTTTCTATCTCATAATGTTAGGAAATTAAGTAATCAAACTTAATTTCTCCTAGGAAAATAATCTCTGATATAGCTCTCTTTGATTGAAGCATGACTTGTTCAAATACAAAATTTATGTATTAAATGTAAAACCAGAAGATGGATGTTGTTGTCACCCCAGGGACCTCTGCTGCTCCTCCACAGTCACGCCAAACCTTACACAGCAAATGGCAGTGGAGCCACGGGAGTGGGTATGAGAAAAATCACATCTTTCTCTGGACTTTGAGACAGTGGGGAGTCCTCCATCACCCCCCTCTGCAGTCTCATGCTGATACAGAAATACTTGGCAGGTCAAGCATATTGGTATTTTTGTAATTGTATTTCTGGAATTAACTTCTTGTTGCTGAGGGTCATGAGAACCCGGCAGCAGCAGAACTAACAATGGTGGTATTTTGCCACCATCGCTCCCTTTTCAGATTCAAACCGCTGGTCTTCAGGGAGTGTCTAGGGAAGGGCATGGAAATTACATAATACTGACACAACATGCACGCAAAGAAGAGCATCTATATACTTTAAAGAAATTCATTTAAAAAATCCTGACATTACTATAGAATATATAGCACAATTAATATAATAATATAATTTATGAGATCAATGACTACTTTTTTGGCTACTACATTTTCTTTAGGACTGATAAAAGAGCAGAAAATTTCCTGGCACGCCTGACCAAACGAATCACTCATAACTCACTCTCTTTCTTCCCTGAAGCACTCCATTCCGAATAAAGAACATCTTTCATAACTTTTCTCCTTGACAAAGGACAGTCTCTTCCCATTGATGGGGTCGAGTTAGAGGGGAATTTACACATACACATCTTATCAACATACACGAGAATCAGCATCTCCTACTCTCCAGTGCACTGCTGGGGACACAGACTGCAACATCTCTACTTTGCTTTCTAAAAATGTACTGTATGATTGTAAAAGAGACCATAAAAGTATGCCCACCAAACCGGCCACAACAAATACCAGTTTTTTCACATATACATCTCCCACGCTTCCTAATGAAAACTGACCTGGCAAAAGTATTTTATTAAAGAAATTTAATTAAATAAATTTGCACTGTACACGAAGGTCCAAATTAAGGAGAAATTTCAGTAATAGAATAATTATCAAGATGCAGCAGACTCAAGGTTGGCCCCATACCAGGACTCTTGCCTTTGCTCAGGTGTTCTCTGAGGACCTGGGAGCCAGGTACACGCTTCCTTTGGGCTCTCCTAACACTGACCTCAGGATACATGACACCAGAAATAATGAGTTCTGCTTCGCAGAATACAAACTTGCAAAAGCAAGTTCTTAAAAAAATGTTTTAACTGAAAACTTAAAACTATGAGGTACCTTTAGATTTGATGCTTCTTTAATTAGGCTCCAGAACTACGGCAGCTCTTGCCTCCACACAGGCATGACTGAAAACTGTGCTAAAATTCACATAGTTCTGGTTGTGACCACCAATTTTTTTTTAAGACCCACTTTTCTCTTCCATATTCCCTAGGATCAATAGATCAGCTGGTGCCAGGGAGCACCATGTCACCAGAGGTGCAATTACAAACTTAGGCTTGCTCATTTGCACCCAATAAAAACCCAATAACCCACAAACCAACCACAAGTTACTTTTGAGAGGTGAAGGGGCATTGCCTTGACATCTTTGCCAAATGCTGAATGTGGCAATTACTCTCTGCTGTCCAAATTATTCTCCATTTTCTACCCTACTTCAGCTAATGTTCAGTTTCATCTCTGACATAAACGCATTGCAGTCACATTTGAAGGCATACTTTTAGCTGCAAATCAGTGTATAAGGTCTTCCTGAACAGTTAAGGATACCTAAGAGTAGGTCGTCTAAATCTTTCCATTTAAAGAGCTTAATTTTGTCTTCTTTAGACTAAAATTTTCTTTTAATCATGAGCCTGCCTCATGCTCCTGTTTCAGTTTTTGATGCTGCAGGTCACCCATTTCTAAGATAAAATTAGTCCTTGGTATGTTGTCCCACTGTACATTTTCACGCTGCTTGATTGAGAAACTAGTGCTTCATCCTTTGGCATAGAACCCTGTAACCTCAGATTAAAAGTTCAAGAGTCACTCTAGCATTGGTCTCGGAAAAATCTGTCCAAACTTAGCCAATTATAAAACTTTGGAATGTCAGTCTGAGCAAACCACCGGATACTTGGTGGAAAACTTGTCTCCAAATTGCATTTACCTGGGCCAAGCCCAAAACTGGGTGGGAGCATCCAAGATCCTTCCCCAAAATCACCCCAGGCAGTTGCTCCCAGAGAGCTCTGCAGCAAAGTAGGAACTGGGACAGTGCTCAGGGGTATCCTGTCCTGTACTGCTGTCACAGTCAGGCAGTAGGGAGGATGTCAATGAAGAGATAAGAGGAATTGTACCTGAAGAGCTAGAGGAAATCAAATGGGGATATAACATCTTCAAGAACACAGAACATACACAGTGTTGTGGGACATGAAGCTCAGGTGAGCAGCAATTTGGCAAAAAGGCTGAGGGTGTATCTACACTGCAGACAAAGCAGTCACAGCCTCACAGAGCAGAAATCCCAACAGCAATCTGTGGATTGCTAAACTACAGCTAAAAGCTAAACCTAGGAAATTAGAGACAAAACTATCCATTATTAGAAGAATGTTAGGGTCAGAAAGTCAAGTGTTCAAACTTCAGGAAGTCTCAGAATTGAAGTCACCTGTTTAATCCTAACTCAACCCTCCTGCCATTAGGCACTATGACAGTCTTTACCTCACCTGTGGATGCACTTCCCTAGGATCCCGTCTGATGATGGACAACAATCTAGTCATGTATCAGAGTCACGTACCCAACTAAGCTGCAGGACTCTTGTTACTTCTCTTGAAGATGCTGGAAGGCATGCAGGAAAGTGTGGGAGACAGCACGTAGGAAAAAATCATGTTTCTGAGACTATGCCAAGTAAACGGTGCCCCTGTGGTTCCATCCCTCTCTGTCTGGTTTTCAGCAAGTCACTTGAAACAAAATCTGACGAGACTGCCAGGAATTGCAAGTTACTCATTCCCTGGGTGCAGTACAATTAGATCCTAGAGGCTGATTTGCACAACTGCTGCACAATAGGAGGCACCAAGAGCCATAATTTGAATATCAAAGTAGAAAATTCAAGTTCTAAGACTCAGACTTATTGATACTCCTGAGTTCAATCTTTGCGTGCCTCGTTCCTATCTCTAAAATGGGAACAACATAACCATTCAGCTTCTAGGAATAAAATTAAAACATTAATAGTACAAAGTACATAAGACTCAGTACTCCTAAGCACCATGCTCGTGAGCACTTGAGGGAATTTGTAATTCTGTCCTCAGCCCAGGATTTGAGAAGGCTGCAGTACATCAGGCTCTAGGTTAACAGATTCAGCAGTGGGGATTGTTACTTTCTGCACTGAATAAAGCAGAAAAGCTCTGTGCAAAAAAGAGGGAGTGTGATCATATCATGAAAAGACAATCCTACACTGTGAGGAGGCTGCACAATAAGGCAGTAACAGGCATCCTTACCTCTGGCGTTTCCTGGCTTTGAAGTACAGAGCTTCAAAGCTTAAATAACTTCTTCATAATTTTTTTTTTTTAGTATATAGTAACTGAAAGAAAGTCAGACAGAGGGTGGCACTTTTCAGTTACATACAACAGATGTAACAACTACAGCTTGTTGTGTTTTACTGTAACAGGTGATCATGATTTCAGCAGGACTGTCAGAATCACCTTAGGGTCATCACTTTCAAAGAGTCTGTTAAATACATAAGTCAAATTCCTGAAGCAATGGCTTTCAATAATGGCATAATGGTTCAGAATTACATTAAACCAACAGTATTTTATGTAACTTTTCAGACAAATAGGTCTCCACTCCAACAAGGGAGTTAAAGTTCTGGTTGATTTCCCAATTAGTTTGTGAATACCAGCTTAAACCATAAGCATAGTGGGAACACAAACAGTGTAAACCACCTCTGCAAAAATTATGAAAAGCACAGAAAAACTAAGGCTGGCATTTGTGGCACTGTAGTGGGTATGCTCATTGTTTAAAAAACAAAACCTGGTCAGTGAATCAGAAAGAGTGACTAAACGCTGCTGGGCACCATAGATCCATCCTGAATAAGAGGCAGTATGGAGCAGCCCTGTCCCAGGAGCACGCCGGGAGCCAGGCTGCCGCTCATCACCTCTGCTGTAAAGGGTGAGAGGGTGAGGGAGGGGGCACACTGTAGAAGTCTTTTTATGCACAGCTTACTTTCCACGGCAACCCAGCCGCGCTGTCTGCCTCTTTGAGAGCGGCCAAGCCAAGGTTCAGCTCTCTCCTCGCTCTAGCCAAGGTTCAGCTCCTTGCTCCAGCTCACACACCCGCTGCCCAACCGCGTACTGCTGCTCTCTGCTCTCCAGCACATGGACATTGGGGTCGAAACTCTTCCACTGGGGAAAGCCCTGAGCAACCTTCCCTGCTCCCAGTGCTGATCCTGCTCTGAGCCGAAGGCTGGACTAGAGACCTCCCAGTGTCTCATCCAACCCCAAAGACTATCTAATTTTTATGAATTAAACTGTCTTGAGTTTATTTTCTTTACAGATATATGTTGGTCAATTGGTGTCTGAAACCTTAACAAAGATAAATAGGTAAAACAGAACAAAAGTGCCTGCAAAGCCGTCATCACAATGATGATTTAATCACAAGTATTTATTTGGCTTGATGGTCGGAATATGACAGCACACTGATGGTTAAAACTGTGTTTTGTTTTGGTCATTGCTTTTAAACACTAGTTACCAGTTACACTGCTGGTCTGACTGACAGTCAGGGCTGAAACACAATGTCAACTTTGAAAAAAAAAAAAAAAGGGAACTTGTACAGCTATCTACCTGACTGGGGTTGGATCTATTGTGATGGAGCAGAAGCTGGTCTGGCAACCAGCAAATAATGATACATTTAGATCCGTTTAAATTCCCTGCCTTCTCATTAACAAAAGCTGCAAGAAGAGGCATAGGAATATGCACTGTGGTTATGGGGGCCAGAGGGACAAATAAATATAAAAACAAGAACAAAAATCCCAGAGACATAAAAGCATCTGAACAAGAGAACATCCCTGGAATCAACAGATGTTATTTGTACACATTTGGTTATGTTGTCAGATAATTCATTTAATTAAAGGGCATGTGTATCAGTGTCTCACCAGCATATTATGAATAGCACTTAAATTATGGCAGTGCATAAACCCAGGACATTAGTATTCTATCCACCTTAAATAAAAAGTCTGACTCCATCAATTTTAATACCCAGTTGCTTTAAGAAGTTGGCTACAGCTTCATGGCAGCCTGCCCAGGTCCTTTGCTCAATCAAGCAATAGTTGTCTTTGACCGAAAAAGAAAAAAATAGCCACCAGTATCCTTGCTGAATGTCTGCTGGCATCTGCTAATAATATAGGAATAAGAACATTACATGTAAAGACAGATTAATATTTTGGGTAACCATAACACTACAAAATTACCTGGTTTAGTAATTCATTATTGAAGCTACCCACTTGAGATTCTTTTTTCAAAAAATTACCATGCAATTTTTATCCGTTATTTTAATTGCATATACATAAGAACTAATGTGCTGTAGACAGAGTTTAGACACCTATACCATACACTATTTAGCTCTGCATTATACAATACCAGCATGTCACAGTGCCCTAGGCAAGGTCACCAAACTCTTAACAATGCTGTAGGATGTGGCAGAGGAATCCATCTTTACTAATTAGCCTTCATTACACATGATTCTGCTCATGAACCTTGATGTATTGTTTTCCAGTATAATTTCACCTTGCACTTGCATGTACCCTCTAGATCCTTTAATTCATGAAGTATTTTACAAGTACAGGTTAGCGGTATGTTTGCACGGGTAAAGCGAATGTGCTGCTGCGATAGCAGTGCTCCAAATGTGACCCGACCTACTGGAGCACCCGCCCTGCTCTCTGTCCGTCTGCTCTCCACCTGGGCTCGGTAACACTGCAGGAGCCTGGCTTTCCAGAGCAGTTAGGTGACCTAAAGCTATAAAAGTGCCTGAAATGAAACAAACCATTTTTCTTTGGGAGTTTGCGGTCCTCCTCACACGCAAACCTCATGAGGAACCAACCTGCACCTGCAAGTGACTTAGAAAACTGATCAGGCAAGCAGGTGAGCCCGCTTCCCGGAGGCAAAGTCAACCCTCCTGGATTTCTGAGATGCTCAGAAGGTGCCCTCCGACGTGGGGCTACCTCCAGCTCCAGCCCCGAGCCCCACCGCTTGTGGCACCGTCCCCACCGTGCCCGCCAGGCACCGAGCAGGTGCCCCCTCCGCGGGGCTGGGCGGGGGGACGGTGGGTGTCCGACCTGCCCGGCCGCGGCCAACTGCATCCCTGCCGGTAGCCGGGGCGGTGACGGGCAGCTCCCCGTCCCGCCGGGGCTGAAGCCCCGAGGTCTGGGCGCTCCGGCAGCGGGGCAGGTGTCCGTCCGTCCCGTCCCCCACCCAGCCCCGGGGCGTCCCTTCGGAGCGGGGAATTCCCCCTGCGCCGCCGGGCCCGGGGCGTCCCCCGGGGTGTCTGTCCCCTCAGGCGGCCGCGGGCAGGTAGCGGCAGCCGCGACGCGGCGCGGCGGGACTGACCTGCGAGCCGCCGCTCCCGGACGTTCCTCCACAGCAAGTCCCAGGCTTTGGCGGTGGAGTCCCGCAGCTGTTCGCTCAGCGACCTCCGGAGCTGCGCCTTGGCCGGGCGGCGCTGGCTGCTCATCCTCGGCCGCTCCTCATGCCGCCCCGGGCGGGCAGCCCCGCTCAGAGCCGGCGGCGGTTCCACTCGCCGGGGACGGGCGGCGGCGGCCACATGGGGCCCGCCGGGCAGCCCCCGCCGCGCCGCAGCCCGCGTCACCGCCGCTCCGGGCGGGCGGGCCCCTTCACCTGAGCGCCGCCCGCCCCGGCCCCCGGGGCAGCGGCGTCGCCCGCCAGCTTTCCTCAGCGCCCCGTCCCGCGCCCCGGCGGCTCGCCGCCCTCCTCCCTCCTTCCCTCCCCCACGTCTCAGCCCCCGCGGGGCGGGGAGGGCGCCCCGGGGTCCGGCCCGGTACAGGCGAGGCGGGTCGTCGGCCCCGCCTGCGGCCCGCGGGTCGCCCCCGCTGCTGCCCGTGAGGCGGCGGGGCGGGGAGCGGGAGCAGCAGCGGGAAACTCCCGGTCGGGACCCCGCCGCCCTTCGGGCTCGGGCACCACCGAGAGCCCCGGGTCCCGCTCCTAAATGCCGTGACCCGGCTTGTGCCTGTGACCCTTCGTGCGGGAACGGTCCGGCCGAGCCCCCCCCCCCCTCCCCGGCCCCTGCGGCCGCCCCGCTCTCCGCGCCCGCCCGCGGGGCTGCCGCTCGCCGCCTCCCGCCTCAGCGCGCCCGGGGCAGCGGCGCCGGCCAGGGCCCGGTGCCCCCTTGGCCACCCCAGAGCCCTGCTGCCAGGTGCCGGCACCCGCCGCGCCCGGCCGAGGTCACCGGCGACGAGGTGACAGAAAATCGGGCTGCCAGCGGGCTGCCTTTTGTCTTTTTTTTATCGGAAAGCTGTAATAGGTGCTTCACCCACGCCGCGACTTTTGCCCAAAAAAACCCCCTAAAACAGTTGGGGCTTTTTTCCCCCGAGGTTTCTGTTTATCAGCTCTCCACTCGAGCTCAAGCCACAGTCCTCACAACACAGCCTCGCCCGTCTTTTTCCCTCTTTTTCTGTGTTCCACCCACTAACTTCCCACCTCCCTCCACCTGCTTCATCCTTTCCATCCCCCCTGCATCACCTCCACTTCTCTAACAAGTGCTTACACTCCTAAAAGGTTTCAAAACTAATCCCTGGCAGCCACTTTTTGCACGCAGACTAAAAGAAATCCCGAGTCCTCCATCCCTAGACAAGCCAGAGAGCAGCGTCAGGGCCCTTATCCCATTTAGGAAACCGATTTTTGGTCTCTGCTTCCTCTGGGATCTGGGAAGTACTGTTGTAACAGTGGTCCCTTCCACATCCTGGCCACCCGCCGCATGGATGGTTCCCAGCGCGACTGGCAGCAGAGAGTCTGATAGCTGAGAAGGACAACAGGGGCTTCATTTCATTTAGCCGCAAACCATTACTTATTGCTTAGTCTTTTTGCAGGGTATTCGTGATGTGCAATGAAGAGGCTGATGTTCCTGAAAGTGAGTGCTATTCAGTGAAGCAGCTGAATAACCTGGTAAAGCAGTCATGTTAAACATTATCGATATCCTCATCTTTAAATTAAAACCATAGCTGCAATGTCAGTGAGACCCATAGAAGCTAAAAGCAAACAAACAGACGTATTCCGCGTTAGCACTCAGCTTTAATAACATCTTCTGCTTACTCCTGATGTGAATTTGTTTTCCATTGTCCCTGTTCTTAAAAGGGTCATCTTAAACTACTCTACTTTATCTGATACAGTGGAGCTGATGTGCTTGCCGAGAACTTGTGAAGATGTTGTATGTCACTTCTCCTGCAATTCCAGCTACGGTGTCCTCCAAATGACTGGACAAACCCTTACAAGAAAAGGGATGCCTTCCAGGGATGGATGCATCCAAGATCTGGAAAGGGGACAGCATAATTATGTAAATACTCCCACATCCCACGATCCAGAGCAAACACCTGCTGATGTTAATGGGAGAAGAGAGGATTACAGTTCCTGCAATCAACTCCTCTGCCCCATAAATCTGCCTCTGACCTCTGCCTCACTTTAATTCCCTACCAACACAGCCACTACTGGTACATAAGACCTACGAAGTCTGTTTTCTGCCACGGGCTCCTATCCACTAGGAACCAGGCAGAGATGGGAAATTAATTTTTGACGCTGCACTAAGCTGCCCTATAAAGATCAGCAGAGACACACGGTCTAAAGGTGAAATCATAAAATCAGTTTGGAAGGTTTTGTATCATACTGCTGTGTCACTACCCACAAACATCAATGTCGGCCAGTACCGTAACCTTCAACAGTGCTCTTCTGGCAGCCACACTTGAATGCGCCCTCTTACCGTGTCCAGCCTGTCTGGAAGATAGATCTCCCTTTCTTCAGTTGCTTTCTGTGATGGCCAGAATGTAGTGACACAACAAAAGAGATTCTCTTCCCTTCTATACCATTTTTGAAGATGATACTTTAACAAAAATGTCCCTAGACTTCCAGTTTGACTGAAAGCAGCTAATTAGCAATGAGATAGTAGCAATTGCTAATGCCATGTTATCTCACCGCGGGTTACTTAGATCAACTCCGGTGATACAGCTGGATTTCATAATCAGCAGCAGAACTGAACTGGCAAGCCTCGACCAAACTCTGTGGCAGGCACTTGCAAAAAAATCTTATTAATTTCAGGTACTTTATTGTGGAAAACTAAATCCAGCAGCAAGATCAGATACGGTACTTTTCTCCCCGACGAAATCATGTTATTGAGTAATGAGAAAATATGCAGCAACTGGCCCATTCCTATTTTATGCTTTTAATCACAGTCAGCTGTTCAGGAGTCGAGTTACCAACACAGGTATTTCTGATGTATTACACCTAGTAGTAGCAGTTACAAGAAGAGCTGTTCTACACAGCCAGCTTGAAGAAAGGTATGCGTTAGGGATCATTCCTAGGTCAAAGATGTTTCCCTTCTTTTTAGGATGTTAGAAAGCATGACTAAATGCTCTCCCTCCACACATTTTCACCTGTTGGTTAAGTGTGTAAGTGGCCAACTGATCAGTGCTCGTGTCTACAGCTCGAAACGTTTTGACATCCTGAACAAGATGGATAACATTTCTGGGGAAAGACAAGGAAAGCGCATTTTCCACAGAAACAGCAGTTTTCCTGCTTGATACTGGTCATACCGAAATGGTTCTGTTCAGAGGACTTGCAATAAAAACACTGTATACGATGAACAGAAAGGAGGAAATTCCCAGTTGCCTTAAAAGAAGCTGAACTAGTCTTTCCTCATTGATAACAGAATATTGGCAGGTATGAGAGAAGTATTTGTCTGTCTTAAAATCTTGCAAGCATGTAAAATGTTGGGGGGAAAAATCTAAGCTAATTACACCCGTGCTCTGATGCCACTGTGGCACACAAGTCTGATGTTCTAATTATATATTTAGCAATTTATAGTTCCTCCCAATCACCATGGTAATTAAACGCCAAGTTAATTGATACTACATAATCATCTGGCCTCTAATTAGCAGTGTGTTTTTAATTTGTTACAGATTCCATTATGCAGCCTGATCTAGTCCTAATAAAGTCACTGTAAAAACTCCCATCCATCTGGTAGGAAGAGAATCAGGTCTAAGGAAAGAGAAAAATGACTACAACTTCGTTTGCCACTTGTAAACTACTGAAAGACTATGACAAAAGTACTTATTTCCTTTTTTTTTTTTCCCTCTCTAGTCCTTAATTATGGTAAGTCAGGATCTTTTGTTAGTTTAACTGCTTCATAATATTTGTCTGCTTGTAGAAGAATGAAACAGGGTGCGTCTTGCAGAGGAAAATGTGAGAAGGGTACATCCTTGGTTACTGCGTGCTGTTTAGTGGACACAAGCTCCTTACGCTTCTATCTCTTAAAAAGCAATAACAAGGTAAAAGAGGAAATCAGTTAGTACTACAGGATCACTGATGCACCCTGATGCTAATCAGTGCAATACCAAATTTTAGAATACATTTAATTCTTCAGAAACTGACTGTAAATTAATGAAGCTGCTTGAAGTTTATTATGCTCAAAATGGTGCTGCTGTGCTTTTGTAGCTCCAAATAGTAGCTCAGGCAGCCAAGATATAAATACATCAAGTAATATTTATAACTTCAGCAATGATCTTCATCTCTTTGGGGGTCCTAGAGCTCTGGAATTTGTTTTCTATACCAGGCTAAATGTCCTGAGTGGGATGTTGTGAGGCTGGGTTACCACTGGAAGAGAAGAAAAGATTTGAGGTTTTCCATTGCTTGTTTTCCTAATAGCAGACTGCAGTGAATTGCATACTAATTCTGTGGTTGAAGCTATGTGAAAAGCACCAAGGGCATATGAGTAGGTGTCCTTTTTGACATCTAAGTAAACAAACAAACATTTTGGACAGAGAAAAATAAGAATCACCGTGACCGAGGACAAAATGTTCTGGCTTGTTCCCTGGCGCACTCTCCTTGGTTGTTATTTACATATGCAAATTATCATCGTTTTAAGGTAGCTTTAATGAGGATCAATTATAAAGCAGTTTCACTCTTTCCTGGTTTATCAAGAGATTGGCACCTATCTGTACATCCTGCTCCATTCCAGCTTTCTGAAGCTCTGGGAAAGGATCAGTCTGCACTTTGCCAATGGCAGAGCACTGCTGGCTTTCATTAGTCGGGGCCAAATTCTTTCACTTTTGTTCACAGTGATTAATGCCGAAATAAACGGGACTTCTTGCAGTATTCACTGTGAAAAGGCTCTAAGTATGCTCAGATACAGACTGTGGTAACAAAGTATCTGCTGTTTGACTGTGCTCCCTTTCCCTTGCTAAAACCAGCATGGAGGGGATGGGGGGGGAATTAAGCTTTTCTTCTGCTCATAGGACAGAGGATGGCTTATTATTATTATTAATTATTATTACTGTTTTATCAAAGCGCTTCGAACCAGAAACTGGATGGAGCAAAAGTACAATCTTTGCCCTCAGGATATTACGAGCTAAATATGAAACAAGACACCAGCGGAGAGAAGAGCTAATTGGGGTAGGAAGGGTGGAGCACAAGAGAACAATAAAACAATACTGGCCAGCGTTGTAACTACTGGGGTTAGCGCACCAGAATTAGTTTTTGGAGGCCCTGACGCAAAGCGAGTTAGCAAGAGGGTCTCCAAGGAGGTTAATGTAGTATCTTTCTATATTCAGAAGACCAAATCTCAAGCATGAGGGACACTTTTAAAGAAAACATGCAAATGTGTATTTGAAAACATAATGAGTAGACAACAAAAGCTGGCATCCTGTACAGAGAGACTGTGGGAATGAAGCTTTTAATACTGAACAAATGATAGATAGGGAAGGAAGGGCCTTCAGCCTTAAGCCAAGTAGACTCCATTTGATGCAACATAAACGCAGGATGAACTGCAATGAATAGTGACAGCAGAGCACTGCCAGAGTATTTGCATTTGGGATGCATTGAAGTAAACCAGATTGTGTCTATCAAGGCAAAGTCAATAAGAATAAAGATGAGATGGTAAACATGGGGTGAAAGTTTTTCCCATCATGAATTTTCACCTGGAAAACTCCTTCTGATAAAAAAAAAAATAATCTTACAGAATAAAAATGAGAGAAAATGTCATATATTTTCTGAAAAATAACTGCCATTTCCCTGGTTTTACCATGGAGTAGGATTTTTACATTCTGGCCAGCCTTACCTTGGACTTTTTTCTCCATCTCACATCCTAGTTGTATCTACTTCTTGCAGATTATTTTTTAATAACCCCCTCTCTCCGATCTTGTCTCCTTAACTCAGCCTAAATTGTCACAGGAAAATGACAAACTCCAGGTGAAGGGCCTGTGTGACAGGTAGGAGGATCTGGGTTCTGTGAGAATGGTGGAAAAGGGGAGAGGGAGGTAACTGTGGCACAAACGATCATTGGATGGATTACTGTCTGAGTAAACAGAGTGCTTCTGCAGAACAGTAGACAATAAAGCTGATACTTAAGCTGAAATTCTGAAGAACTGCAGCCACAAAAAGCCCTTGCACATTTCTCAGATAGCAGAGGGGAAGACTGGACAAAACAAACCAAGTGCCAAGAAACTTTCACTTCCTTTCGTAAGATGCTCTGTGGACATCTTTAAAACACAGTATGTTGCAGATATGAAAGCCTGGGCTGGGCAAAGCTGGTCACTGTAGAAATAGCCAATCCTTCAATGATTAAGCAACTGGGAAAGTGGAGTATGTTTTATGTCTGTAGATACAGTGGTTTTTTACTGGAGCAGAGCTTGAAATCTTGAGGTGATTAATGACCTTGAAAAATTGAGCGGCTATATTGAAACAAGACGTGTCTCAGCACAGAATATTACCCCTGTTCTTCTCATTCCAGCTTCTGGTGTCTGATTTTCCCCCTCCTTTTTAGTTGCTTGACAAAAATATATTATTCTAAACTACATCTTTCTTTGCTCTCAAAGTGCTCATTTCCTTAATATTGTAATGGGACCTTGTCTAAACGAACATTACTTTTTTTTCCCCCCCAAACTTCCAACTGTTATTACCATCACAGTAGAAATAATTGGAACATTTGTGTAAAAAAGCCTTGCAGCAGTCAGTGGCAATTTAGCACACACCATATCTGGATATTGGTTCAGAGACCTGGGAGCTTGTTCTTTTTTTTTATAACTCTCCTGGATTACACATGAAAACATGATCAATCTTGACAACAGGTTCTAAACACAATGCAATAGAACTGTTCCCAAAACCAATTTACTCATAAGAGTAGGAACTTTCTTCAGATACACAAATACTCATGAGCACATGCTTTTTGAGTAATCAGGCTACTGACTGACGGGAGCATATTGCCAAACACCGATATATTGCAAACTATGGATTTTTACAGAGCTTCCTTCATTACTGGTCACACAGCTACTATTTTAACTTATTTAAAAGATTTAAAAAATATATATTTAATAGAACTGAAATGCAATGCTATGAATATTTTTGGACAGGAAATAGTGTCGTGGCCAGTTGCAATAGGGGATAGAATTTCAGGTAGGCAGATTATAATGACCAGAATAAAAATTTGGCTGAGGCCCAAGTCAACCCCTATTAACTTAAACAGTTCTACAGGATCTTGAATCATTAAGACTGATTTTAAATTTCTTCTTGCTTCCACAGTAAAGAAGGGCCAACCAGCTGCTGGCAGCATTGTCTGAGCCTCATTCGAAGCGAAGGCTGGTGGCGATTCGATTGTAAGCATCGTTTCCCGCAGCCCCCTTGGGAAGGTTTCCCAGCCGGCTCAGAGCCTGCCTCAGCCCACTCCATCACCCAGCTCTGGCATTACAGAACTCTCTGTTCCAGCAGGCTAAGTGGTACGGCCGTTCCTGCTAGTATAAAGGAGCTTAAGCTTAGGAAGAATGCTTGTTTCATGACATTTAACATATCTGGCTATTCCCACTGAGAAGCAGGATATTCATGCTGTGAAGAAGGGGCTGGGCTAGGTGGATCTGCAGCTCTTTCTATCCAAAAATGTCTCTGTTTCTGTGAGAACATTTTGGTAGCGTCGGGCAGCACCTGTATTCCATTAACTCCAAAAGCATTTCAGTGTTTACAGTAACCAGGAAATGTCGATGTCTGTGTTATATTAACAAGTCAGCAGTAACAACTGCAGTTTCAGTTTTTAGAGCTGTGCAGAGAACGGTTTACTGTGCGTGGCTGAGGGTTTTACTTTTTTTGGTTGAAACACTAACAGGCCTGTAGTACTGCCCTTGAAACCATTACAGAAAGCTTTGGAGAAAAAAGTTCTCAAAAGAAGTCCAGTATTGCTTCAGTAATGGCTCCACCTATATAGCCAGGCAAAAGCATAGCTGTGAACTGCAAGTCTGAAAAATACTTGTGACACCAAATTTGTAGCTTCTTCACCTTAGTGAAGATGCCTTCTGCATGTAGGTTGAGGAGGTTCACTTAATGACACAATTTCATTCAAGATTCAGTATCTTGGAGACAAAGCTATGTAATATTTTTATGTGGATGACACTACATATACGCACAGTGAGGTAAGCTATAAGGTGTCACTGCATAGGAGGCAGCAGACTTTGAGAGCACTGACGTGCTGCTGTATAATCATAGTCTTTATAAAAGAATTCCACTGTGAGAAATTAAATAGTCCACCATGCAAAGCATAACTTATTGTGGTCTTCCGAATAGACTCCAACTTCTGCATGCAAGAGGCAAAAAATCTGTGTTATGCACCTATTTGGTTTTCACGGAACTGAATTTTGATAGTGATGTTAAATCACTACTATGTAAATAGTAACACCAAACAACATGGGAAAAAGCTAGCAAATATTAAGATATTTTTCTTTTCTCTTTTGGGATTGAAAGCATCAACTTAATTACCAGGAAAGGCAGTAGCAGGAACTGCTCTGTAGCTGGCCCAGCGTACCAAAGGCAGAGAGAGCTTGAGGAGGTGTTTCCCCATCACCCGCTGCTGTGCACAACAATGTGACCAGAATGATGACAGAGGTCACAGCCACTGCTCTCTACTGATAATGCCACCACTCGCTTTCCAGAAAGGGACATCTTTTTTTTATTTAGTATTACTTGAAAAGTTGATTCCAGAAAGAACAGAGCAGGCTTCACCTCCGCCTTGTACTCCCTGGGAGCGCTGTATTCTCGCTGGCCCGACTCCCCCTCTTACCATTAATACACACTATTTTGAGACTCCACATATGCAATTCCCCTCGACTTCAATTAATTGCAATGCAAATGAAGGAGATATGCATCCAGGACTGTTCAAGAAGGCAGGAGAAAGTTGTTATTTTGCTTGTATGTACTGCTGGTTCCAAAGTTTTTTTTCAGCGTTGCAATGGTTTCTAGTGAAATTAGTTCCTATGGATGATGTCAGAACACCTTTATGGTGCTGCAGATACAGATGTTGGTCATATTGTTTACTTACAGTACTGTCATGCAGACTCACTTCAACAGCTTTTCATCGTTTTGTGCCGACATAAATCTGCTCAGTAGTAATTACCTGAGATCGTTCTACATTTGAGGGAAATTTTTTGAATCATTTAGATTACAAAAACCCATGTAAATTGCTTGGAGAGTAGGTGATAAAGGGATTATAACTCAGCAGGATCTTACGCAGTGTTAGTTTTTGAGACACAGGATCTGTTAATTTACCTGACAAGAGAATGTTTATACTAAGTAATCCTCGATGTTAATTTGATCAAAATTATCAGAGTTCAGGCCTTAAAAATATTTCAGTGAATGTCACTGCTAAAGGGGAAAAAAGTGTAAGAAGTCAATCTGAAAACCAAAACCTAGACTTTTTATGCCTCAAACTGGAGGCTATTCCCAATTTATCTTCTGAAGTGTTGCTAAATGGTTTTGCAGTGATCTAAACTAGTTCATTGCTGTCAGTCAAGTCATAAGGAATAGAGTTTCACCTGGAAAACATTATCGTCCTTTAGGACTTAAATAGATTGGGATTTATCCTCCTGCCTCCTGTCCTATAGCTCATCTTTTATAGCTGGGCAGGATAAATGCAAAATGGATTGTATGTACTACTGGAAAGTAACAGTAGGCTCTTACTCTACTTTGTACAGGTATAAATTACCCTTTTAATTCAGAACTGATGAAACCCAAGGTCTTCTCAATAATCACCAGGGATGGCCTCCCTTCCTACAAGAACTGCCCTAATCATTCTTTAAAACAAACCCCACAGTTCAGACTGAACACTAGCAACAATCTCACATTAACGGTGAAATTCTTGACTTACTAAAGTAATTGTAAAAATTCCCATATGCTTCACTGAAAAATTTCATCCAGTGTGGGTACTTGCCTTTCCCTGCTCACTCCCATTATGCGTCTCAAGAATACGTGAGCATAAAGCCCTCAGATTCTTGCTGAGCTGATGATCCTCGTTAATCAGGGAAACAGGTTCCAGCACATGAGGGTGCTATATGTTCTGTGTCTCATGTTCATTGGATATCTCTATGACTTAAAGGTGAGTAGGAATTTAGTGCTGTGACATTTTTCATTAGTTAAGTAAAATTATTGTACCTTCCCTGTATATCATTCTTCACTGACTTCTCTGAATGTTTCTTTTTTTGCAGATAGTTTTGTAATATTGACAATGCTGGACGACTCTGTGATAAAGTTCCTGAATTTATATGATGATATTATAATAATAGCAATGCTGTTCTTTATGGTTCATATAAATTAGCATTTTATTTGCTTTCACAACTAGTGCTGCAAATAGAACAGCTGTTTTGACTGAGCTGTTTTAATTAAGCTATCCATAATGCTGCCTAGGTATTTTTCCGAAATGGTAACACTTCATTAAGTATGCAGTATCAGTGAATGCTTCAGATCATTCCTGAGCATTACCTCACACTTAGGTAAATTGAAATCCCATCTGCTTTGAGGTTGTCAAATCATCTCGCTTTGGTGATTTGAATTTGGTTCTCAGAAATCTTTCTAATCTTTAGTACCCTAGGAAATCTTGAGTTTGCTACAGATTTTGCCATCTGTTCAGTCACTTGTCAAGATAATGAAGCTTTAAATGATACTTGTCCTAGTAAAAATCTTTTAGGCAACCTATTCTTATCCCCCCTTCATTCCGAAAACTGACAAGTTTAATTTGGGTGTCTTTGGATCTTTTATAAAGTTTATGAACTATGACCAAAATTTCCTTCCCACACTGATTTCTCACATTATTTCCTCTCTGTTTTGAAGATCTCTGCAATATTAGTTTGGAAAGCCTAGATAAGTTTTATCTCTTCCTGTTTTCCTGTGCAAAAGCTGTTTCTCTTTTCTTTTACAGAGCCATACTGGATCCTACGTCTGTATTCTGTATTATAGCTTGCTTTTTTTTTTTCAAACACATATATGTTAATTAATACAGGAAGCTGCAATTATTTTTGCTGCCCACAATGACTTCTTTTCATCTTTAAATATGGGCATCATTCTTGCTGCCTCGGACAGCTGAACCTGATGACTGTATTCCAACACTTCCACTTTTAACTCCACTTCTGACAGTGCTTCATCTGTTATTTGCAAAGAGGACTCCAGAATGCACTCACATCTGGGCACTAAGTTTGGAAATACTCTGCCCAGGAACAAAAGAATAATGATTTTAAAAACTGTGTCCCAAAGTGTTACACCCTAAGTCCCTGTCTGATTTTCAGAAGTGGTTACCATTCATCAGCCACTTCTGAAATCCTTTCTGAAAATCAGGTGATTTATTTAAAGGCATAAATAGGAATCTGGAAGCTCAGCTTTGGTCTTCAGTTTTTAAACCTTGCTTCATACTACGCAGAAAGTTGGCGAATCCTCAGCCAGTCAAGGAGACATAACCCACAGGTGATGTCATGATAGATCATGATAGGTCCATTAAACAGCACAAGGAAAAGCAATAAATTGTTTTGATTGCAAGGCTAGCGAGGGAGTATTATGCCTGGCTTTAGAGAGCTTACAGAGCTGTTTGCCCATTTCACTGAGAACCAAAGAGAACTAAGAAGCTCTGGAGAACATAGAGTTATGGGGTGGAGGCAACAGGAGAGGCAGAAGGAAGGAAGACCACTGTAAGGCATCACGAGCAGAAAGAGTAACCAGACGATAAAGTGGCAGTGCCTTTAAGAGGAAACTGAATAGTGAAACGAAATGGTAAGGAGGAAAACTAAAACTGTATTTTGCAAAGAAGGAAATGAAGAGAAAATGGACAGATAAGGGAGTCCAGAGGACTATAAGAGACAAAAACAGTAGATAGGGTATGCGCACAGCGTAGAGAAGTGTGTAGAGCAATGCTCTGGATA
Source organism: Pluvialis apricaria (assembly GCA_017639485.1). Lineage (NCBI taxonomy): Eukaryota > Metazoa > Chordata > Aves > Charadriiformes > Charadriidae > Pluvialis > Pluvialis apricaria. Next base: position 26,193,687 of record CM030007.1, read on the forward strand.
TACTGTTGGCTGTTTGCACTGCTAGTCCAGGTTAACTGAATTAAACATAACTTTAAAATGCTTGATTTTACAGGTCATTCATTTTAACTTAATCTGTGAATCAGAAATGCTAATAAAATTTCAAAAACAATAGCTGTAAGGTTCCCATTCTTTGAATTTTAGGTACCCATTGTTAAGAGAACTGAGGGAGGTGAGAAGCTGGGAGGGAGAGGGATATCCCTCAAAGAGTGACTCATTCCACCCCAAACCAGCTGCCTAGAAGCAGATCTGTGGATGAGGACTTGATGCAGCTGAAGATGATGTTACACTCCGAGAATGCCTCTTCCCCCATTGATAGAAGAGGCTTTAGAAAGCCATCTTAGACTGTGGGTAAAGCTGAAGGTATCAATTCCATCTCAGGTTTCCTCTTTCTGTGCAATTTTAATAGGATTTCAGTATTTAACCATTGTAGGCTCCTTTGAAAATCTCAAGTTGACTGTGTTTCAGTTTCACTCTCATATTTTTTAAAGCCTCTAATAGATTTAAAAGCACAGTCCCCATGATTCTCAATAGAATTTGTGTTCTGAAATCCTATGACTTATTTCTCCTTTTATTCTTTTTTTTAACATGGGCTACCTTTTGATGTGGAGGCACTGGAATTGCTGTGCTGTTGAATAACAACTTTTGCAGCACCAGCTGTAGAACACGAACACCTTGTTGGATCACACTCCAGAAATCTGAAATGGGAATCCTGCCAAAGCTCAGGGCTTCCTTTTTGTTTTGACTGTCGCACTGCTCTTGCTTCTGTTAGTATCACATTCCTACCACTTGTGCTTTTCAGACACCTACGGCCAAACTCTTTCCCAGTGTAATTCCACTGAACTCAATGGAGCTGCAACAGAAGTGAACTTGTCTCAGTATGTCTGTAAATTAACCAGTCATTTAAGCTGGAGAGTGACATTGATAAGCAATAACAGCACAGGAGTGGTGAAAGGAAGATATCTCCTAGTTAGTTTTGGACAGTTGACACTAACTCCGTTGTCAGATTAAGTCTTACTGACTGTGGGAAAAGCTGAGTGGGAAAAGTCACACTCACTGCCTGCTAACTGTAGGAGGAAAACAGATCTGGAATGTAGAGGAAATCTTGACATTATCTGTTCCCCCAACCCCTACCAGCCAGGCAATCAAAATAACTAACTGAGTATCAGCTGTTTCTGTTCCTGGCCCAAACAAATGCGCTTTCTTCACAAAGTTTTTGCTTACAGCAGAGGAGGCAAAGAGAAAAAAAAGAGTCTAAAGTGGGTGTGGGGGAGCGTTTCCTGCCAAAACACAGGAGATGCTTTTCTGTAACATCTAAAAGGATAATTATGGAACAAGCCCAATGCTGCAGACAGAGGTGGCTCTGTGGTTTCCACAGGACAGCGATGCATATTTGACAACCCAGCAGCCCTACGCAACAGAACACCAGTACTTCATCACTCCACTTGGCCTCTGTTAACGTTGTCAAGGACAGTTTGCCACAGATGTTGGTAAAAGAAGGATCAAACCCAAGGGAACAAAACAACTGGAAAGGAATTCTGTGTGCCTCTCCAAACTGTGTTGTGTAAGAATAAAGTGTAGCCATTGCAAAGGAACACTTGAAGATTAAAGGTATTTCCTTCCTTTCATAAGATCATAAGACACAGGGTCTATCAAGACCTAAGGAAGCACAAGATACTGTACTTAAATCACTGTTCCATATACACATCACTGCAAGTTAGAGGCACTCTCACATATGCTCAGTTACTTACCTATGTGTAGCTTGATACTCTGGATATCATCCCTATATGGTTGCTGTTATGCTTAAAAAAATTCCAAGGCTATGGGGCCATAGAAGAGGAGCACAGCAACAAAAGCAACAAAAGAAAAGGTGTACTTTAAATTAAGTTACTGAATATTTTGAGTTCTCCAATACATCATCCAGCCATTGAGCGTACTGCAATCACTTCTGTCTGTCTTAAAAATATGTGAAAATATATAGCAGAAGTTTAGTTTCACTTTGGAAACTGACCTTACACTTTTGTTACCAAATGAAAGTCCAGAGAGCTGTAAATTGAAGATTTTGACAATGTGTTGGTGAGCAGACGAGAAAAGAAAGAGTGTGAAAAGCAGGGCTAACTTTATGTACTATATATTTATAAAACAAACAGATGCCAATACCAGCAGTTGGTTAGTGATGCCAGAGGCTTTGTGCCTGCTTTGTCTACTAAAAGACACTGGAAAGCCAAACTAGCGGCTTTTCTTGATGGAGGCCTAGCATGGATAGCAAGGCAACTGCTGCTCGGAAAGGCTGTAAGGAAGACCAGTCAGTTGTGGGATATTGCAGTTATTCCCTTCCATATTCCCTCTCCACTACTTTGGGAAGCAGGCACAGTAGAAACAGTTCTCCGATTCTCTCCCCCCTATTTCTGCACCTCAGATCCTTCTGTCTTTGACCACCAACATTCTCATTCTCTGATTTTTCCATACTAGAAAGCCTTGACCTGCTGCTGCCTGAGACAGTGCTCAGATGAGGCCAACGTGCATGAAAATAAGCTCTGGGCAAATAATTTGAATGATGAACTAGAAACAAATGTAAATGTTTTAACAGTCTCCTTTTTGTATGAAGAACATCGATGATAATATAGGGCTGTAAGGTTTCTGGGGGAAGGACTCCCATTCTGCCTGTCCGGCACTCAAAATAACATTACTGCGGGCCTGAGGCTCACTGCCACTATCTCAGTACAAACAAATTGAAAAAAAAAATGACTTAATTATCAATCCAAGCAAGCTGTAGTTTTAAGACTTCGCTAAAAGAACTATATACATTTTATGAAATATAATGTTCCCGACCTTCCCATTTCCTCAGCTACTTAGAGGATTTGTTTGATTCTGAAATGCTGTGAGAAGTGGAAGGTGGTGTTTTTTTTTTCTTTACAGTTATAAATAATTTTCTGTACAGCTATAAATGCATCATTAAGAGAGTAATCCTACCTCCACGAAGTTGCCAGGGACTGCAGTTGGCACAGAATTAGGTTCTATAAAGGAGGAATCCTTAATATCCTGCAGGATAAACCTGCAAGATTCTATACTAGAATCAGTTTACTTCTCAGAATTAAGGCAATTTTAAAATAAATTTATAATTACAGGCTTGAAAACCATTCAACCAATCTAATAACTTCAGTGATACTTACACATGGGCGTTCTCCTGACTTCTAAAAGCAAGCTTTTCTCACTAGCAAGTGTTATTTTAGTGTTAATTACACATCATATGTAATCATATATTGCAATAAGGATTTAATTTAAAGTCAGGAGAAATACTTACACCCCTGGTAAGCTAAGAATTCCAGAAAATGACAGTTACAACTAAGCAATATACAATGACAACTGTAACTGTTCAAGTAATTACAAAAATATTATCAGTGGTAGTTCATGGAATAAATGAATTTTTAATCAACTTTGCTTAAAAGTAAATTCAGCATTTCCTTTTACATTCCCATGTAGAAGTCCTCCAAGCCAAATTTCAAATATCGCACATGTCAGTCTGTCCTTCCTATTCATAGATTTGTAGCTAATACTAAAAACCTGCATGGCAATCAGGCAGAGCTATGCCTTGCACAGAGTGTGCTAAGTAACTTCTTGACTATGTAATAATATTGCTTAATTTTAAACCATCATTGAATTGGTGCTTAAGTCAACTCTGATGTAAAACCATCAGTTTTCACAAGAATTACACCAGGGAAAAATTTGTCCTTTTGCATTAAAATTAATTGTTCTGACACACATACTGGCGTTAACAGGGTCTTTGGGAACCAAGAAATATTCCGGGGTAGGTATGTACCTAATATAAACAAATTTAAAATAAAAGCCTAAAGCCATTACCCTCTCAGACCTCATGTCAAAAGCCAACACTTCACCAAGGCTGGAATAGCAATTTCAGATCCACTTAATAATACCCATATATAAAGCAACTTTTTTTGCCATCTGTTTTCTTCAACTTGCCTTTCTTATTGCTCTGCCTTCATAAAGACACAGAGCCAAAATAACAACCGACAAATGCCATTATATGCAATGGAATTATACATGGGACAGCTTTGGCATGTCTTTTGCATTCGTATGCGGCTCCGGCCTCCTCCTATTGCTGCACTTCAGCTGTGGCTTGACAGCATGCTGGAAATTACTAAATTGTTTTTGCCTTGTGCTGAGCACTCAATAAATACCAGCATCTCTATGTGCATTTCTGTCATAGCAACTTGCTGGCCTGGATGGAATCTAATACAGAGAACAGGAAGGGCAGAGGCTGGATGGTTTTCAGTTGAAAAGCTTGCTAAAGCAACTCTCCTGTTTCTTAGGAAGGTGCCCCTGTAGTTGACATTAACACTACATGGCTCTTTGTCCTCCTCTAGTGGTCCCATTATAGTTAGGGAGAGGCTTATGCAGTGATTACTTCCTTCAAGTTAACGTGGTTATTGCTCAAGTGCAAGGTGTTGAGGCTCATGCCTAGAGACCCTGCGTTCAACCTGAACATGAGCAACGGTAGAGGGTTTCATCACTCTGGTGCTCATGGAAGTGGAAACTGGTGTCGCTGACCATAGCCAGTCACAGTTACACAGACCCCGTGTCTTTTTGTGCCGTAGCCGTCTCCTCTGAGCAGAGGTTGCACCACCGCAGGTTGTTCAACAGCATGAAACAGTGGCGTGGTCTGACTACGGTCCCACAAAAGGTCCTATGTTGCAAAAGGTCAGAAGCTGGCTGCTTCGTTCAATAGCTTTATTGCCCCAAATAACTTACATTAAGCATATGTTCCAGCCAGAAGCATTCCTCTGTGTTTGTGTGCCCGACTTGCAAACAAAGAAACAGCACAGAATCTATCTTGTGTCCTCAGTCTTTCAGAGAGGAGCTATGTGTCACTCCAATACCGCACAAAACCTCAAAAGTTAATCCTTAGGAATTGATCCTAAATAGTTAAATAGCAAACTCTGAACCTAGAGAATTATTACATGAAGGAAATGTTTTCTGATGAGGAACACTGAAATTGCTGGAACTGCTACCCGTTAGAAGTGCTTTCTGTGAGAACAAAAGGCTCCTACGATACAGCTCATCCTTCCACGTGTGTGTGGTCTCTCTCAGAGCTGTAATGCTTAGCTAGCATTATAAACCAGTAAAGATTTATTTTGCTGCTTGCATAGTTTAAAATGTCTAACCTTCAAACTTTTGAAGTCATACCTTGCCCAGGAAATAAAATACGAGGACATAGCTTGCATTGGGGCTATCAGAGAGGTCTGCGGGAAAGGTCTAATTGAAACAGAAAACATGTATACTAGATTTTTTTATTATTCAGTGAAAATTTTCCAGGCATTTGTTACTTTTGGAATAAATGTTAAATGCTTAAATGTGCTCTCTGCCATGACTCTTGGAAAACCCCAGTTTAAAGAAAGTTGGTTGCTCAGATGCAATGGAGCTGAATATGGCTGTTTGTCCACAACCTTTGTCAGATATTTGTTTGGTCATAGAAGAGAATGACTCAAGAATCCTATGGCTTCATGTCTGACCTTAGTTGCTGGAAACCAACACCTGCTAATTCCAACAGAGGCAAAACTTTAGAGCAATTTATCAATTTGCATTAGATAGCCATTTACAGCAAGGTTCCCGTCACATCTCAAGAGCAGTTACAGACCTAAGCTATCTATCAGCTGTTTCGTGTTCAGCTTTCCTTAGGAATCCAAGCTGTAAACAAAAACTAGCTAGGAAAAATGTTTATAGTACCTTCATCTGAAATCACCTATATTTTGTACAATTATTGACCAGATTATACTATTTTTAGCATTTACCAGCTCGTCTTTTCAATAATTTTCTTTCTTATTAAAACATTGACTGAAAATCAAAGTTACCAATAGAACTATAGAGCAGGGAAATGGAGGAGGATACTTAGAATGACATTGAGTATTAGTATGTGTATAAAGTGTCTTCATACATTACTGCTTAATTGTTTCAGAAGTTATTTATATAAAATTCAGAGTATGCCTTAATAGATCAAGCTTTTGCCTACAATTCACATACTAAACCAGTAAACATATATATGTTTTTAATCTACACCTGTTGGTTTTTTGTTTTTGGTTTTGGTTTTGGTTTTTTTTTTTTTTAGAAACAGCGATATCCTGAGATATATATAGTAAGGGTTCTCATTTTCCTCTTGCTTTTGAGAGCAGTTTGCCCTCAGCTGTTCCAATACATCAGTAGGAGCTGAGTAGCAAAGATTTGCCTTTTCAGAAGAACAAAGAAGGGGTTTGTTCTATCATGTCTGATTATGAAAGGAACATACAGGCAGGAAGAGGCAATCTCACTGCCTAATTTGGGGAGCCAAACTGGCACCACGCAGAAGCTGGAACACAAGCCAAATGAAAGGACCCTCTGATGCACCAACTGCAGGACAAGCACCAAGTCTACCTACTTCTAATTTGAGCAATACAGAGCTTAACTAGTTAACAGGCCAAGGCCACCAAACAGCTGGGTTTATTCACTAGTTTACTTTCACTATACCACTGCTGAGGAAAACAGCCTCTTCATTTTTCAGTCCAAAGTAAGCATCTCCACTTCGCGTTGGAAACGAGTCAAAGTGACCCCACTCTGCTTTCTAGGAAATGCACAGGATCATTGGATGAGGATGTTCTATTTTCCCCAGTTATTTAAGGTCAAGTTCTCATCTTGGGTAAACTCTTGTAGCTGGAGTAATGACAGCATGAGATGTGAGTACTACCTAGGTCTCGGGAGGGACTGCAGAACATCTAGGCCAGCTGCTGCTCTCCCCTGCAGAGGATGGGACAAGGGAGCTCGTGGCCACAGCCTCAGCTCCACCTCCAGCACACTTGCCAGGCATCCACGGCAAGGGAAAGGCTGAAAGAGATCACCTTCCCCATCTCACCACAAGCAAGAGGAAAATCCCAGAACGGGTTATGGCTCAATGAGCCACATCCATTTCCCTGTTCACAGTGCCATCAACCCGTAACTCCTGCCCAGGGACTGCAGCAAAGGTAAAATACAAACACGAGCATAAAACGTTATATGACCAAGGAAACACAAAAATATGTAGTCAGTGGGAACTACTGTACATGGATTTGATCTTGCGATGAATCAAGCGCCTGCAGTTTCTAACAAGGGCCAGACGGAGTTGCAGTTCCCTCTCAGTTCCCCGAATCAGACTCTTTGCTGGCAATTGTTCATGTACAGCTGCTGTATAGCACAGTTCTGGTTTCTTAAGCTATGGAGACCTCTCCTTGAAGTCAATTAGCATTATGCCTGGACAAATATTGCAGGATCAGGCTATTTGTTAAAGCCCTGGGACCACAACTGCCTCTATTTGAATTTTGTAATATATCAGTCAACACGGAGTACTTCTGGAATGGCCAAGGTCACATGAGGATTTTATCGTATTACTGCAGTGCACCATCTTCCCTGCCAGCCCGTTCCCGTTCTGCTACAGACTACATTACCATGCATCAGCAAATACACGAGCACGCTGCTATATTTAGTGTTTCATACATACCACTAAAATAGAGGATGTGTCAGCTTTTAATCTGACTTCAAATTTTTGTCAGCAAAGTAAAAGCTCATTTTCCCTACCCGTGATGAAGTGCGCTTTGTGTTAGTCATCTTGAGCTATGTGGTGATAACTTTAAAATACATTAGGCAGCTAGAATGCTCGAGCTGGATAGAACGATTTTTACTCAGAGATATACCAGGAGATAGTAAGGATGGATAGCGTCAGCCAGCCAGGTTTTAAAAATGACTATCACAGGCTATCTAAAACCCAGCAGCAACCTGGTGGCAAGAGGAGCAGCTAACCAAGGTGTTTTCTGTGGCACCACAGCAGGCAATTAGGACCTCCTGGGTTACGAGTCCAAAATAGAGATAGGTGGTGCAGATTGGGTTTGGTGTTATGTACCTGGCAATATGAGAAGGAAAGCATTGGTGATGATGACGATGACTTGAACACAGTGTTCTGTTGCGTGGTGATGGGACTGGGGTAGTCATATTAGTGACATCATTTATTAATGACAGCAGGAATGTGGTTTAATGGTTGGAACCATAGTTATAACCAGGATAGCCATGTTCATTCTGAAAGAAAGTAGGGCTCAGTGGATGAAGCTGGTATTTTCACAGATCTTGGTAAAGCCACAGAATAGGATTTTTTACATATTCACAAGACTTGTTCATGCCACTATGTGCAAGGAATACAAGTGTGAATTGTCTTCCTGTCTCCTGCTTCTACACCGAGCCAACGGACAACTTGCTAACCTACAGACCAAGGGCAAGCCTGTCTACGTGAAGAGCAACTTTTCCACTCCAAAGTGCTTATTCTCTCTTGCAACTGTCCCTTGCACTTTGCTAACTACATCTTAAAGGGTGTGGGTGACATCACCTTTGCAACCTAAGTCTAACTCCTAATAACACTGCATTTACTTAGTAGCGTGCAATTATGTAAATATATAAACACATAAATTTCCAAGTCTTTGTGGAACCTCACTTCAGCCCAACCCAGGGCTGTCCATCCCAGCCCCATGACGCTGCAGCAGGGCTGTTCTCCAGCTCTGCCACAGCCCTGCCTGGTCCTTGGACCCGACCTGCAGGTTGACATCCCATCCCATTCTTGGCCAATTCCTGTTCCCAGGGCCCTGCCTGGCCATCCTGAAGCCGTGTCTGACCCTGTTCCTGTGTCTGTCCCTGGTCCCCAGGGAGCCACTGGCCCATGCTACACCCTGCAGCTACTAAAGAAAACAGAAAGCAGAATAAATTCATGCCTCTAGAGTCACATCTTACCACTATTTAATATTTTTTTCCTAATGCACATCTTTTTTGCTGTTCAGAACATAATTATTTCCAGTGCATGCACCAGTACCAGCGTTATTACTTCTGGAAATAACAGTATTAGGCCTGGCAACACTGCCAGCAATACTGGTACTTCAAAGGAGGTTCCCCTGGGGTGGCTGAGCAGTTTATGCAGCTGCAGCTTTCCTTAGGACACGTTTCAGGTGTTCTGCTTAACATATGTCGAGGCGTTCACTGTAAATCCAGGGAATGGAAGCCCCAAAATACTGCATTTATTTGTTTAAAGAAAAAAAAAAGCAAGAGAGAGAAAAACAGTCCAAAGGGCCGTGTTTTTTTTTCCCTCTCACACAAAAATATGGGTTATATGGAGAATGACTGGATATGGCCAAGGACAGCACAGCCCTGGGAAAGGGCTGCAGGAGCCCCTACCCCCAGCTGCATCAGCTCTGAGCTGCCCTGTGCATCCCCAGATCCTGCTGGGATGGGGTTAGAGGGGCCGTCTCCATCCAAAACAGTTGATGCTGTATGGTGGGGAGGGCAGAGTGCTGCCCCACTATGACCCAGCACTACTCTGGGAAATGATGCTTGCGGGCCTGGAGAGCTCTGGTTTGAGAGAGTTTTCTCCACACTGACCCAAGAAAGAGGTCAGGAGAAAAAAGGGAAATAATAAAAGGGAATGAGAAAGAATAAGAAGGGATTCCTTCCTCCTGCACCTGGGGAGGAAGAATGCTAGGCACCAGTATAGGTTAGGGGTGGGCCTGCTGGGAAGTAGTTCTGAGGAGAAGGATCTGGGGGTCTTCGTAGATAGTAAATTATCCATGAGCCAGCAATGTGCCCTTGTTGCCAAAAAGGCCAATGGAGTCCTGGGCTGCATAGGGAAGAGTGTGGCCAGTAGGTCGAGGGAGGTCATTCTCCCCCTCTACTCTGCCCTGGTGAGGCCACAACTGGAATACTGTGTCCAGTTCTGGGCTCCCCAGTTCAAGAGAGACAGGGAACTACTGGAGAGAGTCCAGTGTAGGGCAACAAAGATGATTGAGGGGTTGGAGCATCTCCCTTATTAGGAAAGGCTGAGAGAGCTGGGACTCTTTAGCCTGGAGAAGAGAAGGCTGAGGGGAGACCTTATTTTGGCATACAAGTATCTAAAGGGTGGGTTGAAGGGAGATGGAGCCAGACTCTTTTCAGTGGTTCCCAGTGACAGGACAAGGGGCAATGGGCACAAGTTGGAACATAGGAAGTTCCGTTCAAATACACGGAAAAACTTCTTTACGGTTCGGGTGACAGAGCAGTGGCACAGGCTGCCCAGGGAGGCTGTGGAGTCCCCTTCTCTGGAGATTTTCAAGACCCACCTGGATGCGGTCTTGAGTAATGTGCTCTCAGCAATCCTGCTTTAGCAGGGGCGTTGGACTAGATGATCTCTAGAGGTCCCTTCCAACTCTGAAAATTCTGTGATTCTGTGATAATGTAAGAGGAAAGTGGTGCAGAAAATGACCTTGAGCACAAGAGTGCTATGTTCCGTATGTAGATGATACAGACAGGGTGGGTCTTCTTCTCAGGTAAGAAATTCCAAAACAGAAAAAAACTTCTTATCCAGAAAGCAGAGGAAGTATCAGAAATGTTTAGGAACCGCAAATCTAGAAGGAAACCTCTTCCTCAGTCCAAGACATCGATTTGGCCAATTTTTTAATTTAAATCATGTATTCTCTTTTTATTCCCCCAATGATTTAACATAACAAATTTCAAAGCCAAAAGTTTCAAAGCCAAATAAAAATAAAAACTTTTCACTTTGAAAACTGTTAGAACATCTCATGTGAAGACATAACACTTATTTTACAGAAATTATTCGAAATAGAAATTAATGGATGCTAACATTTTCCTGCAAAATGGTTCCGTTTGAACAAATAGGCATTTTCTGCCAGAAGCATTTTAATGATAAATTTATTACCAGCTCTATCATATGCTAGATTTCCATGATTAAAGTTCCACCTCAGCGATCAAACTGTGTCAGAAAATGACCTGTCACTCTTCTTTCATACCTGCAGTTATCAAATTTTCAACCATCATGTTATGCTGTAAAGATGGGTGCTAAACTTTATCTCTTTTGGTGACAAAAATAATGTTATCGTAAAACAATTCAAAAATTAATCATAGTAAAGAATGGGAGTGCTGCTAAAATAATGTTTTATTTAAAATTTATGTGCCATTGATGTATTTTCCTTTTCTTTATAAAGCAAGCCTTCAATGTCACAGAGAGGTTTTGATCCAAGCAAGGAAAACAATAAAAACAATTGCTAAATCAATCTCAGAAATGATGGGATTTGTTTAGCTTTGGAAAAGCACAGGCATATGTCTCATTGGCAAATACCATCATGGAATAAATACACATAAAATCCATAAAGCAGAAAAAGTTAATGTGCACAGAACTTGAATGAAAATACTTGCATTTATACTATGCTCAACAGCCTTCCTGTTTTGTTGACCTGATGTTAAGTATATGAGGGCAAAATTGCCGATGGAGACCTGAGTTTTCCTGGCCGGGGTTGCTGGCATTTTGCTAAGTCAGCACGTTTGCCAACAGAGCCATTGAATCAGTGACATTGGCTGTAAAAGGCTTCATTCATCTGTTTCTAACGGCATTAAGGTGGCCCTTGGAAAGGACTGAGGATGCAATTTAGAGCAGAGACAGATGCTACTCGGAGCAGGAAGAAATCACTGAGTTAGCAAACTGGCTTAAACCAGTCCTTCAGGCCAAAAAAAGATGCTAAGTCATCTGGGGACAGAGGCATAATTACAACAGCGATGTCCAATTGCTTTCATTTTAATTGACACACACTACATACATATTGACTAATGAAACAGAAAAAGCAGTCGGAAATGGGTGACTCCAGAGGTCAGTTGTTTTGTGAGTGAAGTATTTCTAGCTGGCAAAGGCCTTTGTGGGAATGAGGATTCACTTAAGACTTTGGGGACGCTTCTTTTTGCAAAACTGTGGGGCTGTTATTAAATTCCTGTAACCCACATTCTGGGAAGCAGTTTCTTTTCTCTGTATTTCTTAATTGTGCTTCATTACAATTTAATAAGGACATTTACCCTCAATTAAGCAAATCATCCAAGCAGTTGCTACTCCCCATTGCAATGAATTGGTTTTGTGAAACGCGGGTTTAATTGCGTGTTAAGTATCTTGCTGAATCAGGATCTCTGTGTGTTTATCTCTCTATCCAAAGCTTTCCTTAGCTCCTGGCACACTAATGTACGTGGGGTTCGGGGCATCCATTCCTTTAATTCTGGTTACTTCTCTGATCTTGGTGCCTCGCAGAATGCCAGCTGTAACTAAATAATTGCCCCAGAATAGCCAAATTCACCAATACTGTTAATATTGACAACTGCATTAACTGGGTAGTGCTTCGGGCACTGTAACTCTGCCACTGGGGACAAGGCCGGGGGAGGGAGTTACATTTTTTGGTAAGTCACGAGCCTCTTCACCAGACTCGGCTGTGGTGTGAGCACTGAGCTAGAAAAAGCACTCAGGCACACCTCACCTCGACTCACCCTATGCCCGCCAGCACCACTCTGACACCAATAACAAATACTTGGGTTTATTCCTGTTATTCCAGAACTCACCTTGCAAGGTGTAAGTCAAAAGTTGCTGAATTATCAGCTTTCCTATGAGCCACTTAAATCCTGCACCACCGTGTCATGAAGAACAGCAGGGATGTGATCATAGCAACAGCATGAAATAACAGAAACTGAGAACAGCAGAGATTCTTGAGGGTCCTCTGTCAACGCATGCATGTCTACACAAGCCACCAAGACACTTTCAAGAAGTAAAGCAGTGTCTTACCTGCTTTTTCCTTACACAGCTTCTGACACAGCACCTGTAAAAAATAAATTAATTTTTGTTTAATAATTATACTTTTTTTTCCTTTCAAATAAGTTCCACATTTCAGGATGACACTATATGTCATTCTTAGACATCATCACCACTTTAAACAGGGCATAAAATCCAGAGCTTTTCAATAAAAGTCATGGGGAATATCTCATTTTGCTTGCTAAGGATAACCTGGTGCCCATTCCCAAACCAGGTTCACCTGTCGCGCAAGGCATGAACTTAGGAGCAGTCTCTGGCACAAGCAGGGTACGTGCTGCAAGGATACAAGAGGTCCAGCACACTGGAACATGCCTGAAAGTGTCTCACGATGCCGGTAGGGCTTCGGGAAGCAGCACGCAGGGTGCTGGCCAGACACACGTGGGCAGCTGTACCGATAGGCGGGAAACAGAGACACTGTGGCTATAGCAGCTCGGAGCAGCAGAATGCTGGTGCTTGTTCATCTGTGACCAGGACAGGGTCCCTCTGTCTGAGGGACGTGGTCAAACTGACTTGCCGTGTCGCATTCTTCTTATTTTTCATCTCCCTGCTTCAGGTCTGCCACGCTGACTGGAAGTGGTACCATTGTCATATTGGGCACACCTCTTGGTCCATTGCTTTTCTCTTTAATAGCGTGCAATGACCAAATCAGTGATTCAATGCATATCACCCATTCTCCTTTCATATGACAGATCCATCAACTTTATGAGCAATGCAGCCTGTAAGTGAAACTAGTATAATGGGTGAAACTGCACCCAATTTATTTTTTTTTGATTAAACAGAAGGCTGAACTGATTCTTCCAGATAGCAGTGAACTCACAGGTTTGAAGTGCCCAGCCTGCTGCCAGCTGAAAAGGCAGCCACCCCTGTACCTTGCAGTGACACGCTCCCTGCTCTTGTTATCTCCTTGTCCCCATATGGGCAATCATCTGCACCTTTGCAACCCATGCACCAAGTGCTCCGTTATCTCTTCAGTAAATATGCCCTCTGCATAGGAATCTGTCTATAAAAACATGTTTGTTATTTACCTTTTATTTAGTGAAGAATTTCACTGAGATGTTGGAAAATTCCTCCTCTAAGCATGGAACCAAATTGGTTAAGCATCTCTCAATAATAGGAGCAAGCACAGCTAAACTACAGTTTTCCCTTCTGCAAGGCAATTTCATTGTAAAAAAGACTCTTATTCAGTCTGAAGGTCTGCCTGAGCAGCAGCTGAAGTCAGCCTGTCTTTAGCCAGCACGGACGAAGTGAGGTGGTCACTTCTAGATGGGAAAATAACGAGCAGCTGAGTCCAAATCAGTTTTTGTTATTGGCAAATTGTAGCCTGGCTTTAGTTCCAAGTCAAGGCCCGCTCTGGCTCCTGCACACTGCTGCACACTTCCCGGGACTGAATGGATTTGTTTAGACTTCATCCAGGCTGCCCTTTGATGTTTAGCTCAGTGATGGCGAAATGTCCACAGACACAGGAGCTGAGGCCCCTTCCCCAGTGAGCGCCCACCAGTGCCGGGCTCTGTGGTACCTGCACAGACCCTTGTGCCCACCTCTTCTGTCCCTGCTCTTAGAGAGGCTGGAGGATTCGCCTCCCCCCTAGGTCTTCTACAGCCTTGAAAGGGAGAATGTGCTTTTGATTTCCTTCTGGCTGAAGAGGAAATTCAACTTATTTCTCATGTCTTTATACATTGGCCCATTCTGCAATGAGTAAGGAGCAGAACTACAGGACTAGAAGCCAAAATTTCACTAGCAGCATCACTTAAAAAGAGTCAGTGCTGAGCCCTCAGGAGAGGGCTCTAGCAGAAGCATCTCACTTCCACAGAGGACTGGGAAATTCACACACATTCTGTCTTGATTGCCAAGGGACAGGCAGGTCCCACATCAGTGTGCCAGGTTTTTGGGCTGCCTTTCTGCATGCAGTGAGCCGCGTTGTTCTCAATCACCCTGGCTGGGGACAGGCACCTAATTTTTAGCACCACGATGCTGGCATAAGCATGCTGGAGGCGGGTGTGCCATACTGCATCTTGGGATAAGCACTTCTCGAAGAATACATAAACGATATGTGAATCAAAATAAATATGTCGATCCTGCTTGGATAGCTGGTTTCTGTGTTCTAGCGCAGCCAGAAGGGCACCAGCTATTATAAAATCTAACCCAGGCTATGTTAACTTCCAAAATCTTTTTAGGATGCCATACAAAAAGGATGCAAATTGTTGCTGGAACAATCCCAAGCAGCAACAGAAAGCTGCCAACTAAAGTGATTTATGGAAATAATAATGATAATGCACTATATAACTGATTGTATAACAAAGTACATTTATTGGAGGACTAGCATCCCATCTGAGCAGCATGGCACCATCTAATCAAATATATAGAAACCATGGACCAAGGCAGTACAACTCTAGCCAAAGGGCTGTTGCAGCACCTGCTGCTATGAATAATAGAGAAATCATTTGCTTACAGCTCCAGCTGTAGCAATTTTGCAAGTGGAAGTGTCAAACAGAAACCAAAGACAGATACACTCCGCTGATATAACCCCGTTTTACTTGCTGAAGCATGTAAAGCAGCAGGCAGACACCAGGAATGTATTAGATACTGGGTCCATTCCTCCCCCCTCAGCAGTCCTGTGGCTTAGCGGGGCCATCCCATGTTCACCTACGTGAGCAAAGGCTCCGAAGAAGCCTGCCCGTGCAGCACATCCCTCTGCTTTGTGATCAGAGCAGGATGAGCCAGTCCTGCGAATCAGGCAAAGTCCACCCCCAGCGGTGGCGCAGCTAATGCAAGGGACAACTTGCAATGAAGTGAAGCTCAGCATCTACCGTGCTAAATAAAAGATGGCCATTGATGAGGCCAAAGCACCATACCCGGGTTTGTCCACCTGACTCACCAGCTCTGGCTCTGTTACAAACTCCCCTGGGGAGCTCTGCTGAGGGCAAGCCAGCTATTGGAAAGCATGCCCTCAGCAGTGGGGACGAGGGGACACCCGGTGCCACTTGGCCTTGGGCGAGGGACTGGTCCCTGGCTCACATTTATAGTGCCCTATAAATGTAGTCTCCAAGTCTGTAGTGGTGAATTTATGGGTTCTGTAAAGATGAACAAGATGTCCAGGGAATTTGTTAGAAATCGTTACCCGAATCTGAACCTGGTACAGCATGATGAAAACAACATCTCTGTTCAACAGATATTTAAAACCAGGGATGCACTCTAAGCGTGTGAATAATCCCATTAAAGCCACTTACCGAGCCATGCATGTGAAAAAGTGTATTTGGGGCACAAGGCAAAGGAGGAAAGAAAAGTTGTGGAGCTATCAGGGGTAGGAAGGTGAATATAGTGCATTTATAAAGACCCTGAAAGATTTTCCTGAAAGGCATTCTGTGTAGAAACAAATTACTCAAATGAATTCATGGGATTAAGTGGAAATGAAGGTAGAAGCAAAACACCTGCATTATAAACTCAATGAGGAAAATAAACACACTCATCAAAAAATTGTTTCTCTGATGTGTACATAATCTTTCATGGTTATAAGTGATCAGGGCATGGAACTCATCAAACAACTGGATTAAATGATTTAATAATGTCCCAGTAAGCTTATTGTCACATAAAAGCTTTTTTCTGACAGAGAAGATGAATACAAAATAGTTGACTTTAACAACTTCAAAACCATTTTAATTTGCAACAGCACAGGGATTCTGCAATGCCAGCCAATCCCATAATACCATATACCATATAAAAGAAAAAAAAGAGACCATTTTGTATCTAAGTCTTTTGCTTCCTTCTTTCCCATCAACTCCTATTAGTTATTAGCTATTTTATGCTCTAATTTCAAGTATGTCCAAATCTGCCACTGATATTTCAGAGTACTTGTCAAACTGTAATCATTCACTCTCAGGAAATCACACCCTCCAAAAAAAAATAAAAAAGGTAATTAGCGTATCTGTCCAACATGCAAATAACTCTTCTGGATGTTTAATAAAAGGCCAGAGAATTTATTCAACACAGATATGGTATCAAAAATATCACTGCTATCAAATATATGCTGGCATTTTGACAGGACTACTTGACATCTGCTGTTAATAAAACAGGCTTTGGATTCTGCATGCTTACGTTCTGTGGTGAGCAGAACCAGCAGCACACTCTGAAACACAACACTTCCTTCAGAGGAAAAAACGATAAATCTGTATGACCTCTTACTGGTTAACTGATACAGAAGGAAAGCACGCTGAGCTGGAAAAGGTCCTGCAAAGTGTAAAGACTGAAAATCCTGCTGGTTTTTCATTCTACCGATTTAATAATCTGCTAGGCTTTAATTAAAGCATCATATAGACAGTTCTAAAGGACGAAACCAGCAATCCACATGCAAAACTCAATCATCTGATTAGCAGGTTTATTAGATCCTTTCAGAATGATGCTGACAGACGGAAAGAAAATCCTTGTTATTACTTCAAAATAAAATTCTATAGCCCAAAATGGGAAGTAATATTATGACACTCAGCAATGTCAGCCTTAACTTGAAGTTGCCCAGCCCCAGCAATGAGATCTTCAGTCTGGATTGCACTTAGAAGTTCCCTAGAGAGCGTTAGTCTGCCGAAAATAATGGCAATATTGAAGTTATCCCGTAGAAAATACTGCTGAGGCCACTGTGTCAGAAATCCGATTTCTCTCACAGACTTGGCACTAATGTTCGGTACAGGCTTGAAACCTCTGTTGGATTTAGGTGCTTATGTTGTATCTTCAAATGCTGACAAGAGGGCTCATAATTTTGCTGTAAAATACAGCCACTACGGAGGTGTTCTTGGAGGACATGTTTAATACACAGCTTGAGTGTTATTAGAGAAGACAGATCTTCTTGGTTGGATGGGATTCAGCCTCATACCTGCTGCATCACAACATGTTGGCCTCCTTGTCAGGTTAGAAAGTAGGGGGAAGGGGAAATTCTCAATTTCTTCCATTGAAGCTGAGCTATTGTACTGCAAACTGTTCACGACTGATGGGGTCAAAGAAAGAAAGAAGGGTAAGCGGTTCCCCACTCTGCAGTCAAGCAAGTCCACTTGCTCATTCACAAGAAGTCTGGCCAGCAGGCCGAGAGATGTGATTCTGCCCCTCTACTCTCGTGAGATCCCACCTGGAATACTGTGTCCAGCTCCGGGGCCCCAAGCACAAGAAAGACAAGGACCTGCTTGAGCAGGTCCACAGGAGGGCCACAAAGATGATCAGAGGGTTAGAGCACCTCACCTATGAAGACAGGCTGACAGAGTTGGGGTTGCTCAGCCTGGAGAAGAGAAAGTTCCAGGGAGATCTTACTGTGGCCTTCCAGTACCTAAAGGGGGCCGACAGGAAAGACGGGGAGGGACTCTTTATCAGGGAGTGTAGTGATAGGATGAAGGGTAATGGTTTTAAACTGAGAGAGGGTCAACTTAGATTAGATATTAGGAAGAAATTCTTTACTCTGAGGGTGGTAAGGCACTGGAACAGGTTGCCCAGAGAAGCTGTGGATGCCCCATCCCTGGAGGTGTTCAAGGCCAGGCTGGATGGGGCTTTGAGCAACCTGGTCTGGTGGGAGGTGTCCCCGCCCATGGCAGGGGGGTTGGAACTAGATGGTCTTCAAGGTCCTTTCCAACCCAAACAACTCTAATATTCTATTCTGTTCTATGAAGTGGGGAAACCTGGGTCCAGGTCCCCTTTTTTAGACTCTTTAATATTTGGAATAAGAAAACATTATTAAGAAATCAAAGGCTTTATGCTGTTTTCATCGTGGTATTTTAAAACAGTGTAGATATTAAGAATATGCACAGCACTGATCAAGGCAATCTTGTTCCTCACATGAATGTTAGCTTCAGTAGGGGAATTTGTTACTGGACTGGATAGAGTGCCCTTGGTGGACCCAGAGCCCAGGGTGCATTTATGAGCCCTTGATCTTCCACACTGCGTAACTGCTGGGTCAGCCCTAGCTCTGTTTTGAACTGCTCCAATTAACTATCTACAAGCTAAATCTTAGCATAGTTCAAGCGATTGGGGATGACTCCCAAGTGGCAGAATGGAGGTAGACCCTGCTCTAGATCTGCTTCTTGCCAACCTGCAGAGTCCTCCAGCACCATCTCTGCAACCTTTGTACCCTGAATCGCCTCCTCATGCCATACTTTGCGACACACAGCACATGTCCATTCCCTAAAACCCTCACCTTGTGGCTTGCAGCACAGCTTTCACTTCACACGGACACAAAAGATGCCATACACAAAATAATAATTGAGTCACAGGAGCCCAGGAGACCACAAAGAGCACAGTGGGGAGCCAGGGCCAAGTGCTACAGAGGACAGCCATGGTCAATCTCCTCTGCAGGGTCCCTCGACACTCTCTTGTACACACCTGTCCTAAACAATTCAACATTAGAAGTATTTTCCCTATGTTAGCTTATAGCACAGGTGTCAGTGACAGACAGCTACTTCAGGTATCCTCAAATATAATAATGTTTCATATTTTTGATGCTGTAAAAACACGTAAAAAATATTTAATATTGTTCCAGTTACTGCAAAAAAGACATGTATAGTCCAAACACGTATCTGCTTACTTGAAATAAATGGGTACATGTATCCCAGCAAAGCAGAGATTTGATGCAACTTGAAAGGATTTCTAAGGTTTCTTCCCTGTTCTAGCATAGCTCATTGAGACATTTGCTGCTATCTAACCTGCACTGCAGTATGTTATCAAAAATGAACCAAACCGGTCATAAACGAGTCCAGTTTTGTACTGCAGACACAGTGCTTCCACAGATATTTTAAACCTCTGACGTTTCATCTTCTTTTCCTGAGAGCTATGTAAAGTTTCAAGGGGTTGTGAAGAAAGGAATGTAAATAAAATAAACTGGGTTGCTCTGCAGCTGACACAGAGAAAGTCTAATTTACGGTTTCTAATTTATTTCTATGCTTCTAAGTGGCAAAATTATATAAATTGTCTTTTTCCTGGTTTCTCTGAGGCTTCAGCATATAGAAACTTCTAGTCCTGTGCAAAGAAAATTCAACTCTAAAATTTTATTATGATATTTCTAAAATGAGCCTAAGGGATTCAAGCATCCAGAAGATTTCAGAGGACACAGAAACAACTTTTGAAAAACCTACACATAATATGCTGAGTTGTATTCTAAAAAGATGAAATACTGTAAATATTGCCTACAGATATAAAAGCATATTTAATCATTGTGCACTTCTTTAAAGAACATTTAATGAACATTTGGAAGTTATTTTCCCTAGTTTAGTGTTTTAGTTGGCAAAAAAAGAGTTGTTTTTAAAATGCATTTTACTTTATTCTGAATATTTCTTTCAAATTTTACACCAAGATCAGTGTTGGTTTGAAAAACACTGACACAGAAAGAAACATTTATTCAATTGTTTTCTTCTGTTTGCTAAAAAACTGTATCTATTCTATCTGCGTAGTATTGATAAAAGTCCAGAAAGTAAAGTGACATTTCACGTTGCTGTATTTTTGAAAGCTTTGATGAAATATAAAATTGGCTGAAAACTATTTTACAGTGAAAACTTTTGAACGACTTATTAAAGAAAAAGGTTTAGAGTAAGTGGAGCAGGGCGATAAGAAAGTCTGTAGCAATGAAAACCATTTCAACAATGCTCCAAGTGAAATCAGAGGAAAATGAGCCACAAGACTAATGGCAAAGAAACGTGCATTTTAGTAACTGTAACTTATCATACTTAATTTAAAAAATGTATTACATTAACAGACCAGGGAGAATTTTACTTCCAGCAGCTGCTAATATGATTTCAAAATGTCAAGCAAATACGGCATTGGTGGTTCTACCTAAATTTTTATTGAGGAGGATTTGGTTCCAACGCACGAGGAGCAGCCACCTGCAGTGAGCATTAGGGTGTGACTTTATGGTATTTGTTATGGTAATAAATCAGTCCAGTTGCTCATTTTGCCATCAGATTGCAAGGTGCCATTCATCCCTGTGGCTCAGCTGGCCATGCCTATTCATCCTCCTCCAGCACCGGCACTCATCTCGACAAATGGGAAACTAAAGCAGCAGAACATTAACTTTACCAAAAAGAAGTTTCTGCATTACCTTTGCTTCTCCTGTGATTCCCTCTGCGGGATAACACGACACTATCTGCTATTCGGCAGTGGTCTTCGCAGGTGGATTTTAACCCCCTACCCGTCCATGACAGACGATTGACATTGCAAACGTTACCGGCAGTTTGAAGCAGCAGCCCTGAAGATCTACCTATCTGGTTTCCTACATTTGGCCCCAGTACCACTAGTTGAAATTTGAACATGAAACTTTTCTTATTATTTAATGAATAGTGAGAAGCCTCTGTGTGGAGAAGAGCCTCCTTCTTGCTGACCACACCACACAACATACAAAGGCTTGTTCAGATACCACCATTCACATCAGGGAACCAAAATGTTGCTGTGGTTTGCAACTGATCCACAAATCCCACCGGAGGACGAGAGCAAATGATATCAAAATCAGTAGAAGCGGTAAGTTGGAGACTGCAATTATCGAGGAAATTTTCCACACCTTTTTTCCATTTAAAATTTCAATTGACACAACTTTTCAACAGAGAAAGCAAATTATCAAATTTAAAAAAAGGAAATTATTGGCATTGTTTTTTTCATTTTGATAGCTTTCAATAAAAAACCACCTTCTTGTGTTTAAAATGTGTTTACTTTAAAATGTAACTAACTATATTACATTAGATAAGAAATTCACAAAGCCATTTTTACCTGGTCTTGGCATGTGATCTTGAACCAGATAAGGAAATTTTACAAACTGACAAAAATTTTCACAGAACAGAAAAACTATTTCTACCAATATCTCTATTTTGAACCATGCAAAAGGGGCCCAAAGATATAATAAGGTCAGATACCTTATACACCTTCAAAGATTTTCTGATACCCATGATTTTGGAGGCCACTGGAATGAGTTTTTAAAAGAGCTCTGATCAATTAAAACTCAAGTATTTTTTTCAGAGATGCAGATACTTAAAACTCCAGAATGTTACTTTGCTGTAATACATCCATGGTAATTTTATTACATTTTCAGGTATTCTAAATTACGTCTGTGCATGTCCATGTTCTAACAAAAGCAAGCTGTGACAACAGCTTTTCTGTTGTCATTATTTTGCCCTTTGTGGCCAGCTGGATATACCTGTGAGACAGAACACAGATGTCCCACTGCTGAAACAGATGCCCCTCGTCCCTTCAAGGTGACCAGGGCAGCCAAACTGGCCTGGTCCCACCCAGCAAAACATGGTAGTGTACCCTCACCCTCCTTTCACTTACACAAACTCTCTATATAACACTTCTCAATTTTTTTGTGCTTTTAAATAGGTTTTTATAGTAGCTGATATTTTTAAATCTAATTAAAATCTAACCTGAGAGTTTGGTATTGTGCTCTTGCACAGTCAGCAGGGACGCCGGTGCAGGCAATCTCGAGCGATTAGCCAAGGGATCAGTTTGAGAAACATGTACCCAAGTTTGGTCTACACGGTGTCCTGAATGTTCAGTTCATCCTGCCCAATTCCCAATACACACCTCCTGTGATCACTTCCTTACAGGATACAGTTTTGCCACGTTTCAGCAAATTTGGTTCTGATAAAAACAAAAAACCGTCCTTTTTATGATGCTTTTACCTTTGGCAAGTCCCAGGAGCTCTTAGTCCTTTTGAACTCTTGACTCTGCAGCAGAACTAACACCAACATGCTCAGAACTGTGCAAATATCAATTAATGCTCAGTCCTGCATTAAGATAACCAGTTATGCTTCTGTATAAACAAAGATACAAATAAAAACTGGAGATAACGCAGCTGGCACAATATATGTGTGGGGGTCAGGTGGAAATGTGATGGGGCAGAGGTGGGAGGAAGAAAGACAAAAAGAAGAGCAATGACTGCCAAATGGAGACGGACAGAAGTGAGAAGCGAGAACAGTCCCTGTTTTTTACAATCCTGGAACAATACAGTGAGTCACACATTGCTATCATTTTTACCCTCTTGAGTGGGAAGAAGTGCTATATCTATTTTAAAGATAAAATTAAGTGGGAAAGGTACAAGAGGTCACGCAACAACAAAGAGAGGCATGAAAGCTGGGGACTGTGCTATCCCGCTATGGGAAATGCGTGACTTCTAAAGCAAACAGCAGTTAGCAGTAATCCATGGCAGAACACAAAAACCAAGCCTTGTGAGCTCTGGCTAGAGCCGGGGTGTTATTTTAGCTTGGCCCAGAGTAGTACTTAGGTGGGAATGAACTTCAGACTGCCATTAGCAGCAGTTTGTTTGTTTTCACTATCGAGTGTCCACAGAAACTTCTCATGATGGCTAGGCTCTAAGTGGGTATCAGGTATTCTCCTTCACAGTCAATAAAACTAATCATTGTAATATATCCTCAACCAAAAACGCACTTTCCCCAGTAAATTGATGGATCAGCAATCAGTTAAAATCTTGGTCAATGGTTTATGTTTTTTGAGGAAACACAAAACGAAAAAGGTTTGTTTAGTCATCAGTTTTCAGCAAAAGACAAAGCAGAGGAAAGTGAAGAATAAAGTATTTTATTCAAAAGAGTTACTGAAAATTACAGAAATTGCGCGCAGCAGAAGCATTCTTGCTGAGAAAACATGTCAGGAAATGTTAGGCAGCATCTCTGTTTCTTCTAGTGTCCCAGCAAAGGCTGATGCCCTTAGGAGAAGCAGAGCTGGTTGGTTTGTATCTTGTAATTACTTTATAGATTTTAATCTTTATACGACATTTCAGTATTGGAAACCTGCTGCAAATCCTTTTCAATTTCTGATCAATTTTTATTTGATTGCCCGTGTGGTTTTGTCTTTGTTTATCAGTTTGCTTTCATGACAGATTTAAAGAAAAATCTTTTCCACGCCTTCTTTTCCCATGCAAATGACACACTCCCTTTCTAAGAAAGAACACAACGTCTTTCAGTATCACTAAGATAAGGTAAGATGATGCCATCTACCTCACCACCTCCACAGCAAACTCACACGAGACATCTCAGAAATGACCACTCCATTGTAAATTCTGGTGTAGCCCATAGGAAAACGAACAACTCAGCTGTGAGGTATCTCAACTTAACACTGGTTATGTTCAAAATGAACTCTTCAACCTGTATAAATAAAGGACACTGCATTTGTGTGATGGTTGTAAAGTTAATATTTTCATAGAAAAGTATACATTTCCCTTTGCAGCGGGGTTCACGGTCTCTTCTGCTGTCAGCAAATGCCCAGGTGCAATTCTGGTACCTACCACGGAAACACCCAAACAACTTCAAAGCTCTGCATTCCCAGCCATTTGCCTTACCTTTTGCCTTAACCTGCTGAGATTATGCAGAGCAGTATGAGAAAAGCTGGGGGAATTTATGCTGCGTTAGGAGTTGAGAATCCCGTATGCACATGTGAACTAAGAATATGAGGGCTGTAATGCAGCAAAGGACCAACATGCGTGTATGGTTTGAAGTGATTTAGACTAGGCATGCTTGATGTTAAGCATATGCTAAAACCCAATTATTTTTATGCACTAACTGTGGTGTTGGGCTGCATTTCACTCAACTCAGTCTGAACAGACTTGAGCTGGAAGCCTCCAGTACCACACACACACAATGCATGAACCATAATCACCTGCTCTTCCCCTCTCCAAATAAGTATATACACATATATATACACACTTATATATAAGTGCCTCTGATTCACCCACCTTTCTAATTTTTTCCCTTCAAAAATTGCTGAGGTTCTGCGAGAGCAGAAATTTGTGTGCCCATATACTGAAGGTGCTGCTGGCTTAACCTGTGACCTCCAGCAAGTCAGTGCAGCACTGACTGAACGAAGGAATGGATGTTCTTCAGTTAGTCATGAGCATCTCCGCTCCTACAGTGACATTTGGACTACTGCTGTCCAGAACAAACCCTTAACCAGTTTGGTCTCTAACTTTTGCATCTGTATCACTATGAATACACATGTCCAAAGCCTAACTGTAAGCAAGAAGTAAAAGGTGTTCAGATATCCACAACCATAACCATATTCTATCATTTATAATTTCTTGTCATACAGATATCACAAAATGTCTGTACAGAGGCATGAATATCTTGACTTTTCTGCATCATACTATGTTTAAAATTATGGATAAAATTTATGCAACAGAAGAGAGCAGAGATTTGTTAGGGAGTGGCTCGAGTTCTCTCCCCTTCTCTCTCTCTCTCTCTCTCTCTCTCACACACACACACACACACACACACACACACAAAAATTCCTGCATAGCCTAAAGCAGCTTCAAACTCATTTAAATATATGTACTACTGACTCAAGCTATTTTAAAACAAAAAAAGACATACTATACTTCTTGAAATAGAATAAAATAACTATATTCCCACAGAGGGGTTTTAAAATTGGCATGTATTATTTCTCAGCTGTCATGGACAGCCAAAACAAATATATGCACAGAACTATCTCCATACCTTATGCTCCTATATGATGAACTGATTTTATGCTTCTCTGTGATGCAGACAAACATTTCATTTCTTTTTTTTTTTTTTGTAGCTAAGCACTACGACCTTTCTAAAAATATTCAAGGATCCTTTAGTGGAAAGCTCCACAAACTTCTCACAGTGTTATTGTTCTCGGTAGACCAGTACGATATCTGAACTAAATTCAGGATTATATAATTCCAAAAAAAGTGGCATTAGGCAAGTTTCAGACAATTAAAATAAGAAGAAATATTTCATAGCATTGCCTAACATTTATGACAGTATTTGTTGCATAATTTTTATACCGCTTACATGCATATCATGGACTACAACTGAATGCTGACAGAATTAATGAAGATTTTTCTATCACCTTGGATATCTTGTTGTCCTTAATCACTGTGAGACAAATATATCCTTCTCTGTTTTCCATTTCATAATTCAAGTTAATGGCCACTGCTTGAGATTTGTTTTTACAGTTAGATTTAAGGCGCTATTCATCTTTTGAGAAGCACTGATTTGACAAAAAACACCATTGCTTCAGCTGGTCTTAAATCAAGGTAGGTCTGATTTATATGAACTGAAAGCCAGGTCCGACAAGAATAAACTTTTAAAGTGAAAATTATTGCTGTCAACTCTGAAAATGGAAAAACACAACAGTAAAGGATGCACCTACTGATCCACATCTATCCTCTGCATAGTTTTACTCAACCGTAATGACTAATTCCCAACACAACATCTGAACTCAAGGAAGAGGCTATTGCTATTCTGTTTTTAAAAGTATTTCCTAATTGGTGTATTCTAATGTTCCAGGAAGAATTAGAATGTGAAACATTCGAAAAGGGCCTCTCAGTGGGCAAAATCTACTCATTAATGCAAGAAAGGAATCTCAGCTTCCTATGTCATCTGTCCGGGCTTCTGGACTATTGTCAAAACACACATCTGTCAACAACCTTGGTGATACCAGCTGCTGGAAAACTGGGGGCTGAGATGCTTCTCTACCTTTACAGCTTGAATTTTGTTTCAGCATGGAGACATATATTTGATGAGTAATTGCTTTGTTATATTATCAGGGGGGTGATGGTGGCTCTCCCAAAGTTTCACAGCCGTAAGATAATCAGCTCCCCACTCCTTGGGGACCTGCATGCTGTGCAGAGAATGATAGCTGTCAGCAGCACCTGGACACATGGACGGGGCAAAAGCTGCAGGACTTTCCACCAGAAACTCCATCTGAATAATCAGACTTGCTGGGGAGCAGTTTGGATATAACCAAGATAGCCACAGTTCTGGAGACAATCGTGTGAAACAACCACGTGTGCAAGCACTTAAATTGCGTGAGTATGCTTTTATGGTGGATGGTGGAAAACAACTGGCGTCAAATCATGCTTCCCTTTGCCACTTAAACCAAGAAAGCGGAAGAAGTTCTACCAAGACTTAGGTAGCTCTCCAAAGAATAAATAATAAACAGAATAAAAATATTAAAAAAGGAAAAAAATAAAGGAAAGAATAAAAATGTAACACTCCAGATTTGCTCTGTTATGGGACTTAAATGTCTTTCCAAGAAAAGGCCTGGAGGACAGCTCTGCTAGCAAGAGTGGCTGACAACAGAAGCATTAGCAGTGGATTATCAGAGCAGATTTCAGTGGACTAGATTCTCAGCTGTGGCATGTCCTAGGCAGATTTCCTACAAAACCCAGAAGTTGGAGCAATCATTTTGTACTTCATGGGGTAATGGCATGACAAGAAAAGAGAGATGCCACATTACAGTCATCCTGCTTCCTGAGCTCCAGTTCATAGCGACATGTAGCTGAGGACATGTCCATACTGCAGGTGCAATGGGACAGGACCTTTAAATAATTATCAGTAGCCGTTTAGCCACAGAAGCATGCAGCTTCGTGCAATAGAGTTTTCAAAGGCCACTGGCCTCTTGACAGCTGATGGAGAAAGTCTGAGGTCCTTCTCCCAGGATTAGCTGTACCTCAAGACTGATGGCTAGGTCTTGACTTAATCTAGGACCTACCACACTCATAAGAGCTTGAAGGAGACCATCAGATACATAGAACCTTACTAGGAGCTGCTAGACATCCACTGTGAATTAATTATAGAATGTTTGCAATTTTGATCTGCTTGTTAATATAAGTTCAAATGTTTCATCCCTTACAGCAATAGCTGTGGCTTAATGGCCACTTGCATTTTCCCTTTCAGGGCCCTCCAGTATTTTTAGGCTGTCTTTAAAACCCATCTGTCACCAGAAATACCTATTAATGTTTTGCAGCTGATGAAGAGAAGAAACATTCAATTAAAACATTAATTTAAATAGCTAAGTGTTTACACTGAACCAAATACAACAGCATAAAATCAGATACAAGGATGTACTTCGTGACAGCATATTTTAGCTCATCAAGTGTAACAGCCTGCACTGTGCCAAGCCTCCTTATCATATACGTGATTAAAGAATGAGAACATGTAATTCTGGGCAGATGATTTAAGAAGGGAGGAGAGGCCTTACCTATAAATTAATTTGACTGTGAGTTTACGGAATTAGCATTATTTCACTGACTTTTTTATCTTCCAGAATCTTTGAATCCCTTTAGTATGAATGCATAGCTACATGAGCCCAATCAGGCAGCAAACACTGGGTGTATGTATTATCATGATACGCTACCTGGAGTTCCTCTGGTCTTCATGCTAAACATTCATAAGGCTCTTTACAGAAAACAGTCTGATTTCTTGCTGCATTTTCTCTACTACTTATTGCAATATTCACCTTCACTCTACGCTGAACCTAATGTAATTCAAATGTAATCTTAGGCAAACCTCAGCTCATTCTTGACTAAAATGCATTCTAGCAAGAACATTTTGATTTTAGCAAATAATGTCAAACAAATGACAATTCTAGGATGACTTTTATCTTCAACGGTTCTGAAGGAAGGAAAGAGAGACTCAAATTACCTTCTGCACAAGGGTTGTTCCACATTTGCTACCAGAATGTACCCACCTCTCTTACTTCCAAAAGTCTTAAGAGTTTTTGATCCCATGTTGTGATTTTTGCTGCAACCTACCTGCCAGCTTTTTGATAGTCACAGTGGTTTTGAGTACCTATTGAGAGCATTTTCCATACAAGCTTAAAGCACCAATTCAAGATAGCAGCGTGAGAAAGGAACGATTTACCACTAACACAGTGTTATTTTTTATTACTTATGTTACAAAACACCACATGTTCGGGATGCAACCAGGAATGAGATCACTTTTGTATGGGAACATACAATATACGAAAAACTAGGTGAAAAACTATGCATATGTATAGGATGAAAAGACAACCCCTGCCTCAAAGACCTTACAAGCCTCGTCATGACTTTCATTCTAGATGCTACAGTGAAGACGACATCTGCAACTACGAAGGGAACAGCCACTGCTCAGCTGAATGTCTGTTCTCAAAAGTGTAATCCAAGCTTGGATCTCAAGCGGATGGAGGATAAAATGCGCAGGCAGGCAGGTGAGCTCCAGAGAGGACGAGGAGCTGAGAAACCCCTGCAGCTCAGCATTTCCCAGCAGCCAGTGGTAGATTCCTATGCCAGCAGGAGAGCCTGTGCAGATGGCTCTCGAGGACCGCAGCTTCCACCAGTACAGGATGCTCAGGTGCCTACTACGGATATTTACACTTTCTGAACCGGTGCAAGTGGATAATGAATGCAAAAAAAGAGGTGGTCTTTTTCTTGCCATCAGTTCCACCTCTAACAGCGTTTGTAATTAAAAACTGAAACCTGCCATTTTGCATACACAAGGAAATATGTATTTACAGGTGATTTCAATACGGCACTAATTTTCCAAGGTACTCTGTTTCGGCAGCCACTCTATTATCATAAAGCACAAGATTATGAAAAAAATTTAAGAAAAAAATGTAATGAATTCCTGGCAAGTTTTACATTCCTCGTTAAAAAAAAATTACATACACCCTCCCTTCCTCCCTTCCCTCCAGCAAATACCATTCATGTTTAAGATTAGATTATTTTTCTCCTGATTTCTCTTTAGCTGCCAGAGAGTGACTCATTGGAGACTGATTTAATTACAATTACAGACCTTGTTCTTCTGGTGTTACGAATAAAAACTAGGAAACATAGAGGAAAATGTCAATACAGAAAGACTCTACAAGCCAGGAGATGTTAAACAGTGCCACTAGTGATTACTGGTGATTTCAGCTGGGTAGTTGTTGCCTAATCTAATTTTTTTTTACAATAATGCAACAGAAATTAGTTACATTTCTCAGATACCTACCTGGAAGGCTGGATTTGTTTCTGTGCAATGCATTACAGTTTTTAGATCTTGGCCATAAGAGTGAAACAAAAATGTAGTACTTTAATAAAAGGGACACTGCATAGTTACTGTTAGCAGAATATCAAAGATCAGCTAGCTACCCATGTAACACATGCATGTGTTATTTTGAAAGATTTATAAACTTGGTAATAGAGATAACAACATCAATTGTTCTTCTAAGACTGGCAAAGTGGAAATGTTTTTTAAAAAGATGTTTACAGTGTTAACTTTTTAATGTTAGTATTCTGGAGATATAATTTAAGAGTAATGTTAGCTTACAGAACAAGGCATATTGAACATACTGTGTTCAACATGTCTAAGGAATGGATACAGTTTATGACTCGAATTTATACACTTTGAAGGTAAAAGTATACTTAGAAAGAGTGAAACTCTTTTCCTGAGAAAACCTACCTGTTGTTTGCCTTT
This sequence comes from Pluvialis apricaria, assembly GCA_017639485.1. Taxonomy (NCBI): domain Eukaryota; kingdom Metazoa; phylum Chordata; class Aves; order Charadriiformes; family Charadriidae; genus Pluvialis; species Pluvialis apricaria. The sequence goes on from CM030007.1 coordinate 26,223,573, forward strand.
CAGTTGTTTCTAGGAGCCAAAGAGAAAAGTTGAGTCTAAGATCTTGCTTTGTCAGAAAGCTGATTTAGTATTAGTAACCAAGAGCATTAAACTTGTACCTTACTGTAATAACAATAATAATTTTTGTATTTTGATATACTTCTCATTTTAAGAGAGAACCTAATTAGAAAGTAGGTATTTAACTGCACTGTCCTCATCACTGCCTTTATCTAACAGCCTACATTATGCAGCTAAATATTTTACCCCCGAGAGTGTCCTCAATTTGTTTTGAGATGCTGACACAGTTGCAATAAAAAGCACAGCTACCTTAATAGTTTTGCAGGGGAAACAATTAGTAAACCTTACTGGTTTGGCATTTCAGAATCAATTAGCTTTGCTGGAGAAGTTCTACAAACACAACAGTGGTGCAGTAACACTTTGGAAGATGTTATTAATGCCAGAGGAGAAATAAATATACTTGGAATTAATAAAACAGGTTAAGTTGTTGGGGTTATTCACTGCTTAAATTTATTTACTATGTTTCATTCTGGGGGAAAAAAAAAGTAAAGCTCATAATTGCAGATAATAAGATTTGCCTTTTTTATTTTGGAGAAGAGACATTAGTAACATTCTTTGCGAGTGGTTAATTAAACAGATATAATTTTAAAGGTGGCTAGGAACATAAAGTGCAGGTCAGCTGAAAATCTGTACTGCGAAGGGACATCCCCTGGTATCCTGAACTCTTTTATCCACAGGGACATGCCTGTCACAGAACATGAGTGTCCTCAGCAGTGGCTAAGGCAGTTCCACAGAAGAGACTTGGGTCAAGAAGAGAACAGGATAAATGAAAATGAACAGTCAAAAGAAAATCAGAATTTCCATTGTAACATTTTTGTCATAAATAATGAAAAATCAAAAAAATGTACGGTATGAAAAAAAGAACAAACCAACATTGAAAATGTGTGATTAATTTTTATATTTAACTGAAAACAAATATTTTTATATTCCCAATCATCAAGATGCTAGATTTTGGCACGTGGAACAAAACAAACTTTGAGTTAGTCTAACAGTACGTTGCACGGGTGGGATTCGTTTTGTTCACATTTACAGCTGAACCAATCATTCTATATGGGGTCACCTCACAAAATAAACTTCTGAATGAAGAGCTCTCTAAACATGCCTGCTTTGGCCTTTGACTGGGATGACTGTCTCCTCTTACATGTAAAAACTCAGAAAAATCAACACACGCATTTTGTAGAAACAGCATTTCCCACAGAACTGTAGCTGTGCAGCCTTCGCCCTGTCTAACTGAACAGTCCCATGAATGTCTGCAGTGGTACTGCCTGACTTCTCTGCAGTACTGAGGTTTAGGGAAGGCACCTAATAAATGTAGAAAATTTGAAACAAACAAACAAAAATGCATCAGCTTCATACGAGGTGTGAATAATCTAACAGACTATTTGAAAGTAGATGCTAATAAGACAAAGCTGCTGATGCCAAGTTGCTTTCTTCAGTGTAAATACATCTCAGTGAAAAACATATGTTTGGTATCAAAGCTGCCTCCAAGGAGACAGTGGATGTTTGCGTAAGTTTTTCAAAACACGTTTCCCACAGGCTGAAATTTAGGATTTGATTTATACAGCAGAGATAGCCCTTATAAACATGTTTACTGAATGCTCAACAGGTAAATTACAGAGGAACTGACAGAAAAGATGCTGAGAAATACAAGGTGATGCCTTGTAATGCAAAATAACATGATATAGGCTGGTTAATGACCTATATATGTTGACACACATTCCCTGCTGGTTGTGAGGTACCACCTGCAGGTCACAGGCTGCTGCTGCTCAGACCCTATGCCCTTGAGACCGTGCCCTCCTCACAGATACCACAACTCCTCCCCTCCATCCCTCCAAGATTTGCTGTTGGAAGGGTTCCTGTGGGCACCTGCATCACCTCTTGCACTGAAAAGGCAGCAAGATCTACCATTTAAAACCATTTCAGCTAACCCAGGTGAAACAGGTTACAGCATCTTAAACGAGCAGCTCGAAAGTGAGACCTGGCGAAGCAGTAACTGGCCAGGTGGTGAAGTGCAGGACGGCATGGAAACATTTGCAGCTGGGATAGCGAGAGCAAGAAGAGGGTGTGTTTATTTCCTAAAGAAGTGGAGCAGTGTGCCACTATGATAGCTCAATCGTACTCTGCTCTCTGGCTTGCCTTAGACAAAAGAAGCTGATGAGATACTAGGATACACACAGAGTGGGAGGGCAAATAACACTGAGAACATGGTGATCTCTTTCTGTGAATTAGTGTGCAGTGTCACCATAGGACACCGTGGAAGCATTGGTCATCTTGTCCCAAATGCAGAATCATAAACTTGGAGAGGATTCACAGAGGGACCACTCAGAGTTCTCAAAAATTATGGAGAGAGCATGAAAAGAAAGGGATGGTCACTCCAAGAAAGGAAATTAGCAGCATGGGAGATGTCCAAAACTGCATAAACAATGAAAGATATATCAAGGACTCTGTCTTAACTTTATTTGTAACTCAGGAACAAGGACATTCAGACCTATGAATTTTAAAAATGGGAATAGGAAACAACTTTTCCACAAAACAGGAAATTATACTACGGCACACGTTTCTACAGGAGGTTTTGAGAGCAAGAGCAATACACAAAAGAACTCAGACACCTTTTTGGATATCAGAAATATCCAGATTTACTGTTTTTCAAGTCACCACATTTTGGAAATGAGACGACTTGAATAAACCTATTTCCACAGAGGAGCCAAGTTCTCAGGGTGGAGGATGAGACCCATACTGTTAGCAGCATACTCCATGTAAGCCCACTCACCAGGCTATCTGAGTATTGGTGCTCTTTGCAATTTCTGTTTCTGGCCACTCTGAAAAAACAAACTGTGGATCTCATCCACGTGACAAGTCCTATACCCCCCAAAATGTCTAGCAAATGTTCCAAGAGGAGTTAAATGCAACACTAGAAGATACTTTAAAGTTATCACTAATTATAATTATGTTTTAAAGTAATAAATAACAACCATGAGTGAAGTGCCTTAATTTTCTTTGCCTTCGTTTTTCGTTTCTTTACTTTCCTTAGTAGAAAACTCTAGATTATCTGGGCTGTGCAACACAATCCACTTATCAAACTAATTACAGTATAAATTTCTACTCAATTTGTTCAACTAAGCATTAGTTGGAAACTTCTTGGGAAACCCTTACCAACATAGTGAAAACCTTCCTTTATATAAATCATTTGAAAGAATATAAGAAAGGGAAGAAATCCATTGAAATTTAGCTCTTAGAAAGCTGATGAATAAGCTAATCTGTTACTGAGTGGCTCAATGTTCAATTGTTTAAAAATGGCATAGGAACAAAACCCCAGGAGAATGCCATTGTTCTGAGCTATTTTCTTTTCTTAATTAGTCCTAATGCTACTTTATAAAACTATTATTCTCTTTTTTTTGTGTATCTTCGATCTGAACACATAAATATGCAAAACATAGAAAATAAGTATCACAAATAACTTCCAAAGTTAAAACTTGCACCTTAAATTAGAATTGCAGCACTGAGTAAATTACTGAATTTAGGCTTCTTTTAGGATATAAATGGAATATGTTAATTTTATTCATCAAAAACAATGGCACAGTGCACATACATACAAAACCCACCAGAAATAAGGGAAGGTCACCGGGCTAATCACTTTGGCTTATTTCCCTTTTCTGTACACCCATCTGCCTATTTTCTCCGCTCTTTGTATTTAAAAAGAAACAACTTGAACGTAGTTAGGCCAAAACTTGGCCTACTTTTTTTGTTCGTTTTAATTAATTTCTTTTTTTGGCAACATCTCTGTAATTTCTATACCTTTTACTTCACACACGGTTCCTCTCTAAAGCAAACTAAATAAAGCCATGATTCTGCCACCGATGAGAAAACCTGTAACAGTACACTACTGAATCATCATCACCAGGGATGGATCTTTGCATTCAGACGGTGTCGTATGCAGGACGGGTGTCTGTACATTGAGAAACAGGTCACCTTAAGCCTACACGAAATTAGAATTAGCAAGGCTTCAGATCAAACTAATAGCAGCAGAAGAGCATATTTCCAGAACACGCTTACTTGGAAGCGTACTCTTTTCACATAATTTTGTGCAAATAGATTCACTTCATATTAAAATGCAATACTTTGCTCTGAATCACCTCCTTCCCGGCCAGCACAGCCCATGTTACTTATTAATCAAAGATTGCGGAAAAGGAATTTTATCAGTAGTTGAGTACAATCGTTTGAGAGGAAAGAAAACAACCTTAAGTGCAGAAATCAAATCAAGTGCCTCAAAAAGTACTCTGTTCTGGTATCAGCGATGCCAACTTTTGAAAAGGAATATTTAAAATTGCTCCAGGATGGAAATGGAGCCAAAGCTGACTGCAGAAACGGACAAACCTGCCAACTCTTTATAACAGATCTCGAGTCCTAAGAACACGCCAATCTGCAAGTAAATTCCCGCAACTGCTCTCAGATCAGTTCAGGAGTAATCGGGACTCAGGGACCACAGCGGCTAACAACTCACGAGGGCTTTGAGTGCTGGGATGAGCAAGGAGGAAGTCAAGCTTGAGTCTAAAATTGCAAGAGATCCTGACTTACTGCTTTCTTCCCCAAACTTACCTCCCCGCCCCCTGTTTTATTTTTTGGGATGGATAAAGTATAAAAAAAAGTCTAAAAGAGCTTTAATGAGGATAGAATACAGGACAAAGAGGAGATCATGTAGGCAGACTTAACTGGAAAAGGAAAATAAAAAAAAATATAAACCAAATATTGTTTAAAAGAACAGCTTTTATATTTATGGGTCCCACTCAAAAATCACGTCCCAGCCCCAATGGAATTGTCTTTCCAGCCACTTTACGTGCTTGGCAGATAAGATGCAGAGGGAAACAGTTTGGGTGCAGTTGCCAACCTGAATTTTATGGGACCATGCCAAGCTACCCTAATCACATTCATACCGCCTTGCTTTAGCTTTCTGAGGTCTCTACGAAGAAGCAGGTTTGCAAAGTGAGGTGGTCTGATGAAAGCAGAAGGAACAGAGAGCCTGGAAACAGACTGGCTCTGGAGCAGAAGAGTTGGTATTTCCTGTTATTTCTCATGGATCCACAGCAAACTCAGGATGTCATCTTAGATTTTCCACCAGTCTCCAGCTAGTCTGAGACAGTTTAGTTCACCTGCTTACGCTTTCAGAGCTCTTGTGAGATAAGCTGGTTGTGGCAAACCAGTAGCTGGTGCTGGATACAACTTTCAAACACGTGCAATAGTGTCATTTCTACCATTACCGGGGTAAAGAAGAGCCCAGCAGGTACTTGGAATGGCATTTCACTGCACAGATACGTTCACATCTCCTCCAAGCAGACAACAACCAGCTTGCTCGAAGGCTGTTGTGGTGGGTTCTGAAACCCTGCAGAAAGGAACTGGATGAGGGCCCTGGATGAAAGGGAAGGACTGGACAGGACCTCCATCCCTCTTCCTTGCTGGTGACTGAAATAGAGACTTAGACTTCCCCCCTTTATAATTCTGAAATTACACGAGATCTATCCCATTTGGGCAGTACGATACCAGATGGAAGAAAACAGCCTGGCCCCTCCAGAAGAAGGGGAGATGGAATCCTAGAATCCTAAAATGGTTTGGGTTGGAAAGGAGCTTCAAACATAATCTAATCCAACCCCCTGCCATAGGCAGGTATATCCTCCACTAGACCAGTTGCTCAAAGCTCCGTCCAACATGACCTTGAACACTTCCAATGATGGGGCATCCACAACTTCTCTGGACAACCTATTCCAGTGTCTCACCACCCTCAGGGAGAAAGATACTGCAAATAAATTGATTCTTCATCTTTCCAGTGCACCGACAAAGAGGCTAACCTGGAGACTGTAAACGTGGTAAAGAAATGTGGGCAAAGAGTTTGTGGCCATTACCTCTATTAGCTTCTCAGACAGTCTCATCCGGAAGAGAAGAGTGTACAACCCATACTAAAGAAAATCCATATGATAAACTAAATCCCATAGAGCAGTCCTATCACTGTAGTTTTTCTTTAGAAAAAAAAGCAAAGCCTTAAACTATTGTGTTATAGTATATCATGAACCCAGGACAGCTGGCAAGGCAAATATGGAAGAGAAACTTTTCATCTTTGGAGAGGTAATCTCTTCCACCCTCTCCAGAGCCACACAGTTTCATAGGGCAGGAATCCTGTCCCAGACAAGATGGTTTGGGAATTTGCTATTCTCTACTGGAAATGCTAATGAGCACAGCCTTTTATCCAAAACATTTAGATGTCTGGAGTACTTGCCAGTTTGTTTGTTTATTTATTAAGAAATAAGATTGCTCCTCATGCTGAGAAGTTGCAGCAGCAATTGGAGAGGCTGTTGTAGAGAGGAACAAAGAGAAAATGTGAGTCACATTTGGCAGCATCTGTCATTACATATAGCAGAAGCTGTTAAAGCAAACGAACTAACAGAAATACAGTCTTATCCATCAGCATCACTCTATAGGTCAGAGCAGGCAGATGCAGCATATCAATTTGACCTGGGACGCTGTCCCAAAAGACCTCAGGAGCGCTTTCACAGAATGATTCCAGTAACTCTAGAAAGGCCCGAGGCTATTTGAACTGAACAGCAGATGCAGGGATAGATGATATTCCTCTCAGGTACAGAATGGATTGCCTTTGCTGGAAATGCCACTAGGTATCAAAGGAAAGAGTGAAATCAAGGCTGTCCTTTCCCTTCTTCCTGACACTGCAGCATGGGAGCTGGGGTGCAGGTCTGCAATCAGAAGCATCTTTGCCTTTGATCACGAAGGATTCAGTCACAATCCGGACTACAATTCAGCCTGTATCTAGAGTCACAGCCTGGGATCTGGGCCAGAAAAAAAAAGGATCTGTAAAGAGAAAATTGTAGTGCTCCCTCTGGTACTCCTTTCCTTTCCCAGGTACAAAGCCTGAACTTTCAGAATGGTTGTTTATCTCACTCAAAAAGAAAAAAAAAAAAAAAGGTGCTTTTACAGAAAAAGGGATCAAACACACCAAAATATTGTAGAACTTAACTGCACAAGACTCAGCACAGAAGGACAAATCAGCGACCAAAATCATGGCTTTCTCATAATAAAAATAAGAGAAAATAAATCTAAGACTGACAAACCACCATCGCCAGAAAAAGAAAACATAAATGAAGAAGCCTGGATCTGAAGACAGGTGAGATAGGAAACACAAAGCAGAAAGCTCTTTGATTTTGGTAGTGCTGTATGACAATAAGAGTTATAACACTAGGTCCTAAACTGGTGCTGAAACTAGGTTTCCTAACCTGAAAAGATGGGATATGCAGCAGATAGGTTTCCTCTGGAGAAGGGAACATACACTAGGAAGAAGCAAGGCAGGGAATACAGAGATGGGTATTAATTTGGAAGAGATTCACTAATACATAAAGCTACCTTATTTCTGTTTGGGAGTCACTGGATAGAAATGTGTACACGGGTGGTTTGCACCACATATCAGTAAAATAGGTACCATCAATCCTACCATACACACTTAGCAAATTTGACAGTCTCAGGATTCATTATCATAGAATCATAGAATAGTTTGGGTTGGAAGGGACCTTTAAAGGTCATCTACTCCAACCTCCTGCAATGAGCAGGGACATCTTCAAGTAGATCAGGTTGCTCAGAGCCCTGTCCCGCCTGACCTTGAATGTTTCCAGCGATGGGGCATCTACCACCTCTCTGGGCAACCTGGGCCAGTGTTTCACCACCCTCATTGTAAAAAATTTCTTCCTTCTATCTAGTCTGAATCTACCCTCTTTTAGTTTAAAACCATTATCCCTTGTTCTATCGCTACAGGCCCTAGACTTGTGACTGAGTCAAGACAGGTGCAAAGCTGATTCACGTAGTCACAGCAAGGCGTACTTCAGAAGAAGGGAGTGCTTGTCATGCTCCTGTCCGGCGTCAGGTCACACGCATCCTGCAGTCGGTGCTGCTGCGTAGTGGCAAGATGGCACAGGCTGCCAGGAACCCTGGACAACTTCAACCAATCTCATTCTGCTCGGACTGAAGTCATGTCCAGAAAAAATGTTGGACTTACAAGCTGCCCTGTGGCCTGGGCAGCCTGGAGGGAGCATTGCTGTTGCTACTGGTGGCATCTGTCCCTGCTGATGGTCACAGAGAAATCAAGTTTGGGACTTTCAGCTCAATGCACTCAAGTTCTGCTTATATTTACTTCATACTACCTACCTCCAACAAATCTACATTTAATTTAATGACATAAAGCAAGTTTAGTTTTCTGGATGTCTGATTATCTGATCTATTTATCCACACACATATTTATGTCATCAATGGCATGTTTAGCAACCATGCTTTCTTTACATCTATATGCATATGTACGTATGCATGTATAAATGAGAAACATTTATGTCTCCTGGCCTTCCCTCCAGTTATGTAACTGTTAAGCTATGTATTCAGCTATTACCCCTCTAAAACTGTTCTTCTGATCCTAGCTCAGTTACAGTTTGCTGCATCTTGTTTTCATTACGCTATAAAATTAAGGCAGTGGAGGAGGAGGGCTGTGGGAAAACCATTTGTTCAATGAAGAACCCCACAAAATTGCAAAAATGTTTTATTGAGCTCTTATGGTAGGAACTATGCTCTTCTGATAAGATAACAAAGGAAGTTTTCTCTTTCCTGGTGCAATGCAATTCCATTTTTACACACACACAAAGATATCTGAAATAGATGCTGGATTTCATATTAATATAAATATATCCCAAACCAATTAACCATTGTACTATGTCATAAATATAGTTCTGCTTTTATGAGTGTCATATCTTTTGCTGATTGAGTGCCAAAATCTCTTCTCAACCATTTCACTTCCAAGACAAATTGTCAGTATCCCCAGTGGCGTGTATTAATTTATAGATGAGCAGGATCTTCATGGGATTACCAGCTGCTCTTCACATTTACATCTTTTGCCAAGATAATCTTTCGTAATGTTTTCTTGAACCACTCAGTTACATGGAAAAACCTCTGTAATGACCAGGCCTTGGCTCACCTTGCTTTCCTGTGGAAATACTATTAAAGCATAATTCTGTGAGTTGGAAAAAATACATGAGGATATAAGTTGTCCCTGAAATATTTGGCTCCTTACACAAGGAACAGCAGGCTCTGCATAGGGCTATATCTCTCTAACACATTTACCAGCATTGTTATCAGTATTGTCATCTGAAGTATGGGCAAAACTATTGTGTGAAGTACTTCTTATTTGACACATAAAAGACACCCTATATTCCAAAAAGCTTTCCTTCTAAGTGTAAAAGAGACACGAGACAACAAGCATGTCAAGAGGAGAGAACAAAGGATCACCACAACTGTGCTGGGTTGGTGCACTATTGTGTGAGGCGCACAACGGGCCCAACTCCCACCATTTTTTTTCAGAAACAAGAGTTTTAAGAAGGTTTTAAAAGGAAGATTGTCACTGAGCCCTGGCTGTTCACAAAGAATTTTCGTGAAGCATGAGGCCCCAAGAAAGAGAAATCACAAAGGACTTCCTTAAATCTAGGAATTCGGGATTTGGAAATGGAGAGATGGAAGGTGTGGGGGTGTGCTAAGAAGAGAATCTGGTAAGAAAGGAATAGGCCATTAAGGAAGTTGCAAGTGAAAATAAAGACCTTGTATTTGATACAGCAAAAATCGGAGGCATGACTGCAGGAATGCAAAAAGAATATGGCTGAAGTGACGGCAGAGGAAAATGATCTCTGCAGCAACGTTTGGTAGATCTGAGCGGCAGGACTGCGCTCCTTTCTCACCCTGAGAAGGATTCAGCTCAGTGGCTCTGCTGAATCTGGAGGGATTACCTCTGTGAGTTATCAGTCTCCAGCATCAGATAGAGCTCCATGAACTTCAGCATGATTCCTGTTAACTGCATTCACCTCACACATTCAGTATTGGGCAATGCATGTCAAAAAGAGCGTGGACAGGAGGAAAAAACCAAAAAAACAATCATGGATCTAGAAAATGTGAATTGCAAGGAAAATTTGATGGAAGTAGGATGGTTAATTTAGAAAAGAGTGGGCTGAAACGTGAGAGCAGTTTTCAAACATATGCCATAAGGAGAAAGAAAATAATCTTTTTTCCACATCTGAGGAGGACAAGAGGAAATGAATTTAATGTGCAAGAAAATTTTAAATAAACTTTCTAATGTTAAAATATAGTGAAGCACTGGTTGCCCAGTGACATCGTGGGGTCTTCATCATCAGAGGTCTTAAAGAAAAGCATACACAAACATCTCTCAGAAGTGACATAGATCTACCTGATCCTACACTGTTGCCAAGGAAATGAAGTATATAATTTACAGGAATCCCTTAAAGCCTTTTTTTCCCCTCTCTTATTCTATTAACCTGCAAATATGCAGTTTAAAATAAACCTGTAATAGAAAGTATTCTTCATAACTTGATCAATACAATGAGACATTTATACCATCCTCAAACTTAACATCTGCAACCACTCTTAAAATACTATTTCACTAGTCCAAATACCATGCTGTGGTTTTTCAAGTGTCTTTCAGTGGTTGGAACAGGAGTCAGTTAGAGATCTGAGACCTGAAATGGATCATTACTCTTGAGGTCTTGTTCTACAACTACTTCACACATTGACAATGGGAGATGGGGTACAGAAGTTTTCCTTCCACTAAGGTAAGCGGCAAAAGTACAGTTCCTGGCACTGTGACAGAAAGGGAAAGGTAAGGAAAAGATTGTTACCTGGGATCAGTTTCATCCCAGGGAGTAAAATGAAAAAAGTACCAGGACAACTCTCTAGCAAGATGAACCACTCTCATAGTAACTGCTGCTGGTACAGAACTATCACCTTTCTTATAAATTAAGCCAAAACACATATATGATCATATTTTCATTTGAAAATAACTTTTAAAAAGCTTAAAGACTACCTGGTTCCCAGTATGTTATGTTCCTATATAAGTATGGCTACACTTAACACAGAAATTAGATATTTCTTATAATCTCCAAATGCAGGTTTGCATTCAAATTCTGTGGGCACTGTAATATTTTCAAGCCTTATAATGAAGTTTCCTGGACAGTTGGAAGTGATTAACCTTTATGATACTTTGAGATTTTAGCGGGGTTGAGGGACTACAAAAAGCAAATACCAAAGGACTCAAATTTGGAAAACACTATTCCCATTCATGTCACCAAACTCACTACAGACACTTGAAAAGCAGTGATTAAAAATAGCTAGACTAGATGCATGTGTGTCAAGCTGCAAGTGTTCCCAGAGGATAATCGCACAGATGTCCAAGCTCACACAACGGAAATTACAAGGCAGGGTGCCTGCCACTATAGAGACATTTTTCCTTCACAGAGAAAATGGGAGACAGTCTTCAGAAAAATGCTGATGCCTTGTTCACACAGATTAAACGTTCAAGTCCCTAAGGGTCCTTATTCTAGCAAGAACTGTGAGATAAATAAAGACAGAGTATCTGAAAAGAAACAATTCTTCCGAAAAAATCAAACCAGCATTATTGGAAATCTAAATACAAACAAATCACAACTGAGGTCAGGATGCTGCTTTTAGTTCCCATGCCAAATCTTCCAAAATCAACATTGTGGCTTGGCTGTATGTTATCAATAACTGCTCGCCATGCATTCATACGACATGACTCACTGACACTCAGCTTCCTTCCTGCACTTCCTTTGGCTCTCAAACATAGCTCTGTGTTCAAACTTAATTAGTAATGATGTCACACGCCGGCCTCTCGCAGCAGCACCGAGTCAAGCCCTGCGCTCACGCAGGCAGAAGCCGACAAGTAGGTATGGCCACTCAAGCCAGTAATGTGGTTGGCTTTTGAGACTCTGCCAGGGAAACACAGAAGAGCGCTAAGTTATTGAAATCTGAACTCTAAAATATATATTAATGCTGGCTAAATTTTTTAAAAGCGTCTGAATGACTGAATCTCTCTGTCCCGTTTCCAAAAGCACGGATGCAGCTGAGGAGTCTGTGTCAGCAGGCAATGTGGCTCAGGCACCTCAACATTTATACTGGTTATCTGCACAGTAAAAGTCTTTAGCTCTGAAACTTTCTCATTTTAATCAAGAGCATATGATGCTCTTTTTTTGTGTGTGTGATTTTAAGAACCTCAGATTATTTCCCACATAGAAGTTTTATGACATTTCTCTGAAAAAAACCAGTAGATATCCAGGAAAGCTCGTTGGGACACCAGACAATATGGGATGCACATTAGTAATGAGCTGTCTTTGCCAGTCTAAAAGTCTCATTGTTTTTGCAGGTGAGCAATACTAAGCTGTAGCTGTTTAAAAATAAAATAAAATAGCAAGTTACTACTGAAGATGTCACGCAAGGCAATTGCTTTAAGAGCAAAGGTAGGCTATGCTCACTTCTGACTGAATACTGACTTCCAAGCTACTTCGCTGAATGGATGCTGTGGTTTGGAACAACTATTTATTACAGACATGTTTACCAGAGAAGTACAGCAAACATTAGATATAATATAATATAAAAACAAACAAAAAAGCTGCATCACAATTTCTGTTTCCGGAGACAGCTTTGAACTGACTTTGCTACTGCTAAATGTTTTATACCAAAAGCTTTTTAGGTTCATAGTTTTTCACAAACACAAAGTAAAAATAGATGTCTGCCCTTGAGTCTTAAGCCAACATAAAATATTTACAAGGATGGCATGACAACCAGTATGCTTCAGTCTCTGTAAGAAGTTGGAATTCCCCTGATAAGTTGAGCCTCTGTGAAGTGTTATCACACTATTTATATCAAGTGTTATAAATGAAATTCTTATGCTGAGGTACATGTATCCAAAGAAAATGCAGCCTACTTAAACAATTTTTTTTTTACTGTTGATTTTCACACAAATTAACTTTTTTCCACCTGCCAGCAAATTCTTTCTAATAGTTCTGCAACTATTTCTTATTTCTCTGAAATAGCATATTAACTACACAGAAATTAATTATTTTGCACTGTGGATAAACTGACTCCATGTCTATAAAATCATTTGCAATGGAGTTAAAATGTTAAGAACTCTTGTTCAGAGTTTTCTGACAGATGAGGTGGATCTCAGTGGTGACCCACGCGCGTGTCACAGATGAAGCATGGAGAGGGAATGAAAAAGCTCTGTCACATCCGTACAGATCCATGCAAAGCCAACTTGGATATCCGTGTTATGTATTCCTACATCAAAATCACATGAGAGCTTGGTGCAGAGACACCCCAACGGCTCTGGGTGATGTTAGCCAGATAAAGTCAGGTTTGTAACCTCGCTCTTAGTCCTGGATCTGTCAGCAAAGCTGGCAATGGAGAAGTAAGGATGCAGGATGGGTATGATGGCAACCATGGAGCAAGAAAGACGATAAAGAAGAGACACAGTAGACCTGAGAGAGATTTTTGTGAGGAGCTGAAACAGTAAGACACAAAACTTATCAATATTCTCCAATAAGGGGTCAATTATCTAAAAGTTGAGAATGAATGGTCTAGGTGTTTCTGGTGCTGTTGAACTTTACCCCAGGCACTGTGCTCTGAGGTCTTGAAGAAATTCCTGTAGCGGTAATCCTGATGACCCCCGTGGGAACAAGTGTATCCCCAGGCCTGCAGGACTACAACTACAGCTTTCCTTTGCATTGTGTTCACAACACCGTTCTCCAATACCCAAGTAGCCACAATTTTGCCTGCTTTCCCATTATGAACAAAGCAATTTTAAGTTGTAAGCGTATGTCTTAAATCATTGGTCCCAACAGTGAGCCTATAATGTAGCAGCGATTCACAAAACACTTGCAGAAAGCCTTCAGAGAACCAGTTAACAATAGGACGTCATATAATGTCAAGATACTCACTCAGAAGCCATGAATCAAACAGAACAAACAAGCCACAACTCTAATCAACATCTTGGGAGGAAGAAAAAGCCCCAAAGACAGTCTTCAACAATGAAAGGCATTATGGCTGAAATTCTCTGGACAATCTTTTTGGCTTTAACAGACAAAGTTCATCAAGAGTTCGTTGCATAAGGTGGGCTAAACAGAGAAAATAGACGCCTTCACCACAGGCATCAGTAGAGTTGCTGCATTCTTCACAGCTCTTGCAGTTGTGTGCCAAAGCCATCTGGAGCTCATCGTGCTTCTGCAGGGACTGAACTGCCTCCAGTAAGCCACTGTGCTTTACGCTCTCTCTATCCATCACCGAAGAGCCTGTGTGCCTACTGCCTAGCCATCTTTACGCCCGTAATTGAGACTTCTTTGGTCTACTATCTGCCTTGCTGAAGAGCGGGTTTTGATCTTCACAATGTGAGATTCAGGGCATTATTTTTCAATATAAAAAGCAGCGTAATAGCACATTGGCAAAACGTCAGGTAAATAAATGGGAGTAAAAAGCAGCCTGGGCTCATTCCCACACTGTGCAGCATTATCATCAGAAGACTGGGGAGAGGAAACGCTGAGAAAGGAAATTCAGAACCAGAAGTCATTAGGGTTATAACTCATATGCAAGACAAAGCAACGTGTTTACTTTAAAAATTATATAAAGCGAGATACGCATGAACACACCATTTCCCTAGGGATAGCTGACAGTCTCTGGCAAGTACTTAAAACATGCAGGCTCCTGGAATAAAGTTTTCTGTAGACAAAATGCTACTGATATTGATTAGCATGAGAAGGAGAATCTAATTAATTTTCAAAAGCACATGATTTCTGAAAGTTCAAGCTGGTTAAGAAAAGTGGTTCCATGTGCCAAATGCTAAGACAGACACTGCTAGGGGATCTGGTCCTGTCTCTTAGGATTTGGTTAGAATTTAACAGGAGCAGAATTAGTGAGAAAACACATTATTCTGAGTTGTTTTCTGTGTGGAAAACAAAACAAAACCAGAAGACAACAAAGAAACCCCTAAATCCCAATCCATCTTTTCGTTTTTTGCTCTTTCCTCTTCTCCATTATGCATGAACCGCGCAACTCTGAAAAAGTTTAAATAATTCAGAAATCAGAACCCGTCTTTCCCACCCTCAACTGCAACTTGGTCTTGTTCCGGATCCTCCCGGCAGGAAGGCCCACAAGGGGTCTTCTCCTCACATAGCTCCCCTCAACGCCCACTGGGAGTTTCCATGAAGGCAAATCTGCTGGGAATGTGGCCCACACCATATGACAGGGCCGTTTCATCATTTCAAGCAATGCACTGCCCTTACTTATACCTAGAGGTGTCTGTGGCTCCTCCCCAGTTATTTTCACCATATTGTTACCTCTAAGACCTCCAAAATCCCTACGCAGATTCCAGCTCTTCAGGCTGTCACTCTCAAACTCAGCCTTTTTCGCACCTGAGGAGTTCTGTAAATTGCTTTTCCCAGCCCGCCTTCCACACACGCACCCCTGCAGCGGATGTGGGAGCTGAACATCCTGATCACGATACAGTAAATCTAATTGCATAGTTATAGCCACCTTAAAGGGAAAGCCAAACTTTCATATGCCTAAGGGGAGTGGTTTAACAAATTTATATGCAGATGGAAGCATATTAAGAGCAAACAGCTAGTCAGTGGCAGAATAAATATTCCCATAATAAGTGTATAACAAGGAGTGAAGGTATAGCATGCAAAGCAGATGGCTGATCTGTGCAACTAAACGTGCGGGTCCCAGCAGCCTCATTTAGGCTTGCACTTTCCCTTTTTTAGACTCTAGGTTCTCTGGAGAATGAAAATAAGAAAAATACAAAGAAAAAAAAAAAAAGAGAAAGAACTGTCAATTCCAGCAGATTAACTGCTGATCCAACCGAATAAGAACTGCCAGACGACACCCACTGGAAATGAGGGTGCCCCAGGACCTGCTGTGTTGAAATGCCTCCCACAAATGCCTACCTTTCAGTCAAACCAGGGGAACGGTTACCCTGAAGAGCCTCAGCGGTGTGCACCAGCTGAATGAGGTATCTTCTTAGTTGCCAGAGTCCTTGCTTTGCAAACGCAGCCTTTGAAGACAGAGCAGGGTGCAAAGTGGGAGGCTACTGGATGTCAACCAGGATGCTATCGGGATGCTGAGTCACTAAAAAGTGCAACTACACGGATTTTACCGGGACATCTGTCAACATTACCCTGAATGCCTCGGGCAGCAGCGTTCAGGACTCGCCTCACTGTAGTAAGTTTGAAGGAATAAATGGTATTACAAAGAATGTCATTTTGTATATTCTGGGCTAGGTAGGAAGAAGCAAAGCAAGTGTTGATGGCAATATAAAAGAGAGTTCTGCACAGCAGGGAAGACTGATGGTGCAGGACTGAAGATCAAAAGATCCAGTTGATCCTTTCAGTACTGTGGGAGACCTCAGGTGGGATGTTGGGCAATCATTTGTGTTCACAGAATCACACAGAATAGTCAGGGTTGGAAGGGACCTCTGGAGATCATCTAGTCCAACCCCCAAGTGTTCTGCTCTTCTGCCTTCCAGCTACAAAATGAAGACAGTGAAGAACATGAAGTGTCCTTCTTCCTAAATATTGCAATTCACCTCTTTGCATGTGGCCATTTTTCTCCTGACACAGCAAGCAGGGGATGCAAAAATTCCAGAGGCAGATGAAATGTATTATTTCAGAAATGCCCATCAGGAAACACTGGATGTAAACACTCAGTTGTGTTTACAAAATGCTTTCAGGTCGCCACACTAAAATGCGAATCATCATCAGAGTTTATAGTTGAAAAGGTCTGATGAATGCTTTTGTACAATGAAAAGAATAAAATCATTCACTGATAAACCTACATTGAGGAAGCAGGGCAGGGTATACGTTTCAGTGTTTTGTCCTCTTATTCCTTTCATGGTGATTTTTCAAAGCTATAGAAAATTTACAGCCTGGTTTGCTGTAAAATTTGTTTTCAGCAAATACTCTCTTCAAATGACTGAATATTTCAGACGTGCCATATGGTACATAATCTTTGTTCCCACATAATGACCCTAAGGTCTTCAGAGCTCGAGAATGTCTGATACCAGTCATTCTTTCCAGAGCTAGGGGGGCCTTTTAAACACAATTTTTAGTATCTTAGAGTAATATATATCTTAGGGGAAAAAAAACCCTCCCCGTTTGATAAATGCCGTACTTATAGTTGCTGTCAACCAACTAACCTCACTGTCCAGTTCTTAGCATTGCTAGGTGAAACAAACGCATAATAATGGTTCTTCTATGTACTTACATAAAGCTAATTCTTACTGAAAGAAAATGAAGCATCTGCGACAGTGCAACCAGGGGATCGATCTACCAGACTTGTTTAAGTATGTCCACCATGCACATGCACTTCCTATCAATGCTCCCCTCCCGCCCCTCCAGACTGAACCAGAGGATTTTGTTTTCAGGGAGGCTGGACCTCCTCTAGTCCTTACTGCGGGCTTTTAGTTTAGTCTGAGAACAAGCATTAAGCCATGGAATTCATCCCTTCCATTGACTTTTTGAACCTCAGATATGGTGAAAAAAATTCACCTTGAACTTCAACCACGGTGTGCTGTATCTCAAATTTGCTGAGAATTATGGATATTTACTTCTCAGGTGAGATCACATCATGCTTACACACCTGCTGTGAATGAACCAGACATCCTCTGAGACCACTCTGAGCAAGACTACCACCACAGCCACTGTGGAAAACATTGAGTCAGTCATTCTGCAACCACCTTTGTAAAACTCCCCACTAAAGATCAATCTTGTGCCATATGCAGTGACTGGGCGGGGACCTTGACCACACACTTCCAAAGGAGCCATAACATAAAAAAAGCATTGTCGCAATGTACTTCGTGTGAGACAATCAACAAAACCCACCACGCTCTGCTTTCCCATATCCTTAGCACAAATGAATGGCATTACAGGAGGCTGCTGGACAGTTAAGTGTGTGAAACACTTGCCAGCCAAGAGGGAGGGGGCCACAGGTACGCTGTAGGCTAGCCAGGACTGTGGGGAGCAGGAAAACACTCTGAATTCCCGAGAGGCACAAGCTATTCTTGCTGATGAGATTTCAATCAGTTCACAGCTGCTGGAACTCCACATCACAGAGGCAGGCACAGCTGGACAGTTTGGCACCAGGACCAGCCTCCCTCAGTATAAAAGCACAGACCACCCAATTGAGCATGACAAGTACACAGAAGGACGTTTAGCGTCCTAAGGAGCACTCTCAAAGAGGTGCATATAAAAACCAGCGGTCAGCAGAGAAGGTAGCGCTTTGATAGATCTTAATAAAAAAAATCCCTGTGGAGAGAAATGTCAATAAATTGACTCAGAGCTACCTACCATCCAAACTCCTGAAGCGATTACGACAAAAGGAGGCTCCTCAAATTAAACAAAACCAACAACTGCGCCAACTTCTGCCCACCCAGAACCAGACAGTCCTGACCCTGGGCTGAATCCCTGCTGTGAAACAAGGACTCAAAGATAAGTACTTGGTGAAGCTCCAGATATGCCTTCAGAAAACACCACCCAAAGAAAGCAGGCAAGAAGTCCTTGAGGCTTTGGTACAGGTACAGCTTCAGGATTAAAACTCATTTTAACTGTTTACTGCCAAAACTTCTTTTCCTTTTCTTCCTATCACCACAAGGGCTAGGACTGGGGTAAACAAGACACCCTTAATCACCCAAACCAGGTTCCCTGTGAAAAAGGGTCCATTAAAAAGATGGGGTACATTCACGCAGCGTTAGACTTCAAGTTTAAGTTAGTTGTCTAAGCTCTCACTAAATTCTCTCTGTGAACAGACTGCATGACTGGTTGAAAACCTGGTGCAACACATCGGAAAACAGTCTGTAGTAATGCGAGGATCTGTATCTCAAAATGCTCCGACTGTACAGACCAGAACCACGACCGGCCTAGAAAGACAGTTATGTCTGACATCAAAGCACAGTTGTGTTAAGATTGCGCTGCCTGAAGAAGGAGTGAAGAATAATTTACAGAGCTGAAGCTATAGACAGACATCTCATTAGGCACATTATCTGAGCTGAAATTTCAAGAACCTTTGGTAAATTATTTTTATACATGAATCGAGGCCGACTCCACAAAAAAACCCCAACAAACCAGCGATCGAAGGAGGCCAAGGCTTTGGATTCCACACTGCATCCTGAGCTGGTGTGTCAGCAGAGTGATGCCGGGTGCTGACGTGAGCTGTTACCTCACCTCGCTGTGATGCAGAGGGAAGAGTGCCACCTACTGAGTCACCTGTGACGCGTCCTGCTGCGTCTGTCCATCCACGCCTGCCTCTGTCCCGCTGACCGCATGCCACCCTCCGCCGGCCCCGGCGTATTTCAGGTTGCTCCCAGGTACCATGTTCCTGCCAACCAACACAGCGCCCTACCGAAGGGAGCGAGGAGGCATTCAGCCTGGGAAATGAAAAGGGGATCGGATTCCCTTTCCACTTACACCCGTGTAAAGCTAGCGGGAAACCCGCACTGCACTGCAGATCTCCTGGGAATCGCTGTCTGGTAGTTAACGGTGTTCTGATGAATTTCGTATTTATGCGTGCAGAGATCCCTTGTATATAGTAGGCACAACCGTGGATCAGGTTTGGTCAATTAACACAAACTACATTTCTCGGGACATTCTAGGACTACAGACATGCAGGCTATAGGAATTAATACCGTTAATAGGAACCATGTAACTTTTGCAACCATGATCGCGGAGAAGATAAAAGTGAAGGCTAAAGAAGAAGAGAGAGGTACGCTGACTTTTTATCTGCCTGGTTATCTTCATTGTTGTTCTGTTCTTTCATAGAATCACAGACTGGTAGGGGTTGGAAGGGACCTTCAGAGATCATCTAGTCCAACCCTTCTGCTAAAGCAGGTTCACCTAGAGCAGGTTGGACAGGAACACACCCAGGCGGGTTTTGAACATCTCCAGAGCAGGAGACTCCACAACCTCTCCGGGCAGCCTGTTCCAGTGCTCTGTCACCCTCAAAGAAGTTTTTCCTCATGTTGAGATGAAATGTTCCAGTTTGTGCCTGTTGCCTCTTGTGCTGTAGCTGGGCACCACTGAAAAGAGTCATCGTTTCAAGTTATCATCTTCGTGAAGCCTTTGCCTTTGTGCTGATAAACAAGTGGCCTCCTTTCAACAGAAAATGTTAATGATTTACTCAACTCTTGGATTTCTGTACACTCAGAGTACTGCTCATTTCTTCAATACGGACTGTGAAATTTGCATGTCTCCCTTCATCTGAAGTCCCTTCCAGTTATTCGTAGATGGGCCATCACCATCGCTGTACAATCCTCCTCAGAACACCAAATTATTTCCTTTTTCTCTTTTCTTACTAGTGGTGACGGCTGGCTGGTGGAGGATAGCATACCACTATCCCCCCCCAGTGCCCATGCAACTCACCAGTCAACGTGCATTGCAAAGAGCCCAGATTCTGCTACTGCCTCAACTGCTAGAACTCTTTTTTTGTTGTTGTTTTTTTTTTAAAGAAGAAGCTGTGAGACACGTTACTAACTCTGGATGTGCTCGAATTAACATTTAGTGTGCAGGTCAAGACACTAGACAGAACAAGAAGTCTGGAAACCAGGACCTACAAGAAAAAGCCAGATGAACTAGACCGACCTGAGGAAGGAAAGCAGAAGGGAAAGCATACAAACATAACTTGTTCTGCATATTGATGATGAACACAAGAAGACATTTTACAGCAAGAAAGCATAGTAAAACTTTCTAATGATAAGTGAGGCACTGAAATGTACCATCTGAAGAGGCTCTGTAGTCTGACAGTGGGGGTCTTAAAAAAGAAGCTAGACAAATTTTGTCAGGGTGACATATGTATGGGTGATTCTGATTTGGTACAGGGGAACAGCCTAAAAGTCCTCCTGAGGTCTCTCAGACCAGAGGTTGCTCCAGTTCCCCTCTGAGGCTGTGCTAACGCTGTTTGAGTCTTGAGTCACAGGCTCAGATGCGAAGTCCAATTTGTTAGCTCAAGTTTTAAGACATGCAAGTACCTCTGGAAATCTTCAGCTAAACTTGCAGCGTGCTGGCTAACCCACAACATTCTCAAGCTCTACTTTAATGGCTTGTGTGAAAATTTGCATTAGGACATTTTGCAATACAGAAGCTTCAGGCACTTTTATTTTCTGAGCACTTTGGTTTTGTATCAAGTGATTAGTCATTGTAATACTTAAACCATGTAATGCCAATTCAAAGAAGGTCATAATTATGACACTTGGCTGCTTCAAATAATGTGCAACCTTTCTCCTGCTGTGGATTATCAGCAGGCTGCATCTAACAACTAGCAGTTCATCTCAAAATCACTATTTTATCACTCTGTTCAGATCTGGGAATTCACCAAAAATGCCATCTGAATGGTAGCTACACAGAAACCTTCTGCAAATAATTTTTCTGAAGTTGTACTTCGCTCCATACACCAAGAAATGATAGGAGAAACTTCCTTTCTGAAGCTTTTGTCTCTCTTTCCACGTGTACACCAGGTGATTATAGCAGGGAGGGTTCCACATCTGAACTTTCTCCTGCCCAGAACAAGAAAAACTGGCTTCTGTAAAAATGAATGGGAGAATGGAAACACTGGAGAATATCAACCTACTTTCTCACTCCTGCTATGTGTTTTGTTGGAGAGAACTTTTTGTTCCAGAGCTCTGTGAAAGGACGTATGAAGGCTGCTGAGATGAGCTCTCACACTCTAAGGCATAGGGTGTAGAAGCCCTGCCCCTCATCTGGTTCTGGATGTGCTCCATGGATCCGGGTCAACAGGAGACTCGTGCACGGACCACTGCCCCGTACTCCCTGATTCCCATGGGATGCAAGCATGGGGTCCACTCTGGATAAGGCAGTAAATCCTGTGTGTAGCACAGATCCCTTTCTAAAACAGCTGAAGCACTGCAGAGGCTTCTGGAGAAACTATTTAAACACAGGTCAGTGAGGCAACAGTGCCCAGGGGACTGGCTGCTAGAACCATACAGCAAGCTACCTGTGTACAGAGAGATACTGTTGAAAAACTAAAGTGCATCAAAACCATATACATAAAAATATATATACACACACATATATGTCTATATATATAAATATGCTTTTTTTTTTCTTTTTTTTTCAATTTTTTTTCTTTTTTTGAGAAAAAGAAGGAGTTACACAAACTTGTAAGAAAAGTCCTGGGTAATGATTAGTACACCTGAGAGATAAAAAAAAATACATCTGTCTGAAAAAGCTGCTCAAGTCAAGCAGAATCCCGAGCCTTCCTACATCTACCAGCTTTAGTGCATGTCACTTACACAAAGGGCTGCATAATCCCTGTGTGGTACCATACATCCCAGGACGAGGGGGTGACAGTTGGGCAAAGATGCCTTCTCCCAGCAGAAGCACAAGAGAAAGTTGTACCTTGAGAGGGATTATCTCTGTTAGAGAGACGGGATGCACGATTTGCCGTATTCATTTGCATAAAAAATACTCTCCCTACGCATTGTGCTGGCCTCTGTCTCTGGTGTGTTATAGATGGAAGTCCCTTCTTCCCTAGCGTGGGAAACGGCACAGCTCAGCCTACAAGCTCTCCAGAGTACAAAGAGCCTGGAGGTTTGTATTATGAGAGACCTTTGCTCCACTGCTTAAGTGGGAGTAGGGGTCCGACTCTACCCAAGCTCCGGAGCACCACACAAGCACTTCGGCAGTCACATTTTTGACTATACATCTCTGGTAATGTTTGAATCTCTCCACTTTCCTCTTGCTGTGAGCAATGACTATTGTAAAAGTCAAAGGCTCCGGCTCAATCGTGTGCGCCATCCGATCAACATGTGAAGCAGCCAAGAGAACCCTCCCTGAATAAGAATGACACAAGTCCCAAAACTGGGGCCAAGACAGTGAAAATGAGTAATAGCTACACTGGAAGAGAAATGACTTTGATAAAACTATATGCATAGAACATATTCACTCTTTTTTTTTCTTTTTTTTTTTTTTCCATGCTGTTGTAACAAATATATTACAGGGCCAGAAAAAGAACAAGCAAAAAACCTGACAGATAGGTAGACAGATAAGGTATGATTGTACACACCTCCCTGAAGAAAACTGTGCTCAACAAATCCCACAAACAAAAATACAACAGACAGGCTGGTAGGGTCCAACCCAGCACACGCCTGCCAAACCCACCCATGGGAGCTGGTGTGCTCTATCGCCTGTTGTTTTCTGTGGCTGCTACAAAACACAGTACAAAATTGTACTGTCAGCCAATTAAATAAACGATGTGTTGCATCTAAAAGCACGAGCTCAGCTGCTGGTATAAAACATGCAAGCAGAAGAAAAGAGAGATAAATTGTTTCCCTTTTGCCCTTCATTGAATATAAAGCTAACTGTAGGGAAGTGAGGTTATCTCTCTTTATATCTGCATATGAATGGCATAATTTACTGGTATGGTTCCCGATCGCCTCTTGTTAGGCATTTGATGGAGATTCTTATTTTGACAGCTTGCATCCCACATCTACTTACAGAGAGGTCGGACATTTCAGTCTGTCCGTGAAAAGCAATGCATTTCTGAGGCTGTGTGCTAACGCTGAAATGTAAGTCAGCAATTTTAGTGTCTATGATTAATAAGACTGCACTACTATGAAATATGATTGTGTTCCTGCAAACACTCAGTGTTATCAGAAATAAAACACAAAAGCCCAGCATTCAAGACTACTGGTACCTTGCAGTATAGTTTTTGCAAAAGAATTCAGCTAGAAGATCTGAAAACTAACACAACAACAAATGTCATTCTAGAATATTGAATATTTCAATTTACATATGATAAATATGCCTATAGAAGCCAAGTAGCATACGAAGGGTTAATTTAGGATGCATATATTAATGAATCCACGCCCGCTCACAGCTCTCATTTCGTCACTACAGCTGGACCTAGATGGCAAATCTCACCGAGTGAGCTTGGGACAGTTATTATGAGACAGGGACTGGGCTGGCTCAGAAAAGCGCTCACTCAATATATTTCGCTGGCAGTCTCTGCTCACGGGGTTTTAGCGAAATCACCCCCAAGCCCAGCTGCTCTGCTGCTATTGCCGTCCCTGGTGGACCTGCTGGCTGCCCTTGCAGAGGTGGGTCACCTCTATTTCCCAACCGCTCCTGCGGTCGCTCGCTCTTCCAAAGCTTTTCTTACAACATAAACAGATGTTATCAGTTTGAACTACATAAATAGCCGTGTAATGCCAAGCAATAAAAATAACCAATTCTAGCGTCCTCCCAATACAGATTTGGACTTCATACACCTTTTGAACTACATCAAATGAACTTTACTCCAAAATGAGTTGGAAACTTCCATTTTACTTTATATTGTATGCAAAAAAATGCATATAAATTACCTTGCCCACATCCATCCAAGAACAATTATCATTACATTATTTCTCACAGCTGTTTTATGAATAAGGATAAAGAAGCTCTTTCCTTTCTTACACAAATAACTCAACAAGCTTTTTACAAAAATACACAAAGCGTGTCCCTTGCCTCCAAGTAATCCTTATGAAAACTAAATTAAAATAATGAATCTGATGCAAAAAACTGTAAAAAAGATACTGTTAGTTTAATTTAAAATTAAATAAAAACTTTAATAGATCGAGTGCTTTACCTCTAACAGTTCAAGGTAATTTTAATTGCTGTACAGCTACATTAGGATTATCATCTTTAGCTGACTTCAACCTTTTTGTCAGAAAGAAATGGAACTTAGCTAATAATTAAGAAAAAAAGTATGTTAAATATTTTATTTAAGGAATGTTGTGAAATTTGCCAAACAAACTATTTGATAAATACATCTTGGTCAGTTCTGAAACACACCACAAATTCATCCTAAATGAACTGGAATGATCTAAAAGATTTCATTTCCTTGGAACTGACACTAACATCTCAAAAGTCTCCTTAATCAAGAAGACACGGGCTTTTCAGTCCATTCGGAGTTCAGGATTACGGCCACCAAGAAATAAAACAACCCTTTCACTATCCAACCATCAGTATGCACAGTAGTTACGGTGCAAGGCATTGGAGTTTCCTCACTAAATTATTTTGAGCAAAATTTAAAAGGTATGTGGTCCATCAGAATAAATAAGATGATCTGTAAGTGTGCATTTGGAAAAACTTTTTGGGCTGTGTGTGTTTGGGACAACTTCTGTTTCTCTGGTCTGTTCTTGTACTAGTGAAGACAGGGCTGCTAAAACACAAAAGAAAGTAAGTAAACTCCAAATAAAACAACTTAATTCTAATCAGATAAATGCAAAAGCAAAATTCCATGGAGAAGCTGCAATAAAATTAACCAGTAGCAATCCTGTCCTCCTTCAAAAACCATTTAATAATAATATGACAGCATTTCTTACTATTATACATAAACACTGCAATGCCAAGATCCAGTTTAAAATCTCTAAGTGCTGTTAAAAGGGACCCACAGCTCAAGATGCCATTTCTAAAATGAAAAGGCAGCAGCCTACCAACTGGCCTTGTGACTTGCTTCATTATGGTAATTTTAAATGTAAAAATCAGTAAGAATGTGTAATGAAACAGTTTATTAGCCAGTTCCGATAAACACAGTAATTGTATACTCTTCACCTACATTTCTAGTTCAGGGCCTCCTTCTGCCACCATCAGAACTGAACCCCTGAGACAGTCAGTCCTTGGCATCAGTCCTGCAAATGCTACTCAGATACTCGATCTGCTCAGCGAGATGGATTTAGTGTTTGCTGTTTTGGTATATTTACATATTCTTGATTCATAAAGCCTCATCCTGTTTCCTCTGAGGTTCCACTGATCTGCAGAGATGGGCAAGCTGAGAATTTAGACCCAGAATTTAGGACTGTTTAGAAGATGTATTAGATGAGGTTTTCATCTGCTCGTTTTCCTTTCAGAAGTTTTTGAAAGTTTATCCATTCATGTACAAAATATTTACATTGGGCAAAGCTAAAATTTATACTGAGCTTCCCCTGTTCTCTGAGACTCCTCGTGGCACCATGATTTCAGCGCAATGTGTGAGCAGAGCGCTGCCTGGTTCACAGACAGCTTTGTGCGAAGAAGCTGACTGATGGGAGGCAGGAATAAAGACAAAAGGGAAAAGAGAAGGGGCTACGCTGGGCTCTTGTGTTTGCAACCAGTCCTTGCTGGGAGAAGACTTTGGCCAGAGTGCTGTCGGGTGCGTTGGAAACAAAGGGGATGAGAAAGCCTGGAGTATTAGTTATCTATATTGGAATATATAGCTCTTGCTATTAAAAATTGGAAGGAACAAAGGGAGAGAGGTAGAGAGAGAGAGAAAGAGAGAGAGAGAGAGGGAGAGAGAGAGAGGGAGAGAGAGAGAGGGAGAGAGAGGGAGAGAGGGTGAGAGAGGGAGAGGGAGAGAGGGAGAGAGGGAGGGAGAGAGAGAGAGAGGGAGAGAGGGAGAGAGGGAGAGAGGGAGAGAGGGAGAGAGGGAGAGAGGGAGAGAGGGAGAGAGGGAGAGAGGGAGAGAGGGAGAGAGGGAGAGAGGGAGAGAGGGAGAGAGGGAGAGAGGGAGAGAGCGAGAGACGGAGAGAGCGAGAGACGGAGAGAGCGAGAGACGGAGAGAGCGAGAGACGGAGAGAGCGAGAGACGGAGAGAGCGAGAGACGGAGAGAGCGAGAGAGCCATTTGCCCTTCACTGCCTATTTGCTGCCTTGTTTTTTCCTGGAGCTGGTACCGGCTTTTCCTGGGACAGTGAATTACTCTACTACTAAGAAACTAGTTCATCTCAAAGCGGGTAAGATTCTGTCTTTCAGGAGCGCGTGATCACCTCAGAAATGCCGGCAAGTCAAGAGTGCTCCTTGGCAAGAAGGGTGATCTCCTCACCATGGCAGAGCAGGGGAGGAATGGAAAGGCAGCCATCCTGTTTAGAGGTGAGAAAGTCCACCACAACGGGGTACAGTTGGAAGCAGAGTAAGTCACTTTACCTGACTATTTCACCATGCCTCTGTCCCAACAGGATACTGGCTGTAAAAAGTTCTGAAAGCAAGAAGAAAAATTCTGCAAAGATGATGTTTCAGGCTACCTGCATCTATACTGGAGAGCTAATTTGCTGACATGACTAGTAGGAACATTAAGGATAGACAGGAAAGCAGCTCACACGACTATATGATACAATTTGAAATTTGCTTTTGCAAGAATAGGAGTGAGCACTCTTTATGAGGAAGGATGGTCTGGAGGCAAAAGCACAGGCCCAGGATTATGTCAAGAGATCAAGAATCAAGAGATTCTGCTCTTGACGATGATGCAATGAACCAGTACAACTTGTAGAAAGACAATGAGGACCTAATTTCTACGAAGATTTTTTGCATCTCTTATCTGCCTGAGCTGTGCTACTCATACAAGCAGCTGAAGCATAGACAGAAATCTTCAGCTCCAACTAAGCCAAACAATTGCATCTTCCAGCACACCCTTTCTTTGAGAAAATGAAGCATCGAACTAAGTCTCCCTCACTCAAGTCTAGGCTTCTTATTTCATCTTCTTGCACTTTGCGGGTTGTACAAAGTGGCCTGAGAACAGAATGGGCAGAGAGCTCTGTGAAGTAAGAAATCTTTGCCCTGAGGTTGCACAAGTCTTCTCAGGGCTTAACTATCAACTTTTTCAACGGGGGGCAAGGTCAGAGTAAATCATGATCTGCCTAATCTTCACCTAGGGAAACACACCCTCCTAGATAATGGACATAACTGCTGCTGTAAATTGTACCATGAACCAATAAATTTATGGCCACATCCAGCGGCGATAATGTGTGGCACTTATTTCAGAGCCAGGTTATATACACTTGTCAGGGCCCTGAATTTTAGGAAGGCAACATTCCAGCTGTTCAAGGAGTTAGTCACCCAAGGGACCCCCTGGGAAACTGCCCTCAGGGGCAAGAGCTGGCAGATCTTTAAGGATGCTTTCCATACAGTACAAGAGCTCTTGATTCCCAGGTGGAAGAAATCAGGAAAGGAGGGTAAGATGGGCATGGCTGAGTCGAGACCTGCTAGTCAAATTAAAGGGCAAGAAAGAGATGCACAGGCAGTAGAAGCAGGGAAAGGTATTCTGGGAAGAGTGAAGGGACACTGCCCGGTTGTGTAGGGATGGGGTCAGGAAGGGCAAGGCGCAGCTGGAGCTGAAGTTGACAAGGGACACAAGAAAATAATAAGGACTTCTACAGGTATGTCAGCCAGAAAGGGAAGGTCAAAGAAAGTAGAACTCCCCTGATGAGCAGGACTGGCAAACTGGTAACAACAGACGAGGAGAAGGCTGAGGTACTCTACAATTTTTTGCCCTGGTCTTCACTGTCAACCTCTCTTCCCACATCTCTCGAGTGGATGGACTGCAGAGCAGGGACTGGGGGAGCAAAGTCCCTCCCACTGTAAGAGATCAGGTTCGTGACCACCTGAGGAACCTGAACATACAGAAGTCTATGGGACCTGACAAGATGCATCCCAGAGTCCTGAGGGAATTGGCTGATGTAGTTCCCAAGCTGCTCTCTATGATATTTGAAAAGCCATGGCAGTCAGGTGAAGTTCCCAGTGACTGGAAAAAGGGAAACACTGAACCCATTTTTAAATAGGGTAGAAAGGAGGACCCTGGGAACTATCAACCTGTCAGACTCACCTCTGTGCCTGGGAAGATCATGGAACAGATCCTCCTAGAAACTATGCTAAGGCACACAGAGGACAGGGAAGTGATTTGTGACAGCCAGTATGGCTTCCCCAAGGTAAAATCCTGCCTGACCAACCAAGTGGCCTTCTATGATGGAGTGACTATGTCAGTGGATAAGGGAAGAACTACAGATGTCATCTATCTGGTCTTCTGTAAGGACTTTGACATGGTCCCCCACAACATCCTTCCCTCTAAATTGGAGAGATATGGATTTGATGGGTGGACTGTTTGGTGGATGAGGAATTGGCTGAATGGTTGCATCCAGAGGGTGGTGGTCAATGGCTCAATGTTGAGATGGAGACTGGTGACAAGTGGTATCCCTCAGGGGTCCATATGAGGACCAGTACTGTTTAATATCTTCATCACCGATATAGAGAGCAGGATTGAGGGCACCCTCAGCAAGTTTGCGGACAACACCAAGCTGAGTGGTGCAGTTGACAGGCCTGAGGGACAGGATGCCGTCCAGAAGGATCTGGACAAGCTTGAGAAGTGGGCCCGTGTGAACCTCATGAGGTTCAAAAAGGCCAAGTGCAGGGTCCTGCACCTCAGTCAGGGCAACCCCTGGTATCAATACAGGCTGGGGGATGAAGGGATTGACAGCAGCCGTGCTGAGGACTTGGGGGTACTGGTGGATGAAAAGCTGGACATGAGCTGATAATGTGCACTTGCAGCCCTGAGGGCCAACCGTATCCTGGGCTGCATCAAAAGAAGCGTGGCCAGCAGGTCGAGGGAGGCGATTCTGCCCCTCTACTCCACTCTGGTGAGATCCCACCTGGAGTACTGCATCCAGCTCTGGAGCCCTCAGCACAGGGAAGACGTGGACCTGCTGGAGTGTGTCCAGAGGAGCACCACAAAAATGATCAGAGCGCTGGAACACCTCTCCTATGAGGACAGGCTGAGAAAGCTGGGGTTATTCAGCCTGGAGAAGAGGAGGCTCCGGGGAGACCTTATTGAGGTCTTTCAGTACTTAAACGGGGCCCACAGGAAAGATGGAGACAAACTTTTTGGCAGGGCCTGTTATGATAGGACAAGGCGTAATGATCTTAAACTAAAAGAGGGTTGATCCAGACTAGATAGAAGGCAGAAATTTTTTACAATGAGGGTGGCGAAACACTGGCATAGGTTGCTCAGAGAGCTGGTAGATGCCCATCCCTGGAAACATTCAATGTCAGGCTGGAAGGGGCTCTGAGCAACCTGATCGAGTTGCAGATGTCCCTGCTCTAGCTGAAGATGTCCCTGCTCATTGCAGGGGAGTTGGACTAGATGACCTTTAAGGGTCCCTTCCAACACAAATTATTCTATAATTCTATGATCTTCTAATGTCAGATGTAAAGTAAAGACTCTGCTTACATATTTCATGGAGAAATGAAGGATCAGCCTAAGGTTTGTAAATACTTTAATATCCTCAAATTCTGAAAGATTGCTTAGTAGATATACAAACTGTTATGAGTTGTCACATTATAACTTCCTCCTGCACTGGACGTTGGCAGCTATTTGATAAAAGCTTTGTCACACATGCTCACTAATGGAATAATCTCTGATCCCCGCTGGTCCAGGGGCAGTAAGATTGAACAAGTAGTGAATAAGAAACACAATGAATCTGATTTTCCTTCAGTTGTTTTTACTTTTGAATTTCTCTAGCCTCAAACAATGTCAGAGGGTCAGGCAGGCATCACACTGCCTACAGAGAGATAATGACTACTATAGTCATAGATTATGGTATTATTAGTTTTACATTTCTAAACAATGTCAGAAGATATCAGACATCTCTGGAACCTTTGACCTAAACTCTGACACACTGTTTATAGCATTTCTCAGAAAAAAAAGAATAATACTTCTTAAAAGAATCACAAACGCTTTTCAGTCATGTGGGTTACAAGGCACTGTTTTGCTTACCATTTTCTGAATCAAATGGCTTAGCACAGATAAACTACAGTTCTACAAACAGTTTAAGCTATCAGAAGCTGGCACTGATGCTGAAAGAAGCAATTCACCCTGTCTCATCCCCAGCCACTCTGACCCTCTCTTGCACCGGCCTACATATTCGTGGGGCTGAGCAGTGAACCAGACCAAGAATCCAGGTTAAACCAAGACCAAAACCTACAAAATGATTAATTTTAGCCCTCTCAGTTTAATGAACTCAAGCATGAGAAATCAAAACTGTGCTCATCAACCGTACTTAAAAAGAAAACATAAAAGCAGACTTAACACAGATAAAGGAAAAAGCCCATCTCGTTACCAATATATGAAGTTTTGTTGCCTTACTAGTTCACAGAGTGCATGCTGCAGAGGATACTGTGTTACCTGCAAGAGCTGGAGGGTGTTTACTGATGGGGTTTTTACACCACCTGGTATTAGACTCGTAAGTTAGACCATCAGGTGCTCAACATTTCCTCTGCCTAGTGCACGGAGAGGCAGACACTGCCCATCAAATGCCAGATCGTCACTTATATGCCATGGCAGGGATTTATCTCACCCAGCTCTAAGCACCTATGCCTCAGCCAGCCACTTCTTGAAATACTCAACCAACAAACATCAGCACTTTGCGGGCACAAAGCACTTCAACCAGGTGACCTACATTCAGATGACTACTTCAGGGTGAGATGGATATTGCTGTATAAGTGCTTTTTTTCTCTCCATTAATGGAATCTCTATGATGTAGATACAGACTTACAAATGCCAGCATTTGTCAAGTGAAAATTTGTTGTTTGTCCCTCAGGCACCTGACTTCCCCGCCACCTTAGGTACATATCTCCTTTCGTAACTCACAAATAACGTTTCCCACAGCAAAGCATCTTTTTGGGGGGAAGGAAGGAGGGGAGACAGGACATGACACGTCATTGCCCTAAACCCATGATTTTCACTATTATTCTATCAAAATGTTGTAACAAGAGTGAATCATCTTTTAAAGGCATATAAACAGAGCACCTACTGTGACTCAAGTTTGCCAAAGAAACCTTCATTGCACTTTTTAAGCTGTTAGCTCAGTTGGTATCCATGAAAGGGTGCAGCTAATGTCACTGCCTTATATTGAGAATTGAACAACTGTGTCCCGCATAATTCTCTGCATATTATTCCTGAATTACAGCATCCCTGCCATTTCTAACACTGGCCTCCTCTGCTACATTTGCTAATCAACGTGTGTTACGGAGTATTTGGTTTTCTAAATGCCTGGGTGTATGAGATCCTGGGGAACAGGGACAGATAAACCCTTTTTGACCTCCCGACTCATAAAAAATTGGAAGAGAAGAAAAACTAGCTCATCAAAATACAACCAGTCTGACTTATCTCTGTGTTCCTCCCAAGTTGTGCATTATACCACTTGGATCATGGGAGTTAAACAGATGCAAGTTGGGTGTGACACAGAAGGAATCAGGTCCTTTGTCATTTGGATCCATCCCCTTTACCGTAATAAAGGTAACTTTGGCATGCACTTTTTAAAAAATAGGGAAAATTCTATATCTTGAGCAATAAGCAGTGAAAACTCGGGTATTGGAGAAACATGACAGACTCATGCAGACTCAGTGCCT
Source organism: Pluvialis apricaria (assembly GCA_017639485.1). NCBI lineage: Eukaryota > Metazoa > Chordata > Aves > Charadriiformes > Charadriidae > Pluvialis > Pluvialis apricaria. The sequence goes on from CM030007.1 coordinate 26,255,709, forward strand.
GGAGCTAGACATGGCATTACTTGTATTTGCCTGAAAGATATCACATAACACCAAAAGCAGCATTTTGAAGGAAGTAAAAATGATCCATTCTCCTGAATGAAATTTGCAAACACCCTGTTTCAAACTTATCCCTAATGTAAAGCACTGGCCAACTAAAAAAAAACAGCCCAGTAATTTCTAAAGAAATTTTGTGCCTCCAGTAGGTTTCCAGACTAGATGGTGCCCTAAACAGCAGCAGTGCTCTCTGCATTTCACTGCCATTACTACAGGAGTACAATGTTTGATGCAATATGTGGACTGTACTGATGAAGATTCACGGAACTGCTATTTCTTGTACTAGTATTTCCTGAGTTTCAACAAAAAGAGAAATGCAGACTTCAGAAAAGAAAAAAAACCCCAAAGTTACTTTCTCTGGCTTCTCTCCTACACACTTCTAGCCAAACACCACTATTACTGCAACGTCACTTGAAAAACATGTACATAGTATTAGTGGGAAGGCAGTTAAGCAATGATACTTGTACACACATGAACATTTCGCCAAGATAAAAAAAAAATAAAGTCGGAAAATATCTTATGTTTTACTGAATTCTACTATCTCTTCCAACTAGAACAAGCGACAAACGTGAACAAGTGCTTGTGCTTTTACAGAAATGGAAAACAGCAAACTTATTTTCTAAGGAAAGGAAAGAGCTGATAGGAAGACAATAATGTTCTCAATTAGTAAGCAAGTCGAGCCCACCTTCAAATTTCCATTTCAATGACCAGGAGTAGGCTCATTTAATGAAATACAAAATTTGTATGGTGGCATGCATATCATTCTTTGATAGATGTTTTAAAGATACCTTTAATAGAATAGATTTTGCTTTAATCAAAATTACGTAGATAACTTGAAATAGGCACCTCACCAGGAGAAAGAACTGCTGAACTATTGGCTTAACGTCTAATTATTGCTAAAATCTATTTGCTTGGGGATCAGAGGAATGGAGGGTGGCATGTGCGATGGCAATATTTGAAAATGCCTCTGAAGCTATGCGTGGAAGAGACGCCAGTAGGACTGATACACATGGCAGAAAATTGCCAGAAAGTATGCTTAAGAACAGAATAAACAAACGGATAGTAACAGAGGCTAACAGGGAAGTGTTAAGTACGGCTTTTGGAGGCCAAGTTCTCTGAATGATCATGCAGATACGGGTGACTTGGCTGACACAGGGTACTTCCATTTCAAACAGCTTCTGAGGAAGTTATCTATCAGACATAAATTGTGCTGTCAAGGAGGAAAATCAAAAAAAGATGTCAAGAAATAAAAATGTCTTTTCATTGTTAACTAAAAGTGAAAAAAAAAAAATGTTAGGAATAATTAGTTGCCTTCTTTTACAGTGGATGGACATTATCAGGCCATCTCACCTGGCAGTATATGTTCAATACACCCAAAAATGACCTGGAAAATGGAGCAATAACAAGGGACGGAGATTTCTGATGATATTAAATTATAGAGGTTAATAAAACCAAAAACTGACTGCCAACTGCTGCAAAAGGACCTCATGATGCTGAATGAGTACAAGATAAACAGGCAGATAAAATTCAATATCACTAAATACAGTCAGACACTGGAAAAAAAAAAATCCAGTCCCAGGTATTCACTACTTCCTATATGATTCCTAAGATCCAGTTTTTCACAGTACGAGAATGACAGCCAAATAAATAATCCAGTAGCATATTTACAACAAGAAATAAGTGTTTTTTCACATACTCCAGAGTTAAACTTCAGAATTCATTGCTACAAGATGCTCTGAATATCAAAAGAACAAATAAATATAAAAGACACAACTAGTGGCAAAGAAGACCCTCGGGGGCTATTAATTACAAAACTGCAATATAGCATCTGGCTTCGATGTGTCTGCATGATAAAAACCTCAAAGGAAGTTGAAACGGCACACTATCTGCTTACCCTCTTTTTACACTTCTTTCCTGAACATCCATGGTTGGCCACTGCCAAAGAGGGGATACTGGACCAGAATCACCTTTGATACAATCCGATGCCGCCATTTTTATGTTGTGTGATGAACATGGACACTGCTGGCACCCAAGTAATTTACAACTGAGAGGCAAAACCATCTCCATTTTGGAACCAAGACACTGATCCTAAAATAGCTTACTTTTACACGCAGAAATATAACAACATTTGGCTACTAAGGAAGTGAATCAAAGCCTTTTGGGGAAACCCTCTGATAGATTTTAACAGACTTCGATTGCAGACTACAGCATCACCTTGTGAAAAAAGAAACAAAATAAATATTGCTATTATTGATTAGAAGTAGGGCTTAACTAAACCTCCAGAGCTGAACATTCCTGCTTACAGAGAATGCAGGGTGGAATCCACCCTGAAGTGAGTCTAACCAACACCCAAATTAAACATCTGAAGAGACTAATTCTAAAATACGCAATAAAGAAAAAGATGCAGTCGTTGATCTGTCACCTGGAATCCATCACATCTAACCTCCAGATGAGATTAATTACTCTTTAGAAATGCCCGTTTCTTTCCACTGACTATTAAGGCAGTCCAAGTGACTTGTTCAGATGCAGAAGACTTCAATAGAGTTGCCTAAAATCAAATTAGATGAATCCCACAGCCCTGGAGTCTCATCGAAGACTGACTTAACTTTCATCTGTACCTCTTTTGCAAACCAAACTCTTCTGTGCAGTGCAATATTTGCAGAACAAACTTCTTTGAGGAAATTCAAGGACAATTTTAATGATAAACAGTAAATTTTGAGGGTACTGAACCTCAGAGTCAGAGAATGTTGTAAATGTGCTCTGGCTACTTACATCAGTTTTAGGTCGTGCTCCGGTTGACACTGGGTAAGGTAAACAGTCTAGATCCTGGTAGTCTGCTCTTCTATTTTTCCAAGATCCTTTCTCTTGATGATCTCCACAAAAGCCTGTCTCCACTTGAACAGGGCACTGTAAGAGAATTTTAAAAACCCTGTAAATAAAGGCAAGTCATAAATATTTTTAATGTGAACTGCATGATTAAAGCATCGGAATTTTATCTTTTTAAAGCTTTTTGTCTCTGATGTAAGGTAAACATTTGGCCTCAGTCTTTTCTCTTAGAACCACCTGCTGCATCATTTTCACATTTTGCTAAGTTAGACATCCAGATATTCTGTGAAGTGGTTTCCTTAACAGCTAGTATACATAACTGGAGAACTAATAAATAGCAGTACCCCTTCCTAAATATCAAGGAACTGAATTGCCTCTATCTTAGAAAGATAAATGGTTTTATGCAAACCACTTAAAACTATCTTTTCACTTATTACATGTTCTTTTTTCTAACTTAAACAGAGACCCAGCAAACTCCCATTTTCAAATCACAGACACTGAACTTTCCAAATCCCCTTTTCCTGGTCCCCCAAACCTGGGGAGATCTCACTCCCCCGCCATTTTTAAAAAAATGCGTGTCCTAACTCTGGGCCCGCATGCACCCGGCCATGCTGAACTCAGTGCCAGGAAAAGACCAATTCCACAACATTCCCCCACGTTATCCTGGTTTGCCTCAAAAGACCAATGAGGTGTGCGAGCAAGGAGCAAGCCGTGCTGCAATCCAGCAGGATCCATGCTGGGAAGAATCGGGGAACCGGGATCGTGGGTGCACTGCGGAGAAGTCCCAAGCTGTTGGGTACCATCAATCAAAATCAGCGTGTTTTCTGGCCGCTCCCCTTCACAAGAGGACAAATTTGCTGCTGGTCTTTAACAGCAACTGCCTAGTTCCCAGCTAGTATATTTTTAGGGCTGTAAAATGAGGAGGCTTTGCAAAGTTGACAAAAGAATCGGTATGTCGCCCAAAAAAGTTTGAAGATAATATACTGCTGCAAAAGAATGAAGAGAATGTGTAAGTTAAAGACAAAATTTTGTTCAATGAAAGGCATATCTCTAACATAAGACAGGTTAATTATAATCAAACAGGATTTCTGTGTCACTATCCATGAATGATAAAGGACTAAAACTGAAAAACGTGATTCTCATTCTTCAGATCTGCTTTTTTTTCTGTACTGAAACTGAGTAGTCGACATCAAATGGCAATGAAGCAGATACATTAAACAACGGTGAAACATGCTGTTTACAGCAAGAGTGTTTTATCTCTGCTATCTCATTTACAAAGTACCTCCTTCTATATTGTACAGGTTCTAGAGGAGCAGCACTATTAATTCCAGTTTTCCAAAGCTAGCAGTTTTGCTGTTAGTACCTTCAGATAGCCCAGCTTTTTGTACTTAAGAAATGTATTTATGCATTGGTGAGAGAATTTTTCAGAAAATAATTTGATAACAGATAATTATCGTTAATATCTTTTCTGGATCAGATACTGGGTCATCCAGCCAGTGCTACTGCCCATTTCTATTTTTGAATAAAAAACTGACCAGCAGTAACTTGCAGTTTACACAGATGAAAAGACAGACCACCTCTCAGCATTCATCTAAAAGTTATTATGTTTTAGAAAACACCTTAGATTTGTTCACCAAAATACTGCAAGACCACCTACTCTCACCCAATACGTCCTGTGACATTTATTCACCCAGTCTATTTTCATCAGCCAATATTTAGACTTCTTCCTGCAAAATTTTTGTTCAATCAAGTATTATTAATGACAGATACCTTCACAACTGGAAAATTTAAAGAATGATAAAATAGCAAAGAATTACTTCCACAAACAGATGAAAAATTCTTCAGTAGAAAACCAACTAGCTCAACGTAGCAACTAAATTACAAAATATATTTCTGAGTCACAGCATCTGCCATGAGAAACGAATACTCTGTCATCTGTTAAAAATTGCCCACACCCTCAAGAGACCAATTTTCAGACCAGCTGCTCCACCGAACATGTTGCCACTCATACAGTAGTCACCTACTTTTGAGACCTCAGGTCTACAAGTTGGCCTTGCATCTGTGAGCACTTCACCCAAAATCCTTTTCAATCATAATTTCTTGTGTCAGTTCCCAGTTTATATGATCAAAATAGGATAAAAAACATATGAAGAACCCATAAGTGGTTCGTCATTTTATAGAAGCCAAATTTACACAGTTACTAGTAAACATATGTCTGAGATATATCTTCTTCCTATACAAGTTTCATTGTGAGTGACGAGAATAAAACATTTGATACGTGTGGAACAAATTACAAGCTATAATAAGAAATATGGACCAAATGGGATGAATTGATAGAAGATAAATTACTCACACAACTTGTATGAAAACAAGAGTTTGTTCATTTTTTCTGCTGCAACTGTCATTCTGAGATTTTCAAAATCTGTTTGTTCAGAGTAAATTCATGGAGAGATTTAGGAGAATGTATTTCACTTCTTTAACTAAAGGGGAAGACTAAGGTCAACCCATTTTGAGCCAAATTATTCTTAAATGTTTAAATTAGGGCACATGATTCCCTTGTTCAGAAATGGTTTGACTAAAAATACCTTTGCAGTAGACAGCAAAAGGTATCCCATCATCAGTTCCACAACAGATTGTCCCTGACACTTTGCTTGCTCTGATCTTGCTGGTATCATCAGGAAGACCTTTGTGTTAAATTTCCTCTCCAGCTCCTGCAGTGAAATTGTCTCTTGGAGGTTTAAAGGACATTTCCAGTCTGCCAAATAAGGCCATAATAAAAATGAGGCTGATTCACATGATGTTTGCCTGTCCATAGACAATAAAAACAAAGCAAGCTCTTCTGCTTCACAATGGGAAGAAACTGTGACCTGAAAAAGACGAGTGTAACTGCTCAAATATCATATTGAGGAAAATAGTAATTTTGGCATTGATGTTAGAATCATCCTTGAAATCTTTTTGGACTTATCCAAACAGATGCAACTATTGGTAAAGGCAACAAGTGTGCCAAGACCAGTGAAACTGGACTGGAGGTAGGTTTTATCTGCATATTAAGCATGACCAGCTCTGTATCACCAGCACAGGGTTTTGGTGGGGGAATATGCCCCAAGAAGAATGATGTGCCCGAAGTCCTGGCCTCTGTACTCAGAAGATGTCTTGGCACCAGGCTTCAGCAAGAGAAGTGCAAGGATCTGGGATACTGGTGTTGGTATTCTCTATGCAATCACTTTTGATGTTGTTGTTTTTATGTATCAAAGGGCATTTGAACGCATTGTCTATTTGGATTTGTTTTTCTGCTGTCTACAGGCTACATGCCCTTCATTGAATGCTCCAGCAATGGATTTGAAGTCCAGTGTCCTATGACGTTCAAGTCATCATGGAAAAAGAATGATGCCTAACCAAACCATGATTTTTGCCTTAGTAGAATAGGCGCAGCCATAAAATCACAGTTGTTTGGATCACTGGTGACCAAAACCAGACTGCCTCACCATGGGAAGTGCTTAAACTCTGATGGCTTGGATTTCACTTTCAGGCACAAAAGCAGACTACACTGCCACTGCATTTTGACAGAAGACATTGAGCAGTCTTCTACAAGAAGGCAGAACACTGTCCATTAATAGACAAGTTAATGAAGAAACTAATTCAGTCAGACAGAGCTGGTTCTGACTTGCTAACGTGTACAATAAGAAAGAAATGAGAGACAGTCATGGCCACTCTGTTCCTCTCTCTGCAGAATATGAAAATGCCTACTGCAAAGCACAACACCGAGATGCAAGATTCTGAACATCCCACCTTGAGGGACATGAACATTTACACTGTGAACCGCACAGACATTTAAAGATTTTACTTTTACAAAATGAAGCAGCATTGAAACAGCAGTGGCGGCAAAAGCATTCAAACAAGCTCACCTTCCAGGAATTTCAAGCCAGCACTAACATTCAGAGCTGCAAATCCAAACAACTCTATCTTAAGAACTGACTTTAATCATGACCTAAAGCAGAGAACAAACACTCTTACTTCTCAGACTGTTCACTCTCCAGTTATTTGCTCCTATAGAAAACCTTGCTTATTCAAAAATTACTGAAATAGTATTATTGCTCCTTAATCCCATTTGCCCTCAAAATAAAAGCTTGGAAGACTGCATGTCATTGACACCTGCCACCACCAAATATTCTTAATTAGAGGAATGCAGCTCTAAATCAAATATTCAGATAAAATAAAGAAACAAAAATATTAATTCAACTCTTAATGAAGATACATAATGTCTCTCTTGCTGTTTTTAAACAAATATAACAAGTGTAAATAGGCTAGCACTCTATTCTGAAAAACTATCAAATTCAATCATCTGGATTCAAATTCCCCTCTAAAAAGGGTGTTTAATGATTTTAAGCCATAATGACAGAAAAAGTACAAGTTTTATCCTGTGACATTTCTGTTTATTTGGCTGTTAGTTGTCTAAGCAGTTATTGAGATTTCATTATTATTCAGTGAAAACTCTAACTCACTTCATCCTTGAACCTGAGCTCCTCAGCCTATCCAAAAACACAACCAGATCTGAAAACCATGGCTTGATGAGCATCTGACAGCTAAATGTTAGAAAATGTATCATACAACACACATATTCTTACCAGTTGCTTTTGCCTTTTGGTAGAAGGAGTACTGGAGGGAGAAGAGCCAGCACTCAGAGCTTCTTCAATATCTAAATTCAACTGTTCCAGTTTCTTCATAAGACATGACATAGAGTCTGACCATTCAGATCCTTTTTCTGGTTGGGTCTACGAGAAATCAAACATACATGAAGTCTTAAAACATTCGAGCTTTTTGTAACTTGAAGACTCTCATTTTTCTTCTAGCCCTCAAGGAAAAAGCTGACCAGTTCTTTCCCTGTCCTTGGGTAACTTTCTCCATTTAGAAAGCTTCAATTAGCACTCCAGTCCTGATGACACATATTCATAGCTGTTCTTCATACTCAAATGATCACACTCCACTTCTGTATATCTGAACGGCTTTCTAACACTTCATCTTGGGTGAACCACTGCCAGCTCAAGCTAAGCACAACCAAGACCAAAACAAAAGCAACTTTAATTCTCCTCCTTAAGACACTTCTATTTCAGCATCTCTTCACTGATTGCTGGTTGTCAGTAAGAATCAGAACACCGAAGGTCATTGTGTGCACTGTATTTTATTCCTTACTATAATTCCAGACTTTGTCAAGTCTTGCAGCTTTCTTCTGCCCATCCGTTGGGAATACTTTATTGGTCTCAAACATTTTCTGTTTTCCTGGATGTATCCTCCCCTTTTATCTGAACTGCTTCACTGTATAATGAAAACATTAATCCATTGTAGTGCAGCTGCCAAAAATACTTTTCTTGTTGCTTCGTTTCCTCAAAGTCCTTTCTAGTGACTCCCCTTAAGCACCTTTCCATAGCAGTCCCTGTGCATGCTGCAGCATTATGCCTTGTTTTCCTCATTCGAGAAAAATACAGTCACACCAATCACCTGGTCATCATGGGCGGCTACAGCTCCCCAGATTAGCCTCTGTCCTGAAGCTACTTCAGTTCTTTCATCCATCTTACTTTCACAAACAATACATATCTTTGCACAGAGGATAATTTCATAGCAAACAATTCTAACAGACTGAGCATACAAACAGTAATAGTGTGTTGCCATCCTGCTAAAAACCTAAGAGCATCATACCAACACTCCATGATACCCGGGGGAGCTAGATGGATACTGTTATTATTCCTGCTTGATAAATCTTTATGGTGATTTGTTTCCTTATGGAGGTTTCACAAGTGGAACAGAGAGATAATTGTAATTTGCTCACTTTCATAGGAATAAAATGAGGCACTGGAACAGGTTGCCCAGAGAGGTTGTTGAAGCCCCATCCCTGGAGGTGTTCAAGGCCAGGCTGGACGTGGCCTTGGGCAACCTGGTCTAGTGAGAGGTATCCCTGCCTGTGGCAGGGGGGTTGGAACTCGATGATCTTCAAGGTCCCTTCCAACCTAAACCATTCTATGATTCTATGAAAATCCAGAAGGGTCACTCCAGTATTACACTGACGTATATTTTTACTAATGGACTTACTCATCTTCACCACAGCAACTAAGAATAACACCCCAGACTGTCAGACACCTGGTCCAATATTACCAATAGAAGCGTGTTCCCTTCAGAGGGACTAGTATTATGCTTGTAGGGATTGTTTTGAAACACAGAAAATTAAATATCCAATCTTTAGTTTTCCAAATCTTTATTTAGAACTTCCCAATTTGTTATAACCTCCGCGTATTTTTCCTGAAATGCTCTTAAAAGTGCTAAGCTGTATTTCAACTCTGTAGCTATTAAAATTGTCTAAACAGATTCTTTGATTATTTCCCATGGTCTTCCCAAACATTTTAAAGTAAAATACAGGAAATACAGGATGTTCCACAGAAAGTGAGTATCAAAAGACACTCATGTAGAATCCTTTCTGAGTGAGATGATCTTACACAGAAAATGTGCATGTTGATAAATGTCTACAACACTCATTTCTAGACAACGTAAAGATTCTACATTTCCCTGTAGTTATGCTTCCTCACGTACTGATCTGATCTTTCCAATACTGAAGAATGCTGAAAACACCCAACAACAACCTAAAAACACATACCCAACCCAAACTCCAGCAACAACGAATATCGGAAGTCTCTCAAAATCTAATATGAAGGTTCTATTTCTCGACACAGTTAAACTGTAATTTAAGAAAGAGGAGCCATAAGAACTTGCTTTCTTACCAATCAGTGGTAAAAAATTCTGAGGCAACAATTACGGAAATGAGTACAATGTCTTTAGTTTTTCAGCAAAGCTATGCAAAAATAGTACTTGCCAGGTGACAAACATTGAATGTTCCATTAGAAGTTAGGATTTTTGAGTTAAAAAAAAGTAGGAGAGATTTACACAAGTGCAAACAGTCCATTTTCTGTTCCTGTATTTTGGGGGGCTGGAGGGGTGTCTCTAATTTAGCATTTTCTATAGAAAATGCAAAGATGAAAATTCATGAAGACTTTAAGAAAGGCTTCCAAGTATTTCTGATGAAGACACTCCAAATGCATGTAATAATACACATATATGATACAGTGTTACAGTAAAAAATACAACTTCATACATTGGGAGGCACATTTTGCCCTTATCTCGACAAATATTTACCTACTGGAACAGTATTTCCAGCATTCACCAACACTCTGCAATAAATCTGTATGAGCCGAACACCATTATTTTTATACATTTCTTGGTTTGTTGTAACAGAACTCAAACCACAGTCATTCCTTAAAAACACAAGTCCTGAAGACTTCCCCCAAACTATAACTCTCCTAGCTTTCTCCATTCAGTTCTGTTTTTTTTCAGTTCAGTAAGACTCTATGTTGTGTCTATTAAGGGGATGAGGAAAAAGATGGGTTTTCATTATCCTTCAAGATAAAGCCAAATGGGCCTAGCTAACAAATGCCATTCACTAACTGGAAATTTGGCACAAAAGTGCCATTTGGAACAAATGCTGATTGGCTCCGTATTTCAAAGGTTGCCTGAAATTTCCTGCTGAACAGCAAAAACATGATGCTACTTACATTCAAAAATATACAGCCTGCACAGTAGGACTTCTAACCAGTGAATAAATTCCGCCTAACCCATTCATGAGGAACACAGCTCCCCAGTATTCAGCCCTAGTAACTAGGTTGGACGCCACCAAAGCGCTCGGAAGAGCTGAGTATCAGTGTATCCTGCCCATAGCAACTGCAGAAGAAGTAGGGTCAGAGCATCTTTGGAAGCTTTTGTGTCTTGCCCTTCAGGAGGAAAAAAAATCTCACTCTGAATTATCTAAGAATCACAGTCTGCTTTATTCATTGTTTTTCCCCTAAAAAGGTGTACAGGGAGAACACTCCTTTCCATATACTCTCAAGGTCTCCTTTCTTTGTTGGAGCTGCATCATTCAGCAATGCATAGGAATGCTGTTATCTTTTGAAGAATCTGAAAAGCTTAGAGACAGAACCGCATTACAGGAACAGTTTTTGTATGTTACCTCAGAATATAGAATCATAGAATAATTTAGGTTGGAAAAGACCCTTAAGATCATCGAGTCCAACCATTACTTAATGCTGCCATGTCCACCACTAAACCATGTCCCTCAGCACCACGTCTACACGTCTTTTAAATACCTTCAGGGATGGTGACTCCACCACTTCCCTGGGCAGCCTGTTCCAAGGCTCAATAACCCTTTCGGTGAAGAAATTTTTCCTAATATCCGATCTAAACCCCCCCCTGGTGCAACTTGAGGCCATTTCCTCTCATGCTACCCTTGACAGACGAGCAGTAGTAGAAAGTGAGACCAGAGAATCCCTCGTCAATCAAATCTTTCAAGGTGGAGCAACCTTATCTATGAAGATCATGTCATACATTAGACAGAGAACGACATACTGGCCTTGAAAGTGGACTCCTTTGCCATATGGATTTCTCAAGTCCCATATACTCACATCAGACAAAAAAAGAATAAAAATATAATAAAACAGAAGTATCATCCTCTGTGCTAAATATAAAATTAAGCGGTATGCACTTCCTTGAACTTAAAGCAGTTACCAATGGAGCTATTATGCTTCAGATCATTATTGTAAATAAAGAAATAACCCAACTGTTTAATATTTACTAAGACACATTTAGCAATCAGCCAAACATAAAATTTAGTTGTAGGTTGCTACTTCCTACAGCAATCACAGCTTGTTTTAGAACAGTAAGCTTAATTTTTTTTGGTACATGTACACATTCATATCCAGATTCTGTGTTCACTTACATAGCTGAAATTTCATTACTACCAATAACAAATTACAGAGGTAAAACAGGGCGCAAGATTGCAGTCCATCACCTAAACAATTACTTGCTCTTTCCTTGGGTTGAGAAGTAAATATATTCCAGACATTCAACTACTTGTGCCTTTTGGACCAAAGGCTTCCGCACTCTGTTTTTCAGCTTCTAAGTATTCTTCACTAATCTTATTCAGCAAAAACATCTGTGATAAAAGGCATATTTGTTTCAATGTTTTGCTCATGAAGCTTATTGCAATAGGCATAATAGCTGCCAGCAAATCTAAATTTAAACTGAAAGAATGTGGCAGAAATGAACAAGTCCATATAGAACACCCAGAGGTCAGGGTTAACCTCGCTGCCAGACCTCATCCTATACTGGAAGCAGAAAGGCTTCCAAGTGAAGGGTTATGAGAAAATTACACAACTCTAAATTTATCTGATAACTTGTGGCTTTCACTTCAGAAACTTTCAATAGGTCCAATTGTTCTGATGATGAATGTATAGTACAACTTCAAGTGATAAATTACTAACCTCCAAATCAAAAAATACCAATGCTATTTAACCCTCCTCCCTAATATTAAATCGGTTTAGATAAAATTCTCTCTGATGTACAGCCTAGATCCGCAAAGAATGATTTTGTGGAAGTATTTCAGAGACCAAATATCACATTTTGCTCTCGCTGCACTGATGGGGCTCCTCCGTTCTCAAAAGCAGCTCTGTGTAAAAGAAGGTCTCAGCCACTGGTGGCTTTGCCTATGGGGGCTGGGGGAGGAAGCCAGATTGGTTCCTTATACAAAATCCTTCCGAAAAAAATTTATTTAGAATACAAAGGACACTTTTATTCTCAAAATAGATTTATGTGTGCCTTCTATATTGAAGAGAAAATATTTTAAAGGGAATTTTCCCTCATATCCCACTATAGTGTCGCTTACAGATCTACAGAGCTTTTAGATGGACAACTAACTTGTGGCACCTTCCCCCGGAACACAGGTAAACTCAACTCTGTAGTTAGCAACCTTTCCACTTCTAAGAACTGTACTGCTATCCATCTGAAAAGGATCAACGGAAGTCTCTTCAGTGTCTCAAGTCAGCAGGCAAAAACACATGCATAGCTAGGCTGCTGGGAAAGAGAAAGCTCTTCAAGGACGTCGCATAAAATTCAGAGCAATCTGGATCCTTCTGATCCCCAAAACATGAAAGTATTCACCTCAGATGGGCTATTAGGATCTGAGCAGTTTTCCCAAAGAAAAAGTACAGAAATACTAATATGAAGATAGTGTTCATTTAATCGGTTTTAAAGGAAATACCTTTACCGGGGTGAACCCTTTTCCCCCAAACCTACGATATTTACACCTCTTAAATACATCTGTGTATGGAGCTTCATTTTTGCTTCCTGTCCAGCCACTTTCTCCTTTGTGCTTTCCTGCCTGAGGGTGTGTCACCCCAAGTTACTAATGTCTTCAAACAGGTTTTCAGAAGTGACACAAGCCATAACTGTATGAATCCGGTGAAACCTTCTAAGTATTTGATGCTCTAGAGCAAATTAAACTGATTTTTAAAGACACTTAAGGTTGTTTCTGGCTTTTCTCCATTTCCCCTCATAGTGCCACCGCACAACTGACTTAATCTTCTTTCACTAAGCTTAACTGCGCATGTCTATAACCTACGTGTTTGAATTTTAGTAAACCACTAGCTATGTCTTTGAGGGCAAATACTGTACGATATAGAAAAATATTGGGGAAATGCTGACTTCAAGATATAGAAGGATATACACTTGGGGTTTTTTTATGATTAAAAGGTGCGCAACGTGGGAGAAAAAGAACCCCAAAGAAGTGCTACCATGACAAAATAATGTAACTCAACCCTTTCCTCATTTCATAGAATCATTTCATGTATTTGACTATTTCACTTTTTAAAGGCAAACTTGCACCAGCTCAGAATAGACTCAATTACCTTTTATAACTGCTTTTCATCTCTGACAGTGAATTGGTACATTTGACCTTTAATTTGCAATTAACACGTTGATTTCGCACCATGATAATGTCCATCGTATAAAAGAAAAATCAAACGCTAAAGTTCCATCTCTCTTTTAAGGGTTCCTGCACCGGTTCTTAGGGACTATTGCTCTAATCTAGGTAGGACAGGAGCCATGGTACCATTGGAGCCTTCTAAATATTAGTTTATGGAAATATTTCCCAAAGGAAGACACCTGAGCTTATTTCTGGGACTGAAAGCCGTAAATCGTAACAGCATGGCACGTCACCCAATACAACAGAGAGATTGGAAGGGGAAAAGAAAGGAACTTAGTTGAAGAACAGGTGTGGGGCAAAATGCTTTGGAAAACAAGTGCACACTACTGCATAAGTTTTAAAGCGCAGTAGCCCGTTATCCCAGAGAGCCTAGTGTGAAAACTCTGTTGCAGGTTTGTTTTGTTTCTAGTAAAAGCAATTAGTTTCGTATTGGGACTTCCTATTTAAAAAAATGACAATTTAAAATGGCAGTAGTTGGGTCTAACACCAAATTGTAATTTGGGTTTGCTCCAATGATTAAAAAAGAAACACCACCTTTTTTATTTTCCTAGTTCTCAATGCCTACAGCAATTCTCCACCTTCTGACAAATTATGATGTCAAGCAACACCGAATTTCACAAACAGGCTGCCTGACAAGCCTGTACTGCTGAGACACGCTACAGAACTGGCACCCGAACGGCCAGACAAGCTGTCCTAATTGACATCTGCTCCTGCACACGCATTATCCTCTTGGGTTATCCCATCTTCAGCTGCTTCAGAGCTGATGCCAGCTCATCATTTATCTCTTCTACCATGTCTACTACCATCTCACAAGGTGGAGGAAGTGAACTGTGCTTCTTGTATCCCAAACACCTGCTCTAAGCAGTTGTCAAATTCCCGATGCCGTCAATTTGCATTCGGTTTGGCACCATCTGCAACAGTGGTTGTATCTGCACATCACAATTAGCGACCACGAATGTCAAAATAGTTTATACATACAGGTATTAAGACACATTTAACTTCTTCACCAAAAATTACTAACTTTAAAATACAGTACCTCTCACCACGACTACCCTGGAAAATATAACAAAGCTGTGCCTGTTTACAGAAGGGCATCTCTCTGCAGTGCTTGCTGACTAAGAAATGGTGCGTTTCAGACTGGGCTTCACAAAAGCTGAGGGGTCTCATGTCACTAAATCCATAAAAAGTTACATTCTGGAACAGGTAACTTACAGATCCTTCTCCCCAGTGTGTTTAGTTGCGCCTAGAGACTACCTTTTGAGATCAGACAGGGCTTAATCTGTTTTCTTACAAAAGGTTTCTCTCTTTGTAAAACATTGTGGTTAGAGCCATCCAGGATGTAGAAGAGCCAGGCTCAGCTTCATCGTTGGCCTAATGCATTTTATACCAGCTCTCCCGTAATTTAGAAAATTGGCAGGGAGATGAAAAATGGTATCGCTTTAGCACTGGGTAGAAATGGCTGCACAGGAATTTTGTCCTCTCCTTCTTGCCAAAGAGGAAACACGCATGAAAATCTACTATACCAGATCTGGCACCTACCTCGAGGGGAACAGACCAGAAGAGTTTTGACCTCGAGGGGAACAGATCAGAAGAGTTTTGCGAGTTTTAGCCAGCAACTATGCTCTATAAAATATATAAGCACTTTGCTACAACTAAGTGTATTGGTCTTCCTAGTCCTTCAAACAGGGCTTCAACCCCAGGCTACACATTTGAATTGCTTCCATCACATGTAGTTTCTCTTACTCATCCAACAAATCTTAAATTATTTTTGCACAGGCAAAGCTACAAGAGGAGGACATATGCCCATATGACCTGGACAGGCTGGAGAGTTGGGCAGAAAAAAACCTGATGAAATTCAACAAAGGCAAGTGTAGGGTACTGCACCTGGGGAGGAATAACCCCATGCATCAGTACAGGTTGGGGGCTGACCTCCTGGAGAGCAGCTGTGTGGAAAGGGACCTGGGAGTCCTGGTGGGCAACAGGATGACCATGAGGCAGCAATGCGCCCTGGTGGCGAAGAAGGCCAATGGCATCCTGGGGTGCATCAAGAAGAGTGTGGCCAGCAGGTCGAGGGAGGTCATCCTCCCCCTCTACTCTGCCCTGGTGAGGCCGCATCTGGAGTCCTGTGTCCAGTTCTGGGCTCCCCGGTTCAAGAAGGACAGGGAACTGCTGGAGAGGGTCCAGCAAAGAGCTACTAAGATGATTAGGGGGCTGGAGCATCTTTCTTATGATGAAAGGCTCAGGGACTTGGGTCTTTTTAGTCTAGAAAAAAGAAGACTTGGGGGGATCTTATCAATACTTATAAGTACTTAAGGGGAGGGTGCCAGGTAGATGAGAATAGACTTTTTTCAGTTGTGCCCAGTGATAGGACAAGAGGTAACGGGCACAAACTGGAGCACAGGAAGTTCCATCTTAACATGAGGAGGATCTTCTTTACTCTGAGGGTGGCAGAGCACTGGCAGAGGCTGCCCAGAGAGGTTGTGGAGTCTCCCCACACTGGAGACATTCCAAACCCGCCTGGACGCCGTCCTGTGCAACTGCTGTAGGTGTCCCTGCTGTGGCAGGGGGGGCTGGACTAGATGATCTCCAGAGGTCCCTTCCAACCCTGACCATTCTGTGATTCTGTGATAAAAACTTGCCATCAGAAATTCTTCTGGAACGTAGAAAACATAGGCTAATGTTTTTCAAACAGTTGAGAAAGCTGAATCCTTCTCTTTTGGGGAAGACAAACCACTAAATTATGGAAAACGGCAATACAGCACCTTTCTTTTAAAAAGAAAGCAGCAGCCCCCACTGCATTTTGTGGAAACCTTTATCCTCAGGATACACACGTAGGCTCAGTGTCCACCAAAGTGACTCAGAGTAACCAGTCCCACCTATGTGCTGCCTCCCAGTCAAGGTTAGTCTCAAGCATCAAGCTCTCTGTCTTAGAATGAATTGTACGATTTTGACACACACAGGAAAATAAGCAAGATATCTTAAACTGAGAAAACAGCCCAGAAAATAACAAAAAACCCCCCCACTTTATCAATGCCTGGCTAGCCTACCGGCCAGTCTCAGCAGTCAGCAGCTGATGCCTAAAGAACGGGTGGAAGAACTGGGCAATAATAACCCGGTATTTCACAAAGGATGCTCTCTCACTTTTCAGCACCGTAAGCTGCAAGTTGTATCACAGCAGTGGCTGTAAAGCAGCAAATTGAACAGGACTTTCCTGTCAAGCAACCAAATCCTGCCCGTGTCCTCAATTATTCTGGATTTGATCCAAACATTAAAAATTCAGGGCAGTTCTGGATGAATTCTCAGATTACAGCCAACAAAAGCACGACAAGGGCAGCTCTTCAGTTATGACATTTTGACTTAGACATACAAAACGCTGGAAGGTCCACTGCTCTTTCCAAAACTTCCATCTTCTATTAAACATGAGCATAGCCTGATGGAGGTCCAATGCAAATAACACACTATTCTATCATAGAATCACAGAATGGTTTAGCTTGGAAGGGACAATAAAGATCACCTAGTTCCAACCCCCCTGCCATGGGCAGGGACACCTCCCATGAGACCAGGTTGCCCAAGGCCACATCCAGCCTGGCCTTGAACACCTCCAGGGATGGGGCTTCAACAACCTCTCTGGGCAACCTGTTCCAGTGTCTCACCACCCTTAAAGTGAAAAACTTCTTTAGTTCTTTACTCCCTTTAGTAAAACAAGAACATCTTTACGCCTTTCTTCTTCCTCACCACATCCTTGCTCTTCTGCTGTTCTATGTGGAAATGAGAACATATTTCTCCTGTATTGAATGTGATTCTCATTTAGAAGAATGCAGGGAAGAAATACCCATGCGGAGGTCACAGAGGCCTCCCCTGGTGCCATGACTTTGCTGGACACAGATGGGTGTGTAGTAAACTTCACCCATACTGGCTGGAAGAAATGAAAACGAGTGTGAATGGTGGAAACTACAGAGTCTTTTCTGGAGAGCTGCAGGGAAAATTAACAATAAGAAGAAAAGAGTTACAGTAGATAAAAGGGATAAAAAATGATTTCATGACCCATATAACACTCGGGAAGTCCCAGACACAAACCCAAAAAAGGGTAAAGCAAACTTTGGGGAAAGGCCTTCAAAAGCCCTAGAGAAAAAGCCACCGGTAGGCTTATCTGCAGCATAAAGCGCTGGAGCTTCAAGACAGGAAGGACTAGTGCCCTCCTCATGCTGCTGGACCCAGAACACAGTAAGCCGCGTGGCGTGCCCCGATTTGGAGTGGGGGAAGCACCACCCCACCCTGAGCAGCACCAACCAACACGGGTGCCCTCCCCTGGGTGTCGCTGCGGACAGCACATAGCTGATCACAGCCCAGTGGTGCGCATGGTGTTTCACCTGTTATTTCAACAGCTGAAGTAGGGTTACGTTCAGTATTAATAATACGGTAATTAAAATTGGTAAAGCACTAATTTTATTTAATATAGTAGTTGAATTAAGCAAGGATTTGTCTGCTGCCTTGGCACATCACCACCCACACTGATCAGTCAACTGTCAGAGCGCACCTTGATGAAAGCTGGTGTGCAGGGTGTGGGCGAAGGGCATTAGAGGTACTGAGAGCTGCAAATCAGTCCCTGCGTGCCAGCGGCAGGGCTGCCCGGCAATCTAACACACCAGTCATTTCTCTAAAAATACCAATGTTTCCTTAAAGAACTCCGGAGGAGGTTCCAAAAATCAAGATGGTAAAGGATAAAGACAGAGATCTTGTAATAGCTGGCAAATTTCTAAGTGTAAATATAGAACCTGTCTTGAAAAAATAAAAAACCCTCCAGGTAGGTAACTATAACCTTAATGCTTTTTTTCTTAAAATACCAACATTCTTATGTACCTAATTTTCAGTTACTTTAATTTAAAAAATTCATATACACAGTGAAAGAAGTTCCAAGAAAACTGGTAATACAGATTGTCTCCATATATTATGGAACTTCTGCTATTCACTGTTTTCTAAGTCAGTCATATGGTGCTCCTCTGATGCCTACATTACATACAAAAATGTAACTCACAAAAGCACTATTGATAAATATGAAACTGATAAAATGACTGCAATACTATCATTATATTCATGAGGAACTACCAAAAAAAACCACCCAAACCCCACTGCACAGAATAAAAAGGATGCTCTTTCCAAGACTCACGCGCATTCATGGTGTTCTGTCAAATTTGACATTGTTCCCTGCCCAAAAGTTCTTGCAATCTACTACCAAGAAAAAATATTAATGTTAGCAATCCACTTCTAAACAGAAACCATAAAATAATGGAAAAAATAAAAAGAGTGAAAGGCACCTTTTGAAATTAGAGTACCCAAGGACAAAGAGAAAGCTTGGCAGAAGGGAAGATATTTTTGGTGGCTAAGAATAGTTGATGATGGGGAAAAGGATGGAACATGAATTATTAGAGAACAAGAGAAGAGCAGATAATTGAAATAATGCAAACCTTCTAAATTATATCCTGAACTGATTTTCATCAAGCTAACAATAAAAAAGGGGCATTAATCCCAGGTCAAGGAAAGTAATTAGGCACGATTCCCAGATCTTCGCTGGAAGTTTGACACCCAAGTATTCAGGTTTCAGTACTAGGCTTCAGTATCATTCAAAAATAAGTTAAAGGCAATCTATGGATTTGCTGACAGTTAAGTGTTTATTGATATATTTAAATGCATTTTAAAAAATCCATTACTCTATTAACCACTCTTGAAACTTTTAGAGCAACAAAAGGAACACGAGTTATATAGCTCACCTTGCTAACATTATTTAAAAAACTTATGAAATATAAAACCCATGTATCTCTTTTTCTTAAATAAATATTAAATAACTGTTAATAACTGTTAAAACATCCCTATATTATTTCACATTACTTAGCTTCATGCCAGGTTATCCTTACCTGTTAAACTAAAATAACAAAGAACATTTATGAAAAGTTAAGTGTACAACATGTGAAAGAGCCTGGGCCAAGTTTCCCCATACTATACTAACAAAATTCCACAAAAGTCCTTGTGGTAGTCCCAATATAACAAGTCTTAGAATGCCTGGGTATAACCACACCAAATTAAAGGTAGCATGTACTTTATGTTTATTTTGTAACAGGCACACTCTTAACATCACATCGCAGTTAAAGAGAAACCTAACTTTGAAACAGCAGCTCTCACAGCAACACAGAAGCTCCCTGGGATTTGGCACACAGGACCGTAGTACCATCCAGAAAAAGGCACCACTAAGGCTTTTTCCTCCAAAGAGAAAGAACAAAGAAAGGTTTTTTCCACTGCAGTCCAAAAAGCAATTTGTTGACATTACGATCTCCAGACAACCAGATTCCACCCAGATACCTCCAATATTTAGCCCCAGTTTGTCTGGCAGTTGCAAACGTAAGTAAACACGTAACAAAAATGAGCGCCTTTTCCCCATCCTTCACTTGGGGAAGCTTTATTTTACCTAAAAAAAAAAAAAATCACAAAGCAGGTTGCGCCGCCTCCACACCCCCGTGCTCAAGGCCACTGAACAATGCTACCCGCACCGAGGCCGCGGTGGCACCGCTGAGGAGCGCGAAGGCCAGGCCAGGCCAGGCCCGACATCCCGTACTGCGCGGCCCGGCCCCGCTCCGAGGGCGGAGGCCAGCACGTCCCGCCGAGCCGAGCTGAGGGGAGGCGCCGGCAGGGCCCGCTTCCCCCGGGCAGGGGAGGGCGGGTTTAGGCCACATCTCGAAGCCGACGCGCCCCTTCCCGCCGCAGCGGCCATTTGGCACGGGCGGCCGTGAGGCAGCCGGCGACCGCCCCGCCCCGCCGCCATGCTCGGGAGCGGCGCTGCCGCCCGGCCGCAGGAGGGGCGCGGTAGGGGGGGGGAAAGTGGAGCAGCCCCGCCTGCGTGAGAGGAGCCGGCGCCTCCCTGACGAGGGGGCGGCGGGGCGGCCGGTGGGGCGCAGCCCTCCGCTGAGAACCTTCCCGCCCTCCCCGCCAACAATGGCCGCCCGCGCGCGCGCGCGCCCAACGGCCGCCGGGCCCGAGCCCGCCCTTTGCCGAGCTGGCGCGCGCGCTGGGGTGGGGGGGGTGGGGAGAAGAAGGGGGCGGGGCCCCCCGCCCCGGCCAGCGCCCCCGAGGTGCGCGCGCAGCGCCGCCTGCTTCCTCTTTTCTTCCCGCTCCCCGCCCCTGCTGTGACGTCAGCTGGTGGGCGGAGCCGGGGGGGCGGGGCGGGTGGAGCAGGCCGGCTCGCGGGGCGGCAGCGCCACCTGGCGGGCGACGCGGCGCGGCGGCGCCCGCGGCCCCAGAGCGCGGCCTAACGTCCCGGCAGGGAAAGGCGCTCCCGCCGCCGGCGGGGGAAGGGCTCGCCCCTCCGAGGGGCTCCGCGGCGGCCGGGAGGCGCGGGGCCGCAGGGTGAGGGCACTCGGGGGGAGCGCTGCCTTGCCCGTTGCCCCTCCTCGGCGCCGCGCCCCGGCAGCCGTTGGCCGCGGGGCCGCCCTCACAGGTTCTCTGAGGAGAAGCGCCGGGCGGGCCGCGCCGCTGCCAACGGGGAGTCGTTCCTCCAGAGGGCGAGGCTGAGCTCTAGAGCCGCCTCCCGCCCGCCGTGCCGGAGCGGTGGGGCCCTCCCCATTGTCTTCAGGGCCGCCGGGGGCCGTGGCCTCAAGGCCGCCAGGGGCGGCTGTGAGGAGCCGCCGGGGCGCCCGGGCCGTGAGGGGGACACCGAGCTGCCCCCCGCCTCGCTCCTTCCCTAGCAGCCTCCCCCGTGCTTTGTCTTAGTATGAAAACTCTCACAACCGGGGCCGGCTTTGCTCCTTCGTAAAATGCCTCTTCCGTAAGGCTGTGCCTCAGTTTCCCCAGTACGAAGGAGCGCTTCAGCTGGAAGACCTGCTTCGTGCAGACCGTGTGGAGCCTGCTACTGATGCCTTGCCTGCACATCTAACCAGAGGCAGACAAGGCTGAAAAGTAATCTAAAGACAATCAGGTTTTCAAAAATGTTCCTGCAATGGCACAGACTGGTGGGAAGTTACTGCTTTTATGTTTACAGCTACAGTTACTGCTGTACAACCATTCCACTTTGAAAGGGCTACCTGCACGTCTAAATTGTTACATACACACGTCTCTGAAAATCAAATCTGTGATTCTACACAGACAATCTGCCCCTCTGTCATACCTGACACATGTCAGAGTAAAGCGCACTGACTCAGTCGAGACTGATTCTGTTCAACCTCAGCAAAATAATTATGTCAAATCTGAGATCTGATTTGATTGCCTTGATTTAAATAGTTTTATGAATAATAGGAGCTGCACGGATAATGTCAGACAGTTATGAATGTAAAATTTACCCAAATTATCAAAGCTAGGCAACACTGGCTGTCAGAGGCACACTACTCTGAAATCATAATTGTGTTTCAACCATTTGATAGTACCACAGTTTGCCTGGGGACAGTTGATTACTTTTGTTGGTGGTGAGACAGCCTGAGCTCAGGTCTTATACTTGAACACAAAAGGAGACTTCAGGTGACAGAGAAAATTCTTCAAACGCCTAGATATCAGGACAGCTCAAGAGAAGTCTAAGTATCTCCAAAAGCATTTAAGAGTCACTTATTTGTTTTGACACATTAAAATGAGCCTGAGCAGGCAGATTTGGACAGTCTCATGTTTTGATCTTTCTGGTGATATGAAAAGGTTTTTCTTCAAAGTTCATTACATTTTGTGGCATGAAAGGGAAAGATATGGGGAGGGAGGAAGAACAGAATTCCTGGATGCTGGAAGCCAAAGTCACGCTGTAATCACGGTTCCTTTAATTACCAAGAATGAAGTCTGGCAAAGCTTCAGATCCAGATTTGGAGGATCAGCCTCCTACCTTGACATCATGACACTCAGGAGAAACTGGTAGAACAGAGAATCAAGGCTTTGAAGCCTAAATTTGAATCATGTTACAATACAGCTCCTAGTGCCAGGGGAACTTAATTTTAATTGTGGTTCTGCATAATTTGGTTCAATACAAATGATAATAAATAAAACTCCAATTTCTATTCTTCCTTAATAAATAAAACTCAAACATATTGGACCACATCAATCAAAACATTATAAAATACCTTTTAAAAATCAGTTATCTTAATTTTTCCTTCAGAATGGTCTAGTTTTCTAGTTTCATTTACTTTTTGTAATAGACCTTTCCTAAGTGTTCATTATTGGAATTTATAGTTTTAATTAAAATGCTATATGTATTTTTTCCTCTGAGTTTCTTCCATTATATTTTAATTGTACTTATATGTAAAGTAATTATACTTTAAGTAATTATTTAATATTTTCTCTTTTTTTTTTTTTTTTGCTTGATATTTTAAAAGAACAAAGTCATACTGTTCTGTCTTGGTGCTTACTCAACTGCTGTGATATTTCCCCCACAACTTTTGAGTATTTCAGATAGTTTCAAGCCAGTTTAAAGATGGGAAGAAACATCAGAGAGATATAGCTTCAAAGTTTAATCAAAATTTTTGGCTGGATAGACACAAGGGACTCAAATGACTGCCCACTATGAGCTAAGGATGGGATATCAGCCCATATTGTTTCTGAGCAACTGCCGATGAGCATGTGCTAACTGGTCAGGTAGTGAAAAGATACCTACAGCTAAAGCACATGTTGCCTCTTGCCAGCATCATGGCGGGTTTGGGGACATTCTGGGGAAAGAGAAATAGAGGAGACATGGGCAGGTGTGGAGAAAATAGTGGGAGGCGGAAACTGGAGATAATGCAAGAATGCTGGGAGAGGACTGGAGTATGGTGGAAAAACAGAGAGGTGGGGAATGGATCAGGGGAAAGGGGAGAGCCAGGAGGCCACAGGAAAGGAGGATGCATTAGTTCTGCAGGATGTTGGTGTTTCTTAAATCTGAAAACCACTTTGGAACAATTCTTTTCTTTTCTGAGCTAATGATCATGGGGTGATTAGGTGAATTCTGTAGAAACAGTAGAACAATAAATTTTCACTTCCTATCCCAAGACACTTGATTTTATAAATGACATTTTTTCTGTCATAAATGGCAATTAGTCCCCGATCAAGAAGTTGAACAAAAAGACATTGTGAGGGTGGTGATGGGTTGTTAGGTTCTTATTTTATGGTTTTATAGGGTTTGTGTCACTTGTCCCACATGCTGTTATATTTTTTTATAAGGAGGAAAGGGCTTTCTCAACAGCTTCTGTTTGGGTGTCAGCCCTGCCAAGTTGCTCCTCGCAGAGCCTCAGTCAATTAGAAGCCCATCCCTAGTGGCCAAGGATCAAGACAGGGATGTAGTTAGTTCCTTTCTGAATGTCAGCCAGGGGGAAGCGTAGTGGGTTAAGAACAGCCGCATAAAAGAAAATAATTATTTTATGTGGCAGAACTGCAGCAGATAAGTACAACATTGAAAATCTTTTCTGGAAGAAAAATCATTAGGAGTGAGGAAATAAACTAAAGATATCTGTAACTAAAGATACAGCTTAACACAAACAGTAATTTTTAATTATTTTTTTTTAAGTTTTGAATTGGCCAAAATTAAAGGGTGGTGGCGGTAAGTTTGAGTATGCCGTTGCAATCAGAAATAACATTATACTTGGTGACTAGATAAAACTATCTCCAGGTATTATTTATAGTACATGCACATTGTTCAGTTTTAATGGTTTGTATCCCCTGTTTTGAGAGGGCTTATGAGTCACAGCATTTCAATTATAAGAAGCTTGTCAAAATGACACGAGGACACTGATCATAGCAACAAATAAATCTCCTTGTGTAAATTTTGGGAAGTGAGAGAAATGAGTGAAGAGGCACATTTTTCTTTTCATTGTCTACATCTCAAACGCCTGCACTTAATCAGATGGGATCTCCCTCTGGAGTTCTTCAAAGACACCAATGTCTTTTCCTCTGACTGTATAAGGAATTTATGTGCTTCATTTGACAGATTACTTTCTCTGTAATGTGGAAACTGGATACGTTCTCTAACACCCAGATCCAGATAATATTCTGCCGATGTCTTAACCCTGTGCTGAGGCAAGACCTGGTGTGCACCATCTCCACTCCCACTCCCTCTTGTCTTCCTCCCACATCCTTAGCTTCTCTGGGAAGAAAATTAAACCAAGAGCAGCAAGCCTACTCCACCGGGCCCAGTGGATGATCAGGAAACAGATAGTTAAATATCTAAATTTTAGATGAAAATTAATTGTCTAAATTTATAGAGATCAGATTTCACTCCTTCCTCCCTGATAAAACCAGCAAAAGCTTTCAACCTGGACAAGCATATAGTCTTATAGAATCATTGAATGGTTTAGCTTGGAAGGGACATTAAAGATCACCTAGTTCCAAGCCCCCTGCCATAGGCAGGGACACCTCCAGCTAAACTGAGTTGCTCAAAGCCCCATCCAGCCTAGTCTTGAACACTTCCAGGGATGGGGCCTCCACAACTTCCCTGGGCAACCTGTTCCAGTGTCTTACCACCCTCACAGTGAAAATTTTCTTCCTAATATCTATTCTAAATCTACTTTCTTCCAGTTTAAAGCCATTCCCCCTCATCCTATTACTACATGCCCGTGTAAAAAGTCCTTCCCCAGCTCTCCTGTAGGCCCCCTTTAGGTACTGGAAGGCCGCAATAAGGTCTCCCCGGAGCCTTCTCTTCTCCAGGCTGAACAATCCCATCTCTCTCAGCCTGTCCTCATAGGAGAGGTGCTCCAGCCCTCTCATCATCTTTGTGTCCCTCTGGACTTGCTCCAACAGGTCCATGTCCTTGTTCTGAGGACTCCACCAGCTGGGGTTTCACGAGAGTGGAGTAGAGGGGCAGAATCACCTCCTTGACCTTCTGGCCACGCTTCTTTTGATGCAGCCCAGGATACAGTCGCCCTTCTGGGCTGCAAGTGCACATTTTCGGCTCATATTGAGCTTCTCATGAAGTTTTATACATGAAGTTTTGAACAAGCCACAGGCTTTAGCAATGACACTTGTTGCAAGTCATTTCTCTGTGTTTTTGTTGGTTTTTTTTTACCACCCTTTGTTTGGTAAACTGAGATATATGTTCCTGCTACCTGCTTATGCTAAAAGCCACAGTATCAGGTATGCTACTCTACTGTTCTGCTGTAGTTTATGCCCTTTCTCTTTCCTCTAACCAGTAAGAATACTCATGGCAAATGCAGAAGAAACTAAGAAACCAAAGGAATTATGTAGAGTTTAAATGCTGAATTTAAGATCATCACCTCATGCGCAAGAACAGTCATCTGTCTGTGCATGCATATGTTCCTTAATCCCTTATTAATTTATGTAGCATGTATTTTGTCTTATATTTTTAATTGTTAATGCTAGTAACCTGCTTAAAGCTTTCAGAATTTTAACAGCATTTCTTCTTTCAGAGATCAGAAACAGACATAAATTTCAGAAAGTTAACTATTCATGGTATTTGTAACTACTAACGGTATTTGTAAACAGCTGAAGCCCCATCTTGCTAGAATAAAAATTAAAAAAAGGCAACGGTGAAATATGTGGAAATGTATTATTACTGCATAATGCTGACTTGTGTAGTTTGCTCCCCTTGGACATCTTGCTTTATGAAAACTTTTTCATGGCTTTTTTAATCATAAACTGGGAAACAGAATAATGATTACAGATTTTAGCATGTCCTTTTTGTCTTGGGAAAAAGATAACACTGTTAAAAAACATAAAACATTCTGTTAAGCAAATCTGTTTGATCTCAATTTTGAAGAAAAGGTGCCTTGATAGAATAGCCTTAGGCATCATTCTTGGAGGAAAAGAATAATTTCTGTATCCCCAGAGCATGTAAACATATTGCTTATACCATATAAATATTTTTTGTATAACAGAAAGATTGGACATTTTGTCCTAGAGCTCAAAAAATCTGTCTTATTTTAAGAGTATGATGGTCACTAAACAACAACTACTGTTACCAGAACCTTAGGGTTCAAACAAATTCCCTGTGCCCTCGCTTCAGACATTTTCTGCTGGAATGAGAAGGGTTGAGAGCGAGGAGTGATCTGGAGCAGCTACTTTTATAAACCTACAGGAGTTTTGCAAAATCTTGCAAAAAAAGACGCAAATGCACTACAGATGCTCTGAGACGGGTGAAGCTGTAAGCATGAGCCTGTCCCAGGATTGGCACTATCAAGCTGAGGTTTAGCCTAAGCATTATTGACTTCCAGTTCTAATATACATTATATTTTGAGTACTTTAGTGTTATTTGCACTTGCCTGGCTCTTTGTGAAGTATCATAACTGAAAGCATTCGAAAATTCTGTTCATCTATGTTAAGGTATTTGGTAAACTTTATTTATATTTAGGAAAGTAACGGTTATTAAAAAGAACAGGAAAACATTATTGTTTGGAGTTAGTCAGAGAATTATAAGACAGAGAAAAAAAACCTGCTGTGGGATGATTATCAGCAGTGATATTTTCTATTCACATATATTTCAGTTCCATGTGATACGAAATATTTTAGCAAAACCCCATCAACCACAATAATCCAAGTAAAAAGATCTATTGACATAACTCCAGCAAATAACTGAAAACAAACAATTCCTAGCCTAATTCAAGGTGGCCAGGATTTCAGTTAGTTCCTCCAATTATGTACCTCAAGCAAGGTTTAAAGAGGTGTATTTTGAAATGCAAGAGACTTAACAAAAGCAGTAATACACAAAATCTTCCTAGCAAAATACAGTGTAATGTAGAATTGCAAGATTTGCAGGTTTAAGGGGCGTATCTAGATACCTCCGAGTGGAAAAGGATTTATGTGCTACATGTAGCACTCATGCTACGTCCAGATGTTCCAGGATAAAAGTTGGAAGGACCATGGTTTGTATTTTAATAGTTTGTCTTAATGTAACTCTTGAGGAACTTAGAAAAATGACAAGCTCTCCCATTTACTCCTCAGTCCTGCTCAGCTGTGTATAGTCCTGTTTTGATATTGCCACCTTTTAAAAAAAAACCAAAACAATGACAAGGGAAATGGACTAGAGCACACTTAGAGTGAGAATGTGCATAAACTGATCAATGAATAGTTTAGCCCCGTTGGAAGAAAACTGGGTAGACGATGTAGAAACCAGCCTAGTTGCAACCCATCCAATATATGTTTAAATTTAAAATTCAAAATGCCAAAGTGATAGCAATTTCCTTTGGAATCTAAGTGATTTTTTTTTTTTTTAATTTAATTTCTATTTGTCAATTCATCAAACTTGAATTACTTTTCAAAGACAGCTTAATTTTGACAACCTTCCTCTGGGGAAAATACCTTTACCTGCCGGTTAAGCTATACAAACTCCTTAGTAGCCCACCTAGCAAGCTGCTGGAGGCTCCTGACATATCACGCCCAGGCTGAGGAATCATTCGCTTTCATGGAGAATTTTGAATCTTTGGGGAGTTTTTTCTGAACTGGAGTAACCCCAAATTTAAAAACAATTACTTTCTTTGCAAAACTGAATGCTTTTTTTTTTGCCATGCTATACCTAGAAGGATTTTTTTGGTATATACTGCCGATCTTAAATTGGACGCATAAACTAAATTTTCCTTCTTAGTTTTGTCCAGTTTCCAACCTCATACTTGCTGCTCTTACACATTCATTTTAATTTGCATTGGAATTGAATGCTGAGTGTCCTGAGCTGCTTGTGTGACCACTCCTTAGCCTTTGTAACTGTTTGAACACAATTTCCGAATAAGGAAATAACACCCATCAAGATGGTCTAGTCTTTTTTAGCTTAGATAGCTGCATTCCATTTAATGCAACTGAAACTTATCTTCTTAAGAACTTTATTCAAAATTGGAAACATTGCACAGAAAAGAAGGTGATCTGAGATAAAAACTGTAAATGTATTCAGTCCAATTTACAGCAATTCTTACTATTTTAGAATTTGCTGTTATTTATTGTTTGTAGTTGTTGTGGTTTAGGCCGGACTGTCATGGTAAATTCTTTTATTTCAAAAATTTATATGAGAAAATTGAAGCAGCAATTTTAGAGTTTTCTATCTGTCATTCACATGCAAAATGCAGGCTTTGTCATGTCTGAAAAGACTGGTTTCAAAAGCATTTTCTGAGCCTGTATAATGCACTTTTCCCTTTATTTCAAAAAGAACTGGGTTCGTCCCTGCTTGCTTAGAATACTGGGGGTTTCCCGTTAAAGGATATTAAACCTGTTCCTGTCTTTTAGCATTCCTTTTCTTTTTTTTTTTTTTTTTATTTACCGTAGTGGCATTATGTGTCCCCCAAGGTAAAACTAAAACTGTTAAGTCCTTACAAGGCTTGGACAATTCAAGATAGCATGTGATCTATACTATACAAAACACAAAGTGGATGGCTATCTTCACAGCTCTTTTGCATGAGATACATGATAGTTTTGCAACTTTTATTTAAAAAAACAAACAAACAAAAAACAGGGTCTGTGGAATAGTTTTGTCTTCCAGGGGTAATCTTGTGTAGTTTCATCATAGAATCATAGAATCATTATGGTTGGAAGCAACCTTACGACCATCAAGTCCAACCATTAACCTAACACTGCAGAATTACTACTAAACCATGTCCCTCAGCACCGCATCTACACGTCTTTTAAATACCTCCAGGGATGGCGACTCAACCACTTCCCTGGGCAGCCTGTTCCAATGCTTCACAACCATTTTGGTGAAGAAATTTTCCCTAATATCCAATCTAAACCTCCCCTGGTGCAACTTGAGGCCATTTCCTCTTGTCCTATCGCCTGTTACTTGGGAAAAGAGACTGACCCCCACCTCGCTACAACCTCCCTTCAGGTACCTGTAGAGAGCGATAAGGTCTCCCCTCAGCCTCCTTTTCCCCAGGCTAAACAACCCCAGTTCCCTCAGCCGCTCCTCATAAGACATGTGCTCAAGACTCTTCACCAGCTTCGTTGCCCTTCTTTAGACACTCTCCAGCACCTCAATGTCTTGTAGTGAGGGCCCCAAAACTGAGCACAGTATTTGAGGTGCGGCTTCACCAGCGGGACGATCGCTTCCCTAGTCCTGCTGGCCACACTATTTCTGATACAGGCCAAGAAAATATGTCTGTTACAATATCAAGCTAAGTTTATTTTATTGGAATTTCACACAAATGACGACAGAGGGATCCTAGATATATCACTAGAATCCAATTTTATTAACTGGGCATATGTTACCTAGGAAGAATTTTCAAAAGAAACTACATTCCTTATTGAAAGTGCCACAAACTTTCAGTGGGACTTTTGTGTGTGTGAGGAAGTTTGTAACTCATTTTTCTTACTCCCGCTCAAGAACTTTGCCGCATTATGATATATACTTTGCAAGGTTATTAATTCAGTAACACTGTTACTTTTTCAGTTCTATTGCTGGACTTTGAAAAACATACCAAATCCCCACCTATCAGCCAAACAAGCTTGAAAATGCAACCCACCCGGTCCCCTCATCTTTTGCGCAAGTTTCCAGTCTCACAAGTTGTTCTGCTTACTGCCCATCCCACAATTTATCCAGAATCTTCATCTGCACCTTGAAGGAATATCTTAATTTTAATGGTAAGCAGATTAAAAGATTTCTACATGTTTCTTCTGGTTCTCCCCACCTAAGACCCAGTCTGTAATTCTCTCAGGTGCCTATTCCCGTGCTCTGACAGAGGAATGTAGTTCATCAGAGCCTTGACTTAGACAGGGCTTATTTTCTGTTGACTTTTGCTCTACTTCTGTAGAGATATGTGAAACACTTGAATGGTCTCACATTGCACAGGTTTCAGATATTTTCAAATATTTGTAAAAGAGAATCCTGATTTACTTCTTGTATTTTATGGGCTTAGTGTGACCATAAATACATAATGTTTTTCATGTTTTCTGGCAAGAGCAATAGTAATACTGCTGTTTCCTGAGCTGGCCATATGATTCTGAAGTATTCAAACCCACGACAAATAAAGGAGTCTATATCTGAAAAAATCATAACCCAAGTACTATATGATAAATATTCTCCTATTTTAGCATAGTTCACCAATTATATTAACTATTCTTCTGAAGCGTTAAAGATAAACATAAACCATGCACTAATACTTATGAGCAGGCTAAACCAGGAGTTCCCAAAATCTTGTTTGTGGGTACTCAGTGTGCACGTGGGACCACGATGGGGGTGTGCAACAAAATTTGTCAGCAGCACGGTATCTTCCCAGTGGGACAGCTACAGCCAGGATGGGCAGCATAAAAGCTTTTACAGACAGTAGTGGCACATGGTCACACTTTGGAAACTACAAGCCTAAAGATCTTTCATAATGTTCTGAAAACTACTTAAGGGCCAAAGTTTTGCAAACTAACTTGGACAGCCTGAAGGTTTCACGCTGTGCAATGTAACTCAATAATCTGACCTCCTGTAATTTCATATTACCTAATTCAGCGCCAAGTTTAAATGTAGTTTGTAAATTTTCTGAAGGAGTTTGAAAGTCAAGGTGAGTTGTCTTTTTGACTAATTATCTGATTTTCTTTATTATTTTGCCCTGGAATTTTGATTTTCTCAGAAACTCACTATGTAGGTAATAGATACCATATACTACACAGTTTTGGAGAGTGATAGTATTCTGCAGCACAAATTATTTCAAACTGCATGAAGGGTCAACTGCAAAAGAGCCCTCTGAGTTTTTTGAGCACTATTCCACCCATCCAACCCAAGTTTATTGGCTTTGCTTTTGAAAAAGGGCAGATTGTGTGCCCTTGTATTACAACTTTTCTTCAGGAGAATTTTGGCCAAGCCTAAGTGGGGATTGCTGAAAATAGTTTATAGGATATTTTTTACAAAAACAGAGTACCTGTGTTTTCTCCAATCTCAGTCCAGCAGCCATTGATGCCTGCAGAAGACAATCTTGTGATTTGAAAGGCAGGCATCTGCTGATGTCAAGAAAGTGCATCTTTTTGCAGGGCATATGCATTTTAACTTTAAAATTTTCTATTAATGAACAATGAATCATGCATGTTTCTTAAAACATGCAAGCAGCATGGAAGTAAACCGAAGAGATAAAAGACAGTCGTTTTGATGGTATCTACACATTTTCCTACATGATTCCAATATACCAATTATCTTTGATGTGATCTTTCAGTATATCCTTAAGTTACTATTCCTGACTGTAGTGTTATTTTCCAAAGTTCTCCTATTTTTGTAATAGAAACAGCCATGCAGCTAATTTCCACTTTAGTAAGATGCAAATTTGAAGCTACTTCTCCCCCCAGTCACAATAAGAAGTAGGACACAAGAAATGCCATATCCTAATGGAAAATCATTACATTATTAACAGTGGGATTAGAGAAAAATGTACTCTGTACAAAGTGCTATGTTCATCATTAGTCCCTCAAATTTGTGAAATCAATAAAAGACTCTTTCTTTTAAATTAATAATGCCTAAGACAGCATTTGTCTGATTTTATTATTAAGAGCTGATTGTGGTTATTTATTGACTGATAATAATGCATCATTACTAAAGTAATCCACAGTTCTCCAACTCCTTTTCCAGGCAGGCAGAAAACAAGCATGAACACTAGAAACTTTCCAAAGTTCAACTCACCGTGCCTCCAGCTATCAGTTTGAGAGAATGTATAATTGAAATACAGAAAGTGCAAATCTCAGACACACAAAGGAAGCAAGAACGTACAAAGCCCAGTGCATCACTCCTGTCTTAGACAAGTCCTTTCCCATTTTCCTCCCCTTAACTTCCTACTCTGTTCTCCCTGGTAATTATTTCAGCACTCGTCTCTCCTACCTGTGTAGACATCCCATGGCTGCAGAAGAGGAACAAAAAGGAGATAATAATAACTGTATTATTTCTCGTGAAGAAGTCATCACAAGTTTGCAGCCATTCTTCCCCTCTAGTTCTGGAGTTTCAGTTCGATAGGGTAAAGAGAAGAACAAACTTCCAAAGTATGGGAGGAATGGGAGAAGGAATTTGTGCTTCATTCTAATATGTTCTTTACTAGTTTTTGCTCTTGTACAACTGAATTAAAGAAGAAAGTATGGCAGGGCAATTTTCGGATAGCTTAAATTCCATCTAAGTTCCAGTGCCTCATTAATGAAAACAGCAAAGTACCTCTTGGAAAAGTGCTTCACAGTGGCTAAGCAAGGCACTGAGCAGGAATACAAGAGGTACAAGGACTTAGCAGAATTTAAGCCATCCAAGTGTAAGGGTAAGAAGCTTACTTTGGCAGGCCCAGTTACCGATCATAGTTGTAGGCTTGACTGCTACTCTGTTTTGATCATTTAAATTGAGTTAACTCTATCAAATTTGCATAAAGCAAATTAATTGTCAAAGACGACACTTTCTGATTCATTTCTCATTGGATATGATTACTTGATTAAAATATTTACAAGCCACACAGAAGAATACACATCTTTTAAGGAACCATAATTAACTTCAAAGACTATGGCTTTGAATAAATTTTTGTGGATTTATCACCTCCTACATGTCCTTGTCTATTTATCTTGTCTTGCTCCTTTGGTGAACTTCTGGTGTTTGTGAAAAGAAGAAAGAAAACACAGGCCAGAAACAGACAAAATGTAGGACAGATGCTATGGAAACTTCCATTCGAGCCTGAATCTGAACTCTTGTGGTCTAAGCTTATACAATGACTATGAAACTTGTCACTCAGCAATGATTGTGTAATAAGGATAAAAATTACCTAATTGTAGTAAAGGGATAGAACAAGGAAATGAATGAAAATAAGTGAATAATCAAGGAAAGAGAGTCTGGAAATCCATCCATCTTCCTGCCAGTAAAGGACTGTTTTCTGTAACCATTTCCAGAGTTCAGCTGGCTTAGCTTTAAATGTCAAAAGCAACGGAGCTTTCAGGAATCTCCTTAGGAACACTACAGTTTTGCTTCAAACAGGGATTTACTCAGGGTGAAAGGTGATCGCATGACTACCCATTAACACCACCCAGTGCTGTACAGAGACTGGGCTCCTGGCATTGAACTGGCCACTCCCATGACTGCAGCCTCCTCCAAAAGTCTTTGAGTTTATAGACTGAAGACCAAATCCTGACAAAGGATTATGAATACTACCTTAGTTACCTAAATTATCTGGTTGGGCCATCTTGTCTCCGTTACTCCTAGGGAGTGGTATCTCTTTTTTTGACCCAGCTGAACAAGGTAACATTCAATGCAAATGTTACACCCTCAGCATCTGGCTTTAAACCAACAAGCAAGTTTGGTTTAGATCTTCCTAAATGTGTTGAAAGAGGCATGATGTAAATCTGTGTACAACTTGGGCCCCCCCGAAAGCTCTCTCAGGTTCCTGTGTAAGGGCTAGCAGATTTGATGCTCTGGGCCTGACACGCTGATCACCAGCTTACATGGCAGAGATGGCAGAGCATGGCGGAAAATGGTATGACAGAGGCTCCCTTAATGGATTCCTCCTGAATTAGGAAGGACTCTTGCTTCTTTAAGAATTTTTCTAGAATTCCCCTGGAAGTTACACCTATATGCAACACTTGCCAACAGTTAATTCTTCAACCTTTCCAGATATATTTGAGAAAGAGGTGACTGTGTTCCATCAAGCAGCAACCCTGAGAAGAGGAGTCATTTGGAGAACCCTGAATGTCCAATGGGCAGAGATGCCCAGTACGTGGTCCTGGCACAGACACCGGGAGGCTGCAGTGGGGCTGCTGGAGCACCTAGCACGTCCTGATGGTTAGCTCTAAGGGTTTCCTTTCCAACATGACAGGCTGAGAGAGTTGGGGTTGTTCAGCCTGGAGAAGGCTCCAGGGAGACCTTATTGCAGCCTTCCAGTACTTAGAGGGGGCCTACAGGAAAGCTGGGGAAGGGCTTTTTACAAGGGCATGTAGTGATAGGACAAGGGAGAACGGCTTTAAACTGGAAGAAGGTAGATTTAGATTAAATATTAGGAAGAAATTTTTCACTTTGAGGGTGGTAAGACACTGGAACAGGTTGCCCAGGGAAGTTGGGGAGGCCCCATCCCTGAAGTGTTCAAGGCCAGGCTGGATGGGGCTTTGAGCAACCTGGGCTAGTGGGAGGTGTCCCTGCCTATAGCAGGGGGCATGGAACTTGATGATCTCCAAGGTCCCTTCCACCCTAAACCATTCTACGATTCCATGATTCTGTGATTCCTGGCTTGCCCTCTTCTCTCTGGTACAATAGAGGAAGCAGTGACAACTCACTTAGATGCCTTAAATAATGTTAACAGCAGCAGAAACCTTTTTGGCTGTTATAATAGCTAAGATCGGCTCCCCAAAGAGATGCTTTGAAACCGTCCCTGAGAGGATTTCCAGTTTGCTGCTGTGTTGGTAAGACCATGCTTGCCTCCCTGCAGCAGCCAACAGCATTAGCAAAATTTCTATACAATCTCTGAGGTGAGGGAAGATCCATGACAATTCACTTTGTCAAGGCTATGATTTCATAATACTTTGTGCCTCATATCTGTCAAATATCTTCAATTTTTTACTTGACCAAAATGCATATTGTTTTGAGACTACGAAAGGGTAAGATAAGATTACCGATGTGAAGTTGCATAGTAGTTCTTGCTTAAATATGGTTATCAGCTGGGTCCTGCTCAGTACAGTTTGAAAAAATGGCAATCCAGAAAAATGTTACGTTTCAGAAGCGATTCTGAATAACTTATTGCCACTGCATTCTGAGCTGGCTGCATGCACAAAGAAAGTATGTAGTTTAATATGAAGACTTGAAGTAAAACAAGCAAGGAAGAATGGCTCAAGATACCACTTTAGAGTTGCCAAGAAAACCTCTGGACAGTACAAAAAAAATCATAAATAATATTAGAAGGACATGAGTCATGTAAAAAAAATCCCATTCAAGATAGATGAGGAGTTTTGCAAGGAAGGTGAGCACAGAACACAAATCAATAATGAGGGTACAGAAACACACTGGTGTGTTTAAGGAAGTGCTGTCTTAGCGATGATGTTACCAGATCGCTGTCCCAAAACAAGAAATAATATGAAAAATATTTCAGATATGTATATAGACTTGTTTCTAAATCTTCAAAATTTTGTCTTCCCCAGTTGAAATAAGTGTTATTTTTAATTTAAGAACTCTATCTGGGCATTAAATGTACCACTGATTACAGACTCCTGGCAAGGAAAAAAAAGGTTGCCAAGTTTAGATTTGATGAGAAAGTGCAGGAAATATATATAGGAGTGGTCTAAGGATGGAAACTCAGGGACCATACTGAATTCATAAACTGAACAGAAGTATCATTTATCTTGTACCACTCAGAACAGGCAGATGCTTGTATGCCTTTGGAAAAAAAGAAAGCTTTTTTTTTTTTTTTTAATGTGCACCATTGTATGAATGGTTTTCAGCAGTTTCTTCTGCTTGTAACAGAGTTGGCAGCATACACAAGTTGTATTTTTTCCATCTTCCCTCGACTTGTTTACTGTTCAGTGTACTTGGAGATTTGTCTCTGCTTATTAGTTAGAACGAAACAAGAAGTTCAACAATTATCACTTGAATGCGTGTAACAGCTATTTAAGAGGAGACTCGGACACTGGCTTTGCTGGTGGGGACTGGTGAAAAGGGCCGGTGCTCCCCAGCCTGGAGAAGGTGACAGACTTTCCTCCTTTCTGTGCATAAAATAGGAGATTTGCAGTCAGTAAGTACATTTACTTAGGAATGCCCCTGCAGGGTAGATCTTAATCACTATTTCACTGTGAACTCTCTAGCAAGGATTTAGGCAGGATCCCTGTCAGGGGGCTATGTGTGCTCGCCTGTATCTGTATGGCTGAGGTGATTTGTTTTTCATACTATTTTTAAGTCTAGGGCTTAGCAGTAATGGTTGCTTTTGACAACATTTTTATGCCATGCTGTCTTTATTTAGTTAATTTCTTTCCACTAGAAAGACATTTTTTCCACAGCCCCATTTCTAAATAATAGAAATAAGTAACTTGACAATGATGTACATATGCTTCAACCAGAGTCATGGGGGGAGTTTTTAGTCTGAATAGTATGCATGACTGCTGCTAAAATTTGAGAGACAAGATAATCCTTTTTTTTTAATTCTTGGAGGCTTTCCTAGAATGATACATAGTTATTTACATAGAAAAAAAAAATCAAAACCAGGGCTGCATCATTGCATCTGTACACTTTTTGAAATGTTTTGACACATTCGCCAAGATTTACTAGGTAATTTCACATGCTTGTCTGGCAATTTGTAATCCATTATTTTGCACTACAAGTTGCATCCTTGAGTTTATTTTACAGCATAGACATAAAGTAAACTAAATGACAACAGCTCCTGGCCTCTCCCTTTTATCTATGGGAATGACCTTCAGTAAACAGAATCCAAGGGATGTTGCACATGCATTTTGGTATATATTTATATTAATGGGAATGTTTCTGAGTAAATGAGGAAGCAAGCCTTGGCTTAGGGTAGAGTAACACTGCAATTATTTAATAAACCATGCATCATGAAAATTTCTCAGGGTCAGTATTGCATCAAAAGGTGCACTGTTTTGGAACCATCTTTGGGCCTTGGTTTTCTAATATTAGCTGTTGAGAAAAAATTGTAAAAATCTGGCTTATTTCTCTGTGAGCTGACGGGTTTCCACAGTAAAGTTGGGATATGTATGACATACAGCACAAAACTCCCACTCCGTTAAGGGCAGAATTAGAATTAGAATTAGAATTATCCCCAAATTGGAGATAGATTAGTATTAAAGGAGATAAGTAATTAAGTATTGTATACCATAATTTTGCTGTTAATGTGGATGT
The DNA here is from genome assembly GCA_017639485.1 of Pluvialis apricaria. Taxonomy (NCBI): domain Eukaryota; kingdom Metazoa; phylum Chordata; class Aves; order Charadriiformes; family Charadriidae; genus Pluvialis; species Pluvialis apricaria. The sequence goes on from CM030007.1 coordinate 26,293,127, forward strand.
TATAGTCCAAATTCTGCTTTCTTTTATTTATCAGAACTCAATGAAGCAACTCTGTGTTATAAGCACTAGAAGTAAAAGAAGAACTGCAGAAAGAGAAAAATAAAACAAACTGGGTAAAAGACTCGGGCTCCACCCTGATTTTCAAGGCATAGAGCAGTTTTACATGGAAAATAACTTTTAAAAGCTGGAGGAGGAGAAGAGAGAGGAAGGAAAGGTATGCCTGACCTGCAGCTTAAGATTAATTTGTGCTGCAAGTTCAGGAACGTTGGAATTTTAAGGGTTTGTTTTGCCCACTATTTGGAGTCACTTCATATTTTTCTACTAGAGCTGAACTTCTCCAATGACAAACATGTTTAGCTCCAGGCATTTGGTTTGTCACCAGTTGAGAGCAGGGGGAAACCCTTGCTTATTCTCCAGACTAGTGAGAAGTCACTTGGAAAGCTGCTGTTCTTCCAGTTCCAAAAAACACAGCTAATTTACTCAAACTTTTTTTTTTCTAGAAAGGTTATAGCTGGATGATTCTTATTACCGAGTGTTTTTCATTTGGTCCTAAATCTTCTTATGTTTTAATTTTGGACATTGGTCTATAAAGCATCATAATGTGTACCGGTACAGATAAAAAAAAAAAAAAAAAAAAAATATTTTATTATAGACCAGATTGTAACCTGTCCTTTATATTATTTTAATGAAATAAGAATACAGAAAGCACTGTTATTTATCAGAAGCAGTGCTGTGGGTTAGGTGGTGCGGTGCTACAGTGGCACTACATTAAAAAAGGCCATTTTTCAACATGAAGAAATATACTCCGTTCTGAGTAAACCTGAGCTCTATCCCTTTGGAGCAGTCCATAGACACAGGGAATATACGCTGTACGTGGCATGATATGTGATCTTGTAGGAGCAGAGGAAACTGAGCCAATGTTCCCATTTTAAAAAGCACGGGAAAACAGAAACCCAAAGTTTGAAGTTCAGGCTAATGGAAGTGTGGCCAATCTGAAGTAATAGGTTTGTCTAATGTGAAAACCTAATATACTTTTACTCTAAGTTTATATCCTTGATTATGTAATTCATGTTAATTATCACTGTATAAAAATCCTCCTGTAACCAACCTTGAATAATACCACTTATTTAAAACACACTTGGAACAAAAGAGTAGCTTGTATTACCTCCAACTCCGTGTGTTTTTCTTCCTTGTCATAGTCCTTCAATTCCTTTTCAGAATGATCGTTGCAGTCTTCTAAATGACAGACTTGTTGATATTTAGTAAGTTCACGTTTAGCTTGCTTTCTTTGAGAAACATTCCTTCTATGAAGACCATTGAAAAACGCCTCATACAGTGGCAGTTCTGTAAACACATCATCATCATCTCTACCATCTGCTTCTTCCTCTTCAGATGAAAAGTCTTCTGCTTCTCCTGCCTCACAAATATGGAGTTTAGTATTAGCTTCATGCGATAAAAACTCAAAATCAGAAAATGTGATAGCACTTGGTTTGTGTTTTATGACTCTGATCTCGTGACTTCTTTCTGCTTTCTTGCCTGAATTTTTTCCTGTGAGGACTGGCCATTTGGTGTGCAAGGGAAGGTTTAAAGGATCTTCCTCTGGCTTGTGCCTTGCAGAGCAGAGTAATTCTTCTTCACAAAGGTGCTTTGTCTCAGATTGATCGGTGGCACTGACGCACCCTGCAGCCGTGCCAGGTTGCAAGGATGTCACATTGTGGTCTAACAAGGATGAGGCAGCCAGCAAACTCAACTCAGGTTCCAGTAGAACATTCTGAAATTCAGACGGACTTGCCTGTTTTTCTATCTTTCTTTGGTATTCTTCATACTTTGCTTCATTTGGATTCCCCGGGCACTTGGCAGATGTAAGATAAGGTGAGCCCTGTTCTTCATAGATGTTAGTTTCCATTCCAATGAGTTTCATCCATCAGAGATCAAAACGACTTCATTCTTGGTTTTCTTAAGAAACATAACTCCGTATATGTAGCCAGGAAATATCTTCTTATTTTTCCAAAACCATGATCACACAATCATTATTAATGCCTGGATTCTCATACAAAACATCTGAATCCTCTCTGCTGCTGAAAAAAAAAAAAGAATTATTGATGGTAACATGCTTGCATTGGAGTGCATTAGCAAAAGTAATCCTGAAACATGAAATTCCTGTATAAAATTTACTTATTGGTCTCTTAAAAAATATTTAATGTATGCTGATTAAATGAACTTAAAACATGAGAACCTTGACTTTTTTACCTTACAGACTAGGAGAGAACTGGCAAATGCAGAACTGGCCTTTAAATATTGACTTTATGTTGATTATTGACACAATGGTTCAGAATCATTCAAACTGACGTTAGATATATGCTTCTTACTGAAACATGCCTCTGTTCACTATATTTTCATTGCCTGTTATATTACTGAAAACTTTTACAATGTTCTATAAAGCTACTAAAATATCATAGGGAAGAGCAAGGAGCCAAAGTAATTGACAAAAAAGAAAGATTTCAATATAGGTAGAATTTTCTGCCTGTCAGCTTCTGTGAATTGCCAATGCCATGCAGCACCTGTCCACTTCCAATAAATTTGCAAAAGAAAAAGAGGAAGCTGAAAATAAGAGAAAGCTTCAGTACTACATCAGAGTTGGCCACATCTGGTTTAAATCAGTGTTAACTTCTGTGTTCACGTGCAGGCTGTGCACCTCCAACGCACGGGAAGAAGGGAGCAGCTGAAGAACTGATCCCACACCACTGAATAGCTTACATTCACCCATATATGTCATTTACTTCTTGTGACAGATTGAATATTGATAGTATTTATTTTAATGATTGTTTCACTACTCCATCTGTGAGAGCGCAAAGCAGAACAGAAGCTTTTCAAAATAAAAAGAGAAGCTTAAGCCTTTGATGTATGTGGCAAACCTGTCAGTGCTGAGGAAGACATGTCAGAAGGCAGCGCTGTGATTGTCAAAGTGGGAAGCAAGCAAAGATGCTGGCATGTGACCTGCCTCTCACCGCATGTGCCATAAACTGAGCAATGCACACCAGCTAGGCACATTTTAGTGCTGGTTAGCGTATATTTCAGTGTCACAGACATCCATAGGATAATAGACTACTGCTACTCATACAGAAAACTTGGATTTATTATATTACCTTTGTCATTTGAACTGCAGCTGTAAAAAGCATGAGCACGCAGGTACACACTGTTTAGGTAGATTTCCTCTCAGCTATTGCTAGCTATTTAAAAGTCAGACATTATTGGAAGCTGTCTAGCCTCCTGCTGGAGTCAGTGGAGAGAGAAAAATGCTTCCAGAACGTAAATGCTCTCACTTCTCTTGGATAGCTATTTTACATGGGATGAGGCTCCCTCCTGGCATGACCGCCTTACTGAGAACTATGGATGATGTCTAGGCGAAAAGCTTACACCGGTCATCCAGCTTTTAGAGTGACAAATAAAGGCAAGAAGAATCTCAGCCCATGTCTTTGTTACACAATAATAATATGTGAATGAGAAACCTACTTTTGAAGCCCTCATTTTCTCAGAAGCTTTGAGTTAGCCATCTACATAGAAGTGACTTCACTTTCAGAAGTGCTGAACACCCTTGGTTCTCCTTAATGTTACGTGAACCAATTGAGCACAACGTCTTTGAAAAAGAAAACACAATCCCACATTTGTAGGGAATGATTGGAATAACTAACATTTCACATAATATTTTGTACATTGTGGGCACAGTGAAAAAGCCTCCTGCCATTGCAGATGAATATTATTATCTGTGCTTCACTGTGAACCATCACTTTTGTTTTTCAGTCCTTGGCACCCAGTACCCTGCAAGAAGGCATGCTGCTAGCACCCGCACTCCCACCATGCAAAGCCAGATATAAGCAAAAAAGATTTGCCTGTTCTAGAAGACTCCCCACAAGGCAGCAAAAGAACTTTGGCCACCTGCCCACACCAGCCTGTTGCCACCAGGTGAGAGGATGGGCTGTGCTCACCAGCCATTGCTGCTGGTGGCTGCCCCGTTCCTCACCTATTGGTACTTCCAGCAGGAGTAGCAACACTCAGGTCTCCAGGTCTCCCCCACAGACTCTCTTCCCTGGCCTCACCCCATCCTATCGTCATTCTTCCTTCTCTGGCAGAAATTATCCATCTTTGGCGTCTTCCCTGGACCCTCTTTAGTTCTGGTAATGCTGCCAAGCAGGTTCTGCTGTGATGACATCTGCAGGAGTACACCTCTGTTCATAGGAACATCTTTGCTGTACCAAACCCAAAATACAGCTCCAGAAGAAGCTACAGAAATTCTGCAGTAGGCAAGTGTGGGGTAAGTGAATTACATATTTTTTATTTTTAGTATTTTAGGATGATGCTTTATACTCCAAAACATGAATTATCACCCCTGCAAAAATTTATATTTTTTGTTATCTCTGGGTATTCTTAGCATCTAAAATCAATACCCAGCTTCTTTTAAGATTTTGCTAAGTTCTTTCTCTTAAATGAGCTTTGGTTTTTATGGGATGTAGTGTAAAGCTGTAATTTTTACAGTTTAATTGCAAAAGGCATGAAAGAGTTTTTCTTGTCTGTTTATTAGATTTGCTTACTCCATTGGATTCTTTTTTTATTTTTCCTGGAATGAGACTGGAACAAAGAAATTATGCAAAAGTAGGCTGGTTTTGTGCAAGTATGGCAAGAAATCTCTGAAGAGGAAGTGGTAAGAAGAGAGAGTGTGAGTTTACTCTTATTCATCCTGTGGAACATATCTCTTTACTCAATCTAGCAGTGACTGCAAAAAACCCCACACTTTTTTACAAAATATCAAATTCCATATTTTATAAAGAGTTACACGTAGACATTTATAGCTCCTAAAAATGAAGCATTTTTTTGGCAAAGCTGTGGATTTGGAAATCCTGCCCATAGCAAAATGTGTAACTCAGAGAGGTCTGAACATTCAGAGCTAAATCTGTACATGTCGTAAAAGGCCTGTAACAGACCCCTGCAAAATAATAGAATTCTCACCACAATTCTGAATGTATGCACTTAGAAGTTCTGCAAAATAATAATCTTTCTGGAAAAGGTCTTCAAGGCTTTATAAACAGGGAAATGACTTTCATATGCATACGTAATTCTAAATATATACTGTAGCATTAGCTCTACCGGTAGGTGCTAGTGTAGGTAAAGATGTTGAATGATAAAAGTCTCTTGGGCACGTATGTGTTTTTCCAACTAAAAATGGAAATGTAGGGCTACCGCAGCTAACTGTCCAAACAAAACTGACTCCAAAACAGCTTAAGGAAGAGCACAAAAAAGGCAACACAGTATTCTTTTAAGCTAAAATGCGAAATGCATATCTGGGTGTAGCAACTTCAGCTTTTTACACAAGTTTAAAACTTACAACCCAAATTTTATTTATTAATGAAAGTTCCTTGCAAATCAGCAATAAATTAATACAGGTTTGTGGTACAGCTAGTGAAATGCTATGTAAGGAAAGTTCTCATGTGGTCTGGCACAAGCAAATGTGTGTGTGCAGACTCACAGACTCTGTTGGCTTGATTCCCCTTTGCTCAGACAACCAAAATTTGTATTAAAACTCACTGAGTTTTGCATAAAGATCACAAAAAAAGCACATATTAGGCTTAATCATTAAATAGGAGGATTTTAAAGAGACTTTAATATTCATAGACCCATTTCTATGTTCTTGAGTCAATACAAGAATTGTTTTCTGGGGCATATGATTATGCTTTATTTCATAGGGTTACTACAACAGCAAATCACCTAAACTAACTTTTCCAACATTGCTTAAATTAGTGCATTTCAAAACCCATTATGTATTTTTGGCGTTACAGAGCATGTGAATGTGTGGAATTTTCTTACTTTAAATTCAATTTAAACTTGAACTGACATAGTAAACCAGCAAATCAAGTCCTGATCTTGGCTGGACCTGTACACCACTCATCTAAAATAACAAGTTTTTACCCCTCAGCCCCTAATGCATTTGTTTCCCTTTCACAATGACTTTGTTTAATATTTCCCATAGACTTAAACAGTCTTCCCCTGAAAAATTAAGCAAACAAGCCAAGAGAATGTGAGACACATAGACTAAGAGCAAATTAGGAGATTAGGATTTTTTTTTCCTGATGATAATTTTACCTGTTTTTGCAAGGTAACCCCATATTTTTCAATTCAGTTAATTTCCATAAGCGTAACAACAGGAACTCAGTTAGTAGCCAAAAGATCTTCCAAGCGTTGGGGCAGAACAGAAAAAGAAGTGAGCAGATCCTTAACAAAAGGCATTTCAGCTTGCTTGCTGCACAAGAACTCTGTCAACAGAAGTATGTGTGAGAATCCCTGGGGCGAAAACAGCCTTCTGCAAGCACTGGCCAAATTATTCACAGAAAAAGACAGAAAAAAAAAGGAGGGGGAAGGAAAAAAATAAAAAGAGCGAGAGCATGCTTCACAGGAACACTAGGCACTTCTAAAAATACAATGTGACCTCATTCTTCACATTATGCCAGACCTTAACATTGTGCTTTGCTTTATCACCTGGAGCACCTGGAGTCAGGTTCCCACTGCACACACTCGAGTTTGGATGCTGTCAGGTTTTGAAAAGGTAGGCTGTGAAATGCCTTTTGATGTCGTATAAAGCCAGCATAAAGGAATACCAAAATTAGCTTTCCATGTCACTTGCAAATTCTAATTATTGTTTGCCTATGTTCCTTCAAGACCTACATTTGCTGCCAAAGCTTCACAAGTCTTCCCTTTTATATATATTCATAGACTCATAGGTGCAGGCAGACTTCTGCATACACTGCAAAGTGTAGCTATAGCATAGGTTACTGGACATAAGAATTTCTGAGTGCGATTATAAATCAGTTATTTGCAAATCTATCCTGGAAAGGAAAAGGATGAATTGTCACTGGAAATATGGGGAGAGAAGACTCTGAGTTATAGTTTAATTTTGGATGTGTTTTTCTATATTGCTTTTGATTAGAGCAAACAGCAAAAATGGAGAAGCTGCAATACCCTTCTACTCACGCAATGGATCCTGCATGTTAGTAGTAGTAGATCACATTTTTCACCTTGAGATATCCAGGCACAGATATTTGGCACAGATGCTGCCAATTCTCCGTCCCTCCTGACTCATTTCAGTGAGTGAGGGAGGCGGCACTTAGATGCTGATTTCTCTTCTACCTCATGCACCTGATCGCCTTCGCTGAAGTTAAACAGTATTTTAGTCAGCAAAGAATTTGGCATATTTATGAATGAGTCACTCAGCAAATGAAGCCACATCTTGAGGCAACCATTTTACAGGAATTACTTCATATGACAGTTTAGTGAGGCTTGCCTCAACTTAAAAGTGTTTATTATCCCAGGACAGCTGTACTACCAAGCCTGTCCTTTAGATTTGCTGTGTCTGCCCCCACCTCCGCTGTGCCAGAAGCTCATTTTACATTGCCAAGGAAAGTAAAATATCTTCTCAAATGCAATAAATTACAATGATAAAGAGACACTTTGCTAATTTAACTGCGCTTAAATTCATGTTTGTCTTAGGTGCAACTGTTGGTCACAGATGTGCTGTTTTCCAACCACCACCTTAACTAACGCGGCTATGTCAGCAATTTATTTACAGCTGGACCTACTTGCAATATATAGGAGGGAAAGACTCTGCCCCAGGAGGAATCATTGACACTTTTTGTGCTATTAGCTGAGCCTGAGGTTGAGTTTAATCCAGCAGAGGCACTAACACCCTGCCAGTGTGCTGACTCAATTGTGTTTCTGTCTAAACCAGCATTCTCAACAGCGCTGTCATTGTCACCTTACCACCATGTGGGAACAGTGGTTGAATTGCAAGTAAGGTGAGAAGATACCCTCTGTAATACAACTATTGCCATTTCTAAGAACTTAGATCCATGGGCAATGTTTAGTCCTAGTTAGTTTACATAAAGTGGGCCTTGACTTCGCAAATCATTCTGCTTTGTGCAGCCCATGAGTAGCGTGGTTACTATCCTGAGCAAAATCAAACAGCAGGAATGTGTGAGCACCAGTAAAGCGAAGGACTAGACGTGGTTCTTCACACTTGGAAAAGTCTTATCTCTTGCATACCTGATTACTTCCTCTCAAAATAAAGTATCGTAAAGGAGGCAGGTATGAATGGAAAACTGAGGGCATTTGTCTTTCAGCATGTCTCTGGGAACATTGAATTTGATTGAAGTATCTTTAAAGAATAAGATCTTTCCTTCTGCCATTATGCTTTTAGCATTGCATTCAATGTATTCCTTTTGTATCCCCCGTTCTGCCTCACGTGTTTTGTCTTGCACCTATGAAATGCAGCATCAAGCTCCTGATAAGATATTGGCCAGAGGTTGTTTGACTACATGCTTTTAGAAGGCAATTTTGAGTGATTTAAGATTACACTCTGAACTACTTGAGAAATTAAACCTGATGTGAAGCTGATGAAAATCCTAATACTCACAGGTAAGAAGAGGTGAAAGGGGTGTGTGTTTGCCTATGCATTTATCTAAAACCTGCGGTATTAAATGAAAACCAGGATTTTTTTAATATATTGCCCTAGAATACTTTGGCTTTGTTTTTATATGAATGGTGCAATCAATATGAAACAGAAAGAGCAGCCAGTCGTACACAGACACTGTTCATAAACACAGGCCCCCAAAAGAACCAACACCTAATAAATATTGTTAAAATAACACCGGATAAACCACATAGGGGAAAAAAAAAAGTCTGTCTCCCTTTGCATTGAGGATCTTGGCATCGGTAAGATCACAGCTCTTCATCTAAGCAGCCAGTCCAAACCAAAGTCAGGAAACAGCCTTTCTGCAAGCAAAGACACACAGGTATGAGCTGCTTCTCCTTCCAATTTAAATACTACCTCTCTTTCTTCAGCCTGGGAAGTGAATTCCATTACATATGTTTGAGGGATGCTCAATGGACTGGTTGAAAGTTAATCTTCATTTTGCACAAAAGGCGGGAAGAAACAATTTTCTCATATTGGAGGATATCTATATTAAGATGGACAGCTTAAGGGTCATATTCACATCTTTACTTCTTTTTTTTCAAGCTCATGAAGCCTGTTTTGGGTGGCTTCCAAAATTGCACGTATCCCTCTGAGAAATCTCTGCTGAGCCTGTGACACTCGCCAGCAGCCAAAGACACTGGGCAAAGGCAGTTGTTAAGGCACTCCATAGGGGCAGAGACTGGTACAGATCTGTGTTTATCATATGGTTCATAATTCCCTAAAAATGAAATAAATTAAGTTCTTTAAAGTTATTTCCTTCTTTGAAGAAGGAAAACATATCACTGCCTTGGGTGCCTTCATGAGAAGGTATCAATTCATATTAATTTCACTTATAATCATTATTATCCACTGTCTGCATGTGAGGAATTGGATGCTTGTGTCTACTGTGACCACACAGCCAGCAGAAGAGATGTAAACAGGAATCAAAGTTTCTTTATCACACAAAGGCATGACCTAATCACATCTCATCTTCTATCAATAAAAATTGTTTTGTTTGATTTAATAATTGTCATAAAGAACAGAAGAGACAGAGGCTTCAACAAGCACCATGACTGAAGATCAGCACTTGTTTTAATAGGCTGAACTCGTGTTGCTAATTCTGTTTCTAGAGAAGAGTTGCATTTCATTAGAAAGGTCCACCCTTTTCCCCCTGAACTGGGTTCTCTTGAATAGGGATAAACCAATGATCTTAACCAAACCACTACCCCCCAGAGCCATTGATTTTCCCAGAATCTGTGAAATTCCCCCAACAGCTCCAACAACCTTCAGTAACTCTTTAGTGCCTTGCTTTTGCTTCACGCTTCCCTCACACCACCAAGATAAATTTCAAGTCCTGATCCTACTCCTCAAAGTCGTTTCGGTGCCTTCACTCTTCCTTCAGCTCCCTCTGTCCTTGCAATCTGTGGCCGTGCCCACCGCAGGGGAGAAAGCCCGGCACAGGGGGAGAGGCTTCCCAGCAGCTGCCAAGATCTACTGCGCTCAGCTCATGAGAAACCGCAATAAAAATAAATCTCTCCTGCTGTTTTCTGAGCAAAGTATAAACAGAGAAATAACTCACAGGACACTGGTGTTTGGGATAAGAACAGGCTCAGGCGTCTGCAGAAATTCCCAGCTAGTCTGAAACCAGCCAGCCTGGGGAGCTGGAAGCAGCCGGACCGTGGTAGCTACTGAACCCTGCACAAGTTTATTAATCCTTCTTACAGGACTGGGCTGTTTCTGATGCCTAAACCAGCTCAACTGAATATCTGAAGGAAAAACAGGGAAAAATTCAATCGCTTAAGCATAGGCTTCCAGTGCCCTGTGAAACACTGCGGACTACTCCACCTGCCCGCTCAGAGAGGTGCGAATCTCCTCCAAGTCTTTAGACGTATCTCCTGTGTGGGCATTGTAGGTTGGCAGGGTATCTCAAAGGGCACCCACAGGTAGGCACTTGTTCAGGCAAATGAATTGTACCTTGCAGTTTACTTAGTAGGCTATTCAAAGAATTTAACTCCAGGCACCTAATTTTGGTGACTAATTTGCGATTCTTAGGTAAGAGCCTCAACCTCTCCTTTCCCTATACAAAAAGCCTACGTTCTTAATGTATGCACGTAAATTCAGCTGGCATAGGTACTGTATTACTTTCAAAAAAAAAAAAAAAAAAGAGTATGTATGAGTCTCTTGGTTAAGCAAAGAAGCTCCTGTAGGAAGCCAAACTGATCAAAATTTCCAGCAGCTCTCTGCTGTGTGAGGACCCGTATTTGTGCTGCAGTACATTATTATGGAAAGTTGCAAAGGCTAAATCAAAACATACTCAGAAAACAAACAAGAACAAGCGCTTTAGTGCCATGTGTATTAAATCAGTTTGTGCCATTTCGGCTCCCCAGGTTTGTACTCCTATCAGTCTTTCAAAGTTTCTGCAGTGTTTTGGCAACACGCTACATTTCTCAGTTGAAATACGCTGCTTAATGCAAGACTGGTAAACAGCTTGAATAGGCAGGGCTTTGATTTATGAACTGCATCAATATGGTAATGAGGATGTTGGCTGGGCAATTAGTTTTAAATTGTATAAGCTCACACTAGCTCTTGTTATTATGAGTACAAAGGTTTGTCAGAAGACCTCTGAGTTCAGTATTTCAGAATCCTCTAGTGCCTTTATACCTATTAGACCAGAACCGCTGCAAATTAAAACCTCTGCTACACCTTCTGAATCTAATATCACTAAACCATTTGTATGAAAATATCAGCAGTAAATAGATGCATCCATTAAAATGCTACTTTGCATGCAGTTGTTTTTTTGTGGTGTGTTTTTTTGGTTTTTTTTTCCAGTCCAGGATGGGTTTTGGACTCCAGCAATGTCTTTATCACCCTCTGTAATCAGTGTCTGTAATGAACGCTAAAGAAATGGTGACCCCCCACAATAAATGCCTATTACTACAAAGGCTGTGCCGGAGGGCAGACTCCTCCTCTCAAGACCTGCTGGGTGCATGAGGTATAAATGGCAGCAGGGGAGGACTGTGTCAGCCTCAGTGAAGTTCAGTTATTTCAGAGGGAGCAAAAGTTATTTTGGAGGAACCTCCTGTGATCCCTCTCCATATGTGTGGCAAGGCCAAGGCAAATCCTGCTCAGGTTTGGTCAAGAACTATTTTTTGGTGAAAGAACTCTTCCCTCAAAACCAACATATTTTTGATGGCTGACACTATGCATTTTTGTTTAATCTGAAAAAAAAAAAAAAATTCATTTATGTTGGGGCATATTTACTCCTTTTGATTAATCTATTTAATGTTTCAGAGCTTTCAGAAGAAAGAAGTGTTCAAATATAAAGTGTTCAGATGAGTATTTCAGTATTTTCATCCTTTCTATCTCTTGCTTCCCTAGGTGATTTTTGGTTTGTTGGTGTGGGGTTTTTTTTGTATTATTCAGTATTCAGTTAATTTGACAGAAATTCGCAGTTCTTTCGAATTCTTCTTTTTTTGGATAAGTTTATGTGGGTTTTGCCCAATTATACCAGGCAAAGTCAAAACACTCAGCAATACTTTAGTGACAGCTGCTTTAGAGGTGTCCAAAGTTTTATTTATGTACAGAAGGAAGTGTTTGTTAAGCCAAGGTGCATATTTGAGGCCTGAATAGCTATTTTGAACAAAATCCCTGTTTGCCTTTCTGCTTTTCGGTTCTTTCTTCTCCTCCCTTTTGAGATCTTCCAATAATTAGTTACACTCATCTGTTTTCCAGTTTCCGTTCTTAAATTCCAGATTTCTGCTTACTGAGATTTCTTGTTGTGTTTGCTAAATTGAAAACATTTATGGTATCAGATGATTTTTTCCCCTAGAAAGGACCTTTCTAGACTTTTTATCAAATAACAGCTCTCCTTTTTGGATAAACCCAAACAACTAAACATTTCAAATGGTGTAACAAATGTAATCTAAAAATACCTAAACCAGCTCTAAGCTTACTACCCTTGGTCTCACAAATAATAAAGCAGTGGAGCTGAGGCATACTGCTGTGATTGACCTCATTTGTGGCATTCAAAGAGTTAATGCAGAGACCTTCACATGGCACCTGCAATAAATGTATGCCAAGTTCAGAGGTCATTTTTGAAACTCTTCTCCAGACCCTCCCTAAGTTTGGTTTCTTATAGTAAAAATTTCTTTTGTGAGACTTATTCAGATTTTCTCTACCTGTGACATCTTTCCTCTACTCAGAATAAAAGTGCTTTGGGCATTTCCACATGACTTTGTGGAATGAAGCAGCAAATAACCACCCCATCATGAAAAACTCTGCAATCCACTAGTGGACGCTGCTAGAAATTTTGAAGGGTCTACTACACGTGAAGCATAGTCCACAAATAAAGAATGAGCTGGATATTTTTTTCCAGAAAGAAATTTGGAGTAGGGAAAAATATCTGAAACTCTCATTTTATACAGACTAAAAGGTATATGAAGCAAAAATGCAGGAACTTTATTTCTTAACTTTTTTCTAGCTTTCCTTTCCTACATAAGCCATTTCTTTCCAACCTTTAGTAAATAAAACCAAAAGATAAGTAGAAATCTTAATCAAAGGGGATGTCCATTGCCTGGCGGGATGAAGCTCTCACAGAACATGAAATTCAATTAATCGGATGCCCATGGAAACACAGTATTGATGCAAACTCTGTTATAGAGGCCTTTAAACACGCAGAATGGTTATTTTCAGGTTCTACAAGCATTCAATCAAATGGTGAACACTCTCCTCTCTCTAGGCAAGAGCTTCTGCAGCTCTATTCAAATATATTAACCTCTGAGATAGATGGTGTCTTTCATCCTCTCTTTCACAAGTACAAAGTGTGTTGTGTTAATATAAGAGATTTCCTTTCCTTCAGAGTGCTGCAGATGAGTCATTAATTCAGATATCAGAGGAGCAAAATTAGCCATTTTTTTCCCTTGAGACAAGAAAAAAACCTAGTTGCCTTGGCTGAGTTTTAGAAGTGCCAGAGATTCAGTTTCAGTCTTCAGTCATTAAAATTGCCAGCGTGTTCTTTTGTGCATATTACACATACTTTTACAGAGACTCTGTTATGGGTCGGGTTGTCTGTACCGTCCCAGTATGAGTTAAAGATCTGTCAGCAAATCAGTTTTTCATGGGTATAAAACTCAGTCGCCATACATCATACCGGGCTAAAATGTTGGCATATATTTGCAATGCTAGATACATAATCTTTTTTAACAATGAGGAACAATCACCACATTGGTAATTTTTAGTTAAAAAGCAGAAAAACAAGTAAATGTGTGTATTTGAGAGTTTCATTAGCTTTCTGGTCAAACAATTGATAGAACAAATGCTCTCAGTTTATGCTCTCAGTGCCTTCCTGTCCTAATACTCTATATAGTTTAAGTTTTTGGTATTTTCATCACAAAATATCTTAAGAGGGCTTGATTTTCGAAAGGCCACGGGCCTCTCCTTTTGAAAAAATATCAGCCACTTCTAACATGTGCCTCTCCAAAGGGCATCGTTTGTGTAATGATAAGCATTCTGATTTCAGAACAGCAGGCTCTCTTTGGCTGTTTTTCTAAAACATGTTTTACTCCCCACTTCTCTTAAGAGAAGCTTAAAAATTGCAAGAGACTGTAACTAATGCAACCTTGGCTCCCTGAGCCAAAGCGATGACAGGGCGAAGCAGCTGTATGAAATATGGACTTCCCTGTACACCTCCACCAGGCATAAATTGCAAACCGCCCACGCTGGGAAGAGTGGCAGGGACAAGAAAGGAGCAATGTCACCGCCTCCGGCCACCCGCGCCAGGGCACTTACTGCTGACAGGTTTCTCGCTGCCACCTCTCTCTTTCTTTAAACTGCAGTAAGTGAACATCGTCTGTGCTTTTTGGTGGTAGGGGAACATGGAATTGGTCTTGTTCATCTTTCATCACCGCAAGTTGTGTGAACACGTGGCGGTGCCTGCAGCCACAAAGGCACTGTCTGTTATTGGCCATAGGGCTGCGCTGCTTTAGTCGAGCCCTGCTTTGCAAGATGATGCCCAAAAGCAGTGAAAAGTGGAGTTACTCTCAGGCTTTCTTGGGAAAAATAGAGCCCCGTGTAGGAAACAAAGCAAAGGAGGTGTGGTAAGTGGGAAATCAGCTGTGCCACTTCCCAAAAACGTACATCCTCAGGACTCCAGCAAGCCCTGGAACAACCATGCTCTGAGCTCAGGAAATAGGCTGCGTAATAAGAAATAAATGGGAAAATAAGGATTTGTATTTATTAAAAATTTCTGGTACTCCAGCAGATGAAAATTAACTACCTTGGTCAGGGTCAGATTGTGTACAGATACAGAGAAAATTATAACACCTCCCTTAAATGGCACATATTCACAAATTAACATTCTTATTAACCTTTTTCTATCTCATTTTAACCTATTGTTTTTATGTCCTAAAAACCTAAAATCCCATACACTAATGGAATATTGGCACATATGCAAATGCTCACCCAAGAACTCTGCTTATTAGAGAGTCTGGGATGTACTCCGTATGTGTTTGTTACAATCCACCACTGTCAACATCCCTTTAAATCATTGGGAGGGCTGTCTCCTAGGAGTTCCCATTGCAGTGAGAGATTGACAAATACGAGACTGAGAGTTGCCTACACACCTTCATCTTGCTCCCACTGAAAATGTATATTTTAATATCATTTTTAATTATATGAACCTACAGGTTTGTAGCCTGTAGTTTCCTGCTTCGTCCTGCACGAGACAGATGACCAACGAGGTGTTAATGTAGGAGGGGCCATGGTAAAATAAGACATGCTAATTTTCGACTATGTGCTGTGATAAGTAACTACTGCTGTTTTAGCATGCTTCTGTGCGAGTTATTTGTATGTATCTGTGTAATTGTGCAGAAGGCTACAGTTCCCTTTAATTTCGATACAGTACCTACCTGGCAGCATCCCATTTTTAGTGAATTCTTGTCATACATGACCTTCAGTTAAGTAAAGAAATGTTAACTTACATAAACAATTCCAATGATATTTGAAAGCATCCTAAACAAACACCATACCAGTGAAGGTACAGCCAAGTAGAAAGTTTTAACGAGCTTCTACCTGAGATATTGTTGAGTTTCCTTTTCTCAGAGCAAGATGCAGAGTGCCAGTGAGTTTACCTGCTATGGGTTTACTGCTACAAAGTTCCCTCACCACTCTCCATTTACTGATACAACACAGAAACATGGGAGAACAGCGATGTCTGCCATTGATTTGCACCAACCAACCTCCAGGCTGTGTCAGTGTCAGTATTCTGGGCGCCCAGTTGTGAATCTCCACCTATGCAATGAAGATGAAATGTTGGCCTACTGACTCCCAGGATTTGCTTTGGGAGACTTTTTTATGTAGTGGTGTCAGCCAAATACTGCCCATGGAAGCAACACTCCACAGACAGTGTCAATGCCACTGTAGAAATGGCCACCATACTGAGTAAGTTGTATTTTAAGGGGTAACTGGTATTGAAAAGACAACTGGGAAGGTTTCCTCAAGTGTGTGTACTCCATTCAAAGCTGGCAGTGGCAGCTAGTTATATACTGCCCAGTCTAAATGCTCTTTATCAAACACCATGTTATCTCAAATTAACATTTGTGTGGCAAGATTTCTGCTTACTCTGATGGGTACTTGACCAGGTAATTAAAGAAATAAAACTATGCCATTTTCAACATTTTCAAAATTCTCCTTTTCTGTTTGCTTCAAGAAGACTCTATAGCTATATTTTGTGCAGCATCTTCCGTATGGGGTGTGCTCCGTCAGTGCATATTTGAGGAGCTTATGCTACACAGAAGTAAGACAACTGAGGATAAGCAGTCACATATTTGTATGCTTGCTGCTACAAATTCAGCAATGCCTCTTACTCCGTAACAGCTAGTATGACTCTGAGGAATTTCTAAACACAAGGTACTTCTACTTTTAACCGGGAACAGTGGCTGAGGCTGAATTAAACACATTCAATTTTTTTCTTCTCCCAAGAGATACGCGACAAATGACTCCCCGTAGAAATGCAGAGGAGCTTAGAAATCTGTTGCAGGAGCACCTGACAGAGAGAAGTGCCTCTGGCCTGGGGAACTGGCTGGGACAGCAGAGATAAACTGGCCACCAGTGATGCAGGGAGAGAAGGCAAACACCTTCAGAAGTTGAGTTACAGGTGGAAAATGGGCATTGTATGCTAGGTGTGCTGTAAAACTGAGTGTTCTTTGGAGTTAAACCAAGTGGAGATTTTCCAATGTGCTGTTTTTGAAGCCTCTTCTTTGGCTCCTATGCATCTGCCTCAATATTCTTCACCCTCTCACCCAGGCTAAAAACCTTTCAAATTGAAAACATTGCCTCTAGAAATTCAGCGAATCTAAAAATATTGATCTCGCAGAATAAGTTCAAATAGCCTGCTGCATCGAAATGAACTTCTGGTTTTAGAGCTTAATTTATGCTGTCATTTCTTCTGATATTTGCTAAACATTAGCTTTCCCTCTCTTGCAATGTTGTTTTTCTACAAGCTGGAGCACTGTAAACATTACAGGTAGGCATATACTGAATACTGGAAGGGACTGAGATCTATAAACATTGCTGGGCTGAAGGTATCACCACTTAGTATCTAACAAAGTTAGCTGAAGTGGGAATTGCAACTGTCTTCCTGCTATCAAAGTAATTTCACATCTTGAGAATAAAAAAGACACTTCTAAAAGGACTGTTTGGAGCCATTATTCAGTGACACATCTGTCAACTTATCAAAAATGTCTGTTTCATAGGCTAGGAGAAGATACTGAGCCATAGGACTTTTATACCTTTTCTAGCAGTCCTTTGCAGCCTCTGGAAAGTTTTCTTCTGTATGATCGCCATTATTAAGCTATACTTTTCTAACCTACCTCTTCCTTACAGTTAGCAATAACGGTCTCTGCTCAAGGGAAGGGTAAAGGCCAGAAAGGTGAATGGCACAAAGGGTTATGGCAGTAAGAGATGTAACCAGGTACCTGTCTGCTACAGGGGTCTGAAAATTCAGGGGGTCAGAATAAAAGAGAGACAGAGAGGTTGAAACACAAAAAGAACTAATTCCAAGCTCTCCCCAAGTCACCCCCAATAAAATTCAGCTGTTCAGCTCCATCTGCCCAAGGCTTGTCCTCTGCCAGAGACTTCTCTGCCAGTCCTCAGCACCCCATTCCCACTTATTTCCCCCTTCGCGTTCCCTGCGTGCCCGTTTGTCCTACCTGTGCCAAACACATTGGCACTCCTGATGCTCCCCTTCTCTTGATGGATGCTCTGCAGTGAATGATACCTCGCAAGCAGGAACACGACTGTCCTCGTAGCCTTGGATGGGCAGGCAAGAGAGGGAGCTACCCCACTGCACGGTCCATGACCTGCCTGTCTCGGGGCAGCCTGCAGGCAGGGAGGAGGCAGCCCAGGCGGCTCTGCCTTCTGGCAAGCCCAGGCAGCTCTGCCTTTTGGCAAGCCAAGTTGTCTGACTCTGGTGGTGCCTCCAGCGTGCATTTGTAAGCTTATTGTACGTGAACAACGCATCTGGTATTAGGCCTTTTGTCTCTCTATCTTGACTTGTAAAGTGGGGATAGAGATTAAAGGAAAGGACCTGAGGAGCAGAGCTGTCTAATATAGCGAGGAGAGGGATCTGGGGAGGGCTCGCATAGACTGAAATGAAGGCTCGCTTTCCCAGAGAGCTGGAAATGCTTTAGATTTAGGGTGAAGGATGGTATTTTTGAGCTATATGTTACTTTGAGTGATCCGACACCTTACTGGCTCTGAGCAGAGAATGGGTGAGCTCATACTCTGCAGTTACACGTGGAGCCATAACAGCCCAGCTTAGAAAGACTTTGAGTCTCAGTGTCACAAATTAACTGCAAAAAATAAATAAGTGGAAGGAAATAGCAGGGCCTGGGACTCTCTCTTCCCAGGGAACTTCCTCTCACAACAGGCCAAAGAGCCCAGTACCAGTTTGCTTGCCAGCTTTTGCCCTGTAAATCTAACGTCCCTTTCAGCGGGCTGTTCGGTGCTGGCAGAACTGTACTGTGCCAGATTAATGTTGCAGCCTGGTGGCTGATGGACTTTCCTGGAAAGTAGGAGCAGTGTTTCAGATTGAGGGTCTAGAAGGCAAATGTTCCAGCTCCCAGGCAATCAATGAGACGCCTCCTCTGCTGCTGCCATTAGAGCATCATTTCTTCTGGATTAATAGATCCATCTACCATAAATGCCATTAAGCAGATAATGTGTTCCCAGGAACAGGTCCTGCTTTACAGCCTGGGGTGCTAAGCATAGGTCACCGTGAGGGTCTTGCCATGGGATGGGTCAGGAGGGTGGGGAGGGGAATGCAACACCCACGCTTTTACAAGACTGAGAGCAGGCTAAAGCACGGGTTGCTGCTGGTCCCCAGTCTTTTTGCTAACCAGGCCTGAGTTTCCACACCAGGCAAGCCAGCAGGTCCATTTTTAGACTTAAACCACAATGGAAGCCAACATATAGGCAGCACTGGTAAACCTGGGGGTCAAAAGGGAGGATATGTAGAAGCTGAGTTAACCAGTGTGGATGCAAGCACAATAAAAAGATACTGCATTTGGCAAGGAAGAAATCGCAGAAAAAGATCAACACAGTAACAGCTAAAATACTGGTGGCATATATCTCCATAACCTAGTTAAATCACTGAATTTCAGTACTAACAGCTAAAATATAATGAGATAAAAACGAAAAAGTAAAAAGTCATCTTAAATAAAAAAATCAGAAATGAAGATATGATGCAAAGACAACTCACAAGCAGCACTTTGGATTTAGCTGGCATGCATAGGGAGCTTCCCTATTAAAGGGAGATAAAAATTTGTCAATGTCAGAGGGCTATTACAACAGAAGAGTTGCTTTAGCCCCAAAATGGTGTTTTCTAACAACGCTCTGCCTCCTGATAAGGGAAGACCAAAGCTGACTCAGAACTCAGAGCTGGGACTCTGCCCAGAGGAATAATATGAATCATCTAAACCACTCTTACAGCTCCCTCTGTCAATTTACTAAAAGCATCATATCTGCAGTTGGATCTGTGGTTTAGAAAATGTGGCCTAAGGCGGGATTTTTTTTGCCACTATGTCAATACCTTACAAGATCCAGAATGTGTTTAATAGTAGGTTCATGGGGATTAAAAAATATCACTAGAATTCTCAAAATATAATTCTTGCTTTCTCTGGATAACATCTCACAGAAAGACAGGCTTCAAACCCTGTGATTTTAGAGTGATGAAATCTCTGCTTCTTCACTGCCTCTTTCCATGACTCCTCCTTTGACTCAAAGGACTTGTGCCAATATAAAAGTATGTTATATATATTCTGGTAGGGCCAGGCTGGCATATAAAGAATCAGTTCTTTGCTGTGAGAAGTGCAGTAAATTCACAGGAATGAGTCCCCGCTCAAGGAACTCGCAGCCTATACCTCTGAACATGACACGACACAAATAACTATGGAAAGCACAAACAACTGTACAGAAGGTGGATCGTGATGAGCATATATAAACACAAATATTGGCCAGTCAGCCCCCAGAGGCTCACAAGGCTGGTTGAAGGCTGTAGAAATACTGATACATCACAGAATGCTAATTTTGCAATCACATCAGGGATCATTTTTAAAAAGCATTAAAAAACATTTCAAAAAAAGCCATAAAAGCATTACTGAGTTGTGCCTCAGTAGTAAAAAGACATTAGGATGTTGTGGGGTTTTTGGCCACCCTAAATTCAGGTGGAATCACGAAGCGTAGGATAATTAAAAAACCTAAGTGAAAATATTTTCAGTGATCTTGTTGGAAGATCGCTTAGCTGGTTGCTGGTCTTATGCATTCTATATAGAAGTTTGACTTAGGGGAGATTTGAATTGTTTTACTCATCCAAACTACTTCAGCCATCTAAAGTAAGTATTTTTTAAAGTGTTGATAGGTCAAAGCAACCCCACAGTTTTAGGTTGCGTGTTTTGTATGTGTCTTTCTTCTAAGTGGATTTTCAGTCTATTTTGAAGATTAATGAACCATTTATTCTCAGCTAGAAATTAATTAAAACTCATTCATTCAGATGACAGTAATTCCAGCTACTCAAGGCCATTTTCCACGTTTGTGCCTCTTCTCCAAGGTTCCTTAAAAAAAAAAAATCTATCACAATTATGGGGGGAAAACCATGTAGGAAACAAGAGAAGAGACGTGTATTTAATTTTTAGAACATTTTGCACCTTAGAACTTCTGGAGTTAAATTTTAGATCAAATTTAAAGACAAAAGTCTCTGTATTTTACTCTTCATCTTAAGTATTGTGTTCCTAGAAACAAGATTGATTTTTATCCGCAGAGCATTTTGTGAAGTAATTCTCAGTCTGTCACCAAGTTTATGCGTAATAAAAAAAATATTCTGGAAAACTGCTCTCCAGAGAGTTGCAACTTGTTTTGGCAAAATAAGTCCTCTACAAACTCATTTTGCTAGCATAACATAAAGCAAATTCCTGAGTGAAATAAGCTATATGGGCAAAGGGAACTGCTTGCTGTAATAACTGGACCTAGAATTTCTTCCATGAGAAATGTCTTGGTCAGAGATGTGATTCTCCTGCATTAGCTACTCTGTTCTTATTTAACGTAGTTATTTAAGACAGTTCTTCAGATGATACCACACCAAAGAGCAACAACAACAACAACAAAGGATTAAACCCAGTTGGTGGTTTGCTCTGAATGACTGGCTGAATCAGAGCAAAAGAGATTGCTGAGGTGTGTCTTCTGCTGAGGCTCCCACAGTCTTGGTTTGGCATGTTTATGGCTGTGCATCTAGTTGTATTTTGTTGATTAATGTAACTAGATCATATAGATATATCATCTAATAAAGCAATCCACAACAGTACTCTGAACTTTTTGTAAAGTTGTCATTGCTGCATTATTCATTTTATTGACTAGTGCACCCAGGGAATTAATCAATCTGAACTGCAAAACAAAATTTAAAGTATTAGGTTTTTTAGTGTAGCTAGAAGACTCAGCTGAGGAAAGATGTGAGGAGATAGGATGGAAGCAAAACTGAAGCTTCTCAAAGACATTTTACTTAAAAAATGGTTCTTTTCATTCAATTGTGAGCAAAATGATTTCCCACAAAAAACCTCACCTATTTTGAGGTAGGAAAAATGTAGAAGTGTTAAAAGTAACTTTATGTTTGTGTACCACTACTATGATATGCTGTAGTATGACATTATAATAGGTCAAATACTCTAGTTCTTTTATTTTTGAATTAATTTAGAGAAGCATTTTACAGGCATTAATAAAATGCCTTTTCTGGAATAACAGAAAATATTTTGAAACTATGGAAAAAAATCAGTTTTTAATATGAATTTGTTCAGGAATCACTGCTTTGAAGAAATTAGCAGAGTTGTTTCCATCCTGAGCTGCAGTGAAATATATTTTAAAATGCTAAAATTTCTTGCAGGGTATAAACTATGTTTTCTGCTATGCACCAGTCCAAACCCTAGAGAAAATAGTCTCTGCTCTAGAAAAGTCACATAAATTGGCAAAATCGATTAAGAAGGAATATTAACCTTATTTTAAAGATCATTATCTCTGTCATTATCTCTGTCATAGATATTGGTCTAAAGATATACAGAGGGAAAAAAACTGAAGCTAGTAGAAGACAGCCTCAGTTTTACTTACTGAAGCTGCCTTGGGATAGAAGAGGCAAGGAAAGCCCTGGAGAAGATGAAACTGTTGAGTTTGGGTGGGTACATAAAGTTCATAAAGTTTTTCATAAAGTTACAACCATAACTTGTGAAAGGACCCCAGAAGCCCAACCAGTCACCCAAGACTTACTCCATAATCCAAATTTAGGAACAGGGCCCATTAGGCACAGTCCATGTGACCAGTTTTCAATGTTTTCCTCAAAATAAGCTGCATATTAGAAGGGTCTGTCACTCTCCAGGGAAAGCAGAAGGAGCATAGGATGACATAGCATAAGATATCTTTGCTGCCCAGATGATTCTCACCAGGACTATCCAGGCCAAAACCCACACGTTCTACCAGGAGACACCCAAAGCAGTCTCCTGGGAGAGTCTGGTTCAGCTAGGAATGTCTCCATTGCTAGAGGGGACCAGCACAGCCTTCTGACCTGCTATGGGAAGCAATCAAAGTCTAAGTACTTCAGCAGGGACCTTTGAAGGATGTAGCAGTTCTAAGCATGTTCCATCCCCAATTAATCTACAGGTGCTATAGACTTGGGATTAGTCTATCTAACTTGTTAATAGGAAGTTTCACAGAATCACAGACTGGTAGGGGTTGGAAGGGACCTTCAGAGATCATCTAGTCCAACCCCTCTGCCAAAGTAGGTTCACCTAGAGCAGGTTGGACAGGATCACATCCAGGTGGGTTTTGAATATCTCCAGAGAAGGAGACTCCACAACCTCTCCGGGCAGCCTGTTCCAGTGCTCTCCACCCTCAAAGAAGTTTCTCCTTGTGTTCAGATGGAATTTCCAGTGTTCCCGTTTGTGCACATTGCCCCTTCTCCTGCCGCTGGGCACCACTGAAAAGAGTCTGGCCCCATCCTCTTGACACCCGCCCTTCCCATTATAAAAAAATAAAAATGTGCAGAGCGCACACAGACATTTTGGTAGAAAGAACTGCTGCCTCACTCATTATTTTCTTGCACTTCTGGTGGAGTAAATAAATCAACTCTGAACATTGTGTAAGAAACACGCAGCAGAAATGTAGACTGCCTAAAATAATAACCTGCTTATTGATGCCCCCCTGTAAGCGCAGCTTACATCTCACATTAACCTTTTCTCTGAGCAACTTTTTCATTAGTAGATGATTAAGTGACTGGAAATGGGTGAAAACAAAGCTACTCAGCTTGCAGAGGGGCAGACCACTGTCCCAGTTGCCTCCACCTGTTCTGACATTTTTCAGAGTCGGAACCACCAGCTGAAACTGGGCCATCTCCTGCACAAACTGATTCAACAGCTTAATACCAAACCATTGCAAATTAGCGGAGAGACACAATTTTTTTTTAAGGGAGCCTAAGTTCATGCTTCACATGCTGTACTCAGCTTCCAAATTAGATCTTTTATTTTCCCCTACTACAAAACCATGAAACAGGTGAATGAGGTGGAATGCCCATTTATCCCAGTACCATATTACTATTTTTGATGTCACAGAAACTTTACTTTTCACCTGCCAGAAGTTTATCTCAATAGCTGTATTTGCTGTGTTCTTCTGCAGCACCAGACCATAGAGGGAGTCATGCCATTTTGCAAGACCTACAATTCTGTATACATAAACTTTTAAAGCATTTAATGAAAAAATAGTTACATATTTCTTACCGTTAGCCTTTAAATATTATCTCTATTTTTAACCCCTGGAAGCTTAACTTTGAAGAACATTTCCCCCCCCCCCCCCCCCCCCCCCTTCCCGAAAACAGCATAGTCGATTGAAACACCAAACAACACAGAAGAAGAGCCATTTGTGACTGACAAGACCACCAGCTGGGCATCCTGATCACACCCCAACACTAATAGATAGTTTACTACATCTAATCCCAGTTTCTACTACTTTATTTGCCAGATTATTACAAATACAGACTAGCCTTCTGCTGAGAGAAATACATTTCAGTTTCAGCCCGTGACCTCATATTTTACCTTTTTGCTATAGATTCAGACCTAGTTCTGTGTTCGCCCCCTTAGGTACTTGTACACTGTAATTAAATCCTATCTCACCTGCTCCTTTTTCACGGCCCAACATGTTAAGGTCTTGGAGCCATTTCTTCAGAAGACGTATTCTCCCGTCTCCTAAATTAGTCTTGTTCCCTGGACCCCTTCCAAAGCTTCCTTAGGGAATGCACCAAATTACAAACCTCTTGATAGATTTAGAGGTCCAGCGGGGCTGCACGTGGTGCAATAACTGGGGGAGGCTGGCTTTAAAGGATATGGCTGGGCAGGTTAAAGTCAATGGAAGTTCAACTGGTGGAGAGATTAGAGGATCAAGGCTTAACAGTCTGAATGCAGTATGTGAGCTGAAGACATTTGCAGGGATTCAAGCAGCGTCTGTTCAATTCCTAAATCTAGGGTTAACTTGCATTTATCTGTCTGCATTTTAATACCTGGTCTAAATAGTTACGGCCCGTGGAGTAATTGCAATTTGCTCTAAGTGGAGCTGGAGGGAGACACTTGAGTGTGTATGAGATGCTGCAGGGAAGGAGGACAGCAAGGGTCCCTGTCTCGAAGGTTGGGTGGAGGCAGGGAGGGACGAGCAGCTCTGGAAGCTGCTGGATTCCCACCCTGCCCAGAGCCAGGGCCAGGAGACTTGCCTAGAGCCACCAGACCCTGTCCTCCACAACTGCTGGTAGGGGAGAGAGGGGCACCAGAGCTGGAGTACCAGCACCTCCATCCCATGGGACGTGCAGAGGGCTCTGCTCCCAGCCAGCTTGGCCAGCTGCAGGCGGCTGGACTGCCGCCCGTCCCACCCGGCAGGCGCCGTGCCGCAGGTCTGCGCCTCCGCAGCTAGCGTAAAACAGTGATGGGGGACACCTGAATGCAACAAATACATCGCATAAATAAAACATAAGTGTAATTTGTCCTGAAAGCGAAAGAAATGTTCTGTTTAACTATGTCTGGTTGTTTGGTGATTGCAGTGAGCGCAGTGACAGTCACTGTGATGTACTGTGTTCTGCTGAATAGTCTCTTAATAATAGCTGTGTGACAACTTGTAAATGACATTTCTCATATACAACAGCCGATAATGTCAGCTTCACTACACTAATACACCCATTTCTCTAATATCTAAGTCTTTCAGATATCTGGAGAGCGATGTCTGCCTAAAAAGCAAAGCAATTTTTGCACTACTTGTCAGAAGACTTTGCGCTTTGTTTTCCACAGAAAATCGTTACGTCCTTTCTGTGTCATAGGATAGTCCTAATCCGAATAGTAATATAAAGTGTTAAATAAAAATAAGGGTAGGAAAACAGATTGCAGTATTTGCACATTTATCTCACGTAAATCAGTCTCATAAAACAAAGTTATTTTTAAAAAGGAATAAAATCTTTCAGGGAGTGGGTCACGGAGTTCTGGAATATGCTATTGAAAGGCCTTTCTTGTAAGAGGTGGACCCCTAGGGCTACACAGCACATTCCCAAAAACTATGGAGCTCTGTGAATGTTACCTATCAAGAGCAGGACTGTTCCTTAAAATCCTCCAGTGCATGTTCTGCTAGGGTTCCCTATAAAATATGTGTCAAATCTAATATTTTGTGTACCAGTCATGCCCCCTTTATAAAAGACCCTGGCCATGGGTCAGCTAGTTTTGTTTAGTCTTTATCTGACAAGTAGATACTCAAACTCCTAGAATCACTTCTTCCTTCTACTTTTTATTCTACTTTCTGTGTTTTTTATTCTGTCTCCTTCCTTTATATTATAGAGTATTTCCTTCCTGAACGCACACTGAAATACTGTTCATTTACCTGTGGTCTCTTTGTACTTGGCAACCAGCTAACAACATGATTTTTAAAGTGTTAAGGGAAAAAGTTCAGGTAATGAAACAAAGTCCAATTAGTGGGACTAATGTCAAAGGGTTAATGTCTTTGCAAAGGATTAAAATGTGCACGATACCAGAACTGGCTTTATTTACGTGTTTTAGACAAAGTGGGAGAGAACCGCTGAAACCTGCCGCACGAGTGGCAGCTATCGCCAATTGTTTGTCTTGCAGCACGACCACAGACAACAGACTCTACAAATCTCTTGTGAGAAATGGACCTTGTCTGAAGGAGTTTGCAATTTAAACATGCAAAACAAGAGGTTGGAGGAAAAACAGAGTCAGAAAACTCAAAGTCAGGCAGCAGGCATGTGATAAAGTCAGCAATTGTGATCTTGATCCTGTTCCTTTTTGGTTTCATTCAAGGACTTTGGTTATTCTCACAGCAGTACAAGCAGACAAGTGGCAAATGAAGGCAGCTAAAGGCATTATCACTATATCTAGAAGGCGCTAGAATCCAGTTGAAGATTTTTTCATGATTTAAATGAGTTTTAAACAGGCCTTGAATAGGCTCTGCAAGGCTACCTAGCAAGTTGGTGGCAAATCCAGGAGTACAGTTTAGGAAGACTCAGTTACAGCCCGTGCTGCTGGTGAATCGGTCTCACTGCCACCTTCTGAACTTAGACCTTTGTTGCGCCCTCCAACTGAAATGCAGAATTGAGAAGGAGAGCGCAGCGACTGCATGCTACATTGACATAAAGCTTTCTCCTCTGATTTTCTAAAACTACGTTTTCATTTTTGTTTGTTAAAAGCCTTAATGTTTAAATCATCTGTTTTAACAGCCAAGAAAATGTGTTCTTTTAAAAGATTCCTACAGTGTATGTATGGCCTGTTTAAATAACCTTTTTCCCATCTTCTCTGTAATCAGAGGATTTGAATTCTAATGCAACACATTCATGCTAGAACCTGATTATATCCCAGAGCTACAATTCTGAGTGGCATCAGTCCACGGTATCTGACGGTGTTTGCCAAAAACATGTCAGGACTCCCCTATAGTTCAAATCACCCCATAAATTCTACACTTACACAACATCAGTGACCTCATACTCAAAGCATGCCTTAATGATCAAGCAAGTGGAAACGTTCAGTAAATACATTGAATGTTTGACATTGTTATCAGTGGGTGTTCCCTGGGTCTCTTGTGAAACAGTCCCAAGATTAATGCAAGGCCAAGAAGTGTCAGCCAAGTGAAACCCTTAAAAGTGACTTAAGAAATTTAAATAGACGACAGTATTTTTCTGTGCTAAAATTCAGCAAAATATTTCTTAAAGAAGTACTGGCAAAATAAAAATGTATTCTTTGAACTGTGAGTTATCTTCATTGCTCTGCTGATTTTCTTTTAAGTCACTGCTACTGACATTATGAAGCTGGGAGAAGTATACCAGCCTCAAGAAGAGTTCTGAGAAATTAAAGGTTTAGAAATCTACAAAACCTTTGATGAAGTCCATTACAAAAATGATGCTCAATATAGACAAATATTTCAGCCTTTCAACCTCTCTAAATCTGGTCTTAGAAATACTCCCAAAGAAAAAAGTTGATTCCAAAAAGCAGAGCGCAGTGCCCCCTCTACAGTGCATGAAGGACTCGGCTGCTTCTGCTGATTTCCATGTCAGCAGAAGGCTTCACATCCTATAGCAACATAACAGAGGGAGAAAAGAATAGAATCAGAAAGAAAACCAGATAATTTTTATTCTTCCTATTTGTCTGCCTTTCACTTTAGAAACTGTATTGACTTTACGTATACATGGGCGCTTTCCTGTGCTGAACATCAAGTGAGATCCTACATCAGACCTATGGGGCAGCCTCTCAGGCCCACGCAGACAGTGAGCAGCACATAAAGGCAGCACATAAAAGAAGAAATGTATAACAACCTCGTGTCACAACCAACATGCTTAGCATTGCCTTTTTTTTGTAGTCTTGTTAGGAATTAAACCCTGACCCTGTAAGTATTATACACACCTGATGATGTACCTGATTAGCCTGCTGAAGTGAATGGGACAACTCAAATGCTTTAAGGACATGTACAAAGAATATACAGGGCAGGGGCTAAGTTTGGAAACTTCATGTTAATATATCTTATATCAGTACAGACACATAAAAAAGACATAAAAAAAAAAAAGTCCCATAACTAAACCTATCAACAGCAAGAAATGCAAAACTGATTTCCTGACCTGCTGGCTGGCACTCAGTCAAAAGCTTCGCCTGGTTACCTTTGCACTGGAACGATTTCCATCAAATAATTCACATTCATAAACTAAAGAACATAAATGGAACACCACAAATGACAGATTTGCGATGGCCTGAGCTGAAAGGAACTCATGCCTTGGATTACAGGTACCTGTATGACCCTACAAGTTGGCTATAATCCTGTTCAAGGTGGTGGTAAAAATGATGGATTACAATCACATGTATGTGTGCTACATTACTAAGTAATGAGCTGCACTGTACTACATGTTTTGCCTCCAGGAACATCTACTTATGTCATTCTTTTAGTCGTCTTTTTGCAGCAGAACATCATAGTTTGATAATCAAAATCTTTGGTTTCAGGGGTGTAGCATTGTGCCGAATCTTTAGTCTCGATTACTGTGTGTAACATGAAATATTTACAATAAAATGGTCCAAGAATTCTACAGGCAAAAAAAATAAATATAATAATAATGAGGCATGAACATTCATTAGCAGGTTTCCCGCTTTCCCTCCTTACCTCTGAATTCAAAACCCCACCATGTCAGTGAGGACATTCACAAGTGAACACGTGTGAGAGGAAAAGTGGTGCAATACCCCTCCCAACAGCATCTGTGCTCTCAGGTCTGTCACACCTCTTGCATAGCCTTAAACTACTCTGACGGCCTGACTTTCAACAGTGTCCAAATGCCTAAAGAAATAGAAAATCATTTAAAGGGATGTTTAAAGCGCCTAAACAAATTGAGATTGTCCCATTTGCTTGTATACTTCAGGAAGGAACTTGCAAACCCTGGTGGTGAGGGAAAACTTTAAGGACTCTCTCAGGAAAAGAGCCAAGCCTGGACCGAGAAATGAGTGGGCTGACATTTGTTCCTGCCCTGGGTCCCAGGGCACTGGAGAGGAATTATGAGCATCCTGGTGCAGTTCTCTGGCCTAAGGTAGTTTCTTTATTCCTCATCAAAGATAAAGCTTATTTTCATTTTAATCACATTTTTGGTTTTCAACGTAGGGACTTCACGTGGATAGCACCTTACTGGAATAAGTGATACCAGCCGTTATGTGACAGATAACGGCTCAGTAATGATTTTTAATGTGGGTAAAAGGCTATATTACAATAAACAGAAAATATGTTTATCCTATTACAGCTAATGCCAAGGATAAAATCCTCTGCGACGCCTCCACGCACACACAAACCAGACACTGACAGCCCCAGCTGCAGGCCCCATTTTACCAGTTTATCCAATTCGTCCTCAGTGAGTAATTGCATCTTGTCTTGTTTCTAATCTAATTCCATCCATTATCCAAGATGGATAATTTCCAGGGATGCAGTACAGGGGCGGGAACGTCTGCAAAGAATAAAAACTGTGCAAATCTATTTTCTGGTATATGCAGCCCATGGCTCTTCTGCCTACACTTCTTCCATCTGAGTAGATCTGCATGTGCAGAGAAGAGGAAAATGAGAGGCACAAGCCACTATCTGAATATCCAACGTTTATACATCCCACGTGGCAAAAATGAGTGTATAGCCTGCCGCTGCTGATGGCATGCTAAGACCACTGCCTATAGCATGAAACCATATATTCACCTGCACTCTTTGCCTGTCCATACCTCTGTTTCTTGGTTCCTTGCCTTGTGTAAGATGGGAAGCTTATTCAGGCAGCCGTCACCTTTTTGCTGCACGCCTGTACGGCAGCCAAAACGGGGGACTTGTGGTTCAGAAAGGGTGGCCTATGCCAAAAGGTAGCTCAAATTAAAATGCCTCTGTGTGAAAAGGACATGTATTAAGTCATTGTCAGCGTGAGGTAAAGCAGGATCGAATGGCCCACTTCTGCAGGGGCAGAGGTCTCCTCTCTGCAGCACTCTTCTCTCCCCATTTTTGTCCCTACAAAGTCATCTGGGGACAGAAGGATGTCTTAGCAGCTTCTCAGTAAATGCCCTCCATCACAATGTCTGAGGACTCAGAATCCAAGCTAGCATTCTAACTGGGTGGTGACTTCATTTGGAAGTAAACCTGAAGAAGCAAAAGGTGAGATAACTCCTTGTTTCCAGGAAAACAAGAGGAAAATGAAAAAGCATGGAGTCCTCTTCCCAAAGGCGTAAATCAGCCGTTTAAACTCACAGCCCCAAGGGAACCGCATATGCTATCCATAAAATCAGATTGTTTATGAAATTAGATGTTTGTTTAATTCATCGATGTTCATGTGCCTGGCTCATCATAAATCTTAATATGTAAATCACCCAGCTACATAGATTTCAGCACGTTCAGAGTTCACACTGATTTCCATACAGAAGACGTTAGAGAATTCCCAGTTTAGTCATTAGCACTGTTTTAAAGGGTATTTACCAAGACAGAAATGTGTCTCCTGCTGCCAGTGCTCCACCAGTGGCCTTAAACCCTGCAAGCTGAAGGTGGGTTCACCCCCCACTCACTCCCCACTCACTGGGCTGCACTCCATCTGCAAGCCTGGGTGCCAGTATGGACCCTGCTGCCCTCTCCCCAGCTTGGGGAGTAACAGAGCTCGAAACCATGCCCATGCAGTGCTTGTGTCTTAAGCCCAGATTACAGTTTGGGTCCCTCAGGAGACTCCTTTGGGCATTTAGGTCCCTCCACACCTATTTCCCATTCACAGAGGGGCTCTGGTGGCCAGTGGTGCCAAGGGCATCGGAGCAGATGCACATCTCAGTGCTGCAAGGAGGATCAGGTGGACACGGGAAAATTGAAGATATCACCAGCTCAGCTAATAGGTGGTCTGAACTGGTGTCTATAAGTTTGCAGCTCAAGTCCAGCCCCCGACTCCATGTCAGGTACTGAAGCAGACAGCAGAGCACATTTTTAACACAGGGTTTATCGTGCCAGTTTATGTGTTTTAAGGCTGTCAAAGGCAGGATTCTGTTGAGCTCGTTTATCTCACAGAAGGCAGCAGCATGATGGAGCATAAAAACACACCACTGACACAAAAGCAGACTGAAGTTAATTTAAAAGCAAAGCTAAACATCTGCTCCAGGAACCAGCTTTCTAAGGCATAGATGGGAACACTAAAGTTTGAAACATAACGGAGTGTTTAACCAGTACCACACCAGCTGTTAGACATTTTTGGCAATGGTGCAGATATTATCTGGCAAGTTCTCATGAGCAGCTGACAAGAATGAAGAGTGACAGATATAAGAAACAGAAAATGCCAACCATATGGCATGAATATTATGCTAATGTTTCAGGTGTCGAGCAGCAGTCGCTTGTGTTTAATTTGAGTGCGCAAAATTTATATGGATTTTAATGATTACACAATGTTATACACAATTACATTTACATCTCCATATTGTTGCAACTGCAATTTTGCCATTTAACAGTAATAGACACTGCATTAAATTTGTCCACTTAGGAGCAATGTTGTTATCTTTACGGCTTTAATAACACATTTCCACCTCACAGGTGTAATATCTATTCCTACAAACAGTGCCGCTGCAGTCAATGAATCCGCCTGTGATCCAGGCGTCTGCAAGGTGCCGCTGCCTGACGCCGGAACGTTGGGTTGTTTGGTAAATGCCCCAAGAACTGCAGCAGCCAAGCTGGGTATGTCTCCACGAAGGTCAGTGATGCTGATTTGATCCCCAAACTTCTTCGTGCTTCTGCTGGTGGTGTATTTACTGTGGATTTTGAAAGAAGGGGCCAGCTGCTGCCCTGACCAGGGGGTCGGCCTCATGGCAGGCTGGGTGTCTGAGCTTCAGGCACTGACAGGGAGCCCCGCAGGCAGCTGAGCTCCGCCAGATTTCCCAAAGGGACCCGCTGCTATGCTGCTTTACAGACCATGTGCCGCATCAGAAATGGATTTTTCTCCCTGAGAAGTGGAAGTAGCAAAGCCCGGTGCCACAAAATTGTGTGTCCTGCTTGCTCGGCGTCTCATGCTTGAAGAAGCTTAGGTCACCCTCATATCTCTGACAACAAAGGGAAAGGAAAACCAGCCCCAAGTGCTGGGATTGTCAATAGCTGGCTCACATAGACAAGGCATAAAAATGTCTGTTTGGAGAGAGCAGACTTGTTTGATGGTTCATTTTGGGCTGAGGATGCCTCTCCATCAGCATGTAAAGCAGTACGTAACGTGTGACATCTGTGCTGAGGCACAGGGTGGTGGTTTGACTGACTGCAAAGGTGGCCAGCACTACCCCTTGTGTCTG
The DNA here is from genome assembly GCA_017639485.1 of Pluvialis apricaria. Lineage (NCBI taxonomy): Eukaryota > Metazoa > Chordata > Aves > Charadriiformes > Charadriidae > Pluvialis > Pluvialis apricaria. The sequence continues at coordinate 26,325,488 of CM030007.1, forward strand.
TTTTACAGAGCAAATAAAAAAAAAAAAAAGAAATAAAAAAAGGATGGGGATGTTAAGTAGACAACATAATGCAGAAAACACCCAGCGACTGTTTTATCATTATCAGAAAAAGGCTTGTGCTGGTAATAAATGTCAGTTCAGGAACCCATCTTCTTTCAAGGAGCCAGAGAAAACAGCAACCACTACTTCACTCAGGCAATGGCAGAAAATTTCAAACTCACGAGTTGATGGATGACAACAGGGAATTAAATGGAAAATTCTGAATCAAGCAGCAGCAGAGCTCCTCCTGGATATGAGGAATCAGGTGCTGGTGGATCGCTTTGCCAGGAGAATGGACTTGATGCAGAGATTGCTTACTGTGACGTTATTTGCATCCATGTAAAAGAATGAAGTGGCATAAAATCTTTTAAACACATTTGTGGGGAAAGTTTCCACTCCTCATGGCATTATGTGGTGAGAGCATCATGCAGATGTAATGAGCATCATCTGAACTCTGTTATGAAGAGAGAAGAGTCAGACAAACACACAGAGCAACTGGTGGAACACACCTGGGAAAGATGCAGGTGGGGCTGGGAAGTCTGGATGTTCCCCAGCTCTGAGTGGCAAAGAGGAATTCCTATGTTTTGTAAACACTCTTGGATGTATTTGTGATTCAGCTCTTTGCTGTGCTCTTGAACTACACTGAAGATTGAGTAGATGATAAAAAATGTCTGCCTGGCCCCACCTGCTGCAGTTGCAGTGTTAACATTAAGCTAATGGGGGATATATTGGCTTCAGCTGGAGTAAGCACCTTCTGTCATGAAAGCACCAAAAGACAGCTCAGAGGTTGCAAGATGAAGCCTGAATATTTGCCTGGAGATAAAAGTCATGCTGTTCTGTGGTGAGTTCCTCATTACAGAAGCTTGCTGAAGGGCATGTTGCCCCCCTGCGTGGCTCTGACAGTGGCCTTGCTGGCCTGCCAAAGTTTCCATTGCCCTTAGATGCAGCTTACACCTTCCAGGTTCTTTGGGAGGAGCACCTTCTGCTTCTTGTAGCAGGCCTTGAAGTCTAGCCAGCATCGGAGAGTCTCCTGTAAGCTCTCACATCTCACTAGGGCCATCAACTTACTACCTTCCTGTCACCCTAGTATCACCTCAGCATGTCTGCCTGCTCTTGACTGCTGTTCTGTTACTCCTGTCAGCAGTGAGAGGCAGAGCAGCTCTGTCAGTATTTTTATTTCCCTGTTTTTCTAAAGGGCATAATCAGGTATCTTCCTAAGTGCAGTCTGGCTTTTTCCTGTTTGAAAGTCTTCGGGCCAGGTCTGCATCTTGTTTTTCTTTTCTGTATAGAATTACCTCACAACATTTTCAAAGCAATGTTCAATGTATAATTCATATTAATACAGGATTGATGCTAGTCCACACATCCAGCTTTCAGGTTAAGCTCTGGAAACTGCATTTTTACACGTAGAGAACAGCTCTGGTCATAATGCCAAGCGCAATAACATTTACAAAAGAAGGAAAAACACTGTCCTCCAATTATCCCCCAACTGCTGCAAAGGCAAAGCAAAGGTAGTGTTTAGGCACAGGCAAAACGGAGGTCCAAGCCCCATAAGTGGAGGTAGGATGCAGCTGTCCCATGGTATGTGTCTGTGCTTTCAGTTTAGTACGGTGTTGGTCTTGCTGTTGCACCAAAGATACCTTGCATCTGTATGTAACATAGCAATTGTTTTAAGTTACCTGTTTTATTTTGCTCTGAAAAGGCATGAAGCTGTCTGGTCTCAGTTTGGAGGTGATAATCAACAACTCTGCTGGTAGCAATGGCTGTCAGCTCTGTGGTGAAAAAAAAAAATAACGAAAAGAAAATAATTTCAAAAGTGCAGCCGAAGCAGTGACCTGCGTGGGCACCAGTGCGGCACCCGCGTGGAGGAGGCGGAGATGTGCCTCCTGGCACACGGTGCCTGATTTTGGGCCATGGGCAGAGGCATGGCGAAACAGGAATGTGCCATCCCTTCCACAGCCCCTGGCGAGGAGGATGTGGAGGAGCAGCAGACGGCGCAGCCCGGTGTGGACACGGGCAGGTAGGAGCCGAGGGACACGAGCGCTGCTGCTCCCTGCCCTGATACTTATCCTTGGGCTGCCTTGGGGAATGCATTTCACATCTCTGGGTTTCTGTTCCTCCTCCCACCTTTTGTTTGTGATCTTTTCAGAGCGGGACAGTCTCCTAATACATGTTTATACAGTGACTAGCACGATGAGGCCCTGATCTTGCTTGAGGCCTCCAGGCATGACTATAATACAGACGATAAATCATCATCATAAAACAGGACTGCACAGATCCATAACTTCTGTCATAACTCATGGCTGAAGTGTCAGCAGCTCACAGACACATGGCAAGGTCAGGGAGACCATGAAGGGCCAGAAGAACTGAATCCACACAGAAAAGAGGAGATGCTGAATGGCTTTGAAATATTTTTAAGTTCTGTCAATGTTATACCCCTGCCAGTTCACAGCTGATTTCATCATTTTACTGATGCCACCTCCTGACAGCAGCAATGTGGCCGGGAAAAGGATTGAGCCACATATCACAGCAGAAGGCGATGGTGGTGACCAGGGTGTAGCCTGCAAGGAAACATGCACGTGTGGTCGGTTGGTAGGTGCTTCTCATCAATGGCTTCTGTGCTGCACTGTCCTCCAAGCTGCACTGAATACACCAAGCAGGCAGCCAAGCTTCAGCAAAAGCATCTCTCCTTTTATGGAGGTCTATAGGTCTTTATTTGTATCTCTTCTCTTTTTCCCTTCTGTCCCATGGAAGAAAGCTGTGTGGGTATCATCTCATGCAGGGGGTTTCAGCAGCTCTGGAAATTCTCCCTCTCGCCTGTGAGTCAGCTCAGACCTACACAAGGCATCACTGGCCGGGGAACCGCTTCCCCAGCAGGTATTCCTGGGGAGCCTCCAGGCACGTGGCTAAATTCCCCAATGGACCCATCGTTGCTTAGATCAACAACATGTTTTGCAAAAGCTGTCATCACACTCTAGGGTTACACATTTTTTCAGTGTCCCCTAACCTGTAGAGGCAAGGAGTTTGGGAGACCTGGAGCGTAACAGGAAAGAGTTCGCTGCAGGAATGTAAGGAGCTGATGGTACAAAACCCAGCAGTTATGTCCATTCAAAGCAAGTCAAGTAAGCATACAAATACTTTTAAATCATTGTAGCTGGCAAGAAGCCACGCTGTGTCTTCAGCCAAAGTGTGATGCTTTGAGAAAATGTAGCTTTGGTGAGCTGAATATAAGATGAAAAAGAAGCACTAGGGAAGGTTCAAGCTCTATTTAATGGAAAAACATTTTGTCCTTGATGAACTGAAGTATTTACACTACTCCTCTCTGTAACTTTGCATCTCCCGGGTAACAATGGCCAGTCTCCTTATTCCTGAGATTAGAAGTTTCACTATATTTTTAAATGTTTCAAAAGAAATTTAGTCTTTAAAGTCTTCCCTGCTGTAGGCTAATGAAAGTTAGCCTGTTTGTCACATTGGTTTGATGGCTTGCACAACAGGCAATACTGCCTTATTCCCAGTTAGGACTAGAAGCTTCTTTAGCGACTCCTGTTTGCCAGGTGACATCATTTGTTACACAGACAATTACAATAAAAAAGGTTTTTTTTCATAATTCATCTTCTAAAAATTTTAAATTTGGTATTGAGTACTCTAAATGAAAGCAGGTTAGTATCCAATTATATTGCCAAAATCACACAGGCTATTGAAAGAAAGAATTAGTCCCAGATTCAGATCTTGGTGTATCAGCAATACCAGAATAACTCCTCTTACTGCATCTTTGTGGAGTAAATCTCCATAATTAGGATGAGAATTGGGCCAAATAACTTTGGCAAAGCTGACAGTGTAAATCAGATGAACACAGAGAATTAAAACAACGTAATAGGAAGGAGAAAAGTGGGAAAGGCTGAGAAGTGACATCAAATAAAGGAGCTGTGAAACACATGTGGTCGAACCTGGGCGAGGATGTGCTTTTGGATAAATGAAACAGACAACAGTGCAAGAGGCAGTTTTCCCTGGAGACCTATCCAGTAGTAAAGTGCTTTAAAGAAGAATTTGAATTCGGAGAATATGCCATAGTTAGTATGATAACACATGCATTAGGCACCAAGGAAGGCCAGCATAGAAAAAGATCCAGAGGAAGAAAACGAGAAAAAATGTTCAAGCAACTGGAAGGCTGGACAGAAAGCAGAAATTTTGAGAACGTGCAGGAACCAGACTTGGGAAAGCTGGACACTAACTGAAGACAAAAGGCACATCAGTCTTCCTAAAGAAAGTAATTCAAATAATTTGGAATGCCCTTTAGTATGATGTAAGTGGGCTACTTATACACTTAATGTTAGATGCAATGCCACTAAAATGTTGTGTGGATATTCTTGTCCTTCATTTTACTGCTGCTGGGACAATGCCCATGTGACAGCAGCCCAAGAAGCATCACCAAAAGGATCCTCTCTCCCCAAGGCATCACCAAAAGGCTTCTCTCTCTAGCCTGACTATGCTTGCATCTTGCTCTATAAAGGCCAGATCCTGACAATGTTACACCAGATCCTGGTTGTGTTACACCAGCTCCCATCCTCATTGCAGTATTCAGACACCCTCTGAACTACCTCATTTTAAAACAAAACTTTTTGCATCTTGGTTTCAGAAGATCAACTTGTCATCCTCTCCCATCCTCCCCACAGACACAGACTTGTGGTCCTCCCTTTAAGGTCCTCCCCTTTGAGCTCACCTTTTCTGTCAAACCTTACAGCTTACGGGACTGACTATTCCTTGCTTTGCCCAGCTAACAGCAGCAAATTCAACTTCCAGTCTGTCGTCGGCTTCACTTGCTTTCCTTCCATTCACATGTAAAGTTAACCTAGCAAACTTTAAGCATACTTTTTAATATCGTTAAAAGCTTTAAATGTAGTTAACTTTTATTTTTATTTTAGTTAACTTTAATTTTTAACATAGTAAACTCATCTTCAAAATCTCTCATTGAGCTACTTCTGTTGTGGTGCTCTGCAGCTCGTGGTCATCTGACACTGGTTAGGTGAATGTGGACTTCTGTTTCTACTTCTTTCTACTTTCTACTTCTTCTACCTGTTGTTTTTTTGTTGCCATGTCATCACCCTAACCCTCGCTGCAGGTTAATTTGGAGCAAGATGGGGCTGTGAAGCCATCTGACTGTCAGTGCAGTCACCATACTTCAAAGAAAAGTCCTCCTAACATAGAAAGTCTTTACTCTGGGCAGGGCTAGGGACTATTTTCTCTCATTACCATCATCTCCAGGAAAGCTAGGAGACATCTGTTGAATCGGTGTAATAGCCTTGACCTCCATTTGCCCTTTGTCTTTCCAGCTGTAGAGACCCACCCTGATCTCTCATTAACCACGTAAAAATAAAAACACCATTTTGTTTTCCCACCTCCAGGCAGCTGCAGAACCTTCCCCAACCAGCTGTAAGCCAAATCTCTTGTCCCTGGAGTCCTAATGCTTGGGAAACCCACTAAGCGATCTTGGTTTGCAATCTGTGAAAAGCAGCATTTTCCCTCATACTCCGTGCCTTTCAGCTAGCTTAATCCGGGATCAACAACGGGTGGAGATGATATGGGCTGAACTCATGGCATAGGAATGCAAGGGAGAGAATGGCAGTGGCAAAGGAATAAACTAGATACTAGGTTATTTAATTCCTCCGCTGTATAATTTACTATTTTAAGTGAAGACCAGCATTAGTTACCCTCCCTGTTCTGAATCCTGGTGTTTCTCTTTCTTTACTGCACTGACCTACAAGGCTTGGGCTCCTCAGAAGGCTTTTCTTGTCTGTCTCGGCTCTACCAGCTGTTGACATTGACTCAGCCCTTGAGCTGTTAGCCAAATAATATAGCAAAGGCTGGCCTCCTGGGCCAGAGACACCTCCTGTGCAGAAAAGAAGAGATGTGCGATTTACTTACGGGTGCAGATCTACCAGGAGAATCATGCACATGGTATCTAACATTTTTGCATGCTTTCTAAGCCCTGTCAAACTTCTGGAGACTTTTCCATTGCAGTTCCGTCTCCATAGTGTCTCCTGGAGGAAAGACGTGGAGCTGGCCAGAGCATGGAGAAAAATATTCCCCTAGGTCACAGTCACATTGCCTGAGGCTGCCTCCAGCAGGGAACCTCATGGAGGAAGAAGGGGAGGGACTGGGAATCAATCATTGCCATTTACATCAGAGCTGCATCCCCACTGACAGGTGTGGCCTTATTTCGATCATTTCCCTGGCAGTTTGGAGGTTCATCATCAGATATGATTGCTGGCCAGATCACGCACGCGTGCCGCAGCTCTGCAGCACACGCGGAAGCACAGCACCAGGAGTTCCCCATCCCTGCTCCTACTCAGGGCAGGGCAAAGTCCCCATTAGCTGCCACACATGCAAGGATACAACCTTAAAATTACAACTTCTTAAACATTTTGGAGGAACACAGATTGCTGACAGAGACTTTGAGGTAATCAAAATCTTAGGTCAGGATAAAAACTCTGTGAAGCTAGCTCCAAAGAATGATATAGTTTGGCCATATCTGTAATCTGGGGATTGATTAAAAGAAGAAAAGTTTTAGTGACTAATTTCTACAGGCTCTGAAATATAACAGGTTATTAAAAACACAACCTAACAGCTGCAGAATCTGACAGAGACATTGTTCTCCCTGAACGTTTGTTAATAGAGTATTTCAGATGATTAAATAGCTAATAAAGTCAGTCTTTGCTAAGTAGATGGATACCAGCAATATTGCAAAGGTAATTATAGATTTCTATAAAAATATTCTTGACTCAAAATATTTATTCTCAGACTGAAGGTAATATGCTGGTCTCAGTTAAAGAGAAAATATTTCAGCCACTATTAAAAGGTTTCCAATTTACTCTACTGTAGTGGCTTTCAATTACAACCAGTTTCAAGGTGTATGTTTTCAGACTGAATACTTTTTCAAGGTAAATTCTCACCAGCTGTCACATGAAACTATTTCTTCCATTAATCACGATCTTAGACTTTTTTGAAAGCGTAGGGATCATAGAATCATAGAATAGTTTGGGTTGGAAGGGACCTTAAAGATCATAGAGTTCCAACCCCCCTGCCATGCGCAGGGTCACCTCCCACCAGACCAGGTTGCTCAAAGCCCCATCCAGCCTGGCCTTAAACACCTCCAGGGATGGGACATCCACAACTTCTCTGGACAACCTGTTCCAGTGCCTCACCGTGCTCAGAGTAAAAAATTTCTTCCTAATATCCAATCTAAATCTACCAGCTTAAGACTGTTACCCCTCATCCTATCACTACACTCCCTGATAAAGGGCCCCTCCCCATCCTTCCTGTAGGCCCTCTTTAGGTTCTGGAAGACCGCTATAAGGTCTCCCCGGAGCCTTCTCTTCTCCAGGCTAAACAACCCCAACTCTCTCAGCCTGTCCTCATAGGAGAGGTGCTCCAGCCCTCTGATCATCTTTGTGGCCCTCCTCTGGACTCTCTTCAAAAAGTCCATGTCCTTCTTATGTTGGGGGCTCTAGAGCTGGACGCAGGACTCCAGATGGGGTCTCACAAGAGTGGAGTGGAGGGGGAAAATCACATCCCTGGACCTGCTGGCCATGCTTCTTTAGATGCAGCCCAGGATGCAGTTGCCTTTTTGGGCTGCGAGCGCACATTGTTGGCTCATGTTGAGCTTCTCATCAACCAACACCCCCAAGATCTACATCTTTAGGCTGTTTGTCTCCTTTGCTCCTTCACAGGCATTAGACAGCTGTGATATCTGTACTTCTCTAATGTTGCAGAGTGGTAAGAAAGGGTCAAAGAAACAGAAAACAGTGTTAGCGATGCTTGCAAAAAAAAAACCACAAAAGAGCCTTGCATGCGCGGCATGTCTTTTTTTATGCTGAAATTTTAGATCCTTTACTCCTTCCCTGTGAAGGCCATTAGAATACAATGGTATTTTTTTATATCTTGCATACACAACTATGTTAGCTAATTCACAGACTGCAGAAAAAAAGTTCTTTATATCAGTAAATTATCCCATTATCACAGAGGAGCATGCAGCAGAACTTGTATTTACACTGAAGCAAATTTATCTTTACCTATGATTATTTTTGCCTGGTTTACAGAAATGTAATAGATGCTTATTTCCATTTAGTCAAGCCAACACACAACATAGAGCAATGCCCGTATCTGCTTTGCTTTGCATTTCTTGATGTTGTCTCCTCTGTCTGCTTTACCCACCCCACCCCCTGCCTCAATATACTTGTTTTCCTCTTTGAAGCCCTTTCTTGAGGACTCATTCCTATTGTAAAATCAGTGCGAAATTAGAAGGCAATGGCTCAACTGCAGAGCGATAAAAGATATTTTCAATATATACAAAGAAAACATGTTATTGCATTCCTCTCCTACCTTTTGGGCAGCGCTGCATTTCTCAGACAAAGCATTTCCAAGAAGCAGAGAGTTTTGGGGTGTATGTGTACGGCACCCAGGCTGGAGGAAGAGCGCTGAAGACCAGCACGCTTCTGCTGCAGATGTGGCTGCCTCTACCACCTGCGGCTCCAGCACCACCGTCCGCAGGGTAAAGGACAGCCCATGCTCACCCCACCTACAAAATTCAGCATGGAGATGGCTGTGACTACAGCGTGGGCAGCTTAACCTGCTCTGACATTGTTTAGAAATGCCCTCACAGATTTCATGTCCACACATAAAATCCCCTGGTAAAACACAGGTAAAAAATAGGTGCCAGACCCTGAGCTCCAGCCCTCCAGGAAGATGATGCCATGGGTCAAGAGAGGGTTGCAGATGTACTCGATCATGCTGATGCATTGTAAAAATAGTCATACCAAAACCACGAGCAGGACTGTCCCTTAGTTATCCTCCATTCACAGGAAGATCAGGCTCACAAGCTAACTGTAAATAAAGGATTTCAGCAGCGTGTAAGTGGGATGCCTGCACAGTCAGAGGGGGGTTGTTGCACCATGGATGCACGCATGGAGTGTATTACAAGGGACTGAGAGCTGTAGAGCTTGCGGCACCCCTGCGCAAGTACTTGACTGTGCTGGATCCAGCAGGTCTTGGAGGCAACTACAATACATATTAAACTACTTATTAATCTGCACCGAAATATGGTTGACAGGTAGGTTGAGAGTTAGGTCCAAACCACAAATTTATATCAAAATCACAATTTATATGACAGAGTTGAAGGACCCTTGTATCCTTTTTTTTTTGGTTGTTGTTTTCTTTTTCTTTTTTTTTTTTTTTTTTTTGTATTATTACCAGCCATTGAAAGACATCCTGCTGCTAAATGTTTGCTTAGGTTTTCAAGGCACTTACATGTCATCCTGTATTTGGATCTAGGATTTTGGTTTGTTCCCATTTCTAGTGAAGTTTGAGTGTAATAAAGAGTATTTTAACCTCTATTTACTGCACTCACCATCAGCTAGCTAGATCTTGTATTTCCACTGTCAGTGACAATAAGAAATTGGTGACAAAAACGACTATTGTGGTTGTAACTGCAGTGTTATTTATAAACAGCTAGATGCAGAAAAAATGCAATTTAAATTTCATTGTGAGCAATATTCAGGCCTAGAGCTCCCTAATGCACAATTCATAGCTGCTTAAATTGTAGTCATTACTCTCATACTGCAATACTGTTTGTCATGATAAAGGGAAATTACTTTTCTGTCAATTACTCCTGCAAGATTAGTTAATTTACATTTGCAAAGGGTATGGAGCAGCATCTCAATTCCATGGAGATGTTTCTCAAAATTTTTGGCAATTTAAGGCTTGGGGGGAAAAGTAAATGGAAGTCGACTTCAAAACTTTAAAAAGGGACAGTGTATACATCCCAAGGTCTTTGTACCCCAATGAAGAGCAGCAACAAAGAGGTGATGGATCGCTTACAAACTGCTAACTTCAATCTTGCAGAAAATTGTACTGGGGACCTGGAAGAGGCATACTCCTCTCTGCTTCGGTACTGGGCAGACAAGGTGGTAGCATTTGAAATCACTGCTCCTGACTACACGAGTTGTGTGTGCAAATAATCTACAGAAAACATCCTACCCTTTGGCATCCCCTTCTGCAAACATCCGTATGTTTGTTTAATCCATGTTGGGATGGAGACAGCAAGAGCCAAAAACATGAGAAAGAATGTTATTTTTACGTGCTTGCTTGGAAATTCTGGGTGAGTTTTAGCATGCCTGATTTGGATGCCCACCTGAGGCATCACAGCTCCTGATCCTAGCAGCCAAATTTAAAGTGTTGAAGTTTGATGCCTGAGTTCTTTTGGAGGGTTGGTGGAGTAAGTGAGCACAACGGTGCCTGAGGGACAATGCAGCACTCTTCCACCATGCCTGAGAAGCTGCTTCAAGAAGGAGTGCTGGAGCATCCCCTGGGATCCCTCTCACTAAAATCAGGGGTGGTGCGGGAGGGAGCAGCGGCTGTGCTAGCTGCAGCCTGCCCAGCGCTCTCGGGGTGAGGACACTTGCTGCGGATGTGGCAGGACGTGGCGCTGTCGCTCCCCAGCCCTTTAGGGATTCACACCCACATATTCCCGACAGAGAGAGTAAAATTTTCTCTTCCCTCAGGGGATATTGTGGAAAGGCCTTTGGAAAACACAGTGTTCAAGCAAGGTCTCCGATTTAGCACTGAGAGTGGGCAGGGTTATAAACCTACCCCTGCCCCGCAGCCAGGCAGAGCTGCTTGAAGCACCTGGAAGCTGAGGTCGTGGGTATTTTCTTGTGAGTCGAGTAGAACCTGTGGAGTGCAGACACCCCGTGTAGGTGTACTCCCACGGACCATGTGCAGCTGGCACAACAGAGCCTAACCTCTAGGTACTATTGCAATTAAGATGATGAAACACCAACAGCACGGGCATCCTCAGCACTGATGCTTGTGTTCAGGCACGTCGGACCATGCTGATACTGATATCCCGATGCTATTTTGGCATCACAGCTCTCATGGCGTTTTGCAATGTTTTAAATTTTAACCCCCGCCAAATTCCAGCCAATATAGTCACCGTCCTCCTTCCCAATATTGCTGTCTTGATACAACAAGGGGCAGAGTATCCTTATCTTTCCTCCCCTGCCTGAGCTGCGTGAGCTTGCTGTTGCTGTGCTTCGGTGCAGAATGTTTCAAAGGCAGAAATTACACAGGAGGGAGCTCTCTGAAGAGTTTAGCAAGTGTTTGAAGGAACCTTAATTATATGTTATTTCTGTTCCCGTTAGGTTTAGTGGATTTGCAAAGCTGCTCAACCTAAAACTGGACTCTGCTCCAGCCACCCATGAAAAACTTCACAAAGTGCTTAAAAATCATGAATGTTTATGTTGCCTTTAATTATTTTCCATTTCCGTTACCTGGATTTTCTTTTGAGATGCATTTTCTCAGTTAACATCAAAGCTAGAATTCTACCTTATACAAAAGGTAAATCCACATCTGTTTCCAAGAATCAGTGTTTTAATTAGATGGGCCTAAATTCTGCTGGTTAATAAAGATAGGTATGAAGACATGAAGGTAGGTGTAAAGGTATAAGTGTATAAAGATATGTATCAAGGTATAAAGATACAGATTGGAATTTTTAAAGTTTCATCTTGAGATGATGACAGACAATATCTAAAATTATTTTCAGACTTTTTTTTTCTTTGGCTAAACTCCGAAATATTAGAGTCAGTCCCACTGGTTTGCTCACGACTTACATCTTTACATGCCCCTGTTTAAAATATACTTAATTCCTCCATTTGTACCACCACAATAATATGCTGGGGAAAGGGCTCTTAGCCCTTTATTCATAGAGGGACCGACATATCTTAAACCATATCAGCTGCTGGTTCTGTAAACTGTTGAAAAAAGGTAAGGTTTTTTATGACAGCTGGGGTTTAAATGTTGAAAAATCCAGTTGCGGTTGTAAAGGTTTTGGGATCAACTGCATTTGGGATCCGTCTAATTTTTCTGGACAGAGCCGGAGAGCTCGTGGTCTGGGTCACTCAGCAGTGCACCTCCCTCCTGCCCTGCACATCTCCCTTCCAATGGTGTGAACCCAAACGATGCGCCTACCTTTGGCACAGGAATACACTTTTTTTTTTTTTCTGAGAACCCACAACCAGCAATTTAATTAAGGTAATTTAATTTGCCTTCAAAACAATGTATTATGCATTAATTAAGGTAACTTAATTTGTCTTCAAAACAGTATTATTCATTCACCCTAAGGCATGAAACACATAGCACAAAGGGTAAAAAACAACATCAGAGGTACATGACTCTTACTCATACCCTCATCTTTCCCTTTGCCAGCATTTGTGCTTTCTCATTTTCAGCTTCAAGAAGCATTCATGTTGTATTAGCACAAGTCTGTTTTTTCAGTGCTTTCCCTTGCCCTGTAACTCCCTTCCTTTCACACATTGCTTCTGGACAGCTGCTCTCAGGTGACTCAAAGGCCCCGATTTCACAAAGATTTTGTGAGATTATTGTGTGATACTTCTCAGGCCTGAAAAAACAGTGATATTCGCAGTGTTGCAGCCAAGGTGTTATCTCTTGTATCCACAAACCTCCTTAAATTTGCGGGTTCTTTTGTATGTGCTAAGCTACCGCTTCTCTTCTTCTGCTCGGTCCCTTTCATAACCCTTATTGACTAACTGCACGACAACTATCCCCATCTCACAAATGCATATGTGGAAGCAGAATAATCATTTTAAAAATTAAAATATCAGGCAGATTTTTCTACTTTCCTACTGGAACAACTTATTCCAAACTAACAGCCTGTGATACATTCTTGTCAGCAGCAGCAGATGCAACAGGATGATAAATATTTATAAAAGGTAAGATTTTATAAAACTTTAAAGGTTTGATAAAACCTTATAAATCTCTATAAAAGTTTTGTAATTAGGTTTCATACATCATACAAATATTTTGTGTTACAGGTAAAGCTTATGCCCATACAGGCAGAATTTAAGTGATTTTGGACTAATGGAGTGCTGTTGTTGAGAACACGCCTACAGAGCACAAAAATATCTCAGTAATGATAAAAAGTACTTCAATAGAAACTATTTTAGCTGCAGTTCAGCAGAGCCTTAGCTTCACCTAATCCCCACTTCAGTGGTAGATATAAGCACACTTCACTCTAGGAACTTGTGAAGCGCCAAAGAAGAACAGGCACTCCCCTGCCTGTTGGCTTCGTTAGCGTTTTTTTCTCAGTGATGCTGAATGTTTGGAGACTTGAGTGTCCTGGGAAATCCACACAGCAGGTAGCACTTGTAATGAACTCCTTAAAATCTGAACATACTCTGTTTTTGTTTCCCCTTCAGAGTAACCAGGAAACCAGCCTCACCCCCGACCCTACACAGAGTCCTTCCCTTAAGATCCTTCTGTAGCTTTGGCATTTCCAACTCGCAGAGATGAATTGCTATTGGTAAAAATATCACAGAATTCAGTTCTTTAGCTGCAGCAGGAGAGGTATAAACCAGCCATTTCTGACCAGCAATAGCAGATGAGCTGGGTCTCTCATCTGAAAAGTGGCCAATTTATGCCTTCGGGATGAATTTTAGGAGATAGGACAGAGTTTGCAGATCAGCACACAAAATCTCTCCTCTCCTTAGGGCAGCAGCTCTGGACTATCATAGCATGCAGAACAGCGAAATCAAAGCAGTCGTAAGGAAGCCCCACCTATACTACAAAGTAATGCCATTAGTGTCTCCATGACAAAGCCCTGGGAGTTATTTTGCTGGGTAGGTGGCCATGGGAACAGTGTGGTTATCATCACAAAACAGAGGCGGAAACAGAACTTGCTCTAGGAATGGGGAAGCAGCTTCCAGAGTATCACAGAGAGCAGAACTTTCACAGCAAGAAGCCAAGCTTCCTAAAACAACATCACCGGTAAAGAACAACATAAACCTGAAAGTTATCAATGAAACCCTAAAATCTTTCTGAGCAGGAGGAAAGCAAATAGAGTACTTCATTGCTGGAGGTATATGTCAAAGAGTTAGACAAGGTGTGACGGCAAGTAGTTGGGTTTAGCACCTTGCTGCAAAACCATGCATGGTTTGAAGAGACATAACTGAAGCTGGTGGAACAGAAGTGCGATTGTGCTGTTTAATCTTTTCTTTTGGAAGAAGCTGCGGGTGAAAGCACAACTGGAAGCTGGCAGGGCCACAGCCATCCGTCTGCTAGCAACATGCCCAACTGCGGTAGCTCTTCGTTTACCTCCTCGCCCAGCCTGGCATGTATGGAGCCACATTCCAACTCCGGTCACGCTGGAACGAATCCAGGGTCATGTCATTGACTTCAGTGAAGTTATTCTTTATTCACGCTTGCCTAGCTGAGAATCTGGCCCATGCTATCTAGGTAGCAATATCTAATAGAGAAAAGACTGCCAAATTAAGGGAACAAGAAGAACCAGGCTATGTCACATAAAGAGGAAACATTTTACATTATAAGGATTATAGAGGCCCTTTAGTTTAAGGACTTTATCAGCATTTAAAGGACAGGCCACTGAAAAGCATTTCTGTATGTGCCTAGATTTTTATTTTAACGCTCATTTTCTATTTTAACGTTATCGATCTAAAAATACTTCAATTTGTTCAATACAGAACACTAATTCACTATACATTTATTAGCAGTTTGGGTTAAGATGTCTTCCTTTTAGGATTTCCTCCACATCAGTTAAGAGGGCCTCTCTGGCTGAAATATGTTGAGTTTCATGATTTTCTCTGTGGGAGCATTTTTTCTGTCAGTGCCAAATTCAGCTTTGGGAAAAACACCGTGTTTTGGTCTGCTGGACAAATGCTGGGTGTCCCTCTGGTAGCGACGATCAAAAGATACAGGAAAGGAATGAAGGTGAGGGAAATTTATCATCACTGGATTATTTTCAGTAAGTGCAGATTCACTCAGGCTGTGGCTTGATGATACTGTAACTCTGACTTTAGAGATCCTCGTGCTGTAACAAAACCTCTGCAACCAATGATGTAAGAGGAGCAAAATGGTATAGATTTACTCTAGCAGTTCATTTGTTAAAGAAATATTGACATTTACTTTGTACCAGGCAATGGACTGAATTGCCTCATCACCAGTTGTACAAAGTTGGTATACATCCCGTGTTGTGCGCTCTGACTAATTCAGCAGAAATGCACTCATATGCCCACACCTGTTTGTGTTGCTGCGTGATCTGGAGGCGCCCAGATGGAGAACGAGCGGTGGTGGATCCACCGGGGATGGGATTTCTGCCATCCCTACTTAGCAATAACACACCACTGATTTTTCGTTTCGTATCACCTTTGGATTTCACCTGGGTTCAACAGAATATAGAAGTATAAACTGATGCAACGCACTTGCCAAGGCACAGAAACATGAAGTTGCTTGCTTTCTAAGGAAAATATATGTTAAATTGGGATGGATGTTGGATTGTTTTGGGTAGCTAGAGAGAGCTATGCAACAATCCAGACAGGATGTGAAACAACCTTTTTTTTAAAGCATGTATCTCAGCTTTTACTAACATCTAAGTGAATCAAGAAAAGTTCCATCATAGCTCTTTTCACTCAAGATTGTATACAAAATAACATCCTAGGATGTCAGAGGTTCATCCTAGATCATCCTGGACAGTTTCCATTAGAAAGTGAAAATATCACAAACCTGGAGTTGCAAACTGCCTGCTCAGGTTTGGACTCCTGACCTGGGTAACAGCCCCTAGAGCTCTCCCACAGAAAACCATTTCATTATTCCTATTCAAACACATGGAAGAAAGAGCAGGTTATTAACGTTTCAGCTACAAGAATGATCCTCCTGTGCTCTAGTAAGTGCTACGTATCTGTTAAAATTATTTCTATAAATCTGCATCAGAGTGGACAATATTCTCTTAAACTAATTTCCCTCAATCGTCATTAATTGGCCAGCTTGCTGACACCTGGTACCAACAGATTTTTCATCTAGCGAGCGCAGTGCCACATAATGGTAACAGCAGGTTTTAACCTAATCCCTCTCCGTACACAAGCAAACATCAAATGACGCCCGTGACAAAGACACACAGACCAGCCTGACATTTGCTGATAACTCCCAGGAGATTCTCCCTCAGCACAACTAGTCCTGCTCAAACACATTTTCCAGTGGAACAGATAATTTGAAACCATTTCCAGCCACACTAATTGCATTCACTGAAAAGAGCATCCTCCTCCTCCTCCTCAGTACACATTTATTAGTCCAGCCGCAAATGCAGCTAACACTTTGTGAAGTTTTCCAAAGCAATAATTATTTCATCTTACAAGAATTCGCAACAGCTTGCTTGATAATGAAAAGTTATTATGCAGATATATATACTTCATGCAAAGTTGCACACCAAAAAAAAAAAAAAAAAAAAAGTAGGCGTTTAAAACTGATGTTTAATTTCCACTCACAGTTTTGAAGTCTAAGCATAAAACTTCTTACTTTGCAGCTGCAGCTCCAAGCTGTCTGGAAAGATAATGCAGTCCATCAGATATCCTGGTTTTGTTTTCTTGCATAAAAATATCATCTGTCACAGGCACAGGAGCGGACTTTGAGGCCCGGCCCCTTCTGCGGAGCACACCAATCCGGAGACCCTGGGAGCACATGTGGAAAGCCGTCACGGGCAGCATATGCTCTGTGGGACCCGGGTGCCAGAGGAACGCGGGTAGCGGTGAAACGCGGGGCTGGGGGTGCCCCGGCCAGGGAGGAGAAGCCCCACGGTGGGAGGCGAGGCGCAGGGCTGGGGGGGAACCATGACCTCGGCCACCGCAGCAAAGGCAGAGCCTGGCGCAGACGGCCTCAGTGCCGCTGGTCACCATAAGGACACCGAAGCCTGAGGCCAAAAATTGTGCCTTGCTCCTTTGGGCCTTATTCTTTACAGCTTTTAATAAAAATAATCTAATTTACCATTGTATTAAATGCTTCTTCACTTTATCTCCGCGTTCTTCTAATCCCATTTGTGGCTTTTCATCCCAAACCTCACCCCTGCAAAACCATGCCTGTGGAAAAGCCCCGGGCATTGCCAGCCCCTTGTCACCACGGGGCTGGCAGTGCTCTGGACCCAGTGGGTCAGCCTCGACGGGGTTTCCCTCCCTTTCCCCAAAAGCTCCTGCTCTCCCCTCGCCGCAGGGCCGGCTGCCCCCGGGCTCCTGCTCCTCCTCTGCCTCCGCCGCAGCCGCCCGGCTCTGCCGCGCAGGTTCCCCGCGCCCAGCTTTGCTCCGTGCCTCTCAGTCCGAGAGGACCTTTTGTCCTCGCATCTGTTTAACCTGATGACATTTAAATTCGAACTGCTTAGAAACTGCACTTAGAGACATGCACCCTGCGTGCTCAGCCCTCGCGCGGAACCAGGGGTGAGAAAAATTGCGTATGCGTTAATGCGGGCTGAAAGCGCAGCAGCGACGCAGTGCGCGAAGTCAAAAACCAGACCGTACATAGGTGAGTATGATGAACTAGCATCTGTGGGTTTGTTTTCACTCCTGGGAGCGTACTTGCAAGCCACAACATGCCAGGAAGGGAAACCAGTAAACACACCAGTGCAAAAGCCGTGCCTTTTCCAGCTGAAGTACGAGACCTAAAGGCCTTCCCACCTCGCACCTCTCACAATCTCAGTGCTGGCTTTATTAATTCAGAGTTGTAGCTTGATTTGATCAAACGGCCTTACTTTCACAGACAGACTGCGGGTTAGAGTGGACTGGCTCTCATAAAAAATGCTAGCGCTAGCCTGTGAACAACTTGCTGGTTTAATGAGATTAATTTTGCTTCTACGTTCTAGCTTAGTAGATTAGTAAGTCCCCAGAGGCTGATTTTACAATGCTTTTCCTATGGTGGACATAAGCAGGCTGGTTAAAAACTTTGGCAAAGCTCCTTTTTCCACCCCCAGAACCCACCGGTTTCTCAGAGGAAAAATTCCCGCAGAAAGACACTGAGACAGGACGGACTTCGGTCAGTGAAATAAGTTCCCGCCGGTTTCAGGGTGGAATTTCCCATTTCCAGAGGCCGAGGCCAGCGCTCCCCGAGCAGGAAATAACTCTCCGTTAGTAAGAGCCAAGAGCTGTAGTGGAAGTAATTTCTTTTATCGGCCGCCGGCGGGGCGGGGAGGAGCGAGAGGGACCGTCTTCGGGGTGTGTAAGGTCTTTTTCAGTTCTGCAACAAGGAGCAAACTTGTTTCCAGTTCCCAGCTGGGAACATTTTGTTCAGAGGTTTCCGAGCTGGGAGCGGCCGGGGCAAGGCTGGCCAGAGGTTTTCCTGCCCAATCCCCATCCCCATCCCGATGCTGCGCCCGGGGCCGGGCAGGGGGTTGGAGCTGGGTCAGCCTGCCCGGCTCACCAGCAGCACCGCGGGACAAACCTTCACCCCCGCTTTTGCTGCTGAAGAAGATGCACAGCAGCACTTTGGAGGGAGAGACGGTGGGGAAAAAAACATTGAGCCTTGTGAAAGGGGTACGTCTGCTGGGCCTGCGACCTTGCCGGGGTGACGCAGAGGGACCCAAGGAGAAACATCCCCTGCACGGACAGGGGATCGGACCGCCGGCTCTGTTACCCTGACATCCTCACAGGCTTTCCGCAAGCTTTAAAGAGGTCTAGCTTCATGGTTCCTTTTTTGATCCTACATGAGGAGAAACCTCCAAAAGAGACAGTTCTGCCCCATCCAGCCCCATACCCACCTGGCAGCGACAAGCGGGACTGGGAGTCCACACTGGCACAGCTGAGACCCGCCTTAACCTTCCGCCTGTCGGTACCGGTCGTAGCCACGGAGAGGGTGGCCCAGCCGGCCCAAATTCACATGGGGCCTGGGAAGCTCAGCCTGCCAGCCTCTCTTAAACACACAGCCAAGCCCGCTGGTGAAAGCTAAGCGTATATGCATTAATGGCTGAGATTCAACAATTCACCTTACCAGAGTAGTTCGAGATGAACAGTCCTGTCATGTCTCTCAGCTTATTTACTTACCAACACGGTGCGGCTCCCCGCAGGACATGTGTGCCATCTATTAATTCCCGGGTCTATTGCATCTCCTCAACTCCCAGCACATATATTTTTTCCTCTCCTTTTAGTCCTGATAATGCCTGACTGTGTCATACTAAATTCCTGTCCTCGGCATTTACAGCCTGCAAATATTTGTAGACTTATCACATCGCCTGTGAGCCACCGCTTCATCAAGCTCTATGTATTTTTTTCCTCATTAATCAGTTCCTCCAATCTCTCTATTTTTGCTGCTCTTTCCTGTAGAGTTTGCAGATTTTGTTTGTTTTTAAGACAGCAGAGGGAAGTTTAATTCTCTTTTCTTTAAAGGAGGGCAATAGCTGGATGAAAATAAAGGCATATTGAGGACAGTTTAAGGCAAATTTGTATTTGAGCTGACCAACTCTAAACTTCATCCTAGTTTCCTTTTATTTTTCACATTTCTTTGGATGACTAGAGTTTTACTGAAACCCTGACACTGCAAACTTTTCCATCCCCTTTCATCAAACACACCAACATATAATTCACTGCCTTGGGTAAATTCGCTGACTTGCATGAACCGACCCAGACACGCAAGTAAATGTGCATGCAAACAGCTGTGCGGTTGCAGCCTCAGGACGAGACCTTCAGTGGTACCTGGGAATACAGTCTGCACCGCTGCCAGAGTGGTGGGGTCTCTGCAGCCGAAACGCAGAGCCCAGGAGGAGCTTCAGCCCTGCCTGAAGCCCCAGTCACAGGCGGTGATTTAGGAGCAGGCAGCCGGGTCAGTGGCCACCTGAGAAGGTCGGTACCTGCAGCAGCCTCTCTGTCTCTGTATCTCCCCTATGTCACCCCGTGGCCAAAGTGCAACCAGGCATCTGAGTAAAGAGAACCGCCTTGCAACATCCTGTGAATACTACACATTTCTCTCCAACCTTTGCCACCGGACGCTGCATGGTTGTCTGTGGCATAAATAGTACTTTACTCTGCTAAAGATCCCACCGGAATCTCACTATACTTACTGAGGCTTAGTGGGACTTGAAGGAAGAAAAAATAATCCCCAGACAGTTTAAATAAGGTTTGATTATTCACGGGAGCAGCAGGGGAATGTTAAAATTCTCCTGGGTTTGTTGGGAACCTCTGGCATTGCCCCAGACTGCTGTTTTCCAACCGCCCCCTTTGCTTGGATGTCCCTAAATCCAGACTGTAACTTTAGATAAGTGAAATTCCTGCATAGGCGATGAAGAATCAGAGGACAATTTGGGGTTGTCCTCCATCTGGTGTATTTTGGGTACTTAGCGGAGTTTGGCTCCTTCCAGATCCTGGGAAAAAGGTTAAACTCTGCACCTTCTGTCTGACTTTCTCCACCAGAGGCTATTCCCTTTGGGCCCCAGTCTGTCTGCACAACGCAGGGGCTCGAGAGAATGAGGTCTGTAATTTTATTCTAGTTATATTAGGCTTATTTTTATTCACATGGCAAGCTGTAGCCATGCTTCTGATGTCACTTCAGCTGCAATGTTCCCGTTCCTGTTTTACCATTCAAAGGAAAACAAGATCAACCTAAACAAATGCAAGATAAAGGTAATGAAACAAGTGCTTTAAAACGATAGCTAGTTGTCTTTGCAATAATTTGCATGGTCCTGTGGCTTAGGCCTGTTTTATGATCCTTGTAATTTCATTAAATGTGTGGCATGCTTTCAGTGGTTTTTGCAGCTCTTGAAATAACATACACAGAGTGTTTCATTGAAAAACCTCATAGCAAGGATTTTTAAATAATACCTGAATTGAATTCAATCCAATCATGTTGCCCTAGAATGATTTCTTTAAGACTGTGAAAGTAGGCAAAACAAATTTCTACCTAAAATTCATCATAACTCATACCAAGAAAAGGCAAGAATGCCTTCTGGCTGGTCTGATTAACAGCTAATATATCATATACTGATAAATCATAAATACGTTCTAATTTTCCCTAGATAATTTCAGTTAGTAACTAGAAGTATCACCCAGCTCAGAAATTAATTCTAAGAAATAAACATAATTACCTGCTGAACTCCTTTTTTTGTTGTTTTGTTTTATTTCAGAAACGAAGGTCTAAGTTCTGGTTTAAAAGATTTTTCACCTTTTGAGCAAGGTTAGCAGGTTTTCACCCCATAAAACCAGTACTTTGAGAAAGAATCCAAACACTCTAGACCAAACTCCAAACTTCTGAGTGCAACTGTTTATATAAATCAGCTCAACCGGTTCCCCTCAACAATACAGCACTTGTAACTGTGATAACGCTGTCCACTTTCCATTAATATGCAGCTATCAGTTGGTGAGTCACGCTATAAAGCATTTAACAACTGTTCTCATAAATACCATACGCCATCTGTTAACTGAATCAAAAGGCTACGTGCCAATTTTACTTTTGGATAGAAAGGTCTGTTTTAAAATTACTCCAGCAGTCTCAGGGCATAAAGATATTGTAAAAAATGAGTCTAGAGACATGTCATTCCACCCAATTCCCAAAGAGCCCAGCTGAGAAAGAAAACATTTTTATCCAGAGGGATACTTTGACATTTCACCATTTGTTCTCATTGCAAGTTGGACCTACAGGACCTGAAATTTTCATTATTCATGGCAGGAAATACCAACCTGATTTTTTTTATATTCTTAGGAAAGATGTCTACATTAGGTTTCTTACTAATTTATATTGAAATGAAGTGTTCTGACATGCCCAAAATACAAAAAAAGTTTCTATTTGAGTTTGCAGGAGTGATCTGAGAGACTTCATTTTCACAGCAGTTCAGTTTAAGATTCCACATGGTGACAATGGCACGTCACCTCACAGGAATGCTGGCTGGGGCCATCGTCCCATCCCTCAGGCTGGACACTGATTAGGTCACATCTCCTCTAACACAAGGAGGCATAGAAGTCCCCTGATGCAGCTCACTCCAGGTTAAATTAGGGAAGAGTTAAGAGAGGAAGCTTTGGGCATTGTCACTGTATTGGCAATCATTGTACAGCTGGAATTAAATTTCTATAAAACTCGGATAACTCAAACTACTCTGAGGCTTATTGTCCTGATACAGAAAGAAGGACTTTTTAGTGGGAAAGGGTTTAAATATCTCAAAGATGCATTAATTGGTCTAATGAAATATACTTGTCATAACACGCTTTTTCCCTGCTACCTATACATTTTTCAGTTTCCATTTTTCAGATATAAACCAATTACTATCTACTGCCTCTCACTGAAGCTGCATTCAGTCAGTTATAGAGGCCGAATTTAAACTGGTTACACTCCAGAGGTGATAGTGGGAGGGAAGGAATAGTGTAGGTGATGGAGGGACTGAAAGTGACTGAAGTATCACATGGAGAGCTGGAGTTGAAGATGCATTACAGTGTGTGGGCCCAAGGGAGTGGATCTGCAAGAGGTAAGCAGGAATAAATCAATATTTAGAGTGTAAGAATAAAATACTACCAAATGGTATATGTATCCTTTTCTCAAGCAAATGATAGAAAAAAAAAAATCAGAGAGGTTTCCCTGGACACTGTTTTAGAACAAGGATTGCAAACTCCAGAGAGAGGAGAACATGTCTGTCCTACTCAAGAGGCAACTGTGACCTTCAAAGAGCAAAAGTTGCCTTCCATGAGCAAGCAGAAAACTTCACCTCCTAAATGTCCCTGTTTCTCCATGCTCATGCTGTCAGCCAGCTTCAGTGCTATCCCGTTTCTGATGATCAGATTGACACAGAACAAGGTATTTCACAGTCATATTTAAAAGCCTTCCATATCCCCCAAACATAAATGTTGCCCTTGAGATGTTGACCTCATCAGGTTTGAACAATTTTGCAATGCAAATGGCACTGTTTTCCAAAACCAGATGTTTTAAAAAGAAATACTGGAGTATTGAAAACTCACAACTAACCCTGCAGAGAAATACAAAACTTCCCTCCACAGCGACAGAAGCTCTGTTGCTGGTGGTAAGATCTTCAATCATAAAACTCCAGGCAGCGTCATTCTTGGATGTTTCTTTTCTGCGCCATTCTTGATGATTGTGTTTTTCTGATCCACAAAAGCAACAATATACATTCTGGCTTATTTGAGATTGGTGGCTGTAGCAGTAAGAATGAATATAAGGTCTAAGAGATCATACTGTGCAACTATGAACAAAAAGGACAGCCATTTCATTCTTGGACAATTTTTGCATAGGTTAAAGCTCTTAGAAATGAAAGTGGGGTAGGATACAGAAGAGAAAGCGCCCTATTTCCTCCCTGTCTAATCACAATAGTTATACTGAATGCAGAGATGAGATAAAGTGACTACCTGGGGTATTCCGAAACATGGTCTCAACATCTATGATGTCCATACTGCAGCAGTTCTCCACCACCTCTGGAGGGCTCATATTATTATTCTTTATATTCTATGATCTACTATTATTCATTTTCCCATTTTATGTAGTGGTCCTGCTTCTTACAGCACCAGCTTCTGTATCTAGCAGAAACACTCTGGAAAGTAATTGTATTTAAAAAAATCACTTGAATCAATTGGATTTCTGAAGTTCTGTTTCCATTCATCTCCTCCTTGATCTTCTCTATCCTAGAGCAAATGAGTCACTGTTCCCTGTTGTGCCTCCACATACCAGTTTCTGCACAACAGAACAGCTCTGACCCTTCAACCTCCATGCCAACCTAGATCTTCCTGGGGACAGACTTGGAGCTTGGTGCTCATCTTCCTTCAAGCCCCACTCACAGAGCAGGAGTTGAGGTGCAGTCTGGAGTTTAATCACTGAGCCCCAGGTTGCTGCTCATGTGCTTGCCCAAGAACAAGGGCCCCAGCCACATATCTTTGTTCTTAGAGCTGGACTTCTAATCCTATCACAGAATAAAGCAAAATTTGAAATTCTCAAATCTGGCTGTAAAACTAAAATCTCCTTGTACTATGAGTATTTTAAAAACACTGAATGTGACAGATCTGTCTCAGTCTCATCACCAGTGTGCATATTGTGAGCAACATGGGTCCTCGCCATGCTCTGGGCAGAACTGAACTACCTCTGCCTTTGATCCAAGCAAAAGAAGGGAAAGTGGATGCCTTAGGAATGTGCCAGCCCTAGTTTCATGTACTATGCTTGCCAAGATCATATGGCTTTCTGATTTTGGCACAGAGTGTAGCATGCTCTTCTCCTTTTTGGGAAATGGACACATACTGGCAATGGCACATTTCAGGCTTGTGTGTGCTTGCAATATACAGGGAAAATATATTGCTCCAACACCCTCCATGAGTGCTGGAGGAGTAATAACCTTCATTTTCTTGCCAGAGGAGCATTCTTAGGGAGACATTATAGGCTCACAGAAGTGTTGATTGGAAGGGACCTCTGGAGGTTCAACCTGCAGTTCAAAGCAGAACTATTGCCAGCACTTGGTCAGGTCAGCCATGCTTCTTCTAGTTGAGTTTTCAAGACCCATGCCAAGGATGAAGATTCCATCACCGCTCTCATTAGTCTCTCAAACTGTTTTCCAAACTCTAGCCTGAATCTCTCAAGACACAATCTGTGGCCATTGCCTCTTCTGCACCTAGGTATCTCCCACTTCCAAGAAATATTTGGTTATCTAGTCTTTGTGATATCCCTTTTGCATAGTTGTAGGCTGCTATTTGGTAACCTCCTGGCCTCCTCTTCATCCCAGAGACCTCAGCATCTCCTTCAGATAATGTGCTTTAGGCCCCAAACTGGACACTATTCCAGATGGGCCAAGTGCCAAGCAGACAGGATAGTAACACCCCTTGCTATGCTGGTCCTTGCAATGGAGCTGAGGAAGCAGTCTGCCTCATCTGTAATGAAAGCCCACTGTTGGCTCATATTCAACCTGGCACCTGGATCCTTTGGTTCTTTTCACTTGGGCCAGGCTGCTCCTCAGACAGTTGTTTCCAGATCACACTGGTGCAGGGGTTATTCTGCCACACATGTGGGGCTTTGCTCTTCTCCTTGCTGAAAAAGTTGGGAGTTCATAGCATTTCTGTTGGCCCAGTTCTCAAGTTTCTCAAGATCACACTGAACTGAAGCACTCCAGTCAACATCAGGTGTTCCTGCTGGATTGCAAGGTTGTTAAGGGTGCACTTGGTGTCGTCATTGAGATAATTATGAACGTGTTGAAAAATATAGGCCCCATGCCAACTCCTATGATACTCTGTGTGTTACCAGACTGCAGCTGAGCATCACACCACCACTGATTACTCCTGATGAGCCCAATGGTGCAGCCAAGTTTCAATCACTCAGACAATCTACTCTTCCGGCCCATACATATGTCCTCAGCTTCTGAGCAAGAATGCCATGGGTGTCAAAAGTCAAGCTACAGCACATCCACCACATTCCCCATGTCCGAAAAGAGAGATGATAACTGGGCACAATGATAAGGGCTAAGGACTGGAGAGTCTGTACTATAATGCCCGCACAGTTTTTCTGAACAAGGTGGTTCAGGCACTAGAAGCAGTGTAACTGTGTTAGCACAATGCTCCCTAGAAGTTAAATGGCTCTGCTAGTCCCACCGATGGTGGAGGAGGGAAAGGCACTAATATGACTATTTGGCTGCTGATGCCTTCATTAGCTTAACTCTCCTTTGGCACTGTGCTGTATAAGCATATGCAGAGAGTTGAGTATTAGCTTTTTGCTTCACCTCCAATTTGCATATTGTGAAGTTTTGTGTGAGTCATTTCAGAGCCAAATTTCAGTACTAAGCATGTAGTGGTAACCACAGATTTCAACTAGAATTATGGAGGCCTAGCATCTCTGTAAAAGGCTGCAAAACTGAGCCATTTTATCTTATGGATGAGCAGAAAATAAAAGTTCAAAAAGATACATAAACTGGCTAATCATTTGTTTCATGTTTCATCAGTTTAAAATCCTCTGATATTCAATGCTTATGTCAAACTGCCAACAAAACAAAAAAAAAACTGAGATGAAAATTAAACCCCCCAAAATTTAACCAGAAGATATCTATTCCCTAGAAGAGTGAACACCATGCTTTAGCTTTCAGTCTGTACAATATTGTAGAAGAGCGACTCTAAAAGCATATACAGAGATTTTTATATCTTTGTAACTGTGCCACATCATTATCTTCAGATCATGTCCTCAGTGACACTCATGCAGGAATCTGAGCATTAATAATGAGAACATAATATGGAGATTCAGGTGTTTTGTGAGGGTGGCTGAAGGTCTGATCTGTGCTGTGGAAAGGGGAGAGAAGGACTTGATTGTAGGGCTCCTTGGTGAATTTGAAGGACTGGCATTCAAGAAGAGGAATAAGAAGAAATTGCATAGAGAAGCTAATAAGGGATCCTGGGTGGATCTCCTTGATAGTACACATTCAAAGAATCACAGAATGGTCAGGGTTGGAAGGCACCTCTGGAAATCACCTAGTCCAACCCCCCTGCCACAGCAGGGTCACCTACAGCAGGTTGCACAGGACAGCTCTTGAATGTCTCCAGTGTGGGAGACTCCACAACCTCTCTGGGCAGCCTGTGCCAGTGCTCTGCCACCCTTAAAGTAATGAAGTTCCTCCTCATGTTTAGATGGAACTTCTTATGTTCAAGTTTGTGCCCGTTACCTCTTGTCCTATCACTGGGCACCACTGAAAAAAACACTGGTCCCATCCTCCTGGCACCCTCCCTTTAAGTATTTATAAGTATTCTTTTCTCTAGACTAAAAAGACCCAAGTCCCTCAGCCTTTCCTCATAAGAAAGATGCTCCAGTCCCCTAATCATCTTTGTAGCCCTTTACTGGACCCTCTCCAGCAGTTCCCTGTCCCTCCTGAACCGGGGAGCCCAGAACTGGACACAGTACTCCAAAAGCAGCCTCACCAGGGCAGAGTAGAAGGGAAGGATGACCTCCCTCGACCTGCTGGCCACACTCTTCTTGATGCACCCCAGGATGCCATTGGCCTTCTTGGCCACCAGGGCATATTGCTGGCTCATGGTCATCCTGTTGGCCACCAGGACTCCCAGGTCCCTTTCCACAGAGCTGCTCTCCAGGAGGTCAGCTCCCAACCTGTACTGGTGCATGGGGTTATTCCTCCCCTTGTGCAGTACCCTACACTTGCCCTTGTTGAATTTCATAAGGGTTTTCTCTGCCCAACTCTCCAGCCTGTCCAGGTCATGTTGTATGGCAGCACAGCCTTCCGGCGTGTCAGCCACCCCTCCCAGTTTTGTATCATCAGCAGACTTGCTGATGGTACGCTCTATCCCTTCATCCAGGTCATTGATGAATATATTGAACAGGACTGGACCCAGTACTGACCCCTGGGGGACACCACTTTTTACTGACCTCCAACTGGACTCTGCACCACTAACCACAACCCTCTGAGCTCTATCTGTCAGCCACTGTTCAATCCACCCCACTGTCCATTCATCTAACCCACAGTTCCTAAGCTTGTCTGTGAGGATGATGTGGGAGACAGTGTTGAAAGCCTTGCTGAAGTCAAGGTAGACAACATCCACTGCCCTCCCCTCATCCACCCATCCAGTCACGCCATCATAGAAGGCTATCAGATTAGTCAGACATGACTTCCCCTTGGTGAATCCATGTTGACTACTTCTGATAACCTTCTTTTCCTCCAGATTCTTGGAGATGATGCCCAGAACAAGCTGTTCCATCATCTTTCCAGGGATGGAGGTGAGGCTGACTGGCCTGTAGTTTTCCCGGGTCATCCTTCTTGCCCTTTTTGAAGACTGGAGTGACATTGGCTTTCCTCCGGTCCTCTGGCACCTCACCTGTTCTCCAGAACCTATCAAAGATGATGGAAAGCGGCCCAGCAATGACTTCCATCAGCTCTCTCAGCACTTGCGGGTGCATCCCATCAGGACCCATCAGGGACAGTCAAAGTCATTTGAGTGTACTACTTGTACATGTGTACATGCTTGAATGCTGTAGTCTTTTTTATGAAGTATAACCTTAACCTGGAATGCAAAAGCGTGTGGCAGGATGCATTAAAATTCATTTGAACTTTGCAATCATATTGAAGAACTTCATTACCAATATACACTCAAATTTTATTTCAACTTCTTTTCAATATTATTACTGCAGGCTGCTTTTGTCAATATAGTGGCATTTGTGAAATCCAATAGATGGTAAAATAGAAACGGCACCATCATTAACATTGTCTTTCCTAGCAAGTAGGGAAGATGTTGTGCACAACTCTTTCCAGTGTTCTCACAGGATAAGATCACAGAAAATACAAGCCATTTTTTCCTTCAGCTAGAGAAAGCATTTCAAGAGAAGACAGCACACGCTGTCACACTGGTGTTAAAAGCCAACTGGGGCGGTCATAAGAATAAGCAATGCTATTGAGTGAGAGAGAAAAGCTGCTTTGTTCTTAACATATTTCCTTTTATCTGCCAGAATGCTGCAGTAACCTCAAACTTTCTCTGTATTTCTTTGAAGCAATGTTGTCAGCAACGGCCACTGCAGTCATTTTTTACCATACAAGACCTTGTACCTAACTTGTACAGTTACTACTATTTTTATTTGCACACATATGAATTACTGTTGTATGCAATGCTGACAACAGCATCATTCCATTGTGTGCCTCACTTCACTGAAGTGATACTGAAATACTCAAGAAATAGCTAACAGTTGGGCATGCAGAATTTGTTACAAAGTACAGAGCATTAAGATGATCACTAAACATGAAGAGGAGAGAAAATTTTCAAAGAGAACTAGAAAACAAGCAATGGATTTCTATTGTCCAGTATGTAGCTTAAAACTGTAGACCACTGACCTTATTACAGTAAAATTCAGAGTTCTTAATCATCTGTTATCTCACGTACAAAGTAACGTCTATCAGACACAGCCTATTACTTGTATTAAAATGGATGTGCAAAGAGGGGATGATCAATCAGAGAAATGTGGAGCAAGAGATGTTCGGTTCTCACTCAGGTACACAACAACCAGCAACCACAGTAGCCTACTCAGTAATCCAATTGCCCTTATTAACTGCAAGACTGCTGCATGCTCCAGTCTCCTGAGATAGCCTCCTGTAGCATCATTATGATGAGTCACCTGCTAGATTTGTAGAAAAAGTAGGTGGTTTATCATCTTTAAACATAGTCCCAGAGCTGCTTTCCATGTACAATCCCTGTCTTGCTTTCTGAGATGTCATCTTTGTAGGCTTTCTAGAGTCCCGGTATTAGATCTGTATGTACAATAACAAAGGACCTTTGAGATATCACAAATTCTTTAATGTGTCGGCCAAGAAACCTTGGACTAAAGACAATGGAAAAGTGAGAAATGCAGAAAGTAAAATGCAGAGTCTGGATTGGGTAAAAAAGATGAATACTCTGATTTTAAATGGGATGTATCACACCAGTATGAGACGATGCCAAAATATTTAATTTTGGAGAGGAGTAGTGGGCTCAGATTTAAAAGAGGATGGAAAGAGATAGCTAGACCCTGAGTCCACAGAACAGATCTTCTGGGTCTGCTTCTCTTCCCACTGGAGAATTACAAATATGAAGGAAGCATTCAGCCCAGATTTTATGACGTCTGCTCAAGAGAATGTCTTTCGATGAGGCACCAAGAAGAGATTGCACAGTATCGCAACACATACCAATCCTGTGAGCATGCAGCACTTAACCTTTTCTTACATAAGGAGGCACAAGATAGCCGTCCCTGGAGATGCTGTTCTCACCAGGCATCTTTTCTGGTATAGCAGGCGTGCAACCACCAACGGTGCCGTTTAGTTCAACTTGGCATATGTAGCACAAGGTTCAGCAAGAGCCTCAGGCACCTCAAGTGTTGGCTACTGAATAATTTGCCTTAAGTACAAGAGCACCACCTTGTGATACCTGAATCACAGCCTGCCAGCTGGAGAAGGAAAGTGCCAGGAGTGAGTGGGCTCCTGCCCATCCCCAAGAGTCGTCTGTCCCTGGGACAGTCAGCATCACACAAACCTGGATGTGCTCCCTCTTCATCGCTTACTGCCTTAGCAAAACGAAAGACCACAGAGACAAATGTGGAACACCGTATCACTGATATTTGAGTTGGGGGAAGATGTAGTACAGCTAATATTTTCTAGTGTGGCTGTCTGGAAACAGAGCAACTTCCAGTGCAAGTAATGTTATACATCCATCCAAAAGGATGTGGCATTAGCAGCGATAAATCACCTGGCTATAGCTACAGCCACCAACCAAATGCCCATACAGCACAACAGCATACAGGATTTATTAAATTGGACTGCTGTAAACCAGGTAAAATCTTAGACTAGGGCAACATATTTATTTTTCTGGGTTTTCTCTGGTTTGTTTTTTTTTTTTTTCCTGGTTAGACAGCACAATCTTGCTCTGCATATCTGATCAGCCTTTGTCTTTTGCTCCGTCTTCAGTAGGACCATTAAAACTGCCAGCCCCAAGTTACAGTTCCAGGTCCTAGTGAAAAGACTTCATAGGAGACAAAAGAGATAGCTACTTTCCAATTTTTATAAAGCAGCACATTGACTCAGAGCTGCCTTTCGTGCTATAGTGAAATTCCCATTGCCATGGGGAATTTTTAAAAGAAGTTTGTAGAAGCTGAGGGTGCTTGTCTGGCAAATAAGGTGTAAAGGTCATATATAAAATGCAAAACAGTGCGTAGATGCTATCTGAAACAATACTCTGGGATAACAAAAATCTGGTCTCACAATCATGTTTGCAAAAGAAAGAGGTGGGCAAAGAAAACTAAAGAAGTGCCAAGGCTTAAAATCTTAATGTTGTTCAACATATAGCTGTAGTCAAATTAATGCAAGCTTTGGAAGTGCAGGATAAATTTAAATCCTATTATGGTAATTATGTTAGGAATATGAAGCAATATAGAAAATTTTAAAACATCACCTCCTACTCATTTACATAGCAAAATGAGAAACTGTTTGAATCCTTGCCATATTTTTGAAACAAGACATTTTTATAAATTCAAATAATTTAGAAAGAGATTCCAAAAGCCTTTAGGTGCCTATGGCATAGCTCAAGCAGAATTTAGATGCCTGCATTCAAGTGAGTGAGTCACAAAAATTCTGCCTGTGGCACGCATACCTGAAAGGCACCTAAGCTGTCATCACTAAAGTTATTTAGGCACCTAAAGTACTTCTAATGCATATTCCCAGAGGCCTTCTTATCTTGGATGAGATGAGTGTCTCAGCATATATTTTGTTTCACGGTGTGTTTAGGCATTCTCAAACTAGTTGCTCGGATCCTTGGTAGATCAGGGATGGTTACACAATTCCTAGCCTGTACCAACACCACTGAGCTTGGCACAAAGCAGAGAGCTCATATCCCTACTGTTACTCCAAAAGCATTCAAAAGAACATCCCTGTGGGGTGATGCTCATCACGTGCATTACATAAAAGGTGAGGAACAGTACCACTACTGCTAGGCATCTTTTAACAGGGTAAACAAGTTGTTCATACCCAAGCAGCAACTGAAATGACTAAGAGGGACTTCAGAGCTGTAAATCCCTCCCTCTCATAGGCACCTGAATCCCCAGGACAGAGACGGGGAACTTCAGACACATCCCTCGTTTCAGCATTTTCTCTGCATCCCTCTGCTTGGTACCCTGTTGTAAATCCCACAGCCCTGTGCCTGAGTCTCTCCCTCGGCTGCATAGGATAGTTAGGTGAGTAACTTGGGGCTGCAAACTTCTGCCTCTGAGCTGGGCGCTGGAAAGTCAGGTTGGATGTCTTCAGACCTGGGTCCCTGTGCGTCTGGCCTTTAAGGCTTTTCTTTTTCATCCTAACATATGTCATTGTAAACCCAGATTCTGGCAGCCACTTGTCCAGAAATGCTAAATAAAGAAGGCCTGTCCTTGTATCACCATTCATTCTCTGAGAGAGTTTTGTAGGCCTTATAAAACGTCAATATGCATGAAATTTTGCAATCAAAGGAATAATCTGAAACTTTGTGTTCTTATTTTAAAAAAAAAGAGAACAATTTTTGAAGAACGCCCCTTTTAATAATGAAAGACCCTAAATAAAGCACCCTAGATCATAGCAATCTTACTGAGTATTTCTGCTGCTATACTGAAGATGTCTTTATGAGTGTGAAATCATTGCTAGGATGTTTTTAGTAAAGAATAGTGTACTAGACAGCATGGCAATATTCTCTGTAAATGTGAAATGCTCTAAACATAGATCAAGACTGCAACCAGCAACACAGGAACTGGGGCTACAGTGAGAGCCAAACCTTGTGGAGCACCTCTGTATGTCGGGATCTCGGCACTATGGCTGGGAAGGACCAAGTGGACTTGCCACTCCGCAGACCCACAGTATGTGTTATAAATAGCTAAAGGAGGAAAAAAAAAGGGCAGTTTGGATCTGTCATCTGACTACCTTAGGGCTGAAGTTTTTTCCCTTTCAGAAATAAGATAACAGCTACTAGAAGAACATATCCAGAAATGTAATTAAAAATAGCATACCCGCAACGGACAATTTAAGCAAGTTTTTAATACTGTAAATAAATATGTTCACGTCAGTTGGCCAAGTGTTTCCTTTACATGAAAACACATGAAAAGGATTGTGCCCCAAAACATAATCTATGGAAAATGTTTATCCATTGAGGGCAAGATGAGAGACACGGTAAAATGAAGGTCATTATTTATTTCATTAGGTATCTACTATAATGATGCTGTTCCCTCTTCACATTTTTTTTCCCCTGTTTGTTTTGGGATATTTCCCTGCTATGGGCCCATGTACAGAAACTCAAAACCACCCCAGTGGCAGTTGTCCAGCAGCAGCCTCCTCCACACTCTCTCAAAACCCGCAGTCCCGACAGCTGCCCTCGGTGGTACCACTGCTGCCCGGGCAGTCATGCGCTGCCCCGTCCTCCTGAGAAGTGACTTTAACAAGTCCAGGGACAGAAGTTGAAATTAAAGTCACAGCTAACTTCAGCCACGGCACGTGACACAAAAATAGCTTCCACCCGTACTTGAAGTAGTACGCTGATCGTGTATTCTGTGTATATCTACCTCCTGGTGGAAGTTTCTAGAGCTCTTATGGCCATTAATGCTCACAAATATTTACCAGTAATAACCCCCCAGAAATGTCACAGCCAGGAAGTAAAATGCTGCACCCACAATTCTTTGTGCATTATATTTCACTTTCATTGAAGCACAACAAAGCAGAGAAAATAGCCTCACAAAAGTTCATTTAGCCAGTTGATGTGATTTTTTTGTGTGTGTGATACTGGCTTATGTATGTATCCATTTTCTCTGCCTGACCTTTTCCAGATCCGCCTCTGTTGTTTAGAAAATAGGTGTCTTTGATTCATGCTGGATTTCCACCCAACATCAAAGGGGGTTGCATACATGGATCAAGAGATCAAAGATGCTAATAATCTCCTGAAATCTGCTTGGTTGTGCCATTCAAACTAATACACTGGTAAGAGTTAGCTTCCCAAGTTGTTATGTTAAAGAAAACACAGTGCATTTGGGAAGTTT
This sequence comes from Pluvialis apricaria, assembly GCA_017639485.1. Taxonomy (NCBI): domain Eukaryota; kingdom Metazoa; phylum Chordata; class Aves; order Charadriiformes; family Charadriidae; genus Pluvialis; species Pluvialis apricaria. The sequence goes on from CM030007.1 coordinate 26,358,830, forward strand.
GCCTTGCAACTTTCATTGCCATTCACAGTTTTGAGATAAGATAGACTGCTAAATATCCCTAATTATCCTAACTCTCACGTTGATTTCTCTCCTTTAACAACTGATGCTACATTTCATTTCTCTTTCAAAAAGTGAAATTGCGAGCTAAGAAATGTTTGCAGTATCTAAACAGGCACCCTCAGTCTGTCAAGGCTTGAACAGACACACAATTCATGAACTGAAACTACATGATATAACGACTCAACTATTTATTGACTTGATGAAGCAAAGCTTGTTACTAACAATAGCCTATTCAGACCAACCTTTCTTTTCTGATAAACACACTAAAACAAGGAACTATATGGAATCCTGTTTTTTTGAAATATAGATGAACCCAGTTTAGTTCTTATCATAGATGGGAAACATTTTCTGGTTTATTCTTCGGATAATTTTGAGCTTAAAGTTTTCCTTTTAAAATGCTTCTGCAGCTTTCCTTGGAGAAGGATATTCCAGAGCTACAGAAAATACTTTACATCAGTTCATACATCAGCTTGCTCATTTCAAGGTTATAACAAAGTTCATCCCAAAATGATGTCAATAATTTATGGCAGTAAACATCTGTGTTCCTAATACACTGAATAGTTCGTAATGCCCATGACTCATATTTAAATCACTCATTCCAAGTCTTTGAATTATCAAGTGGAAAACAAGAAGAATGGAACAAAACTACTACAGTGTTTTAAGAGAAAATCAAATTTGGAAAGCTGTGATATTCTGAATAATCTCATAATCATTTAAAATGGTATGCAGCAACAGCAAAAAAGCAGTAAATAGGCTTCATGTTTTAAATCGTGCTGTAATGCATGCTAGATTCTCAGTGAAGCCGGAAAAGCATGTATCTTTAAATATGAGCAATATGTATATTCAAAAACATATAGCTGGATGAAAACAAGTATCAGACAATACTGATACAAATTTTGACCTCCTGATTTCACTAGCAAAACCAGAAAAATTGCTGTAATCACTGCATTAGATAAGAACAGTGCACTGAATTTACAGCAGTTTAATGTCTCCCATGGATGTAGTTTTTTAATGCAAAGCAGACACTGAACTTCTTTGCATGATTAAGAGGCATTTTGTGATAGACGCAGCTGCATAAACTAAGAGCATTCAGCCAAATGAATCAGGAGGTCACTGCCACAGATACATGTTTTTATTTGGGTAGGAAGCCAAGCCATTATACGTTTGGTGAAAAAGCATTGGGGCTCTTGATTTCCATTTATTTTGAGTATTTAGGTACTTAATGCAAAAGTGGAGCATCTCCAACAGGAAGGATTGGTGTATACCCATAAGAAAGCACAATGTACTCCAGAAGGGAGAAAATTTGGTTAGGAGATCCCAGTACAAACTCACTCAGATAAATAAGTTGTCCAAGAGAATGATATCAAAGTTTTTAATTTCTCATCAGTCTTACTTAATTACAAGCCTCTAGATTATCCTTAGGCGGGAACTACTTCAGTCTTTCTTGTGGGACTTGGTTGGTTTTGTGTGGCATATCTAAACAGACATGGAAACATGAGGGCAAGTGTCAGGATGCATCTCTAGCCCGGTGAGTTGGACCTCCTCCTGGAAATCTGCTGCCCTAGGGTTCTCAGTAATGTTTCCATGTGAAATCATGTCCTCAGGAGAGGGAGATTGCTTTCTCCTTCCCTCTTGCCACACTTGGTTAGCTGGGCTACAAGTCCACAGTATGAGAAGAAGTATGAAGAACTTGGCTTCCGCACCCAACGTGAGTCCTGAAACCTTTGGGTAAATTCAACCCAACTGAAATGATACGAGCAGTTCCCATCCCACGAGGCTGGTTTCTTGGAGAGTCTTGTGAAGGTTGGGTAGTGGATCCCAAAGGCCAGCTGGCTTGCTGGCTGCCTTAGCTGCAGAGGAGACCGGCGATGGCTCCTGGGTGGTCCATGGGCCACACTGCTGTGCTGGGCACTGATGGTGCTTTGAGATCTTGGCTGTGGACAGAGTCTCAGCACTGAGGCCCTGGCCAGGTACGTCTGCGGGGACACAGGCATAGGGTGCTGCGCTTGCTGTGCACTCCTGACGGCATGGGCTTGCTAGAAAATTGCCCTGCCTGCCTGGAGATTGTGCTTGGGTAAGGGGAGTCTGCTGGGAAGCAAAAAGCCACGTGCAGCTCAAGGCTCCTCTAAGTAATCACCAAGGACAGATAAGCCACAGGGTGCCTTGCTCTACCTGCTGCTCAGACATCCAAGGTCAGCCAGGAAGCTTCCACTAACAGTCCCTAAATGTGAACACGAAGAGGCTAGAGGCACCATCTCCCAGCAGATTGCTGGGATTAGTTCTCTTACTCACCCAAGAGATCAATTCTGGTGATTATCTTCTTTACTGCTCTGGCTTTTTGATGTGGGATTGCATATATTTTGTGAGGAAGATCTTTATACTTCACATTAGCAATTGTGATATGCACATTGCTTCAAATACAGAATATAGTTTGTGAGATCTGACACATTTTATAAAATTAAAGAGCATAGGAATGCTATTATTTGTAAATGGGTATTGCAAAGAATTTCTTGCTACTGAGGAGACCACATTTCTACTGCAGATCCTGTACAAAATCTTATATAGATATAAAACTCCCTAGAAGTATCTTCTCAAATTATTATTGTTTTCTGCCTTCATCAGTTCATGAAAGCTCAAAAGAGCTAGCTAAATTTCTTTTGAAAGGAATTACAAATTCTGAAGAATCAATAAATACAACTGTATTCCCAGCAGAACATTTTTATATTGTGCTAGACAAGGATGAAGATGCATTTCCTGTAAACTTAGTTATGAAAAAGACAGCTCAGAGACTACAATTTAATTACTATTATATAACAAGACATCTGGGGAAATTGCTAGATTGGCAGCTTTTGAAAGAGTTTACAAAGTGATTTTACAGAAAAAAAAAGGAAACACTTATTTTTTATCTAGGGTATTTTTTGCTATGGAAGTTTAGATGTTTATGTGGGGAGGGAAGTTTGTCAATGTTTTAAAACAGGAAACAAAAAAGATTGAAAAATAAAAGCCAGATATGAGGCAGGAGAAGTATGCCACTTCACAAAGATGGGAGTCCTTTCACAAGCAAGTATTTGTTCTTCCCTTATTGTACGGATAGCATTTATAACAGATTCTATACCACAGTTCTTGTTAACATGAAGAAGTAATACAAGAAATTATCATTCTCTTAGCCTTTGAAAACTTTACTGAGGATTGAGTTTATCATCAATGATATTTCTGTATAAATAGCCTTGCTGATTTTTTTTACCTAATCATTTAAGTGTTCCATGTTCCTACAGTATTTACTTTATTATCAAAATAAGCAAACTAACCCTTGATCTTATTTTCTCTTTGAATTCAGAATAACATTTTTTCTATTGTGTTTTTCTAGTTTAATGCTGGTGAAAATCCATTGAATTTATCGGCAGCTACTCTGCTATAAAACTGACAGAGTATTAAGCTTTTCTACTCAGCTTTTCTTTTATCACCTCAGATAAATAAGACCTTTTATAGAAATACACTCTATTTTCTAGAAAAGCTCCCACTTGTCTACTATGCTGTTCACAAGCTTTTGTAGATGTTTACCCAAAGTTGGACATAACGGTTGTTCACTCCACATTGACAGATAAATAAAATGCCACCAATTTCCTTTATTCCCCAAATTCACTTCCATTCCTCAAAACATGCAGATACTTCTCAGCTTTACATCATGCCCTAAAGGCAACTTTGGAAGATGCATGTCACTGGCCAGCTTGTAAGAGCTGTCCAGGTCTTTGCAACACCAAAATCACGTGTTTTAGTTATAAGAGGCCTTGTAAAGAGGCACCAGTAGGAAACCAACAGATCTTGTCCACTGCATCCCTCCAGATATCAACAGCACTTCAGCACTCAAATGAACACAGTGACAAGCAACTGGCGTTCAGTGAAATTCCAGGTTTGCTGATTCTTTCGTAATGGTGCCACAAGCAGACACGAGGAAAGCAGAGACCTGAGGCCCATCAGCCTACTAGATATTAAACTCCTGTTCTCCATCTTTTGCGTTGTGGCTTCAGATGTCTGATGACCCAGTCATGTCCAGAGAGAACTACAGCCATCATCTGGGCCACATCAACAAGGGAAGCATAGCATACCACTTCGGAATAATTTTGCTCTTTTATTATTATATTTATGAGAGGAGTATTATGTAATCTGGCCAAATCCCTTTATTGGTTTCATCAACAGCTGTGGAGAAATCAGAAGTTACGACCTTTTGATCACAGCTACAGCCAACCATCCTCAAGAAAAAATGTGATGTACAAGGGACAACCAACAGTAGTTTTCAAAACCCCTGCAGATTCTTGACTTGGAGACAGTCAAGATCATGCTGGGACCTCTGTGGCACCTCAAAGCAGCCCCAAGTCATGATGGGCTTTTTGTCCACCAGTGAGTCCAGCATCCTATGCAGTCAGCCAAGAAAACCTCCTAGCAGCCCTGTGCTGTCAAAGTAGCACAAAGTAGCTAGAGTGTCCTGCCGAGTAAGGCAGTCGACCCCCTTTGGCTGCCCAGATACAATTTTGGAAAGATCTGACACATTCATTACTCACATTCATTACTCATTCTGAGCACAATATAGCAAGTGTTACTCTGTACTAGGATGACTACATGTCCTGTACTGACACTGTAATAAACAGAGTATTGTAATAACTCTTCTTTGGCAAGGGCTTGTGTCTCTCTTAGTGACAGTATCAAAATGAAACCTACATCTGCAGGTTTAATCTCTCTGGCTGCTCTTTTGAGGCTGGCGGTCTTTTCTGAAGTCCATTTCCTTCCTTGCTACGTTATCACTTATGACTGACAAAGGGCAAATGGCTCAAACATTTGCAAACAAATATCGTAAGACAGTCCCTGCCCTGAAGAGAATGTAATCTACTTTGAGTACAGACAAATTAATCGTTTATTCTGAACTTTTAGTTTCTTTACCAAAACTTTACTCCCACTTCTTGCAGTGCCAGATCTGCGTCGTGGGAACAGAGCAAACCTCGGCCCGACCTGTGGGCCAGGAGGGGTGATTGCTGCGGTCCCAGCCTTGCACCATGGATTGATTTCCTCGTCTGAAGGGCGGTCAATGGGAAACGTATGAGCAGTGAAGGAAGCAAGATCCCAAGGTTTTCCCCTACCACCTGTGCTCTGTGTTGTGCTGGGCCTCTTGAGTCTTGCATTTGTGATCCTGGCTGCGATGGCAAGGGTGGAAGTGTCTTTTCCCCCGTTCCCCCTCAGCTTACCCGTTAAGGAGATCTCATCCATGATGGGGGCTGCAGAACCAAAACTTTTCAGGCACAGTGGGCTCAGAACTCGGGCCACTATCTCCTGATCCTGCGCTCAGGTGCACCCTGTCAAAGAAAGGGGGGTGGCATCAACTGTGGTACCAACAGAAGAAATGGCCATTGCAGCGCCCTAAGGGCTGGAGACTAGAGGACGACCAGGATTGCTGCTTGGGGCTTACCAGTGACACCCTGGCCTCTTCCACATTCAAGAGTTCACGATCTGTCCCTGGTTGCATTTCACACTGAAACTGCTTCTGTTTTAATAGTTTCACCATAAGCCAGAATGAACTCCTCTACTTGCAAAATATTTGTGTTCTGAAAAACCTGGCTGTGCTGACCTATTGATATGACCTTGCCCAAAACAAAAGGCATCTTTAAATAACACAGACTTTGTGAGGAGTTGAGAGAGAACCACAGGTGAACTGTATTATTTTAAGATTCCATATTAGCAGGGAAAGACACTGGCAGAGAAAAATAAAATAAACCTTCCTATAACCTTGTAGTTCAAACCCTTTTTTAGATCGCTGGCTTCGCTTTCAAACAAGTTTTATAACAAGAGCAAATAAACTCAAAATATTTGATGGTAACCATCCAAAATGCTTGGAGTTTTTGACATGCTTTCACATGTACTTCTTGGCTGCTACAAACAGCAGGTTAGTGTCAACGTGAGTTTCTCCTGTTTGTTGCCCTTCCAAATCCCCAGGAGGGAAAGGCTCTTCATATCGGCCTTCCTGAAGGTCACATTTGCTCCTGCTCACACGTTCTGCAAATACAGAGCTTAGTTTCATATCGGTCAAGGCAGGGATGTAGGTAAATGTACATGTTCTGCAACACCAGATGAGCTGTTATTCTGTTACTGTATTGAGATTTACTCTCTCTGTGTCCCAACTAATCAATCCACCTAGAAATTCTTTTCTGCCTGCAGCTACTGTGATTTTAAAATTGTGTAGCCCATTTGGATTTCCTGTATACTTGCAAGAAAACAAAATCCAGTGTTATTTACAGGAAGGTTTGAACCCCTATCCTGGACTCCGCGTGCTCATGTAAAGGCTTTTCCATGCTTTTTTTCCTTCGTGCCTTTGCCCTTTAATAACTTATGACTGCACAAATGTTAGGCTTTCACTGGGGCTGCTGCTTGCCCGGGCTCAGAAGCTCAACCATTCAAATGGTACATACAGAAGCAAGCAGTGGTGCAAATGCTTACACCTGCAACCCGCAGGTGCAGGTAGGAGCAGTTGACATTTTAGGCATGCATAAGTTGAGGCCAGTGTTTGAGAGAACAGGTCCCACTCCCCACAGTCGCTGTTACATTTACATATTCTGACAGGCTTCTGGCAGTAGGCAGCTGAAAGTGATGAGCTGTCTCAACAGATTAAAATTAAATTCTATTGAAGAAAACAACATACAAAAATTATGTTTCTGTATAATCTGTGTGATTAAATGTTACTTGTTTCAAAGCTAATGTTTCTGTCACTTTCAATTACAGCTTTTGGAAGCTTTATTCTGCATCATTTAATCTCTTTAAATAACTCTCCTGTTCAGCTTTCTTATAGGGATTGGCACACTTAGTATGAATATTGCACTCCTACTAACTCCTACAATAACATCGCTGACTCTAACTTAGAATTATGTTAATTGTATCTGCTCTCCCTTCATGCCTGGAAGTTGAAAAATGAAAAGGAACAAAATCAAATGGAGTCACGCTCAGGAAATGTTACTGGTAAAGTTATATTGAGCAGGCTCAGGTCACTCTTCTGTGATGAGCAGATGAAAAATTAATCATTTCCAAACAGTGACAGGCATTTATTGTTGAAGAATGGTTTTTCCAAGCATCCTCATTTTTTTTGAATTTACTGTTCTAAAAGCTGAAGTGTTGAACAAATTTTTAATTTAGTTTTGCCGTTTTCAAGTTTTCAGGCAAACACCGAAATTGAGTTAAATTATAATGGGGTTAAACAAATTACAAATTGTTCAACTAGTTTGAAACTCCGCTGAGGTAAATGAAGTTAGACAAAAATTCCTATTTTGTTGAAAGAAGAGCCTTTGAATAAAACTCATCTCCGTGTCTACATTTAGCTGAATATTTTTCCTTTATCAGTCTAAGGAAATTATGATTTATGTGCAAAAAGGAAGCGACACTTGCAATTAATGAGTAAGCGGAAGAAAGGCGGGGGGTGGAGGGATCTTTGCTAGCAAAAAAAGGATTTTGTCATAAACGCTGCTCTCCAAGGCGAGCTCTGCCACCTCGTGGGCTGCTGCCCTCTTACAGGGCAGAGCCCGCAGCTGGGGGGAGTGCAAAGCAGCCCGCAGGAGAGGACAGAGCAGTATAGGGACAAATAGCTCTGGGGGGCAAAAAAAAAAAACCCAAACAAGAGTATTTAAACTAAATTGTATATAGAATTTCATTAACGTGAGGGGTTTGAATCATAATTCTTAAAACTCAGCTCTCGTTACAAAGGAAATCATGTCATCAGGGCAGGAAGGCATATTTTTCCAGCTGAGTTTTTCCAACTCGTATTTTCAGGTCGTAGCTGTTTAACCATCATTAGATATAGTGCAGCCATTCAATGTTTGTATTACTGGATCTGGGAGTGTTTTTCAGCTCCCAGGTCCAGGCCCAAGGCCCATGCAAGTCCCAGACCCCTGCGGGAACAATACCTGCTGCGCTCCAGCCGCAGACGCTGGCACCCTGACTGGCAGGGAAATGAATCTGTGCAGACCCCAAAGCATCAGAAGTTGTGCCCTGGCAGGCAGTGCTAAATGCAGCCACAGTCCAGCTTTGGGACCCAGATATACTTCTTTTGTAGCTGCTTGTCTTTTTTTTTTTTAACAGAAGTTCACAGAACTATGCAAGTCACTGATTTTTTTCAGTTTGCCAACATAAACATAAACCTGAAGAGAGTTACAAACAAACAAGCAAAATTGATTTTTTCTTGTCAAACAAAAAGCTGGAAAAATAGTTTGGATCAACCTACAAAATTTCTTTGACTGAAAAGAATAATCATTAAGGAGTTGAAAATACAAGCTTGATGATTTCAAGCTGAGAACGGTATTTACTGAATGTTTCCCGTTTAGAAACGTGCCACTTTGGCTTTTCTTGTGCTTTCAGGCAGGAATAAAACTACTAACAAATCAAGGCAAATACTTCCAGTTGCCCCCAGTTTCAGCATGCTCCTTATTCAACAGTTCTCCTCAAGGTGCATAGACAGCTTTTTGCTTTTGACTTGAGATCCTTAGTGTTGAACCAGCAGCACCAAACTGGGCAGGACTGCTTGAGAAGTGTGGGCAGAGCCCTTATTATACACCAATTCCCGTGTTATCTCGCGTGTTGCCTCTGGCTTCCTGGCCTCAATCAGGTACGAATACGTGATCCATCACTGAAACAAATTACTAAGCCTTGCCCTGGAGAAAGTCTCGGTGCTGTAGAATGGGGCAGACACCCAAACAGTGATGTCATCTTGTGACATAAATATAGCTGTCCTCCTCACATATATGTTATTTTAGCCATATCACCTAACCAACATGCATGTAGCCTACCACAGGAGGAACAAAAAGGTTTTTAATGTTTGATTTAATCACCTGAACTGAAAAAACACAAGAAATTAGAAAGGGGAGAATGTCTGTGAAAATACCGCATTTACAAGGATAAACTTTTGCATTATAGAGTTTGACTATTCTTGGCTAAACAAACACGCTCAGCTCTTGAAGGAAGCTGTTCCTTTGTTATTTCTCTGTGTCAAAACTAAAAAAAGAGTGACCTGCAAGAAAATTCCTAGATATATCCATATGGCTTTGATCCCTTAGGTCTTATTTCCAAAGCAAGCTGAGAACTTAAAACATCAGGTGCTTTCAGGAACTGTAACTACTTGTTATAAGATAAATCTCTGAATTTCTAGCACTTGACAAATTGCTAATGAAAATAAGGAGCTAAACGAGATGTGTAAAAAAGATAAGGTTCAATTTTGTTTCTCAAGTAACCAAGTACATCGACAAATCTACCTGAATTGCTGGAAGTCACTGTGGTAGAGTTAAAAAATTAGGAGGAAAAAAGAAGTGCATTTCAATAGACTTTAAGCAATATACTTGGAACAACACTTATATATTATATATTTTAAAATGATAAATTAATCAAAAACACTGAAGAATCAGAGATTCTAGGTGACTGCTATTGTAGCTGCCTTTGTACTGAAGGCATATACAATAGCTAAATAGATTAACAGGGGTTAAAGGGTAGCAGTAGATAGGTAGATAAGGAAGATGTGATATTGATTCATTTATTGGTAAGTCATATGCTACAATCATATTTCACTGTTAGGGGCTGGGAACTAGCCATACTTCTATGATGATACAAAAATAGGAAACACTATTATCTGACTAAATGTTTTTCAATGAGCAGTGTTTTTTTAATAAAAGTCATACAAATTCCTGAGGTAATGCAGATTTTACTGTAAACCGTGGGAAGTTTACATGACAGTTTCTCACATTTATTGCTATTTTTATAATGCTCATTTAGTAGTATCAGATTGATGAGATGGTTTTGAGGGAAAAAAAATATCAAGAAAGTAGCCTGGCTGAGGGATGCAGATATCTTGTTTACCATCAACCAGTGGCAGAAAGAACAATAGTCTGTGAAGTGATGAAGCAGAAAGTTAAAGATCTCCTGTAGCAGCTGACAAAAATGTATAACTTGATTCCATGTGATGAAGAAAAAAACCCAAAACATTCCTCAAAAAAGCTGAACTCTCTTCTTTCCCAGGACCATTAGCAGAGCATTTATTATATACAGTACTACCAATGATATGTTTAATAAGCACTACGTGTCGTATTTGTAGTCACTGAGAATCAGGGAAATAATCTGACCCTGCTAGTTCACCAGATACACGGACACAGTGTAGTTCTCCTCTGCATTCTGTCAGCGGTTGTGTGACTCCTGCTTTTCTCACTTAGGAAGGACTGGCTACTCTAGAAAATATGATGTGTCACTGGACACTTTAAAATGTGGTCAGCATTCACCAGGATCATTTTAGCAGTCATATCATAATGAGATTATTTTAATTTTGGTAGCAGAAGCAGTGCAGGGCAGATTATTTGCATCTTTTCAGGGTGGTTAGGACCAGGAACAATCTAGCTTAAAATTACTGAGATTCAGTATTTGTATGGTGGTTTTAAATGGAATTTGGTTGGTAACAAGAATCCACATCATGACAGCCTCCCCGATACGAGTCCGATACCTTAGTCCAGAGAGAGGACAGCAAGGCAATACAGGAAAGGAACTCAAAGGGCCCACAACGCGCTGCCTTCTCCGATTATTAAGAGGGTCTACTCAGCTTGGCTTGGGAAGGCACATCAAGGCTTGCAAGAGGTAAGGCAGGGGCTAGAGGAACACACGCAGCTGCAGCTAGATTTGCAACACTTTACCTATGGGGAAATGACCTGATGATTCAGGCTAGAGCAATAAAATCTCCTGCTGTTTTGTCCTTTATACTAGTACTTAAGTTTTTGTTACCATTCAAATTCTGCCACAGTAGGAAGCTGCTCATGCTGCATGTTATTCTTATGTCGGCCATGATTAGAAAACCTTCACCTCCTGAGTTTTTCACAAACAACAATTTATTTTTAAAAATTAAAAAAAGATTATTTTTAAACAAAAACAAACCTGTGAGTATGTGAGTAGAAGCAACTATAGGAGAAGGAGCTAATTTGTTTTTCTCAACCAGAGCCTCATGCAGTGTCATTTTTCTTTTTCACATCCCCGTACTGTTCAAAACAGCAGTTTATGGCACAGCTCATAGGGCTTACAAACGCACTTTCCTTCAGAGTCTGCTGTATATTCTCCTGAGGCCCTCAGACAATTACAGTAAAAAATAGAAGCATCAATTGCAATCTTTTCACACAGCATGGTATTACTTCTGCTGAGGTTTTAATTTGTCCTGAGACTGTACATATCAGCAGTTTTTCAAAATTTCATTATAAACTGATATTTCATTCGGCCTAAAAGCCAGTTTATTTTCTTGTTGTACCAAGGTTTCCCAGACACTGAAATCAGTGTGTTTCTCAAGCTCATGGGCAAAGGCACTTGGGATTGAAGGATTCAAGAGTTGCCCAGATTGGTATTTATGGAACCTTGCCAAGGTGGGGAAGCAGCAAGGGGCCAAGGACCTTCCTCTGCACTTAACACTGCCACCTCGCAGAGCAAGCAGCAGAAAGCATTAGCGTTAACCTACAAGATTTTATATCCTGGAATACGGGCGAAGAGAACTGGGATGGAAACTGGTGAAAGAAAGGGTGGGAAAAATCTCCTACCTGTATCTCTGTACACTGTCTTTGCTATCCTGTCTAAGCCAAATTTTTCAGAGCCATCTCCTGTTCCCTGCAAAATCAGTGGGAATTTTACTCCACTTACAATGACACACAGACTGCTTGAAATCCATTCAAATCAGAGGGAAAATCTGAATTTACATAGATTTGCATGAGCTTGTACCTTCACATTTGCTTTTAATAAAACAAAGATTCCCTCTTCTACTGAAGCTGGACATAGTTTATAAAGTATCTCTAAAAATCGTAGTCCAAATGAACCACTATATAAAACAAGTTAATAATAGTGATTCTAAGCAGGACCTGAAGAAAGTCACATCATGCAATATAATCATACGAGCTGAAAACAAAGCTACCTCGTTGATTTTCATCAAGTCATTTTTCTGAGGCACTCTATCTTCTATGTGATTTTCAAAGTTTTACAGAACAATATTGAAAGGTTCCACAGGTTAATATTTCACTGAGAAGTGATATGACAAACTTTTCGGATATTCAGTATTTGACTACAGCAATAAGGTTTCCAAGGCTATACACTGTTAATGGAAAGATTTTAAAATTCAGGATTTTCTTATATGACATGTAAAAATCAAAGATGACATTCAGCTAGATCAAGAATATAGCATCATTTAAATGGAACACACTTTGAAACAGAACAAAAAAGCTCAAAGGCTGCTCTAAATTACTTTCCAACAGGAAAAAAATAACCCTTATTACTTCCTTAACTCTTACCTCCTGCTCAATACCTTCAAAATATTTCTAGATAACCTTTTAAGTAATTTTTACAATGCTGACAAAGTGTAAATTGTGCTAATTGCATCTGGCGTCCTTCTTGGCAATCCTAGTACAGAGATGACTGAATTGCAGAATAACTTACTCTGTCATGCCTGTGTATTTCTCAGTTACCTACAAAATAATTCCAAGATTTAAGAAAGATAGATAGAATTCTAAATTAGAAAAGCAATAGATCAACAGATCAAATCCCGTTTCAGACTCCGATCAATATCTGATACTGCAGGATGAAGAAAAAGCCCTGTTCTTTATCAGTTACTACATGCGAAGAAAAATATTCTTTCTGATCTTTACAGGCAATCTGCTTACTCTTTGGTGCATAAGATTTAAATAGCCCTATTTTTACCTTCTTTTATAAATTTAATAGGAAATAATTAGGTTTACATAAATAATTCATCCACAGTATTTGATTGTTAAAAACAAATAAACTTTGGACAATCTCTTTATTCTGAAATCAGAGGATGACTGACACCAGCATGTATAATGGGGAAACAGAGAGCAGTACATTATACCGATGAATGATGTCAAGGACATGTACCATATGGTGTTCAATGATAAATAGAAGTTGGGAAAAAAAAGGTAGAGGAAAGCAATGACTCTTTACCCGAGGGTGCTTCTGTAACATTTAGCAGAACAGCTGAATGGCCAAGAACGAGTATTCCACTACACTACTAAATATATTATAAAGTTACTAAGATTTTAAATCCAGTAAAGCAAAGTTTCTTTGTACATTATAGACAAAATCCTGAACCTATGGAAATCAACAGCAAAATAATAATTTCCTTCACTATGATAAAATTTCCCTCCATTTCTATAATGAATTAATAATTAAAGCTTTTGATAGTGCCCAAAACTTTAATAGTGTCATCTTTTAAGCTTACATATCTGACTTTTCTCAGAGGTTCTTTGACTACTGATACAGGACGAGCTTCACATGTATCCAAGCAGCTATACAGTAAAGCTGATCAGCTGCTTTCTGAAATCAGTGGAATGTCTTGGAATTGTTTTGATACTCACCAGTTTGATAAACATAAGTTTTCTGAAAGAAGTGTATGTCCTAGAACAAAATTAAGACTTTAGACGTCTATTAGAAACAGATGAAAAAATCTATTAGAAATAGAAGCAAATTTTCTCTTTGTCTCTTTAGTATTAACAAGTTTTGATAAAGTACAATATGCAAGATAGGCTCACTGATGTGGTCCTGAATGTACCTCCATATCTATGTCTTTGTCTTCTTACACAGTCTTAAACATCTAAGAAAATTTTTCCTTGATTTTTTAGATACCTTGTTCTAAGGCATTTCTCCTGCAATGTCTGTATTAGTTTGTGAGTTTACACTTGTATCAATGCTTAAATAAATTTTCATATGTGATATTGCTATAACTCATTTACCCTTATCATGTTCTCTCCTTGCTGTTTATTAGCTCCATTTGTTATGTCGCATTTAAAATTAGATTGGGAGATATTTGGGGAAGGAATCATTAGCAGGTTGCAATCAGAACTCTAATTATGTTGCTACTGGAGGGTTCTGAGGAAGCCATAGCTGAGTGAACAGATGTACTCATTTTTAATAGGGGAAGTCACGTCATAGTAAATTACTGCTCTGTTTGCTAGAATATGGGCCAATTGAAGGACTCGCAGGGAAAAAGTGGTAACAGAACTGAAATTGAAAAGGCATGACATATCCGACATAGTAAGCGCAGACACTTTATGCTGCTGCTGAGACACTGCACACTGCTGCAGAATGCAAATAGACTTCTACTGGTTACCAACAAAGCAGCAGAAAGGCAGAGTTGCTGAAAAAGATAAACAAGGTGTTGACGGGAAAAGGTGCAAGAGAAAGGAAGGGTTTATTGCCTGGCAATGTTAAATAATCACAGTAACTTTTTCTGGGGGCAAGATAATTTACCAGTAGAGGCACTAATGGCCTAAAAAGCCAAAGTTCTGCTTCCTAGAAGAAATAGTCTGCTCTGGCTGAGTGGAAGAATGACAGAAAAGATATAGAAGCTAATTAAGAGCTTATTAAGCTAAGCAGGAAGCTTACGATGACAAAAGGGCCTAGGTCTGTAGGCCCTGAATAAATACATACGACTTGTCCTGTCTGGACTAAATCCCCACATAAAGCAATAGAAAAAAAAATGAACCGCCCAAGCTGCAGACAGACACCGTATATCTGAGTTCACTAGACGCAGGCACAATGATGGAGATGAGACTGAAGATAAATGTGGGAGAACACAGCAGCTGGACCAGATGACACCAGCTCACTATCCTGTCTCTTGCAGCAGCCAAAGATGCACAGGCCAGAGTAGAAAAGGAGGGCAAATATAGAGTGAGAATTTCCCTGGACATTCTTCCAGCCTTCAACAATTGTCCCAGGGGCTCTCTGAGCCAGAAGGAGCTTCCACAAATTTAGTAAACATTGCTGGTTTTTCTTCCATGAGTTTACGTGGCATCCTTCCTGAACTCACGTGAACTTGTAGCCTCCAGAGTACACTGTGGCAAGGACTTCTACAGCATAACCGTGCCCTTAGTGAAGAACCACATTCTTCTCCTTGTTTTGAACCTGTCAAGTGCTACTTTGAGTTCATGCCCCTTAGTTCCCACAAGCAGCATAAGCAATCAGTCTCCTGTGCTCAAGGTTTTCCAGGAGGCGGTCAGCGTGACTGGTCAGGGAGTACTGAAGCCAGGACCAGGAAGTCATATATTACTCATGCTTCTTTGTACTGGTGAGTGAGAAAGGCCAAGTAACACATGTCAGCACTGTGCTACTGATACTACCTGAAATTAACCATGTTCCTCGGCACAATTTTGGCCCATTCTCACTAATGCTTTCTAAGCCAATACCAAGGTGGGCTCTGGAGAACAGCACAGGCTAGGGATTGTTCATAACAGGTAGCAGGGAGAAGACTGCACCACATCGGGCTTCCTCCACCTTAGTCCTCCAGCACTACCTTAGTAGGCCCTTCATCCTCCAATACATGCCGTATGCATTCATGTTATACCCCAGGATATGTCATACACATGTTCAGTGTCGTGCTATGAAAACTTCACTCTGGTGGGACGCAACTCAGCCCTCACATTACATCAGACACTCAAGATGGAAAAAAAACCTACATTAAAAATAGTTATTGTGTCTTAGACACTCCACCTGGGGACCAGAAGAGATTGAGGGCCAAGTGTTGTGCAGTCTGTAGGCTAGACACACCAAAGTCTGTATCACTCAGTTTCAGGCCCAGTGAATAGTCCCCAAGCCTAGTTTGAATTAGTAGCACACATACAGCCTTAGTTTACATTTATACTGATATACCACACAGGGCCAGGGCCTGTTTAAGTGATCCTTGGCATGATTTTGGCTTGGCCCAATGAATACTCAATCAAAGGGAAGCCTGGGAGCTGCCTGGGGAGTAGCAAAGGTTGGGAGCTATTCTCAGTAGGCCCCATGGTGTCCTCCATAACATTTGCTGACAGCAGGTCTCATTAACAGAGAATGGTTACTCCCTGTTTTATTCACTAGTCGAGATGTTGGTTGGGATTAGAAAGTAAAGGACACTTGCACAAATAGAACTGTACAAGTTTATGTAGCCTTTCAGACATGATCTGCAATGTAGTAGGTCTAGAGCAGCCAAGTGGAACCCATTGGCCAGGTCCAAAAAGATGTGCTAGCATCCAAAGAGGCAAGATATGCTGATCTTGCTCTCTCCCTCTTTACCTCTTTCCTATAAAGCTTGTTAACTTATCTTTTAGCTACAAAACACTCATCTCAGTTCTGACCTCTGATACTGACTTTAACTAGCCACCACACAAATCTCTAAAAGGAGAAATGCCTAAGTGCAGAGAATGTAGTAGAAAAAGAACAGGTTCCGGAAAGGAAAATTTGGTAGGAGGCAGCAGAAGTGACAGTCTGTACACACGTACTTTGAATGCTACTCATAGCCACAGGATCCCTGGAAACAATTGCCTTAATGAAGAGCTGTTTAGAAACAGGGAGGTCCCTCATCACCTAGATCAGAAGCTATGAAGTAGAGACCACTTACAAAACTATCAAGAGTGGTCTTAGGTCTATATATGAAAAGGAAATAAAGTTAAAGACAGGACAGCAAAAATAGCCCTAACACATTGTTCTGACAATGTGGATCTACAAGATTTTAAACTGACTGAAGTTGGCACAAGCATGGTCTTGACAAGCCTTTATACCCAGCTGACTCTAGGACAGGAATTCCAGGGATCTAGACTGGTAGCAAAATGGTTACTTTTATTGCCCATTCAGCTTACTAAACCAGCTTTTCATGGAATTAGACAAGCATAGTAACAGAAAAGGGTAAAGAGTAGAAAGTTTTGCGGGAGAGAGAAAGAAGCATGGCAGCCACAACTTAGATAATTTTAAAACATTATAATGTGCTAGGTTATGTTTCTTTGTCACAAAACACAGTGCTGTCACATACACGCAGCTAGAAAATAACCCCTAAATTTTAACAGCTGCGTATCTGAAGGATGAACTTAATGGTTCTTCAAGGCCTTATGGTTAAGCTGATTCTTCCTGATGATAGACACCTGAGGCAAAATGAAACAAGAGAACAGCTTTGCCACGAATACAACAAATTATTCATATGAACTCAGTCCTGCTTGCACTGAAGTTTAAAAAGAGGCTCTTCACACAGCTGAAGATGAGCTCTTCTCTTCACTGTAAGGAAATGTAAATTCAGACAGATGATACCTGAAGAAGTGGAAGGACAAAATATATGAAGAGAACCAACGCAAAATATTTACTTAATCTATTATGTCTTATTTTCTTTAAATTCAATAGCCTAGCAGTCTGTTCAAGGTGTGTTTTGACATTTAATGCTGAGTTCTGCATTGCCTAGTTTAACAAAACCCACTAATTTTAAAGTGACCTTGACTAAGAAAGATAAGAACAAGAGGAGTGATCAGAATACCTGATGACAACAGTTTTCCTTTTTGTCTGACAATAAGAAAAGCAGCAGTTTTGTCACTACAGAGCTGTACTATGGGAGAACAGGAAGCCAATCATCTTATCTCAGCACAAGGAGCTTTGGGACTGAGGTTCATTCCAATACACATCAACAGCAATACAGCGGTACAAAGACGTGTCAGTATTATAGCTTTACGTGGTAGGTATTGCTTGGTGGTCATTTTCCAAGACCATAGTTATTTAATAGTGTTACGTGCAGAAATCTACTGTTACTAAAGGCAGGTAAATCTGTGATAAACATTTTCCAAACTAAATTTTTAATCCAGATTGCTTTTGTCATTGCGTATTGGACATTTTGATGTATAAAACCAGGAAGTGTAGCATGATGTAGCATGTTTTGTTGTTATAGATAGGTTTGTAACAGAAACACATTTACATTGAGGATATAAGAATATACTGCTTTTAACTGAAAAGGAAAGTGCAAGTATAAATTGTTGTTGGTCATACACCTTGTATTACTTTTCATCCAGATTACAGACAACTGTTCCCATCCCAGTAAGCAGATTCCACCTACTTACATATGAACAGGGCTGGCCTCAGATTAGCTAATAAATCTGTGTAAACCTCCAATGAGTTTACTGACTGACTAGAACATCAAAACTTGAAAGATTAACAAACTTTACTGAAACTCACATTGAACTCAAGATGAAAGCTCTTCTGAAAATGAAGAGCCTCAGGAGAAAACTAGGAAATTCAAAAGCTTAGGTATGTCCATTGATTTATCAAAAATGTAATTGCTCTACAAGGGAAAAAACAAATTAAGAGACATAAGCAAGACTGCTGCGGCCTGAATAAAAGAGATCCTACAAACATTATTTGATGTTTTTATAGAAGATGAAATTGTGGTAGTCAAACTCTGAAATATTAGTGGGTTCATAAAACATAATATATGCTGTAGAACCTTTGAGTTTCAGTAAATGTATGAAAACCCCAATTAGGGACAACCAATACATTCTGTCAATGGCACAGCATAGATACTGGTCTGGATAACATCAGATTATAGCAACTTCTTTCACAGGAATGCAATGGAAGTCTGATTTTTTTTGTCCCACATTTATTGCCATCTTTGGAAATACATCAAGATTGTTAATTTATTAATATTCTATGAATTCAAAGAAGCTGGGCTATTTATCATCTGGAGGAAAGTTTAAAAAAAAAAAAGAGAGAGTTATCAAATGTTAGAAATCTAGAAAACACCTATTATCTTAGCCACATTAGTTAGAATATTACAGTCAAAGCTAGATAGGAGTTTTTTGACGTAACTTCTTGCCAGTACATTCATCTGTCTCTTTGCAAAAACACATTATTTTTCATGATTTTTTCATTGTAAAAGTAGCTCAAGACAATAAAAAAATTTCTAGTTCAAGTACTGGTGAGAATGGAAGCAAAGACCCCCACATTTCAAAATAATTCATAGTCCTTCGTCAATGATATCTATCCTTGCCCAGAGACAGACATGTCATATGTCAACATCTTCACAAAATTATTTCCCAATTACAGTTCAAGCACCAGTATTTGTTCATATATTTATTTCATATATTTAAATATCTGACAGCATGTCTTATTTAGAATACATCCAGAAAAAAAAAGTTAAATATTTCTTAACTTACTGAGTTGGTTTCAGAATACCTTTAAATTCAAGTCTGCAATCCTAAGTGGACAAGAGCTTCCTTTGTTCCAGTTCTTCTGTTACTGCAAAATGCCGGCTGATGGAAACTGAAGAACATGGCTATATCTTTTAGTTAGTGACCTTGTAAATCTCAGGGGGAAAGACCTAAATTACAAATGAAAACAGGCTGTGGTTTTTATCAAAACCTTCAGCAGAAAATAAGCTTGTATTCAAAGTAGCTGTAGTTCATCTGAAGAACGGATTTGTAACTCTACATGTCCCCAGATGGATGTTTGAATTTATGTTCAGAATATTTTAAAAATTTCAACTGTCTCCTTATGTTTTTCTGTCATGATTAACTGTGCTGCTGTAAATCTGGCTTAAATGTGTAGCTGGACAATTCCTAATGGTAGAAATAAGAGGTCTTAGGTTTGCACAGCTATGCACAATTGAGGCCACAGAGGCCCAAGAACAGCAAAACATATCTCATCTCCTTTTCTTCTAATTCTCCAGGCACACTAGAGACTAGGGAAACTGAACAGGGTCTGGCCCTTAGCAGCAGGAGCTGGAACATGAAGAAGTACCAATTAAATTAGAACATTTTATAATACTGCCAAATGTCCTGACTATCATATGAAAATGTGATACTTTTGCCTTTTTTTTTTTTTAGTACACATTTCTTTTCATCTTTCCAATTCTTTAGTAAAGGGCTTTGCTTAATCTTTTCCAGGTGGATAAATGTAGAAAAGCTTTTGCAGTAATGACTGATGGACAGGATGTATCCTCCAATAAAATATTATCTCTGTAGCCTTTTCCAGAATACACCTTCAGCAGCTGTGAAAATGTACCTTCTTATACTGTTTTTGTTCATCTCATTCTTGCTTGGAAAACTTCTATGATGTTTTTATTACTTTAATTTTCCAGACTAAATAAAAGATTGCAAGATAAACCATTATGCTGTTGAAGAACTAGGACGTCTTGGTTTTACAACTCTTACAAAGCAGCAGCTTCTTCAGTGCTGCCAATCTATACGGGATATATTTATTTTAGATTTTTATTTGGCTATCAGTGTTAATGTTCTTTCCACTGTCACATTCAATCTGCATGACATCAGCATGTCACCAATAGAACAGATGTCACTTTATTATGGTCTTTTTTTTTTTTCATTGTAATTAGTGATCTGGTCTTTCTTGATGTGCTACAATTTACTTGCAGCAATATAGGCGCTCTGATGGGGACAGTGTGATATAACCTAGAGTGACAGCCAACAGAGTGGCAATAATCTACTAAAATATTTGAAACTGAAAAGAAAAATCTATTTTGCTCAGCTCAGCAGCCTGAAGGATCAAAGGATGCCAAACAGTCTTTTGTCTCAAAAACACAAGTTGCTGTACAGCAAAATGGTACTTGGACTTGTTAAAGGCTACTTGGATCACTAGCAGCAATCATGCTGTAAAGATCA
Organism: Pluvialis apricaria; assembly: GCA_017639485.1. NCBI lineage: Eukaryota > Metazoa > Chordata > Aves > Charadriiformes > Charadriidae > Pluvialis > Pluvialis apricaria. The sequence continues at coordinate 26,379,334 of CM030007.1, forward strand.
TTTAGGAGGTCAGTGCAATAACGCTCTAATTTGTTCTAACACCATTTCAATAACTGGTTTAAAAGTGTTTTAAAAAATTATATATTTTTTTTTAAATGCTAGACCCAGGTCTTACAATTTTACTTCAATTTGGGTATAGGATGGAGTTTCTTTTATAGTGCCTGACATTGTGTCACTTTCTAATAAGATGGCTGCTGGTAGTAAAAGGCTCAAAATGCCATTTGTAGTTAAAATCTCTATTTTCAGATACATTGTCTAGTTTATTCATGCAGAGAAGTCATTTTACCTTTTGACCTTTCTGCTGGACTGAACAAAATGAGTGAAGATGTATTTTAACAGTCCTTGTATTTGAGTGAATTGTGACTGCAGCTGAAATTGCCACAGTATACTGTATTATTCACATTAATTTATTTGTAATACAGTTGGCCAAACCATTCCATTTTAGATATTTACTTCTTTCTGTTTAGATTTATAGTGAAGTTAAAAAATTAATGAAGTAGAAAATCAAAGCATTCTAGAGCATTTTAATCAGATATAAAGTACCACGACTGCAATGCCTCATGCAGGCCCATGTTTTAAAATGGTAAGATTTTTACTTAACAAACTAATTTCGTTCATCTGCTTAATTAATTTTTATGGCACGGAATAACTTAACTGAAAGCTTAAGTGTAAGCCCATGCTTAAGTGCATTGCTGAGGCAGAGCACAATTCCCAGCATATTCTCCTTGGGATAACAAGAAATCCTATGGAAGTTTAATGACCTCATAACAGAAAGAGCTTAGGGCCCTTTCAGAGATGGTACATGTCTTCACTCCCCCATGATTTTGTTGGGAGATGAAAGTATCTGAAAGCCCACTGGACTGAGTCCCACCTGCTTAAGTCTGACCTCATCCAAAAAGGATGTGTTTTCACTGGTACTATGAAAGCCTGGGGAATCTGTCAGAGCACTTGCTGGAAACCGGCATGTGTTAGTAAAAACAGTACCTCTGGGGGCTGGAAAACTGAGTAGGTTACAAGGAGTTATCACAGAAGTTGCAATTAACTTAAGTAAGACATAGATAGACACAAGATGAGTACCACCTCACTCAGATATTACTAAAAAGTCAGGTAAATGAGCAAAGGAGCTGAAAAAGCTTAAAAAGGCTAGCCCTAAACATAGCTAGCCAAAGAGAATACCAAAGGAATTAGTGGTAAAATTCAGAGATTACTCTCAGAAACAGCAGGTGCTAAGCAGAGAGAACAGCCACACATGAGAAACACTGTAGACCCACAAGACGTAAACATAGAAAACAGCGGAGGAACAGGTCACTCCCTGGTGCTGACTGTAACAAAAGACTCAAAGGTAAGCACTGGGCAGGATATTGCTGCTGCAGCTTTCACAGACTCAGTCACGTACAAGGGCAGTGCTGACAAAGCAGTACAAGACACGGCTGAAGTGCCTCTTCACAAATGCGCGGAGCATGGGGAACAAGCAGGAGGAATTAGAGATGTGTACACGCCTCCAAGGCTACGATCTCATCGGCATCGTAGAAACTTGGTGGGACGACTCCTGTGACTGGAGCGTCGGCATGAAAGGGTACAGGCTCTTCAGGAGAGACAGGCAAGGGAAACGAGGAGGCGGTGCTGCCTTATATGTTGATGAGCAGCTGGAATGTATGGAGCTCAACCTGGGGGAGGATACTGAGCCAACTGAGAGCCTATGGGTCAAGATTACAGGGAAATCGGGAGCAGGGGACGTTACAGTGGGGGTACGCTACAGGCCACCCGACCAGGAAGACCAAGTGGATGAAGCCCTCTACAGACAGATAAGGGCGGCATCACGTTCACAGACCTTGGTTCTCATGGGTGACTTCAACCACCCTGACATCAGTTGGAAGGATAACACAGCCAGGCACAGGCAATCCAGGAGGTTCCTGGATTGCACTGAGGACAACTTCCTTCTCCAAGTGGTTGAGGAGCCGACGAGGAGAGGAGCCATGCTGGACCTTGTTCTTACCAACAAGGAGGGGCTGGTTGACAGGGTCAAACTCAAGGGTAGCCTGGGCTGCAGTGACCACGAAATGGTTGAGTTTGAAATCCTCAAGGCAATGAAGAAGGTGCGCAGCAGACTGATGACCCTGGACTTCAGGAGAGCCGACTTTGGCCTCTTGAAGAATCTGCTTGGTATGGTGCCGTGGGATGAAGCGCTGGAAGGAAGAGGGCTCCAAGAAAGTTGGTTAATATTCAAGGACCACCTCCTCCAAGCACAGCAGCAATGCATTCCTACAAAGAGGAAGGCAGGCAGAAAAGCCAGGAGGCCTGCGTGGATGAACAAGGAGCTCCTGGAACTGACGAAAAGAAAAAAGGAGGCCTACAGGGAGTGGAGAGAGGGGCGGGTAGCCTGGGAGGATTACAGAGGAATCGTTCGAGCAGCTAGAGAGCGGGTTAGACAAGCTAAAGCCCAGCTAGAACTAAATCTGGCCAGGGACATTAAGACAAACAAAAAATCCTTCTATAGGTATATCAGTGAGAAAAGAAAGACTAGGGAAAATGTAGGCCCTCTCCGGAAGGATACGCAAGAACTGGTCACCCGGGACAGCGACAGAGCTGAGGTACTCAATGACTTTTTTGCCTCAGTCTTCACAGACAAGGACAGCAGCCGCACTGCCCAAGATGCAGATTGCAAAGGAGAGGATTGGGAAAATGGAGCACCGCCCACTGTAGAGGAAGATAAAGTGAGAGACCACCTGAGGAACCTGAAGGTGCACAAGTCCATGGGACCTGATGAGATACATCCGCGGGTCATGAGGGAACTGGCAGATCAAGTCGCGAAGCCACTAGCCATCATATTTGAGAAGTCGTGGCAGTCTGGCGAGGTTCCTGCCGACTGGAAAAGGGGAAACATAACCCCTATTTTCAAAAAGGGAAACAAGGAAGACCCGGGGAACTACAGGCCAGTCAGTCTCACCTCTGTGCCTGGCAAGATCATGGAGCAGATCCTCCTGGAAACTCTGCTGAGGCACACAGAAAACAAGGAGGTGATTGGCGAGAGCCAACATGGCTTCACCAAGGGCAAATCATACCTGACAAATTTGGTGGCCTTCTACGAAGGGGTTTCAGCGGCAGTGGACAAGGGAAGATCTGCTGATGTCATCTACCTGGACTTGTGCAAAGCGTTTGACACTGTCCCACACGATATCCTGGTCTCTAAATTGAAGAGACATGGATTCGATAAATGGACCACTCGGTGGATAAAGAACTGGCTGGATGGTCGCACTCAAAGGGTTGCGGTCAACGGCTCGGTGTCCAAGTGGAGAGCACTGATGAGTGGCGTTCCTCAGGGGTCGGTACTGGGACCTGTACTGTTCATCATCTTTGTCAGTGACATGGACAGTGGGGTAGAGTGCACCCTCAGCAAGTTTGCTGATGATACCAAGCTGTTTGGCGAGGCAGACACGCTGGAGGGGAGGGATGCCATCCAGAGGGACCTGGACAGGCTGGAGAGGTGGGCCCAAGCCAACCTCATGCAGTTCAACAAGGCCAAGTGCAAGGTCCTACATCTGGGTCGGGGCAATCCCAAGCACAAATACAGGCTCGGTGGTGAATGGCTGGAGAGCAGCCCTGAGGAGAAGGACCTGGGGGTGATGATTGATGAGAAGCTCGACATGAGCCAGCAATGTGCGATCGCAGCCCAGAAGGCCAACCGTATCCTGGGCTGCATCAAAAGAAGTGTGGCCAGCAGGTCAAGGGAGGTGATTCTGCCCCTCTACTCTGCTCTCGTGAGACCCCACCTGGAGTACTGCATCCAGCTCTGGAGTCCCCAACATAAGAAGGACATGGACCCGCTGGAGCGCGTCCAGAGGAGAGCCACGAGGATGATCCGAGGGCTGGAGCACCTCTCCTATGAGGAGAGGCTGAGAGAGTTGGGGCTGTTCAGCCTGGAGAAGAGAAGGCTCCGGGGAGATCTTATTGCAGCCTTCCAGTACCTAAAGGGGGCCTACGGGAGAGCTGGAGAGGGACTTTTTACACGGGCATGTAGTGATAGGACGAGGGGGAACGGCTTTAAGCTGGAACAGGGCAGGTTTAGATTAAACATTAGGAAGAAGTTTTTCACTTTAAGGGTGGTGAGGCACTGGCACAGGTTGCCCAGAGAGGTTGTTGAAGCCCCATCCCTGGAGGTGTTCAAGGCCAGGCTGGACGTGGCCTTGGGCAACCTGGTCTAGTGGGAGGTGTCCCTGCCTGTGGCAGGGGGGTTGGAACTCGATGATCTTCAAGGTCCCTTCCAACCTAAACCATTCTATGATTCTATGAATTTGCTAATTCATGGCAATCTGCAAATAAAACTGATTCATGAGTGTCTATGAGAGTAAGTAATGTAACTATTTCAGATAAACAGGTAACATGGTCCTAACTAAAGTGCTCTCTCCTTGCCCCCATTAGATTTATGTGATTTTCATGACTAACTTGAATGTCTAGGTTAATGAAGCCATTACCTTCATTATGGCTTTCTGACTGTGTGAATAAATGTGAACACCGAGCTGATAAAATACGAATAGTCACATGAACTTTTCATCTATTTTTTTCACAGAAATCATAGAAGTAAAAAAATTAGGCTGGCACCATTTCAGCCTATTCACGTGCATACCCATGTTTTATTACTTTAAGAAATTCTTTCAAATAATATCATTTGTGCATGATGCTTCATTTATTAGCAAAGAAACATTACGAGAGTTTCTCTATTGTATTTGTACCCTGTGTGTAATTCTGTATGTATACATTCTGCCTATACATAAAGCCACACGCATAGATGGAACTTGCAAATTCACAGTGCGATGCATAGACTATGGGCAACCCATTGGACCATAACGAGGTTGCAAGCCTGGGATGACACCGAGACAAAGAACCCAAGGACCGTATGTCCCCCTGACACAGAAAATCGGCCTCTTTGTGCCGGCCATCTGCCTGTAGAGGCTGAGAGGCCCAACACATGCTGCTGGACGTGGTGGCTGGCAGGGCGGGCAGGCCGTGCCGGCCTGAAGGGCTCTTCTCCGTCAGCCCCGTGCCGCTTCCTTCCCCGCTGGGCCATCCCTATGGCAGCTCACCTCCGATCCCACCTCTTCTGGTCTAACGTGCCTTCCGGCAGCTCAGCCCGCACCGCTGGCCTGCCATTGCCAGCGTGCCCCCGCCGCCATCACCACTCGCATGAAGTAGTAGCTGCATTTGATTTGCAAAATAGAATGATGAGTTAAGATCAGTAAAAATAATGAGTTTGCCACAAACAGCATGACTCCCGCTGCCGGGCCGGCTGTTCGCTGTCCCTGCCGGCCGCATCCCCGGCGCCATGACTGGGTTCCACCAGCGGCCCCTACACATACACGAACCCAAGACCCCGCCATGGCCGGACGTCAGTAAATGCCGCCGCTGCCCCCGGCAGCACGAGCTGCTTTGTCATACACAAAACCCTGCCGAGGTACGGGGGGGGAAGCTGGCATTTAGGGGCGGGGGGGGCTGGCAGGGGACCGAGCGGGCGGCCCCTCACGGCTGCCGGCGGCCCGAAGAAAGGGGTGGGGAGCGGTGAGGGCGGGACGGCAGCGCACTTCCGGCCCCTCGGCGGCGGCGGCCGCCGCCACTGCAGTTTGTCCCTCGGCGGCCGCCGTAGCGGCCGCTCCTCCCGCCGCTGAGGGCCGGGGCTGCGCGCGCGCCCGGGCATCGCGGGCTTTTCAACCGCCATGAGCCTGTGGGTGGACAAGCACCGGCCCGGTTCCCTCGGCAGGCTGGACTACCACCGCGAGCAGGCGGCGCAGCTCCGCAACCTGGTGAGGGGGCGCCCGGGTCCGCCGCGGTGGCGCTCGGCGGCCTCCTTTGGCGGGCTCCGCCCGCTGCCGCCGCGGCCTCTAGTCGTGGCGGCCGCCTGAGGCGAGCCCGCCACAGGGCCCCTCTCTTCCCCACGGCGGGGATCCTCCCGCGGCCGGGATTCCGCGGCCCTTAAGCCGCGTCCGCGGGTCCGCAGGGCGGGGTTTGGGAGCTTTCCCTCGGTGCAGGCCCCGGCCTTCGGAGGAGCGTTCCGGCCGAGCGCCGCTGGCGGGAGGAGGGGTCTGGTGGCATGGTCCCCCGCTCGGGAGCGCGGCCTTTGCGCTAAGGAAAAGGCTGCGAGGAAATTGGCGGCTCGACTGTTTCAGGAGTGATGCGCCTCTGTGCTTCCTTATTGGTTTTAGCTGAGAATGATCGGTATCCCTGACAATAGGGCTTTGCCTTGTTTACTTAAAGTTAGAGGAAGTTTTAAGGTGAGCCGCTGGGAATAAAACTCAGAACTATGTAATTTCTTGGATGTCAAAGGACTTAACCTCCTGCGATGTGCTGAATTTTCTTCCCTAGACCAATTTGCTCCCTCTGTTTCTCTGTGGCTGTTGTATCTAAATAATATAAATTCTGGCTGTGGGGTTTGGGCAGTTGTCCTCCAGGTCATACTTTTTATCTCTTCAAGAAGCAAACCCCTAACTTCATTTAAATACAGGCTATTTATTACTCTTTTGCCCAGATCCAAGGCATGCAAATGAAACAACAAAATAATTATGTATACACATATACAAATAGAATTGTGTGTATATATATCTGCTTTAAACTTTGTTTTAATCCGTTTTACTGTGTTTATTGCTGTCACTCTAGAAACACTGGAAAGCATGTAAATGCTGGGGTGTTTTTTTTGTTGGTTTTTGAGTTTGTTTTGGTTGGGGTTTTTTTTGAGGGGTGAGGTGTTTGGAGTTAAGAGTTACATGTGATCTGCAGGAAAAGATTACAGGAAATATTGCTGCAGGAAAGAAACTCAGTTCTAATTCTAGGTGCTGTGTTGTGACTGAGCTGCATCTGGAAAAGTCATTTCATGTAAACTTGGGTGACAGTGGAAGGCAAATACTGTGTTACAAGGAAAATATTGTTGTAGCTAACTAATCTTGTTGCTTTGTGCTCAGGTTCAGTGTGGTGACTTCCCTCACCTGTTGGTGTATGGACCATCGGGAGCTGGAAAAAAGACAAGAATAATGTGTTTGCTAAGGGAATTATATGGTGCAGGAGTGGAAAAACTGAGGATTGAGCATCAGAGTATAACGGTAAAAAAAAATAAATCTCCCATATGCTGCAAAGTAATGTGGGTATTTATATGCTGATACATTTCTGCTGTGAGACCTTTATATTTATTTGAGTGCTAAAATATTTTTTTTCACTCAGTATCTTCAAGCTCTTTTATATAATTTATCAGACTACTTTGGTTACTTAAACAAATGGTTTTGCCAGGTATTCCTGTTCCTTGGGTCTTTGTGGGTGGGAGGACGTGGGGGTTTTTTTTGTTATTTTCTGTGATTGTTTTTTTTGCTGTGGTGTTTGTTCTCCCTCTCCCCCCGCAGGTCAGTTTAGACAGCAGCATGTGAGTGTGTTGTGACAGACTAGCTCGCAATTAGATGTATAGAATTTCATTTATCTGTAAAAGTAACCCTTTTTTTTTCTTTTAAATGATTAGCACTCCTTTTCTTATATATGCAAGTTCTAACTTGTTTTCTTATTCCCATAGTGACAATTTCAGCTTTAGGAGAAAAAATTATTTAAATCTGATCTGCCTTGGTCTTAGGCATTTAATTGATTATTATTAAGAGGTTATATTACCCATTCAAAGTCCTTGTTAAGGAAGGCTTAACCAGTAAAGGGTTATCAAGCTTTATTGATAAGTAGGTTATTTAATGCTTGCTTTTTAATTCTCAGTAGTGGAACAAATACAATACTTGGATTGGATGATAAAAATATAGGGGATATTTAACTGTTCATACACAAATTTAGAGGTGAAAGAAATACAAGTGTTTTCTTTGAACCAAGTATGGACTTGAAATCCTTTGCTAAGAGAAGCGAACAGCCTCTTTGGGCTCATTCACAGGTTCTTCCTCCAAAACTTTTTTTTTTGAAGGGACAAGGTATCATTTCCTTTGAATGGCTGATTCCAATAATAAGATTTCTTGTTATGAAACTCAGTAGCTGGAGTGTGCAGTAATATGTACTATGTGTTGCTGTAATAATAATTATTGTTGTTATTCTACAGGCTGGATAATATGTCAGTACTCCTTTTCCGCTTTGGGGGTGGGGTTGGGGCGTAGGAGATGTGTAAGTCTAGTGTCTCGGCAGTTCTTTGATCTCTGAGACTTCTGGTTTGTCTGTGATCCAGCCAGTTGTAATCTGTAAGATAAATTTGTGCATCAGATTTTTAGAACAATTCATGAAATTTAATGTACTTACTTTCTACATAGGCACCTTCTAAAAAGAAAATTGAAATTAGCACCATTGCAAGTAATTATCACCTGGAAGTTAACCCAAGGTAAGTGTTCAGTAAAAATGTCCCACTTCAAATATAAGCCACTGGTGATATTGCAAGTGGTTTCAACCTGGGTATATAAGGGTCTGATTGGCCAATTTATTGCCTGAGCAAATTAGATAATGGTTTATGGGTTTGGACTGCAGATGGGAGCAGGGAGAGGATTTTTAATTGAACAGCACTAAATGAACAAAAACTTCAATTGCTGTATACTAAAGACAGTGATCTTCTGCTTAGCTAGCCACATAAGCATTCTGATGTTGAGGACTGGGTAACACACAATTCTGGATTCATATATTTAACCATTTAGGTTGAAATTGAGAACTCTTATTGGAACCAACACCCCCATATTGTTGGTTCTCTCACAAATACAAAAATAAGGTGATTTGAAAGTAAGCGAGGTTTACCCAGTAACTCTTAAAATAAAGAATTTAGAGCACAGGAAAAAACCAGCACCACAAAATACTGGGAATCCTGTCACGAGCGAGGTCAGATGTTGATTTAAACAACAGAAGCTATAGTGGTGTACTCTATGTCTTCTTTGACAGTTGTGAAATTGCTGGTGATCGTTCACTGATCCAAAGTAAATACCTGTATTTACCTGAAACCTCTTAATGTTGCTTTAAATCATATGACAGTAAATGTCATTGTTCAGTGTGAGGCTTTAGTTATGTTGGCTTTGTTGTCTGGTTTGCAAGTACAAGAAAATGTGTATCCTGGAGTAGCTTACAGCTTTGTGCTTATTGCTAAATCTTTTCTCATGTTGCTCTGCATTTTAGAAGCTATTCTCATGTACCATGTCTCCTTTAAAAGCTTGTTCTGCAACTAGTCACTGTGTATTGCTGGTATTCTAATACAGCCTGACTGACCAGACAGTGAACCTGTGTGTGCTGTGCTGTAGTCTGTGAAGTTTGATTGAATTATAATACTATGAAATCATGTTGTGCATCTTGAATAACATGCAACATGATAAATGGCTCACAGGGAAAGGAACTTAACTTCTGGCAAGGAAGAAATTTTTCACTTTGGGGGTGGTGAGGCACTGGAATGGGTTGCTCAGAGAAGTCGTGGTTGCCCCATCCCTGGAAGTGTTCAAGGCCAGGCTGGATGGGGCTTTGAGCAACCTGGTCTGGTGGGAGGTGTCCCTGCCCATGGCAGGGGGGTGGAACTCAATGATCTTTAAGGTCACTTCCTACCTAAACCATTCTATGATTCTGCAGACATTGAATATATTATGGAACTTTATTAGACAGAGTAGTTCTTTTTCCTCCAAAAGGAGGATATTGTTTGAATTCCAAAGTGTTGTCTACTGGTCACTTGACTAGTTTGGGTAGATTGTTTAAAATGAGTTCTCCTGAGTAAGTGGGTAGTGAAAGAATTAAACAACAAAAAGTAAACATTTGTGTGGTAACTCTGCCTTTGTTCATTGTTTCCCTGGAATGTTTACTGTGGTCATATAAGATCAAGGATTGTGAAATTATAATGCTGCGTTCTGTTTTACTGCAGAGAATAATTTATCTTTAAATATTAGGAAACTAGAATAGTTTATTATATGTAAATTTTAAATGATTAAAATAATCACTTTCCATTTCCAAAAACTGGCCTAGGTCATAAGTAGAACCAGCTCATTTTGTATTGCCTTTTTTTTTTTGTTCTTTCACTGTAATCACAGGTCTGCTTCCTTGCTGAAGGACAGATCTCTGCATTCAAAGCCAGCATATCCTGTTCAGCAGACTATGAACTGTTGAGCTAATATGCTCTTGTACATTCTGCTGCCTTCTTCTTGGCAAGAATGGGGAAGGTTTGGTTGAGTGGTGAATTAAAAGGACAGACAAATGCCTTTTCCATTTGCTTGCCAGTGAAATATTGCAGAGCCACTGCTGCCTCTGTGAAGGAAATAGTCTGGGGATGCTAAAGAGTATGGGGTTTTTCCCCTCTTTCTTTTGCTTTTTGAGTAATCTAGCTTGTAAGTCAGTCCCCAGTGGTTGTCAAATCTGTTGAGCTAGCTAAGCTATTAACCTGAGAAAGTTGTGCAGTGCTACTCTAGGGGACGGTAAGGAGAAGAGGCAGGAAGGAAATCTAGTATTTCCTCATTTTTTCCTCTTAGAAGGCAGGAAAGCAGTTTACCATCTGTGCTGTAATAGTATCTGAGTATCAGTCTTTTACTACTAACTCTTTAACTTCATCGTGTCTGCCATTCAAGTTTACATTAAGTGTAGAGGTTGTTCATAGCGTGACATCTAATTTTCAGAGGGGAAAAAACCCCTATGAACTTACGTCAGTCCTTTGAGTCAGGTATCTTATTATGTGGTTAGACTTAATTTTTCTTCCCATAACAGGTAAAAATGTTCACATTCTATTTTAAAGAGTTAATAAAACACTTAACAGTTTCAGTGCTTACCAGTAAAGTGCTACTAATCCAGCTGGTTGTTTTTATTATTGGGAAGATAACGTTCAACAAAGTATGTGTGTTGAGCTTAAGTCTAACCTCAACAGTTTCTGAATTCTTTTGGCATTCTTGTTTGACCAAGGGGCTGCTTAGGATGATGTATTTTATATGCATATAAAGGTGTTTTAAAGCAATCTTTATTCAAACTCTTTATACAGTGATGCAGGAAACAATGACCGTGTAGTAATTCAGGAACTCTTGAAGACAGTAGCACAATCCCAACAGCTTGAGACAAGTACTCAACGAGATTTTAAAGGTGAGTAAAACCAGTTAAAACTAGTCAAAGTACTTTTTGAACTTGTTTTTCAGAGATTTCAGCTGTTTTGTTTGTACCTGTATATTGCACGACGGCACACATGGACCTTTCCCAAATTAAACAACCTCCCATTTTCCTTCTACTGTGGAAATATCTTGAGTGATTAAATCGTCATATGAGGTTGTCTCTTGTGTTGGTTTCTTAGGAGGACAGAGTGTGGTTGAATGACTGGGACTAGCCAGAGGGAGCTGGGATTCCTGCTGCCTTTTTCCCAAGCCTACCACTGAAATGCACTGTACCTTAGTTTAATGGTTTACAGTAGTAGTTGAGTTATGAGCTACTGAGGCTTAATATTGAGTTGAGGGGTAGGATAACCATATCGTAAGTGGTGCTGTGTAAGTTAGGTGCTACCACTTATTTGTAACGTTTTGGGGGATGAGCTATCTTAGGCAGAAAGTTTAGAAGCATTTTATCCGTAGGGTACGGAAGGACACTGGGTAAGGAAATGAAGGTGGCTTTCACTGAGTTTTCCAAGATGCATGTTGCTACAACAGGCTTATTTTTCCTCCCCATAACTAAATTGAAAGCAAAATTAGAACTATATAACAAGATTGAAGGAGAGAAGAAATCTCGACAGATCGAATAGAGCAGAAATTTAGTTGAAAATGGTCATGGATTTAGTACTCTGTCTCATTTTCCTTACTGTTCTCAGGAAATACTGTATTTCACTTAAGCTGCTAGGCACTGATTGGCTCTACCAGTTATTGCTGTACATATCCTTACAGCTGCAGTCATACCGTGCACCTCAAACCACCTGGTAAGGTGGCTGCTCTCCTGAGGCTGCGTATATAACCAGAAGAGAAATGGGAGAAGAGTAATGGGCTGATTTGTTCCTCCAGGGTGTTCTCACTGGACCATTCAGAGTACCGAAATGAGCAATCTATGAGTTGCCTATGGAGGAACCTGCAGAAGGTAGCTGGTTAGCTTAGCTGCTTCATATTACCTGATTGTTCTGTAGCATTTTTGAAATATGTTTTTCTTTTCCTTTAAAAGACCATAGCAAGGTGCTGCAGCTACAATAGCAAGACAACTTTCTACTATGCCTTTGTTAAGCTAAGACATTGGCTTTTAAATATAAAATGTATTGAGGGGAGTCTTCAAAAAAATTTGTGCTTTTTGATGTCCTTACACGATAAATTCTTTCACATTTCTTACTTAAAAATTCCTTTAAAAAGTTACTGTATTAATTATCAAAGTGAAAACTTCTACACCTACCTGGATTAGTTCTTGGCACTGAAGTGTTGCAGGCCTTGCTCTGAAGAAATTGACATTCCAGGACATGAATATAGAGTGTAAAAGAGCAGAAGATTATACGGTTAAAAAGGCACACAGGTTGTCTTAATCTCTATTTTCCTGCCTGTGGAACCACGCTGCCTCTTTCTGCTTCTATCAGTTACTTTGGTATTATTGTGTGTATGTCAAAGGACACATTTTCTTAGAAAGATTTGATATTAATAAAAAACTCCACGATTTTTAATCTTTTTTTTCAGTGGTGCTGTTAACAGAAGTCGACAAACTTACTAAAGATGCTCAGCATGCTTTGCGAAGAACAATGGAGAAGTACATGGCGACCTGCAGGTTGATCCTGTGCTGCAACTCCATGTCAAAAGTTATAGGACCTATTCAAAGCAGATGCCTGGCTGTACGAGTGCCTGCTCCCAGCATTGAAGATGTATGTTGAAACAGATGCAAAAATAAGTTATTTAAAACTTCTTACTAGATAAATATCTCTTAAGGCCACAGCAAGAACTTTACTTCCACAAAGTGACCTAGTTTTTCTTTGTGATGGGTGACTTGTCAAGCACGTCTCATGAAAGACTGATCTATCTCTGGTGCAGAAATGTTTCAAACAGGAGACTGTAGGTGTTAAACTGTTTGCTAAATGTTGCACTCCCTGCTATCTGTTTCCCATCTAGATCTGCCATGTCTTGTCCAGTGTGTGTAAGAAGGAAGGCCTGACTCTTCCGCAGGAACTGGCTCAAAGGATTGCCGAGAAATCTGGTAGGAATCTTCGGAAAGCACTACTTATGTGTGAATCCTGCAGAGTACAACAGTAAGTCACTGTGAAAAATTAATGTAAATTACACTTGCTGATGCATAAATGAACTTGGTTCTGAGGCCTTACTAGAATAGGTGACAGTTTGCTTTGATTTTAATTTTTTAAAAATACTATTATTATTATGTAGGTATCCTTTTACTGCTGATCAAGACATTCCTGAGATGGACTGGGAAGTTTATTTGAGAGAAACTGCAAATGCTATTGTTGGTCAACAGACACCACAAAGGTAGGTGAATACACCTGCTTGCAGCTCTAAGTTATGTTTTTGGTGTACTCTCCACTCTAAAAAAAAAAAAAGTTATATTTAAAAATGCGGCATCTTTACTTTTAGTTATGTATAATTTTCTGGCATTTCTACTGGAGCTGGTACTTTGCAGCCAGAGGAAAGGAGCTTTAAAATGACTGGAGGAGGCTGAGTGTGCTTCAAGAACATGAAATGATCGTTGGTTTTCTCTGAACTTTTGTAATCAAAAGTGAGCATAAGCTTAGTTGCATGTTGTGCTGTCTTTTTTTATTTATTTATTTTGTATGTGGGTAGGTCTTTTGTTTGTCTTAAGGATTCTGTTGCATCATCTTTAGCATAATGCACCTTTGTAAAAGAACTGGAAATGCGAAATCATTGGGTTTTTTAAGCACATTAGGAGTTACCCCCTTTATCCATCTTGGTGTCATACACACAGACTGATCCTTTTAGTCTGTTCTGTATATTACATGGAATATAACTTAAGTTCTGGTATTTAATTTAAATGCTTGTAGCCTCTGACCTCCTGACATCAAAAGTTGAAAACTGATAACTGTGTCACTTTCTGCCACCTAATCGTCTTGCCCCCTTTTGTAAACAATGAAGACAGAAAAATAGCATAAACGAATCTTGTGGCTCTAGTCAATTTTGTGGTGTCTTCCCACTAATCTTAAGCATGATAATAATTTAGATATGAAGAGGAATTGAAGGGAGACAAGCCTGAGACAAATTCTAATAGCCTTGTAGCTTCTAGATTAACTGAGACCATCGAAACTAGAGTATATGTAACTTATCTTACTGTTTTGAATAAAAGGCGATCAGTAGTGTATGAATTAAAACTGATTTGTGCAATGCTTCTGGGTTTAAAATAACACACAAAACCAAAAACAGAAAAAAACTTTTGCTTGGGTTGAATTTTTTTTTTTCCTGCAGCATATTTCACTATTTGTGAAACACACCAGTATGCTTTGGGGATGTACTTATGATTTCTTGTGGTGTCTTTCCAACAGGCTTTTAGAGGTCCGTGGACGACTTTATGAACTCCTGACACACTGCATTCCTCCGGAGATTATAATGAAGGTAGTTCAGCTATCTAGCTCTTAGTGTTTATAACACATTATGACAGTCTCAATTTGAGTTTAAAAAAAAAATACATCAGAACATAGCAAATAGTCCAAACATTGAAAAGCTGTGCCTTTTCCAAGTAGACAGGAGTGACCAAAAGATACTTTTCTGATCTTTAAGGTCCCTTCCAACCTAAGCCATTCTATAATTCTTGTGTTTCTTTCCACTAGAGTAACTATAAAATAGTTCAGATTATTGCTCTGAAACAGTAATTAAAGACCTTGTTCCTGCAAACACTGATCTGTAGTATTTACTTCTCATGATCCTCAGCCAATATACTAGACTACTTAGTTATGTTCATGCCTAAATATATTTAGGCATGATAGTTTTGGGTTGTGTAGGTTTTGAGGGCAGGAAGATTCTGTTCTCTAATTTGGAAAATGTAAATTTCTAGTTTATTTCTGTTGCACGCTTCCTTGTTACTAAAACTTGTTCTGTGATCATAGAACAGCAGCACTGTAGCTGAGTGAAAACAAAGGACATGCGTAGTCCCCCTGAAGACTTCTCAGGCCAGTTTCTGTATTGAGGCATAGATGTATTTTATGGGTTAATTTTGATGTGGTTTGTTTTCTTTTAAAAAAGTTGTAACTTTGTTATAAGCTCAGCATTTTGTATGTTCTAGTGGAGAGGTTTGCTGACCAGCAGGTCTCTTCAAAGAAGTCATCTTGGGAGAAAAAAAAAAACCCAAATGGGCCGTGCACATTTTTATTTTAGGCACGATGAAAGGATGCTGAAGAAAACTAGAGCAGAAAAAACAGTAATGTTTGCAACTTACCCTAGGAGGACTTTGCCATCAGACATAATTACAAGATAATAAATTTCCTTTCACATTAACTGATTTCTGCTTGCTGACAGTTTTGGTGGTTAGATGTTTCTTTAACCTTCCTTTCTTGTGGTAGGTTAGTGGATCCTGCATTGTCCTGTTTGAGGACTGTTGTTGTCATGCCAAAGGTGCATTTCTCTATCCGCTTCCTCTGCATAAACTTGACATGGTCTAGAGATACTTCTCAAATAATCCTGACTTTTAATAGAGGTGGATTTGCAATGATTTTATTGCTGTCTCAGATCCAAAATACTGCATTTCTGTTTTTTGTAGTGACTGAGGTATTGTTGCAAAGTATCTTGTGTGTGTCTGTACATACACATGCACATAAAAATAAACAGATATACTTAAGTAACAAGGAAAGGGCTTAAAGTTTATTAATGTTGTTTCTCTTTGTGCTTGATGCTGCCGAGATAGGAAGTAAAAGATTTTAATACACTTGCTATCTTAGCAAAAATTCTCCCCAGGACCATGTGCCTGCATGCAGTAGAGGTTATCGTATTTGGAGATGAGGTTAACTTATTTACTTTATTAAGGCTAAATAGTTCTGGTATATGACCTTTCCCATCTAAGAACACAGTAGGTAACGTCTATTTTGACATGAGGAATTTATCTTGAAAGAAAGTTCTGAAGAGATATGGTTCCACAAGTCTCATTCTGTCAATGTAATGTAACGATTTTTGAATGTCTTTCTCTATTGGATTAATGAGTGAACTTTTTGGTCATAGCTTGGCTATTTTCAGAGAATTGAGGTTATCCTCTTAACAAAAATTATATAATCTTTCAAATACTGTCCCGTGTTTTCCTCTTCTAGGGGCTCCTTACAGAACTTCTAAATAACTGTGATGGACAACTGAAAGGAGAAGTTGCACAGATGGCGGCCTTCTATGAACACCGACTGCAACTGGGGAGCAAAGCCATTTATCATCTGGAAGCATTTGTAGCAAAATTTATGGCAATTTACAAGAAGTTTATGGAGGATGGACTAGATGACATGATGTTCTAATTCTGGTGCCCGGAGTCGCACGCAGACTGTTGCAATTGCTGTCTACTTGTCTGTGCTTGGTTGCATATGGGTCTAGTTTGAAGTCAAATAACTTATTTTGCTATTAGTATAAACCACAGTGAACTAAAGAACAGTGTACATTCAGGTTTAGAAACCAGATGGATTGTTTGACAGCCACAAATCCATCTTTAGATCCATACAAAATACATTAGCCTTTCAGAAAGATAGCAGGCTGCCTTGGAAGATGTATAAGATCATAGTTACTTTGCAGTGTTCGTAAGCTGACGTTAAGAAGAGAGAACATGGATGCTGCACGCTTGCTTTTTGATTGTTTATGCGCAAGGCTGTAAGCAAAAGATGTTTTTTCCACGTTGTGGTAAGTTCTAGTTCGAGCATGTATGTTCTCCCTACTGATTCATGTATCTTGCTGTTTGTCTGGCTGCTTCTATTTTAGCCACACTGTTTTCTGTGGTGTGATGACACAGAATGTTTTTGACTCCTGTTTGTAAGCATTTGTGTTGAAATGGTGGATGAGCAATACTTTTGTGTTGCTTGTAAATCAGTCTGACAGCATGGAACAATTTGTTTAGAAGAAATATGCCTATATAAAGCAAGTCCACTTGCTGTCTGACACTTTCAGGTTCACCTCAACGTACATAATGCTGTTCAGATAAAGATTATTCCTCTGACTGTGATTTAACCAAGGGTAAGGTTTCAACTCTTAACAAATATTTTTTCACCTCTTAAACTGATATGTGACATTTTAAAAATGGCAAAATAAATTGTAAAAAGAACACCACCAAATGAAATGCCGAATTAGTGTTTTACACTATAACTACCTAGGTATGCATTCATTTGCTTTGTAACACTAAAGGGAGCCACTGAAGTTTAAAAAAAACAAACAAAAAAAGAAAAACAAAACCAACCCAAAACTCTACCACCTATGCCCCTTTATGCTGCAAGTCTTTTACATGTTATGCCCATGTACTATGGTATCCTAAAGATGCCTGAATTCAAGCTCTTTCTTACTTCACTGTGCTAATTTAAGCTATTACTAGATAGTATTTAAATATGAAGTTTTTTTTTTTTAGCAGGGAAGAGTTTAGTATTGGGGAAGTTGGTGTCAGAACCTGTTTCAGGCTCAACTGGTCCCCTTATAGTCTGCTAGACTTCTTCAGTTTTCACAACAGTGCTAGTCTTGACTGTCAGATATCATGAAAAACCACTGAATTAGTGGAAATGAGTACTTAAAACTGTTATGAAGAGCACAAGAATGCTGGTAGAGGGGGCATAATTACTGTACAAATTGCCTGCTCTTTCAGGAGCCTGGTGTTACCTACTCATTTTTAAAAGCTGAACAAACTTTAATAGTTGCCTACTACCACTATAGCATGTGATGAAGCAAAAGTGTGAATTCATAAACCACCCCAAAACCAACCCAAACTTAAAAGCTGATGTGAGAGATGAGGAATGTATGTAGGGATTTGTGAAATACAGTTGAACTGCCCAGGGCCGGCATTGCTGCGGAGGGTGGAGAGGTGGGAGTGGGACTGTAGGTTTGGCAGTGGGAGGAGGCTGAGGAGGAGTTTGCTGTTTCAAAGGATCTCAGCAGCTTTGTCTAGGAGACTGAAACCCCAACATAAATCTCTCTGTAGGTGTTCTGCTGCCTCTTCTTGAAGCTTCTTTTTTTATCATATTCTACCTGCGATGAATCGAGAGCAGTCAAGGATGGAAAAATGGGATAAGGACTAGATGTTGCTGAGAGAGGAAAACGACTATCACTGCTCCTGAGAGCCAGCGTTTCCCCCTGCTGATCTGACTGCTGCCCAGTCACACACAAATTTAAACACGGGCTCAGTATCTCATAAGTCTCTGCACACCTTTTTCCTTCCTACAGTAATTTTTAAGGCAATTTTGCCTTAGTATCTGTAACAGGCTCCCCAGGGAAGTGGTCACAGCACCAAGCCTGTCTGAGTTCAAGGAGCATCTGGATGATGCTCTTAGTTCTATGATTTAGTTTCAGGCAGTCCTGTGAGGAGCGGGGAGTTGGACTCAGTGATCCTTAGGGGTCACTTCCAACTTGAGAGATCACAGAATGGTAGGGGTTGGGAGGGACCTCTGGAGACCATCTAGTTCAACCCTCCTGCCATAGCAGGGTCACCTACAGCAGTTGCACAGGATGGTGTCCAGGCGGGTTTTGAATGTCTCCAGAGAAGGAGATTCCACAACCTCTCTGGGCAGCCTGTGCCAGTGCTCTGCCACCCTCAAAGGAAAGAAGTTGTTCCTCATGTTCAAATGGAATTTCCTGTGTTCCAGTTTGTGCCTGTTGCTCTTGTCCTGTCACTGGGCACCACTCAAAGAGTCTGGCCCCATTCTCTTGACGCCTGCCCTTTAGATATTCATAGAATCATAGAATGGTTTAGGTTGGAAGGGTCCTTAAAGATCATCGAGTTCCAACCCCGCTGCCGTAGGCAGGGACACCTCCCACCAGACCAGGTTGCTCAAAGCCCCATTCAACCCAGCCTTAAACACCTCCAGGGATGGAGCTTCCACAGCTTCTCTGGGCAACCTGTTCCAGTGCCTCACCACCCTGAAAGTGAAAAATTTATTCCTAATATCTAATCTAAATCTACCTTCTTCCAGTTTGAAGCCATTCTTCGTCTTATCACTACATGCCCTTGTGAAAAGTCCTTCCCCAGCTCTCCTGTAGGTGCCATTTAAATACTTGGAAGGCTGCTATAAGGTCTCCCCGGAGCCTTCTCTTCTCCAGGCTGAACAGCCCCAACTCTCTCAGCCTCTCCTCCTAGGAGAGGTGCTCCAGCCCTTGGATCGTCTTTGTGGCCCTATATATTTATAAGCATTGTTCAGATTCTGTGATAGTGATTGGTAAGTGTGCTTTTTGGGATGATCTTAGAGGCTACCCGCCTCGGGTGCTGCTTCCCCTCCCTTTTGGGTAGCTGTAGTGTTAGAGGCAATGTGGTGCAGAACTGAGGTCCTGGGCTGTGCCGGAGGAAGCAGGGGCCAGTAACCCCCATCCCACTGGCAAATGGCACTCGTACGAATGTAGGAGCAGGTGGTTGCCCGAAACAAAAAGGAGATTTCTGCCACATTTTCCCCCTTGTGAGGCTACCATGTACCCCTTGTACCAGAAAAGCAGACCCTTGGCCTGGTAAGGAGGGGTGTCCCGGGGTGGGCTCAGCTGCCACCGCAGCCTGCATGCACCCAGGGGCAGCGCTGCACTGGACCTACGCTGAGCGCTGCAATCCTGCTTCAAGGATCAAGTGGGAGAGGCCGCACAGACAGACTTTTAAACACTGAAT
Source organism: Pluvialis apricaria (assembly GCA_017639485.1). NCBI lineage: Eukaryota > Metazoa > Chordata > Aves > Charadriiformes > Charadriidae > Pluvialis > Pluvialis apricaria. The sequence goes on from CM030007.1 coordinate 26,399,005, forward strand.
AGCGCAGGACCAACCTCTCGATGATCCATTTCTTCAGCTGATTTCATCTTTTGAGGCCGGCTTAGAATCGCTTCTGAGTTGCATGCTGAGAGGATTACCCTCACTTTCATCCCGCGTCACCTCCTGCTAGTTCCAAATGAAAACCCCAGGCTGCTCCCGCCCGGGTGGGACTTACGCACTGAACAAGTCAAAGAGGTTGCAGAGGAGTCGGCTTCATGCTAGAGCAGAAAGCCAGAGGTGAATCCAATTTTTCATAAAAATGATCAAGAAACTAAAGACAGCAACCACTTTAGTTAAAACTTTCTCTGCTCTGCAAAGATCAGCCGTGCAAAGGGCGAGTTGTGCGTTCAGACTTTATTCCCCATTTCTGAAGTCCAAGTGTTAACTCCTGTGAGAAACATTATTTTAAAAATCCCATTATTTTTAGACATCCACGGTAAACAACTCTGCTTGCACGTTAATCATAATAAACATATTGCCTGATTGCAAGATGATTTTAAAAATGTATTTTGTTAAAAAAATTTATAGTAACCAAGCTGACATGAGGAATGGCCCCTTCTCTACCAAAGAACTATCCTGATTATCGCAGGCTAGAAGGTAAGGTAGATAAGAGAAGAGTTCATTATCACAAATTTTCCTTCCAGTGCAGGGAATTCAAGATTATTACAGTTCATTGATATAAAATAATAGCTGTAATTTGTCTTGTTGGAAAGAGCTCTGCTATGCCTGAGCAGCCTTTAATCCTTCTTGCTTAACATTTTTTGCCTGCGCTAACAATTAGTGCTGTATGAATTTGTTGCATTGGATTTCAATCAATGGCCCAAACCAAACCCCAGAGTTGTAGTCAGCTAAACAAAAGTTGTCTTAACGCGACAGTGAAATGTGCTTCTAGCTCTTGAAGGCCAAAATATTTCTCTTGATCTTCATCTTTCATAAGGAGGGAAGGAATGTAAATACATAAGCACGCAAGAGAAATTAACCTCTATTGTCGAATGTGCCCTGCAGGTTAATCAATAGTATGTCATGCAAGTTGCATGTCAGGAACTGGTTGCACATCACAAAATGACCAAGATTAAAAGAGTTTGCCATTAACTTCAATACATCGAGGAACTGACTCAGAATTTTCTCTGGCATCAAAATGGAAATTATTTTCTGTCCAAATTAACTAGGACAACTGAGCCCTAACCCAGTATTTATTTTAAAAGTGGTGGATGCTTTGCTTGTCTGAAAAAGAAGACTATTAGCAGTTAAACATTCCTATAACAGAGTTTCTTCTACAGTTGTATACAGCATGTGTGCTGAAGTTCTGGAAGAAATTGTATACTCTGTTTTAGCAATCCTGGAGCTAGTAAATCATCCCAATCATTTGAGCGTTAGGTAGTATTTTGGTAGAAATGGGTTTGACATCTCTTAAATTGGAGTGAAACGTAAGGTAATGCAAGCAGAAGGAGCCTGAAGCACATAACTTCACCACTGACACCACTGGTCCATCTGCATTTCTCCTAGCAGGGGTGCTGGGGCACCCACCACCATCTCTGTCCTGGCACCTTCTTGGAGCTGATCTTCAGCCCTCTCCATGGACATGGAGTAGGTGTTGGTCTTTCACTATGGAGCCTGCCTTAGGAACAAGATGCTATGAGATGTCATCTAAAATGCTGGCCAACAGCTAAGGTTGCTGTCCTCAGCTTCCCTGACTTAACACAGTGGTGGGAGCGTCCTCGCTGCAACACCAGAGTGCTCCGTCAAAATCACTAGTGGTCCAGTGGCAATGCGTGTGGGTGGCTCGGCAAGACAGGAGTACCTGCAGCTTGGAGAAATGTCTGTTTTGCTCCTCTGCCTTTGATACAATGAGGTACTTTATCAGGAATGTGTCCCTGATAGTCCTTTAAGTCACTTTCAGCTCCTAATCAAAATTACCACTTCTTAGTCCCATGGAAGTCCTGCAGTTACTTTTAACTCTTTCTCAGGGACCACCTCACAGAATTTAGTCAATTAATATTACTTTTCTACACAGACTTCTCGGTGTCATTCCCAAAGTGTTTTCATGCCATGATAACTGCTGGAGTGCAGGTTCCTAGCTCCACTTTGTTCATGCCATCTTCTGCCCGGAGTCCCTTTGAACCATGCCTGTGCTGCCCTTGAGATTTCTCCTCCTCTTCAGGTCCCCTTCTCACCCGGTTTGCAAAGGAAGCTGAAATACCTCAAATTGGTTTCCAAGAAGAAAGGCGGGTGGAAACAGCAGGAGCTGGTTTGAGAGCTGCTGGGGGACAGGTAGAGGAGTTCAGCTACCAGAAAGCACAAAGACAAGGGGGGGGGGGGGGGGGGGGGGGGGGGGGGGGCTTTAGACACTTGAAGGACAGCTGTGAGAGAGAATCCTTTGCTTGGGAACCATCTCCCCAGGCAGGGATCTACAAATATTCCTTGTACGAAGGGAGCAAGGCTCATGCTTTTCCAAAGGCTGGAGCACTCAGCCAGAGGTGGGAGAGATGGATTCTGCACTTGCTCCGTCTAAAGAGGTTTAAACCAAGGCGATTCATTTTGTTTCCAATTAATAGGTTTATTTTAATATTACTTATTAATGCATTTTACTGTTACCTAGCAGCTTAGGAGGGAAGTTAGAGGTTAAAAATAGCTGTTAAAATTCTGCCTCCTCCATGATGGAAATAATTTCTATTGTGCATCCATGGCTGATCTGTTTGATAGTGTCCCTGCCTTTCCCACCCAACTGTTCACTTGAAGCCCCTGTGAGATTTGCTGAATCAGTGGTCTGCCCAGCTGCATTTGAGGGAAACGGAAACACTGGAATCTCTTAAAATAGCACTGAAAGGGCAAATTGACTGTAATTTCTGAAAATGGTGGTGAGTGAACTAGTTACTGCCTAATATTTGTAATTCAAATCCAGCTTTCTCCTTTCCCATCAGCCCACGGGGTGGGCAGGGCTCAGGAGGGGGCAACTCCACCCCTGTCATTAGTTTGGTCCACTGCTGCTATGGTTCACAGGCCAGAAGGCAAGCAAGCAAAAGAGCCTGGTTTGGTGCATGAGAAGGCACTCCAAAGAAGAAACATCCTGGGATATGTCTATGGCTACCGTACGCCCAAGAACAGAAAAAGAAAAAGCAGTTTCTGCATGTTTTCCTGCCCTAAAACATGGGATCTTCAGGTAGCCCCAGTATTTCTCCTCACAGCTCCAGGCTGCTATGTCCATCGAACCGCCCTTCTTTACAGCCACCAATGCCCAGGTCCTCCTCCCCAGCACAGTCAGTGCTTCCCAACCCAGAGCTGCCATCTTCTATTCCCTAGTGTCCCAGAGCATCTTTTCATAAGGACACCCCAAATTCAGTAGCTGTAATCCTCCAACACATCTTAAATCTTCCCACTCTTAAAATCCTTTACACCTCCTTTTCTGCCAGTCTGGCACTAGAGTTGCCCCTTTTTGGCCCCAGGCCCCAGCGTGTAGCTGTTCTCATTCCAGCCTCTTTGGCTGTGGCTGGCAAGCCTTGTCCAGGATAACAGCTCTTCTGTAACCTTTCCTGTGAAAGACAAGGTCTGCCTCCTGCCTCTGGTGCTGTAGGTTGGAAGGGACCTCTGGAGGTCGTCTTGTCCAAGCCTCTGCTCCGAGCAGGTCCAGCCACACGGGGTTGCTCAGCCCTCACCAGCTGAGGTTTCAGCATCTCCAGGGACACAGAATCCATCACCCCTCTGGGCAGCCCGTTTCACTGCCCTCACAGGGAAAATGTTTTCCTAATTTTCTAATTTCTAAAAATTTCTAATTGGAACCTTCCTTTACATACTTGAGCTCAGCCCGGAGATCCCCACTCAGCTGTGCTGGCCATCTGCCACGTCCACTCAACTTTCCGCATGTAAAATGGAGCATTCCTGTGCCTGGAAGAGGTTGTCCTCAAACAGGTAAGTAGATCAGCAGGCTGCATTAGGACACGTTTTCAATTTTATTTATAAAGCTGTAGAGACACCTGAATATGGGGGTGAAGGGAAAGTGCTGGTGGAAAAAAAAACCACCAAAGCTGCTGGGCTTTATCAGTAGGAAACTTGCATTTTACTAGCCAGACTGTTTTTGTAGAAGGTGCCTTTTCTGTTCAGGTTCCCATGAAGGCTCTATGCCAGCTCTGGCATGGCTTACTGTTAAAATACTTTTCCTGGGTATTTTTAACCTCTTTCCAAGCCACTGTATACAGTTATAAAGAGCAGAGTTTGGGTATGGGGCAACTGAAGACTGAGAGATGGAGACCTACTGTCCTGCTCCCTCTCTTGGCTGACCTCGTGTTTCTGCAAACAATTTTTCTTGGTTTTGCCTGGGACAATTACTTTGCTTTATTAAATGTGATGCTTTTAGTTGGAAGTCTGTGACAGCCAGCGAATGACACAGTTTCACTATAGCTAAATGTTGCCAATGTGGGCTTTCACTGCACGCAAGCTGGTGTTCTTTTTTAAACTTGCAATAGTATGTTCATGTCAAATGATGTGTTGTGCCAATTTATGAAGGTGACATTTAGCACAGTCCTGGTCACAATGACATCTGAAAGGCATGCTAGTAAAGCACACGTTTTGAGAAACCCAAGGAATATTTTCTGTGCTTTTTACCACTTGGAATCCTTCTGCCAAATGTTGTTTTCAGTCTTGAGTGAGAAGGAAGGAAAGGAAATCAGGATCCTCATCAAAGACAAGAAAGAAAGAAAGAAGTCAGAATGACAAAGCAGACAAGGACAGATCCTGGGGGAAGACAGGTATACTCATTAATTGTATTTACATTTCAAAGACGAGTTAACTGCAGTGTTCTCAATCATACCCTATACTTGGGTTCCCTGCCACACACCATGAATAATAAATGCACTTTGGAGGATAGAATAAGTGACCCAATAGGCTTCTTCCACTTTTAATTTCATGGGCGATCTTAATTTGAGAGGTCAGTACAAATGCCTATGGTAAGTGACAATTTTAGGCCAGTAATTACTAATTAAGACAGAAGGCAAGATGCTGGCTAAGGCACTTTCAAATAGATCACAGATAACCTTGCAGGAGCTGATTAACTCAAACAGAACACCTCCTTAGGTGATAGCTACGAAATGATACTTGGAACAATTTTTAAAATTAGAAAGGATGAGGGAAAAGGATTTATGAAACTCTTGGCTGAGTTTTCTCTGGAGAAAGAATTTTGATAATAAGTAGGATTAGCTGTTTGCCAATTAGCAGACAATTAAAACAAAGACATTTACCCAGTGGGCAAAAATCTTCTGTGATAGACTCACACTCATCAAACCTGTTTACGCCGAGGGAGGATAAACAGTGTCTTAGCTCTAGTGATGTGAGCAGCACTGGCTGCAGGTACCATGCCAACTTCACGTGGGCTGTGTGGGGCTCGATGTGACAGTGCTTCACATGGCAAGCACAGAACAGAGGACCCCAAGCTGTGCTCATGGATGACTGTGGATGCTTTCCCAGGGGTCCACAAAAGAAAGTAGGAACAGCATAGCAACAGTTTGTGGAGGAAATTGAGAACTGGGGGATTTTTAGTGACCTGCAAATCAAAAAAAAAGCAAGAAGACATTGGCTTTACTAATATTAGTATCTGTTAAGGCGATCATCATTGGTAGGTCAGAGAGAGTCTCAGACACTGCAAGCTTTTCTGAAAGTGTCCCTTGGACAGGTGAGGCCTCAAATGATCATAAAATCAGAGTGGCAGATGCTGTAAAGAGCTGAGTTAGGCTGCTGCTTTTTGTCTTTTTTCCCCCAGCTTAACAATGATTTTTTTCCGCATGTTTGCTGCCAAATAGGGTTATGTAGGCAGCACTCCTTGGCCAAAAGGTAGAGTCGGGGTGGTGAAACACTGGAACAGGTTGCCCAGGGAAGTTGTGGATGCTCCATCCCTGGAAGTGTTCAAGGCCAGGCTGGATGGGGCTTTGAGAAACCTGGTCTAGTGGAAAGTGTCCCTGTGCACGGCAAGGGGGTTGGAACTGGGTGATCTTTAAGGTCCCTTCCAGCCTAAACCATTCTATGATTCTATGATTTTATGAATCTGTCTAATTTTACTGTTTGTGGTCCTTATTTCCATCCTCAGAATTTAAAAGATTCCCAGGGAGCAGCCATCTCTCCAAACTGAAGCATCCAAGAATCAATGTTTAAGGCTGAGCTCCTCTCTAAGCTCCTTCCACAAGCAATGGAAAGAGATGAGCAGGTGCTGAACATGAGCTCTCTAATCCCAACAGCTCCTCAAGGTGTATTTCATGGTTCATCCTCTAAAGGGGCTATTCCTTGCCATTAACTCCACAGGGTGCAAAGCTAGACTTACATACAGATCTATAGCCTAGATACCTAAATGAGGTCAGAAAGACTGTACTTTTCTATTCTAAAATCCAGCTCAGAACAGCAAAGAGAACAAGAAGAAAACAAATTAGGACCAAGCACTGCTTTAGGAGTGCAGAGCATTTCCCTGCTATGTCCCTTGGTGCAAGGTAGTGCCTACCCTGAGGACTACAAATGCAGACTGTGATGTTGAAAAGAAGGAATGAACTCAGTCCTGGTTTTGCTACTGGCATCCTGATCAAATCAAGAATTTCAAGTAGAGCTTATGGCTTTATAACGTTTGTGACATGCATAAATGTGAGGAAGTATTAATACATGATCCTTCCAGCCAAAGCCATGTTTTTGCTTTCTTTCCCTGCGTAATCAGGGACCTGTCCTGGGGCGGCTTCATTTGCAAGAGGCTGAAATTAGTCTGATCCCAGGAAGCACTCAGCACCCTCCAGAGGCAACTATCACGAGTGGAAGCCATCCTGTGTGGAAGCAGGTTAAACCCATGCCTTAGGCAGCACTTTGCTACACAAGTAGTGGGCCTTTGCAGTTTGTTTCGTTCAAAGCAAGGACATTAACTCCTTGTTGAAGGGGAGGTTTGCTTTTAGAGCCACTGACAGTTGTCCAGAGATTAAAATTTCTTCCAGTTAGGCTAGTAGTGTCCCCTTGACATGGATCTTGTTTGGGAACATCTGATGTGGCAAACGGGGGGGGGGGGGGGGGGGGGGGGGGGGTGGGGGGTGGGGTGGGGGTGGTGGTGGTATCAGCATTAGGAGAAATGTAGTGGTGACTCATTGCACCCTAGGGAAGAACTGGAGATGATGAGCACCTTTCCTTCAGGGGATGCTGGAGCTGGCTAAACTCTTCCAAGAGTACCAGTCAGGTTCAGTTAAAATACCTGTGTTCGTTTCCAGGAAAACTAAGCATCAAGTGTGCTTGAGGGCAAGGACTGGCAGCTTCGATCAAAGGCATTTTTCTGGTGCGTTGTGGGGGTTAACAGCCTGTTGAACAGTAGGAGCAGACATGATGGAGAGACTCAGCTGTAACGTGCTGCTGCTGCTGCTGCTTACTGCAACCTGAAGCTGCACTGAAAAATAGGGAGATGCTGTCAAGTCCTTCTGGCAATGGAAAAAAAAAAGTGTACAAAATGAAGGGAACGGCGTTGTCAGAGCTAAACAGCAGCAACATTTTGTGACTGAAAATTATTTTCTGCACTTGCACAACGGTACTAACATTTAGGGGAAAAAAGGAGCTCTGCAGAGGCAGTCATTACAGATGGAGGAGACTGATTAGTCCCTCTTGCTTTTCCACCTGAAAATACAAGATGTACTATGATACTACTGACGTGAACTTCATGGGAGGAAGTAAGGGAAATCTGATTACAGATATTACATCCAAATTGAATTAAAGCTGCATTAAAAAACTCAGGTTACTGTATGGTTCCATGCTACGTTGGAAAACATGATATACTTCTGCTACTGACAGACACGCAAAGAACGTGCAGGGGCTTACTTCTCAGAAAACAAGTCTGATCTCTGACTTGCTGATTCACAAATCCACAGAAACAAAGGCAGGACGTAAAAATTCACACAGATCTCCCCAGCACGTAAATAATCCTCAGCAAAGCAGCCCTGTTGTTTGGGATTTTTGTTTGTTTTTCTTTCAAATATTTACCCTACATTGCAACCTTTAGCAAACTTATTTACCTCCGTTTCTTTATCTATAAAAACTGGATAATGAATCTGATCTTCTTTGCAAAAGGGGAATCTGTAGATAAAAGCATTAGTATTGCATGCTGATGTTAATAAATATTTTCTCAGTTAACTAGTGGTCACTGGACCACTTTTCTGTCTTATGCTCATTCACTGCACAGATTTAAATGAGTTATTAAATCCTTCTGACTCCTCCTAGTTTTGCTGACAGGGGAAAAGAGCAATTCTTAAGCTGGTTTATCATATTTATATATGCTGTATCCTTAAGCACACTTGTCGAGCTCACTTTTAAAACTAATTTTTTAGGGGTCATGTAGTGGCATATATGGAGGCGAATATCTCTTTGCTTTCTTGGCTGCGACTGCTACAAGGCAATGAAAAAGATCTCTAGACTATGACAGTGTCATGAGTTACTGCCTCTGCCATGAGGGCTCTATACCCTAGTAATTCTCATAAAAGACTGCCTGTCTCGTATGACTGGAAGTATCATATAGGCTGACAAAGTGAACTGCAATAAAATAGTGCATCTTTCAGTTACTTCCCATGTTATGTTACATCAAGTGGCAGAGTACGATAAATTTTAAAATAAAAAGTTGACATGAATGATTATATAGTAATAAATGAATAACAAAGACTTTTAATGCACCCGTAAAAAATAATCCAGCAACCACCTTCCAACTGTATTTTACCTGTTTTCAAGCAGCAAAACACAGCTGGCAACTGTTTATGAAAGGGGATCAGTGTGCTAAAATGCGCTCAGTCTGGAAAAATAATTCTAGGAAAAAAAATTTCTATAGAGGTGTATTTTAAGAACAAAATCAAAGAAAACAAAGTCAGAGAACCTGAGAGTTTCAAAGCAGTCTCCTCCTCACACGTCCTCATCTCCCCCAAAACAAACTCAAGGCTATAAAAAGCTTCAGGAAAGATTTTCAAAGGCGCTGAGCTTTCAAAAGAAAGAAAGCCCCTAAGTATTCTTTGTGCATTTCAATAAGGAAATTTCCCCCAGATCTTCCACCCTTCAGTCTTTTCTGTGATCACGCACCAATTGCCATGGTCAAAGTATGAATGAATAATATGTAGCTCAGGAATATGATGCTCTGTCAGCTCAGCCAGCTCCCTTTCTTTAAAAATGTGGTAGTACCTCAGCCAGGCCCCACCAGGACCCGTCTCCTGTCTGCTCTGCGTGGCCAGGGTGCACTCATTGACTGTTCTCCTTTTGTTCTGAGGTTGGCAGAAAGCTCCTTCGTTTGGGTGATGGTCTATTTTAAGTTGTTTTCTGACAGCTAATTCTTTCTGATGTGAAATCAGGTCAGGTAAACACACTCCGCTGCAATCGTGAAGACTCGCTGCAGCCATAGAGAGCTGTATAGTTGCTTGCCCTGATTCTGAATAGCAACTTCTGAAAGCCTTCAAGCAGTGTGACATGGGCAGCACAGGTTTAACAGCCACTTCAAAAGCTGTTGTATTTTCAAAATTTGGTTTGCAATGTAGAAAAAAAGTCAGAAGCGCATTTCAGAAAGCCACTCTCTCTTTTTTTTCCCAACTTTTTTTTCTCTGTTTAATTCATTCAGTTGAACATCGTAATTGCAGTACCTAATGAGCTCTTCTTGGTGCCACTGATCACCCACATCTAATACAGAGTCAAATGATCTTGAGAACAGAGACCGTCTCAGAGATTTCCCTAACACTGTGCATGATGCTTTTTTCTCCCCTCCACAGGAGGAGCCCCTTGCTGTCCTGTGTACCTCTGAAGTCCCATCCAACTTATGACAGGGCTGGTTCAAAGCCAGCTCTTTGTCCTTGTGAAGAATTGGTTTTTGTACTCCACGTGAGCAAGGCTCACCCGAGGAGCAGGAAGGAGGTGAAGGCTTCCAAGGAACAAAGACATCTTGCTTTTCAAATCTTCTCCATTTTTGCTCCATTGCCCACACATATATCATTATCTGGCCTCCTACTCTCAAGATGCGAGCCATCTCTTTTATTGCTCGCATGCACCTCTCTTCCGTTGAAAAATGGTGAATCACTAGAACAGAACAGATAAGGTGAATAAGTATCCCTCGAGGCACTAATGAATAGAGTATAAGGACAAGGACTGGCTCTGACACACTGGCAGCTGATGGTTTGCACCACAGGAATACATCATTTATCTTCCATTGTGCTATGTGTTATTGTACTATCTCTAACATTGTACTGTCTCTAACTTTAAAGAGTTCATAACACACTGACTTATTTTAAAAACACGGCAGAATTTAGCAACGTTGAATCAAGTGACATCTTTCAGATCAGCAATAAACAACACAACAGTCTTGTTTTCTCAGTGAAAGGCTACCACTTGGTCAGTGGCAAAGCAACCTGGCCTTTTTTCACCCTCACCTAATGCTCATCTGCAGCCTGAAAGAAGAACTTCTGAAAGACTGAGGCCATACACAGTCCTTACAACAGCCGTGCTAGTGATCCTGCTGATTATACCCATTAAAAAAAGGACTAGGTTAAAACTGCTTGCCCATTTCTCCTACTTTATTGACAGATGTCAGTAACAGAGCAGAAAAAATGAACGGTCACTATCAGCCTAGAATAGATTTAAATCATCAACATATGGGTGAAAGACACAGTCAATTAGCATTTGTCTACTTCTGCCATTGACAAGCATGTATCACAAAAACAAATAATTAGATAATCCCACTCTTGCTTCATAAGTCACACCGGCCCACAAACATGCATGACATGGAGAACACCTCATCATTATGATGGCGAAACACAGGCAGCACAGCTTCGCTTTACTCAGAGCTGAGTTTAAATTTGACTCTCATTTTGATAAAAATTTTTGCCCCCAAAAAGGGCAATTGGTCTCCGGATTTGGCAGGAATTTGCCAAATGGCATCTCCGCAGGTTGGCTCCTGCTCTCAGACTGCTCAGCTCTAGAGCAATTCACAACAGACGTCAAGGTTGATCAGGTCTTGGTGCACAGTAGGGACTTCAGCAAAGTTTCAGCTACGTACAATGAATTTTACATGAGAAATAAGAATAGGAAACAATCCTGGAAGGATTGGGCACATATTAAAGATGCTGAAAATGAAAAGCAATAGAATTAGTGATATTTATCCAATCTTATATTTTCCTCTGTGAAAATGCCCATGCCAGTTTGGGCAGATATTTCTACACATACCAATTCAGGTTACAATGATAAACCAGTTTTTGATTAAGCTGTTGAGTTGGTTTCCACAGAAAAATAACAGAACTTTCAAGGGAATAAAAAAGGTGCAAGCTTTCAATTCTTTCTAGAAATTTAAGTACAGAAAATGCTAGCAGAAACTCTCTATCTGCCGCCTCTCTGTGTCTGTCAGAGTGGCGATTCACCATCAGATCCATTTTGCCTCAGAAAAAGAGACACTTTACAATTAAAAAAATAACAGCATGCAATCCAGCTGAGATAGGAAAACACTCTCCCTGCAATGAATGATGCATTCAGAGCCTCGGCGGCAATGTGAGGATCAAAAGGCAAGCTTTGAAGAAATAGGGTCTTTTAACATTTAGTTATTCAGCTGCTCTGCCTGTAGGTTTCACTTGTTTGAGATGAACAGAAATCAATTCCAAAAGCGCAGGTCTTCTAGCACTAGTCAAGACATTGACATTGAAACATTATGGCCTTTTTAATTAAAAAAGCATCAAGTATCATTTAAGAAATTACAGCATACTAATAAAATCTCACGCTGAGCAAAACTTCAGTGTTGTCAAGATAAATTTGTCAGATAATTTTAAAAGCTATGGGTGATGTATTCCATTAAAAAATGCATAACTCAAGGAAACAGAGCATCTGCATGGCACAACGTCACACTATCCTGAAACCACAGATTACCACACGAATTATTGCACGCTTGTTTTTAATCAAAGCGAAACCTGTCAGGATCCAAGATCACCAAGCAGTCACATTCACCTAAGGAGGGTGGCTTATAAAAAAGAATTTCTTTCTTTTCCTTGACATGAAATTCCTTCTATGTTGAAACTGGGTTTGAACCGAGCAATCTGTTCTGTAGAATAAAGGTGCCATTTCAGAGGTGGCGTGGCTCACGTTAGGTGGCAGTGAGGCACAAACACTCACTGAGGGCCTGATTGCAGCCCAGCAGCAACATGACCCTACTTCCCTCCCCTCTGGAAGACACAGTTCAAATCTGCTTCTGCTGCAACTCCCCTCGCACTGACAAGGAGATGGCACTGGGGCGATAGTCTGTAGAATCATAGAATGGTTTGGTTTGGAAGGGACCTTCAAAGATCATTTAGTCCAAACCCCCTGCCATGGGTAGGGACACCTCCCACCAGACCAGGTTGCTCAAAGCCCCATCCAGCCTGGCCTTGAACACCTCCAGGGATGGGGCATCCACAACTTCCCTGGGCAACCTGTTCCAATGCCTCACCACGCTCAGAGTAAAAAATTTCTTCCTAATATCTGATCTAAATCTTCCTTCTTTTGGTTTAAATCCATTACCCCTGTCACTACATGCCCTGGTAAAAAGTCTCTCTCCATCTTTCTTACAAGCCCTCTTTAAGCATTGAAAGACTGCAATAAGGTCCCCCTGGAGTCTTTCAGTGCTATACCCCTAGAACAATATTTCACCAGCTGTTCAACATATTTTAAGGCGATTCTGCACCATCCAAACACTATAAAAAAAGGGTCCAGATGCTTGAAAGTGCATTTGTCATAATGACTGGTACTTTAAATGAAAATTAGTTTTGTCCTAAGTTACAATAAATATAGAAGCTTGCAGGTGGTGAAAACAATATCAGGGCAGAGGAAACTCATCCTGGGTTGGAGCAAACATCCCTCCAGTGCGGGGCTGCAGCAGCAGTCAGCACCAGATGTTCAGGAAAGAAAGAAGAGAAGAACAGTGATGGTCTGTCCCCTTGCCTCCCACGGTTTGCAACCTAAGAGCTTCCTCAGCCACAGGCTGGAGCTTGTATCTAATAGCCAGTGATGAATCTGTCCTCCATGGATACTTTCTTGAACTCATACTTCTGATTACATGCATTTACATGTCAAAGGAATCTGCAATTTAATTATATATTTTTTGGAAAGATGGTTCCTTCTGTTTTAAATATTTCCCTGTGGTTCTCGTGCTGTAAGAGACCACAGATTTTTTTTCCCTATTCACTAATTTAATATCATTTGTGGGTTCCAGGATGCTATCCCCCTCTCCCTCAGGAACAGTATGATGTATACACTTCTTTTCATGATACTTTTATGATGATACTCTTTTTTCTTAGTTGAAGAGCCCTAGTCCATTAATCTGTCCTCATACATAAACAATTTGTTCCTTTGATCATTATAAGGACCTTTACTAGTTCATCTATATCCTTCCAGAGATGGAGAAAACCTGAATTACATGCAGTATTCAAGATATGGATGCACCAGGTATTTATCTTCCACCATTCTTCTGGATTTTCATTTTCATTTTTAATATTTGAATAGTTTTTTGGCCAGGTTTGAACACTTAGCTGATATTTTTCAGGACAATGAAAAAGAGCCTGATAATGACTTCAGTATCTCTTTCCTGAAGAAGAATAGAGGGTACCACTGTGCCTGTACACTTTGTTATTTTTTTCTGTGCACATTACCTAGCATTTATCCACAAGTAATTTTCTGCATTTTTGCACCCAGTCATTAGTTTCGCATGAGACTTTTTTTGCAGGTCTTTGCAAAACTGAATAACTCTATGTCACCAGCAATCTTTATCACTAGCCTATTCATTTCATTTGTAATTATAAATTACACAGGAATTTGTTGAACAGTGGCCTTTTTACAGGTGTCATGCAGCTACACTAAGTATTTGACATTGAGTCTTTCAGCACTTTCCACACTCATCTGTGAGCGTTTTACCCTTCTGGCTTTCCCTTTCAATTTTCCTTAAGAGTTTCTTCCTTTCTGGTAGTAAACTTTTATGCAGTGGATTTTTTACAGCATTTTTGTTCCTAGCAGGAGGTTCGATTATGGTCACATTACAGGCAGTGAGATAATGTGGTTCTTGCACAATTACTTATTGATGTGGGCCTCATGCACCGTTTCAGACTAATAGGAGTTGTTTCCCTTTTGTGGGTTCTCAGATTAATCTTTCCAAGAGGCTTCGTGCCCCTGTGTATCATTTACACAACCTACATATGGATAATTGCAGTTTCTCAATATTGTGCTTTCTGCCCTCACAGCCCTCGCAATCTCTCTTAATAATCTGCTGTCATTTTCCCCAAGTTTATCAGAGAATTACCTAGCATCCTTATTATTACACTGCTCTTCTCTGTAGCTGTCTACCTACCATCGTTTCTTCCAGAAGTTTATCCTCATGCTTTTTTCCACATAAGAATATTCAGAGCTTTTTAGCTGGTACGCAACCCTTGTAACAAAAGCTGGAAAAACCCCATAAGTTCACTACAAAAAGGGCTTTAATGAACATTATATCATTATCATACTAGCCAACACCATGCCACGGTGATGAGAACACATTCAATTTTTTAAACATCCAAACAAACCATTGCAAAAAAAAAATCTAAGCACAAAAATATTTGTTTGGGGTGAGCACAGATGCTTGTCCAAAATCCCTGACAGCTCTTTGCATCAGCATGGCCTTGCTTCATGGATTAACAGTTGTTATAAATCAAGCATTCCTTTTCATTTTGGCCATACATTCCCCTAGCATTTACTGGAAGTCAGTCCAAATTAATTTTGTGCCATGTACTGCTCATTCCCACCACTTTTGCTTGAATTGAAGACTGAAAGGTTTTCAGTAACTGAAAAATATATAATGCAATTTTAGATTTCAAAGGGAGGGGGTGAAGAGGAAAGGAGAACATTTCAAAGATTCTTCTCTTCTTCATTTCAGAAGAATATAATTAATTGCTCCTTCTCTTAATTTAATACTGTGACTAATCCTACTAAAAGGGATTATTTAGAACAAGAAGACAATGCAAGATACATTTTGGTGTCATTCAGCTGTCTTCAGAGAACAAAACTGAAAGCATCAACAACTTTGAATTTTTTTTTTAGAAGTCATTTTCAAAATGAGTATTTTAGGTCAGTGATTCAATTTAACTCTGTTAAATGGCAAAAAGAAATCTGTGTAATCAGAAATTGCCTTTCTCTGTCAAATTTCTTTACTGAGATTAAATCCCTTCAGAGACATTTGGAAAGTATTTAAGGATCACAGAATCTTTATCTCGGAAACTCTTTTGTATATACTGTATATACACTTCAGATGTCACTTTATCTCTGTCAGCTCTAATAATAGGAACAAATGGAACATATATAGAAAGCATGATTCTAAGTTAAATATTATTTTATTCTTTTCGTTATGGTGGTATCAAAAATAAAAAGGGGAGGAAAAATACTAATATACCAAAGAATTATTTAAAAGAATTACTGAGTAAACTTCAAACAGTGTTTCCATTAAAAACTTCTCCCTATTAAAAACATAGCTCATTAATTACTTAGGTTGGAAAATTTGTTCCTTCTTTAATTTTCCCACATTTGTGGTTAGCATTAGCAAATGAGGATGCTGCCTTTATAAAAATCATTATAATTATGAAATTTAATTAACTTATTAAAGCCTTGATTCAGGAATATAATTATATGCTTAATTTTAAGCATTTGAGAAGCTACACTGGTTTCAGTGGGATTATTTCTGCGTTTATATTAAAGATAATTCTGAAATGCTTGTCACAGCAGCATAGTAGTGGGGACACCTATAGCTAAAACCGACAAAAGAGGGTAATAAAATAAGGTCAGGTGGAGCAGCTGTCTTCAAGCTGTTCCGCTCCTCTGTTTCGTGCCATCCTCGAGGCGCCTGCTCCAAGCCTGAATTACTCCTCCCCTCTTCCCACCCAGAGCAGCAGGGCTCTGCCTGCAGCTGCTGCCCCAGTCTCACCGGCTGCAGAACCTCTGGGGTTCACCTGGTGGGCTCTCAGAGCTGGCTCCGTCTGCTCTTGAAGACTATTTAATCTTGTTCGTACACTTTATACTAGTCACTGCATCCAGAGGAAACAGTGCAGGCAGCTGCTGTCTTTCCTTCCCTCCCGGGTGTGCTCCTACGTGCTGGGCTACAGGATTAGGCTCCTCCTTGGGCTTTTTGGCTGCAGGTTCCAAGGTATGGTGGTGGTTTTCTCCACCCAGCGCAGAGGGGTGTTTGAGGACTGGGGCACGTTCCCAGGTGTTGGGAATGTGGGTTTGAACCCCCCACCGGCTGAGGAAGGAGATGAATCCAGCTCTCTCACTTTCTGGGTGAGTGCCCTGAGGACTTGGCTGCACTGGAAAGAGGAAAAAAAGCAAAATCTCTGCAATGATCTGTTAGACACCAACCCCAAAAGAGGCTTTGGCACTAGGGATCTTTATTTAGTGAAAAAGGTTTAAATGTGCACCCAGCTCAGGTGCCTGAATGCTGTTCTGGATCCATTCTGGGTCTCAATGTCTTACTCAGCAGGAGAATAAGCTTTTGGTAGTACAGAGTGAAACCCCTGTGCTTGGGAGCCTGCTGCCGGGTGACAGCACAAACCTGCCAAAACCATCACATGGTGGCTGCTCAGCCATCCCTCCTTCCAAAACCACGGCTGCGTTGCTCTCAACCCCGAGAGAGCAGAGGACAACAGCCATACAAGAGCAAGTTGTGCAGCCGGTGAGAAGCTGTCACCTCTTTTAATGACACCCAACAACCAGTCAAGACCATCCAACCAGGTAACATGTTGTTAAGAACATGTGGGTGAGATTTAAAACAGATATATTGTCAACATGACGACAGTGATAAGACCACAGATAGCTGACTGTGGTCTAAAATAAATTATTACATTTAAAAATGCTGAGCAGGATGCTGGCTGCTACTGTGAAAATTAAACTAAATATAAGGGTATATTTGGAGTTTTGCACCACTTCTGCAGTCCAATAACTTGGAGCAATAGAGGGGACCATAAGGTGCAGAGCTCGTTCTGTTGTGATGCATATTTTTGTAAGAAATAAAAAAGAAAAAGACACGTTTTCTGACCTGACCCCATCCTGAGATACCTGTGTGTCATCCACTAGAAATAAACATAGGATATTTTTGATAAATCAGTTATAACTTGCATGAAAATATCAATGCAACACAAAGCTTCTGGTTTAATTGAGATAGAAATCAGGCTCCTCGCTGTTAGTGAGAATTGCACCAATATACAACGCTGTCAGCGGGCAAGACCAGTGAGAGCAACTGCGTGAACGACAGATAAAGCCTGCAGGTGTTAACCACAGGCTCAACCTCCAAGAATTTGTGATTACTATCTTAGACATAACTGTATTGTTTGCTTTAAATAAAACCCTAACAGTGGTGAGACCAAAGCCGAACTCAGGGCTCGCAGGTGTCTCAGAAGAAGCAGAGGTCCTCTATGGGTGGCTTTCTCAAAACCAGAAAATCCCACTATGGGTGGCATTTCTCCTCTGACTCCAAGATCTCTTGCGATATTCAGACTTTGTTAGTACTTTGCACCTCTGACTGCCGTCAGGGAGGAGAGTTCGCCGCTGTGAGAGGAGCTGTATTAACGTTAGGCAGCAACTGGTTTTAGGAGAGTCAATGGATTTTTCTCAAAAAGGCCAGGTGGCCTTTACATTAAAATAGATGCAGAAAAATAGAGGTCATTCATTTTCCGGCTCCAAGGTAGAATTAAACAGTTGACTCCAATGTGACCCAAGCTGGTCTAACCTCTTAAAAGCTTTTTAATATCTGGTGTAAATAACCTCTGCTGCAGGGTAAGATGATTATTTTTTTTCTTCCCATGTCAAATAAAGATCAGCTTTCTGTAAAAATAATTTATGTATTTGAAGACCACTACGTTTCCTTCAGTCTTTTATTTTTTTCTTTCTTGACTAACCAAACTCAATTCCTTCAGCTTCCTCTAATAATTCAGATTTTCCAAATATCAGTTACTTTAAGTGTCTCCATATTGACTGCAAACTTTGTAAGGCGTGGTCCCCAAAAGCAGATATGGTGTTCCACCTAGTATCTCTAAAGTACCAAGCACAGGAGAGTGACTCATTCTTCTGCCTTCCGTGAAACTGTTGTCACCATATCCCAGACAGGTATGTGCCTGGTTTTGTAGCAGCACAACACTACTCACACATATCTGGCCTGTGGTCCATCTTGCCTGGCCATTATTTCTCCCTTTGTTCATTGAATGTTTCCTTCCCAAGCATGGTACGTCCCTCTTGATGGTTTCTGTATCTCTTCTTGTTGATTTCAGACAACTCTTCATTATTTGGATGTCAAATCCCATCTTCCAAAATAATTCCAATTTTTCCTACATAGGAGCCATTCACAAATTGTTCAATATGCTCTCTAGCTCTGTATCAAAGATATTAATTAAAAATTTGCATAGAAACAGATGTAGGGTGGGTCCCAAGAGCATCCCATTTGAAACGTGTTCTGACTGGACAGTGAACAACTGATTCATTTTGAGAATGATTTTTTTGCATATTCTTAGCTCTATTTACTTATTTTACTTGCAACAATGACATGAGAGTCAAGATATATCATGTCTTCTACCGCTACGCTGTCTATTGGGATGATTACCCTGTCAAAGCCAGAAAGCAGATTGGCTTGCTCCTGACAAAGACATGTTGACTGCTTCCCATTACATTAGTATTCTGTAGGTTTAAATAATTTATTCTATTTAAATTAGATTATTTAAATTATTTATTCTAGTATCCTTGCATAAATCTAAGTTAGGCTGGCTCCCTCTTGCTGTCCTTTCTCTTTCTTTTGAAAATAGGTATTATGTTTGCTTTTCTTCACTTGCTGGAGATCTTAAAGATAATCTGCTAGTTCACAGTAGTTTAAGATTAATTTCATGATTTCCTAACAACTTGTGTAACCTAATTTATCTAAATATTCTTTAAGATGTTATTTTCTTTTTATAGTCTAAACCCCTGTCCTCTGGTTAAAACTCTACTAACTTATTGATGACTACCATTAACCAAAGAAAAATGCAGCTTCCCCTCTCATCTGTTATTTGCTCTTCTTTCCTTTTTGTTTTCCTCTTGCTTTGTATGCATTTATAAAACCTTACCCTAGTTCTACTTCATGTTATGCTGTAGTCATCCTGACTTCGGTTCTTCACACCATCCCTTATAATTATTGACAGTCATATTTTTTTATGATTTATTTTCAATTTCTATGGCATTAAAGAGTTCCTGATGCTGGCATACCAGACCTTGTTATACTCTGCTTTCCACTGGGACAGGTTGCTTGTGCCTTTGATATTGCTTCTTTTACGGAATATAATTTTCTGACCACAGTGCCTTCTTGTTGGAAAAAGTTAAAACTGTTAGAATGTAATCCAGATTGATCCTTAGAAAAAGCAGAATTTAGGAGAACTGGCAGGTAGTGATGATATACCTATCTGACAAAACTCAGGGTCATGCAGAACTAACCAAGGTTCCATAGAAATACGAGGCTTCTTTACAGAGTAAAGAAACTATGTCCTGATGACATTGCAATGTTGTGTCCATATTAATTGGCACAATGGTGCAATATAACTACATTGGTGTGATCTGATACTAACACTTGGTTTCTTCTTGCTCAGTGTCTCATTGAATTTTACCATAAAGACAGAACCTTATATAGTAAGGAAACTCTTCTGGACCTTTTATTTGGACTTCTTTTTTTTTCCGCTCAAGAGACTCTTCCACCCTGTAAACTTCAAGAATTATACTATTTGCAATTACGCAGACCATTTTCTCAGACCGTGTAAATTAGACGACTAGACAGGTTTACGTCCCTTAGGTTCCCCTCACTTTCACTCTTAAATTACCACATGACTAAAAGATCACAGATTAATGCAAAGTTAATTTTCACATATTGGTATTAACACCAAGGAAAGCCATTTGATACTCTTTACTCCAGGAACCCTTTTTTTCCCATTGGGACGAAGAGTCTGATCAGATATTTCAGTAATATAAAATAACTGACGAGTATTTGAGTCCTAATAGGAGAAGAAAAACTGATGTCTTCACCTTTGCATTTGGAGGAAAGAAATTGCTTATCTAAATTAATAGAAAAAGCTTCTTATCCCTTGCCCATCACAGAGTCCAAGAGCTCAGTATAGACAAGATTTTATTAACACAGAAAGTGAATTTTCCATATAAAGGAGAAAGCCACTTTGACAGAGGTAAAGCCATGCAAAAAAATTAGTTCTGCGTTATGATTCGGAACAATTCCTTAGTCAAAGTAGAAATGCGAGTACCACTGCTCTTTTCGTTACTGCAAGTGGCAGAAATCCTACTTACTTCAATAACACAGGAATGGCTTCATCATGCTAACAATAACAAAGCCATCGGTATATGTCAAAGGGGATGATTTCTGTTGTTCAGTGATATTAAATCTCAAATAAAATTATGCTATGAATACACTGGGAAAGTGAGTATGATTTCTTTCTTAAGGCAGTGAAAACATTGTGGAATGAATTGCATGCTCACAGGGCAAATTTGTCTCCTTGAACAGAAAGTTAAGCATATGAAAGCAGCACATGCTAAACTTTTGCTGATATATTGTGTCTAGATTTGTTTCTTGTCAGTATAGGTTATTCCATTTATGGAACTGGCAAGAATCTTTCATTAGATATGGATACACAATAGGTGTTGAGTACAAGGAAAAATCATCAAGTTAGGCTTGACACTCCTCTTCTGCCAATATTTTCTACTACAGACCTGGCTTTAGAACACCTACAGAAATTTCTTGCCTCCTTTGACAATATCCTGAAGATTAACAGAACACATGCTTATCCAAACTATAGTATACATGTACTATACTAGTGTTATACTATATACTAGCATATATAATAATTCAACATACTATTTGAATGTTTATAATACATCTGAACGATATTTTTCAGCAATGATAAGGAGAAAAAACCATTACTGTGGTTCATGCGCAATCTGTCACGGTAAAGACTGTAACAGAAATAACTTTGTAATTTGCAGCAATATTATAGTGCTGAAAGGGCCACAGGCCACAACCACGCAGTTCTACCTGTTGCCCCAGTGTCCCTCTGGATTCCTCACTGATTCTAGCTTCTCGCACAGCAGCCATGCAAGAAGGGCTTTAATCTTGCTGTGGATGGGAAGGTCTGTAGAAGGTCTGTAGTTCTGCATCTCTAGCAGCAACTCCAGCCCAGCTACTCTGCTTTTCTATAGACTGTTCTATAGAAGTACTCCTGGGGCACAGACTCGTTTGGGTTAGACAACTTCTGAACATTGCTACATACCCTTTTCAACAAATCTGGCTTGTCCTTCACTTCATTACCCTGGATTTTCAGAGAATGCCAAATCGCCTTTGGGCACAGGATGGTTGTTACCCCATCTGGGCAAAGGATGTAGAGACCCAGTAACAAGGACTGTTAGCTATTGGTCATGTTTCTTATATCATGACTAAAAGATTTTCAGACAGTGGAGCTGAGCACAGTCCACAGCCCCATACAATGATGTACCAGTGACAGTAATGCAATCTTGAATTTCCATCAAATGTCAACTAATATGACATGGCCCTTGACATGAAAAGCAAAGAAGTCCTTCAGGGCTTAAAGAAAGGTCATTGCAAGACATGGAGAAGAGGCCGTGTATAAGGCTACTTACTAACTTCAAGAGATGTGAGGTATTAACATTTCACTTTGATTTAACAAGGCTTAGAGCCCTTCACACCCCTTTGGTTGAGAAAAGGAAAATCAAGTTTGCTGACCACTGTAATTTGTTTTGTTTACAGTATTGTCCAACTTTTATTCAGTATAAGCTTAATACCTAAATTCTAAAAGGTGTTTGAGTAATTTCAAGACTCCCAAAACAAAAGAACATGGAAAACCTAAAAGAGAAAAAAGTAAAGGCTAAAGCTACCATTGAATGTCTGCTTTAAAAGTGGCAAAGACAGACAGTTCCTCCATCATTAAGTTACACTGGAAAGGGCAACAAAACAAAAAGGAAAAATCTTAAATAAATGAAATCTGAGGTTATTTGATGAACAGTATAAGGCAGCAGTGCCACTGAAACAAGCACTTCTGGGTTTTTTTGTCATTGGCTCCTTGTTCTTTCTTTGCACTATCCCCTGCTTTTGCTGAACCAGGTCTCTCTCCAGTGAAGCAATGGGTAACTTATGCAGCTAAAAGCAACCTTTATTTTTGTTGGTTACTTTCCAGCCTGATCAGTGTCATGGTCATCCTCATCAGCAAAAAAAATTGCTGTGTTGGCCAACAAACCATGGAGCATGGGAGTAAAGCACAGCATTTGGAAAGGCGCAGAAGGATTTAATACTGAACTTCAAATACACTCGGTGTTCCTAAGCAAGGCTTGTTGTATTTTCCTCATGATAGAGCCAACATTTCAAATTCCTGCCATGTAATAAGGCAAAAATAAGGCTCTCCTTTCCTGTTTTGCACATTGTACTTTAGTTGTGCTTGGACCAGAGTAAAACAGCTCACATATGTGTGACTTATCCATTTTGCAGCTTCTCACTGAGTTTATATACAATAGTATACATTATAATAATGTACATATATATAATATGTGTATGTATATGTACAATAATATATATTATAGTAATATGCATATATACAATATGTGTGTATATATATGTGTATGTGTTTATAATTTATATACACATATATAATATTATACATTTCTTGTGTTAATATAGATTTATCTGGTCTACAAAACCCAAAATATTCTGTTGGTCACTGAAAAAAAACCCAAACCTAGAAGGGACTAAATGCTTTAGACCCTTTAAAGATCTGACCTATAGACACTGGCAGTACGCAGAACTTACCAGCAATGGACAGGACAGCATCAAAGCACTCACTTCGACAAGGCAGACACAGGCTATGGCATACCATTACTTCAGGGCCTTCATTTCATGCTGATTCCACCAACGGGAAACAGTAGTCGCAACCCAGTTTGTAGACTTGAGAACTGATGTGAAGTTATTTGCCATTTCTGCAGCCTGAAGAAATAATGAGGAGGAGAAAGGAAGGCGGACATTTGGTGTCTGTACAAAAGAAAATGTATTCCTGACATAAGCCATGATGTACGCCCTTGACTGGCCTAATAGCTTGAAATTCTCCACCCATTTTAAAGGAGATGATACAATTGCAGTGGAATTCAGGTTATTTTTTACCATCACAGTACAATGAGCACAGACTGCTCCTTTCTGTCTAGCGGGCTCGCTGCTGCGTGACAGGAGGTGTTCAAGTAGGATTGCTAGAGAGCATTTACCTTGGCTTTCCCACCACATACAGAATCAAAAATATTTATGGTAATGATGTTACTGCAATTCTACTCGTAATAGACTCAAAATGCTAAGTGAAAGCATCATGTAGTGGGAGCACAGCGCTGAATTATTTCTGTGTATTGAAATGCTGATAGACAAACTAGACTGCTAAGTAATTAAGTCACTATTAGACCAAACCATTAAATCCATTGTTTGCTGTTTTAACTGCTGCTAATTGCTGTCACCATGACAACAGTGGAGTTTCTTTTTCTGGTATCTCCATGCAGTTTCCTTTTCATAATGGAGCCTGCGACACGGAAATTTACATCTTCCCAAATTGAAATACTTCTGGTGTTTAAATAAAGGCAGACATCTTTAGATAAGAACAATTTTAATGTCAGCAGTAAGATGGATCTTGTATAAATTTTTGATAATTTGTTTGCAGAATTATCTGGATCTTAACACAAAGTGCATTTTAAAGTAGATTATTGATTTTAAAAACTTGCCTTCTTACTTGCATCATAAAAATCATAGTTCAAATTAAAATCAGGGAGGTAAATGCATCGGGCTAACATAATACCCTGTGCCTTGTGCAGACCTTAGTTTGTATCCTGTTTATGGCTATGTTTACATCAAATGCTAAGCTTGGCTCAGAGCCCAGATTTTGTCTCTAATTAATTTTAAAAAAATAAAATAGTTATTCTGGAGTCTTCCAAATATTTAAGTCCCTATATTTAGGTTACAGCCATCCCATAGTATGTATTCTGAAACCCTGTGTGTGTCCCTACGTTCAGTAAGGAGCCTCCCAGCCCCATCAGTCTGTTGTGCCATTTGAATGGGAGATGAATCATCGCTGAGCTGCAGATAGAAGTCTGCTTCTAACGGCTTGTCTAATATTAACTGTTGATTCCATCTCTTGGGTATGAAAGAAAGATATCCAGAGAAAAGCTGGAGCACTCTCTGTCCTTCCCATGCCTGACTTCAGCACTAGCTGAGAAGAGGTGCTGTGAAACGGTGCCAGCACTTGGCTAACATTAGACTCTCTTTTCCAAGGAGAAAGAGCAGCAAAAGGACTACCCTGGAGCTCTGACTGGAATGGAACCCCAGGATTTTTTCTGGTTTTCACTTTTGGAGGGAAAGGTTCCAGTATAAGCCAAACAACAGCTACTAAAAACATTTCCTCTAATCTGACACCAGAGGGTGTTTCCCAGGGATGGAGGGGCAGAGGAGAGCCCTGGAGGTAGACTCCTCTCCAGCGCTGTGGCACCACTCTTGGCAATTGTGTTTCACACGAAACTCATCTCTGGCCACGGACACCACAAGAGCATGCCAGCAGCCTCCGCAGGCCAAAGCCCTGGAGCCCAGCCTGAGCTTAAATTACACCATTAATCAAGTCCAAAGTCTGTGACATCAGTAAAAATTCAATATGCTGGTTCTCTGTACCTGTTTTATTTGTTCACATTGAAAAAATTGCAAAATGTGCCAAGATCTGGTAGGAATATAGTTCCCAGCATTTAGACTGTGATAAACTGGGAAAAGTATATGGTAAAGTTTGAATGACACCGAAAAAGTTTGTGTGATTAGCCCAACCCTCAGCAATTTTTGCCTTTCACAACCGTTCCCATGCTATAGTTGGGAGACTACACATATGTATTGCTGGAAAAGATTACGGATCCAAAAAGCTATTCAGAAGTCTAGCCTAAACATCTAGAAATGATGAGTTAATGCCCAGATCTCATTCGGACAACCAGCACGTATCCACTTCTGGTGCAGGGGCTGAAGCCAGTACAGAGGCTTCCCTCCTACCATTTAGGCATTCTCAAACCTTTGGGGAATCAAAAACTGTCACACATTGTTCTCCAAAGCACCCAGAACAGTGTCATGATACTTGTTTCAAACTGGCCACACACAATACATGTTGTAAGAGCTAAACAAAATTTCAAATTCCAGAATTATCATACCAATATGCAACATTATATCCACTAACGATGTCTTAATATATTTAGCTTCAGTTTAGTTGACCTACTGGATACTGGGAAGTTGAATTTCTTCATATAGCTATGAACGAAGCAAAGTAGGAGGCAAATTTGACAGTCAGTCTGGCCATTTTGATTCCCAAGTTTGATTCACAAGCTCCAAACTCTTCTGCCAAAAATATTGCTTGATAGAGAGAACATACTTAAATTGCCATTAG
The DNA here is from genome assembly GCA_017639485.1 of Pluvialis apricaria. Classification (NCBI taxonomy): domain Eukaryota; kingdom Metazoa; phylum Chordata; class Aves; order Charadriiformes; family Charadriidae; genus Pluvialis; species Pluvialis apricaria. The sequence continues at coordinate 26,424,468 of CM030007.1, forward strand.
CAATGGGATAAACGACCCCACTCACCAATATCAGCAATCAGACTGCCTGGTTCCTGCTCTGAAATGCAATGCTGCACCTTTGGCCATGCCTTGCAGCGTGCATCATTGAAGTAAGGAGCAATTTTCTCATATATGTTATGAACGTGGTCTCTCTCAAGTTGGCTTGCCTCCTTCTCCATCACAACCAAGGCTAGGTTGACTCACTGAAGGCAGTGCAACGGTCCTAGAGAAAGGGAAGGGAGAAAAACAAGTGCTGAAACTCCTGTTGCCAAAGTACATTTCCTTAAGTTACCCATCATGACATAGTTTATTTAGGAAATAGTATTTCCAAATACTACGTTGCTCTTAAAGAGAAATTGCTGAGGCTTTTAAAAGAAGAAAGGTCATCTATTTTATGATTCTATACAATATATCATTTTCTTATATAAATCTGAAAGGAATTTTATGACCTACCACTCAATGTTTATTAACTTGCTTATATTGTTATACTTTGGAAGCTGTTAACTTTTGCTTCATCAAGTCTTCCACCCTTTTTCAGTCTACCCTTGAAAAAAGTATTTTCTAAGTCCTTTGTTTACAGGCACATCTTAAAACACAGCAACTGAAAATGATGATGATTACTAAAAGATGCTCAGAGTGCGAAACAAAAGCTCTGAGAGGCGTCATTTCTCCTCCACTTCATTCAGCACCCAGAAAGATCCACGCTCACAGACTCTATTGCACAATTCATTGATGCCGCTCTTTCCAGCTTTCCAAGCATCCTTTTTTTTTTTTTTTTTCAGCTGTTCTGGATTGCCATGGTGCACTGGTATTAGCAATGCCCCCAGGAAAACCCTGTGATATTGTGAATAGCCTATTGCATCCTAAGTCATTGTTCAGTTCACCATGAAACTTTGTACAGAAAGGCTGTAAAAATTGTGGACTTCATTGAACATATGCTGTCCAAGCCAGGATTTCCATTGATTTATGTGAAGATTTGGGCCACCAAGACAGGCTACTCCTGCTCTATGCATATGCTGCAAACAACTCCATGCAGAATAACTTCTCCTCTGAGCCAAAGGTATCAATGACAGCACCTCACCCAAGATCACTGCACTGCAGGCTGGCTATTAATCTGACTCATGATACAGTCCTTATCTGGTCTTTATTTTCAAACCCATAAGCATTTAGAATCCTGTCAACTCAAAAGACTATTGTTCTGTGATTTCCTAGGAGGTTACATCAAAGAGAAACACTGGAGCAGACTAAGCCCAAATTTGATTCTGCAGGAACAGCAAGAAACTAACTCTGGAGGGATTCTGGTTATGTCGTTTATTAATCTGAAAAACAGTGCTAGGATTAAATCCTGTAGCCCTTGGTGCCTTCTATCATCTCAGATATTCACTCAGCAGCACTGGGAAATTGCCCAGAATGCAAGTTTCCTGAATATCCTGCCTAGATCAAAATGTTGACAAGTATTGGAGTGGGGTGAAGAAATTCTTTGGAAGATTGTCGCTGTTCTCTTCATTATGTGTGTTGCTAAATAACAGTCACTTTAGAAACACGGATAATAATAAAAAAAAAAGACAGTGAAAGTGAGTTGTCTTGGTTTAGTCTCTACTGCACTGCAATGCATATCTTTTTAGCTGCTAGTAAGATTTAAAGCCATCATCTTATAAGCACTTACACAGGTGCTTAACTCTGTGTGTGCAAACAATACCACTAACTGAATCCAGTGGGAATATTCCAGGCACAGGGTTCACCACATGCATTAGCGCGTACAAGACTGGCTGTCCAAGGCAGAAGGATTTTTTTTCTTTTTCTTCATTATAACTAAACTCTTCTGTAGAAGCTAGTTTTTTAAAAATACCTTCAGAAAACCCTCGGTTGAAATAGCTGAAGTGCTCTACTGGGGATCATTTCAAGAGGAAGCTGATGTACTATCAAATATACAGGGAAAGGCAGAAGGAGGCAAGAGAAGGAGAGGGAAATTGTTCTTTGGAAAAGCCACAACATCATTTCAAAGCTTTGTTATTGCTTCATTTGACAAGAGGAAATAATAACTGGTGAATTGATGTAAGATCACAGCAGTGAAGAGAACAGAGCTGTTTCTGTTTAACTCTAGGTTTACACTCAGGATAGCTCACTTAGGCAGAGGGACAGTCTGGAAGATGCTACCAGCTTGAGACACTTAATTACCAGGAAAAGAAAGAAGGTGCATATGAAAGCACCCAGCAAGAGAAAGCACATAGCGAGACACCCTTTCAAACTAAGGCAAAAAAATGAGTTGTGTGTAAAACCGTCTCTGCTCTGGAACAGGAGCTAAAAAACACATAACAGGGGCTACGATTAAATCCCACCTAGAATTAAGAAAGACATAGCATCTTTTGTTTTAAAATGGTACCTCCAAGACTGGGGGCAATGGTCTGGATTCTCTGAAATTTAAAAGTCCAACTCTGCAAGGCACTATTAAAGTAAATTTTCTATAAGCTTCCTATAAGAATGTAATCCTTTGTCGGAGGAGGCTGGAGGAAGAGACCAGTCAGGTCGGTCCCCAGCAACCACCGGCAGTCATGCTACGGACACTTCTGCCCAGAGGAGTCCAATGAACGCCCATCTCCTATGCTTACTAAGCCACAAACCACAAAATTCTTGTCAACAGTCCATTTAATGATTTTAGTACAACAGATTGAAAACTGTACAAAATACAGCGTGCCAGAGGAAGAGAGCAGAGAGATGTCTGAGGGCACAGCCACTAGTAAGTAATGTTCAGAGAATCCTGGGAAGCTGGTTGCGACCCACATTGCAGAAGCAAGAAAAAAAAGAACAAAATCAAAAAGCAAACATGAACGCCCACCACTCTAGCCTGTGGGAAAATCATTTCTGGGGGACTGACTGAGGTTCAAACATATGGTTTATACATGCCAATCTGAACCTCAAAGACTTTCCAGTGTCTCTATCACCCCCAATGTCCTCTCTCTAGTCACAGGGAAAGCCAGAAAATAACTTAGAAATCAAGTTATGCATCAGGAAAAAAAAGCATTTTCTGCCCAACACAAAATTAGATATTTAGTGCTGCAAATGTCACACAATGGCATTTTACATTGTTGGTGTTTGCTTACTTGCATAACAAAGGCTTTGGGGAATGCAGATATTTTCTTTTGATCACACTCACCCCTACCTTTATGCAAATTTTAAAACAAAGTAAATCTATTCATCTGGGACTGGCAGGAAAGCAAAAACGAAGAGGTACAGAGCAATAGTTCAGCCTGACTGCCTGTCACCTAATCTTTAGCTAAATTTGACACAACTTGATTGAAAGTGAAAATAAATTTGAGTTTAACCGCCATTAAAAACTTCGAATTCATAAGTGTTTATCAACTTTCTGAATGCTGTGAAGCCTCTGATGGTTTGTGCGGGATGCAAGCCTCGTGCAGGCTGTACCCCACACTTTGGGGTACACCTCAAACCCTGCAGCATCGCTCCTCAGGGGGAACCACCGGCAGCTGGTGGAGGGGGCTCAGGCTCCTGCACCCAGAGCAGGAGCTAATCCTCTGGCTGCTGCCTGGTGGCTTCTGCTAAGAGTGCCTTTGATATAGCTTTGAATTTAAAATGAAATTATTTGTGTGGAGAATAGGCTTTCTAATTCTAAATAATTTCATTATTTGGGTAATACCCAATGATGTCAATTTAACTCAGCTGCTCCGTTTTTCAGCCTAATAGGAGAGAATAAACTGAATTGGTAATAAGTTTGGTTTTGACAGGGAGAGTCTTCTAGAAGGACATGTCATCAGAGACCTCCGGGATGTAATGAGTAATTCCTGATTTTAAAAAATGCCTATTCTTTCCCTCTGCCAAGGCCCCCCTGGCTCCTCCAGAGCCCTGTGCACATAGGCCATGCCATGGAAGAGCTGGCAGGAGCACAGAAGAAACGGGGCTGGCTCAGAGATGTGTCCTGGTGGCACTGAGCTGTCTCTGCCACTGGCCGGCCAGAGGGACAAAACTGGAGCTGCCCAGCTGAGCTGGGCTTCTTCAGAAACAAGATTAGCTTAAGTCTTACAGCAATTAGTGCCAGCAAATGACATAACAGCTGGCCTACCATAGCTGAAAATCCAAACCAACAACTCCAGGAACACACTATTTCTCATACCTATGAAAGAGACAGCGGTGCTTTCCTCCCCTCGGTTGAATGAGCATTTTTGTGACGATACATTTGGAAAGTCTGCTTAATTCTGCTCCCTTTTTGTGCCCCCTGCACCATCATCATTCCCACCTTACACACAAACATTACACTGTGACTGCATCGAAACAGCATTTCTGTGAAGTGCCTAATCTGTGTGTGATGCACTGAAAATACTCAGCTGGACCTTGGTAGGGTCCCTTCAGGGACCTTCAGCAAGTTTGTTCTTCCAGCAGCAGCAGCAGCCACAACAGGAGCACTCTGCCAGTCAGACTAACAGTCCCTACCCCTGCGAAGCAGATAAGAAAAGAACAAGAGAGGAAAAACTGTGCCTTAAAGTCCTTGAACCACGGTTCCCAAGAGGTGTCAGGATCTGGGAAAGCACTGATCAACACAAGGGGAAATGCAATATGGGGCACGGAGGGGCTAGGAGAAAAGGAGAAATGAAAGAAGCTAGGTGGGAAGAAAATGATAAAAGGGAATTTTATAAATAATTAAGGGGGAAAATGAAGGGCAAAGAAGGAAATGAAAAGGAGGAGAAAAGCACTGAGAAAAAGAAGAGGGCGTAAAAAAGCAGACATATAGAGAAACTTCAGGTTAGTATTTTAATTAGTTTGCCTTGTTGCATTTTTCCCAGATACCATCATGCATGGGCATAGTATCACAATTTGACAGTTAATCAGCAATTTGGGGATTCCTCATAATGCTGTATTAATATTACCACAGCACGGTGAAACCTTCCCACAGCCTCCCAGCTCCTGCAGCACATCCTACCGGCCTTATCCTCACCCTTTTCCAAGACTGAGGGGCAGCAGAGCTGCATCTCTTCCACCTTCCCAAAGCCACCAGCAGCCGCAGTACAAGGTCTGTATGCACCCTTCTGAATTCCCCCCCGTATCACAGGCGCTGCTCTGGAGGTGGTTACCTGCAGAAGAGAAGCAGAAAATTAAAACTGGAAGAGAAGGCTCACTCAGAAAAAGCCATAACTTTCAGAAAATGAGACATGGAGACTGGCTCACCTAACCCAGGAAACAAAGCCCAAAGGGCAATCTCAGTAATCTCCCATGACCAGCACCACTCCCAGCCCTGCTGGAGTGGGTAGGCAGAGGAGCCTGCCTGGAAAAGCCCAGCATATTTTGAAGGGAAAACAAGGGTAAAGCTAATGCTGGAGGGGACATGGTGGTGCTTTCTGGGTATCCTTATAGGAAGCTGGAGTGTGAAGCTTGATCCAGAATCCTGAAGTCTGGAGAGCAACCCAGCAGCAGGGTTGGATGCAGCAGAAGCACCTTGTGGACCTTCAGACTAATGAAGGTGCTGCACCGCGCAGACCGGAGCTACACATCTGTGAGGCCATCTGTGGCTTGCAAGATTTGAACTTCGGTCCTGATATAAAAAATAATTTTACCAGTATTTCTGTAATGGAGGCAAAACCTGTTTAGGGAATTTGGGACACTGGATACCTGAGTGCTAAAATAAATATTAACCCACTTTACCTTAAGTATCAATGCTATGTTTTGGTCTTCTGTTTTGTTTCCATGGTGGCTGCAATACCTTGACCTACTCAACCATAACCAGTCATAAGATTACCCTCTACCTGTTCTTGTTGCCTTCACAGATGGACAGGAGAATTAAACTTTTAAAACTATTATTTCCTTGCACGTTACAGCACTGAGACAGCCTCTCAGTAACAGCTACATGGGGAAACAAAGGCAAATATCAAGACATAGCTTATTTACGGTACCAGGTGTACATGCGAATCCATAAAATAATCACAGTTGGTCATTTTCTCCTAAGAATAAGACATGCCTAAGAGAATGAAATGGTAATTGGATTATGCTGGATTGAATGTTTTAGTGCTACTTTATGCCATTATAAAATGGACATGATTATACAAATGGAAAGCATAAAATAGAAAGTATTAAACTTAAGTTCTTGTAAATTTAGTACTTCCCTCTCCCTGCTCTGGACATCTTGAAAAAATATATATTTCTGTAAGTTGTATTATGGCCAAATCCTCCCCCGCCAAGCCTGAGGTACTAAGAAGGGACTGTACCTGGGAACAAAGAAGAGGAAATATTTCCAGCACTGTGCTTAAGGTTTTATGCGTACAATTTCCATTAATCGAGCTAATATTTACACTCAGAATTTCAACCTTGAGGAAGTGAATTATATTCAGAAAGATAAGAGTTTATGCAAAAAAAAAGTCAATAACCAATGAACCGCGTTTTCATTTTCAATGTTTTATTTAAAGAGTTATTTAAGGGGAAGAAAATAATAAGATGAGCCTCTGGCCACTGAAGACTGAATCATTTTATAGATGCATATGCAGTTAGCTGAACAAAACAGTACATGACACCATTTTACAGTTCAGGGACTGATGGGAACAGAGACATCATATGAAATAATTTTCAATATATAACTTTCTGTTTAATAACAAAGAAACAAACAAAAAAAGCAAACTATGAACAAAGGCAAATTACCAGATAGTTAAGAAAACACACATTGACCGCAGCTCAGTGAGCTGATTGTTGCAAAGAGAATTCTAAAAAAAATATATATATATTATCTATGTAATATTCAGAGAAAAAATGTGGCTTCAACACTTCTTTTTGCAAAAACTTAGATAATTTCCTGAGTGCAGACCAGTACCAGCCTTCATGATTCGTATCATACAAACAAAAGAGATGAAACCGCGTAAACATGCAGCTGTTAACACTTGCACTGGAATTAACCAATCACCAGGTATTTTTCTGTAGCTGAGCATCAGGCATGCCATCTTGATATAAGCAAGTCAGAATAAATTGCTTACACGTTGCAAGTCTGAAAAGTCTGATAGTCTGTTCAAAGTGGCCAATTATGTGCTTCGAAATACATGTGTTTGTACTAGTTTAATCCTCACACTTTCCAGTTTGGGTTAATAGACATGGAAAGTTCTTATTCTGTTCTTTTCCATCCTCACAGACCCTACAGTTACAGTAAGGATCCTGAGTAAAGATAAATTTTATAAAAGGGTCTGAAGAGGGTATAAATAGGCTTGCTTAGGTTTTATTTAATAGGGAATCCAACATGGGTACGTTTCCCATGGGGATTTTTTTTCCAGCGACAAAAGATGAGTTAAAATGCTAGTTCATATGGGAATAGCTCAAGCGTCTCTGCTAATGTGGCTGACAGTGAACTAGGCAGGAAAATATTGCCAGTTGCTCATATTAGTGACTTTCCCTCCTGCATCTCCATGTGACGGGTTTCACTTCCCTCGTGTACAAAATCAGACCCTTCACTTGTTAATACTGTTACATCCTTGCTCTACTGCTATAAATGAGCACTGCCATCTGTGCCTGGTAATCCTTTCTTGCATACATCCAGCATCCACTTACAAATCTGTGTTTTTCAGATAGAAGCAGTCTATAGTAGCACTGGTCATCTGCACTCTAACACATATCATCTGATCCCTGTTTATTTAATAAAGAGTTTGTATTTGGAAACCACTGGCAGTAATTCAAGAGTGAAGGACTATGGATTTAAGTATTATGGATTTACGTAAGTGGAGAGAAAACCAGTCTGGTTCATGCTTAAATGATTATGTCGACTCCTGCCAATTCAGCCTGGGGGAAAGCTCCCGCGTCGTAACTCCCCTGCTTGGCCCGTGGGACATTTGCTACAGAGGGGAAATGGGAGCTCCTTGCCTCCTGAGGACAAAAGAGCAGAAGGGACGGAACTAAAATAAATTTGTTTTCATTAAAACTTCAGCATCGCCAACAAGGCATCTGAATAATAAATTGGATTAAATTGCACAATTTTAGCCAAATGGAATCGTGCACCTAATTTTGTTATTGACAGCTGCAGTTTTGGCATTGTAATAGTTAATTTCTTAGCTTTTGATTTAAGATCATTTTAACAAGCTTCTGCTTTCCCCACCTCTATTTCTTTTAACTGCAGAGCCTGAAAAAAACACAGAGAAAATGAAACATCAGAGCAGGTATGGCAGCATCATCAGGTCCTGAAACAGAAGTCAATAACCTGATTTCATATTAGTTTAAACCATCATTAAAACATCACATCCATTTAGAAAAGACACAGCTGCCCAGCTTGGAGGAGCCATTCTAAACTGCCAGAAGCATCTCTCCCTACCCCTGCTTCTTCTGCACTACCACATGTGTTTACACAATGCATGCCGAGAATCCAGTTCAGAAAAGGCAGACAAAAAACCAAAATGGCAGAATGGCTACCTGGCAGCAGGTGAGAGAGTGAGAGAAAGGAAATTTGCATGCATAAATACAACAACAACATCCACAAACAAAGTTTGGTGAGAGATGGGTAAACTAATCTGTGTAAGGGAAGGAAAAAAACCCCACAGTTATCCAACAGATTAGGACCCCTCTCAAGAAAAACCCTGGTGCTAAAGTTCTGATACTATAGAAATCCTGAAGAAGATATGGGTGTGAGGATGGAGACAGTGTGGGGAGAGCTGGGCAGCAGAACAGCCGTGGCATGTACAGGAACCTGCCATAGCAAGCAGGGCTAGTGAGCAGGCCACAGCCCCTCTGTCTGTAGCTCTGCTGTCTTTGCTCAAACTCCTTAGTGCTGTAAAAATAGCCCAAATAACACAACTAAGCAGAATGTGTAGAGGTATAATCCGGCCTAGCCTAGGGAGATGACTCATCTGAAATGAGATATAGGCAGATAAAACCCACGTAAGTCCCAATAAACAGACCCCTGCCTCCTTTCTTGTCCTGCCGAACGTTTTGAACATAAACATTAAGTGCAGCACGGTTTAGCTGGAAACTGCCCCAAATACTGAACCTCAGTCACCACGCATGGATGCACAGAAATCTCTCTCCTGAGATGATGATGAATGCTGTCTCTTACAACCACAGGATTACAGCACCGTTGAGGTTGGGAGGCACCTCTGGAGATCGCCTAGTCCAGCCCCCTGGCTCAGAGCAGTGTCAGCCAGAGCTGGTTGCTCAGGAACGTGGCCAGGCAGGTTTTGAACATCTCCAAAGATGGGGACTCCACAACCTCTCTGGGCAATCTCTTCCAGTCTTCAATCACCTTTACAGTAAAAATATGTTTCTTATACTCAAGTAGATTTTTTGAGAAGAGTCTGGCTCTGTCTTCTTTACACTCTCCTATCTTGTATTCATATACATTAATAAGATTCCCCTTTGAATTGAAAAAACACACAGAGGTATCATCACAGCTCATGGTCATAGAAGCATCACCCAGGAGTCAGAAAACAGCTTAAAGCCACATGCCATGTTGTTTGGATGTGGCCAACCTGCTCCAAAAGAAGCTTAGCCCTAAACAGCACAGACACAAGCCAGACTGTGCCACTTGGCCTATGGGTCAGGGACTACTCCCTTGACCTCTTCTCTTTAGCACTAGAGACATAACCTTCAGGTACGCCCACACTGTGTAGCTGTTAGCTCACTTCCTAGCTCTCGGTTTCAGTGCTCTGACTAGTTTTCTCTAAGCCTTATCTGCTATAAAGAGGTGGCCCATAACAGTGGGAGTACAAAACAGTCAGTGTCGGCCTCAGGGGCAGGGATCAGTCCGTCACCTTTTAATTAGCAGTATACACACAGCCAAACTTTCAAAAGGCATGGTGTTTTTGCCCAGGATACCCTATTACCTTGTCATTAGGAGACACTCCAGAGCAGAGAGGCTGAGTAGAGCTATCAACTCATCGAGGAAGTGCTCCGAGAAGTGCTCTAATCGCTCTGCTGAAGTTGGGAACAGACATTTCATATTGCCCTGAGGTCTCCTCAGAAGGAGGTTCTGCAGTGTTGGATCCCAGGGAGACAGAGACACATCATATTTCCTCTGGCTCCTCATCCTTTCCACTCAGACAGCCAAATACTGGGTTTAAGCAGTATGGAAGTGCCCATTGGAGAAGCATATCAAAGCAATGAAGTATTAACATGGAAGGAGTGCACAGACTCTGTAGGGTCAGTGGAAAGGCAAAGGCACTGAAGTTAAATAGCACATATTTCCACATGAAGGTCTCTAGGGGAATCCACTTTTCCTTACTGACACTCTAAATTTGCAGTTCTGTTGAGTCGTTTGACCCAATCCCCCTTCCTCCTCGCTCTCCCCACCTCTGACCAAGCAACATGAAAGTCTGGTTGGTGTAGCAGTGCCCCAGCTAAGCAGGAAGGATTTCATCATAAGTAACTGCAGCCCACTGAAATACGTACATGCAACCCCACTGAAGCTGGCAAGAGTTTCCACAATTAATTCCAGCTATAGCCTCCCCTAGCTGGTTTTTCAATGCTCAGCTCGTCAAAGTTACAGGGGTGGTATATACAACCTGTTATATTCTCACAGATAGCTGTGGGATCACAATGGGGCCTCCTGTATTTCTAAATTTGGTTTCACAGATTTAATACTTAAGGGAAGAATAAGACAGAAAAGGTAGAAGACAGTGCAAAATCACTTCTAGCCTCACAGAAAGGATCATGAGAATTTGAATTGCAATACCAAAATGTCCCAAGCAGGATTTACTAACTAACCCCTGGCTGCAGGACTTCCTGCCCTGCAGCTGTTTTCAATAATAAAGTCTCAATGCCTATTGTTTTGTTCCTTACATACAAACAATTCCAAGTGGTTGCTTTAATTATGCTGAATACAAAGCCGCGATGTCTCTGGCCAGAATTACTTCTGACAGCTACATGAGTTGCAAGGCCCATCTTGCAGGCCTCCAGAATTTAACCTGTCTGCAAATAGTAGCTTGCACAGCCCCCAGGTTCTTCTTGCTGGGATGAAAGCAGACACAATAATGTTCACTTTCAGCTTAAAAAAGATAAAACTTAAAAAACCCTTCAGAAATCCAAAGAATGGAAGCTTTTGGCTGCTAGCTCATAAAATAGAAAGAAAAGAATGGCAGCTTGTTTGCTATTTCTTTTTATTTTCGGAACAAACCTAAACCCTCTACAACTGACTTCAGACCAAAAAAAATAAGGAAGGCCAGTGGATAAATCCTGAATATTTTCTTAAGCCAAACCAAACAAACATGATATAAAGAGAACAGGCGAGACAAAAGGGAATCCATAAAAATTTCAAAGCAATATGGAGCCACTTGTGAGTTAAGGCTTGATCTGTGTCATGATAATGTAATGCCAAAGTAACTCAAATGACATCAACAGAATTATTCTGGCTTTATACCAGCATGACTGGATTCATAATCTGGCACTGAACATATTTTTATTGAAGCCATCACTGCAGTTGCTACACTCCTCAGGTTTATAGATGTTTTAAAACTCTTCAGTGAGTTGTAGATACTTCCAGGATATGGATATAAATATATTAGCCAAAATGCTACCGGCCAAATCTTAAACTGATGTAACTTTGTACCAATTACTGACTGATACAAGCTCTGCATCTGACCTGTGTGTTGTGTATATCAGTTACGACAAGATAGATGTATAGAGTCTTTTCGTCTCCTTGCCAAAGTACTAAACAACATAATGAGAGCAGTCAAAATTAAATGTGGGGTCACCAAAGACTCAGACTTAGGCCTGTGAGTATCCCATCAGACTCCTGTCCTCCAGCACGCAACTGAAGCTAGCCAAAGGTAATGACCATGTTTTGCTCTTTGAACTTACGGGATTTTTCTGCACTCCATGCAGCAGAAGCTGAGGCTTGACTCAGGGGGCCCCTTCACTTCTGATGCGGGTGAGGGTCCCATGTCCCTCAGCCAAGAAGCTGATTGAATTCCAGCCTATGAAAGCCTTGAGGTGTGAGCGATTTCAAAGCCATGAAAAATTTATAAATTTGCTCTCTGTGGTAAAGGAGAGCAGCTCTGGCTGCTGTTGAGGAGAGGTGGTGGTGGTGGGGAGTGAAATGAGATACCAAGGAGGCTGAAATGCAGCATAAAACAGAGGGGAGGGAACTGTGGGAAGTAAGAGCTCTGTTTTCTGCATTACAGTTGGAAGAAATTTGTTAGCGACATGGACATTGTTAGCGACATGGACAGTGGGGTAGAGTGCACCCTCAGCAAGTTTGCTGATGATACCAAGCTGTTTGGCGAGGCAGACACGCTGGAGGGGAGGGATGCAATCCAGAGGGACCTGGACAGGCTGGAGAGGTGGGCCCAAGCCAACCTCATGCAGTTCAACAAGGCCAAGTGCAAGGTCCTACATCTGGGTCGGGGCAATCCCAAGCACAAATACAGGCTCGGCGGAGAATGTCTGGAGAGCGGCCCTGTGGAGAGGGACCTGGGGGTGGTGATTGATGAGAAGCTCGACATGAGCAGGCAGTGTGCGATCGCAGCCCAGAAGGCCAACCGTATCCTGGGCTGCATCAAAAGAAGTGTGGCCAGCAGGTCAAGGGAGGTGATTCTGCCCCTCTACTCCGCTCTCGTGAGACCCCACCTGGAGTACTGCATCCAGCTGTGGAGTCCCCAACATAAGAAGGACATGGACCTGCTGGAGCGCGTCCAGAGGAGAGCCACGAGGATGATCAGAGGGCTGGAGCACCTCTCCTATGAGGACAGGCTGAGAGAGTTGGGGCTGTTCAGCCTGGAGAAGAGAAGGCTCCGGGGAGATCTTATTGCGGCCTTCCAGTACCTAAAGGGGGCCTACAGGAGAGCTGGGGAAGGACTTTTTACTAGGGCATGTAGTGATAGGACGAGGGGGGAACGGCTTTAAGCTGGAACAGGGCAGGTTTAGATTAAACATTAGGAAGAAGTTTTTCACTTTAAGGGTGGTGAGGCACTGGAACAGGTTACCCAGAGAGGTTGTTGAAGCCCCATCCCTGGAGGTGTTCAAGGCCAGGCTGGACGTGGCCTTGGGCAACCTGGTCTAGTGAGAGGTATCCCTGCCTGTGGCAGGGGGGTTGGAACTCGATGATCTTCAAGGTCCCTTCCAACCTAAACCATTCTATGATTCTATGAAATAAATCCAGTCTCTGCATTTTTTAAAGCTATGTAAAGGACCTGGCCTCCCAGTAGTAAGTCAGTTTTTGAAATCTCTACGCAGCTCAGAGTCAGACTCTCCAGTTATTGCATGAAGAATGCTCAATGTCCTCATCTCATTTCATCTCATTTCTTCCCCAAAAAACATTGAAATGGGAAAGTTCCATGTCATCATCTGTTAACTCTTCACTCTCTGTATCTAGTCCAGTTCAGTCAAGTTCAGCCAGCCATGGTTTGTCATTCCATAAGGTGGAGTCACTTCGGTTGCATTGTTCTCATAGTCCCTCTGTCACATATTTGCCTCCTCACTTGCTACTGTAGTTAATCCCATAATCTGATTTCACATTCTACTTGCCTTCTAACATGTTAATTCTTCTCTAACAGCATTACCTGACATGTGCCAACTCTGGAAGACTTCTCACCTCTGCTGTCTTAAGCAACTTCAGCTGAAAGTGAGATGGAACAGGGTTGGATGGTGGATACTCACTGCCAGCAGGCTATGGCATGACACTGCTCTGCCAGAAGACATTGTCTTTGCATGTGTGTGAGTCCACTAATGCCCAGAGACAGCTTCATATCTGTGTGCTGAGTCTTCTGGTCAGGGCAGGACAATATGTTCCTTCTGCAGAGAAGGGCCAAAATCTCTCAGCCACGTTAGCAGAGATACGAAGTAACTTTACATTGGCATAAAACCTAGAAAGCGGTCTCCCTTCCTTTCTACCCAGTTCAGTGATGTTGGCAAAAATTAGTCTAGAAGACGAACAAAGGTCTTTTATTTATTAGAAAATTCACAAAGTAGTCCTCATAAATAGACAAATGTGATATGATCTGTAAAAAATGTATTTGTTGATGTATGAAGATAAAAAGTTACAAGTCCTATTGCACTACAGCATCCTGAGCATTAAGTTTTAAAGTCAAAAGAATGTTCTAAAAGAGTTTTGATACACAAATCATTAAACAAAACAAGCTTCACAACAGGAAAGAAAAAAAAAAATTAGTAGGAATTATTAGCAATTTATTTCTCCTGACTGTACTTGCTACCAATTGCCCAGTCACTTTATTTAAAACAATATAAAGAGATAAAAAAAAAAATTACAGTCTGCTGTAGGAAATGCATTCTGGAACAAATATGATTTTAAAAGTTAAAATAAAGAATGTTCTTCTGAAGCCAAAGGAAAATTTCAATGTCCCCAACTGGACTATAACTGATGACAAAGAATAGTAATTCTCCTGCCTGTGCAATCTGTCCTACTCAGTGTCCTTCACCTAAGGAATGCAATAGGATGTGGGGTGCCAAACATTCGGTAACGTATTCTGAAATGAAAGGAAAAATTGGCAAAACAAAATCTCTCATCATTTTTCTCCACATTTTTCTCTTCCTTGGAATAAGAAAAGACAATAAAATAATGACCAGCTGGTGAATGAAGGTGCCTATACCTTCTTGTATAGCAAAATAATCACAGAAGTTCAATGTCAAAGCATCTGCTCCATGCAGGAGGACATCAATCCAAGCTTCTAAGGGAATAGAAAACCTTTGCTGCTTAGACAGATATTAAACCTTCCTGGAATCTGAAATATATGTCCCCTATTAGAACAGTCATTCATGCTCTTCAGCAGAATTGTCTTCTACAGTAGCTCTTAGATGAAACCAGGACAATTGAAAATGTTTGTAAAGATGGATATGTTTGATATTACGACCTATAAGAGCTTGGTAAGTCAATAAAACTTTCAGAGTCCACTCAGGAGATGAAACTCCTGGTGGACTACAGCAAGACACAAAAAAAATATTTTTTGTAATAATAGAATATAGAGTTTTCAGATCTGTAAGTCATATGAAGGGTTCTCACTTCTGTTGAAAGGACTCTGGGGAGAACAGAGCTTGGCCTTGTTGCATAAGGGGTTCCTGTAAGCTGTTTGGTGTCAACCTCATGGCTTGGGGCAAACGCAACATACCTACGTCTTTATGTGTCTCACTGCAGAAGGGATCTTCCATGGCAAAAATGACCTTGGTGGGTCAAGGCTGTGTATGGGGCCACAGACAACACTGAATGAAGCAGCTGCAGAACCAACTCGTAACAGAGACTGACCAATTCACAGGACCGTAAGGCAAAAAGAGGGAACAAATATACCTTTTTCACCCCTCCCTTCTACCTAGGGTATAGAAAAACCTCAATTATCTCTTAGCAGTAAAGATTCTGAGACACATGGATGAATGGATCTGATTCCACTAGCACAGAGCACTAGTATGCATGTAAATTAGTGTTAATTATAAGACGTTCAATCTTTCAGTATAATTCATATCTTGGGAGGCCCAAAAAATTATTTCATAGAAAGTAAAGGTGCCTTTCTTTTAATTACAGCCTCTAAGTTATGCATTTGGAAAATTGAAGATTCTTAAAAGCATAGTTATTCTCCACTGACTACCGAATTTTAAAGTACCATTAACTGGAACAGATAAAACAAGATTAATTTAGATCACATTATGTCAGTAATGGCTCATAAACATTTCTGCAGGCGCAAGTTTTATCCCAGAAACAAAGCAAGTGCTGCACAGGCAGAGGCCAAAGGTGACTCCTGTCTGGAGCTCTGGCTCTGGCTGCAGCACACACCAGAAACCTTGGGAGAAACCTGTATGTGACACTGTGACAGCCCCACAGCAGGGAGGGGAAGAACATCTCCGGTCTCCTGAATTCCTGGGAGTGATAATCTCTGTCATCATCTTAGAATTAATTTGGGATTGCTCCCTCTCCTTCCCCGCTATCTGAATGAAAATACAAACAACTACAAAATGCTTACTGACATATATATTACTGTATATGTATTATATATACTTTTAAATTAAAAACATGTTTTATTTGTTTAAAGATGTTATTAATTTTAAATTAGCCTTTTGCGTTTATTTCACACTACATGGTTGTTCCTCTATTTCAAAAATATTTGCCACCTTTCTACAAAAATGGTCTACTTCAGTTCTATTTTATGAAATACTTTCTGTTCTTACCTTGTTTCTAGCTGTTCTGTGTGACTTGTGGCTGTGTTGCATCCTCTGTATCTTGCTGTTCTATTCTTACCTGGAATATAAATGCCAGCTTTATTAAATCTGCTGTGACACCAATCCAACACAGAAGTATTTGGGGCCCTAGTCTGATCTCATTGATGCCAATGGGAAAATAATTGTCCTCTAAATGAATCAATGTTGGCCAGGCAATAGGCTTGTCATGTCAATAAGGAGAAAGCTATTGCCCAGCTGTTAAATTTAGAATAATAATACAGAAAGAATTCTAACCATTGCCAGATAACTTATTTTTCCCCCACTCCCATCTCCTGCCCTGTGCTCCTGCAGTTTGCCGCTTCCCATCACAAGTGCTTGTGTGATTCTGAAGAGCGCTAAAAGAGGTTGCCTATGCGTGGTCAGATCCAAAGCCTTGCAAAACAAACCAACCACACAAATCCTGCTGTTTTGACAGGCTATAGGAATACCTGGCACATGCTGACTCAATCTCAGTGGACAAAAAGACCACCGTCCCCTTTACCCACGAGAGTCCTGCGTTCTGAGGATTTGGCTTATATACAAATATAAACTAGAGAAGACAAAATTCTCCAAACTGCTCAACTATTTTAAAAACAGGTAAAAATTTTAATGGAAATGCTTAGTCTGCCTTGTCACACAATTACTTATCTGACAGGTTACATTTGCTTCTATATATGTCATTAGCATATTTGCCTACTGGCTATTTAACCTATGAGTACATTTACCATTGTTTCAGCTCACAGGACAATGCACCATGAGCTCATCTGCCTGCCTAGAATGGACAGTGTGTTACTGCACCCATTTTTTTTCTGTGTATTAGTCTGTTTTTAATCCACGACAAGATTTCATCTGTCACTCTGTGGTTTCTAAGTTTACTCACAAACTCCTGTAAAAAACTTTTGTCAAACCTTTTCAAAAGGATAGAACTATGTCCATTTATACTTCTTTCCACACTAGCTTGAAGGTATTTTCAAAGAGCACGAATACATTAGAGAAACACAATTTTTAGCAGCTGGCTGTATTCTAGTTTTCATTTTACCACCCCTCACTAGTCAGCAAAGTTTTTGTGAGCTGTGCTTTCCTCAGACTGAAAGCATATTCTGTGGATTCCAGGTGCTTGATGGTGCAGGAGGACCTAAGAGGAGAGATCACGACGAACTTATCCATTGATCAGAGATTGTTATTTTTCTCCGCCTCCCTGCACTTAGTAGAATACCTCCATACAGTGGAGCCCAAATGAGAACTCCCTAGTCTCGAGCTAAGACATTTGGTTAAAACCATTGCAAACCTGCATCTTTTTTTTTTTGTTTGGGGGAAATTTCCCATTTTCCTACTATAGAACAAGTCTTAAGAAACCATGTGGCCATTGTTATGAAGGAATTGTCTCTGAGCAGACATAAGCCCATCTTTTTCCACCTCCTTCTCCCTTTGAAGCTTGCCTGGGGCCCGTCTGCGTGAGCAGGTGGATGTACAGAGACACTGAATAAAAATGAAGCAGCAGGGGATTGCAGAGAGTACCAAGTGGCTTCCCAGCCTTCTCCCTGTCTCCCTGACATGCAGTATGCCAAGTGAAGGCTGGGAAATGAGTACAGAATCCATTCTGACACTACAAAATGTTAGGCAGTGTTTAGGCCACTGTCTGAGACTGCTGCTGACCCAGAATTGTCTCCCTGTTTCCTTTACTACACTGCCTGCCAGCAACCCTGTGCTGTTTCTTGAATCACAGCCCAGGCCACCTTCGTGGTAGACATGAGCACACTGCTCTCTGCTCATGTTCGTTATAAAATATTCGTTCTGATGCAGTTATACGATGGTAATACAATTGTGCTGGAAATTGAATAACTGCATTATCTGAGCTAGTACAGTTTTCCTTCTTTGGACACAGCACCACGCTAAGGAAAAACAAGTCCTGGGAGCATGGCCGTTCACGTTCGCATGCAAAAGAGTACAGAGGTGAACTGTAAGGTCATTTGTTCACGGCTTACCACTGCCTTGCACGACAGGGACCCAGTCTATGGCCTGGCACTCTAAGCACCCCAAAAGTGCTGCTATAACTATGGAACAACAACTACAAATTCTAGCAGGCAAAGCATCATCCATTTTAAGCTCTGATTTTATACAATGTTCTGCTTCGTCCTTTTTTTAACAGGATTTTAAAAAACTAAAATCATACCATTCAACCAAAATCTGTTAAAACAGTGCTCAGTTATCTTTGAAGTACACAGGCAGGAGCCTGCATAAACGAGGACCAACAACCAAAAACTGTCCTGTTAGAGAAGAGGGCACCCCATGCCAAGGATGAACAGCACCAATGCTCCGAAAAGTACTTGCACTTCACCTCTGAAATACCTCAGAGGTGCTCACAGGGTGCATGAACACAGCGAAGTTTTATCTTGACAAACCGACTGCATGACAGCCTCTTCACGGAAGCCTAAATTTCATCTGAATGCTAATGCTGGCATTGTGTTGACTTTACAATGCAGAGTTCTCACACCCACACTCACGGCTCAACCACCGTACAAATTTCCTTCATTACTGCTGCAGCCTCACATTCCCAAACCCTCCCTTGCAGGAAATTACATGCATTTCAACACTGACAACAAGCAAGATCTGACAAGTAAATATTCTGCTGCAATGGGATTTGAAATCTGGACTTCAAATGCTTTCATCTCCAGATGATATCCTATCACAGACTTTTTCACATGAAGTTTTAAAATCGTGTGTCCCCTTTGCAAAGCCACAAAAAGAATCACTGAAGAGTGTGAAATTTCAATTAATATTGGCTCCCAAATGTTAAGCCAATTAGAGAAAAATATTCAGTATATATACCCTTTCAAAAGGCTGAAGATTGGAAAAATTTTTAAAAAAGTATTTTGAAAGAAAAAGTTTCTGTCTTCTCAATTACACCAATGAAAACACAAGAGTGTACGAGTTGCTGCTTCAAGTTGTACAGGCAATATGAAAAGAAAATTATACAGAATCGATATCAGCCCTGTCCTCATTATGCAATTATGAGAATTTATCCTACACATCCAAATCCAAATTTAAATTCTTATTTCAGAAAGAATCCAGCTTGTCACAGATTATCTCTGTTGATGCTTTATGAACACCAAAAGCTCTCATAGCTGGGAACTGCCATCTAGCATAGTGGGGAAGGAGCACAGCTGGAATGTAGTGTGTTTTGCCTATCCCAGGCTGAGAAAAATTCCCTTTAGGGTCACAAGGCAGGTTTCAGCAGTTTCCAGTCTGCAATATACTGCAAAACTACTAGAGCCCAGCAGGAGGGAGATGCAGCTTACTCCGTCAGGGTCTACTCCTCTGCTGTTCCTGCAATTCAGCACCACTTCCCAGGCATCAGAATAAAATTCAGCTCTATGACACAAGTAGGCATGATTTCCATCCTTCAGACCCTTCCTGCCATTACTCGGTGCCATTATGCCTACTGAGTCCTGAGATCAGCTCAATGGGCAGTAAGCTGTGCCTGAACTGTACCAGAGGTACCAGTACCGTGCCACGCTTACCTTATGTCCCCCTTTTATGCCTCAGCCATTACCTGTGTACGTAACAACCAGCTTTCCACTTTCTGTTTCATATGAATCTCATCATTTCGGTGCTTTACGTGTCCCACTTCATCACACACACCTATATCCATCCCCTGGCGGGCAGCAAACACATGTGAAAGAGCCAATTGTCAGTGCCTGTCAAAATGGTAAAAGGCTCAGCTATAACCACCTGACCCTTGGTGGGTCTGCATTTCTTTCCTCTGAGTTCCTCCTCCACACGCTGAGTTTCACATGCATGTTGGAACACAG
Organism: Pluvialis apricaria; assembly: GCA_017639485.1. Lineage (NCBI taxonomy): Eukaryota > Metazoa > Chordata > Aves > Charadriiformes > Charadriidae > Pluvialis > Pluvialis apricaria. Next base: position 26,444,384 of record CM030007.1, read on the forward strand.
TAGCCATGAGCCTGGTACCTGTCTGTCCGTTTGGTTAACATCAGCCAGCATTTTAAGAAATTACTGGGGAAAGGAGCGTCCGACAGACAAGGCAGCATGGTTGCATGAGCTGTGTATCCTTGGGAAACCAGGAAATGAAACAAGTAATTGGATTCTGTAATAATTTACTTTGTCTAAGTGGGTCTGAATTAATCCAAAGGATTAATAATTGTGAAAAGAAAGAAGGAAAAACTCATAGTCCCATTGTTTTTTTTCCTCCCCAACTATCTGCTGCCAGCACAGGTTAGTGTTTCTCCTCTCTGTTTACTGCAGTTCATTTTATCTTCAGGCAGGCATATATTTTAATCTCAGCTATTCCAGGAACTTCTGTAGATGTGGAGTTTCTGCAGATTTTCACTAAGATAACTAAACTCAGAAGATATATAAATATACTTTTTGTCTTTTTATTTTGCTTGTTTTTCAGTTCTGTGCCCAGCCTTTCTGTTCTTTATATCTGCATTGCTACATCGAGTCTCCACTTCAGAGGAATATTCCCCAAAGTCCCTGTTCCTTGAAACACAGTATTTTCTTTAAAAGGCAGAAATGACTTTGTGGTCTGACACTGGAATACCTGAGGGATTTCTACTGAACTTACCGTGTGAATGTTGACAGAATCGGCAGGAGACAAATAGAAGCTTTACTCTTCTAAACAGGGTCGTGGAAATGCCACTGTATTTATAATGGAATGTATAAATCCCCAAACCCCTTTGTTCATTGTTCTGCAAAAACTTGCTCAAACTAAACTAAACAAAAAACACTTGTGCAGCAATTCTGTTAGATTACATCAACAACAGAGGAATAAATGAATATGCTAGTCACAGTCTATAGCAGTGTCTTTCCAAAATTCCTTGTTCTCCACTGTACTGATTTATGTCTATTGCAGAAGAAGACTTATCATGCACAGACATATTATTAATGTTATGTTAGAGGTAATGTACAGCAAGGTCTGCAATAATAAAACAGTCACTGGATTTTGGTTGACAGAATAGGTAAAATCACTACTTGTGAATAGCTCCTGTGTTTGACTTCTCATTGGCAGAGATCCCACCAGTGGGAATATCACTTGGGAGGCAATGCTCCACTTGCTACTAAAATACTCTAGTCTCATCTTCATTCGAAGTGTGTGTGGAGAGAAGAGGTAAAACAGCTACATACAACTCTATTCATTCTTAAGTAATTACAAAAAAAAGTGCCAAGCAGAACCTGAAAGACTCCAGAAAACTACACAGTAAGGGTGGAGAGAGAGTGAGAGGACAGGCCAAGTGAGTAAACAACTAAGATTAGATTAGGATAGATTTATACCTCATTCTGACCCACTTCTTACAAAATGGGGTGAACTACTTCAGACGTGCTTTAAGTTATATGGTTGCACTGTCTGTCACACCGCATGCTTTCCTCAATGTTCTTTCCTCTTAGAGAGAAAAAACCACAAAAATTGGCAAGAAATGTATGCTACTCCCTTCTTTCTCAGAAAAAAAGCCATGGGACATAGCAAGGTATGCATGACTTTTACCATTTATTCTAAACTGGTAACATGACTAAATTTGCATTTGACACTTATAAGCACAACAAAACCCAGGGCACAAAGGGCAAAAATTCAGCTGCGCACACAAAATAATGGGGGGAATATGCAGAAGCCAAGAGTCTTACAGTTCTGAGGACAGCATTAAGGAAGGGTAACATGACATGTCTCTCCCATCCCTTTCTGGGTTGCAAGTACCAAAATATCTCTAGCCCACTTCTGTTCCTTTGATGCAAAGAAGTTTGCCTCAGTGTAACTGAGGGTACGTCAGCACGGCATTCAAAGGCATAATTTTGGATTGTGTGGATATACCCAACTTTTAGAATACCTAGTTCATGTACTCCAAGCACTGTAGCTGTGGATAGAGTCCAACACATATTTTCTGACAATGTTGCCAGAAAATATAAACTACTGAAATTTTGTCAAGACTGGGTCCCATTATAGAACCCATTCAGCTCCATTTACTTTCCAAAACCAGGATAAACTAGCCACAGATATTATTACTATTTTTTTAATAATACAAGTCTTTATTTGGGTTATTCTCACCATAGTACTGTGACACCACATCTACTAGCATTAGTATTGCAGCCAACAGCAGTAAATTAAATGTCCTTGGGACCGTGCTGGCACTGAGGCCAACTGGGATGCAACAGCCAGGCAAAAACCTCTTACCCCTCCCTACTGGATGGCTGCAGCCATACTGCCCACTCAGAGAGTCACTGGCCCGTGCCCACTCCTGATGCATGGCCAGGATTTGTATATGCATACAAGCACAGTTAAAATTGTGCCACCACAATATTGAAGCAAGCCAGGCACCAAGCTAAAGGATTGGATGTCTGCGACCCACGTTGTTTAACTCTTACAGCAGGTTTTGGGCTACTCTGGGTCTCTCCAAGACACCCCGGGACAGTTTCGGGGAGAGCTCATTCCAGGGACTGTCTGCAACAGGCAGTAGAGGTATAACCGCATCAGGCTGGCTGACAACAATCCCAGCTTCAGATCTTCAAACACTTCCATACATCCTCCTGCCATAGCTCGGGGTATGCCACGCACCTTGTTTCACACTTTGCAAACAAGACTGCAGAGAGCGGCAACACAGGTATCACATTATTTCAGGCAATTCAAGCTGAAAAGGAAAAGAATCACATAATAATTTTTTATGTCTTTTGGCCTCAAAAGCATCACTTGAGGCCCAGGGAGACCCACAGCCAAGTACCACATAGCTTGGAAAAAGTCAGTGTACTAGATAAAGAGTTTGCCCCTAATGGCTCTGTAGCACCCTCCTATTAAGCAGTCCAGTTTTAAACTGCCACACTTCCAACTCACCCCAGTTCACCCCTTGACTGCCTCTTCCTTCAGTTGGTTCAGCTTAGGCTGAAGGTTTGAGACTGGGAGGTCAGTAAGTGACTGTCCCACAAAATCCCTCCTATTCCTCACTTCTGCACCCCAGTTCTCTGATACCTCTCTCTGCTGTCCATGTGAAGAGACCAGCTGGAAAAAGAGCCAAGAAATTCACACACCACTTCTGAGGAGGCCTCTATTTTGCAGCTACAAAGCACAAAATGTGGGCTGCTTTGCTGCTTATTATGAAGAGAGATACAGATGGTGTAAGACAGCTCACGTGGTTCAGAATAATTGAGAGGGAACCTCAGGATAGACCTTACATATCAATGTAGACATATTATACTTCCTTTACAGATGGTGCACACCATGGCATATAGATGTACCAGAAGCTCTTCACCCCACAAAAGTAAAAGCTGCATGCCTCCTAAATAAAAAAATCCACCCCACCACACAGCTAAATGAAGCAATCAATGATCTTGCCACTAGGTCTATTTCTTGAGTTTGACAAGGTGCCTGACTGATCAAAAATAATAAAAAAAAAAAAGTCTCTTCCTTAAATTAAGGACACAAAGGTATTTCAGTTTTGCTGGGTACAGGCAGAAGAGAGAGGATTCTCTCCCTCCTTTTTGAATGACACCGGGGATATTTTGTTTTAATCAATTCAAGTCTGATGCTGCTACACTGCAATCAGAACAAGAAGTTCTGACTATATTATACTTCTTCCCTTTTCCTAAGCTGTTTCTACTTTCTCGCTGCAAAATGCTTCTAGCTGTAAATTATTTCTGCATTTCAGATTTATACAGAAATATGTATAAACTAAATGAAGAAAAATGAAAATATATTCATGCAGCTGTTTCTGCCTATCACCTTTAATCTTTCATGCACTTTAAAATATGTGCTTCCCACAAAGGGGGAGAGAGATCTATTTTTGCTTTATGTGAATATAAAAGTAATTTGTTGCCATAGCAATATTTTTCCATCCAAATGCTCTGAACACCACAGTTGCTTCAGGTTTTGGGCAAACTGTAACTATCCCAAAAAAACATGTAAAGCGTTATGCTTCAATAACCTCTTCAGTTCCATTATAATAATATCTTTCTGCTAGACATTATTAACAAAAAATAATTCAATACAGATGTTTATGTCTATACAAGCCTACTCCCAGAGACCACTTTCAAAATCATTTGCTTGCATGTTGATTAATTCAATTTGCATTAAATTTCTGCAGAATGGACTGAAAAAAAATCCACCCCAATCTCTATCCAGTGGGCCAAATTCTGAAGCCCACAGAAATGCTGCACAAATCTAAAGGAAGATGTTAATCCCGTTAATCCCCTGCATGCTGTACTTTCTTAAATTCCCCCCCCCCCATCCCCTTGCAGAGTGCTCTTTAGTAGGGTTCTCAGAGATGTTAGCCCTGTTCATTTCCATAGCAACCCTCTCTGCAGAGTGGAACAATTTGTTAAAATTGTTGGGGTTCAGCCTTTGAAAACAGCAATACCACAAGTGATATGAGAAGCCTCCCAGAGCTTGAGCTAGGAATCACAGGAGCCCCATTTTTTCACCATAATTTGGACCCCGTCCTGGGAACAGCAACTTCCATGGCTCTGGGAGGATATTTCATGCAAGTTGGAACTACAGATTATGGTACGCAAAACACAGTGCCTGGTTGAAGCTTACAGTGTATTCTTATTGCAGTATTACATAATGTTTAAATACAAATAAAATGGAAACCAAATGAAACATAAAATCCTCAAGATCTTAATAAAAAACCCCAAACCAGAACACACAGATGTTGGCAGCTTTCCACTCTCTTCCAACTACACCTTAAGAGTGATTTCACAACACAAGGGATTTGTGTAAATTGAGGCAGACTGCCCCAGCCCACTGACAGCACTCCCAGGCACGATGCCACATTAAACGCTATCAAACCCTCCGCACTGGCCACCTGGTGCTCATACGTCCGGTGAAGGTCTCCAGATGTGACCAAAGCTGTATCACTGTGCAGTTCATTTGGAAAGAAGGGACTGTATGTGCGCATGTCATTTTTTTTTTTATTGTTTCTGACTGGATAGGAGTTGTGCATGTGTAACTGTCCTTGATACCTTGCACACATTTTCAGCAGCCCTTGACTGCCCGTTTGTCTGTTTTGCTACACACTCCAAAGCCTGTAAACCCTTTGGGGATATTTATTATATATCCCTCAGGGCCCCAGCCTGCTAAGCTTTTCTGTAAGACTACAATATAAACACTAAATAAACATGCTTATTATAGTCCAGACATGCTAACACAGTATCTTATTTCTTAAAAAATCTGTTATATGCTTTCTTAATCCAGATGTAAATCATGATTTACTGCTGTATTTAAATTCTTGTCGTCTAAAGTGGACGTGAAATGCAAAACGGTCTCTTTTTTTCCACTCCATCACAGCCAACCTGAAACGCATTTTATACTTCTGAACACAACTGACTCTGCGTCAGACAGCCCTTCTTTCCTGCAATCATTTGCACTGGTAGTATCTACATGTGTCTTTTATGCAGCAACACAGAGAGAGAAAGAAGACGGCACAAAACAGCAATGTAATTGCAAGCCCATGAAAAGTGATCAGGGAGTCTGCAATAGATAGACACTTGCAGCATATCCACTGCCGTAACATACTTGTCTTCAGGTGAAGTTTCATGGTTGGCATAGGACAAACTAAATCCGCATGCTATTGCAAAAAAATGAGCGTTCTTGCCTTCCCTTTGCCCCAGTCTTCAAGTTTCTGTCCACTCTGTTCTGCCAGCATTAAAGCAAGACTGGGAAATCAATCTAGCCAAAAGCGTTTTTCTGTTTTTGAGTTTTGCCAGGTTAGTTTTCAGTCAGATCTGTTTCCAGACCTGGCTGATCGTGCAACCAGCCATGAAAACCCCAGTGCAGGAGTGAAATTACCCCTTTCAAGGGCATCACACACAGTGCAAATGGAGGTCAGTTAATCCCTGTTGTGAAAGAACACTCTTAACTGACTAGATTTCATATTGATAGTGTTCTCTAAGGGGTAATACACAAAATAACTATCAATCAGTATGTGTCAGGCAGTTTACTGCTAGAGGAAACAACTTACTGTAAACAATGTTTCTGCAAGACAGGCGCATATTTAGATCACTATTTTACAGATAAGGAAAGAAACTGAACCACATTAACTTTTATCCCTAAGGTCAAAGAGAAAATACACAAAGCAGGACAGAAGGAGAGATCTCCTGCCTCTGAAGCCCTGTACCTTAACTACAAGGCTAGCTTTCTTTGCATATGCACCTCTCTTTCATGTGTGTGTGTATGCATATACACATATAGATTTAGGTTTCATAAAGAAATGTCTAATGTGAAAAATTGATTTTTGTGGTCAAAAGCAAAATAACAACTAATTTATAAACTCTGCTAAATTATAGGAGCAACAGAGAAAATTAACATGCAGAATGTGCACAAAAGCATGTTATATAGCATCATACATACACTTCATTCTCAGTAGCAAAATTGTTACCTGTTTTTTAACACCTTGGAATAACTAATAAAGACCCATTCCATATTTTACACTGCTGACTTCCAAACGTGTTTTGAGATGCCTTTTTTTTTCAATGTGACATTCAACTAATTTTGGTTTACCAAGAATCCACAGGTGTTAATAATATTGCATCAAGGCAGAGTGCTTATTGCTATTATCCTACTGTTGAGTTCAACTAAATACCACTTGATAGATAGGGAACATAAACTACTTTAAACGCAATGGCAGATGAGCTCTGGTTTTGCTTGTATCAACATCATAGTTTTAAAAACCCCAGCTAACAATGAGCTTTACTGTACCAAATGGGATAGGTGATCAGGCACTGAACCGTTTTCCTGCTGGCTGCCTACTTTCTCTCCACAGTCAGGCAGTTCCACGACTGGCAATGCTCCAAAAGACATGGAGATTCAGAAATGCAAATATGTATTAAATATGCAAACATTATGGATCAGTGTGCCCTGAAATATGCATGTTCTTAAAACATAGCAACATAGTTTCCCGATAATATGTAATGACATCTGACAGCTCATATTCTAAACAGATTTCCTTCTGGAAGAAGAATTAGTGGGGAATACAAATAGAGGGATACAGAAAGCAAAGTAAGTATGTTTACAGGAAGAAAGAAAATGCAAAGGCAAATATAAAACCCCCCAGTGTCGATCATGCTACAGAAACTCCTGACCATATTGCAGTACATGGTGCAGAAGGTCTGTTCCCCCAAATCACACGGCAGAGTGCTTGGGAGAGTCTGAACCTGGGAGCAGAGGTATACCGACGAATCTGCAAGCATGCAGGCTTCCCAGCCAAACTCCTCTGGAAAGAAGGATGAAGCAACTGTAAAGGTACTCAGGGGGACAGATACACAGACCTCCCAGACCTCTCCAATCCACAGCTCATTTATCATGCTTTAGGTCAGGGCTTTACCCTTCCTGGGGTCAGGGATTTGTTCCTCCTTTCACACAGTGAAGCATCCATCAACACTGTGCAGCAAGCAGCTTTGCCAGCTGGAAATAATGCACCAGAGAAAAATTGTATTTAAATAGGCAAAATACTGAGAGGGCTGTTCTCACAGTTGCCTGAACACCCTTTATGCCACGCCGAGAGCCAAAGGCAGGCACACGGTGTTAAGATCCTGTGCAGAGAAGGCAGCTCTGCATTGGGCGAGTGTAAAACACCACCTCCGTGCCCCGTCCCCTCGAGGAACCCCGAGGAATGGCCCACAGTCAGGGCAGTGCTGGGCGCACCGACCCACTGGCCTCAGAGACCTGCGCCCAAGGCACCCTGATGGGTCTCACCCCAGAGGGCTCATGAGGGAACCCACCCTGCCTGAACAGCAGAGCCCCAGCACCCGCCAGACCCTTGGGGTGGTCTTGTCCCCTGAGGCCAGTTTTACCTCAAGAAAACAGATTTCCAGCTCCTGTTTATGCGCCTGGTTTATGCTGGGACCCGGAGGACAGGCTTGGGAGGCTCAGGGAGGCTCAGGGAGTCATGGTGCTGCTGCAGGTCATGGGACTCATCTCCTAAGGCCGTGACTCAGCTGCTCGTCCCTCCATCTCCCTGTCCCTCCATAAGTGAATGGGAGAGGGAAAAAAAAACCCACCCGGGGCTGTCTATTGGCATCCCCAGTCCCAAGCTGGAGCTGGTCCCTGCCCTTGGGCTGGACCTGAGGTAAGGAGCCCACCTGCGGCTCTAGCTGGGGATGCCAGATCCCTCCAGCCTCTTCCAGTGCACCCCTGCCTCCAGCAATTCTTATAAACAGAAAGGTGGATATTTACCCAGCTTCACCATATAATGTCCAGGAGTTTCCATAAGTCTGACTGTGTATTTCAAAACAGGGAGAAAAATCAGGACAGTTCTCCTGAGCGATATGAAGAAGGAAGCAGGTAACCAAGGTGGGTAGAAAAGAAAAGGATCTGGGGACATGGGGAATACTGCCATAAGACAAAAAGCTTAGCCCTCAGACCTGACACATCTCATGAGCTAAAAGCTAAATTGCATATAGCTCTGGCCAGCTCTGGCCCCTAGTCACCGTTTCACTACTGACTTGCTGCACAAAATTGCTGTGAATCATTGCGTTTCTACTTAGGTTGTGTTCCTTTCCAAATAGAGATAAGGCATTTTGCCTTCCTGTGAGGCGCTTCAGCTTCCACGGAAGAAAAGCCATATATATGAGTCTTCTTGTTACTTAATGTGTGAAATCTGCCAGGCAAAATCCATCGTTTTGGTTTGCATTTGTACAGCACCTGGTGCAATGTGGGTCTTTCTTTTTCACTAGGGCTTGCAGGCACTTGCAGGCCAGCAGAAGTACATAGAGTTAATTATACCCATGCATGAATGCATGAGCAAAAATATTTTTTAGAAATAAAAGTAAAAAAGTATTCTGGAAGACTGTCTCCTGAGGCAGCCTATTTGCATCAAAAACCTTCAAAACTAACTGAAAGAAAAAGCAAAGCAAATACAGTATTTGAATGAAAAAAACCCCAAACTGTCCTAACAAATATAAAGTCTGTATGGAATGTTCAAATCCCGGTCTTCCTTACAGAACTAAACAAACATACTAAAGAGAGATTATCTTTTAATTTCAGCATTTGTTCAATTGATTATTTGATATCATGCAAAAAAACCCAAGAGATAGCCAGTTAAAGCCCCAATACTATAAATTTATGCATGTGAGTGTTTTCTCATTTAGCAAGTTCAGGTGATCCATCTGATCTCTCTCTTAGGGAGAAAACTGAGTTCTGGATCATGCTGATTCTGCAAATCCTTGCTTAGATGAGTAGTCCCTACTCATCTGAAATGGGGTTTCTTTCCATGTTTTCCTTCCTTCCTTCCTTCCTTCCTTCCTTCCTTCCTTGCTTCCTCCTCCTCTTTTTCTTTCATTCTTTTTACTCACTCTGTTTATTGTTTTTGCCAGAACTATTTTCTTTGATTTCTGCACTTTGAGGAGTCATCAGCATTTACTCTTGGCTGTAGTTTTCTTTAAACAGATAGTGAAGGCTTATCCGCATAAAAGGAACAGGCTTACACACCAGATTTTGGTGGAAGTGGACTTTTGTTCCTGATCTGCTGCTGTTTGTAAGCAATAAAAAAAAATATACTGATCTTGCTCTTGGGAGAGGTCAGTGGGAACCAGTGTTTGTCATGCCCAGTCCACTGTGACTCACACTTAAGAGTGACAATCTAGTCCTAAGCATCCCGGTTATTTTTCTAGTCAACTGCAGCTTGGAGGGCTTCCAAAGGTGTCCCTGTCCAACTAAGTTAGCTAAGAGCAGGAGTTATCTCCTTCTGGATCTGGCCTAGTCCTTTTAAAGCTTTAAATCTTGCTTTAAAGGCTGACAATTTTTTACTCTTAGACTGCTGCCCTCCACTGCGCTCTTTTTTTCATCTCCTCGCCAGTAAATAAACTTCTCTGTTGGTACCACAACTTGCTTACAGATTTGCAAAAGCAGAACTTTTTTTTTTCTTCAGCCTCCAATGGTCTTTAAGAAGTGGCTGCTCATTTATGCGCCAACCCCACTTAAAGCATGAGGGCAAATCCTCTGGGTACGTGAGCGGAGCTCATTAAATTCAGTGGAACCATGGCTCCAAGTCACCCAGAAGTCTGCTGTACACAGCTGTCCAACCCAGGAATTCACAAATAAAAGAGTCTGGTAAAAATGATTTGGTAAAAAAATCTTGAAGTATGTGCCATCACATATCTTGCAAATACTTTACATTTCCTTTATATACATTGTTTGACTTTAAAGGTTTCAGGAGGGTAAAGTCCCACAGCACTAGAATATGAAATTAAGCAAAGGATCCTGTCATTTCTCTACTGACATGCAGTCTTTTGTTTTTCAATATGAACACTATCTAGCCCATGATTATGCTGACCCCTTACTTCCTCTGGCTCTGCACTCGTGCCCTTAGTCTACAAGGCACCAAATTTACCATAAATTGGATATTAAGAGAATAAATTATTAATATATTTGTAACCTGGATCACAATTAAAAAGCAGGTCAAGTATGCAACTTGGCTGGAAAAACTGTTTTCAGCAGTGTTTTTGTATCTTACAGCAGTGACTGAAAAAATTATAAAGGTGTACAATGACATAAAGGCATCTTGACATTTTTTACTGATCTGGGACTTGTTTTTACTGGAGAAAGAGAAGGAATACATCAGGAATTTGGGAAAGATGGTTGTGACACTGTTTTTATTGGTTAATAACTGAACTCAAAGCCCATTTCAGTCGGTCAGGGAACTCCCATTAACATCCCATGATTTTTTGCTCAGAACATCATATAAAACATTACTACAAATGTGTAGTACACTTACAAAGTGTAAGCAATATACAACAGAGCCTACTTCTTTTCACTGTTGATGCTAGAAGCTAAAAGGAATCGAAAAGTAACTGGAGATGCTAAGCTTGGGAATCAAATGGCTCACACAACATATCTTGACATGTTACAAACTGGGGTTGTGCACAGAGGTATAATGCTATTTTGGCATGGTAGCATTTACATAATTTTAGGCATTATTTAACCAATAAAAAAGGATGTGCCATTGTATTCCAGTTAATGTGCCTGTGTTAGTTTTTATCCAAAAACCTCTGTAATGAGTGAAGAAACTAAAGTTACTAGTGAGTTTTCCAACCTATGTTAATTCAAGAGGTAAAGGAAACAGCTAGCAGACAACTAAGAAACCTTGTCTATCAATTAAATAAGATAGTAAAACTTTCTCATGTCATATTTTCAATAAGAAAAAAAAAAATCTGATATTTGTTATATAACAATAATTTATTTCCAATAAACCTCATTCACCTAGAATATGCTAGTGATTTAGTATTCTAGTGATTTTAGCGATTTTCAGGGTTTTGGAAAGTCAATAGTACCATGCACAATAAACAGAATAATAGCAAATTCTGGGTCCTAAAATGACATAAGGGATTTTATATCTTTGATTTCAAAGAAGTTGTGGCATGTCAGAAAGGCAGAAAATTTTACTCATTACTATCAATTCTAACAGATATTTGACCAGTTATTCCCATAATCCATTCATATTATCAGGTGTCTAATAACTGACACTATCATTACATTATATGCTAAAAGATCAGTGGGCTGTAAAATTAGCTGATACTGTGATTGGTAATAAGTTTAAGGTGATGCATATGCTAACATTTGCTAAAATGCTGTGGTAAAATTATTTACTTAGCTGTGTAAAGGATGCTGTTCAGTTGTTTATGAACATATTTTTCAAAGTTTCACTTTTTCAGCTGAAATCTAATATACTTATTCTCAAATACGAGATAGTATTTTTAAGGAAATATTTGTTAAATTATTTTCTAGATGGAAATAAGTGCGCGAGAAGGTGAGAAAGCCCTTTTATTCAATCTTCATCTCAACAGCACTCACATTGCAATGAAAACTGCTGAAAAATTGAAATTTGTCAGAGACGTAGTTCTGGAATGTAGATATGCCTTTCATTGGTCTGCTGAAAAATCAGATTTAAGATTATAGTGCTTTAATAACATACTTTATACACAGATAGTAAATTCTATTAAATGGATAAAAGCAAAAATCTTCCATTTTTTCTGGCATTCTACCTCTGTGAATATATTAAATAAGTGAATATTGATTAGGTAAACATTGCCTCTCTGGGCTAAACCTTCCACCTCCTGTGTCCTTCAGCAAGGGCTTGGGATGAAGAGGCTCACCCCACTCTGGCTTTCATTGTAGAAAGCCACCTGCGTGGCCATGGAGAAAGATGGGAGTGGTGCTTCAGTAATTCACTTGACACAGTCAGGCTGGGAGCCAGTGACTGCAAGGCACACCGGAAAACACATTGTCAAAGGGTTAGGTGTGTAGGAGAACCCTGCTCCATGGCGGCTGGGCTGGGTTTTCAAGGAAAAAAAATGACGTCTGTTTACAGTGTGTATATGGTGTTTCCAAGAAAAAAGTGATGACTTCCGAGTCACTGAGTTGACACCTGCAGACAACACAGGGCCAAGATGTGGCCCCAAATGCCCTCAGTTGAACTGTTGGAGCAACTCCTGGTGCTGTTTTGACATTCAGGATTTAGCTAACTCTTGGGTCAGAGACCTTGCCCAAGAGGCAGGTTGGAGGTGGCTATCCACCTCAGACTTAAAGAGACCCAAATAGTATGGCTGTGGCTAGAGCAAGCCAGTTTGTCTCCAAGTCAAAGAACAGACCCTGGCACCATGTAACTAGCAGAAAGTTCAAAATCTTGGATTTCAGGGGCCTTTGCTGACTTCTTAATTTTCCTCCTTCCTAAGGCAAGCACTTAGGTAGCCTGGTATAAACATACCTACTCACAGCCATGTAGTGTAGTCCATTAACTATGTCTGGTTTAAAAGCCTGTTGGCCCTTCCTTCCTTGTGTAGATGTAAAATACTTTTCTTCTAGTAATACACCCTAGATAGAATAGGCCCCCTTCCCCACACCATCACACTGTTACCCCATACCATGTCAGTTCTTCGCTGTGATCTTTAAACTCTTCTTGAAGCTAATGCTTTCCAGGGTACATCTCTCAGTTCTGTGCTAATGCTTGCTTCCTTTCTTACTGACCTTTCTGAGGTCTGTCAGATGGAGAGTTTCCAACCTGTGTAAGAACTGTTCTTTGTTAGGATTTTACAGTGCTCATGGTACTGTTATTCCCACGGAAGCAAGGTGCCTGTTTTTGCCCTCTCTCCCCCAATATTTTTTAGGCTGTTTGTTATTTTCAAGCACATTTTCAGAGACATAAATATCCTAAAGATATATATAGATTTCATAAAAGTAGATAGCTGTAGGAAAATACTACTAGAGTTCAAATATCACCCTCAATAATTTCTGAATCCATTGGGTAGCTTCTGTAGTTGAAGATGACAGCATGTTTGTCATTTTGAAATACCCTGCAGCAAGAAATAATAGCCCTGTGTTGATATATGCAGAGTAAACAGAAAATCTAAGTGTAATACTGTTGAACAGTCAATTAACCGAGAGACACAATTCCCGAGAAAGCCAGGTTTTGTTAGCTCTCAGAACTACTTGTTTAATAAGATTGTCATGTGATACTAAAGCAAATACCTTACAAACCTCTGCTGCACACCCTTTATCAAATAAATTTGTAGTACAAAAAATGAGATTGGCTTGATCAGACTGATTTAACATCTTGAAATTCTATTTCTATCTCTTGCTATAGGTTCAATCTTTTACCGTTTTTCCTGTTATTGGGCCCAGGCTGACTCATTGCGAAAAGACCTATCAGCCACTGAGCTAACCTTTTTTGAACATTGACATAACATTAGCACTGTTTTTGTCTTCTTGAATTTCCTTAGTAATCTGAGATTTATTAAAAATTAACCTAACCCATTTGTTCTCTAATGTCCACACCTCAGAGGCATTCAGTTTAACATCCTTCTTCTTTACTGGGGATGGGCTGGGAAGTACTTCTTTGCCTTCTTATGAAATTAGATATTTATTGAGTTCTTCTGCCTTTTCTACATCATTATTTAAACATGTCCTTGATTATATGTCTTATTAATGAGATCAGTGTCAAAGTGCTTCCTGAATTATTCATGGTAGTTTGTGGTGATGAAACTGTGGAACATAGTAGAAGATAAATGGTTTTGTGGTTAAGATATTCTCTTAGCATTAAGAGATCTAGATTTTAGTCCTACAGACTTCCAATGTGACATTATCAAAGTAAAACACTTTTTGTGTCGTATGACTACTTCCTTCTGGAGCTGCTACTGAGGAAGTTAAAACCTTGCCCATTTTCCTAAGTCTATTCTCTTTGCTTCGTTCATGGCACTCTTAATTCATGAAGACTTTCTATTCTCAGTTCTCAACCTTCCTCCTTCCTAAAAGCTATCATAATGAACTGTCCTTTTATATCAAAAGACAATGAAAGATAGTCTCAGACATGCCCCAAGATCTCATGTATCTTTGACCTTCCCGCTTCTCCATGTTTCTCTTCATGTCTCAGTTTATAAAACATGGGGCATAGAATCATTATACTGAATTACCATCTATCAGCTTTTATGTATGCAGGCCTGATTTCTCTTCACCGTGGTGTCTCTACTCTGTCCTCCACTAAAACTTCTTTTATATGGTCTTCTGTGATCTTTTCTTGTGCTGTGGACATTTCTTACATCACAAAATTGTATTTTCCTTTGGTACCATGACTATCTTACATTGGAAATACTTGTTTCTTCATTTTTCGACTTCTTAAATTTCAGACTTTACCTGTAACTTCTTTTGTTGACATTCTTTTGCAAATACTTTACGAGCTAAACAAATTGGGAACTTTAAAGAGTTTAACCCTATTAGCTGCTCTTTTGTTCTGTTTCCCTGATAATCTCAGTTGTACTCTTTCTACCTGATAATATTTGTATCTTTCTTGCATTGCAAATAATCTTGGTTGTCATTAAACTTTCTATGACCAGCTTAATGCAAGAAATGAAAAGGTTCATTGATAATCCAGTAGGTCAGATTTAATCATAATTGGAGCTAGTGAGGATACCTTTGCAAGCAAGATTGGGCCCATCAGTAGCCATGCTATGTAGTCATTGAGCATTGTTTCTGGATGAGTGTTTTTGGATGACAGCAAAATGGGCTATCTCTGTGTTCAGGTTCATAAATATGCTCTTCCCCTCTTCCTATTTCTGGACATAATTGCAACTAGGTGCATCTACAATCAGCTATCTTAGCCAGGTGATACTATTAAAGATCATCAGCAAGTTTTTATTCTTCATGACTTTAGCATATATGTGGACTTGAGTGCAAGCAGGTCACCACTGCTATTTCTGAAACTCCCTGAATTTATATTGTGTCTTTTATGTTCTATCAATGGGCTTTTTCCAGTTGTCTTGTTTCAGGAAGGTATCTGTCTCTGAGAAAGCTCTCTTCACCATTTGAACCACAAACTAGACACAGTTAATCCCTGCTATGGCAGGTTAAAGATAACCTACTGTCACGCACATAGTTTGTCTGGGAAAAGTATACAGGAATTAGAGTTCAGCACTGTGTGTAGATCAAACATGTGGAATGCAAATCTCTTAACGTAAGCTTACAGTGATTCCTAGTTTGTGTTTTTGCAACAGGGATGCCCTACTCAGCACCCACAGCCTTTTTTTCCCTCACTCCACTTTTCAACTGGGTAGTTTAATACAGACAAGATGATCTCAAGGAGGAATCCCAGGTTCTGAGCAGAGCTAACATAGATCAACTTCAACCAGACAACTAACTAGGAAAGCTGATATAGAAGATGACTTAAATAAAATGGAAGACTTATGTAGGGACAGATCTGGGAATGATGCTAGGACCCCGGCAGGGGAGCACATGGACTTGAAACACATCCACAATCCTTTAAGGCCATCTATCCTATTTATTACTACCTCTAACTACATATATTATAAATATGAATGTGTGTTGGAGGAATTTCCTGGGTTTGGCCAATACATTTACTGCTACAGGAAACAGTTTACTTCTGGAGTGTGCTCAGTTTCAGTTAAGACCAGAGGATATAAAGTAACTTTTCATAACTAATCATCTGTCTCCTACTTCCAGCTACATCGCTTCTGATCTCATATGTTCAACATGGTAGGCAGAGAGAGGGAAGAAACCCCAACATACAACCCTGGCTGTTTCATAAGCAAGCTTTTGCAATTTTTACCGTGATTATAGACTTATTTTCATAGCCTGAGTAGGGTTTTTATATAATTGATTTCAGTGAGCGGTTACATCAGTCATTGCTGGGTTTTATGCCTTTGCTATAAAAGCACTGAGCAGGTTTTAAGAGCACATTGGCCAGTATAATGTGCAGTGGTGATAAGTGCCAAAATTTGCAGGCAGTAGCTGTAGCCTGTCCTCTTCATTTGGACTGCTCCCTGGGAGGGGTTCCAGAGAGCTGGTATTTCTTGCTCAGCTAATATTAGGCTTAAAATGCTCTGATTTAAATAATCTGTGAACAGTGAAGAAGCACGAGAGAAAATGAGGCATCAGTCATTGTGCGTACTCTAAGGGAAACTCGTGCTAGCAGAAAAGCAGAGGAGACTGGGGAAGGGTGTGGAAGGGACATTCTGCCACTATCAATTACCCCATTTTTCATTTAGGATTAGTCTCTTTTTTTTGTAATTACAGGAGGTAATTCTTGAGATACTGCCTTTATCAAGAACTTTAGTCACTCTGTTGTGCTCAGTGCAAACATTCATCTAAGTATCTTAAAACAAAAGGTCCTTTCCTTTCTCCACTATAATTTTTCACAAGTAGTAACAAATAGGATAGAGAGTGTAACGGCCCTTACTGGCATACATATGTATTCCAGGTCCCTGTATTTCCTCACTTTTAGGGTTCCTCTACTCTCTACTATGTGTGTTTCTCTACATAATAATGGTTTTGAAGCTACCATCAAATAAAGAAATACGATGAAAAGTATAAGAATGTTTTTTACTAAGTTGCAAAACATACAAATCATCTAGACTGCACAAGGGATGCCTCATACAACTCTCAGACACAGATGTTAAATGAAATGGATTATGACAGTTCCCTCTACATCTAAAAATCAAGATAAAAGGCAACAGACTTGAAATTCAGAAACCATACTTTAATCCTCAAATACTAACACCAGCCCTCCCTACCCATCCTGAGATAATAATTGCTCTTTCCTTGTGGTTCTTATCCTTCATGCAATACAGATACCTTTACAAAGTTTTACAAAATAACCCACCAATATGGTGTTATATAACAGAACATATGGAATATTTATTTTTTTTTAATGAATGTATTAGGACTTCCATTCCATTTAATCATTAAAGTATCGCATGCTTTTCTGAACAGTTCGCCCCATTATCACACTGTCAAGGTATTGGAGGAAGATGTGATCTCCCCTGTGCTGGCTCTGAACCTGGCTCAGTACCGAGGGCTATAGTTGTCTGGGTGTGTGGACCAGTCCAAAAACTGAGTCCCCTTAGATTCTTTCTGTTAAAAGCGCTCAAATTTACCCCTGCAGTTGTAGTGTAGAGTGCTACAGTCTGGATGATATTTGTCACAGCGGTATCCAAATGCTCTTTTAGTTAATGTCTGCTATGTAAATGCATACTCCATTTAACCCGCTAAGCGTGCTCTCCACCGTATTACTGAAACTGCTTTGTATTTAACCTAAACTTTTGTTTTCCAAGGCATATAAAGCTGAAGTCAGTCCTCCAGAATAATTGTTGGCACTAACACCTCACTGATAACAAAAACGTTGAGAGGAAAATGGGTTCCTATTTGTCCCAGGCTGCAAATGCCAGGCTTCCTCGATATCCTGGCATTACACATCTTGCCTCGATGTCCCACATGGGTGTTAATGAACCTGCAATTAAGACCACATGCCTTGCAGATACAAGGCAAAGTATCTTTTGCCTCTGACACTTTTGGTTCCTCCTTCCTCAGGGCAAATCCTGGCCATACCTCTGACAAACAAAAAGTTTAATTTCACTGTCTATATTTCTTATGCCATCCAGCCACCCGCTTGCTGTAAACCATGATAAGATCCCATGGCAAACTTCCAGCAGTTGACTGCGCAGTACCAAGTTGGTTATGCACTTACCTGTGCTAGTCTGGGTTTATCTACTTCCAGCAGTGCACAGCCATCAACTTGTGCACCAGTGTAATTGCCTTCACTTGAAACCGGAACAAGGTTCCTCTCAGCAGTTTCAACCTGGGGGCTCTGCTTCAACTGCTGATATCCAAAATGATACGATCCCATTCTCCAATTTTGGTCTTATCCCTGATATGTACCGCTGGATGCGGTGGAATCGCACAGCTATTACATTATTCTTGAAACATGTCCAGCCTGCTGCAAATATGCCATACTTGTCCTTCAGGCTTAGCAAGCCCATAAGGATCTCTTCCCTACTTCATCTTGAAAACAGGACATTTCATGTAAGGTTTGGACTTCCATTTGTGATGCAAAGCAGATCAAAATCACCTCTGTGCTGGAAATGTGAAGAAAAAGCAAGGTGTCCCACAAAAAGCACAAGTAATTTCTTAAGTATCATACTTTCCAACAGTGGGAAATCTTCAGCATGCACCCACAAATCCTAGTGCTGAGCATATATACACAGAGTGTAAGTGTAGGAATAGTTATCTGAGGTGCATGGTATCTACAGCAAGGCATTGTATAAAGCTGAGGACAGCCTGAGCTCATCTGAGCAGGATGTGGGTGCTCACACTGTGGATGAAGCCTTTGATATGATCTGTAAATCTTCCCCTGCCTTATGCCTGTAAAAGATGGTTGGAAAAAATTTCTGACATGTCATCTCTCTGATATATCTACACAGAATCCATGTTTATACCCAAAGTTATTTTGAGCATATTGCCATTTTCCCACTACTCAGTTAAATGAGCAAAGGAGGCTCGCAATACTGACAGAAAGCTGAGCACATGAGAACTCAAGCTGCTAGAAGTTGATTTATTAATCACAAATTTGCCTTCTATATGATGACTAGCAACTGTGAAATAAAAAAGCAAAGACATTGCACATGCAATTCAGATCTGATCTTTAAAGTTCATAAAGCATTGTAAAAATGGTAGAGAAAAGATTTTATCAGGGAAGACTTTTGCTTCATAGAGATTCCTCTCCTTTTCATTGTTGTTGATGATATAGCTGAGTTCTCAGACATCAAGAGGTACTCCAGTGCTATCTTACTATTTCTTCTGCTCTTTGATAAGTCACTGACTTTCAAACAGCCACCCTGAGTGCCTCAGAAGATGAGATACTTAAAGTCCTAGCCATTACAAGAATGGCGTTTCTGAAAAATGGTATTTTTTGGTGTTATAGCCTAGTATGACAGTATGTTAACCAACTCATACATCAACAACAGCAACAAAAAAATCAAAGCTGAATTTTTAAAAATATCTCATTGTGGTACCGTGCAGCATATAGGCAGACGTTTATATCTGGAACTTTTCTGTGAATTACAAAGCTATAGCCAGCATAGCCTCTTAGGAGGTACACCTTCTCACATGTCATATGAAAGACAGAGTTTTGCTGTTAATAACACATTCATTCATTATCTTCATTATCCTTTAGGCAGCGCTTTCTATATTGCGAAATCATTACCCCTCTGCAAACAAACAGCACGGCAATCTGATCCCAAAACATAACCTAGCTGCCAATTTTAAAGCACTCTGAGCAATAACACAACATGGTATAATAACCTTTCCTACAATTTATTTTTAAAAATTATCTTTGCTTTCTATAGTTTTCTGTCTTTAAAAAAAAACAAAAAACAAACCCTCAGAAATAACCACAATGTCAGTGAAAGTGAAAAGCCCTGACTAATTATGACTATTGTCAGGAGCAAACTATATTGAACAACAACCACAACTGCATTTTTAGGCATCTTGACTCATTCTTGAAATTGTGTCCCAAAGGAGCGCAACAGAGAGCAAGTCTGACTGCAGAGTGTGCGAACATGCAGTTGTGGGAACAGAATTCAAAGCTCAGCATAACCCCTGAAATCAATGCGGTTGCACCGGAGTAACTGAGAGCAGAATGTACTATATGTTTCACATTGGAAGTCCTGTCATGACTCAGGCAAAGAAGAAATATATAGCACACACAAAATGTAACGCAACTAATAGGAACTAGCCATTTTCTGTGATGAAGATCTTGAAATCTTTTGTATTCTGTAAAGAATAAAGCTTAATTTTAAAATACTGTGACTGTTGTACAAGGCATCATTGAAACTGTGTAACCGTTAAAAGCTATTTTTGTTTTATTGTAATTGGTTTGCTTTTATTATAGCAGGAGCTAGAGGCTGCAGCAAGGGCTGAACAAAAGTTGGAATTTCCATCCACTTTGGGAAAAGAAGTCAAAATATCAACACGTACTGAGGAACAGAATGTTCTGAAAAACATGGATTCTGAAACAATTGAACATTTCATCTTTTCCCAGCTGAGCACAAAAGCTGCATATTTCTGCAGTGTTGCGCTGCCTGATGGGGTTTGGAGTTTGAATCGCCTATTGTGTCATTCTGTCCTTGGTGGGTAAGACCGCGGGCTCAGACCGCGTCTCCAGCGCCACAGCACAGCCGTAGGGATGATGGCGAGAGGACTGAGTGCATTGTCCCCTTGTAGATAGCGTTTAATCTGGGAGTTAACCACAGGAGATAGGGGAGGCTAAGACTACAAACCCAATTATACAACACAGTGGTGTTACAGAAACCAGGTTTCTACTGAACTGGGTTAAAACAAAATATCTTGGCTCAAAGAAAAGCCACAGAGCCAATTTTTTCCCATAGAAAATTTGGGGTACATTTTTCCCATGAGAAAGTAATTCTGACCCAAAGCAGCCAGATGGCTGTTTCACTTTTTGCCCAACAGCGCCCTGATGGTGTTGGAGGCCGCACAAACCTAACTAGACAAGACAGCGTATTTTTAGACAAATCAGGTATTCCTGTCTCCATATCATGGACCCAGCACTGACGCGCCATTAGCAGGTATTTTGCTCCCTCTTACAGTGCTCTGTCTCCACTAATAAACTGAGCAGGCTCAGGCTAGGCTCCCCCAGCTTGGTTTTGGCCTCCATCATCTAGCACTCTCTCTGGGCATGGTTTGGGAAACTGGTCCCAGTAAGCAGTATGGATGAGATCACCCTGTTTTGGGGAAGAAAATATACATGTGGGGTCAGGCAGACCAGAACTATCATTGCCAGAGCGCAACTCTGCCTTCCATAAGGAGCAGCAGATGTCTCACGTGAGCACGGACTGCAGTGGAGTGCAGGGCTATGAAGTTCTCAATCTGGGTGGGGCTTTCACTAAACACCTATTGTGAGGCTGGAGGAGCCATTTCGTAGGTGGCTTGTTCAAGAACACAAGAAAGCCTGTGGGAGAGCGGCAAGGCGGTCCAAAATGCCTGATGCCAGCATAAACCATTTAACCGCAAGAACATATTTCTCCTCTGATAGAGATTTGCTTTATTAATGCAGTCATTTCTCTGAACATTTTATAATTGAACCAGGTACCTGGAAACGAAGATGAAGTATTGAAGTTACAGAACACAGTGTGTGTGTAGTTATGAATTGAAAGGAGAAATTCTAGCTGAATAATGTTTCATTAAATCTTAAACATTCTTCCTTTAGTGAAAATTAAAGGGTTGTTTAGAACTGCCTGCCTTCTGCTTTTGTTATCAAAAGGTACATCAGATGTTGAAGTGCAATTAAAATCCAGTGGGCCCAATATTGCAACTAATAAAAATTTGCATAAATTGAGTTCATTGGAGCAATATTGATTTTCAGCACCTGAGGATCTGCCCCTCAGTTCTAACCTTTTTTTTTTTTTTTTTTTGTGTTCTTCTCCTGTGGCAGAAAAGAAGAGGCAAAAGAGAAGTCAATATGAAACAGGAAAGATGTATGTCTTCAATACCTTGCAAAAGCAAAGACGGCCATAGGGAAAATGGAAGCTTTAATCCAGACTAACCCACACAGATGTAGGAATATATGTTTTTGTTTTACTTGGGTATTATTTTAGTTTTTGTCTGTAGTTATGTAAAAAGGATGAAAATGCCCATCAGAATTTAGTCTTGAACGGTCTGTTGAACAGGCATTTTTATTTGCGTTGAAATACATGATCGTGAGATAGGCCTATTGAGAAAATTACAAAAAAGCTTGTTTCTCATTAAATGAAAGGATGGCTCTTCCTTCAGTTATCATTATTGTCGGTTGGTGCCATCCATTTAAAAGGTAAATACAGCTCTAAGTAAATTGACCTGCACTTTAACATATGGGTCCTCCTTGGGGTCACATAAATGAAGTAAACTGAATATGAGCATGTACCCGAGGGACTGGGAGAGTGTATACAGTACTTATTACGTGTAGCACTTAATTTGTTCTGGTCCATTTATAATAAATATCTATAGAGAAAATGCAGTCTTAATATCCATATTTTGGTCATCAAGCACTTGCTAAATGATGCTTTAGTGATCAGTAGCAAAGGATAATATTTGATATTATCAAAGGACAGCTGCACTGACTGTGTTTTCCCTCCTTTCTAAATGACAATGGTTGTGCAAAACAGCTCTGATACAGAGCACATTGATGAAATGTTAGTGAGGGTTTGGGACAGCTTCCACTAATTTAAAACAATGTTTTATTAATTGTTGGCTGCGTCTATAGAGCAAAAATGTTTCCCACGTAAAAATCAAAACAGATGAGCCTATTTTGGAGTCAAGGGGAAGTTACAATTCCTCTTGCCCCATTTTGTGTGGCTGACAATGTCAGGAGACACAGCTGCCCCATGGCCAGGCGACGGGCATCCCTCTGCTGAGCTGCCAGGGCTGAGGATGCTTCTTCACACCCAAACCCAGCGAGTGGGGTAAGAAAGGAACGACAGACCAAAGGAAAGCATGGGGTTGCTTTGGAGGCCGCAGAACAGCTGCCCAGCCCCCTTAATACCCGTAAAGAAGCAGTTGCTGAAAATGCTGAGTGTAAATCACGGTACGTAAGAAAATCTTCAGTGGGATTTTGTGGGAAGTGAGGCTTGTTTCTGCTCATAATGGTTGCTGCCTGTGAGCTGCACCCCCACTAGATTCAGCAAGGATATGTAGGAAGGGAGGGTGTGAGGATTAGAAAAGGAAGGAAACCGTTATTTCACAAACAGTGAATTTTAAATCTATAGTATCTGTATAATCATTTGATCATTCAGAGAAAACAATAAACCTTTTACTGGAATCAGTATCCTAAAACTATTCACAGACAGAAAACAAAGAAAGGCGAGTGAGAGAGAAGGAAAAAAAAAAAAAAAAAAGCAAGCCTTTACCTGCTACTACCATCTAGTGGTAAAAAAGGAACAGAGGACGTGTTTGCAGAAATAGTCTGTGGGAGGGATGAGGCTGGTGAATAGAATTAAGAAATGAAAGAATTGTTATCTGGCAGCCACTTGCTCCCCTCAACTGCAAACACTCACATTATCCGTCACTCTGCTACACCCACACCCTGCTCCTGACACGGACAGTAAGCACAAAACCAAAGCCACGAATAGAAATGATCAGTCAGGGAAACATATTCCTCTTGACCTCAGAATTCCCGTCTTCACTTGAGGTAAGTATATGATTTAGGATCTTCCGGCCATGGCCACCTTTGAATTCAAAAATGTATGATAGTTAACAAGACAGGACTCGAGTCTTTATTAACGTCAAGAAAATAGTAGGTCATATATATAAGTGGGTGTTGCTCCTCTACTGAGGGAGGGACTTGGTGGAAGTAGGGAGTTAGGTGTGGTGGTCTCGGCCCCTGGCTGCCCCCACACTCCCTGCTGTCTGCTGTGGGAAGCCCTGCCACCCTGCCCAGGGGACGCTCTCCCCTCCTTGCCGAGTTGCCACCTGGCTTTGCCACGCAGGGGAGCAGAGCCTCGGCACCCTGCTGGGACTCCCGGATTGAGGCTGGATGCTCCCTCATGGGAGACAACTGGGACTTCACCTGCACCTTACCGGGTCCTGCAAAATTGCTGGTCTACTTGGCAAAGTTCTGCCTCCCAGGAAAAAAAAGTTTATCTGTCTGAAATGTAAAGTGAAGAAATCGTTTACTATATTTAGGACAAGTACAGGGAAGGGAAATAATAGCGGACGTCACAACTGCCTTGTGCACTGTTTTGGCTTCAAGCTGTGTTCCCTTCAGCTCACAGATGAACTGCTTCTCAAGGTGATTCTCATCTCTTCCCAACCTGGTGTCCAGTTCTTCCAAGCTCTCTGTCCCCATCGCAGCCTGCTTTCCCTCAGTCAGTGGTAACGCTAACGCTTGTAGCTGGTGGGAATCTCAACAGCAAATTCACTAGTAGACTTCTGCGTCCACACATGTATAATGCAAAGGAGTTCTAGGAGGACAGTATACAAAATAAGAACAGTATAGGTTATTTATTTTGAAGATAATAATTAGTGGACAAGGATAATTAGTTGTTATACATTGGAAGACAGAAAAAAATTGTCATTGTCCCCCAGTGACTTGGAATGAAGTCAGCTGCTGCTCTCCTATATTTCAATAGGGTTCCTGATGCATATGTATGAACCTTTGCAGCTTCCTGTAAGCTTCAGTAATTATTTCATCAAGGCATCAACTTCAGTGTCAGGTGCAATTGGAATCATGCATACTACACCTCCAGCCGCCAGTGTGTTGGGTGTCCTTGGATTGCCTCTTCCTCTTGCCTGAATTGCGACAGCTTTCACATGTAACGGACTGCAATAAATATAGCTATAAAATGTGTCTTTTCCTTCCAGACAACTGTGAGAGTAATCAAAAGTATGTACCTAAGTTCAGAGCATATTGGTACTGTTTGGGCAAGATTGATTTCAACCTTAAAGTCAATGCCTAAAACAAATTGGAGGAATCAAGTGCCAAAAGTACAACCTTTACCCTTCCAAGGAAAAAAAGAAAGAAAAAAAAAATTATTTTAAATTTAATGTTTCAAACTTAAAGTTGATGCTGGAAATAGGACAACCAACCACTAAAAGTACTTCTCTCCATTGACTGTAGCAAAAGCTGAGAGTGACCAACTCCAGTGCAAGATATGAAAGCTAAAGCAGCTGAATTTCAGTCTTGACACTGACAAACAGGGAGAATAGGACAAGGGAGGAATTGCCTTTTGAACATTCTCTTGGGAAGAAAGCAGCAGTTGGCCAACAACTGGCTCTAGAAGAAAAACTTAAGGTATAAAATCCTGCCCTGAAAACAGCACCACAGGCAGGTTGGATCTCCTTTTACACCAAGATATGAGATCACTGGAAGGCTCATCAGTGCTTTACCACCATCGCTGAAATAGGTTCTGGCTCTTCTACCAGTTGCATCAAACTCCACCAAGTTAGGGGGACAGGTCTGTCCCATGTCCCAGGTGGCACTCAAGCATTATTTTTTATGCAAAAAGCTGTAGCAGTGACAATGATAAATAATTCATGATCTTTGCATCTCCCTGGTTAAATGTCCTACAGTCATTTATTAGAATTATGCTGTCTCACATTTATTCAAGTATCTATTGCTGAGAGGCTTGAGAAAATAGAAAAATAATTGTTCTTCATCAAGATGCAGTTGCATTTATAGAAACATTTGTTATATTTATAGAAGTGTTATCAACTTAAACACTTATTCATGTAAGTTTATATGCTAAGAGATTATGTAGTATTTATAGTTAAAGGAAATAAGGAACTTTAAATAAAAATGACATGCATATTTGTCTCAATCATTTAGTTTTGATAGAAGTTGCTTTTGCTGTTGCATTTATTTAATTAATCTATTTATACATTTATTAATTTCAGGCCTTGCTTTAGATATTCTTTCACTGGCTAAATGGGTACATTTTGTATCATCTTTTGTCCTGGTAATTGTACATCATTCTCCTCATGAAACACCTAGAAGTGTGTTCCTCCTTCAGGAGAGAGCCACAAAGGCCTTGTTTCTGACCAAAATGTTTAGATTTAATTTTCTACCTCCCACATATGATTAAAACAAAAAGTAATGAGTAATATTGAGATCCCCTAATTATTCTGATTAGGCAGTTGGCATCCTGATGACTCAGTTAAAAGGGGCTTTTGCATTTTGTTTGCAAAAATATTAAGCCTGCATGTCAGGATTTGGTCCTGTGAAGATGGCATGTTTTTTTCTCTGTTTTCTCCCTACTGAATAAATTACGCTTTTTTTTTTTTTTTAGCCTGGTTTCATGAGAAATAAGGTTAATGAGATTGTGTTATCTCACTGTCCTCCACTTCCTTTTCTCCCCCCTTGTCTCTTTTTAGGCAATTTAGGCAGAGGCCTCAAAGATTCCTAAGTCTCACAGAATTTGTAATAATCAGGGACTGAGTAGAGGAGAATGATTCTCTTAATGCACCTTCTGAGGGAAAGGACAGGAGGATTTGATCATGATTTAGTTCTGGTTAACAGCAGCCTCCCGGACAGCCAGCACTGGCAGTCAGGATGTCCATAGTTCTGTGGTCTCTTGCATGTGTTTTCTCTTGCCCAACCAGCAAGCCCCTGAGAGATATATGGGCAGGTGGGGGGTACCATGGTGTGGGAACACTGGGAACAAAGCAGGGAGCAGTGTGGGGCAAAGTCTGTGAGACCCTGGGGAGAGCTATATGTAATACGGTGGGAGTGCTTGTAGGTATACGGAGAAGCTCTTGTTCTTGAGGTGAGTAGATGTGATGTAGGACATGCAAGACAAATCCATGTGAAATGGATTTGAACAGCTCCACTGTTCACATGCTAACGTGTTTTCCTTTATGTTCCACTTCTGCTATTATTTCGTCCACTTTTCCTGCTCTGTCATAGGTCACAGAGAGCTAACTACCTACCCAGCCAGTGATCTTCTCTGTAAAGGACATTCTGTTGTTGTTTTCCAGAGCCGCATTCATCCTTTCAGATGCTCTCCATCTACCCTAGATTTTTTTTATAATTTCTTTCTCATGATCATCATTTTCTAAAGTGAAAAGCTATCCAAGGTAAATGTATGCTTTAGCTTTTTTATTACTTTCCATTTACCAAGAGTATTTTTTCCTGGGTGTAAATGCTTTATGTCACCTTTAGTTTTCTTCGTGTTTATTTTAACTCCCTGCTTCTTGCTTGCTGCATAAAGATAATTTATTATCCTCTTCTCTGTAGCTGCTAGATACTCAAGAAGTGCAATGTCATGTGCAAACTGCATAGGTACTTCTCATTTATTCTCTGAAATCTTACTGCGGTACAGCTTTCTGAAAACTTCCAGCAAGGATGTGTAGAAAAAGAGGGTGGATAGAGTTCCGCTAGTAAATTTGTTCTTTTTTTTCCTCTTGCTCTTAAAAAATAGTTTCCTGATGCTATCTGGTAATTGTTACTATGGGGAGATAAGCACTACTTTAGCCCCCAATTTAATGAGCTTCATGTGGCAATTACTTGGCGGATTTTCATGGCCTACAGTATACAGGTCAGATTAGATGATTCTTCTGGCATTAAAATTTATGAATCTATAAATTTCTGTTTCTCACTTGTTCTCATAATGCTTCCTAACATTTCCAATGAGTAAGAGCCTTCTCATCCATCAAATACCCAAAGCTGAGGTAAATTATTCTGCATGACCTTCAATACTTTTTTGTGATTTTAGGTCCAGTCTTACAGATGTTGTGTCTCTAAAGCTCTCAGCAGGTCAGGAATTATGGGTGTCTAGGAATGCCAGGCAGAGCATTTTATACACTGCATTAGTGTGAAAAATTGGGTGGCTTGTCCTAGGCATGGGTTGCTTGCCATGTAAAACCCTTTGTAACTAGCTACAGTACAGGAGTAAGCTATTTATAACTCACAGGGACCTTTTTTTTTTTTTATGGGTACATTATTCTGATAGAAACATTAGATTTATATTGATGTATTTAGGAATTTATTACATTTTTTTTTGTAACCCCCACTCTCTGTAGCCCCTGCTGTAAGCTTTCTCCTGCCACCTGGGGTTTCTCTGACTGTGTGCCTGGACCCATGACTCAGCTCTGATGTGGCACAGCTGCATAACCTCCACCTGGACTGTTTGGAAAAAGCTGTGAGAAAGGCTGTACGGAGATAAGGAAGGTAAAATTACAGGCAGAGGTAGGATTGTTGAGATAGGATCAGAAGTAGCTGGAGGATTCAAGAGGAAAAACATCAGTGTGAAAAAGTAAAGGAAAAACATCAGGGAGGCTGGTCATGCTAGTTGGGGCTGCTAGTTACGAAGCATGAGGTCAGATGGTCAGTGCCACCAGAAGCGGGTGGAAAAGGATAGCCCTGTGACACTTGAGGACCTACTCCAAAGAGCTGCAGAGGCCAGCCCTGCCTCTCTCCTCTCATGCCTGCCTGGCCAGCAAAAGCTCCTGGGGTGCTTCATTGGGGGTGGGGAGCACATCTATGCTTAGCCTTACAGCTGGTTATATACTGCTTACCTGCTGCTCTCTGTTTGCCATTAAATAACTGCTTTATGCTTTGAAGTCGTTTTTTCGTGTTCCTTGCAGAATCCCTTGTACCAGGGTAAGGAGACCGGAACAAATGAACTCAGGAGAGGATCAGTAATACTTTCCTTAGATACCAAGTTCAAAACTCCCATGTATTTTGCAAAATTTACCTTTTTAAAATGTTAGCTAGCATTTTTTAAGTCTTCATTCTAATTTCCCCTATTGTCATAGTCTTAATAAATGCTCCTGTCCCTAATTTCTTCTGAGTCTATTGTGTGTGTTGTATCACTT
Source organism: Pluvialis apricaria (assembly GCA_017639485.1). Lineage (NCBI taxonomy): Eukaryota > Metazoa > Chordata > Aves > Charadriiformes > Charadriidae > Pluvialis > Pluvialis apricaria. The sequence goes on from CM030007.1 coordinate 26,473,017, forward strand.
ATTATTTTGAGTCTTTTTAATTATTTGTCTTTTTTCTTTAGAAATTCCTGCAATGTCCTATAGTGAAAGCTTTAGGTAAGAAGCAGGTTTAACATATAAATTTGCAACATCCTTATGCAACATAAGCTGAAATCTTCACAAAAACCTTTGTGTTATCACTGGAAAAGGTATTTGGACTACAGGACAAGATCCTGGCAGATGACAAGTGTGTTTCTCATTGCTTGGCCTGCAAGTATGACTTAAAGTTGCCCTAATCAAGCAGCTGAAGATTCCTCAGAAGGGAGGAAGGAGAGGATCTACCATGAAAGAAAATTGTCAGAAATCAGGTGTGCAGCCTTTCCAGCCTGCTCGACGATTTTAGGTGCTCCTAAGGACCCCTTTAGTACAGGCCAGCAGAAATTAAAGCTTCAAAACTATTAAGAGAGCCTCTGTGAGAGGGCTGAATAAAGGAGTTTTGGGTTCACCCTGAGTGGCACTCAGGCACAAAACACTCAGAGAGACAAAGCAACGACTGCAATTAGGTGCAACAACCACTGACCACTTGGCAGGAGAGCAACCTCTTCTCTTCAGAGCCAGCTTATCAAAACAATTTTTCTAATGAGGGATCTACACAGAAATTTTGAAGGGTGGAAACACACCGAAGGAAAAAAAAGAAACATAAGGGGTAGATCCTGAAATAGTCCTGTAAGTCAGAAAATGCTTGAAAGATTTTCTTCCAAATTTCTTAGGGAAGGAGACTGGAAAAAAAGCTTCAGGGCGTATTTAATACTTATTAGGATAAATCAGTGTTGTTAAATGAAAAAAGTATGGTGACTGATGGAAAGGGGTTTTTGTAATAATTTATAAAGACAGACCTTCACAACTGTCAGCATAAATCCAAGGAAAGCAAAGAGAGACAAGCGTTTTTCTCATAATAATGGGAGGAAAATTGCAGCCACAGAAATAAGACAGACTCGCATGGGCACATGGGTTATTAGTTTTTCATTAAATTTCATTGTTGAATCAGAAGCTCTATTGCTTGCTAATGGAGGATCATTTTTAGCAAACATTTTTATTATTATATATTATGTGTACTATTGCAGCATTTTTGTTAATGTTGAGTACTACAAAGTCATGAAAGGATTTAAAATCTAACTATTTTAGAAGTATTAGGTTCTCTGTATTTGCTTTAATGTTAAAGTTAAAGTTATGTTAAAGAATTCTTCCTCTGACCCAAAGTGCTAACAACTCACCTCTCTCAAACTCTTATTTAATTGCTTCAGCCAAGGAGATTAGGAACTTTAGGAAAAACACTACATATCAATGAGTGAAATAAAAATGGCACAGCTGACAACAGTGATAGCTCCTTAAACCATGTACAATGAAAGATTGCATTGTACATTTGAAGAGCAAAATACCCTGAAGGAGTTAGGTTTTAAATAAGTGAAACAACCAAATGGTTGAAGGAAAGAAGATATTCTCACAGTGTCTCAGCTGTAGATTCCTGACAGACTCACCCCGGGAGACTTTATAAAATTAAAAAGAAATCAGTTGTTTTGCAGTTTGGAGGAAGAAAGTTTGCAGCAGATTTCAGTTCATACATAAAACAAATACCTCTCACTCTGATAAACTTTGCTCTCTGGGCAAAACTAAATCCCTTTCTGGTTGTATTAAGTAGGAATACACTGGCTATCAACTCCAGGGTAAGAATGGGATTCTTAGATTATTAAAGTTAAGAGGAAGGTGGCGCAAGATTTTTAAAAAAATCAACTAATTTCTGTGGATGGTCTAAATAAGATTGGATCTTACATTAGCCACATCTTTTATCAGTGTATTCACTGACTCTTCTGATGTCTAAGACAAGGCAATAAATCCTACATAAGAATACAGAAATCCATTTCATAACCCAAAGAAAGAGACAGATGAAAAAAAAAAGATTAAAAACATTAGTTGCTGGGTTTTTTTTTTTTAAGCAGACAAAATGAATAGAAGTTTTCCCACCTCAACAGTTAAATCTATACCCTAACTACAACCTTCCTTCACTTGGGAAGCAAAAGGAACACGAACAGTTTCTGGGGGTTGCTTTCTTTGAACCAGCCAAATGAAAATACTGCCATTTATTTGAGGCAGACACGGTATTTGCCTGATGAGCTAAAATGTTTCATTTCATTTTGTCCCTTAGGGAACTTCTGTCCCAACAACATCCTTTTTATTTTTTTATTTTACTGTGTTTTGACTTGGTGTTCTGGGCTTTTACAACTTGGTCAAAATAGAACAGATAAATCATCGTTGCTGGAAAATAAAAAGAAAAGGAAAGGTATAGGTAGATAATTAGATATGTATACATATAGAAACTAATTTGCAGAAGAAATGAAACTGTTTGCTTTAGAATCTGATCATTTTAACACGAATTTTCATACATCATCTACTTTCTACAGAATAACAGTGTATTTTGACAGGTACAAAAAAGCCTTTAGGAAAAGCTTTTACATGTTTTCTCAACTTTTTTATTTTTTCTCATACAATGTAGCTGCTTAATGTTATACATTTGGATTCACCATCATCTCTCAAACACATGATAATGAAACCCTCCTCCCTTCCCATGCCTACGAAGGTGAGACCTTTTCCTGCACTATACTAAGCCAGTAAATGACACTGTATGGCATTCCTATTCATTGCCTTTTTCTATCTGTGCTTTTAAAAAAGGATTAAAAAGCATAAACTAATTAAAAAAAAAAGTTAATTGCTATCTTCCTCAAAGATGCTCTGTGGAAATTTTCTTTGTGAATGAGATCTGATACCTTTTAGGTACTACTGACTTTATCATGATTTCTACTGCCGTTTCTCCTAAGTATTTTCTTTATGCTTCCTCAGGTGTTTCCATTAAAGAATTAAAAAAAAATTTTGGGGTCCATTTCAGTATATTAACACTGAACTACTCCATGCAGCCAGAGAAATGTATCCCAAAAGATCTTTCCAATACAGACTAATTGTCGTTGACACCAGCAGTCTGTGCATGCAGTGCTCCAGTGAGGCACCTGCAGGAGTAGCACAAGCCAAAATAAATCTGTGTAGCTTTTGGGGGATCCCTGAGCCAGAGAAACACACGAGTAATTGGTAGGTGCCTCTGCTGCTTGGTCAGAGTGTGTGTGGGGGTTTACACATGCTTCAGTACTTTGCAGAATGCGTGCTGGCCCTAGTGCTGTCTCAGAGAAGCATGAAAATATGCTCTAAAGGCGTTGCAGGTGGAAGGACACCCACCCCCTAACCTCCCACAAAGTCCACGCTACAGAAATGAGTATCTGGCTTCAGACCCAATTTTACTTTCAGTCCCCTGATTACATCCTGAAAAGTTTCAGTCCTCTAATTTTCTTTCAGTCCAGAAAGGTTTTAGGTGGTGACCTTCCAGAAATGAAGTCCCTGTGCAGATATCTTGGATTCTGCCTCTCCTTTAAAAATACTGAATCTGTTCAGAGAATTCCCCATGGGTAAAATCCCATTGTTCAAGCTAAATGGTGGGATATTCCACTGACTAAAATAAGTGCAATTTGAAAGCATTGTTCACTGGCCTTTACCAGAGTTTGTTTTTACGTTTTACTTGTTGACCATGTTGTTGCTTCGGGGCCCCATAACAATCTGTGCCAATAGTTAAAACTATATTTTTCCATCCATTCTTCATTCTGCCCAAAATTACTGGTCTTTCAATTGTAAACAAAGGGTGATTTATCATTGCAGCTAAAAGGAGTGGAATTAACCCATCGTAAATTCAAGGTAATCTGTTTTTCCATTACTAGCTTTGGTTCAACAGCTAATGAAGGCAGGAGCCGGTACATTAGAGAATTATTGTAAGGTGACGTTTTAATGAGAACATAACTTTTGGGGAACTAAAAAAGGATATGCAGCCAAAAAACACCCACTAGGATGTTGAAGGCTGGCCTTATTTTCCTTCATCTGAGGCAAATACCTGCCAGAATGGTTTTATTTAAACGTGTCGCAAACTGTCTGTACTTCCCATGCACAAAGAGCCGGGCAGCCCAATCCATTCAGCAGAAAGAAATGGATGCCCCTGTTCAGGCCAGGCATGGCTGCTCACCAGTATTTCAAGTCTTGAGTTTCTTATGACCATTTTACTATAAATGATTCATTACGAACATTTCTGAGCTCTACCCTTGAGGGAAAAAACCCACCTGTTTATGCTTACGTCCAGATTCAAATGTACATAGATACATGCTGTTCCTACTTATAAGTTATGTTATGTGCATAAACTTATGTCCTTAATCCACTTGCTGTGTCTTATTTATTCTGCAGTTAGATTTCCCTTCAGTTTGTGACATTAAATACCACACTGCTTAAGTAAAATATCTATATTTCTTTGTTTCTAGCTGTTATTTTGGCAGTGTCCTTCTTCATATTGTGTGCTTGTGAAAGTATTCTACAACTCATGCTATTTCCAGACAGCAGTTACCTTCTGCTGTCAAAACCCACCACATTTCTGTAATTAATCTCTATTATAAAAGCACATGCATGGTTCTGGGGGAATAGTAAAAAAAGAAGAGACGCCTCAAAGAGAGGCGCTTTGATTCCTCCAAAGTGGTGTAAACCAGATTGTGGGGCAGCACCCCTGGATAAGGTGTGCCTCTGTCCCTTGTGTGCCTGGGGGGACATCGCTGTGTGTTGTCCAATTCCTCCAGCTAGTGGTGGGCTTGGTCAGCAGTGTCCTGCTGGAGGTGGGAAGCATCACCATTTCCATTCCAAAACAAGGGTTTCTAATTTCCAGATTCAAGGGCTAAAAAATAAGTTTAAAATATTGGTCAAACCCTGAATGTTGCTATATTTTTATGTGTGAGCGTTACTGGCTAGTGAAATCTGGAAACCCACCTAGGCTGGTACTGGAGTCCCATCGTGCCATCCTCAGTCCAATGAGTCCTCCTGTGCTGACACACAGTGAGCCTGATCGGTGCAGGCTGCCGGCTGCATTCCACCAACAGGCAAGCAGCAAGCAGATGCTGTGGGGCCAAGGGCCTTGCTTAGTGAGTACAGACTGGGAGAACTGCACGAGGTGCGAGACAGTGAGCAATGCGGCTCTGCACATCGCTTGGACTGCTAATACTACATGATTGCTTGTAATACCAGCTGACCAGGCTCAACGACCCAGGAGGTCCTTTTCAGCTCTCAGCAAACATGCTTATTGTGGTTGTCCTTTCGTACAAGGAGATATTCTTCTTTTGTTTCAAGGAGATAAAGGCCCAGATATATTCCAAGTGCTCTGAACTTCGTTGACACACAGCATTGCTCCATGAAACAACGCGTCCTTCCTCATGGCCGGCTCCAGCATAGCCAGCCATGGTGCAGGCTCGAGGTGGAAGCTGCAGGCACAAGCCTCAGAAGCTGGGCGGTTATGCTTAACTGGTGGTACACTGGAGACCCAGCCCAGTGGCCTTGCACGCGGTGGGGAGATTTCTACTGAATTTAGTAAAAGGCACGTCCCTGTGAAGAATGTTTTCAATAGTTGCAGTGTTTGAGCGGGCATAATTAGGCCAGGATCTCTGTGACAAACTGGGCCTAAATCAGCAAGAACATTTAAAAATACACATTTGTGTGATAAATATGTTTGCTTCTGAATGAAAGCTAGAACAGAAAAAAACAAGTAACCTGCAGTGCTGAAAATTATGTTTAGAAAGGCTTGTTGACTCAAATGTATCTTATTTTAAACAACAGTGTTAATCTTAAGGTTTCCAATTATAAGAAAGAAGAACAAGTGCAAATGTCTTTGTGAACATTATATTCAAATGTGAGTAATTGAAGAAATGAGAACATTCTGTCCCTCGGTGGAACTGCACTAGCTTTATAATATTTGCACAAATTTAGATAACATAACAAACTGAATGCGGCTCACATTGCAGTTAGCGAGAAGCATTATTTTCAAAATCAAAAGGGCAATTATGAATGAAGAAAAGAATAAAATTACACAGTGCCATTTTATTATAGTATCAAAATAGAATCGATGAAGCAAAGTCAGATTTTAAAAGAAATCTGGATAGCTGTTATTTACGTTGGCTGGCTATTCGTAAGGGTGCCTGACAGAAATGGAATTCCAGAAATGCTCCTGAAAATGTTATTTGCAAAATGCAGTTCCTTTTACTGAGATTTGTACTATGAGTTTTGCATATAAAAAGATGCTTTCTAAATTGATAGGAACTTTTATGCCTTTCCAAATAATCACATAGCAAGGAATAATAAAAGTAAAAGCTGGAAAACTCCTGCTTGGCCTTCTAGTCTAGGTCACTTGTCAGAGAATGATTATTTCTTACCTTATATTCTCTGGTGAATTGTTCAGCCTACTTTTGAATTCTCAAGTGATGGTACTCATACAGTTTTCCTTGTAAGATAGCCTCAGAGCTCAGGTTTGCTATGGAGCAAAGAAATGTCAGCAGTGTCCTGATTTGTCATGTAATGACAGAGGTTCCAAGATACCCTATTTTGGGACACAAATGCTCCATCATTGTAACTCCAAAATGTCAAGAGATTTTAAAAACAATCTTTAGAGGACCCATTATTTTCTCAGCACACTTTAATTCAGTGACCATGCCATGCATATACCCTCCTTGATTCACCTCCAGAGCTGCAGGTGGGAAGGAAAAACTGTGTACTTTCTGTGGGCCACGGGGTAAATGCAGCCTGCTGATCCTTCAATGCCCAGCAAGGCTCAGTGCCTTTCTAACACAAGAAAATTCTGCTAACAGACGTGCAGGGCCTCTGACAGTTTGTTAGATCTCCCTTGCAGCCACTTTGGTTTCTGACAGCCTCTGTGCTTTGAAGTTATGTGAAGAAATTGAACCCTACAGCTGACTTCGGCCAGAGGACCAGCAATTGTGCTGCTGTGGCTGGGGAAGCTGAGGATGAGGAAGGTTAGGCTGCTCTACAGCTCTTGGAGCAAGAGAAACAGTTTCAATTTTAATTTTAATTAATAGCATGCCAGTATAACTGGGAGAATCTGTGTGTAATCTTGGAATTCCTGTTACTTTTTGGAGAGTGCTTCAAGTGCAGGGACTTAGCCACAAGATCCTTTAGGTGAAATTTCACACTCTATGAGAAACTACAGAACAAAATAAGTTGTGACTGTGAAACCAGCTTCTGACCATAGATAAACTAAGGAAAATAAAATCAGTAAAGCCAAACTGACAAAGACGACCTTATGGGACCCCCCTCAGAACCTTTAACAAGGAGGCTACCGTCTACTGTAATGAAAGGGTTTAGAAATGCAGCTAACATTTGGAATAAAAGAGAAGAATGAGAGTGTAGGTTTTTTGGAGGTACTGGAGATTTCTCTTGGCCATAGGACCAGCTAAGGTTAAAGAAAGCTGTTGTGAGCATAAAACAAAACCTGCAACTGCCTGACTGATTATAGTCTCTGAGTGAAAAAAAACCCAGGCTCCAACGGGAGATTGTAGCTGCACTCAGAAATGTTCAACAATCCATTTTCTCCAGAATACAAGAGGTCCATGAGACATCAGAACACAGTCCACAGCATTAAAAAAATTCTCCAAATACACACATTCCTACACATGCAAATAAGAAACACAATGTGGAAAAATAGAATCAATAAATGACTACTCAAAGCTTAGGTTAAATTTTATTTGGCTGTAATGAAAAGCAGTGAAGTGACAGTTCACAAAGACATGGTGATCCTTGGCTTAAAAAAGTTGAGAAATAGTATCTAAAGCAGCACTTCTCCTTGGTGTGTCTCATTGTTCTGTTTTTAAGACAAATTTATGAACCTTGAAATGTCTTTTGCCTTTTCTCTTTCCTGACCAACATAATTCAGCAGCTACCTACTATAAGGAGTCATGAAGAAAGTTCTTCATGGATTGCAGCGAAAAGCACTGGCTAAAATAAAACTGAGGAACTGTCCTACACAGCGGTGACCAAGCAGCATTCAAGAACAATCAGAAAGATGAGGCAGAGAACAGCGACCAGCTCTGTTACTGTTTTCACTTCAATCTGCGTGTCTCTTGCACCAATGTGGCTAGTGATAATCTTGAAAAATTCATATAACAGCTCTGTTGGGATACCCATGCTGACTAGATGTTCCCCCGAGGCCAAGGAAAGATGTAGTCTTGCATTGCTACTGCTCAGGTCATGGGAGATGCAGGAAGTCAGAGCCCAAGGGGTGACCTTCCTGGACAGAGGGGATGCTCTATGGCTGTGTGACAGTCATTGCAACAGGGGTCAAGAATTCCAGAGTTGAAAATTTAAAACTCTAAAAAGATTCTGCAGGAAAGGATTCTTTACCTTCAGCTTTGTCCCATCTCCAGCTGCTGGTTCTGTATTTTTACTCTACCTCTGTGTGCTTCAGGCATCTGTCTAATGTTGGGAGGGGCTGTTTTAATTCAGGCCCCTATTTCTCTTACTCAGAAAGTTTCATGTGCAGATTTAAGCACTTTGCTCTGTTCTCATAATCTAAAGGGAAAGCTAATTGAGCTCAAGATACATTTGGCCCACACGAAAAAAGAGAAAATGAAGAACTTGAAAGAGAAGATGTTGTTGCTACTTACATAATAGCTGCCATCTTGGGCTAAAGCAACTCTGCAAAATTTTCCCAAACAAAATGTAGTGTCATTTCATATCAGTACTTACATCTTCTTGTGGCTTGAGGGGAGATATAAAAAAACTTTGAATATTTGCTTCATTCTCAGCCTTCCATCTGATGCATAGCACTGTGAAACTATCTGACAAGACAAGTTATCGTGTCACTCAGTTTATGGCAAGGATATGATAACTTTATACCTGTGTAGAATTGCATTTCTTACCTGAATACAAAGATGAAAAGGTGGCAGGAGGTAATGCAACCAAAGATATCAATAAAACCACACTGACATAATCACTCCATGCAAGAAAGTCTTCTGAAGCAAAGCTCTGCGGCAAAACCTGTATCTGTATTAGTAAGTAGTGCAACCCGAGAGGAATGGATCTGCAAAGCAGTTGATACTGTGGACCTGGTGTTTATCTGCATTTCAGGAGGTCTTACTCTGGCCTAGCTCTATCCTTCCTGCTTGGACTGAACACCCATGAGTGGCTGGAGTGCCTTAGGCACTCCCTTGAAATGCCAGTTTAGCTCCACTGGGAGGAACCCAGCTTGTGCAGCGTGACTTGACTCCTCTCCATGATTTCAACAAAGGCACTGCAAATGGGGTCAGCTGGGAGACTTATTTCAAAAATGCACCCCTGTTGCGGACTAAAATGCTACTATAGGTGCAGCCCACGTAGTGTGACCTGAAAAAAAATTTGCAATTCAATAAATTTGAGTCACTGGACACAGGTGAACTTGATCAACTAATTTAAGTGTTTGCTCTGTTGATGAGACATTTGTTTTCTATGTGGTTTTTTTTTTTTTTTCCTTCTCTTTCCTTTAAAAGTTTCTAGAATGAATAACTAAAGCCAGATAATTCTGTGAGATAAATTACTGTGGTATGAACAGGGAATTCTTCTTCAGGCAAGAGATGTATTACTGTTTGCATATTTCCAATGGAATGAGAAGAGATTTGTTTCACTGCATCTATTGATGATTGAGTGGCTTGGTTCAGAGAATCTCTTAGAGGAAAAATGATGCCCAATGAGCTATGAGATGAGACTGACTAAGGAATAAATGCCTATATTTTCTGCTTCACCTTTGTCCCTTATTGGTTAGAAAAATGAGGATAGGGTACCAGAGCTTACAATTGCATACATGGTTTATGTTTATTGGGCCAACCTTCTGGCATGGTTTTATAAAATCAGAACTGGATCTAAGATACTTTTCAAATTGAAGTAGTCAGCGTTCATTATGCTGATGCCCATTCTGATATTTTTGGCCATTGGAATCATGTAAACATAGATAGCATATAAGGATCCAGACTGAAATTATCGTTGTGGAGGCAACAGATGGTTATGGGAACATTGAATAAACTCCCATTTGTTGCTGACTGCAAAATGGAAACCTGTCAACAACAGCAGGTTCTGATCTTTTCACTTCTGATCTTTTCACTTTGCTGGGTAAAAAACTGTCTGGCTGGCTGGGCCCAAAGTGTTGTGGTGAACGGAGTTAAATCCAGTTGGTGGCCAGTCACAAGTGGTGTTCCCCAGGGCTCAGTACTGGGGCCTGTTCTGCTTAATATCTTTACCAATGATCTGGACGAGGGGATTGAGTGCACCCTCAGTAAGTTTGCAGACCACACCAATTTGGGCGGGAGTGTTGATCTGCTTGAGGGTAGGATGGGTTTACAGAGGGATCTGGACAGGTTGGATCAGTGGGCCGAGACCAACAGTATGAGGTTCAGCAAGGCCAAGTGCTGGGTCCTGCACTTGGGTAACAACACATGGTACAGGCTTGGGGAAGAGTGGCTGGAAAGCTGCCTGGCAGAAAACGATGTGGGGGTATTGGTTGACAGCCAGCTGAATATGAGCCAACAGTGTGCCCAGGTGACCAAGAATGCTAACAGCATCCTGGCCTGTACCAGGAATAGCATGGTGAGCAGACTAGGGAAGAGATTGTCCCCCTGTACGTGGGACTGGTGAGGCCCCACCTCAAGTACTGTGTTCAGTTTTGGTCCCCTCACTACAAGAAAGACATTGAGGTGCTGGAGTGTGTCCAAAGAAGAGCAACAAAGCTGGTGAGGGGTCTAGAGCACAAGACTTATGAGGAGCGGCTGAAGGAACTGGGGTTGTTTAGCCTGGAGAAGAGGAGGCTCATGGGAGACCTTATCACTCTCTACAGCTACCTGAAAAGAGACTGTAGGAAGGTGGGGGTCAGTCTCTTCTTGCAAGTAACAAGTGATAGGATGAGAGAAATTGGCCTCAAGTTGTGCCAGGGGAGGTGGAGATTGGATATTAGGAAAACTTTCTTCACAGAAAGGGTTGTCAAGCATGGAACAGGCTGCCCAGGGAAGTGGTTGAGTCACCATCCCTGGAGGTATTTGAAAGACATGTAAATGTAGTGCTTAGGGACATGGTTTAGTGGTAACTTGGCAGTGCTAGGTTAATGGTAGGACTTGATGATCTTAAAGGTCTCTTCCAACCATAAGGATTCTATGATTCTAAGTTTGAAGACCACTTGGAGACTAATTTCAACCTGAACAGGTTAATTTGAATGGGTGAGGCATCCCTCAGTACATGAATCTGAACAAAAATAGCCAATCTTCAAGGTGAAATGTCCAGATAATATGTATTTTAAAGATTCACTGTATTAAAATGATGTCACCTAACTGAGCCTTTATAACCCTTATGTATTTGTACACAAATACAGGTCTGGAGACACTGACGCTGGCTGCCTTTAAATTGCTTCTAAAGAAAGTTTAATCACAAATCATGCTAGCATTCCATACTGCAGCTGGATCGTTGCTGATGAAAGTTTCTTCTATACGCTCTGGCCCAGGATTTGGAAGTGAGTTACTGTACAACAAAACCTGGGGAGCGATGGGGTTTGGGACTCGTTCTGCTCTGTGTGGGCTGTGTAGCTCTACACAAGGGTTTGGATTCTGTATGGTCACTCAGTGAAATCCAACAGCCTTCCATTATGGGTTTATATTCAAACTCCGATCAGATCACCTTTGAATAATTCCCTACTTCTTGAAAATCAAAATGCTTACAAATTCCTAACCACCACCACCACACATATAATTATACATTTAAATACACACTTACATACACACATATGCCTCAGGTTATTTGTAATTGCTGATAAAACCCATCTGATTTTAACAAATCATTTGGAATCCACCCCCAAAATGACAGCTGTTTACTCTCCCTATCAAAAAAAAACCCTACTGGCTGGATTGGCTCAAGTAACAGTCTCAACAAATAAGCAGAATATTTTTAAGCATGGATTTAGCAATACAGTCAGCCTTAAGGTGGTGGTTTCGGGTCATGGCCAAGGTAGCGTGTGTAAATAAGGAGCTGGAAGTTCATAGAATTTGGATCTTGAAGTTAGGATAGAAGGCATTGTGTGGTAGTAAAATGCAGTTTTTGACTCAAGCTTTTCTGAAACAAAATATATGCATATGTTGTTTGAAAATGGAGTTGCTATGGTAATTTGTTATTTACCAGAGAGGAGTAATTGAACAAATTTTTTTCTTAACTGGTTTATGAACAAGTCACACCTGTTCCTGAGTGGGTTTAAATTACTCACCCTTCTTTTCTATGCCAAACTTTTCATATTCAATTGCTTTGCTATTTCAGATTCCATACACTGCTTTCACTGATGACTGGTGCCACTTCTCATTTGCAAAAGTCATTTTTTCTAGCTGAGATCTTAAAGGATAAAAAAAATCATTATTTTTTATTTAGAACCTCTACCTATAAATTGACAAAACCTATGCATTGGTCATGTCTTCATATGTATATGAAAAGTATATATCTAGGTATATGTATATACTCATCTGTATTTCATTGAACCTCAGGTAAGCACTACTCTTTATTAGGTTGCAGAGATTTAATATTCATCAATTTTACTTCTGCTCATGCCAAAAGAATTCTCTGAGCAGATGAAGAATTGGATCCACAGAAGAGAGTATATGAAAAGAAATTGTTTCCAAAACTAATTGATTTTCAACTTTGCACAGTGTGGTGTGCACTAAGCCAGCTGAAGTAAAACACCTAGAGGTAAATGTCATATCCATTGAATTATAGCAGCTTGGAAGCTTCCTCTGCCATTTAGTATGTATGCAAATTTCAGGTGGGGCTTTTTTTTTTTTGTTTGTTTGTTTTTTTTGTTGTTGATTTTCTTTTTGTTAAGTCCCTGCACAACAATAAGTTACACAGTGAAGAATAACCTTACTTGGTTGCAAATCTCTTGGTGGGTTATAAGTGTCCATTAGTATCACTTGACAAACCCTTGCCAGAAGGGAGGAATGAGATCAGCAAATCATGGGTATATTATGATTTGATCCTACCACAAATTCAATTAGATCAAAGCTTACTAGCTCCAAATGCCCATTTTTAATTTTACAGTAATGCCTCAGGGCAAAGAAATGGGTGCCATGGCAGACATGTTCTGTGATGATAACTGAGACATTTAAGACTCAAAATATTCCTGATTTTTAGGGCTATAATGTCAGCTTTAAGGATTTTTAATTAACACCTTCTGCATGCATTAAATATGCTCCTTTCAGCCAACAAAGATTTTTTTTTTCTCTTGAATTCTCTGAAAAGAGTTTTGCTTCGGGTCTTTTATCACTATCAAGAAATAATAGCAACCACCACATTAAAAAGAAATTACCCGACAAAATGAAATATTTGCTTGGCTGAGAACACGAGAGAATGCATACAGTTGTGGGTTAGCTCTTACTTACTATTAATTATATTGCTGTATTCTTTGGAGGAGGAAACAAGATGTTTTAGTTGAGATGATGGGGAATTGTAAAGGCCTGAAGGTTATGGTGAGGGGGTGGACAGATGCAGAGCTCTCTCCAAAGAAATTATGAGCAACTTTAATCCTATGCATTTAAATGTCAAATACATCCCAGGCAAATGTTGTATCTGCACATACAGAAATCAGTACTCCTGACTAGCATGGTCCTGGGTGTCTCACAAACTGATGGGTGGCTGTGGTGTGGTTCCCCTCCCAACCTGCTGGCCCATTGGCTGGCTACCATGAAGCCCCTCTTTCAGGTAAGGGTGTGCTGGGGACTAATTTTGCTACAGCCCTGTCCTGTTTTTTTGTTAGCAGATTAGAGAACTACGTAAACAAAACCATTGCTTGCTTGCATACAAAACTGCTCTGGTACACAGAGCATCTCATTGCTGAAGGACAACGTGTCAGGTTCTCCAAAGAAAGGCCATTCCCTCTATAAGCACATAAGAAGGATTCACTGATTGCCAAGAAAAAAAACCTACCATTTTGTTCTTATTTGTCCCTACCTCCTCTTCCCCAGCTTCCACTACTCTTTCTTCTACAGATGTTACTTTCCTCTCGGATTTATGTCATCTTACTTTTTACCTGCTTCTTTGCTTCTCAGCCTTAAAACATGGGAGCCCCCATGATGTCTCCTCATTCATGGTGTTTGAACCTCTTTTTCTCTAATTCCTTTGGAGCACAGCCCTTCTCTTCCTGCTCTTCCTGACCTCTCCACATTACCATGGAAAATGGCTTTCTCAGCCCCTGCTTTCTTCTCCTCTCCTCACTCCTGCTCTTCTTTTTCTTTGTCATCCCAGAAACTTCAGGTTTTATGTGCCTTTTGTGGGACTCCAAAGGTGTCTGAAATGAATAAACAAGTCTGAAATTTGAGGCTGCTTTTTGTACATGTCACACTTTTCACTAATGACCTTCCTGAAACCCTCCTCCCTGCCACGTGCTGGCAAAGCCCCAGTATCTTGCCAGCCTGGCTTGGGGATGATTTGAGAGACTGGCTGTTAATTAACACGTTGTTAGAACCAAAAAGCTGACAAAAAGCTTAACAATTGAGGACAAAACGTTATTGATTAATCATGCAAATTACCTCGTATTACTTACTGTGCTCTACTGAATTTTGCTGTGGCAATGCCTCTCTGTCTCGGGGGCATTACTGTGCTAGTATTAAAGGAAAAAAAAGTCCCTGTTTGGGAGTGGTGTTACAGTTTGCAGGATTTGTATGGCTTCAGTTTGAATCCCTTGCACACTTCATTGCAAGATTAAGATCCCACAGTCTTGTGGACCTATTCCTGCATGATGTGTGCCAGCGGAGAGACCTGTACTGTCTACCTCTGCGCAGGATCAGGCGGTGTTAAGGCAAACGGTTTATTTGTGGCCCTGGATAATCTCTTACTGTTTATAACAATGTGATCTCTGTGACTCGATAGAAGAAAAAAAGCTTTGCTTCCAGCCAGTGGCTGGAGTTTACAATTGAGGTGGATAAATTGGCACGGCTCCTCCTCGACACAGGGAGCGCTCAGCGGGAGGAGGACACTGGAGCAATGGTGAAGGTTTGTTATGTTTCGTGCAGCGCTGGGTGATCCAGCTGAGCCACGCTGAAATGCTCTTGATCAGTACCAGCACTCTCTAAACTTTAAAAGACACAGCCTCCTCGGTCCTCCTGCCTTTATACTGTATTTTAAAACAGCTGCTCTCCTCAGATGCTTTTAGCTCCTTATAAAACACTTCTGAACTTTTTACCTCCCAAGGAAGTGTGCTTTGAGTGCTTGTCTTGTGGCCAATATCTCCTTCCAGCTCAAATGCCCTTAACAGTGGGTTTGAGGGAAGGCTTTGTCTAACAGCAGCCTTCTGGAAGGGCCCAGAATCAGCCAGGGTCTTGCAGGTACATTTCCCTCTAGGAACTGTTTATTTATATCCTGAAAAGCTGGGCTTTGTACCTTTGTTTCTGATGTTTCTCTTCAAGCAGAGAAACATGAATGCTGAAATAACCCAAACTCTTAGAATTAAAAGAAATCCAAACCAGTCTGGCAAAGCAGATTTGAAGATTCGTAACTTTTAATACCTGCAAGAGCTATTGTCAGCATATCCTCCAACTGGACAACACAGGCCCATGACACAAACTCTTGTCTTGTGATTGAGCTTGTGATTGAGAATATGTTTTTCAAAGATGTCCACACTTGATTTAACGACTTCAAGTAATGGCAAATATAACACGTTGCTTGATAGATTATTCCCAGAGTTCTGTATTTACAATTCTGATCATCCATAGCTGTAGACAGTGACAATGTAAGAGATGTCACTATCAGAAATATTCTTCCCCTGCTACTATTTATGAGCTGATGAAGTCATTACATGAGGACCATATTTCTGGATTCAAGCCCTTGCTTAGTTACTGACTTACTGAAAAAAAACCCAAAACTATGTAGGATTGTATCTTCAAAAGAGTTTTCTGTGAGTGGAGAAGGGGCTTTCATTTCACGCCCGTAGTGGTACACATTTGTTAACCCAAAGCTTTAATTCAGCAGCAGCCCATCTCAGACACGAGGCCGGGTTGGAAAAGCTTTATCCTCTTTGTTTCCTCTTCCATCCTGCTCCAAAACCAAGTGAGCATTGATACAGCTACAGCTTCGATGCGAAAGCCCACTTCTGTCCTCTCTGTGCCAGACAAGTGGTGCAGATGGACCCGAGCCCATCCACAGCTGCCCGTGAGGGGATCGGGGCTGGTGGCCACCCCCTGGAGGAGCTGATGGTGGGGTGCAGAGAGGGCGGCAGTGAATATAGCGCTCCAGCCCGGGCTCCCCCATCACGCTTGCTGAGCTGGTGCTGGAGGCTGGTGAGGAAAGCTGGTGGCTCGGACAGATGATGACCTCTCTGCTCTCCGCTGTCAGTCCCCCACCCACGCTGCAGTGCCTTTGTTAGCCAGCATGACTAATGCTGCAATTACACACCGGGATTTGTCTGCACTGTGAACAGACAGCTGACAGTGTGAATTTCTTTCTCCAAAATCCATTTTTGCTGGCGTTTTACAGGCGATAAACTGAGATTTGTTTTTTCTGTCTGGGTGCTTACCGTGTACGCTTTGGTCCGACCCAAATATTAGGCACAGACGAAGACTACAAATTCCTCCTAGTTTTGTATGAATTTGCCAGATGTCAATGTGAGTCCATCTTGACCGATAATGCTTTTAACATTTACTTTGGTCCTAGAGATACCAGCTTCCAGCAGAGACATAAAACAGCCTTGACCGCTTCATTTGGCCTATATAACATTCCCCCTGCAGTTTCATTTCCATGCTGTCTTCAGGACTGCTTTTTAAAATTGCTGCTTAGTGTTAACGGGCACTGGTATATTGACTGTCTTTTACTGATGGAAGAAATCAGTATTTTTGAAAGTGTAATATTAGTAAAAAATTGTGAAATCCTATCTGGAGAAAAGTATGTAGTTTATAACAAGTTAGTATATCGAGTCATGATGTAACATACCTGGTGTAGTTAAAGGGCTTTCATTAGCACAGAAGTCAGCCGTTTCTGATGTGAATGGGAGTTTTACTATTGACTCCAGTGGAGCCAGGATTTCAACTATCATTTTAAGGGTTTTATTGTAGAAGGAGGTTTATTGAGCGATTTTACAGTCTTGAGGGAAGAAAATCTGTCCAGCTTCCTGCCTTATTTTTACACCTATAGCTCAGAAGCAATGCCCAGACAAAATCTATAAAAACCAAATTTCTTTTATAGGCGATGGAGAATGTACTGAGTTGAATTTAGCTTGGTTGTGTTTGATCAGCTGTTCCTGTGACTCTCCATGCACTGTCTGTGCACAGTGAGTGCATGACCAGCCTGCTGTAAATGTACTGGCAGAAAATGTAGAGGAGACTATTTTTCTTGAAAGATCAATAACACTATGCAATGTTATATTTAAAAAAACACATGGTACTTTACAGGTAACACACCTCCACAGCAAAGTGATTGAGTTCTTTGGCTAATTTTTTGACTAACTTGAACACTGGGGGACCAAATTCAAGTCATTGGGCTGATGCGTTGCTTGGATAAAAGACAGCATGAAAGGAACAGGGAGTAAAATATTCAATGAACTTGTAGAGTGCAAAAGGAAGAAAGAGGGCAGATGGAGAAACAAGTACAGAATGAGCACAGCAGAATAAAGGCATTCAGAAAGGGAACTAATGAAATATTAAATGCCCATAAATAGCCTGTGAAACCTGTGCTGTGTAAGGCAGCATTAGTATTAGGCTAACTCTTGAATTAAGACACATCTGCAAGGAATTCACCAAAGGCCTGAGTATAATTCTTCTCTGTCATTAGATGACTTTTGAAACAACTGGTTTATGTCAGGCTTTGATGCAGCTGCATGAAACATAAAACATGCCTTACACGTGATAATACCTTGCGCCAACTCTCCTGCTGTTTTTTCCCCTGGACATTGGGTTATGAGGTGTTCCATGATGACTGAGATACAATACAGGCTAAATAAATATGTAAGATCACCCTCCCCCCCCCCAATATGGATTTAAATGATGCAGAATAACTTGCTGGATCCTGCAAATCCTTCCTAGCAGTTTTTGCAGTGGGTGCTGACACAATACAGTTTTTGTTGGACCACTGTATTCAATATGCCTGCTTGGATGAAAAATAATTTTCTAGCCATATATTTTTGACAGATTTCTTATGGACGTTTACATGAATTGCCTTATTTTCCTGCAGTAAGTTAAAGTTTTTTGGGCATAATCTGTATTTCCAGCTCTGTGGTAAAGACCCTGCTGGAATGGGGTACTACCTCTAAGCCTGAAAAATGAAGGAAACAAAGGCCTTTAAAGTGGAGAAGGATATATTTTTCCTTTTGAGCTTACAGGATCTCTGTAAATGAGGAATCATACTAGCTTTTTGTAATGGTTCATATATTTTCTCTCGTGAGGACAAATTTCCAAAGTCATAGACCAGCGCATCCAGGACTGCCGATCTCAGCAAGGAAGGGCTGAAGACTCCCATAGTGGTGCCAGTGGCCACTTGCGCAGGCTGGCAGCAGGCGCCGGTCCCCAGGATGTGCTGGGAGGTGTGTGCCTATGAAAGCCCACAGAACCTCTGCCAGGGAAGCACAGCTGGGCAGGGAACAGAAGGGTATGTGGACGCTGCTTCTCACCATTGCCCAGAGAGAACTGTGAGCTTCGATGTGTTCTTCTGCCTCTTGCCCCGCAGCAGCAGAGGTGCTCAGGTAACCCCTACCTGCTGTGCGGCCAGAGCTCGTGGACTGCAGCCCAGATATCATGTCCAAAGGAACAAATATTTTGGCAAACACATGAATCTATATGCACGGTATTCTGAGATTTACCTTGCCAGACGATCCCACTGAATGCCAGCTGGGGTAAGAATAGCTCCTCTTGAACCTGGGACGTGAGACAATGGCTGCCAGAGCCTCGTAGCAGGCATTTAATTTTGCTTGGCTCCCTTCAGGATGGGAGAAGCCTTCTCTTTTATAAACTACGTGGTAGGCCCATCTGAAATGATTTTCCTCTTGAGAAATTGCTCTGAGGACATTGTTTATAAGCTGCTGACCTTTAAATGGCCTTCTTGTTCCATTACCACGGTTCCTGGGTATTTAAAGCCCCAGGTCACTTTCACTTTTAATTGTGCTTTATTATTCTCCATTGTTGCAGAAAGTTTCAGTCAATTTAACTAGAAGGGAGTCTTATACTCTTCCCTTAATGGACTGAATTTGGGTCATAACAAAATGAACAATTATCCTTGCCTATTTTATTAATCTTAGTCTTGTCTCATTTATTTTTAAGTTTTGGCAGATCTCCTTCAAAGGCAGCTGTAAGCAGAGTTTATTGCAGGTTAGCAGGAGAAAGTGCTCTCTGCTACTGCGGGTGAAACTGAGATGAGGAAGAAGTATGAGATGGGGAGAGTTTAATGCCACTAGGATTTTGAAATAATTGCATGGTTCATATATTTCTATCAGAGTCAAGTGAAAATTAATAAAGCCACTGTTACATCTGGCATTTAATCCTGCCGATATTCTTCCACTGTAAGTACAAGCTTGTTGAGCAAAGAATCAGCTTGCATTCCTTTCTTTCCAAGTTTTACTAATTAGACTCTGGTGGTAAAGTACTAGACCTTCGTACGTATGAAGTCACGCATCTTCCAATTAACAAATGTGATTATGAAACACATAAAACACAGGATGGTAACTTCAAATGTTCTTTCTGTAATGCTCTGGCAGAGCTGTAAGATGCCAATCAGCTTACTAGCTGTGAGCTTTCAACATGAAAAGGGGCTGGGGTTTATTTTTAATTCTGATTGTTCTCGTTTTCTCCCACTCCATCCTAATTCTGCCTATCTCTTCTTACACCCTTTTTGCTCACTTTCTTCTCCCACTCTATCCTTATTCAGCTTCTATGTCCTTCTAGCACATTGTTCCCTGTTTTAATTTTAAATGTTATCTTGTTTCAATTGCAGGATAGTTCCCGTTTCCAACAATATGGAAACTGCACAAAGGGATTTGGCACTATGGGAAAAATTAGGTGCCTGAAATTCCCCGAGGTCTAAAGTTTCAATCTAAAAACACCTATCTAGATACCACTAAACTGTGGGGGTACCTGACCTATCCTTTGAAAGTTCCCCTTTGTGCCAAAATTTTCTCCAGTCTAAGCAGTTTATAGCCGGTTGATGCCTTAACCTGACGACAGCCCAGAAACTAAGAACCTTTTTGTATGCAAGCCCTTAGGTCCTGAATTCAACCAGCATTCTCCAATAACATACAGTGCGTGCTGCAAAGATTTGATTCTTCACCAAAAGAGGTTGTGGTTACTTTCCTTTAATGCACAGCTAAAGGTTTAGTGCTTAAACATACTAGGTTAAGTACTAGGAGGTGCCTATGAAGTAAGAGATCTGATTCCTTCCTCAGCATCAGTAGTTTAACACTTTTATCTCCCGTGTCCTAGAAGAGTACCCAAGCAAACAGAGGCAAAGGATGAGGAGTAAAAACTGTGTTCCGAAATCAGTTTGTGCATTGTGTCTGAGGACCGGGGAATAGGAACTGGAGTGCCATATTTTCTCCTTCCTATTCCCTTACTTTTCCCTTCCTGTAGGGAAACTTCACCAAGTTCCCTCTCACGCTCCCTTTCTGGCCTCATTCCTGCCTGCAGCGAGGAGGAGCTCCTGCAGGAGCTCTACTGGTCCCTCCTCCTCCATCTCTGCCATCAGCAGCTGTAGTTCAGGAAATTATCTTGGGAGGATGAGAGGGAAGCAAAGGAAGAAGTGATTCCAGGTCTCCCATTTCACAGCTGGTGTGTGTGAGGATGTATGCACCTGGATCTTGCTCTGATGTAGAATCAGGTCAAGGTTGTAGCAGGTCCTGAGCCCTGGGCACTGGGTCCCACAGTTATGTCACAGTCTGAGTCAGTCATCCGGATCTGTGGTGTAGGCAGAGGAATGTTCATGTTCTTGGTTATGTATCTCAGCTGTGGGCCAATACTCTCAGCTCATTTATGCTGTTGCTTGGCCTTTGTGCCGCTGACCAATTCCCACATAAAGAAATGCTGAATACTGATGGAATGGGGGATTAAAGGTAGTTTTGATGTCTGGCAGTGGTCTAAGAAAAATGGCAAAGCAAATTTTGTTTGCAGAACTAATATTTTTTACGAAAACAGCTAGTAGGGTTGGGAAAATGTAGCATGCTTTTGTGTGCACAAGCATCCCTGGAACAGAAGCAGCAAATTGCAAAGCTCTGTGGATGGTGAAGACCATGCAGGACGCACCTGCACTAGCCCAATTGATAGAGCTATTGAAGCATGTAAGTGGTAGTGGTATTCACTTCACTTAATGGTAGACATCTAGTGTGGTTCTTTATGTCTGAGATAAATCTCTGTAGATGCCCTTTATAATTGATGGAAAATCAGTTCTAGCCATTAGATTTAAATTAATTGCTCTCTAGAGCTTCCTATTCCCTTCATGGGCTATGAAGGGAATGTAGACAACTAGGTCACATTAGATCATGCTCTTAGATGTCTACCTTTGATCCAACAAATCTCTGCCAATGCGTTTTACTTGCAGGAGGATCATGTGGTGGCTGGCAAGCTGAACTTGTGCTATGTAGGCCAGACGACAGATTTTGCCAGGAATCAGGCAAGGATTGAGGGGCTCAGGTCTAATCCCGAAATGCTGAGCGTCTCCTACTCTCACTAAGGGGAGTTAAGAACACTTATTCCATTCAGGAAGTGCTTGTTATCAGCAGATGCACGCTCCATAGGAAGCTCTTGTAACCAATTTACATAGTTTAGTGTGATACTATAGTACCTCATGCTGGAAATAGGTTAATGCTTTGAATTTGTAAACTTCAAAAAGACCAGTAGTGGCAAAGGAATTATTTGACCATTGTGTGTTGAGGGATATATTGGCTGAACAGTGACATGAATGGATGCCAGTATTAGGATCACAGAAGTTGCCAGACTGCATCAAACCAGTAGTGTGTGAAGATTTGTACTACAGAGGATGGGAAACCATCGCAGGCAATTACGTATGGTATAACCTTGTCTAGGGTGGTAGTTTCTCTCTAATCACAGGAATTTTACTAACTGATGTCCTGAAGCACAAGGATTCACAGCTAAGGTAATGTTTATTTTGTATTTAGTTTAGTTGTGTAGGTTCTCATGCTCTCTTGGCAGCCATCAGATACTTTTTCGATCCTCCTAAGTAATTGGCCTTATTGATTACATCTATGCTAGTAAATAAAACAGATGCAGACCTATCGTCTGCTTGAGGGTAAGTGATATGGCACATCTCACATTGCAGGAAGGCCAGGAAATGCTCTCTCTCCCCAGGACTGATGGCACCAACTGGCTTGCATTCACACTACCACTTTGTAGTGGAGTGTGTCTACCATATAGTGGTTTGGCCCAGTATTTCCTTAGGACCAAAATGGTGGTCCGAGGACATAAAAATATTTTTTTTTTCTGTGTTTTTTTTTTGTTTGTTTTTACTCAAAGTATCTGAAATAATGCCAACAATATGTCAGAGTCTGTGAGAGTGGAATTTTAACAACATGAAACTGAGGACATATATTTCATGGCCTGGAGTGCATCTGGGAATATCTGATCCTTTGAGGATATCATTGGGGGGCAGAAAAAGACAAACTGGTACACTGTTGTCCATACAAGAACAGCTGTATTGCCCAAAGGGAACTACTCCCAAATATTGTTTTGCAAGAAAGCAAGTTGGAGCTGCTGAGAGAGCAAAGACATAAGATAACATTTAAGCAATGGGAATGCCTGGAGGTCCAGTGTATCAGCAAACTCCCTGATTCTCTTTTTGCTTAGCAGTGTAGAGGTTCTCAGAGACACCTTGCAGCAATGAATTCTGAAGTGAATTATATTTCATCAAAAAAGTGTATCCTTGTAGCAGCTGGGTACCTGTTGATTTCATTGAACGCACTTTATGTCTTCTGTAATGAGAGGAGATAAAGCAGCGCACATAGACCGTACTCCTCATACCATTTGTTGGTCTATAGACCTTTGCCATTTCCCCTCTTAATGAAAAACAGCTATTGGGATTTTAGTCTGCAAAACAATTTGGACAGAAAATTTCTCTCTGTTATGTGCACACAGGTGTCCAGCAAAGAGAAGTATCTGACTTCCAGGCATTACTGTATCAGAAATCATGAACGGTGGTTTATCTTTTTCGGTGACTTCCCATACAAAAATCTTTCCAACTTCCTGATTACTTTTATTACCTGCAACTTTTTTAGGAAATCAAGTAACCATATGTGAGCCCAGAAAACCTATTTGGTCATTTGTTGTTTTGTATTAATTTCATGAACTACCTTGAACTAAGCAAAATCTCCCAAAGTGGCTACCCAGAGTAGATCTCTAGCCTCAGGGCAAAGCATGAAGTCCAGTTTTCACAGGGATAAACACATGTCACACCTGTGTTATTTGGGATGTTTGGTGCCACTGGAAACCAGGCCACTCTGCTTGGTATGAAGCTGAATGTCTGACTTTGAAATTCCAAATTGGAAAATACAGACCCAAAGTGGTTTGACTTTTGAACCATCTCAGACCTTATTTTTTCCAACGAAACAATAAACCCTACTATCATTGCTGTATGCACCCTCCCCAATGCCTTTATAGAAAATCTGGTGAAAAATCCACAGAAAATGAGATGGTAGCTGTTACAATGCAATGCAGTGTTGCACTAAGGTGCATCTGTGACTGACCTGACAAAAACCTTAACCTACTTTCAAGGACATTTTTTCCTTATATCTTCTTAATGATCTGCTTGTGTTTTGTTTTAGAAATCCCTTACATATTGTCCCCTGTCATTCAGTGTGGATACACTTGCATCTTAGATTAAACAAAGTACTATTCTTTAGGAAACTGGGAAGAAATATCTGTTAAGGCTCTATGAGTGATAAGATATCACAATGCAAAATACCAGATATTGTGTGCTCCAGAAAATAGTTAATTTTCAGTTCTGAATTGTGTTAATAAATGCAATCTATTTATGTCTTCAGCATAATTGATAGCATCACTTGTGCCACATAGCCAAGTTGCTGTTTCTTGGGGGAACAGTGATATGTATCCCCCACCTCCTTTACTGATTTATGGTCCTTATATCTTAAGTCAAGATTGAATTGCAAGTACCTCACAACAGAACCCAAGATGCAAGAACTGTTTTTGTGAAGTAGATAGGACACTTGTTTGTTAAAAATGAATAAACTCCTAATCTATTTTTGAATATTAATTCTTCATTTGCATTAATTTTTGTTAAAATTTGCATTTGCATAGTTGTTTTGCATTGAAAATCCTTTCTAAAAATACTTAAAAGGGGGAAGGAAAATCATAAGAATTGCAAGAATAATGAGAATAATCAAATTAGGAGTATTTTAAAATAAGAGTAAATTAATAATTACTTTAAGAATTGTGAGATTATTAGGAAGGGAAAGGAGAGGAAAGTGTAAAAGCAGAAAAACCCCAAATATTCTGTGATCTGGGACTTCATACTCTACATTGTAGTCCAGCCCATGGGGATAACACGAAGTGTTCAAAAGATGAAATGTAGTGATGGGAAGAATAGCAGAAAAATTTAGTGTAACTGCTGGCCCCTACTGTGCCTTCTTACAAACAGTGTGGGAAGAGCTGAATAAGTCAGTCCAGTTTAAGACAAGACTGCAATAACACCGAGAAAAAGCACCTCCTTTGTCTTACATTAATGCTGTCGTTTCGGTGATCTCAAATAGAGTGGGAACAGTTAGCAAGAGCTGGGCAGGAGTTTTGAGGGAAAACCTTTTCCAGTGAAAAATGCAGTCTGACAACACAAGTATTTTACACTTTCAGGTCTAGAAAATCTACTGGTTTTATCTTTGTTTCCTTCTTACTTAATTGCTTGCGTGGCTTTTACAAAGGTAGCCCTACATAATAGCTCCCATGTGTAAAAAACACAGAATCAGTGCTGGGTTTTTAAAGTGTCTCCTGAAATTATCTGTTTACATTATTTTCCTTTTAGTTTTATCTGTGATGTGAGACAATATTCATTGCATAACTCGGTAACAGTGCATCAGTCCAGTGTTTATAATCTGTGAAGATCCGTATTTGTCTGATCTCAGCTAAAGACTTTCAGCTCCCAGATAATAAAATGTTCACAGAATTGAATTGACCCATGTCTGATCCCTTATTGAACTGGTGGTAGCCCAGGGCTTGTAGCTGAGCTTAAGATACAATTATGTGTATTCAAACTATGTCACTTTACAACCCACCTAAGCATCTTATTTCGGGTGCAGCCATATGGAATGATGATGCCAAGGCTATATAACCTACTTACTGCAATTTTGAGAACTCAGATGGCATAGTAATTGTCCCAAAGCTCTCAAGAACCATGAATTATTTGCATTTCTTCGGGGAGTTGTTTTCCTGCAGGACAAATAGCAGTTGGCAGAGGAGTAATCCTTAAAGACTAATTTAATTTAAAAGCATACATTTGGATACAAATAAAAACACTTCAATATGAACTGTAGCTGTGCATCTTAAGGTGCGACAGTACTAGGAAAATCTGTGTTTTCAGAGATTCTTTTGAAGTACATGATTAAATAGTAATGAGGGAAATAAAAGAGGATCACCTTATCTTTATTGTCTGAATGATATGACTGTATTTTTGTCAATCCTGCTTACTAGAGAATGTAATACTAGAAAACTCCTATTCCCTACCTTCATGTGAATCAGAACTAAAAGATACAGAAGGCTGCATTTCAAAGAGACGCTGATTTCTTTGCCCTTTGATGAATTAAATGATTTTGAAGACATGCAATGTGTCTTTGCTTATTTCCCAAACACATTCTAGAGCTAGTAGGGTCTCAAATGTCTGATTGCTTTTTCTTCAAAAATGTGATATATTTTGCATTGAAAATCCAGTTTATTGCTAAGAAACCCTCACAAGAACAGACATTGTTGTTCACCTCTAGTTGTATTTGCTGGTTCTTTTGAGGTTATCTCAGGCACATAATAAGCATTATCAGCCCATCCATTAATAAATGTCTCTGAGACCAAGACAGCAGAAATGCTTTGCCCATCAGAGCATATTACAGACCCGATACTGCACTCTGACTACAATGCCTTGTCTTTCTTGGAAGCCACATCAAAATAAAAGAAGACGAATTAGTGCTTGAGGCCTAGAAAGAAACGTGTTTTGATATGTAAAATAGTATAGAAAATAGGTAGACATCGTGACCAAAATATCTGTCACTCTAGACATTTTTATCTTTTTAAGACTCTTACTATTATGTAGGATTCATTTTGGGGGTGGGGCGGGTATTTATTTACAGCTTATAAATTTAATTTCAATGGCATCATGCTGCTTCCCCAGTGACTTTCAACCTTCTCGTGCACTGATCATTGTTGCTATATGGAGGCAATGCTGAATTTGTTGTTTCAGTTTTGATTATAAGGGGCTTTGTTAAACACATGCTGTACCACAAGATAAGTTCCAGGTTCTGATATAATCTTTCCTTTCTTGCCAGGCCAGCTTTTTTTCAAATATGTTGTTTGTCTTAAAAGTTAGTTATTTTTGTCCTCAGCAACGATGAGTCTGAAAATCCTGAAGCAATTGTTCTTCACTTATCCCTCTACAAATTCGTTAAAGCATGATGCTGGCATATTGGCATTTTCAGATGCATTTTCAAAACTTTGCCCCAAAGCATTTTACAGAATTAAGTTCAGAACTGCATCCCTATTCAACAAGACATATAAGCCTGGTTAAGTACTTCGCTGAGATGTGTCTATTGTCGTGGTTTAAATCATGTGTTGGCTTACGCTCGTGCTTAGGGATCCCGGAATACTAGAGGTTGTAATTATGAAATGAAGACTGCACTTTCAGGCACTATAATTTGCTGTTTTTCAAATGAAAATAAGCCAAATTCTATGTGCCTGGTCCCTCGAACCAGCAGTTAGAGAAACTCCCTTGCACTGCTCCCTGATTTTAGGTTGTGCCCTATTTTGAAAGCTCACCACCACTTCTACACAAAGGGAACTCCTGCAGCTGTTTCTTCAAAACCTCTAACTGACTCAGATCCGCTTTAGTTTATACCTGCTTTCTTTTACTATTGATTAACTAAATAAATCATTGGATAATCAAAGGAAGTAAATTTATGTCTATTTTACAAAAGTTATATTCATTAGAAAAATAGACATTTAAAAACCTACTGGAGATGCTGCTTCAGAGTATAATTAACTAAGTTATAGGGAAAGAAGTTTGACATTCATCTTTAATATGCCACCTTGCATGGTGTTTCCTTTATTGAAAGAGGCATTTATACGAAGCAGCTAGGCTGGAGATTGCTGTGCATGTACGTTGGTACATCCTCTTATTAGAAATCATTAGGAATGAGAAAGGAGGACTCTGAGAACAGGAAGTGTCATAAACCATTTTGTTGCTTCTGGACTATGTCTTGGGTAACGTTGTTTATGTCTTGGCTGCAATGCTGACATTTTGTGAATGCTGTCTCATTTAATAAATATAAATGTGATTACCTTGAATAGGCTGTTTGGAGTGCACTGTAACGAGATTTTCCTCTTTTGCATTAGGAGATACTTCTGAAACATATATAATGTTTTCTTCTCCTGGGTCATTAGGACCAATTCCAAGACTCGCTTTTCAGGTGAAGTAAATGGAGTACCTGATGGAGAAGCCGTCAGGGTTGGGGAGGGCAGAACCCAGCTTCTCAGGACAGGCATCCTGCAGCCTGCTCTGCATTGGAAAGAGATTTCAGTGGTCTCATTGCTGCTGTCTCCAGCCTAAAACTTCTGACATCTTCATCACACTCAGGTTTTTTAGTGGGAAACTGAGGCAGAGCAAGACAGATATTTTAATGTGGTCAGGGAGGAAATCTGAAGCAGTTTAATCAATAATGGAACTGGTTCCCCTAAATGAAAGGTTAATTCTCTATCAGCAGCTTCATTGATTAAAAATAATTCTCCACTTCGGTCGGTTGTTAATAGTTATGAGAGCCTGATGCATTCTGTGCATATTCAGAGAAGGCACAAGACAATAAACTTATAAGTTAGATACTAACCCCATGGGACATTAGAGAGCCTTGCACAACAGAGGAATAAACATATGGAGACTAAATACCAGGCACTAATTTGATTAGAAAATCAATACTTAGAACAGTATCCTTGCACTTTAGTCAATTAAGACAATGATCAACAAAAGTCCCTGGCCTGCTTACGCATGTTACATTAGATCTTTATTGGATAAAAGCCACAGCCAGGAACCAGAACTCCCTTCTCCCACCTGAGTGCCCCAACTTAGAGGCTGGGGCCACAGTCCTTTACTCCAGGTCCTTCTGGCTTGTGAGGATTCCTCTTTGGCTGCCCAGAAGAGTGGCTGCCACAACAAGAATCTCTCCCCTCTTCCCCCCATTTGAACACCCCAAATGTCTAGTGCTTTTTTGCACTCTTTTACATACAGACCATCAAATCCACCAGGCAGGAGAGTGTGGGGTGAAAACCTCAGCCCCCCTGGCAGATGCACACTCTTCCTGCCAGGGTCACCATGTGAAGTGCTGAGGCCCCGCTTTGCTCTTTTGGTGTCTATCTATCTTTTAAAATAAATGAGCCCTGTACATACGAATGCCTCTTCCTAGCCAGGACATCACAGAATCACAGAATCACAGAATGGTAGGGGTTGGAAGGGACCTTGGGAGATCATCTAGTCCAACCCCCTGCCAAAGCAGTTTCACCTAGAACAGGTTGCATAGGATGGCGTCCAGGGGGGTTTTGAATACCTCCAGAGACGGAGACTTCACAACCTCTCTGGGAAGCCTGTTCCAGTGCTGTAGCCCTCAAAGTAAAGTTTTTCCTCATGTTGAGATGGAATTTCCTGTGTTCCAGCTCATGCCCATTACCCCTTGTCCTGTTGCCAGGCACCACAGGAAAGATACTGTCCCTATCCTCTTTACACCCACCCTTTAGATATTTGTAAGCATTGATGAGATCTACTCTCAGTCTTCTCCAGGCTAAACAGACCCAGGTCTCTCAGCCTTTCCTCATAAGAGAGATGCTCCAGTCCCATGATCATCTTCGCAGCCCTCCCCTGGACTCTTTTTCATTTTCTTTTTTGAACTGGGGAGCCCAGAATTGGATGCAGTACTCCAGATGTGGCCTCACCAGGGCAGAGGAGAGGGGGAGGATGACCTCCCTCGAGCTGCTGACCGCGCTTTTTTTAATGCACCCCAGGAGACCATTGGCCTTCTTGGCCACCAGGGCACATTGCTGGCTCATGGTCATCCTGTTGTCCACCAGGACTCCCAGGTGTGTCTCTCTGCAGAGCTGCTTTCCAGCAGGTCAGCCCCTAACCTGTACTGGTGTGTGGGGTTATTCCTCCCTAGGTGCAGTACCCTACACTTGCCCTTGTTGAACTTCATTAGGTTCCTCTCCGCCCAACTGTCTAGCCTGTCCAGGTCTCGCTGAATGGCAGCACAGTCTTCTGGTGTGTCAGCCACTCCTCCCAGTGTTGTGTCATCAGCGAACTTGCTGAGGGTACACTCTGTCCCCTCAACCAGGCCTTTGATGAGTTTGTTAAACAACACTGGACCTAGTACTGACCCCTGGTGAACACCGCTAGCTACAGGCCTCCAACTAGGTTCTGTGCCACACATCACAACCCTCTGAGCTCTGCCATTCAGACAGTTCTCAATCCACCTCACCGTCCGCTCATCTAATCCACACTTCCTAAGCTTACCTATGCAGATGTTACAGGAGACAGTGTCAAAAGCCTTGCTAAAGTTAAGGCAGAAAAAGTCCACTGCTCTCTCACCAATTCTTTTGCAGAATCCAGGTTCGTTGTTGGAATACAAATACTGTGTGACACCCTTCTTTCTGCATGAAAACCCTTGCTCCCCAGCCTGAGAGTAAGCAGAAACCAGATTCTTTGCTTGTAAACTGTATTTTATTAGTTCAAGGTTTTTATAATCTGAATGTATACTGGGCATATTAATAATGTAATTAGATGTTAAGTTTCAGTCCATGTTCTCCATTTCCTTAATGTGATTGGATAGTATTTTATTTCCTGATTTAAAATATTGGTTCTGGATGTCAGGCTCCTAAAAAATGTTTGATTAGTAATTGCAGAATGGTGGATCAAATCAACGATATGAAACCAAGTGCGCATTTTACACATTAGCTGAGAGCTGTACCAGTCTGACCTCATTCACGCTCAGTTTTATGCTGCTGCCCTTTTGCTGATGTAATGGAGATCCAGATTGACATGGCTGTGCAGGGCAGAGCACTAAGAGAAGGAATGGGTGTCTCTGTGCAGCTCTGGCTGTGGATGGGTGCGTGGGGAGAGGGTGGGTGTTGCTGCACCCACGTGTGTCTGCACCCCGAGCAGTGCCCACACCTCAATATCCCAGTGGGATCCCCGGGGACGAGGTCCCAGTGTGCTCCTGAGCTGTGCCCTCCCCCAGGAGCAGGGCTCCCCTGGGCTGGGGGGAGTGGGAGGAGGAAGAAGAGGACCCTCGCTGCTCTTTGCCTGGTATTTTCTTAATTTAGAGAGTGGGACGCTGATTTTTTGTCACCTATTTTGCACCATCAGGGCACCACAAAAACGCCTTGAAATGAGAGTAAAAGAAAAACAAGATGTTTTCCTTCCATTTTGTGCTGCACTAAGCCTTTGGATTAATAGCGTTCATTATAATGATAGTAACATTACACCCAGAACAGCAACTGTGGTCCAGGTGTCTCTCAAAAATTTAGACCTGGCTGAAAATGAATTGATTTGGTCTCAGTCTGAGTTTCTCCTACTTGGCCCCAGGCATGGACGGAACTAGATGAGCTCCTTGCTTTCTGTAGTTCAATAGGATTAATTTAATTCAACAAATTCCATAAAGAACCTTGACGTTTCTTGACCGTGAGCATTATTTTACTCAATACATCTCTTCCACTGCTTAGATTTTTATCACCTTAGAAGCAGTGCCAGAATTAGGCGCTCCATTACCCCAGCTGACGTTGCAAAGCACATTTATGTATTGACGACCAGCCCGTCCTTTTCAGCTATTTCATGTGTGCGCTGAGGGTGATGATAGCGTTGTTGAATCCAAAGTGCGCGCATGCTGGAGATGTTGTTAGTGTTTGGTGTCAGTGAGAAATGTGATGGTACTGGGTAATCCCTTAAGGCTGGTTCCGCGCAGGCTGAGAACTGGCTGCTTAATGTGCTACTTGTTTTTCCACTGTAATGGAAGACATTTGGAGAACCCTAAATCCACCCTAATGCACCTTTTGTGGAGGAGTTGTTATTATGTGATCTCAGTTAATATTTGTATAGTGCTGATAGCATCCTGTGTGCCTCACAGAAATAAAGACAAAGCCTGTGCCTTGAAGAGCTTGCAAATTAAAGCCTCTACAGAGCTCAGCAGTTTCGTGGATTGTAAATTGCAAGGACAGGCCTTAAAAAAACCCAATAAGGTAGTGCGGGGAAATGTTGTACCAAATGGTGTACAGTGAAACCACAGGGCAGCAGCCATTAAGCTTGTATTTGTCAGTTCTGCTATTTCTGTATTGATTTTTAAAATTATTTTCTGCTCTTTTGATTTTAGACATTTTGTATGCATCTCGTCCCAGAATGAAACAATAGTAGTAGGTTATGGAAGGCAGGGCCAGGTAAAAGTTTCTTGCAGGCAAATTAACATAAAGAAAAGCAAAAATCCTACCATTGTTACCTCATTCCTAGGTTACAGGGTCTGAGATTATTACCAGAAGTTTGTCAAGAATTTGCTGTCATTTAAAAATATTTAGACTTATGCTAAAGGGGGCTCAGAGAAGACATCTCCACTTTTCAGACCCTTCTATTTCTTACTAGGAGCTTCTTTACCAAGACTTTTCAGTCGAAACAAAATGCTTCTAATTTTTTTACCTGGGTGTGGTGGTTTAACACCAGCCAGCAACTAGAACCACATAACCATTTGCTCACCGCGCCTTTTTCCCAACCCCCAGGAAGGAGGCGAGGGAGGGAAAAAAAAAAGGAGGGGAAAGGGAAGGAAAAAATGCTCATGGGTTGAGACAAGGACAGTTTAATGGAAACAATAACAGAAAAGGAAAAATAACAACAATAATAACAATAATAATAATGACACAGGTCACTCTCACCTCCAGTGAATTGGCACCATCCAAAGCAGTGATCATAGAATCATAGAATGGTTTAGGTTGGAAGGGACCTTGAAGATCATCGAGTTCCAACCCCCCTACCATAGGCAGGGATACCTCTCACTAGACCAGGTTGCCCAAGGCCACGTCCAGCCTGGCCTTGAACACCTCCAGGGATGGGGCTTCAACCTCTCTGGGCAACCTGTTCCAGTGCCTCACCACCCTTAAAGTGAAAAACTTCTTCCTAATGTTTAGGAAGATCAATCATGGATTGCCGCACCCCAGCTAACCCCTATTTGTATGCTGACCATGATGTCTGTGGTATGGAATATTTAATTGGCCATTCCATCGTTCTGTCAGTTCTTCTATGGGAATCTGAAAAGTCCTAGAATATTGGAAACACCACTTAACAACAACTAAGGCCAAAAGGTATTATTGACATTCCTTTCACAACAATCACTAGAAAGAAAATGAACTCTTTCCCAGCTGAAACCAGGTCACTGGGACTTCAAGCAGACCTCCTGGTTTGGATTTGCCTGCAAAACTCTTGTAAAATTTTCAATATTTTTTTCTGCCTCTTACATTAGTGGCATGTAAGAAAATGGAAAATAAAGATTAATATAATAATGGAAAAATTCCTGAATTATAGCCGTAAGTCATTTTGTTTCTTCTACTCTCCGTTCCCTAGACCGTGAGGTCTGAAAAAGTCGATGGAAAATACCTCTTACTAGATACCGAGTTCGTAGAATCAGAGAATCATAGAATGGTTTAGGTTGGAAGGGATCTTAAAGGTCATCTATTTCCAACCCCCCGTGATGGGCAGGGACAACTCCCACTAGACCAGGTTGCTCAAAGCCCCATTCAGCCTGGCCTTGAACACTTCCAGGGATAAGTTTGGTCTTGGATGTGATGATACAGAAATCTCAGGTGATGTTTATACTGAGGTAGTAGAGAACCTAACTGATACTTCCTTCAGCATTTTCAGCTTGTTTGATGCCCTTTGATTTTCAATCATTTTAAAGAGTTTTGGGGGTAAACTTTCTGGATTTGCACATACTTCAAAAATGTATATATTTTTAACACTTTTACATCCTGTTTTTTTTTTTTTTTTCCCCATTTATTTCAAATTCTGGTTAAAGCTATTGAATCTTAGCACTATCATTGTACATTGTGCTGTTTACTCTAGGAGCATTGAAGGATCTGAGCCAAAACGTAACAGCTCAAATACGTCAGAAAAAGATATGAATAAATATCAGGATACCTTTGTTCCAAGAGCATAGTGACTTTTAGGAAGTCAGATGAAGGTGTTGCCTTCTTTGACACTGATGTTTCCAACCAACAAGACCTTGGGTAACTGTAGCCACCCGGTCCTGCAGAGTCTCCCAAATTCTGCTCTGAGTTTTACCTTGTCCTCGTTCTTGCATGAGCTTCACCTGTTCACCAACCATGTGTTGTGTGCCCAGGCTTCCCTACCTGCATGCAGGGGACGTGGGCATTCACATCACCCTGCTGCTGCTAGCCCACTTCATAACCATGGGGCAAATCACTCTGGATCTCACTTGGCTTGACCATCCGTGAGTTGGCTATCTCATCTGAGAGAGAGATCTCTCTGCAGTCAATGGAGAGAGATGGGAAGAGAAGGAAGGGATGGGAAGGTGGAACAGGGTAGTATACTTCAGCTGAAGAGACATGTCTGACGTGGATAAAATAAATTATCTGTCTCTGGAAGAGTTTCTCTCTTTCCACTGTGCTTTGGAGGAACGTGGACAACTATCTTAGATCTCAATCCTCATTTTTACATGGCTAAAGTTGCGTAAGATCAGTCCCATCTTTTGTTTATTTTATTATCTCAGATGGTAAATTCTTCATGAGGGAAGTAGTGCTTCCTACACACTGGGGTAGTAACTGGTATAATAGCATCTGATTTCAGCTGAGGCCTATAAATGACTGTAATAAAATGAAATTACTTTGCTGCTTTCTGTTCTTTCATTAGTGATTCTTCAAGGTTTTCATCAGCTTTACAACGTGGATTTTAAAATATCATGTTTCTGTGGGGTACCAAATATAAACACACAATGAACAGCCATTGTTTTTGGGAAGACTTCTAGTAATTGAAATAATTTACAGGTCCAGTTGGTTGCTCAGATAACTGAATTCAAAATACTTGATTGATGCCTCAGGCCAAATGGCTTTCGTAATTTATTCCAGGTGTTTTATATACAGCAATGACAGTTGCAGAATATTCATACATATATACCTTTTATTGCTGGAAATGGTCTATCACATTTACAAAGTTGGACAGCCCCAGAACGGTAAATTGACATGGCAGGGTGTCTCTAGGTTTTGTTGGAGAAAAAACCTCACAGTCTCTCCAACTTCCCTTCTGTTTTTCTTCTTTTTTCTTCCCCTGCTGGAGAATTCTGCTGTGAAGCCTTTACTCACTTTTGCCGGTTTATTGTTGTTTACCGAAGTTGAAAAAGACTGGAAACTATTCTTCCCCCACTGCTCTCATCCTACCCTTGGTACTGTAGCACTGTTTGGGCCTGGGATCCTTGCTTTGCTGTTTCCAGCATTACAGAATAGAATAAAATCATAGAACAGCCCAGGTTGGAAGGGACCTCCGAAGATCATCTGGTTCAACCTTTCATGGGAAATGGAGTTTAGATGAACTTATCTAGCACCCTGTCCAATTGCATCTTGAAAACTTCCAGTGATGGGGACTTTAGCCATGTCCCTGTGGAGGTTGTTGCAGAAACTGATTGTTCTCACTGTAAAAAATTTGTTATGTCGAGATGAAACCTCTCCCAGTGCAACTTGTACCCATTGTCTCTTGTCTTCTCCATCTGGCTTCTTGTGAAGAGAGACCCTCCCTCCCCTTTTTAGCTGCCCTTTAAGTGCTGGAATATTGCAGTGAGGTTCCCCCTGAGCATTTTCTTCTCTATGGAGAAAAGGTCTAACTCCTTCAGTCTTTCCTCACAGGGCAGGTTCTCCAGCCCTTTGATCATCTTCGTGGCCCTCCTTTGGACTTTCTCCAGTCTGTCCGCATCTTTCTTGAAATGTGGGGACCAGAACTGGACGCAGTTCTACTGGTGCAGCCTGACAAGCACTGAATTTAGTAGGATCATAGAATCATAGAATGGTTTGGTTTGGAAGGGACCTTAAAGACCATCTAGTTCCAACCCCCCTGTGATGGGCAGGGACACCTCCCACTAGACCAGGTTGCTCAAAGCCCCATTCAGCCTGGCCTTGAATACCTCCAGGTATGGGGCATCCACAACTTCCCTGGGCAACCTGTTCCAGTGCCTCACCACACTCGTAGTGAAAAATTTCTTCCTAATGTCTAATCTAAATCTACCCTCTTCTAGCTTAAAGCCATTACCCCTCATCCTATCAGGATGATCACATCTCTGTTCTGCTAGCAACGCCCCTGCAGATGCAGCCCAGGAGCTGATTTGCCTTCATTGATGCAGCAGTGCACTGCTGATTTGTGTTCAGCTTGTTGTCCATCAGAACCTTCAGGTCCCTGTCAGCAAGATGCTCCCCAGCCACACAGATCTTAGCCTGTACTGCGCTCTTTGATTATTTTGTCCCAGGTGCAGGACTTTGCACTTGTCTTTGTTAAACTTCATACAGTTCTTGCTAGCCCACTCTTCCAGCCTGCCCAGGTCTCTCTGCAAGATGGCTCTCCCTTCTAATGTGTTCACCTCACTACCCAGCTTGGTGTCATCAGCACACTTGGTGAGGGTGCAGGAGACTACCAAAAGGCTGCTTTCTATACTGCCCAAATTTTCAGATTCTTATTTCCAGTTGATCCCACATATTTTCTGACATACAAATGTCTCCAGAGTGCTTGCTTCCTCTGTTCACCAGTACAAAATCTTTCAATAACAGTGGGTGGATTGGGCAAAGCAGGGCATCCTGGGTGCCCCAGCAGCATCCTGGGGTTACACAGGTGACAGCTGTAGCAGCTGCACTCTGTGTGTAACAAGGATGGCTGAATGCAGATGCTGATCATTATTTTCATTTTATTTCTATACCATATGTCCTCATTAGCTGTATAAAAAATGTTACATTTTCTTTTTTTCAAGTAGAAGAGGATGCTTGCTCCTTATGATGTTCTTCAGCCATTCCAAATCTTCTTCTTTTCACATGGCTGTGATTCTTCCTTCCATCTTAGCTTCCTGGTCCTCAAGGACGTACAACAGTTAGTCAAAGGAGCAGACGCCGTTCTTAACAGTTTTTCTGCTTTTTTATCCTCTGTTTTTTTTTTTTTTCCTTTTCAGTGGAGCTCAATATAATGTTTAATCTTCTCTTTATTCTTCCTGAATCGTCAGTCCTCACTTTTCACATTCCTTTTTGCCTTCCGTGTATCAGCATTATATAGTGAATAAAAGTATTTTATGCAGATACAAATCCACCCAACTATTTAGCTTCAGATGCTCTAGTACAGGTAGTATACAGTTACTGAATGATGTGCTATTCTGCAAATAAACTGAATGCTCTTATTTTTTCCTATTAAATATTGTTTAAAATTTCCTTCAGTCAAGAGGAAACATGCATAAAAACAAAAATGAGAAGAGATTTTGAACACACAAGTGACATATGCATCATATATTGTAAGCAGAGATCTGATAAATATAAACATAACATACAAATCATCAGACTTAATAAACAGGGTAGGTCTGCATTTTTTTTGTACATAAATTATATCGGCATTCAGCCATAAGGAATTTCATTTTCCCACATTATTATCACTTTACTTGTTGTAAAGTGCTGGTGGTGCTGGTATGTGACTATAGCAGGCAAAGGGCAGAGTAACTCCAGAAAACAGGCTGCCAGGGAGACAGCTGCAGACGCTTTTCATCAGTGCGTGTTCAGGAAGCGGGAGTCCTGGGTGGCCCGTGGGGACGTGCATGATATAGGGCACCTGGGCACATTGCAAAGGAGAAATCAGAAACTGAATGCTGTGTCTTAATATATTGAGGGATTATACATATGAAGGCAATCTGCTCTTCACCTGAAAGGTGACAGCACTCAGGGGAAGGGAAGGGAAGGGAAGGGAAGGGAAGGGAAGGGAAGGGAAGGGAAGGGAGGAAGGGAAGGGAAGGGAAGGGAAGGGAAGGAGGAAGGGAAGGGAAGGGAAGGGAAGGGAAGGGAAGGGAAGGGAAGGGAAGGGAAGGGAAGGGAAGGGAAGGGAAGGGAAGGGAAGGGAAGGGAAGGGAAGGGAAGGGAAGGGGCCTCTGACCCAAGTAGAAAACAATGGGAAATTTGTCTTCAGTTTCAAGGGAGCCAGAATGTTTTACTGCGTAAAATAACTGAGTTTGAGGAGGTCACAGAATGGCTGTTAAAATTACTAGCAACATTTACCAGTTGCGTCTGTAATGCTATTATAGCAGTATTTGTATAACTCTCTACATCAGACTTCACAGCATGCACACCCTCAGATTTGTATGTTCCCTTTATAGCATCATTTATGGTCCCAGTTTCTGCATTTGCTGGGAGTGAAGGCATTTCTTCACATGGGGACGTGGAACTGGCAAAATAAGAGCAAAAGCTCTGTCCTCATTACCAGGGCACGAGTGTTTGCCAAGGGCTGTGAAAGCTGCCAGCCTGCCCACTTCTCCCAGCGCTGTCCATCTCTGGATGGCTCCTGGTGCCTGTGCAGCGGCAGGAGCCTGGGAGGCGCGCTCAACACTTCTGCCATCATCACCTCTCTGAACAGCGACCGTCTGCAGGGGACATAGTGAGCTGGAAATCCATCCTTCTGCCAGACTCAAAGCCACAGGCAAGGTAGGATTTGAAATGAGACCTGATGTCCAGCTGATGTGCTAAGTCCCAAATATATTTTTGCTGGGAAAATCTCACTCAGTGCTTATTAAATCCATCTGTTGATCAATTGGTGTTTCTATTTCCACTTCTCCTTGGCAGCTCAGATACGTTGTGACTGACTGGTTTAGACAGCTAGGTCAGAACAAATTGTACTAATTGCGTGCAGCCATTTTACTTCTAAACTTCTGCCTGTGCAAGAGTGTCCTAGAGCTAATCTTAGGAATAATACCCATTTGGTTATTTCCCTAATTAAACATAGGTGACTGCATGTTAGAACATTGATTTTGAAAAACATTTTATCATTTTATTGAGGGGGGTGGTGGTAAATGACTCGTCTTCCACCATTCCCCTACTCACAGGGTGCTCTGGAGGCTGCTTTATCATGTGTGCTTCAAGCCGCCTTCCCCAGCAGCATCAGCAGAGTCAGCATCATTTAGCATCTTTGCCAAATGCTCTCAGGCCTGCCCCAGGACAGGGAAGAGACAGCAGTGAGCTGAGCAAGGCTCTGCACTTTCCCAATTACGCGCTTTTCCCTGGGGAGGGCAGGGGAATAGAGAGAGGACAGGCAGCAGCAGACCAAGGCACCCGCTCCTGTTTTTCTCAGTCGACTTGCTGGGGGACCTGTCGAGCACAGCGGGCCCAGCGCCTCGCCGCTCCCAGGAGAGCCGTCATTAACGGATTACCAAACCGCACAGTCTGCCTGTCTTGTGGCTGGATTTATTAACAACGTCGTTTGGAGTCTCCTGAAGATCAGTCCTGTGCTCTCTCAGGAATACCTCGCATGGCTGTACAGGAAAAAAAAACCAAACCCAAACCTTTCCATTGAGAAAGCTATTAAGTGACAGCTGTAAGAAAATGTATTAAGCTACCTAATTTGGAAGCCTTTCCAGGAACAGTCCCTCCCCCCTGGTTTCCTTTGAATATGTTATTGGCAGGGAGGCAGAAACTCTTGCAATTGCAGTGCTGAAAAAATGGATAGCTTCCTGAAGGAGCTGTGACATTTTGAAAAGCCGGGGCTCTGACATCCTGCAGAGCAGCATGTTCCGGAGAGCCCAAAGCTGGCCCCATCTCCAGACTTTCATGGCTGCAGAACACACCTGTGGCAGAGTCGCTCCTCCTGATTAGGGTATAAAATTTACTGCCTTAATTCCAAATAATTAGAGATCCCTCAAGGACATTACAAGAAATGGCTCATGAAAGCGACATTTGGGGCCAACTAGGTGGTCAGCAGGAGCAGTCACCTCCTGGGGTGGTTCCTGTGACTTAGTAGTTACAGAGGGAAGCCCAGAGGGATTCCTTGTCCACTCTTTCGAAGTTTACATGCGTGCTACAAGTCTTGAGTCACTGAGCTTCCTGATTGCGCATTGAGATGTAAAAATACCACCAAATAAAATAATATAGCCTTGAAGAACAAAATTTAAAATAAAACCACTGACAGAGCTTTGACTACAAAGGTGTGAAGAATGCCATGGTAATCATAAACTTGAGCCTCAAAAATAAATCGCATAAACTAGACATAGCAATTTATGTGGTTGAACCATTATAAAGTAATTCTGCATTCTGTACTGTGGTGCTCAAAGAACACAAAATCTGGAATATGTTATTTTCTAGCAAAGTCATTTAACCTGTAAAATCCCGCATCTTTAACATACTGCAAGAATTTTATTAGTATAAAACCTCAAAGGTTAAAAAATGCCACACATCGTATTAAAAACTCCTCAAATTTTTAGAACCCAAAGGTCACTGTGTTAGTTGGAGATTTAGAGTTTCACAGTTCAGTTTCCTCCCCTTTTTGCAGAGGGCTTCTCTTCTGTACAGCAGAAGTCATTCCTTTCCTAAAGGTTAATTTGTGAGTCTAGGTTTGATTCAGTGCTTTCCATGGATTAGCCGCCTTCTAATTCAAGAGTAATATCAATACTGAGCCCTTCTGCACCAGTGATACGCAGGCACTTTATTGGAGTGGAGGGACAGCTCTGGGCTCTGTCTTCAGTTGTGTTATAAGTTACAGCTCTTCTGTAAATTAGTGGCGTTACTGATACTTGCCAGTACATCTGGAATTCATCCTATCTTGTTACAGCTTGTTGGTATTTAACATCACAGCACACCACCTGAGATAAATGTGTAGGCTCCTTCTCTAATCAAGGGAGATGGGTAGGCTCCAGTGTGTATTGTTATATGGGACATAAACTGGCTCCTAAATGTCTGTCTTTCTCTATTCGCCAAAGAACAATTCTAAGTGATTAAGCTGGAATGTATTTATCCTGCTTCTTTTTGTTTCAAGTCAACTTTTTCTGCAGCTAGACTCCTGCAGTAAGTTTATGGTCTGCCTTTTTGGGAGATCAAGTATTCCCCGTACAGATATTCTTCCCCATGGAAAATGACAGTAACTAAAGTCCAGGAAGGAAAGTCCATGTTATGGATAGGAAAAAAGACCACAGAAAAGAAATATTTGTGAGGTACTCAGGTGCTGAGGTGAATATGGGAAAGTTAAGTGATCGGATAATAAATCCAGGGTAGTTTGTTTGTTTGGGTTTTTTTTAATAGAGTGGTCATCATAGAAAAAAAAAGTAATCCATTCTGCTAATGTAAGAACGTTTTATATGAAAATGTTGATTTTTGCAAACATTTTACTGGGAAAAAGTCAAATATTTTACTTTCAAGATTTTTTTTTCTTGTTTCTTTTTGTGGCAATGACAAGCTTATATTACATTGCATATATATGTGTGTGTATATATATAATTTCTTATATGCTTATTTCACTATTATTGAAATATTGACATTAAAAAAATATCTGAACAGCACAATTGAAATACAGAATTTTGACTGTCTCAGAGCTTTTTGGAAGTCCCAGATTGATCTCCTCCCCCCGCCCCCCCAAAGTCTTAATTTTCTCTGAGATTCTGATGATCTTTTAGTTTCAGAGAAGAATTTTTTAACAATCTAGTTAACAGAATTGTGTGTGAATAATAAGTCATTGTTTTCAATCAACCCTAACACTTACATTACATTATCTAACTTTCCCCTTCTCAGGTGGTGGTCCTAGCTGGCGCTCTTACCTTGCGGTAGTCCATGCATCTGCAAGCCTGTTTCCTACTAACTAGCAGTTTTGTCTTTAAGGATAAAGTATGCATAGGTGAACAGAACTATAGAAACACAGGTGCATGCTATAACAGTAAATGCCTTGTTGATTACTTAAATTAAGACCAATTTCAGAACACAGCTGCTTGATACACTAACACTTCTCCCTTAGCTATTGTTTTTAACAAGTTGGGAAACCTGCTCAAGGAGTTCTTTGTCACATCTGCTAGCAAATACTGAGCGTACGATAGAGCAGTTGTATGCAGAATAAAGGTTTTGTTAAAAATATCCAAATTTCACAGTGAAATTATCTTTTTTTTTTTTTTACTAGATGAGGCCCTTTGAGCTTGGCTAGCAGTGATGCATCAATGTTTGGCTTTTTACAAGACAAAAAAAATGTTCTTGGATTCAGCAGTAGGGATATTTAACATATACGTGTACTTCCAAACCACAGTCTGAAAACAACGATTTAATGATTAGTAATTTCCAATATACAAATGATCTTTATATAGTAGAAAAGAACAGAGCAGGTGGTTTGGGGGGTTTCCTTTTGTGAAAATCTGGCATTTGATATACAGATTCATAAATCATTAGGATGGAGGATCATTAAGTTATACCTAACTTAACCACAGTCATCTCATTGACCCCTAGTTTTTAAAGAGTGCCAGGGATCAACGGGGCTGATGCCTAACCTCCACACAGGGGAAACTAATGCAAAGTACATAAGGATCAGAAATAGTGGATATTTTGGATAAGTCCCGTCTACTTCAGAATCATCAATGTGGCCTTAGTAAGGAGAGGTTTTGCCTTATAGATAGCTGCTGAAGTTCCTTAGGGGAGACAACGGGAATGTGGATGTGATGGTCTAGTTGAAAGACCCCATTTGGAGTCCTGAAAGGTTTTCAGTTTCTCTCACAAAAAAATGTTTAAGGAAACTAAATCATGGAATAAAAAAAGCAGTCCTTGTATTACCGATTGATTGTTTGAAAGTTATGAAACCGGAAGTTGGAGTAAACGGTTGGAGGAAGTGAGGGGGTTGCAGGGAGGTCACGGGTGGATTTCTGTCGAGGTCTGAGAGGGCACTTGGGCTGTTCAACATGTTCATAAACAGTCTGAAGGAAGGGAGGAACAATGGCATGACAAAGGTTGCTGATGATGCAAAATTATTTATAACAAGACTAAGAACAAGGGCAAGGGCTGAATACGAAGACTGGCAGAAAGACCTTACAAGATTGGGGAATAAAACAGCAGGTGAAATTCAGTGTAGATAAATGAAAGCAATGCACAGAGGAAAACCCCCTAACTTTGCATGTGAATTGATGGCCTTTATCTGACCATTACCTCTCAAGAGTAAGATCTTGAGGTTATAATAAATATTTTGATGAAAATGTCAGTCTCGATGCTCAGTAGTGGTCAAAGAAGCAGACGCAAATGTTAAGGATCATTAGGAGAAAATAGAGAACAAACCAGAAAATGTCATAATGCTATTGTATGAATTCATGGTTTTCCCACGTCATAAGTATTGCATAAAGGACAGCTCCCCTTATTTTCAAAAGGAGATGGTAGAGCCAAAAAAGGTTCTGTGAAGGGCAAAAAAAGTGATTATGGGTATTGAATAACTTCCACTTGAGCACCAACTAAGTAAACCAAGGCTCTTCAGTACTGGGAAAGAAGCTCATACAGGAGGCGTTAAGAGAGAGACACAAAACATCATGAGCTTTATGAAGCAGCAGATAGGGGTTGATATCTTCGCCGTTTCTTCCAGTGTAAGTGTAGAGACATTTAGTGGAGATTATACAGGGCAGTTAAAACCAAGTAAAAAGAGATGTATTTCACTCCGTGGGTAGTCAGGCTGTGAACAAGGTGCATATGTCTGTTGTGGTTGCTAAAGCCACAGGCTTAGAGGGGAGACTGGATGAGTCCATGGAAGATTCCTGAATACCCACCACATCCAGCTCATGGAGCTCCTGAGATGAAAATAGGTGGAGACTGAGGTTGTGTTAGGTGAAGGCATGACTTTATATCAAAGACCCTGTTACCACTGTTTGGTACACTTCCATCAAGTAAAACATATCTTCCATAAAGTCATCTAGTCTTGATTAGAGTACATCCGGGGAGTGGAAAAAGGACTATGTCCCAGCAGAAGTGGTACCATGTTGAGGGTGTGCCAGTGCAGTGGTGAAGGAAATGAAGCAATACAGATCTTTGAAGGGAACACTGGGAGACAGCAAGAAACAGGGGTTAGAAAAGAAAAGGTAAGGTTGCTGGGCAGGAAATAAATTATTTAAAAGCGAAGGTGAGGGGGTGTGGGTGGGACAGGAAGAGTTAGATCTGTTGGAGTGCAAGGGCAGGCAGGACTGATTTGTAATTTGCAGAGGACTGTTAAATATAGGGCCGGTGTGAAGACTCCTGTTTTTCAAGCTACTTTTAAGCAGTGGAATGATATCCCATAATTCTCTTTGAATTTTCCTGTCTTCATCATAGAATCATAGAGTTGCTGAGGTTGGAAGGGACCTTTAAGATCATCAAGTCCAACCATTAACCTAACCTGACAAAACCCACTTCTAAACCATGTCCTTAAGTACCACATCGACCCTTTTTTTAAACATCTCCGGAGATGGTGAATCCACCACCTCCCTGGGCAGCCTATTCCAATGTTTAATAACCCTTTCAGTGAAAAAATGTTCCCTAATATCCAGTCTAAACCTCCCCTGACATAACTTAAACCCATTTCCTCTTGTCCTATCACTTGTCACCTGGGAGAAGAGGTCAGCCCCCACCTCTCTACAACCTCCTTTCAGGTAGTTGTAGAGGGTGATAAGGTCTCTCCTGAGCCTCCTCTTCTCCAGGCTAAACAACCCCAGTTCCCTCAGTTGTTCTTCATAAGATTTGTCCTCCAGACTCCTCACCAGCTTTGTAGCCCTTCTCTGGACATGCTCCAACACCTCAACGTCCTTCTTGTAGTGAGGGGCACAAAACTGAACACAGTACTATAGGTGGGGCCTCACCAGTGCCGAGTACAGGGGGATGATCACTTCCCTAGTCCGGCTCACCACACTATTCCTGATGCAGGCGAGGATGCTGTTGGCCTTCTTGGCCACCTGGGCACACTGCTGGCTCATATTCAGCCGGTTGTCCACCAACACCCCCCAGGTCCTTTTCCGCCGGGTAGCTTTCCAGCCACTCCACCCCAGTCCTGTAGCGCTGCATGGGGCTGTTGTGACCCAAATGCAGGACCCGACACTTGGCCTTGTTGAACCTCATACCATTGGCCTCAGCCCATCAATCCTGCCTCTCCAGATCCCTCTGCAGAGCCAACCTACCCTCAAGCAGATCAACACGCCCACCTAGTTTAGTGTCATCTGCGAACTTACTGAGGGTGCATTCGATCCCCTCATCCAGATCATTGATAAAGATACTAAAGAGAACCGGCCCCAGCACCAAGCCCTGGGGGACACCGCTTGTGACCAGACACCAACTGGATTTAACTCCATTTATCACCACTCTCTGGGCACAGCCATCCAGCCAGTTATTTACCCAGCAAATAGTCCACCTGTCCAGGCCATGAGCAGCCAGTTTCTCCAGGAGAATGCTGTGGGAGACAGTGTCAAAAGCTTTGCAAAAATCCAGGTAAATATCCACAGATTTTCCCTCATCCACTAAGTGAGTCACCTTATCATAGAAGGAGATCAGGTTTAT
Organism: Pluvialis apricaria; assembly: GCA_017639485.1. NCBI lineage: Eukaryota > Metazoa > Chordata > Aves > Charadriiformes > Charadriidae > Pluvialis > Pluvialis apricaria. The sequence goes on from CM030007.1 coordinate 26,517,626, forward strand.
CAGGCATGACCTGCCTTTCACAAACCCATGCTGGCTGGGCCTGATCACCCTGTTCTCCTGCGTGTGCCGTGTAATGGCACTGAGGATGATCTGTTCCATGACCTTCCCAGGCACCGAAGTCAGACTGACCGGCCTGTAGTTCCCTGGATCCTCCTTCCGGCCGTTCTTGTGGATGGGTGTCACATTTGCCAACCTCCAGGCAGCTGGGATCTCCCCGGTTAGCCAAGACTGCTCATAAATGATGCAAAGTGGCCTGGTGAACACCTCCGCTAGCTCCTTCAGTACCCTTGGGTGGATCCCATCTGGCCCCATAGATTTGTGCACCTCCAGGTGCTGAAGCAGGTCCCTCACCATTTCCCTTTGGATTACAGGGGCTTCATTCTGCTCCCCATCCCCGTCTTCTAGCTCAGGGGTCTGGGTACTCAGGGAACAACTGGTCCTACTGCTGAAGGCTGAGGCAAAGGCGGCATTAAGTACCTCAGCTTCTAAGCTTCTAACCTCATCTTCTAAGCAGCTTTTCATTCTCCTTTCCCTCACTGGATTGAAGAGAACTTGAATTCATGTTATTCTGTTCCTGCTAAGATACACCAGTAAAGATCAACCTGGGCATGTCTGTTTTGCCTAAAATACACACAACAAGGTCAGAAGCAAGGGACAGGATTTCCAAAGAGCATGACTTCTATATTCCTCCAAATATCTTTTACTTTGGGAAAGGAAATAGCTCAACTTTATATGCAGGCAAAACTAAACACTTCTCTTCCACAATAACAAATTAAAATGAAATCTAGAGATCTAAGGACTTCAGTAGGTCTACCTATGTCCATGAAGTAAGTAAAATTTGGTCCATAATGCGATAGAGAACTGCTAAGCCACCTTAATATACTCAACCTCCTTTAAAAGTACTAATTTTCCCAAACAAGCAAAATATTTTTTGTCATCATTCATGTTTACTTAAGATGTATACCTTTCACCACTGTCAGCTGGAATCTTTTATGGTTGGTAAGAAACATTTCCACAGGTTCAGGTTGTCAAAGCTACTATTATGTGAAAAAAGAATCAGAGAGGTTGCAGGAGATATTTGGAATACAATAGTCAGGAGGTTTCCCTATTATTTGTCATTCCATTAAATTGGCTTATGTGTTGAAAAGCAGAAAAGTGACAGCGCTGGGGAATATTGCATGTCATATTTTTGGCCTTAATTAGTTCAAACATTATATCTGCTTCTGTGGATGCCCCCCACCCCCAAATTACAGAGGCTAAAATCTCTGCCATATCTAAAAGGCAACATAAAGACAGATGGTGGCAAGGACCCCAAAGCTAGGAAAGTTGTTGCCACCACTGGTAAAATGTCTCAGCAAGTTGGCTTTTTTTTTTTTCTTGCCACAAAAAGCACCTACAAATTAACAAAACATCCCCTGTTGTTTATTTGTTTACATCATTGAGTGTTTGCTCTGCATACTATGGAACAAACCAAAAGACACAGACTTCTTCAGGACAGCTTAAAGGCTGAGAATAAAGGGGGAAGTTGAGATGGTAACAAAAGAGTGTGTGAGTTCAGAGTTTGTGATCATAGGAAGGCGCTGTGTGACCAGAGTGAGGTGCCACCTTGACCAAAAGGGGCTACAGTCCTCCTGGGGTTTGATTTGTAACTGCAGGAGAGGACAAATAGACCTTTCCTCCCCCCATTTTAGATCACTAATTTGCAGTTCTAAGATGGGCACTGCTCTACAGTTGCTGGTGGAGGCTGATGTAATCTTTCACCTTTGGTCTTGAGTATTTCAAGGGCCCGAAGGACAATGCTGTTTCTCTGACAGGTACCTTCATTGCTAATTAATACAGAGCATTTTTGGTCATGAAGTATTACTGAACTGACTAGTAGGTTCATATATATTTCATCTTCCTTCTGATAAGCCAGTGTGGAGAGCTGCAAAGACCTGGAGCAAGAAGGAAACCACTTGGGTGCTGCTGTTTTTACAAATCTGACCATTAGCATTGCAAAATACAGAAGATACAGCAACAAGGTACTCTTGAGAGGAAAGTTTTACAGACCTCTAGGGAAGAGTACAGAGTGAGGCAAGAAAATGAAAGAAAAACAATCCTTGAAAAGCTCTGGGATTATGATATCACCTAACATCTGTAAAGTCAAGCAGAAACCTTTTGCTTTTCTACCAAACATGATGAGACATTGTCTGGGCAAAACATTAATGTCTGCAGATCTTGAGAAGGAAAATGTGGAGACAAAAGTGTAGGATGAGAAAGATGCTAAAGGAACAAGAAGAAGCATCAGACTTGTATTCTTCCAAAAGACACAACCAAGCTTCAGTAATTTGCTGGCTTCTTGTGAGGTTACATTCTTTTTAGACTTTAAACATATATATGTAATTAAAGGTTTTGGTACATTTATAATAGTTTGGTAACACTTACTGTTTATTGGTAATAATTTTTTCTGTGTTTGCTTATGAGCCTCATTCCTTCCAGAAAGAGGAAATATCCACAGCTTAGTTTCACTGTCCCTCTCCATCTCTCTGAGTCTCTGAGGACATTTGTGAAGAAAAATAGCTTCAGGAATTATCTCCATGTAGTGCAGTCAGCAGTGATATAAGGAAGTACAATTTTAGCTGAGGTACTTGGAAATATTGCGCTCTAATAAGATTAATGAGAGCTTGAATGGCCATATATTGTGTTCTAAATAATTGTGCTTATTTCCCTTGCTGATGTGCCCACCTGCCATTGGTACTTGGTGGCTTGACAAGCCAAGAAACCTTGCAACAATGTCCTTCGCAGCAGCCTGAGTGCTTGCAGTGCAGCCTGCCCAGGGCACCCCTGGGGACGTGAAGAGGCCACCCCGTGAAGTCCACAGCAGGTCAGGAGCTGGCCAGTACATGAAAATGGAGAGGACACTTGTGTTTGAGTCACTGAGTGATGCTGCTGCTTGCGCTGCATGCATGCTTCTGTTGCAAACTTAAATCTAAACCCAGAGATGTTGTTGCTGTAATTCCTCTAAAGCACGGGAAAGGCCAAGGGACCAAAACAGAGGATAAGCTGTACTCCTGTGGCATAAGTTTGATGAAGTTGAGAATAAAAAAAGACAAAATTGCTGAGAGATCCGAGTTCTGCCTTACTCTAGGAAACTTTGACTTTCCTCTCACTGTTTCACAGTGAGCCCCATCATATATTTTCTTTCCCTTAAAGTTTCAAATTGTGTGATAACAGGAAGATTGTTCAAGTTTCCTTGGAATTTTTCACTCTTAGAGTTTTGAAGAAAGCCCTAATGTTAAGATGCTGAGCCCACTAAAAGCTGAAAACACAAAAAACTTACAAAACCAAAAATCAACATTTTAAAAATTAGTCTTAGCATTTCTAAGACAATTGCCTCATTTTTAATCCTGACTCAATGGTTTTGAACACATGGCATCGGCTGTAATGACTTCCTCATCTGTAAAATTGGGATAAATATAATTATTTGCCTCAAAGCAGTGCTGGAAAGTTAATCACTTGGAAGAACATATGAGATGGAAGTTACTATATGCCTGTATAGTATTAGTGTTATTAGTTACGATATCTTGGGCAATTAAAATATAAATTTTGCTAAACTCAGGCTTTTAACTAACAACAGATCATAAAGTATGTTTTCCCTTTATGTGAAATACCCCGGAGGAAAGCTTAAATCTATATTTACTGTCCAACAGAAGGGATGAGTTGGCTTGTTCAAGGCAAATTGCATTAAGTGTAGAGATCCAACAAAAACGTCAATTACCGTGTTAGCCCTTATGCACTCAGCTTGAGGTTGTTCACCAATCATGTGGGAACAATTATCTTTATGGATTATTGATTATATTCAACCCTCAGGCAGCTGTGGGCCTCATAAGACGCTTTGCGGTTGCAGAAAGGGTAGATTTTGTAGGCTCTTTCAAGAGCCTTCCTGAATAATGTGAGAATGTATTAATCAACCTCTAGGGTCAGTTACCACCAGTAATCAGACTAGATGGATAATTTGATTAATTAGAGATTCTTTAGAACATAAATAGGTACAGTAATGATGTTAGGTAAACTAAAAATACACAAAAGTCTAATTCATGTATCTATAAGAAAAGCAAATTGTAAATACGTTGGGACTGGTGGTTGGAAACAGCCATTGTTTTCTCCAGAGATTGCCAGGGGGAAGGAAAGGGTGGCACATTTTTCTCCTGATGTTCACCTCAGTGGACCATACCAATAGCAGCTTCTTCAGTTGTTTCTGAACAATAGAGGTCTTTTTTTTCAAGGATGAACTGACTCAAAATAAGAGGATTTGAGGCAAAACCCACCAAAGTCAACAAACCCCCTTCTTTTTTGAATGCTACTCTACCGGTATAGGACTCTCTTTGACTGTGAGATGTTTGGCTTCTGTTTTACAAACAAGTCTTGTGTTTCCAGTTTGCTGCTATTTGATCTTTAAGGGCTTTTTTCACACTTTTTTAGGGAAATATTCTCTGCATACTGATAATACAGCTGTGCTTTGTTTAGCATGCCCATTGTAAAAAAAATTAGCATTTTTTTTTCTGCCTACCATATACACTTTTTTCCTTTAATCTTCTCTTTTTTTGTTGTTTTTAGTTTTGGGTTTGCTCTCAAGGCATTTTATGCTACTCCACTCCAGTCCAGAGAAGACAGGATTGTAAATACTTAATTCCAGCAAATCCTTCCAGGAGAGCTCTATGGGACAGGACTGCCCAGGAACATGAGATAAAATATGTCTTCTCAAGTCCTTGGCAGTTTAATGTTAATGGAAAGTTCCCTCCAGTTTTTCAAATTGGTGTTTTCCCACTTGCTCCTCAAAGGAGTGTAAAAATGTGTTTGGTACATGTACCTCTGTTCAGAAATGAGCCTAGCTGGGTTTCACTGGTGATGCAGGTCTGGCTGCTAGCTGCGGGTCACCAAATGAGGACTGAATTGTGGCTTAAGCCATACCCTCAAAAAAACCCTCTGTAACTGCAGGTTGGACTCAAGTATCTATCCATTTCTGCTATTTACAAAAGATCTTTTTCTCTCACCCTAAAAACATAAACAGTACTAGTCATATTTTAGGCAACTCATAGTTCAGTGGCTTATACACCTCTGCAGACAAGAAAGGTTTCAAAAATTTGTGGTTTGGGCTACGGAGCCAATAAGCACTAGGAAGCCCATAGGAATGCAGGTCCCTTCTCTTTCTAGGTGATATCTCCCGCAAGTGACATATTTACAGAATAGAAAATGCATGGACAAAATATGTATGTCTTTGCACAGTTGTGTTAGTAAGTACAGGCCTAACAATTAGATGAATGAAACTGCAGAATAATGAATAACCATAAAGCTAGATTTAGGTCTGGAGTCTTAGATTTTTTTTAACAAGACTAATTTTGGCTGAGCATGTTTTTGTTAGACAGAAGACCATACCTTGCATATTAGATTTCAGCATTCCTGTCTCAGAGAAATTCATATCTGAAAACACATCTGTGGCTCATTCTTAATTAAAAGTTACAGAAAATGTAAGCTGAATCCCTAATGTTGTATGAAGCGTATGATCAAAAATGTGTTAATGTACAGCCAGTTTAATACTCCTGATACATTACGCCTTGAGCCAGAACCTCACCCAGTATGTGTGAGACTTTATCCATGAGACATATGTGTCCAGTGTATTTATGTTCCTGTAATTTCTGGACCTTTGCAAATGGATTTGTTTTGTATTTAAAAAAAAACCAAACCAAAACAGAAAGAATGACAAGTTCTTATATGGTGTAGCTCTACACATTTGCTAGACATTTATTGCTAATAACAACATAGAAAACATATTGTTTTACAAAAACATATTGTTTTACAAAAAAATATCAACAGAGGGAGGAAAATGTTTATGAAGACGGAGATTTAGAGGAAAATGTTCTCCTGTCCTCTGGGAAACTCTTTCCTAAACATCTGTGAGAGAGGGGCACTTGGGTTTTTTATGTGACTGTCGACTGTATATCATAGCAGTGAAATTCCTGGAAGGTACTAAATTCTCCTCGTTTGCTAGGAATTAGTATCTTGAGGTATACCAAAGTGATGTGAGACAGTAGTTTATACTTACAGTGCCATTGCTTTTACCTTAATATGGAAGGAGGAAAGCGGGCAATAAATAATAATGAAGTAGCTGCTTTTGATCATTGTTATGTTTTGAGAGACCTATAACAATTTATTGTCATTTAGACAATCATTCTATCACCCGATGACTCCTCCCCACCTGGGAAAGGGAATCGGGAAAACCAAGGAAACCCGGGAGTTTAAGGATAAACAGATTTAATAGAGTAAGATTAGATAATGAACATTAATAGCACTAAAGAACCAATATTGATCCCGATACCATTACAGAATATGCAAAGATTATACTCAGCCCATTCTATCCGTAGGAAGCTGTGCACCCCCAGCAGTGGACAGCAAATGTCGGACACTGCGAGCGCTACAGCTTCAGGAGGAAGGGAAGGCCTCAGTACTCCGGCACTGGGGCACAAGGTTCTCAGGATGGCAGCCATCAAGGGAGGGAGAGAACTTCGCAGCAAACTTCCTAATTTATAGTGAATATGACACTGATGGTACGAAATAATCCTGTAGGCCAGCTTGGGTCAAGCGCCCGGGTCTTGCTCCTCCTCATCCCTGCACCTGGCAAGCTCAAAAACACTGAGACCTTGAAACCCACACACCATAGCTGGCTAGAAAGTAAATAATTCCACAAATCCAGACACTAGAGTCTTCTAAAAGTGCAGTCTTCCCAAGTACTAGAAGAGAAATTAGTCCATGACGCTCAAACCAGGAAAATCATGCTTCAGCAAAAATCTCAACAGGATTAAGGAAAGGCCCTGATCCGGGGCGCCTTGGCTGGCCCAGGCAGGGCTGCGAGGTGGCAGGGGTTGCAGCTCTGGCTGGGTCTCACAGCTGAGCCTGAGGTGAAAGTGTCTCCCAGGGACACGGGCTGGCCCTGGCGGCAGTGTCAGTCACGTGTCAGCGGATGTCAGCCAAGTAGCTGACGCTGTACATCTGCAAAGAGAGGTTTAGAGGAGGTCTACTAATACGGAGACCAAGCGGCATCACAGAAATCTTACAGCTACTCTGTATTGTAATGAGCTGAGGTCAGGACATCTCCTGAACAGTTTGTGTAGCCCAGCACCTTGTGTCCAGAAGTAGCCAATAGCATCTGTCCACAAGGGAGTGTAAAAGCAGGGCAAGCATGCAGGATGCTTCTTCAGAGATGCAACACACAGGACCTTGCTTAAACCGGGGGTTGATATTGCTCTACACAACAGCTGTAAAGGAAAGAAGAAAAATACTATAGTGTGGGGTGAGGGAAAGAAGGAAAAGGGTACCTATCCTAAGCAAGCCACGATCCTGTGGGCAGCCTGAGGGGTCCTTTGGCTGGGGGAAATTTTAAAAGCATATGTTTTCCATGTACCTTTCACGTGAGCTGGTGCAATTTCCTAAATTAATAGATATTTTCCTCCATTAGGTTTGTACTGCCTGTGTTTGCCATCTCAGAAGCTGTGCACCCGTCAGACCTTCTGCTTGTTATCTAGCATGTGTTCCCGGACTTCTTTCTTTTATGGATCTGTATTTGAACTCTTGAGAAGATCAAGTGTCCTCCCTTATCTATTTCTTCTTCTCCCCGTGAAAGCCAGGCTGTTAGCATGTGTGGGGGCAGTGCATCTCAATTGCATCCTGCCACGGCCCTGATAAATCCAGCAGCATGTGGCAGTGAAGTGTTGGCAGACCTCAAAGATAAGTAAGATAAATGCTGTGCACTTTTCCAATGAAGATCCTCATAAAAATATGAAGTCACTCAGGCTGTGATCTGGGCCTCTTCTTTCAGAGAGCTGCTGTATTTTCCCATCTGCTGCATAAGGGCAAGGCTTATTTGTAAAACTTGAGAGTTTGGGGAAAGGAGAGAGGAGATCGTGTAGTATCTATTGTAAAAGCAGTAAGAGTACTGCTAATAGACACTGCTGTTACAAGTGGTGGTGAACCTGGCTTAATCTACCTCTTGTAAGGATGCCAGGTGTCCAGGAAAGGCTTAAGGCAGCTCCAAGTAGCATAGCTCTCATTTTGTCCCAAACCCTCCACAGAAACACTTGTGCAGTGCTGGAGCCGGCACTGCTTCGCCAGGACAAAAGAAATAGAAGGGAAATCAGCAGTCAGCATACAGCTCCTGCTTCAGCCCCCACTGCTGCTGTTGCCTGTCAAGCACCAGGTTATTCAAATTATTCAAGTCGGGGAGCAACATGCAGAAAGATCCTTTTTTTTCCGAAGTCATCTGTGGGGGAGGGCTTGGCCTGGTTGTGGGGTGTCCACCTAGACATCCGCCCAGGGAAATATACAGGTACTAAAGCTGAGGCTGCTCAGGAACTTAACCCAAGACTTAGTGCCTTCAGTTTTGACAATATAACTCAGTATTGAGTGTGGATGCCTGCAAGCCTGGGCTGGTATCAGCTGTACTAGTAACAGTGATAGCTGCTATTTATAGAAAAGGCAGGTCTGTGGTTGCCCCGGCTTACACAGCGTGGCAGAAAAATGACTGTCACCTTTGCCTTCTGCTGCCTGACCTGTCCTGTTCTATGCTACACATCTATGCTGCACTATGCTGTGCTGTGCTATGCTATGCCTGCTATGCTGTATATTCTTGGGACACGCACACCCCCTAACTAAGGTATTGTGAAATAAATACCTTATAATAAATAATACCTTACAATAAATAAATATAAATACCTTATAATAAATAAAAAAACATATGAAATTCAACAAGGGCAAGTGTAGGGTACTGCATCTGGGGAGGAATAACCCCATGCATCAGTACAGGTTAGGGGCTGACCTCCTGGAGAGCAGCTCTGTGGAAAGGGACCTGGGAGTCCTGGTGGACAACAGGATGACCATGAGCCAGCAATGTGTCCTGGTGGCCAAGAAGGCCAATGGTCTCCTGGGGTGCATCAAGAAGAGTGTGGCCAGCAGGTCGAGGGAGGTCATCCTCCCCCTCTACTCTGCCCTGGTGAGGCCGCATCTGGAGTCCTGTGTCCAGTTCTGGGCTCCCCAGTTCAAGAAGGACAGGGAACTGCTGGAGAGGGTCCAGCAAAGAGCTACTAAGATGATTGGGGGATTGGAGCATCTTTCTTGTGAGGAAAGGCTTAGGCACTTAGGCCTTTTTAGTCTGGAAAAAAGAAGACTGAGGGGGGATCTTATCAATACTTATAAATACTTAAACAGAGGGTGCCAGGTAGATGAGAAGAGTCTTTTTTCAGTGGTACCCAGTGATAGGACAAGAGGTAATGGGCACAAACTTGAACATAGGAAGTTCCACCTAAACATGAGGAGGAACTTCTTTACTTTGGGGGTGGCAGAGCACTGGCACAGGCTGCCCAGAGAGGTTGTAGAGTCTCCCACACTGGAGACATTCAAAACCCGCCTGGACGCCGTCCTGTGCAACTGCTGTAGGTGTCCCTGCTGTGGCAGGGGGGTTGGACTAGATGATCTCCAGAGGTCCCTTCCAACCCTGACCATTCTGTGATTCTGTGATACTGTGAAAGAGATTGCCATATTTTGCATCACAGTGGTAGGGGAACATAGAGAAGACTAAGACCCGATGTCTTCAATCCACCATACCCCAGCAGGTAGACAATTTCATTCTCTAAGGCTGCCAGTATTTTCACGGACACTAAGTTTTACATAAGGAGCTGAAGAAAATTAATTAAACTGAAGTAGAGCATTGAAGGTGGGCTGAAGGTACATCATTTTCTGTTTGTTACATCTGTTCAGGCAGTGTTTTAAACAAATCAAGCCCTCTTTGCCAGATAAATTTTCAGTAAATGCTTTATCTACTGGTCTGTGTAATTTTAACATTTCATTTTGTAACTCACATTGCTATATAACAAAATTATAACAGTGCCTCAGTGAAAAGATGCCAACTTCTTATTGCAGTGGTTTAAGCTCCAATTCATTTGAAAAAAAAAAGCATTTCAAAATTACATATGATTGATGCCCTTCAGCTACAAAATAGGTAGAGACATGATTCTCCTCTTTTACTATTAAAATTATTTGAAATACAAGGTAAAGTACATTAGTTAACCTATTACTTAAAGACCATAAAACTGTCATCTTTCTGGCACTATAGAAAGTGACTCTGGATTGTGAACAAATGCTTACTTTTTCCAGCTGTGATCTGTGCTTTAATTTCACTGGCATGTTATTGTGCTATCCTGTGTGCTAGCTCTTTACACGTTCCGGGGACCATGAAATAGTGTAACAAGGTTGGCTTTTCTTCTGCTTACTAAGAGAAATACAGCCTCCCAGTCACTCTCAGAGTTGCATAGGCATTTTACAGGCTTGTTTTCCAAAGAAAAAGCTGTCAGAAGCCCACAAAGGCTGTTGTTGAGTCGTTTATTATATTTGAACTATGGTTGAGTTTGGAGCCCCTAACTGAGATCAAGACTCCATCCATGTAGGTAATGCATAGCCATGCTGTAAAAGACAGTCTTTACCTAATGATTGGGCAGAGTGGGCAGGAAATACAGCATTTCAGGGGCATGCTACACCTCCACCATCAGCTAGCCCTAGGAGGAGTCCACTAGTGAGAAGTAGCAGGCACTTCCAGGCTGAGGGTTGGCTGCTCCCTCACCCAGCTCCCAGCCTCCCGTCACCGTGAGAGCACAGGGAGACTGCATCCCCCTTCCCTGCGCTGAGCCCACTGAGCTGTCACAGAGAAGAAGGACGTGAGATACAGGATATGGGATGCATCCTGAGCTGCACTGCTGCACCTGCTGTATTTTAGGTACATGAGATTTACAGATGACTCGAGGTCTGGGTGTGGTTCTAACAGCAGATTTCCCCAAAAGAGGCTGTGTCTCTTGTAGCACAGCCCTGGGTACCAGGAGATGGTATGGTGTGCCCAGAGCCACCAGGTAAGGCCACTTGCAGCTGTCAGCATGGGATAAGGCTTCCTCTGTTAGGCAGTAAGGAGAGTTTCACATCCCCATCCCATAACAGCCTTTCTGAGAAGCTTTGCCTGGCACAGCCAGACTCATTGTCCACAGCCCTAGCACAGCAGAATGAAGACAAAAGGGACCATCAAATGTTACTATCTGGCCTGTGTAGTGAGTAATGACAAAGGCCAGGAATTTGTGGAGAGCAAAGGAGTTATGTTCCTGGACGTGGGAACTGAGCTCAAAGAGCAGAGAGGACATTGTCCCAGGTGTCTCCTTCATACCTGTCCTTTGAGCGGGAGAAGAAGTTAGGCTTTCTCAGCTGTAGCCCCAAAAGCAAGTCATGATGCCTTCCAGTACAATCTAATTGGTCACATACCCAGAAGGGCTGTTTGGGCAGATAAGTAATGGTTTGTGGCATCTATAACAAGGACAAATCAGAAAAGTACTGTCTTTCATTATATGCAGAGGTTGTGCCTGAGTAATTAACTTGAGAAAACAGTATTATAATGGAACTATCTCATAAGGGCTTCTTCACTGTTCCAGATCACATTAGTTTTTCCCCACCGTGTTTGCTATTTGAAAGTGTATTTCTGCCATGGTAATCCAATTTTCCATATGAGGGATGTGAAATATGAAGCCTTGATACCTTCAGCTCAGTCTTTGATAGATCTGAATTCTCTTCTTGGAGATGAAGTTGCTAACTTTCACAGCTAGGTTTGACCTGAATCTATGAAGGTCAGAGATAGCCCTTTAGAGTTTCCATTTTAATCTATATATTTCACCAGCTGTGGTATAACATGCTTTATTCTATAAAAAAAGACAATGAATGAAATATTTTTGCTAGTTAACAGTGACCTTGGAAGTAATTCACAAATGTTGAGCACAGTTACGCAGCTGCATGGGCAGACTGTGTAAAACTATACCCATTAAGCAAAAAATATCGCAAAAAGAAACCGTGCACTGAGACACTGTGGTCAGATATATGCAAAATAATAAATCTTTTAAAAATTCCCGCCAGTAACAGGGAAATTCTTCATGACTGGTGGGCTTTCCCTGTGTCCCAGCTGATTAAAAGTCAATGGTCATGCAGTCGCGCTGTACTGTATATCATCTAAAAGGCAATTTTCCCTCCATTTGCAGAAAAGCTTCAGATTTGATCAATTACATTGCTTTTTGCTTGAATTTTACCTGTACAGATTGATGACTACCATACTATACATGTAATACCTGAGCAAATAAACTAATTTTGGTATCATTTTATTTATGGAGCACCTTCAAGGGATCTTTACATTCTTTATATAATATTTACATTGTGATACATTTGGTTATGACAAACGGTTTTCCTTCAGGATGTTTACTCAGTTTCATGGCTTGGTAAATATGATTTCACTAAGCAAGGAGTAATTTTGTTTGTTTGCCCCAGGCTGGTTCATTTGCCAATCAAAAGAATGCCTCACATGAAAGGAGAGCTGCTGTCTGACACAGTATGACCAATAATTTACGAGTCAAAAGTGGAAAACTATGCCAGAGTTAACATAATATCTTCTTTTTACTGTCTTACACCCAGTTTGAGTTAATTGACTTAGAGTAAGTTGTACCGTGTCTGCACCACTGCAAGGAGACACCCTGACCTGTAGCATCTCTTTTCCTGACTTGTTTGTTGGGACAGAGCACCAGAGAAGGATACAGATGCCTCTGCAGGTAGGAGGTAAGTCAGGAAGGGACATATTTCCGAACCCTCCACTAGAAGTCATCTGTTCCATCAACTACCTAAGAACTTCTAGGAATTTAAAGCTTTATACTTTAATTTCCCAAAGATGAAGGAAAGGCTTGGTTAATCACTTAGGGTTGAAAGCTAGAGTCAAGCAAATAAATAAGATGGCTGCAAGTTAGATAGTATAATAGTTTCAAGTTAAGTGGTGTCATTTTGGGATGACCCAGGGATGACCCAGGTTTTGCTGGTGTCTGTTGGGCATGCTCTGGGGATGCAGACCAGTGCAAGTAACGGGAGTTAGGCAGAGGGTACCAAACCAACCTGGGCAGTGTGTTTGCAGACAGGATACTAGGGAATCCGATTGCCTCACAGAAGCAGCTGATTCAAAAGCAAATGGACTGTGTGGAGGAGCTTTCTGGGTATGAAAAGAAGCAGCTGTGCTACATTCGTGGCTAGGGAGCCCCGGTAACTCTTAATAAGTAGGACTAAGTGCATAACCTGGGACTTTGGATTTTGTCTGTGTGTCTGTGGTTCACTTGTTTTTCTGTTTTGTGTTTGATTTGCTATATTTTTTATTTGTTTATTTTTTATTTATTTTTTAAGGTGAGAAGGTCACTCAGGGAGTACAAGAAGCAGCTACTGAGAGGGGTTTTTACTTTGTGGGGAAGCATTCAACATCAGTACTTTTCTTGTTTGTAGGTAGTGCACCAAGGTGGGAAGAAAGTGGCAGAGGTGCTTAGTAAGCCCTAATGCTTCCCTGAAGATCCTGCAAGAAGTCTGGCTCCACAGCTACCGCAGGATCAGATCCTTGAGCCCCACTTACTGATCCTTGCTCTGAGCCATACTTTTATTTTCTTGCCACGTTTGTTCGGAGAGGGAGGATGGAGGAGCAGGAATTACAGCCCTCTTCCACTGCTGGTCCGTGCTTTTGGTGACAGCCCCACTGGCAGCACGAGGCTGCATTCTTCCTTGGCAAATCTTCCTCAGAGTCCTCAGAAACATTCATATCACAAGGGTTTGACTGGCTGATGCTTCAGAATAAATCAAGCTTTTATTTTATCTTTAAGTAAAAATTTGAAATAAATGTGCTTGTGAATGGAGAACAGTATAAATAAGAACCAAAAGCTGAACGTCCCACCTAGTATATCCCAATTAGCATTGGATTATTAGTCAGCTGGGGTGCCAGCCTAGAAGTAGCAGGCTGCTTTGTAACACAGCTGGGCAACTCGTTAATTGTTTTTATTAATGAAGAGAGCTTCCCTTCCTCAGCTACTTCTTAATGAAATTGTGGGTTCTTCCTTGGTTAGTAAATCAAATCAAACCACATTTGCACACATTTTTTGTGACCAGCAGATTGCAGTTTGTATAAGAACATCTGAGTTTCAAATACAGCTCACAGATAATGAATGCATATTCAATGGTAATAATTAAAATTATTAACACATGAAATACTGTATCTGACTGAGACAGATTTGTTATGTTAAGAATACTGGATCCAATACAGAGAGAGAAATATTAGGAAGTAACCTTTGTCATCAACTTAGATTGTATTTATCTTGTGAAAAAAGATTTATGGTTCATATAAATATTTCAACAGCTCTTTATGGAATGATGTGATGTAATTTGTAATAAGTGTGTGACACACCAAAGTGCTACTAAGAGACTGTTATTTCTTGCCCCAGTCACTTGATGCAGGTGATTGTTTTGTCAGATTAATACTCCTGTCACATAACACTTGCCTCTGTCTAGTCTTATATCTTCCCCTTTATTGTGTCTGTGAATCAAATGCAAATAAAATTATGGTGCCAACTAAATTTGACAAGGATAAGATAGCATCCTTAGTCAATTTTGTGATGCCTCTGAAAGGCCAATAGGGATTTTCTTTCTCCATTTTACTCATCCTATTTAGTGATGGAAGGAAAAACCCTTCCCTCACAAGGTCCTGGGCTGGATAGAGCTGGTGCAGGCAGTGGCTTCTCCTGCTCTGCTCCTCTGGCTGCCACTTCTGCGCTGTGGTGACACAGGTGTACCGCAGCAAACCTGCAGCAGCCGGACAAAGAGTATGTATCCATTTGTGGTTTCTAACATTTTCTGTGGTAACAGGGAAGGCTGTGAACCGTGCACTAAATTAAGACTATTGGTCCCTCAGGTACACACTTTCAAATCCGTGGTAATTGGGACACTGGGTCATGAGAGTGCTGACAATTGGGATAACCTTTCCAAATGTAAGTAAGAATATGAAACAGTATGTAGGATCCCATCCTGTGTGATTATAGTGCTCTAGCACTGGAGTATGAGAGATTGTGGAAAGCTGTATCCATCACCGGTCCCATGACCTACTGCCCCATTTACGTGCACTCGAAGGATGCACTCCACAAGCTGATGCAGTACTCAGATTATAGCAAGGACCACCTTGCTACAGCAATCTGTCACCCCTGGCTCTCCACTAAGCCCTGTCACTGATCCCCTTTCCCTTTCACCTTTCCTGTCAAAATTGCTCATATACAAGCTTCTCTGGGGTGCTGGAGAAGCAGCTCTCTACAAGGAGACATTCATAAAGGAGAACAAATAATGAAAAGGCATTGAGAAGACAGGGAGAAGAAGGAAATCCCGAAGGTCACTCTAGGGTCAAGTGTGAGGATCTTCATTTTCTGACAAGAAGACGGCTCGTTATTTCAGTCCAGGATGACTCTAACAAAAGGAGCTTATTTTTTCAAGGAATATATTCCTTGAAAAATGCAGCTATCTTGAGATAATTCATGTGAGTTTTTTAGCAGGAAGGGAGGTGATAGGGAGGTAAAACTCCCAGGAAGAAGTGTTGCTACCTTCCCTCTCACCTATACCTTATACACAAGGGTGGGGATACTCTGTGAGGAGACCCAAGTTCAATGCAACGCTTGCATCCTCTTTGGTGACAATGCCGGACTTCAATCCAAATGCCTGTGGGGCTTGCATGGCCAGAGCACCTTTAGCAGGCAGGAGTGAGAGGCCAGGAGTATTTTGCAGGATGAGGACCTGAGGAAGGTGAGGTGCTGATAGTGCTATTTTCTTTCTATTTTCAGTGCATGTCTGCCCACATCCACGTCAAACAACACGCTGTTTCCCTGACTGTTCCCATGAGTAAAAGACCATTTAGTTGTTTGTAAGTCTGCCCTGTGACTTCTCTGGTTTGTTTGGTTTTTTTTTACCTCCCCACTGGGCCAAAGTTTCAAAGGAGAAACGTATGGCTAAGCAAAGAAGATCTGTTAGCAACCAGTTACTTGTTCCTGGTGATAACTTGGGAAACGGTGTCACCAAATCAGCCAAGAAACTGCTTTTCTATGGGTTGAACTCTGATTAAAGTGACAGGGGAGAAACAACAAAGCCACTCATCTCCAGATGGAGACCTCGAGAACCACTATGTCCTGGGCTCTCACGAGGAGGTCCTGGAATCTGCTAGAGGGCAAGATGCCTTTTGACAGGGATCATAGGTAGGACTTCTCTGTGCTGATTTCAATCCTTTTAGCCACAGGTTCGCCTGTCTCTGATCTAACTATGCCTACGTGGGTTTGGACCTTCCAGACACATCAGTGGATAATTTGCATCTACCCTCACGTGTTTCTGCAGGTGTCAGCTCTCACAGAGTGGGGTTTTTTTTTAAAAAGATTACCTTGGTTACTGCAGCAAGAGTGAGAGGAGAGGGAGGAAGGTGTTCAGCACTGATCCCAGGACAGCTTAGCACGGGGATGCCATCCTTTAGGACAGGCTCAGATATCATCTGAGGCCAGGGAGGGCGACGCCTCCGACCCGAGCCATGTGTGGCCAGGGGATATAAGGGCAGATAGTATTTCTAAAGAAGAGTTTAGCCTGTATGATAGCTGTCATACTGAGTGAGGATATGCAAAAATCTTATGCAAGTTTTTACATTTGCAAAACAGAGCATGTTTCTCAAGCAGAATCTCTCTCTACCCTCAACTGATGCTGGAAGTGAGGAAGATTCGATGTACCACTTTTTCCAAAGGTACAATAAATAAAATGCCAGCTGCTGCTAGAAAAGGCTGAAAAAAGTTCTCTTAAAATAGTTATCTAACCTGTACCTTTTCCTTTCAGCTGCTATAATTTCTCTGCCACTCAGCAGCCCAGAGAGCAATGCTCAGCATGTTTTACAAGCACTTTATGTAACTTGTGGAGAAGAATAAAAAGGTCATCTTTCTAATGCTGTGTAATCCTGCACACTATTAAGTACCAAAGGTACTTCTCTTTTATACCAATTGTGCTGAAAAACAAGAGTGGAAGTCATGAGCATTTAGAAAGTGTTCCGTTGGGCATATATGTGATCAAAGCCAGAAACAGTCCTTCGCTAAGAGAGACATACTACACATTTCCATGTTGAAGCACTTCTGTAATCTTGCCCAAGTGTTATAGAATATATCTTCCGCTGTGTCCAGTGGAGCTATGCAATGGATTTGCCTTCATTTCCATATGTCTGCTGTGTGTATTGATTATCTGAGCAAATGATGCTAAAGCAGCTAAGTGATGTTTACCCAAATTGAAAAGATAATTGGCCAGATTCATCCCTGATGTAACTGTTCCAATCAGTGCAGTTCTGTCAAGGACAAATTTGTCTCAAGAGAAGGAGAATTCCCCATGACGTGCCTGTTAAACCAAAGCAGTTGCCAAAAATAAACTAGGAAAAATAACACAGCTCTCCCAGAAAAAGCACATCTTAGCCATATCCGTGCTTCACTGTTGGGATCCAAAAAGTCATTGTTGGAGGACGACTTCCTACAGCAGGGTGCTGTTGCAGAGCTCTTGTGCCCCGTCCTTGCCCTGCAAGGTTGGGACTGCAGAGACTTCTCTGATCAGGTACCCAAAAATCTTAGCCTGGGCCTCCTCCCTGACAGGTCTCCATCATGGGGTGGGGACAGACAAGCACAGGGGGGAGCTGGTGGAGACCTCCTTAACTCTTCCACAGCTATGCCTCTAAACAAAGCAGGAGCGCACATCTGGGCCTGATAGCCCCAGCAGGCTTGTGTCCACCATGCCTATGGCTAGTACCTCTTAGAGTGGATGTGAATGGGAGACAGCTAGTTAGCCAGGTCAAAACAGAGCCTGTTTTATTTATCAGCATAAACATCCCTGGGGAGCTGGATTAAATGTTTGCATGCTGGGGAAAACAGACTGTGCCAGCAGAAAGGATGAATCAGTCCTAAAGACAGATGCATCTTGCATTCAGCTTCTGCGTCTGCCAAACTGCCCTGCACCCTATTACCAGGGAGGCTCAAGCCTGTAGTGTGATTTTCTGGTACTAGTGGATATTTTTAGTCAAGTTTTCTCTCATGTTCACTCTCCTTAAATGCTACCCATTAATGCAACTCACATTCTCTTTGTGGCATTTTATGCTTAGATGGATGGATTGTTCTGTAATGCAGGTAACCCTAACAAATAAATAAATGTCAACTCGATATTTCATAAAGTAAAATACTATAGCTGTTCTCAGTAATATGCTAAAATAATTTTACCTTTACAGCAATTCTGATCTCAATTTCAGTGTGTTTTCAAATCTATCCAATATAAATCTGAACAAACAATTCATTATGAATAATTTATGCAGCAGATTTGACCCACTTTTCTGTTTGCAAATTACTGTAATTCCTCTGTCATGGTTGTGTTTTCCCCTCCAAACCTAGATTGAAGCCAAGTAAGGCTATTCTAAAATAAATGGTAATTTAACTCTACCTACTGCTTGCTTCCAGACTGTGGATGCAACTCTTCTATGAGCAAATATGATACCGAAACTACACTGTGATTATTTAAATTTTGTATTATTCCTTGTTGAAGAGAAAGGATAGAGGTAATTGGTTGTTTGCTGAGAGTTTTATGCAGTTACCACTGGAAATTTATAGAATTTTCATCTTGTGACTGGTCATCTCTGTATTACTATTGTTGTTAATTTGTTAATAAAATTAATTTTGCAAAGAAACTCTGGAAATAGTCAGTAATGGACACAGAAAGATCAGTAAAAATGGCAGAATATTGTATTTTCCTCTTCTTCTCAGAGCTTTGTCTTTGAGCCTCAGTTCTAAAAAAATTTGGCTTCTTTCCTGATTGATGAAAGGCGAAGACACGGCAAGCACATTTATCTGTGCCTGTTCAGAAGACTTTATATTCTTCTTTTTTCCTGACATACTTTAAACAATGAAATTGTATTTGCACAGTCTTTCTCATGAACTATGTAGTAATAATTTTTCCTCTTTCTGTTTTTGATTAATTATTATAGCGCCTAAGTACTGTCGTGAGACGTTGGGGAGCTCGTGCGTGTTGTACTCTATATACAGTTCAGAAGAGGAGTTTCTAATTGTACATGGGGGAATGAAGCCATATGCATTTAGCTGTAATAATCTCAGTGTTTCTGATAAAGAGAGATGTTTTATCTGCCAAACAGCTCTTTTGAAATCTTACGGCTCTTCAATTTGTTCTTTTGTTTGCTTTTAAGAATACAGTGTGGCAGCCTGTATTTCAGCCTCAATAAAGTACAGCATTTGGCACTCATCCTCTTTAAAAGGTTTCTTATCCCTTTGTAAAGATGGATAGCTTGGTCATGGAAAGCAGAATATAGCCCCTGAAAGAAATGGGAACAATGTACAAATGAGGCAGTAAAAATAAATGACACATTAGATTCACTAGCCAAGCAAGATGCTACAGTCGACATAAAGGCAAAGATGCTGACTTCACAGGACCCTATAAGCACAGCTTCTGTAGGCAGCAGCAATTTACAATTACTGGTACATTAATGATGGTATGTGTTAAATGAATTACTGGGACGTTGGTAAATGCTATTCTCATTAAAAGTCAACCTATTGTTGGCACTAAACTCATGGTTTTCAGAGATACCTACATATTGAACCATAAAAAAAATGGCATTCTAAGTTATCATCTGGCAAGAAGAGCCTCAGCTGAGGAGTGAAACCTTATTTTAGTAGGTGCTGTACAGGAAATCCTTTTAAGCCATTGAAAAGCCATACATGTGTAAGATATTGGAGGACACCTTTCAATTCATTTCCTGCAGAAAGGCAGAGGAAGTAGGTTAATGAACTTTGAGTTACAGTTTCATCAAAGCTGTCAGTGTGTGGCTAATTTTGAAAAATGAAGAAGTGCCCTGGCAAGAGGGTTTGGGACATTTTATATTTCAGTTGTTGGAAAGAGATTCCTAGAATCTCTCCAGGATCTGATTTGCTCTGTCATGGAGTGGATTGCCTTTTAGCTATTATCCCCATGGTGTTCTTGGTTACTTATATCCAAGTTGGCAAATGGATTTAGCCTTCCATTTGGTTTAGGTCACCTGGTGATGGTTGCTGGGGGGAGTATCTTTCTAAAAGAGCGTGGGGAAGGGGACTGATAGGATGACTCCCTTAGAAGACACTGAGCTAGCAAAAATGTGGGGAAAATGGGGAAATATCTGTGGACGGCAATGGTTGAGCTTCCCTCCTCACACTCAGCTGAAGAGCAAGGCATGTACTCCTAGATTTTTTGTATTTTTAGACAATAGTGTGGAAGGTTACTGTACTTATTCTCAAGAGGTCCAGTCTAGGAAGTCCAATTAGGCAAGTAGGCCACTTAGTTTTTGAAGGTTGTAGCTGAACACGGATTCTAACATGGGGTGACCCTTGGACAGCATTCTCCGATCAAATGATGGATCAAAATGTATTCTGTTTGACTTCTTGCTTATGCATGCGCCTGCCAGCGAAGGTTTGTCTCAGCAATTTGACTGGAGTGCTAAATCTCTATGAAATGTGATGAGTCCCCAGGAGATGTGAATAGGGACACTAAGATGCATACATCCCAGAAAAGGGATTTGTGACTGGGGAACAGACCGGTAAGATGTGCAGAACAACAGGAAAGAAGACTTTGCTGGGTCAGCCAAGAGGCTCCATTCATGTTATTCTGGCTATTTTGTTCTTAGTCATCAAGGTCCATAGATAGCAAACATCATTAGCCTCATTCAACCTTAGTCTTCTTTACTCTGCCTCTTAAATAGCTATGGGCTGGGATAGTATCCCTGCTTCCTTACTGGTTACTTCATGTTTGCATGACCATTTTCTTATTATGTGGCTCTTGGGACACATGACATTTTTGGGTGAAGACCCTTTCTGGTTACCAAATTGATCTGAACAAAGATCAGACCGGACTGAAGGGAAGTTGTTAGTGCAGTACAGTAAAGCACTGTTGCTTCAGAAGGCTACTAGCTGCACAAGCATTTTTGAGAAACTCATTGGCCCAAGTAAAAGAAGGACAATAGTATTTGTATGATCGCAACCATGAGGTGATGTGTAAATGCATTGCATTCCTTATGGCACTGTACTAAAGAAATAGGTGCTGTGCCTCTGCTGAAAGGCTGTAAAAAGAGGCTCTGGTACTACTCGAGTTTCAGTGTCTTATCATGAAGCTGATTAGACCTAAAGGCTTCCTCTTGTACTGCCATTTGGAAAACATACCCTCAGTGAAGAGCATGCTCATTCAGGACTTTAGCAAGCTCCTGAGGGGGGGCCTTTTCTTCCTGGAATAATTTCCATCTTCTTGGATTATTCTTCAATCACGCTTTCTGCAATAGATTCATGTTTCTCATTGACATGTTGACATAATTGTAGTAAGCTATCATGTAAAGAGGTACTGCACACAGATTGAAAGCATTGGATGTCTTGTGATTCTTCAAGAATATCTTAGGAATGTTAATGAATCCCATTGTTACTCATTCCATCAACAGCTTTTGTTTTGCTTTTTTTTTTATTAAGAAAAAAATGAAGTGCAAAATGTTTTAAAATGCTTATTGTAAAGTGCTGAAAGTAGAGCCTTAAAATAAGAACAATGCTCTTCTCTTTACCATGCAAGTTTAAAAGAGAGAAGGTAATTTGAAATGCAATTTCAGTCTTCTTAACTGGTGATGCTTATTCTGAACTCATGTTAGAATGAACTGGATTTTCCTCCACAATGTGCAAAGGAACGACTGTGGTTTTACTGATATCACCAATTCACATTTTCCGTGTTCATATTGCAGAGGAACCATATTGCCCACCATGTGTAATACGAAAATGTTGGAAGATATGTTTCATCCCTAAGGCTATATGTTTTATCCCATGTAACAGGGTAGATTAAATTAAAATTTGGTTTAGGGTTTTTGAATAGCATACCATTCAAATAAAGAAAAAAATGTGTTCTGTATTTGAAAGGTGGTCTTATGTGTTTTTAAACAATAATATGATAATCTGGAACTTAAAATAATGGGAAATGGAATGGGAAAAGAAATTATTCTTAATTCATATATTATACATGAACATATACAACATTTCTCAATATTTTTTTTCTACGTATATATACATACACAACACAAACGCGCAATATGCTTTATACATGATTAGACTTCAAAGACATATTTCAGGAATCAATTTGACAACTGGTTAAATAATAGTTTGTATATTCAGAAGTATTCTTATTTAAGCTTCTTTGATGAGTTTTTAATTTCATATGGCCCAAGAAGACTTTTGACACCCCCCTTCCTTTGGCAGGAACTTCAAGTCTGTCCCTCCGGCTTTTAAATAGAAAACTACTTAAATTCATTTCTTCCTTTTTAAAAAATAAAATTTAAAGCACAAGTCTCTGAAGGTAAGTATATGTTTTTCCATTGAGGCACAACTGGATTTCATTTCCAATCCTCATCTGCTTGCAAGATGTTGCATGTTTGGAAGTTATCATCTGGAGCACACTTACTGCTCACTAGTATGAGCTGATCTGAAGTGTGTGTGTGTGGTTTCAACCCAGTATTTCCTGCCCACACAGAGATCTCCAAAGGTACCCTTGCGATCTCTCCAGCTCTTACACCACTTATCCTCTTCCCTCTTTACATATGCGTTGTACCCTTAACTATACACTGTTAAAAGCTGTTTCTGATGGAGAGCCATCAATGGCCTCTGCTTTCAGACTTCCTCCAGTCCTGGACCTAAAAGCAGTAAGTGGCCAGGCTAAAGTCCAGAAAGCCCTGGAGAACATTTAGTGTATACAAAGCAGATTCAGCAGCAACGACCTCAACTTCTGGCCCAGGTCGAGGAGGACACCATTAGCTATTGGTTCACATCTAGCATAAAACCCATGCTATGAGTTGTGTGAGTAGAGGAGTCAGTAGGTGCTCTGGGTGGTAGTTTTGGAGGAGACTGGACTGAAACCTTCAACATAGCATTTTGCTGTTTGTTGCTTTCTTTTTTAAAAGGCCTTTTTTCATCATAAATAAAAGGCTTCCCAGAAATAAAATGCGTTCTACTAAACTGTGGAAGCTGTTCAACTTCTGTACATGCTCTCCCTCCTTGCCCCTTTTTCATGGGGGCCAGAACAGGTTGGCTGTACTCATGACTCACAGCGGTAGCCTGGCATGGTCACCCTGCTAGGCCAGGCTGGCAGAGGTCCCTAGTGGAGCCGTGAGCTGTGTGGGGCTAAGCCAGAGCCAGTACAATGGGGAAGGATTCAAGGACCGGCGACTTGCCTTTCAGAGCGTATTGCAGCTTGTCTTTATGCAGTAAACCACGTGCTGCATTGAGAACATTCCCTCACTCTGTAAGTGTGCCTACTGCCCACAGTGGTGTCAGGCTGGAGGATCATGATCCAGAGGCTTCTCTTTTGTTGTGCCAAAAAAAAAATAAATTTCAGAAGCTGTGATTCAAAGCGCAGCTATTCTGACAGCACTTGGGATGCCCTCAGTGTCAACACTGAGGGTACCTATCTTGATGACAGCCACTCAAAAGTACATGTGTTCCTTCGTTAAATAGTTGGTGCTGAAGCCATTATTCAACTTGTTATGGCAAATACTGTGTGATCTCAGCCAGCAGGAGGTAGGTACTATTACCTATAGTGCAGATGGAAAAAGATGTTTAGTGTTTCTTTCCAGTGATGAGGAGAGGGTGCCAACCTACATGCTCCCAGGTGGTGTGAGCACACCCCCTGGTTCTGGTCACAGTGCCCATGGGGTGGTCTCTGGATAGCAATAATCTGCCTAATGGTGAGGTGATAAGTTGCTCCTTGTGGTTCCTGCCTGCAGTAAATGTTGTAACACGGAGGAGGATGATTAACTTATGGCTCTGTCAAGGAAACCGTATCATAAAAAACTCTGTAATGATCATCAAGCAGAGAAGCAGAATGTTTTAGGTGATTTCACATACTTGTTTGAATGGAGCACAGCAAGCACACATCCAGGTGTTTTGAAAGACAACTACAACTTCTCTTCAGTAGCCATCAGCAGATGTGTTCCTGAGTTTACATACTGGCATGCACACATGTGTGGGTCTTCATGAAAGATCCTGCAATTTTATCTCCAGATAATTGTGATGGCCTCTTCAGTGTTTCACCAACACCATCTGAGTAATGATAACAGTGGTTAAACTAGTAGCTTTCCATGTGTTCTCTTTACATATTTTCCTCATGCCCTATCTTTTTTGTACTGTGTCTTCAGATAGTTTTTTCTAGGTTACCTCATAAAATTTCCCTGTCAGTACAGGAAATGAGGAAGTGCTTTTGTAAACCACATGTCATGACAGCATTTGACTTTTTCTGTAGTGAAAAGAGAAGGTGTAGGAGAGAAAAGGCACAGAGTGGATGCTTTGATCCCAGATTGGAAACCGAAAAGCGTATGTAGCACACCCCATGCATACCCTCAATGGTGTCTGGGGACTCAAAACCTTACACTGAGCAGAACACTGTCTAGCACCAGCCAACAACAAACACTAAGAAGGGCTGAGTCAAAACTCTTGTCCATCTCCAGATGACAGAAACTGAAGTGAGGATTGCAGAGAACCATCTTTATTCACTGTGGCTGCAAAACACATTCCTGAACATATGTTACTGTAAGTATTCTTCTGAAGAACCAAAACTCATTCAAGTGGATAATAGATGTGCAACACAATGCCTTTTATACAACAGTCTAAATGCTGGTACCCACCCATGGAGCCAGAGACCTGGGCCCAAGTTGTTCTTTGCCTTGAGGGAGCTCCATGATATCCCATCTCACAACAGAGGGTCTTCACTCTGCCCAAGCCTGCGGAAAGATGGACAAATGAATTTTACATTCCTCCTGGTTATTTCCCTGGTTTCAGAGGGTGGTGCAGAAGGTGATCCTATCCCAGGGTTTGGGTTCTTTCCTAGGATGATGAGTTTGAACCGTCCCATGCTGCAGGGAACCTAGGCCATTTCCTTAGTGAACAGAATGTCTATTTCATTTATTTCTGTACAAGGGATGAACAATATTGCCTTAGCTTATATGACAAGACAGTCATCATATGGCTTATATGACTCATCAGTCGTATTTTAAGAGAAAGCACGGTTTTCACAATGATTTTAGACTGTAAAACCAATTCTCAACCAAGTCAGTAAGTTAAAAATGCAAAAAGAGAATCAGAGAACCATAGAATCATTTAGCTTGGAAAAGATCATCGAATCTGTTAACCTAACACTGCCAAGTGCACCATTAAACCATGTCCATAAGCACAGAACTTACATGTCTTTTAATGTTAATGTGAGGACATCTCCACGTCCCCACTCCAGTGGTTCAACCATTTCCCTGGGCAGCCTGTTCCAATGTTTGATAACCCTTTCAGGGAGAACTTTTTCCTAATATCCAATCTAAACCTCCCCTGGTGCAACTTGAGGCCATTTACTCTTGTTCTATTGCTTTTCACTTGGAAGAAGAGACCGACCCCCACCTCGCTACAGCCTCCTTTCAGGTAGCTGTAGAGAGCAATAAGGTCTCCCCTCAGCCTCCTTTTCTCCAGGCTCAACAACCCCCGTTCCCTCAGCCGCTCCTCATAAGAATTGTTCTGTACGTACCTTAAAGGTAAGAGGACAAGATTTCAGGCACTCTGTTTCTAAGTTTCCTTCTGGTTGGACTAGATGTCCTGCATACAGCATGCTAGCTTCCATGAGTCCCTTTTTAATCTGATTATCATACAGGAATCTGGATTTTTAAGTCAGATTTGTGATTAGCATTTTCACACCTGGATCTCTCAGTAGCTATAGTGTGGAGTAAAAACAGGACTGAGGGGAAGGGAAATCTCCCAGGGGGTGGGTCATCACTGATGACAAATGTGGCCTCGTATTATCCTTTGCTTACTGCATTTCCTGTGGAGGAAACCTAGAGTGAGATTTGCAGTGGAGTATCTCAGTATCTATCTTATTTACACTGGGACAGTAAGAAAAACAGAGTAAAATAAACTTCCTCACTTTATCCCTTGGCATCACTGCTCTGATGTTGTCTTTATACTACAGCTTTCATGCGGCTTCCAGTGGGACTGACCACAGCCAGGAGGAGAAGAGAGAAATGTTCCTTTTACAAACGACAAACATCTGCTTAATGCTGTCAAGAGCTCTGCCATGTGAAAGCTTCACTTTTTACCAGCTGCTGCCTCCACAGCTTCTGCCTGTCTCCCAAAAATGTTCCAGTTCTGGGGATCAAATGGCCAATACTGTGTGGGAGCCATAGGCTCCCTGACAAGTCAGTTAGATCAGAGTACAGATTCAGTGATGCCAGTTTTAGACACCGAAGTAGCTGAATATTTTGGATAGACTAAAGCAAAGCTGCCAGTAAGATCAGATGTCATGGTCTGGCCTCTTGTTGTCCGGGAAAGCAGAATGGCCCCTTGTCGACCAGGAAAGCAAGCTCTGACAGGCTCTGGAATAGGTTTAGGAAGGAGCTGCCAGCTCTAGAGGAGATTTAAAACAACCATAGCCAAATTAGTAATTAGAGAAACAAGATCCTTGTATTCACTGCAACACCCTCTGACCTCCAGATATCTTAAGTCCTTGAGATAAATGAGCCTATTGAGCATTTGCAGTAACTCAGTTTCAGTGGGCACAAATACTTTATGATTAAATCCAGCAGCACAGAGTGCCAGGAGATGGATCATATAGAGCTTAACACAATCAAAAAATTGTATCTACTAAACACACTTTCTGGCCAGCTCAGCCATTAACAGTTAAACTATAAAAGCATTGGCCTGAAATGCTGAATCTAAACAAAGAGCAGGAGATGAAACACATTACTTTATGGGATTATTATAGTCCTAAATCTAAGACCGTGGAGCCAAATCTCTAAGTTTCTTCTCCCTTAGTGATTTGCTGCTCAAGGAAAGGAAGGGTTCCAGAACACTGACCGAAGGTAATGCTTTAAGTACACTGACCACACCAACTCCTGAAAATAATGATGATCTACAGTTTACATGATAGCAGCATACTTCTTCCATTGCTTGTTTTAATTCAAACTGATAGAGTCATAGAACTGGCTGAGTTTTGCATAAATCATCACTGGTAATATTCTTTCAAGGGTAATCACAACATTAATAACCCAGACAGGGCAAGAAATAATTAAAATGTAGTAGATTTCATATAGAGGTTTCCAATATTAATGCGAAGCACCTGTAGTCAATAAAAATGAACAGTAGCTTTAGTTCATAGAAATGAATATTTAAAAACAATACCACAATGCCTTTGCTTTCAATTTCTTTTTTTTCTTTGCAATCTTCATTCTTCTTGGTAATAATGACATTTTTTTCTCCAACTAATACCTTTCATTTTTCTTTTCTAAGAGCTGAAATGGTGGCACATCTCCCACATCCCTCCCCCATCACTGTGCAGCGGTATATAGCTCCATAGATACATTTCAGATGTATTGGGCAGCACATTGCTCTTTCCACAAAAGAAATCTGATTTCAAACCCTTTTATTATGGGCCCAGATTGGCTATCCCTGTTCATTCTGAAGAGTTTGTATAAGAAAACAGACTCCCCACAGAAGGTAGCAAGCTCTGGTACACGTCTGCAGCTATCGAATACAGCAGCACTTCAGAGAAATTCTTTCATATCCTCCAAGAATTTTTTTTTTCTAATTCATTTTGATATATAGCCATCTCTGAGCCTGACCCTATTAATGCACAAGTTACTGTGATATTTCTGTACTGTTTACAGTCATCCACAATAGATTTGTAAACACAAAAGCAGACTAGGGTAAGCTCTCTGAGTTCCTTACAGATTGAGGTATTTGGATTCAATAACAGGATTAAGGATTCTAGATCACCAAGGAAGTAGCTAATTAACCCTATATTATTTGATCCCTCCTAGTATGAAAAAATAAGGATGGAATTACAGATTCTTGGCCACTTCTTGGAATTTTTTTGTGGCTAGAAAACGGCTATGTTGCAAATAATTGGATTGAATGCAGGGAGACAATGAAGTTAACTCAACAGCTTTACCATTTTAAAATAAGCAATGGACTGCCCATGAATAAGCCAATGGCACAGCCAAATGCCAATGTTGGAGAGCTACAGTCAAAGCCAGGCTTTGACATCTGGCCCCTGTGACTGCCAAGCTTATTCAATGAGTGATTGCAATGGATGACTGCATTAAGAAAAAAAAAAGAGAGAGCTGAGAAAGTATGCAAAACAACCACCTTTCCTTCCCATCTCTCCTCCTCCTCCACCCCCATATGTCACAGTGCTAGTGAGAAGAACAATAGCCTGCCAAATTAATGGTTCAATCCCATGTCTGCGACAATATTTTTGGAACACAAAAGCTGTTCTAAAACCTAAGCCTGTATCAAAGTCTAATCTGTGACCTGCAGGATAGGATATGTTTGGAGAAGAGCTCAGCAAACTGGCCTTTTCAAGCCCTACAGAATCAGGTCATCCAAATTCAGTGGGGTCATGCTGCTTTAAAAATTGTGTTTTCCACTGCTCCGCTGTTGCACGACAATGCGTTGTGTCAGCAGACCACTGGTGAAGCATGGCGTGCCTAATGATACTGGCCATCATTACTAGCTGATTGAGAACTGCTACATTTCATTTTGTGACTCTCCAGCAACTGAAGTGGACTCTTTTCTATTTTTTAAAGCGTATTCTTAATCCGTTCTTAAGGGCTTATGCACTATAGCAAATAACTCCCATTTAGAGACCGTCTACATTTTGATGCTGAGGGAAAATGATCTGAATTAAACATAGTGATTTTGAAACTGATTATTGAAGTTACATTAATCCCCCATGCCAGTGGAAACTATTATGCAAAATGAAACTTACTTTCAGTCACTATAATTTACTTCCCTTTGGACTTTAGAAATGACGTAAATGAAATTGGATTTAGCCTTGTTTCTTTCTGAATAATAGTGTCCATATAAGAGGTTTAGTCTGGTTTTACAGCTATTTAGATTAACTTTACTGAGAAAGATGACAGAAATTACATGGGAGAAGGTAGAGACTAGAGAAAAGCTCTTTAGAGTAGGTAAATTCTTCCTTGTTTCCCAACCCTTATTTCAGCCTTCCAGCAGAAACTGCAGACTCAGTGTCCATTTTCTGTAATTAAACTGTCACGGGAATATGGAAATAACTTGCAGTGTAGGTCTTAATCATGCTAAAAAATGTGCACATATGCACTTTTACCTTTGAAATCAGTGGATTACTCAAAGTATGGCAACCAAACACCTGTGCTAAGGTTCACAAGATATTGGCCTTGAAGTGCAAAGCAGGAAATGGCCAAAGGAGAGGCCTAATAACTCTGTTGCTTATCCACTTCTGAGCTCATAAGAGTGTAAAGAACAACAGGGGTTTTTTTCACCTTCACCCAGGGATGCATGCCACAATTCCCTTACTGTGGACTTCAGTGTTAAGCTGTAGACATCTGTAGGGTGGACATCTATATGTGAGTTTACCATCTAGAGCTTCTTTATGGTCAATGGAAAGGAACAAGAGCTTCTAAGGTGCTCTTTATCTCATTCAGAAGTAGCTGCCAAGTCACGCGCTAAAAGTATCTATTTCCCTCCTTGCCAACAGACCTCTCAGCTAGGTCAGATCCTGGTGTCTATGGCTTAGATGACTAGAATTAGGAGAGATCAGTTTGTCTTCCCAGAGACTCAGAAGGATATTAGAGTGCCGTTCCTGTCCTCTGGTAATGCAAATGCTTTCTCTGTCCAAGACGGACAGGAGTGTTTCTGAGAAAAGTCATACAAAAAAAGGTGCTGTTGTTTTCAGTTAAGTATGTTAATGACCAATGTCACATTTAGGGAAATCTGGGTAACTTGCTATCCTCTCCCAGAAAAGGGAAGATGTGGAGAGAGAAAGCAGGTTTTATTTCTGCCTGTTCGCTGTTTGCTCTCTCAGTACAAACTGCCTCAGGAACTTTAATATTCTGGTGAAGACAACTTTACTTTCACAGACCCAAGGTAAATGGTTTTTGTCCAGCTGCTTGATTAATAAAATGTACTGAGCAGTAGATCTACTTCAGTAGATCATTATAATTCACCATTTGGTTCTAAGCTTTATTTATAACCACTTTATTCTTTCATCAGAAACTTATTTAAAATCATTTTACTTTGCATATAAAATTAGTAGAATGAACAATACCAGGTATTTTAAAACTAGTTTATTCCAGCTAGCTGCTTAAATGCTTTTCACTCACCTTTTTTAACAGTCTATGTGAGGTACACAGACCAGGCTGTCTCCCACTGGCCATATCAGAGGGTTGTTTAAGGATATCTTCGTATTAATCTGTCTCTTTTCCACATTTTTTTGCAAAGAGCTTTGCAGAAGACAGCTGTAATGGTCTTGCTCCTTGCTTGTGGAGGACTATGGAAAATCCCACGCGTAAGTGGCCTCTGCTGCCCAGTTATCACAGTTGTCCTAGAAGTGATGCGTGCACCCCTGCAGAACAAGCTGGGATATCCACCACGTATCAACCAGCCCTTGGTTTTACAGGAAGAAAAAGGATAGTGCCATGGTCTGAATCACCTCCTTTTTTCCTCTCCTTTTTTAAAAGAACTGGAACAAAATGCAAGGTGTTCTCTTCTTCCATAAAGCAGGTAGGAATCTGATTATCTCCAAGCAGTGCCTGGAGCTGAAGTCAAGTGTGTGCTGCCAGTTCAGGCCTTGACCCTTCCAAATATGAAAGCCCGTTCTCCAAGCTGCTCAATCAGTAACAGACTACTGCAGAAACCCTAAGTGAAGCCATTTGGGTTGATATCATCTCTGCCAGACCCAAGGATGTCTCTGAGATCAATGAGGTGACAAATTTGAGTAATTGCCCACATGTTCGCCTTCTGCATTGTACAAAGATGCAAGATTTTAAATAAACTTTTGTATGTGCTCAGTACTGCTGGACTTTCGGCCCTGGAGCAATTTATTAAACTTGTCATGGAGTTACCTTGTGGTGCATCATTAAGTGGAACTGTTCAGAGGCCATGCGGGGATTCCTTCTCTGAAAATGCAGTACTACAGCATTTTGAAGAGCATCCTAGTCCCTCCAAAGAAGAAAGGTGCCAGATACAGTTCTCCAAGGAGCATCACTGCCAGACAGTCTGGCAGTCTAGCCTGACCTCCTGAGTGTAGTTCAACTGTTGCAGTGACAGCCAGAAGAGGAACTGGACTCAGGGCCAAAACTAGAGCCATCTGGAGAAAATAAAAGTATAGTGAACGTAGGGCAGCAGCAAGCAAAGAATCACCTCTATAGCTCTACACGCAGCTCGAGATTGAAAACATTTTATTGCATTACCAATATCACACTTTTATTCCATGCAAGTAACCAGCCAGCCAGATTTCATGCAGTAGCTAGAGAGCTTTTGTCCCCATATCCAGATGTGCTCATGTGTCACTAGATCGGAAACACCTGGAACTTGTATGAGCTGCATCCGTATATTCCAGAAGCTGATGGCTGATGATCACAGCCTAGGATCATTTTTTTGTGGCCTTCCTGCTAGGGATTTGTCTCATCAGAATTCAGTCTGGATCTGGAACAGGACGTCATTGTGCAAAACAGGATCAAGGCACAGTTGAGAAATTTGTGAACAGTGATTGCAAAAGTCTCATGCTGCTGCTCTCTGCCCAGTTTCACTTTCAAGGACTTTGAGAACAAAACAGTATTTAAGAGCTTTGGATGCAGGTTACATATAATTTGGTACAAGAGAGCACTTCTCCTTGCCCTCCCCGTGTTGCCTAGCTTGCTGAAGCAGCTGAAAGACCTGAGTTTTAGTGACAAAACGTTCCCAAGTGCCCAAAGTTATGCTCCAGTGCAAGGCTGGAAATATTGCCACTTAGTCTGAACTGAGCATCCAGCTGTTTATTTCTCCCAGAAAACTTGACAATTCACTTTCAAATACACAGCTGACAAAGGAGATCCCCTTCTGCACAGTGATGTC
This sequence comes from Pluvialis apricaria, assembly GCA_017639485.1. Classification (NCBI taxonomy): domain Eukaryota; kingdom Metazoa; phylum Chordata; class Aves; order Charadriiformes; family Charadriidae; genus Pluvialis; species Pluvialis apricaria. The sequence goes on from CM030007.1 coordinate 26,549,476, forward strand.
TGGCACAGCCTCTCAGGAGACCAGGGACACCAGCGATCCCATTCAGCAAGTTTGGCTCTACCTTAACTCCAACAGAGCACTGTGTGGCTCTGCAGGTGGTGGGCAAGGACGTTGTGCCAGGACCTGTAGGGACAAAAATGTAAGCTTCGTGAGCCAGGACAGGAACAGGGATTAGTCTTCCTCTGTAATGATGATAGCTTCTGGAGGGCAAGGCAGATGTGGCACCAGTTATCTGGCTGTTTACTCATTTGAATAAAACCCCAGAAAGGATCCTGGATATTAACATCAGAGTCTGAGTCTTCTGTTTTGCAGGTAAGTGCCCTGACTACCATGCTTCCTGAAATGCATTGACTGTAGCTTTCTGCCCAGTGAGCAGGACACTGCCTTGTGGATCCAGAATGTATGCATACTTATATATAAATATGTGTGTGTGTGTGTATGCATGTATGTATATGAAAATATACATGAAGGTATATTCCTAAAGTCTTGCCTCGGTTAAACTCTGTTGAGGGACAGGTTTAACACCTTCCATTGTGCTTAGTGTTTCCTAATGACAAGACTTAGATGGCTACGACTGAAAGTATCACATCTCTTTTATAACTGCCCTTTTGAAGCCAAATCTCAGTTTTGGATTTCACCCCAAGAGCCAGGAGCCCTGGCAGAGGCCTTGCAGAGCTTTATTTTCAACTACCCGTATCTTTTATTGGATCCAGACCTCAGATATCAAACAAACTTCTTGTCTGCTTCTCCGGTAGCCTGGCACTATGAAGAACATGAATTTAATTCATGTATAATGTGACACAGGTAATCAGTTATATACCAAATGGGGTTGAAGAGCACAAAAGGTCAAAGGAAAGATGTGTTTAAAATTTTGCACAATGTTATTGTGTGCACATGCATTTTGGGGGGAAAGGGGATTAAATTTTTCTCACAGTTGGGCCACATTTTTTCCATGATTATTTAAGCATTACTCGAAGCAGATTCTATCTCACACAAATATCCGATTAGTGCAGCTAAGACTGGCATGGAGCAGGCGTTCAGTGTGTGAGGTCAGATTTGTTTTGCTGGAATCAAATGTGCTTATGAAAAGCATTCTGGTCTGGCAGGGGAAGGTTGAGGTACTTTGATTCCTTCCTTGGATTTTTTTTTCTTGGTTCAGAATGATGTAGACTTCACAGAGTTTATGAAATGTCTAAATGAAAAATTCTTGCTGAAGTAGCTACATTAGCGAGGAGTGTGGAAAATGCAGTCTTGCAGGCAGTTTATTCTGGTAAAAGTTGCCAATGTAAAGGCTGGTGTTTAGAAATATGGTGCAATGCTGCCTATAATATAGTTCCTCTTTCAGGCATGAGCTGCATGTTTGTTAGGTGGCTTTGACAACCTAATTTCAGTAGTATAGGCTAAACCACAGAAAGTCAACTGCCTGGCCATATAGTTTCTGTTTGCCAGCAAGTCCTTGAAAACAATGCCTAGTGAATCTAGTTCAGTGCTTTAGTGCAGACTGAGGATATGTTTTGCAGAAAATCTCCCTTTTGTCCCTGTGTACCTTGTGCTGGGTCATGGACCAGTCTCTGAGCATGGACTGCTCTTGGTTGAACCAAACAAAATGTTGGGCTTCAGGGGAGCCTTTAGTGTGTTCCAGCCAGTAGTGGGCATTCAGTCCATGAGACGAGACTAGGGCTACCTGAAATACTTTTCCCTGGAACAAGGGCGGTGTGACCTGCAGATCCTCGGTATCAGCTGTCCCACTCTGCAAATGCACTGCTATTGCATGTCACTTCTTAATAATGCAGATATGAACCAGTTTTTGGAACCAAGCCTTTGGAATGGAAGGGAAAAACAAGGTGTATTAAAGCATTTCTATTTCTTGTTCCCACTTGGCTTCAGTCTTGGTTTTTTGTCACTGAGCAGCACAGGCATTTTTACCACTTAAGACCAAGATTTGCAGAGCGATTAAACTGGCATTAGGTCTTTCATACTGCATTTATTCTTTCATAACAGATTTTACTTTCTTTTGCATGAGTAAGCAGGACAGCATGACTCCTTGTCTCCCTTCAGGATTCGGGGCATAAGCTAGAGAAAGGCTGGTACAATGGAACCAACAATATTTTGACTTTACTGAAGAGTCTCCTCTGTGTGAGGTCTGTGATCTATGTGGTTTGCAATTTCAGCGCTGGTCTTCTCTCGCAACCAGCACAGCCTGTCCCCTAAAAATAAATGCAGAGGGGACACTGTAGGTCTCCCCAGAGGAGACTACAGAAGGGAATGGTCTAATGTGCTAGCTCTCCTGCCAGGGGAAGCCATTTTATTTTGGTTACAATCAAGAACATTTGCTTCTTCTGTGAAATGGTGTATTGTATCCTGATTAGAAAAATAGTTTTGGTTTAAAAATGGAGTGCAATGGTCAGCTGTGACATTGTTACTGCTTCTTTTTTTTGAAAATAAACTGCCTGGAGAAATTACCTAAATTCCACAAGCATTGGGTAGGTAACCCCATGGTTACCTTGGAAGCAGCAGTACTAAAGGTAAGACTTCAGGCTTCAGCTGTCAGAAGGCTGCCTGACCAGGCTGGCTAAGCTCCTGTCAGGACCAGTGGGGAGAGACGTCTTCAGAGGGCAGCATGGCCCAGCCATCTATCTTAGCGTGTGATGTATTGTGCTTGGGAGACGCCTCTCGTGCTCTCTCAGAGATGATTTTAGACTGGATATTTAATGTTTGAAGTGCTGAGATGATTTCCTCCCTAAATTTCCATTCCCTGTTCTGCCTTCTCCTCCCCAGTGTGCCACAGCAAAATATATGTCCTTTTGTCTGCAAGACAGACTCCCATTTATAAAACTGAGATAAAATACCTTCTCTACTTCACAGAATCATTTTTGCAGCTAGCTTCAATAAATATTGTTGATGATCAGGTTCTTTGTTATTGGAGAGAGAAGATCCTAAAAAATCCTAAAAATTGTCATTATGAATTACATAATTGAAAGTGTTTTCACATCTCATATGACCCTACACTGAAAACACGATTTTCATAATTCAATGACAATCATTTCTCAAGTATGTTCTTGTAAATGTCTTAAAAAGTCTGGCAAACATAAATTACACATAAGAGCTTTTCTGTGAGGTGCTGAAAAATCTATATCTTTGGGCTGATTTTACACAAGGGTTAACTAACTCACAGGGCCTTAAATGACTTTCTTAGAGAGAGGCCAGACTACAATGCAACATGGGGCATCCTGATTACAAAAGCCATTACTGGTTAGATTGCTTGTTCCAACCAGTGTGGTGAGAGAATGTCCTAGTGCAAAGAGCAGTGTGGCATCCTCAGCCTGTCCTTTTCTCTCCATCTTCCTTTCATTTTTCTCTTGAAACAGAAAGAGTGTTTGCAGTGAATTGCATTGGAAAAAAGTAAAGATCTGCAGAAGACTGTCAGCTGAGGGGAGCAATTAGTGCTGAAAATGGAAAAGGATCTGATAAGTGCCATGTATTTTCTATCTGAAAAACCCAGGGAGCTGAAAAACATGGTTCCTGGGTGCTTTATATCTGTGCTTGCATGTCTCAGATCTTACAGGTAGTTCTTAAAGCCATCCAAAGTAAGTTTTCTCACTCTAATCACACCGTTTAGCTCTATAGTGAAGTAACTACTTACAGCAAAACCAAATCTAGTCAAGATATGAAATAGTTCAGTTTTGAGCTGCTAGGAGCTTGGGGTCTCTTCTTTCTTTCTGTAGGGTTGTTTCTGTACAAAACCTAGCTTAAATATTTACTTCTATTTACCTGTACACATACTGCTGTAATATCAATCATGATAGCATCTGAGGTCCTTCACCTTAATTTAGGTGTGTTCGTTTTCAGTGCAAACTGTGTTTTTACCACTCTAGATATGTGCTTTAGCAATGCACAAATGAGACAGACCTTTGCATATTTAAATAAAGCTGTTTGATGGATTTCAACATTTGTTCTGTAAAAAAGAAAGCATGGAGGATTGTTACCATCAAAGACATCTGCTAGGTAAGTGGCACAACCAACATGCAGCAGTGCCTAACTATGGCAAAGGCAGAGTTCAAAAAGAACGGCAATGGCTGCTGTCATCCCATTTCCCAACCTGTCTCTAGCTGATGGAACTGCCTGGCAGTCCTATAGGCACTTAGGGCCAATAATCCTAAATCATTCCAATTTGAGGCAGTAAATGAAGAGTTGGGAAGCTAAATATGCTCAAATAAGATGTACTCAGCTAAAAAAAATTGTCAGCCTGCAATTCCTTATCCTCTAGAGAATACAGGGAGAGAGCACCCGTAAATGTCATTGCCCCAGGGATCTACAAACATGTATGATGTTGAGTGATGCTTGGAAAAAGAAGGCAGTAGATCTGGTTCTGGATGAGGCTGACAAATAAACAGGAATAGTATTTCTATATAATGCTTTCACTGCTGCCCTTATTATTCTTTGGTTGGTATTATTATCTTTTTAGTTTTATTTTGGACATTGCCAATACAACTAATAAGTGGTGTCGGGAGAAAAGACACAGACAGACCCCGGGCCTGATCTTCCTCTTCAGTTGGTGCCTTCTGGAAGGGAACAGCCCTGTGATCAAGAGGCCACTGTCAGAGGTACAATTCCTGGATGCTTGTCGAAACTTTTCCTGAGTGTTTCTTATTTCAAAAGCCTTGGCTTCTCCTTGCTCTGGAGCTGGCATTCAGACATGAGTAATGACAGTCAGGCATTTGCTTTTCAGGTGAACATCCATATATCTCAGTCAGGGGACAAAAGAGCAGCTGAGGGAAAGAGGATATGTGAATATTTACAGGCACATAGAACACATGATTTCCTCTTTAATGCTAATCACAGGCTTAAAAAACCGAGACAGGATTGGCAAAGGAAAAGCATTAGTCCAGGTTTAGTATTTGGCTGACAAACAAATAGGAGGTGTATTTCCATTCTAATGTTTTCAATGACATTTTTAGTATCATCTATTTGGTGTTATCCTGTTTCAATTCATAAATACTTGCTGACACATATTTGAGCTGCAAAATATACTCTGTGTGTATTTTTAGAACAAAGTGACCCCTACCCTATTTTTTCCACAGGGAAACAGCAAAATGTGGAGCAGTAATTGAGCTTTGAGTTTTGCATTTACAGGGAGCTTTGCATATATTACTGTGTTTAAAAGTAATGATCCTTTAATTAGTACGATAAACCATAAAACTAAAGCAAATATAGGATGACCAACTCTTCCTTTAAAATTGTCATTACCTGTGAACCATGCTGATCTGAGAACTATCAGTGTTTAAAATACATATTAATGAAGATTACAAAAGCCTGCTTATGACAAAAAATCTACTCATTAAAATATAAATACAATTTGGGAAGTTTCTAAGAACGTTTTGCATATTGGAGAAAGGAATCCAGTTTGGAAATACTCTCATAGCACAGTTTACTAGCTGGTTTGCCTGAGATTAGACTAATCAGCTGGCACTGAAAGAGCTGGCATTTGGTCTTACTGATGCATTACAAAAGTACACTGTTGCATTCCCTGCTCCTGTAAGCTTTGATTAAGGTTTTCCACTGCTGTTTGTTAGAAAAGCGCCTTGCTGCAGCAGTGAGAAAACTTACATTGTCCAGGTCCATGTGGTTGGATGTTGTGAATGAGAAAGGATTGTGTCAGAAGGAGCGTGAACTAGATTAAAACAGGGAGACTTCTCCTTGCCAGCTCTAACAGCAGAGCAGAGTGCAATTTATCTAGTGCTTAGTAAGTAGTTAAGATAAAAACAAATGGGATCTAGGAAAAAGGAGGTGGTGAAATGAGAGAAGAGGCTGCCTACAGAAACTGGAGGAAGTTTTGCAGCTGACACCCAAGTGTGGGTGCAGTCAACCTGCTCAAGGGCAGGGCTGCATTCAGAGGGACCTGGACAGTGTGGAGGGACAGCCAACATCAACCTCATGAAATTCAGTAAGGAAAAATGCAAAGTCCTGCCCCTAGGCAGGGAAACAATGGCAGCAACACAGGTTGGGGATGGCCTGGCTCTGCTGTGGGACAGCTCTGCTTTAGGTGCTCTTTGGGTTCGCTAGGCAGGGAGCTGGGCATGAGCCAGCAGTGGGCCTGGCAGCAATGAAGGACAACAGTATCCTAGGCTGTATGAATAGAAGCAGAGACAGCAAAGCAAGCGAGGTGATTACTCCCTCTGCTCAGTGCCTATTAGACCACATCTAGGTTGCTGGATTCAGTTTTGGGATCCTCAGTTCAAGAAAGACATCAATAAACTGGAGGGAGGGAGTTCAGTAGAGGTCACTACAATGGGAGGGAGAAGAGCACTTGCCCCATGAGGAGACGCTGAGGGACCTGGACTTGCTCAGCCTGGAGAGGAGACAGCTCTGGGGGCACCCAACAGCAGTCCCCAGCAACTACATTGAGGATGGAGCCAGACTTTTCAAAGCGGTGTGTGGTGGGAGGACACCAAACTCATAGCTGACTCTGCTAGGGGCAGGAGGTTGCGCTAGAAATACGAAGTATCTTGCAAACTGAACTGTCCTGTGGTCCTATAAATAGCAAGAAAGGTGAATAAGTCAGGCAACTAAAATATTGAAGCATTTTGTCTGCTGGAGATTCGCATGCAGAAAGGTCTTTCCTAATCTGGATCACAATTGCTTTTTATGCACTGATGTGGAAGCACAAAGAGGCAGCATAGGAGATCAACAGATAGATTTCCTGGTGGATGAGCATTCAAAAAAAACAACACCATTCCACCCCACAAGGAAAGCAAGGCTTCTGAAGTCTTAAAAGTGCAGCAAATACTGGAGAGGGAAAATGAGAGACTCTGACACAGTTGACTTGGCATGGCAGTTGGCACAGCTATGGGAGGTGCTCAGGCAAGCACAAGTACTCAGTCCAGGTATGGACTGTGAGTCTCTGAGTCCTGATGAATAATAAGAAACAAAACTAAACCAAAAGAGCATTAGAAACATGCCAGTTGGTTTTATTTGGGAGTGACTGAGCTCTTTGTGGGTAAAAACTAAAATCAGAAGGAAAGATAAAATGCATAATTCAAAGTTATGAGAGAACATGAGTCACATGCTGAATGCCACAAAATCAGGTCTCAGGCTCAGAGATACCATTAAAATACAGTAGTTAAAAATCAGCATTCTGTTTCTGAAGGAAGTTGCAGCCAATTTGCTGATTAATCCTCCTTCAATCCTGTAGAACAAGTACTCTTTGGCCTACATAAAAAGCATCAGAGGCTAAAACTCCAGGGCCCTTGAATACATTTTTTAATGAAGCTATTTTAATCAGTGTTGAAGAATTAAATATATTCAGGGAGAGTGTACGTTTTGGGTGATTGGTAATGGGTGACTGAGCTTTTCATTTTGTGTCACTGACTTGAAAACTGCCCAGCACTGAAGTGGTTGGAAATCATCACTACTATCTGCTGGTTTCAGTCCAGTTTCTAGTGGACAGGTGTCTATACTACGAAACAACACAGTCACTATTGACACTAATTTGTATCTTTATTGAGAATCACAGTAGAGAGGCAAATATTCAACTGTGCATGACTTCTGAAGAGCTTTTTCAGAGACAGAAATGGAGTACTAGAATAAGATGGAGGTATCACTAGAAAATATTCATGGCCTGTGTCTATATATATATATACGTATGTATATACAGTCTATTTATAATCTAACAAGAGAAATAGTTTCTTATCCTTTAATTTAAAAAAAAATTTCACATTGAACAAAAGGCCACATAAAGATTACCTTCCAGACTTCACTTCATCACTTCTGCTTTATCTAGTGTTATTTTCAAACTATTTTCTTGCACAAGAGCCTCTCCAAAGCGAAATCAGAGTGAAGAACTGCATCCTCACTCCTTAATTCACCTCCCTGCAGTCACAGAAGGTAGCACCTCCAGAGTCCCACTAATGCTCATATCTCCCATCAACTGGCTGCTGCTTTGCCTAAGGAGGGTGTTTCAGAAGAAGGTCGTTGGGTAGGGGCCTGGATATTGGATTAATTTCAGGCTTTGGCAGCCTTACTATATCTGAAGCTGCAGGGATAGACCTGCCTCCTGGATTAGCAACAGAAAGGGAAGCCAGATCTTTGCTCACCCCATCCCCAGATGAAGTCCCAGCTGGCCTCTCAGCCGGCCTCCCAGCCTCAGGTAGGGCAACTGACAGAGGGGCTTATGAGAAGGACGAGAAAGCCTTATGGCAGAGAGCGCTATAAAGATAGATTTCTTCCCTTTTCTTCTAAATGAAGAAGTAGAGCAGTTGTTGGGGCGTTAGAATGAATGATGCAGCCAAACATTTCATGATGTGGTCTATGCCAGAAATAGAAATGTTTCCTTTGGTCTTCTCATCTCCATGAAAGTGATATACTCACCTACCCAATCCACTTGTCACCCTATGGCCTTTTGGTTGTGATCATAAAAATTGTTTATATGATCTGATGCTAATAAAGAAACAGTTGGCAGAGGAGGTAGGGGAGAAGTACTTAGCCAAAAATCTGGGGACTTGTAGCCAAAGGGGGACGTGTAGCATTATGTATGTAAAAGTGGTTTTTGTTTTTGTTTTTTTTTTTTCTTTCTGAAGGTGCAAAGCTTCCATTAGAATTGATAGAACTTCTTAATGATGTTACATTAATTACCGTAACAAGAATGTATCCAATTAAGCCAATAAATATAAATATCTTCAGCCTAAGGAGATGGCTTGCGTTATGCCCCTCTTTTTTTGACAGACTTTCTTGCTGTGGTTTCCTTCTAAATGTGGCACTTGAGGGTGCCTAAAGCTTACGTACCCTGAAGAAATCTTTTGTAGAATTCAATTTCTGACTGCTGCTGGATGTTGATTGAATGAAAACAATTTGATATTTAGCCTTGCAGGCCTAGCCAAGTCTGTGGGAAATGAAGCTTGTACTCTTTCTGCTTTGTCACCTACCATAAACACCTAACTCTTGTCAATTCATGCAACAGGAACACTGTTGCCTGGCTTTGTCACTTGCTGTTAAAAACATGGCTTGGAAAACAAATTCATTGTTACATTTTCTTCATCATTATATCAGTTGATTCCCAAATGAATGAGAAGTGTATTCAAAATTGTTCTGAGCTGGTTTAACATCTGTCAAGAAATTTAATTGGAGTTTTATTGAGTAGTTTTGAAGACTGGCTCCCTTGTGTCTCTGTAAACACTCTCACAGTCATTATACCAGTGTCAAAAATCCTGCATGAAATGACTGTGGTGCCAAGGGGACAGAGATTAGAAATAGTGCAAGTGTTTGAACACCTCTTTTTTGCTGCTGTTGCTCATTGTCCCTTTTGGCCATTCTGAATGTCTGTGTTGCAAAGTCATGGACTTAGGAGAGTTCTAGAAAAGTAACCAAGACAGCTCACAACTTGTGGAAGTTAGGCACCTCAAAGAAATCCACAATTTCTAGGACAGCATAGAGTGAGGCAGCAGGCCTCTTCACTGGTAAAGCTGGGCCATTTTCAGCTGCAAGTGTAAAAGCTGTGGGCCAGAAGAAACCACAAGTGAAAATTCATGTTATGGCCTGGTCATGAGTGTGCCCAGAGAGCAAAAGGGAAGAGCCTGACTTCCATGGTTACGGACTCAATATTTGTGAACAATGGCATGATATTTTTATTTTCCTTTTTTAAATAAAAGTGTTTCTCAGATTGGTTTAAAATCATAGCTACGTTTTAGCTGAGAGAAACCATTAACACCAAAATCACATAATTAGCAAAAAAAACATTTTAGGAATGAAGGGCTTAAGTTGTATGTCCTGGAAAGTCTTCCCAGTCAGCTATAATGCATAGAAAGGAGAATTCTGTCTAGAAACCCAGAAGAAACTTGCTTTATGTGGACAAGGAGGGAGATACGAGACAGTTTTTCAAGGTTTGCCCATTTCTACTTTGTAATAGCTGTAAACAGAGCAGTGTTATTTTCCTTGCTCATGTAGTTCACGTAATGAATGTACAAACCTGCGGTTGTAAAAATTCTGTAGCCCCTAATAAATCATATCCTGTGCTCGATAAGAATGTAATCCATCACCCGTAGAATTAAATGGAAAGATACCCATGGTCTACTGGGCTCTGCTTCAAGCCATCCTATCGCAAGACTAAGCAGATGCTTAACCCCAAGTCATGGTGAGAATCAAATTCAGCAAAGGGACCTTTCTCATTCAGTATGAGACTTTCATGCCCTCTCTTCTTTTCTTTGTGTTAGTTCAGTCTCCCACATTCTATGCCTTTTTCTTTAACTACCTGAGTTACGATTCACACTGAACAGCACTTCCCAGTGGTTTCATCAAAGTGAAAGGGATTATGAATCAAATCACTTTTATATTCTACAGGTACAGAAGATCATTGTAATTGTGACACCTTTGGGGTTGCTTAGAGCTCCAAAACCTCAGAATAGAGTCCCTTTTCTAAGCGGGGGAAAATAACTCCCTCTACAAAATGAAGACTTTCCCATATGCTGACTTTTTGTAGACAATAGCTTTCTTACTGTTAAAACGAAAAACAGAAAGTATCATAAAAAAGGATCTGACAATCATTTGATTACAGCATCACTTGGTTGACACTTTAATAAAAATGTCATTAAAATAATATTGGATATAAAAATGTATAATGAAAATAAATGGGACTTTCAGACCCTAGGATTTTTTTTAATAACGTTGAGTTACTTTGCAATGTTTATATCTTTATCTGCTGATATGATTCAAAGGGTGATCACAGTTTAGTGCCAGGAAAAATGTTGAATGGAGAAGGGAAAGCCATATTGCACGTAAGAAGAAATATTTCCCCCCATTGTAAATATAGTTTTGCCCAGACTTCTGTTTTACAACAAAACACAACCATGCCAGCATTCAGAGAGTATTAGTGGGCCCAAAGTTGTCAATTAAAGTATTTGTTTACTACTCACAATCCTGATCTTCCCAAAGAGGTTTTTTTTTTTTACATGTTTATGGAAAGGACAGAAGTATCTCAACACTGTGAAATGTTTATTGTACCTTTTATTATGAATGTCCACAGGCATTAAAAGGAAATAGTACAAACACGGTACTTTTTGGGCTTTGTTTCAGAGTCCAAAGGCCTCTTAAAGCCCAAAGCTGGCCAATGGGTACCAGGCAAAAGGCACAGAGATTTAAGGGAGATTAGGCTATGTGAGTCTGGGGTTTATTGTGTTCAGCCAGCCCTCTCTCACCCATTATACCTTACAATCTCCTGTTAGTTTTCAAGCTTCCTGCCCCATTAAAGGAATTCTTCCCTGTATTTATGTCTTGCAAACTTGCGTCAGCATTCACCTACCCTGAGCCCCTCGGATTTTCCTAATGCATTAATTGAAGGAAAGTCGCTACGACTATGGGCAGAGCAGCAAAAACAGTGCCAGAGATGTCACCGATTTCCACCTGCTCCGTGACTATATGTATATCTTTGTGAGCTCGCCAAAGGAGCAGGGAAGAAAGAGAGGTTTGGAAAGACCTTCAGAAAACAAGAAGTCATGTTGCACAGGGAAGGGGAGACTCAACCTGATTTCGAAAACTGAAACTTCATCACAACTCTAGTCGCCAGAGGAAAGCACCAGTTCACATTCCCTGTTCACGTGGACTTTTTAGTGTGTCGCTTAAAATACAAGGTTATTTCAATTCCTCTGAAAAGAAAATGACTAAAAGTGTGAAGTGCCATGATAGTGCTCCATCCTATATCTTAAGATCTTCCCAATGTTCTACTGATAAAAAAATATGACTGCTGTCAGCCTTGTAGATCTAACCTAATTCTGGAAAGCTAGTCTCCTTTTTACCACTGTATCATAACTTACACTGTTCAAATCATGACTTCATTGAGAACATGATTGTCTGTAAATAAAACTTACCCTGAAATTTGTTCATCTGCTGCCTCCGGTGGCTTTGTGGATCTGAGACTGCAATTAGAAAATGCAAATTAGAATTGGTAATTGGTTTCATGACTGAATGTTAATAAATAGTTCTTGCACAGCTGAGGAGAAATGAAATCTAGTCCAATGTTTTAGCTGTATTGTCTCTATAGAGTTAACACAGGCAAAAAGTAGTAAAAACTTTCTTTTGTCACTAAAGTGAACAGACCTGCTTCTGAACACATTAAAGTGACAAATCTGATGAGTTAGAAGGTGACATTTTTACATAGTTACTTTTCAGAATAGAGCTGCACTTTAAAATGTGATGTTAAAAGTGAAGGTTGCTTGTGCTGATTGGGAACATATTCCACCCAAGGAGAAGATGAGGCCACAATCACAATGCAAAGGGGACGAGGGGAGTGAACCAGTGTCATTGACCTGGTGGTCTTTAGGAGTCCTTCCCTGTTTTGGTGTGAGATCACCAGCAGCTGTCACTAAAAACATCCCTGGCAGTAACATTTTCCTCTCCCTTTATCAGGGCAGGACTTTACTACCCAGAGAAACTGTAATACCCAGAAGTATTAAGAAATAATGGTTTGCATGTGATTGATGGATGGCTTTTTTTTTTCATGAGACAGAAGGGAGCAAGTTTAGTGCCGTGAATTTACAGAGAATGTGTGTTATGCTGTAAATGCATGTCCACGTGTGGATGTCTGGGGTTGTACTGTACCCCTCTGCCCTCCCAGTTAGTGTCTGTTGCCTTGCTTCATCCTGAGCCTAAGGTACATTCAAGGAAATGTTGAAGAGAGAGCCCCCACTTCCTATGCCACATATTGCGGCTGTATCCAGACCTCCGGCCTTCTAATTTTCAAACAGACTTCCCACCTGTTAAAATTGTTTTCCCACAGGAGAATTTACATATGTCCCCACTTAGCACATAAATGGAGTAAAGAATTGAAGGTCACAATAAAAGTCATTGAAATAATGCTTTGAAATAACATGAATACTTTAAATTGTATTTTGGAGAAGATGAAGGGAAAAGTTGAGTGTTTTCACCAGCTAAAATGTCTCTCCCCTTGAACGAACTCATTACATTTCCCATCCCATCTCAAAAATATCTAGACAAGTTGAACAGAACTAAGAATAAAACTGATTTTAGCATCTCACATGCAATATTTGCAGAAAATCAAGAGCAGAAAAGCTGAGCACAGTTTATGTGTGGCAGTCATAAAGGTAGCTAAGGATGTTCAAGACAGAATTACCAGCAGATACCCATAGGGAAAAATTCAGTTTGCCATCTTCATGACAATAATCCTGTTGATAAGGACTGTAAATCAACATACGGCAAGAAATGTGTTTTTCTTTGAAACTGCTTACTGCATACCTGATATATCTGCAGGAGAAAGAGGCCTAATGTCGTGTGCTCTTGGGTACCGTGACTGTTCATTATCAGATCAGAAATGTATTTCATAGGCCAAACTTCATCTGAAACAAATCACTTTAGCTTCATAGGCTCTCCTGGGGCAAGACCAATTTACACCAGCCAAGGATATTGCGGGATATCTGCAACCTTCAGAACTATTGCCTGCCACTGGAGTGCCAGATTCTCATTCTCCCAAATGCCAAATTGATATTTTGAAATAGAAGCAGTACCTAACAAATTACTGAAACTAAATGAGGACTAGCAGGCCTGATTTCTCATTACGTTGCTTCAGTTGGCCAATGTGCACTAACATGGGGGTGAATGAGGCCCTTGAAGCATGCTACAGTGCAGAACACGAGTTTATAAGCACATTTACCAGGCAGACTTGTTTTTTTGGACAAACTGAAAAATCTAAGTAGGGAAAAGCAGTAGATATGTGGATCTGAGTCACGCATGCTTTCTGCTGCATTTCATTAAACTTTATTCTTTAAAATGTATTCACACTCTCAGGACTCACAATGCATGTGATTGTGCTATCATGTAGAAAGAAAGCTAACTAAACACTATTTGAAAAAGGAATGTTAAGTAGCACAGTATCTTGAGGGCTAATTATTTAGTGAGGTAAGAGCTGGAAGAGAAAATAAACAGCCCTAATGGAACTAACAGATGATACTTTATAAGAACTTCAGCATACTTGGGTGAGTAGAAAAATCATTTCTGGAAGAGTTCAGAACAAAAATAGAATATAGTAACATAGGATTAACTTCAGAAAAATGGGTAAAAATGCCTCAGATACACATTCCAATCTGAGAGAAGAAACCTGGAAAATAATAGTGATAAAATAAGATTAGGAATGACTTCTTCTTATCTATTTATTAACTGTCCTCCAACGATGTTCATTATTGTACTAAACCAGTGTATTCAGTTAGTCACTGATGATTTTGAAGACACGTACACGCACATGGTAACATAATTATGGACACAAAGACATGGGAGTTGCTCATCTGTCCTAAGCCATGTTGTAGCTATTTACTCTGTGTTTTTTTACTGTCAGTCTACCCTCCTTCCATGATCTACGGAGAGAGACTGGCCACTTCAGGCGACATTTCACCTCATCCTGAAATGCTTATCTGAGTGGAATGATCAGCAGCAAAAAGTCTAGTTGGAGGCCAGTAACTAGTGGTGTACCCCAGGGGTCAGTACTGCGGCCAGTCCTATTTAACATCTTCATTAATGACCTGGAGGATGGGGCAGAGTGTACCCTCATCAAGTTTGCTGATGACACAAAACTGAGAGGAGTGGCTGATACTCCAGGGCGTTATGCTGCCACCCAAAGGGACCTCGACAGGCTGGAGAAATGAGTTGACAACAACATCATGAAGTTCAACAAGAAGTGCAAAGTTCTGCACCTGAGGTGGAAAAATCCGAGTCACCAGTATACACGGGGGCCACCTGGCTGGAAAGCAGCTTTTCGGTGGACACCAAGTTGAACATGAGCCAGCAACATGCCCTTGCAGTAAAGAAGCTGAATGTTAACCTGGGCAGGATTAGGCAAAGTAATGTCAGCAGCTCAAGGGAGGTGATCCTTCCCCTCTACCCAGCACTGGTGCAGCCACACCCGGAGTGCTGTGTCCAGTGCTAAGCTCTCCACTACAAGAAGGACGTGGACATACTGGAATGGCCACAAAGATTATTAAGGGATTGGAGCACATCACATTGTCCAGAAGAGGGCAACAAAGCTGATGAAAGGGCTGGAAGGCGTGTCCTGTGAGCAGTGGCTATGGAAACTGGCTTTGTCTAGTTTGGAGAAAAGGAGGCTAAGGGTCTCTCTACAGCTTCCTGAGGAGGGGAAGCGGAGAGGGAGGTGCTGATCTCTTCTCCTTGGGATCCAGGGACAGGATGCATGGGAATGGTTCAAAGCTGCATCAGAAGACGTTCAGACCTGACATTAGGAAACATTTCTTTACTGAGAAGGTGGTCAAACACTGCAACAGGCTCCCCAGAGCGGTAGTCAATGCCCGAAGCCTGTCAGTGTTTAAGAGGCATTTGGAAAATGCCCTCAATATCATGCTTTAAGTTTTGGTCAGCCCTGAAGTGGTCAAGCAGTTGGACTAGATGATCGTTGTAGGTCTCTTCCAACCAAACTCTATTCTATTCTATTCTATTCTATTCTATTCTATTCTATTCTATTCTATTCTATTCTATTCTATTCTATTCTATTCTATTCTACATGAGGAAAGACTGAGATAGCTGGGACTGTTCAACCTGGAGAAGAGAAGGCTCAGAGGGATCTTATTAATGTATATAAATAGCTGAAGGAAAAATGTTCCCTCTGAACATCAGGAAACAATTTTTCACTGTGAAGGTGACTGCGCAGTGGCACAAGTTGCCCAGGGCAGTTGTGGAATCTCCATCCTTGGAGTTATTCAAACACGATCTGGACACAGTCCTGGGCAACCAGCTCTTGGTGGCCCTGCTTGGGCTGAGGTGTTGGACCAGGTGACCTCCAGAGGTGCCTTCCAACTTCAACCGTTTTTCGATTCTGTGATTCTGAATCTCCCAGTGGTTTGTGTGTTACTTCATGGAAGCACTGGCAGTCAGCTGAGGCGAAGGACTGGACATAGTTTCTTAGGGTTATTTGAGATGCTTCAGAGAATCCCTCTTGGTTTCCAGATGCTGTACAGAAGGACACATGTAGGTATTAGATTGTATCTTGGAGTGTTATAGTAATATCCTAGGTTTACCCTACAACATCTCAAATGGCACTGGTAACCTCTAATTTTTTCTGTTAGAGCTGAATCAAGCCCTGAATGCTAATTCCATCCCTGAAGCAAGGTAAAGTGAACGTTACTCTTCCTCAGGACATTTGGAAAGATAAGAACAGTAGAGTGTTCAGAGGGACAGTTGCCAAGAATAGGTATGCACTGCCATGCAACATGTTCTAGCATATCCAAGATATCCACTTGACAGTGGTCTTACAGGAAAAGACACACCATGCTGGCCTAGCAACCAGAGGACAGGCAAGATATACACTGCAATACTGAAAGACATACCTCATGCCTGTGGTTAGGCTACTGAACCCCATCCAACTGAGGTCTTTCCCACCCGTTGTTCACATAGCAAAAGAAATATTGGCTTGCTGTGCAATATGACAGCAATTGACATGTGTGATTTTGGTTTATGGATTCAGAGGCATTGCACAATGAATGGTGTTTAGCTCCAGATTCAGTGAAATGTAGATGTCTACATTTAAGCCATTTATCTAAGCTCCCATTATAATGAATGAAGATCTAGCCACTACATTCAATAGAGTCTTGACACCATTGACTAGAAACCTGCATTTAATCAGCTGAATAACTCTTGAGGCTCCACTGACTCGTGAAGGTAGGAAATGATTGGTACAAGCATTGCTTTGAGATTTGGGAACCACAGACGTGTTCAAAGCAGTGCAGTGAAGGCTGCAAAAAACTGTCAAGGAAGTATTGGGAGGTAATGAAATTCAGAGGCAGGGGAAAGATTCTGACTGAACTCAGTGTCTGAGATAAAGCATTTGTTTCAAAAGGCTACCTGAGTGGGACACAATATGGTCAGGACTCAAAAGTTCTTTATCCTGAAGAAGTCACAGCAACAACCAAGTCATAAGTCACTCCAGAAGAAGCTGTTTGTCAACAACAGAGGTAATGGGTGAAAGAGAAAGTAGAGAACAGTAATCAGCTCTGCCTCTCCACTCCGAGAAAGACGTGATATATTGTATATCTTCAAGCAGGGATAAGAAACTATTAAACTGTCATGAATATTCATGCTAATCTTTAATTCTTGAGAAGCATTTTGTGGGGATGAAGGACATTGTGATGTGGGCTTATTGGCTTGAAAATGAATGGAAAAATAAAGTCCAAGTAATGATTTGTAGCTACAGGTCTATTTTAAAAAGTGGCAAGGCGGAAGAATACCCCCTCTTATACTTGGAGGGAGCCAAGTGAACAAAAGAAAGAGACCTTCTAAAGCTTGTACTGTACTCTTGGTGACAACTTTCTCTTTTGCCTCGTGAGCATTCTGAGAACAAAGCAGCACTTTATGGAAAAAATAAGAAGGTCACTACCTACATCATAATAATGAAGTGCATCAATATCCCCCCGAAGTCTTCACCCTAATGTTAAAACAAATGTATGTTAAATAACAAGAAAATATTTGGTAGCATTTTGTCTTAGTTTCTGATCTTTGTAATACATTGCATGTGGATGGTGGGGGGAGATAATTTCTATCATGGAAATTGTTTCACTGTAGTCTACTTTAGGCTGAGAGTTGCACTATTCAGACCCATTGCTTTTCCCTTTTTACTTATTTAGCTCATTCACGATCATTTTCACATACTCCACTTCTGAAAAACTTATGGAAGTGTCTCCTACCATATGCACCTTCCCACTTTGGGGTGGTAGCTTATCAGAAACAAGAAACTTAGAATTTGGGAAATCCTTAGTAACCTTTCTAAAACCTTCCTTGACTACGCTCATAGGTAGTCTCCAAATGCTTTCTGCCTAAATATTCATTTGCTATCTAAGGATAGTCTCCAAAGACTTTTTGCTCATGATATTCTTGTATTGTCTGCTGTACTTTACATGGTTACCATGCTCTGTATATTGCAGACAGTTTACTCTTAAGGCAAGATACAGTGGTAGAAATTTATCATGATATCTTTTGTGCTGATATGTCAATCAAAGGAAGAGTTTCCTGGATTAGATCTGCCTCTCCACCCATTTTTTTTTCCTCTGGAGCTCCATGCTGCAATGCAAAAGGGCATTTTAACACTAGAAAAAAAAAAAAAGAAAAAAGGTTTTATAGCTTCTGTTTTCTCATCCATTTAATTACCCATTTTCCCATTTTATGTGAGATCCTAATGACACAAATATGAGTTTTGGAATACTGGTGGATAATGGTGGATAGATTTCTATCACCCCAAGGGGAAAATGTCAATGCCCTAATTAGAAGTTTATTGATGCATTTCCTTATATTCAGAATTATCCCACATAAACTTTCAGAATGTTTTTCTTTGCAATACCACATAAATAAATAATATTTCCTGAGGGCATTTATTAGTCAGGAGATAGAATATTTCAGGGCACACTCCTAGCAGTTAAGATAATGAAATATGAGATTCTATGAAGTTTTTCATTTTTCTGCAATATCCCCAAGTTAATTTGAATGTGCCAGGGCTATAGACATGGAAGACTTGATCTTACACTGCTTTAGATCTTGTATAGTATTTAAGCAGCATTCAAAACGGGCTGATATGTCATACAGGCTGTACGTCATAACGACACTTCTTCAAACACTGAAGGTACATATTGAAGTTTTCCGGGCATGGGTTGCAAGATGAATAGGCTTCACGACTTCTAGACTTCCAATTTGTGATCGTATTTGAATCTGTACAAACTGAGTGTCATGCGTGTCACCAAGGCTAAGTACATTATGAATTCTCACTTGAAGACATTTTGCATCCAATTTAAACAGCTTTAAGTTTTCAGTGACCATCAGGAACATCCAGTTAGGGAAGAAATAGATTCACAAAATGTAAAAGACTTAAATTTTATTATATAGCTAGTTCCATAAATACTGGAGTTCAAGCCTTAATTATGTCCCACCTCCTTGCTCCTTTTTTTTATTCATTACTTCTCATGATTTATTTTGTCTTCATTTTACTTAAGTGTCTGATCTATAACCTATCAACATCAGAGGAAGTCCTGAATACAAATTGAAGGACAAGCCAGCCCTTTTTCCTTCTCTGTCACATATCAAAAGAATAAAGAAGTTAAAAGAAACAGGGAAAATCTTAAAAGGACCCAGTTAATTTACCTCTCCCCCAAGTTTACATTCCTTATTGCTTTCACATAACCTCACAAGAAAACTAGTTGGACTCCACCAGAGAATTATTCAGAGTAGCAATGTAGCTGACCTTATGTGATGCTGATCACCCATATTAAGGGAACTGAATACCATCTTCAGAGCCTAGGGGCTTAGCTTGGTTGCCCTTACACAGATGGGGAGCTCCCAATGCCATAGTACAGCCAGGATATCTAGAGAGTACAAGTAGATCTGACACTAGACTTATAGGAAAAATATGTCTTCAGGATCAGCAGCTGGATCCTGGAAGACATCTTAAATGCTCTCTCAACTTCTACGTCTAGAATCAAGCTATGTCTTCTTTCATCTGCTGTACAAGAGGTGGGATTCAGCTGCCTAATGTAGCCGCTTTTACCATTTTATCTGCCCTGAAGCAACCTGCCTAGCCTCTAGTTCCCGTGGAGGAACGTGGGTGTCTCACAGAGTCTTTGTCAAGTCTACAAGTCCCAGGAAGATGTCTCACTTTCCACAAGATATCTGAAAACTCATTAGAAACTTACGTTTAGCCACTCTGGTGCTGCCCTAGAGAGTCTAATGAGACTAGTCTCTTACCATAGGCATCTTTGACGGGTGTCTAAAACTAGGTGGTATAAATCCCATGGACTCAGTTCTGCTGCCCAGAGGTAACTTTATGCCAATGTCAGACATCATGCCTCTAGGTATGCCCACTTGCAATTGTTCCAGATGATCTTCAGTCTCTCATGGGTCCTGTGTTGTGGTGGATGTCTTCCACACAGCCCAGGGCCTCTCAAATGGCAGTGGATTGGTGCAGTGCAAGCAATTGCATCAAACTCTCTTTTCCAGTAGTTCTGGGAGAAGCCGTAAAGTTCCCAGTATCTCAAAGGACGTCCAGTGCCATAAGCCAAGCTTACAATGACAGAATGGTCTTATCTACACCCACAAGGACCAGAATTATGGAGCACAAAGCTGAGTGACATCATCTGAAATATCTATGTCTGGGAAATATTGAAGTTTTAACATCTTTTCTTGCTCTGAATTAGAACATAAACAACTTTATGAAAAAGACTGTATAAAATAATACAGAATATAAAAAAATGCAGTCATTAAAAATGATCACAAGGTTCCTTTAAACACTTTCAGTCTACTGAACTCTACACAGTTTTTATTTTGGGTTTTTTTTTGTGCAGTTCAGAGTGCAGCTGCATTCACTTCACTGTTACTCCTGGGATATGTAGCTGTAATACCATTTATTCCAATCGTGTTAAGTGCTCTAGATCCCCTTGCAGGTATTGTGGACTGTTTTCATAGCATCTGCTGAACCTAGTGTGCAAAGTTCTGACTGGAAATGTTAAACTGGTCATACATATTTTGTCCTCATTAAATCTTTAAGTTAACATGTAGAGTGATACTTAGGAAAAATTAGGAAGTTTATAAAAATCTTGACAGGCGTGAAATAACGGAGTGAATGGATGAGGAAAAGAACCTGGTTACATTGTAAAGTGACCTTCTGCAGTACACAATTATATGTACATTTATCTACTGAAAATAAAAAGGAAAGAAAAATGACTAGTTAAATACTTCACCAAAGAGTATTCAAATAATTCAGTAATGGATAATAGTATTCATTCTTACATTGTCTTCTGAGAAATAAAAGTACCCTTTGACTACATCCTAATTTTTCTTAGTTTCGTGCAATAAACAACATTTGCCTTTCACACCAGCATAATCATTTGATAATCACTGGATTTGGCAATCTTCTGGACCACTAGTTAGCTGCTATGCCATGTGCAATGTTTGAACTGAGAAGAAACTTTGCTAGAGTTTCAAAAGCACACGGACCATAGGCTTCGGACATGGTCAGTCGTGTGGCACATGGACATGGTCAGTCACGTGGAGCCCAATAGAAGTGGCTGAGTAACAACGAAAAAGAGGAATGTGTGCTTACAACACTGCTTCGCAACACTGCCCTTATCAAGCTTCTGTTTCCTTTCCCAAAAGTACTTACAAATCCCTGTTCCACTTTTCCCATTTGTCGGGAGGCCCCTCCTTGAGTTAGAGCAAGGAAGTTGTTCCTCTCACCCACCTGAGAACAGGATTCTTCTCAGGCTAGCACGCTACTCCACCATCATAAACAAGAATAGACACCATGCGTTCAGAAAGCATGGAAAAACTTCTGGCAAACATAGTTCCATAGAAATCAGACTACAGTAGCTGGCATGTTGTCTCAAAGACCTGAGAAGCTAAATCCCCACTATAACCCAGCCTGTTGACTTTAGTGAGAACAAGTGGGTAAAGTCCCGCTGCACATAATATATGTTACTTCCAAATCCAGGGAAAGATTTCTGCCCATTTGAACTTCAAGTCATGCTCTTTCACTAGTGAAAATAGCAATACAAGAGAGGTCTGCGTTACTATGACAAGCAAAAAAAATTGATGAAGATTTGTAATAACCTAAAAGAAATTTCATACATCACTGAAGACAAAGAAAACTGAAAATAAAAGAGATTGGGGTTATATTTCTTTTTAATAATGTCAGTCAAAAGTGTTCCAGTCAGTAGGCTGAACACCATGGATGAGGACAGATTTACCACTTCACTTCACTGAATAACAATTTCAAAGCTTAGCAAAATTTTTGTAAGAGGAGATGGTGAAGCTTAAACTTCCTGTCAACAAAACACCCCAGACAAATAATGCATTTTGATAAAATAGCTGCATGGTCTTTGAACTGGAATATCTAAACAAGACAAAAGGTTTTAAAGGAAAGATGAAAGGAATTTGTAAAGAATCAGTGATACTAAATGGACTCATGGCCAGTTTTGCTGTGGTGTTTAGCTTGGTGACACAGACAGAGTTGTAAACACTATGTAATGGGCATAGTGGTAAACTCTATTAGAAGAGATGGGTGCAGACTTCTGTCTTGGGGGAAAAAAGACAAGAGAGTACAATCAACACTGTAATCTCACTCACGCCCAAATAATTGCTTAGAAATGAATTAGAGTAACAGTCAGGTTGTAATACGAGCCTGGTTTCTTTTAATTCAGCGTGAGGTTTTACAGTTAGCTTATGCAAAACTACTGAAGCTTATGCTGCTGCTGCTTTCCTCCATCCCCATAGTTCATCATGGCAGACACGCTGGAGGGGAGGGATGCCATCCACAGGGACCTGGACAGACTGGAGAGGTGGGCCCAAGCCAACCTCATGCAGTTCAACCAGGCCAAGTGCAAGGTCCTACATCTGGGCCGGGGCAATCCCAAGCACAAATACAGGCTCGGCGGGGAATGTCTGGAGAGCAGCCCTGAGGAGAAGGACCTGGGGGTGCTGATTGACGAGAAGCTCGACATGAGCCAGCAATGTGCGACTGCAGCCCAGAAGGCCAACTGTATCCTGGGCTGCATCAAAAGAAGTGTGGCCAGCAGGTCAAGGGAGGTGATTCTGCCCCTCTACTCTGCTCTCGTGAGACCCCGCCTGGAGTACTGCATCCAGCTCTGGAGTCCCCAACATAAGAAGGACATGGACCTGTTGGAGGGAGTCCAGAGGAGGGCCCCGAGGATGATCCGAGAGCTGGAGCACCTCTCCTATGAAGACAGGCTGAGAGAGTTGGGGCTGTTCAGCCTGGAGAAGAGAAGGCTCCGGGGAGATCTTATTGCGGCTTTCCAGTACCTAAAGGGGGCCTACAGGAGAGCTGGGGAAGGACTTTTTACACGGGCATGCAGTGATAGGACGAGGGGGAACGGCTTTAAGCTGGAAGAGGGCAAGTTTAGATTAAACATTAGGAAGAAATTTTTCACTTTAAGGGTGGTAAGGCACTGGAACAGGTTGCCCAGAGAGGTTGTTGAAGCCCTGTCCCTGGAGGTGTTCAAGGCCAGGCTGGACGTGGCCTTGGGCAACCTGGTCTAGTGGGAGGTGTCCTTGCCTGTGGCAGGGGGGTTGGAACTCGATGATCTTCAAGGTCCCTTCCAGCCTAAACCATTCTATGATTCCATGATACCTGCACCACATCACGCTGTCAGGTGTCAATCAGCTCCACTCAGTTTCTTGATCCTGCTCACAACCAGTCCTACAAAAAACCCCAACGTATTGTCTCGTGGGTCTACCATCAGATCTGACACACTGAGCAGTTTTGTGATTTCTGGTGGAGAAAAAGGAGAATGTGGGAACGCATAACCCCTTAAGTGGGAATACAGTCTCAAACTGTGAGACTACACTTTATTTCAGAACTAATTTATCATCAACAATTATATGCTGCAGCAGCGCAGAGACATTTCCACTTCTGGATTCTCAACGTTAAGCTGGGTTTAATTGTTTTTCTTTCACCCCAATTGATAACTCATTGGCTAGATGAGTTACTGAATACTATCTCTGTTCCCAGATTGAACAAAAAAAAACTATTAAGAGGGAGGTAACTAATATACAATATTGACAACAGCATTCTACATTAGATTTCTTAAATTGTTAGGATTTACAAACATTTTCAAGAAAAAAGGTGAATGCCTAAACTTGTGAGTTAACAGTGTTATGACAGAGCAGAATGAGTGCCATTTAATTGTGTTCATTTATTTCTCCATTCTCCTTACTTTTTCACATTGTCCTTACTGTTTATGTTACACAAACATGCTCTGCAGAAATGTGAAATGACTAATAGAAGTAGTTAGTGGTGATAGCAGGAATGAAGCTTTACATCCGTTGCAAGCTAAAAGAACAAATAAAAATAAACATGGGAACACAATTCTGAAACAAAATTAACTTTAAAAAAGAATACACTATGGACATTCTTGTAATTTGTAAGGATACCTCAACTAACATATTGTACAATTCTGCTAAGGTAGAAGGTCAAAAGTGTGCTTAGTGCTGGGTATCACAGGGTTTTACATGGAAATGCTACACAAGAAATGGATACCTATGACAACAAAAATACGGTAAATAGCAATAGATTATTATTGACATTTGGAGTAATTTTTTTCAAAACTGAACAAGGTCACCTTGCAGGACTCGCACAATATTTGTTGAGTGCTTCAAACTCTCAATGGCATTCAGAAAGCCATTTGTGCTGCAAAAATATATTGTGAGGTACCTGGTTAGGGATGCTACGCCCTTCTTAAATGTAAATATAGTGTCGGATGGCACAATAAAGTCTTCCGCTGTACCAACGAGAACCAGAGCCTACCTCTTTGAACAACAAAGGAGGTTTTAAAATATCTCCCAGTAGCACAAGATGGAATAAATTTTGATTAATATTTTAATTTTATTTTTCATCTGTTTTGAATTCATAATAATATAAATTTGAGAGTGTCTGAAGCCAGCAGTGCTGTCCCAGTGTGAGACCAGCTTGAGTTTTGTCATTAACCCATTTTAACTCTTATTTCCTCATTTTCTTTATTTGCTTTCAGTAATTTTCCTTGGCTTGACAGGACTTTAAGCGACCGCTTTGTGTGGTTGCTTAAATACAAAAAAAGTAAGACTGTCAGATGTTCAAGGACATATTTCTTGCCCCATTGACACCTTCCCATCTATGGAAGCGTATGCACAGGCATGCATTCATGTGCAAGAGAGATTAAGTTGAGAAATGAAGATGGTTCTCTTTAAACTTTCATAGACCTGATTATTCTCAACAGTCATTTATGTACCTGGGAGGCCTGGTGAGATTAAGTGGGAAGGTTCATCTCAAAGGTTATCATCCTAAAAATAACCTTGGAAAGGCTGAACAGTTGTAACAAGAGAGAAAAATGTCACTGCTAGTGCCACAGAGCAGCAACAGTGTCTTTTTGAAAGCTAAAGGTAGCTGCACTGACCATGGCAGCAAGCTGCCTCAGGTCCCAAGCCTGGAAAGAGGGCAGCCCCAGAGGTGGCCACAGGCAGCGGTGGTACTGCTGGTGATAAAAAAAATATTGAAACATTCTTTATTAATGTTCTTGCTTAAAAGCCAGACTCTTAAAAAGGCCAGTTTATCATGAAGATAGCAGAAAGAGGTCATTGTACACCTGGAAAAAGGAAGTAGATGGCAGGGTTTCTTTTTTTAAATGAGAATGAAACACTTAGAATTGCATTAGACACTCTGTCAGAGAAATAGTCCTCAGGATAGCCCCGGGCACTGGCAGTACAGACAAACAGCAATGGGTGAGGTGTGTGGGTGTCTGTGCTTTAAGGGAGTCATACCAAGGAACAGGACCCCCAGAGAGGCTAATAAGACCAGGTGAAAAGAGGGAAAGGGGGGGGAAGTTATACCCAGACATCCTTTCTGTTGCTGTAAGAGAGCAGAGGAGAAAGGCACTGCTGGAGGCATGTCATACATTATGCAAGTGCTCACAGCTGTCCAGCTCCTCCAGATCCTCAGTATGGTTAGCACCAGTGTAACTAACGATGCCAAATGTATAATGAGTGGGTGAGGGACGAGGAGCGGGCTTAGTCACTGAGAGGTCTTAAGTATTAAAGAGCTTTTCTGCAGAATCAAAATGGGTAACCAGACAAGGACCTCCACGTGTGCTAAAAGAGGCAAACCTGCTCCCTGGGGTTCTCAGCCACGAGATCCATGGCACCATTCCCTGCCAGTTCCCAGCACTGGTGTGAGCCAAGTGATGCTTGGGGAGCCGTGGAAGGCCAGAGCTGGGAGTGATGGCAGGGCAGTGGGGGAGGGTTGCCCGATGCATAGCTGCATGGTTACACAGGGGCAAGGTGTTTCTGAAGGGTAGTCATGGGGTGCTGAGGATGGCCCAGACCCATGTGGTAAAGCCTGGTGCTGAAACCATCGGCATTTCCTAAACAACTTGTAAGGTGGCCCCTGGCCACTTCTGCTCCCTAGGGTTGTTCAAGGAGTTGCAGTGTGCTACATGGCCCAGTGGACAACTCCTCGATTTCTTCCCCATTCCTCCTCCAGCCCAGGCTCATAAATCCTCTCCCACGGTGGGAGGAAAGTCCCTGGCAACAGCATGCTCCTGCCCCTGGAGCAGCATCCACATTCTCTGCCTTTTCTCATCCTACCTTCCCAAAATGTGATTGATTTTCCTGTGTTCCTGCGCCTCCAAAATCACTCTGACAGGGACAACAAGGCATCAGTGCTAAATTCCACAAGGGCTTGAGAGGTCTAACTTGTACTACAAAGGGTGATGTTTTTGACAGACAGAAGTCTGCTTTGGTATCAATAAAAACAGAATCTCACCAAGGTAAACAGGAATGTGCTAGCAGGCATTCCCCTTATCTGCAACTGGTGATATAGCTCAAGAGCGATACCTTCTATGTTATCTTTTTTTCCCATATAAATGCTGAAAATGCATTATGAAAAACATGTTCTGTTCGCAAAAAAACTGGTTTAGATGAAGAACTTGCTTTTCCACAGCTCTAATCGCATGAAACAGTACCAACCAATATATGTAAGTGGGGCAATTTGGGAAGAAATGGACACAGCATCATCTCTGCCACTGTCCAATTTCTCCACTAATCTGCCACTTCTAGCAGCTTCCTACTCTAAAGTACTTCTGCTTCACTGTCTTTCTCAGCAGCCCCCCAAGCTTCCATGATGCCAAAATAATCTGCCAGATGACAACTAGCCATTTCAAAGACATATGAAAAAAAGAAAATTGTTTCCATCCCCCCGAACCAATTGCCTTTATAGCTCTGATTTCTGCGGTGATTGAAGTGGACTTGGTGCCTCAGAGCAAAGTAAACACATATGTTTGGGAAGGCTTTTAAACTACTTGGCATCAAATCACCTTGTGCCACCCAGAGAATATTTTTGTCAGCCTTACGGGCTTCTGATGTGTATGAAGCACTGGCTTTTAGATTCCACGTGTCTCTGTGCTACAGTTGGTGGTGTGGTGGTACGTGTGACCTCAGACATCTGGACTAGCTGTCAGCCAGAACCTTCAGTGTTTGCAGCACCATACTGAGGCTCTTTCACATCAGATGGAGAGGAAAATATTCCCAGATATTGGCTCTCTCCCAAAACCAGTACTTCCCTTGGATCACACCTCATGCGAAGCTCTGTATGAACTGAAGAGAGAGATGGGTTATTGGCATATTTTGCACAGGCTGTCTGTTGGCTTTATTGTAACTGACGACAGCTCCAGCCTGGAGGAGGCACGACTGCATGTTGCTTTGTGCATATATATACTATTTTGCCTGCTGTTTCAATTTGATTTTGTATTCTCTCATTGAAGAAGATAAGACAAATATATAAAAAACCTATCTTACTTCTATAGCAAAAAGTATATGCCAGTTGCAGGTACTCCTGCAAAAAAGATAAAAGTGTGCACGTGGAACAAAAGAGAAATACATTTTTTATATATATACTAGCAAAGCAGAATAGTATTTGAAAGTAAAATCTGTTTAATCCCTCTTTCACCTACAGTCACTGGAAAAAGAAGGTGCAAATTGGTGCTAACACTGAACAGTATCGCTGAGATTACTCTACAGAGTATCCTCATTAGAAATTTGCATCCAGATCCTGTGGGCTTTTAAAGACATTGCTGCAGAAGTGAGACAGGGCTATCATTTGTCAAGCATTTCTCTGGGATAAAATTCTCAGATACCAGCTGACTTCAGTCAAGCAGAGAACAATATCCCAAGTTAGGCGGCTTGCTAGTAAGCCCTCTAATGGTGCTGCTGAGAAGCCGCAAAGGATCCCAATGAGAAGGACTGCAAAAGTCAAGCAGGTGTCAAGCAGAAACTGAGTACTTGGATGGAAGCAAACCATGAAACTCGTGGTGTCTGGTTCATCATTTTGCCGTGGCAGGGAGAGAGCAGGCTTTTCCTGTGGTGGAGCTCACCTGTGCCAGATTGAGTGTGGTACCCATCTCTCTCTCTTGAAGAGCTGATGGGAGCCTGGGACAGCGGGACTGCCGAGTCGCTAATCACAAGTCACACCTGATCTTAAACACCACCGGAAGTTTCCAATCTGTCTTATGCACCCTGGTGAAGTTCGTAAGAGTTTCCAGACAGATGACTGAAAGTCAGTGTCCTGAGCAGCTAAAAGGAGGCCGGCAACCCAATAGATATGAATTGTCATTGCCAGTAAAATGCCAGAAGCTTCATGCTAACTCTGTGAGGCCTCCAGACTTGTCAGGCTTTGAGTGGGTTTGTCCTGGGCTGCCCACAGCTTTACTTTAGCTTGCTTCAGCTGTTAATAGAGGTTTCCTAATGACCAGGTGAATATTGCCTAATTGGTTTTACTTTTGCTTAGCTTTGTATAATCATCTAGTATAACTACAGTTTTTATATGGGTAGCATTTAGCAAGCTGTTATTTTGTCCAGAACTAAATATTTTTGACCCTAGCAAAATGATGCAGCGTAAAGGAATGGTATCATAGCAGAGGCCTTTACCACAGATGATGGAGAGCGCGATGTGGAGGAATACAGGCAGGGGATGATAACAGAAGTAAATTACTGTAAAGAGGTCATCAGTGGTCAGCTGCTGGTAGTTAAAGAAATATATTCCTGAAAACTGGGTAAACCGGTTTTAGGGTTAACAAAGAGAACAAGGAAGAAGTACCCAGCATATATAAAATCTCATGTTTATGAAGTCTCACATTACCAATGGAAAAAAGAACAACTAGTACAGTGTGGTAGAAGATATATAACAATAGCCCCATGTGCTGAGCAAGGAGAAAGAAACATCCATCATCAGCATCATACTCCTCTTGGCAGAGGACCTGGGATGCCAATGACCTGCAACACTGCATCACAACCTTTGCATGCAAGGGGAGTATAGCAGTGGAATAATATTTCAATTCACTAAAAATAAATCCTTGTCTGTTTAAAAGTTGTGTATTTTGCTGCCCATAGCAAGATTTTGATTGTAACAGTGACTATACTCACTGCAGGACTGTAGTCAGTACGTAGTTGTTGATAAATGAAGAATTAGATCAGGAACCAAAGAAGGACTGTGGGTTGGATTTGCACCCACAAAGGTGCAAATCTAGGTTGGTTAAAAAAATAAGCAAGATTATAAATAGGACTTCAAGGAACAAAAGTGTTTGATGTAGGATGTCTTGGTGCAGCTTAACAGTGGAAAAAAAGCCTTTGTCCTACAGCACGACTTTCAGAAGATAGCACTGAAGAACTACCATCTTGTGTCCCATAAGGCTGAGAGCAGCATTGCTCAGTGCAGAATGGTTTGGCAATGGAGGGAAATGAAAATTAAATTAAGAAAAGAGGAACTATGGAGTTAGAGTGCAATAAAATGACCTTGATTGTGCTGTTCATTTCCTGCTTTGGGACTATACTGTGATTCATGCAGAGAATTGTATCAGGGTCTACAGAAGCATCTAGTCCCAGCATAGCCAAGAGGCCCTAATCGACAAACAGCCTCACTAGCTCTAGGGTTGCTCTAAAAGGTGAGATTAGAAAGGGATCTTTCCGATCTCGGACCAGTGCTATGACCCCAGACTATTGGCTATTACTGAATAAGTCTCTTTTATTTGTAGATAATTTTTCTTTGGCTTTGTTTATTTGTTTGTTTGGGCCTTTTTTGGCTCAGTTTCATTCAGCATCAGAAAAAAAAAACAGATTTCAAGACTTCAGAAAGTTTTCAGTTTTCCATCCTTCCTGAAATACAGTGCCAACAGGTTGATTAATTCACAGTGGGGAACAGAACCGTAGAAATGTGACATTATCATGGGAGGAGTAGAATACGATGCAAGAGTTTTAATTTCTTAGTCCAGAAACTCCACGTCAGATGTACATTGGCTATGAGGCCATTATAACCAGCTCTTCTTCCCAGCACAGTTTGCCCCAGGGTAAGAAACCTTTCCTCCAAAACCAGGAGCACAGGTTGCCACCATTTGTGCTGATGGCATGGTGTCATTAGTTGGCACGTATGAAAAACTTACTGTTCACCTGGAGAGCTGCTCTAGCAGCCAACAATACTTTTGGTCTAGGCCTACAGTCTTTTTCTTCTTTTTTTTCTCATGTTTTAGTGATTGTACCAAAGACTGTGTGCTATTGATAAATATACACATTAGAATAATTTAGCTGTTGTCAGAAGAGAGAATGTCAATGACAATGTCAAATCTTTTCTGTCATGTACTTTGGCATAGGCTTCATGACTGTTTCTTTGCTTGCAGTAGGAAGTAGAATACATGGCAGAATGACAACAACAGTCATCTCTGGCAAGGATAAGTGGCTTTAAAAACATTTTTCAGGTAATGTACATTCAGAGGGATTATTCTGTTCTGCAAACAATGTGCTTGCAAGCACACTGCGATGATCACTCTTGTTATGAACAATAGCTTTGCTGAGTGCCCTTCTTTGGCAGCGGCAGAAGGATGCATGAGGTCATTGATGAGGTCATCATGGATAATGACCGCTCACCCCACTGGTTGTCCACTACAGTTCCAGTTGCACCCATGTGCACTATGCACAGTCTGTAACGTAACACATAGCAGAACAAAATCTCATTGCCTTTTAATAAGTCTTTTACTTTGTGTGGCAGCAGATGTCCAAGGTTTTAAATAAGTGCACTGTGAAAGCAGAAAATGAAAACAGCTTGGATGACTTCATAAGAGGTTACAGGATGAAGTGTCTTTGTTCCCTTTCAAGTCAATGTATGTATAGTAACTATATAAAGTATATTTCATAAAGGGCTAATTATTGGCATATTGTTGTCCAGTAGGGACATTAAATTGCCGGTAACAAATCCTTGCATGCCTAAGACCAAAGCATATAGAAATAATTATGACTGACTGAACAGTCACTGCTCTAATGAACCTAAAAAAACCCAAAGAGTTTTCTTGCAGACAAACACCTGATATGTACTGAAAAAGGGGGAAAAATAAGGGAAAAGTTTTGAAATTCTCGAAATCCGTAGGGTGATACTAAAATCTGCCTGAGAACGAAAGAGGGGATTCCCCATGCACAGAAGCCGTCACCTCAGTTTGCCAGTGTGGTGGAATTCCAGGTTCAGCACACATGGGCACATCTGCATGGGCAAGTACACAGCCCCAGCACAGTTTGTACAGGGATGTCTCAGCCTGGATACTTGGAAAGCACGTTTGCATGTTCTCAGGTCCAACTTACAAAACAACAACCTGCCTTTTCAGCGGGTTGTATTAGCTCAGGCACAGCACAAGCACTTCAGGACCAGCTCTGAGAACAAGCAAAGTGAACTCAAATCTCTCTGCATGTACTCATTTAAACATATCCTCATAGTTCTCAAATACATTTTTGCTGTGGTTGCCAAATTCCCCGTGGCAGTGGTTTTGACAGTCACAGTCAAAATACAACCGTATAATAATAAGTTTTCATGTGGCAGCTGCTGATAAAGTCCTTGGTGGCTGCACGTGGATACTAGGAGATGTTGTGAACTTCTCCTGTAAGGATATAATGAATTTGGTAAAAGCTTTCTGAAAGTTAAAGTAAGCAATAATATCATGTTATACCCTTCTGGAAGTCCACTACAGAGACAAGAATTTCCTTTTTGCTGTGTTCTGTTTCTTTCCTCTGAAAAATTATGAAACTAATTTCACGATCCTCCAAGCACAGGCCATGTAAACAAATTTAATGATGTTTGTCTTAGAACAGTTAAGAGGACTGCTCAAGAAAGGCTGTTTCCCCACCATGAAACTCTCCACTGCCAAAAAGAAAGGTAAAATCAATGAAAGTTAAGAAAAGCTTTAAGTGCAATCTCATCATTCTTTTTTACTTTTTTTTTAATTAAGTGGTTAAAAACAATGGTTGCTACAACAGAAATAAGCTGTTGTCACATATGTATAGCTGTAGATGACAGTGAACGCTTTACATGTCAAAATTTCTCATCCTCGTTTGGACCTGAGAGTCTCCCCTTATCAACAAAACAAGCCATGACCTGTGCAATTAGCTGAAATCATTGTGTTAACCTGATCTTCCGTTTCCTTCTGCTTCCTCAGTTTCTGCATATTCCTTCTTCTTCATTGGCTGTGTCTGTAGGCACTTGTTTGTCTCATCTACCTTTTGGAGAATAAGATGTCTTAGACCTGTGTCATCACTGACTATTTTAATCTCATCAGCTAGCTGGCATTCAAGGGCTTTTTAGATGAAGAAACAGAAATATGAGTCACTGTGATCTTTTTTTTTTTTACACAGTAAGTCCAGTTCCACAAAAGATTTCCCAATAAACTTATCAAATTATTTCTGCCTTCCCCTCTGTCCTTGTCAGCCTGATATGGTACATGGCATTGCCTATGGAAGGGCAGCCACTTTGTACAAGGGTGCCATCTGTTCCAGTGTTGGAAAGGAGCAAATAATTTCACACTTTTATATCAAAACAAGGAAGGGACTAGGCCAAACCCTAGTGCCTATCACTGCTTTCTTAAATAATTTTGCTTCTTCGGGGATGTAAGCCAATGTAATGAGGTACGCTAGTACAATTCTACAAAGGGATCACATTGATTCAGCTACACTGACAAAAAATGAGGGGACCAGGCAAATTGTCTACACCTGAAAATTGCTACTTTGCTTCCTGTTTTTGTTTTGGATCACTTCAACCAGCTGTCTCAAATCCAATGCTCGGGTACAAGTAGATGAATACTTCAGTGCAGGGACCAATCCCAAAAGCCAGTATTGATGAAGCTGTACCAGATCTAGCTCCCTCCATCCTGCACAGTCCTAAGGATCCCCCAGAAAGCTGCTCATTTTCACAAACACCCACATGTTTGTGTCTCAGTGAAGGCAACAAAAGCCTTAGTTTCTTATTGATGGGCTGCAACATGGCACCTACATTATTTCTGAACTTAGAGCTGGGAAAAAAACACATGCCTTAATAATTATATCCTAGATCCCGGACCAGTTGCTATGACAGTCATGACAACATTGTATTCTGGTGTGCTATGATATAATTCTTATCTGAAGATTTACAGCTATGCAACATCAATGTGCCCAGTCTGCTCTAGGTCAGGCTAGCCCTGAGTGGTGCAAATGCCCTCTCTACTCTCTCCATCACTTGACCATGTAGTGATGAACCATTCACTGGAGTGGATGCATTTAATAGCACAGATATAGCCCTTGTGAGGGTTGTATGCAGGGACTCAAGGCCATCTTTTGACATCCTCCTCTACTGTTACTGATTTAATAAAGGAAGTTAAGAGCAACTCTTTACCTAAAGCAAGCACCTCATACTCCTGTTTGGAGCTCTAAATCTGCCTTAATGCTGACATGAATGATATGGCCACATCACCTCTAAACCCAGCACTCGCACAATTAATCTTTCCTATATCACAGCTGGCTCTTTCAGTGAAACTCTGTTTTGTTTTTGGGGATGGTAAGGTTGTCATTTTGAACATAATTTACTGATGTGAAAGGAGGAGAATATGCTACAAAAACCTGCAGAAAGGCAGGGAAACTGGTAGAGAAAAACAGATGCCAAACACTCAAAGATTTAGGGCAGTAAAGACCAGCATCTTTGGATAGGCTGAGGTTGTCTCCTTTTTCATAAAAATTCTGAGCCCGTTCAGTAGTATTTTTTGGCATTTTCTCATCTAGACTGTGCCAGGTTATTTTTAATTGTGCAATTCTCTGGCAGTTTGCAAATGTAAAACTTTCATTTCCTATTAAGAAGTTCTTTTCAGTTGATCTTCTATGATAGAAAATGAAATTTCCATGTGAGCCAGCCACTAGAGAATCTGAAGGAAGCAATATCTGGGTTAACAGACTGTTTTAAACACATTCTCTCAGGACCTTTCTCTTCCCCTTCAGCATTTTCAGCCTGTCTTGCCTCTTCTTTCCTGCTTGTTTCTTCAGTGTTCAGGCCAACTGTGATCTACTTGAGAAGGTAGCCTGGATGTATTAAAAAGAATGGCTTTTCATACCATGTGAAGATTCAAAATAATCTGACAGTAACAGAAATGTGTTGGAGAACAGCACCCAGGGTAGGACTGGAGGAACGGTGGGTAGATCAAGGCACATTGCACAGGGCAAATAATAAGCATGCTAGCAAACAGCTAACTTCTACTTCATTAGTTGCCCTTGAGGTAACTGTATTGCTTTGATATTAATTTACAACAGCAATAGCAAAAGTAAAGAGAAATCTGTAATCTTCTAAGTGCAGTAGCCCCATATTTACTCACATTTGTCAGCCTCAAAGATATTCTACTAGCTCATACATGAGTTGGACTGCCTCTATGCAGTCGGTCTGTGATATAAAGGTGTAGCACAGTTGGAAAAAAAGTTTTCCTAGGACAAAAACTATATGTGCATGCACATGTATTTTATTTTGCAAGTTACAAAAGAAAGTCTCCATGGACTGTTCTCTATTCTGAAACCTCCAGACTTCCATTTGCAAACTTGCAAACCTACCTTATAAAATAACCAGGGCCTGAGTCAATGCTGCGCACTGCCTTTGATATCAATAGCCTCTATTTTCCTTCCCAGCAGGAATGCTAGAATTCACTGCCAATTGCTTGGAGGTACGCTGATGGTATCCAAAGTAAAGGAGTGCAAAAAGAATAGTTATTTTGTGCCTGAAAAGCATTAGCAGGTCCAGTGAAAAAGAAATCCGAGTTACAACACCCTCAGGACTTTGAAATAACACTTGTGACAACATTGCATTGTATTCTGAAGTAGTATGATCTAACTCTTCTCTGAAGAACAGGCATTTTGGACTCCACAGAGACAGAACGTGGTACTTTGTAATGACATAATGATAGACTTAAGTCCTAGAGGACTGTGTAAAGATCATCAGTTTCCCTCAGAACTTTAGGCTAAATTATCAACCGCAGCACAAATAACATAAAATCCCTTCAGCTCAATTATGTGGCTTAGTCCAGGAGATCAATGCCTCCAATTCTTACTCCACTTTTAACTGACTTGTGATGGATGTAACAATATAGGGTTTCCATCAAGATAATTTTGGAAAGAACTTGAAGAGCCATGTGTCAGGGTTTTCATATTAAATCCATTTAATCAATAAACATTAGACATTAGGTTTCCTAAAAAAATTATTTACTCCTAATGCACTGAAACAGTGAAGATTATAAGGAAAAAAACCATACTACATTTTGTTTATGGAGCACAGAAAAGTAAAGATTATTGTTTGTAGATATAAAATTACAGAAGTGATAATTTAGTAGATTTTTTTTTTCAAGTTATCTTTTCTTTTCCGAAATAATAGGCTGATCACATCAATCTAGTCTTCAACCCCATATTAATCTGATCAAACTAATTTTTCTCCTCTCTGTTTAACTCTCACATTTCAAATGTAACTGCAATGTCAAGACAGCTTTTTTGATAACCAATAACAACATAAGAACAGCAGCCATAATCTCTTATCAACCTGGTGGAGGTATCATGTGATAAAAATACCACACTAAGATTCTGGAAACGAGATTCTGGAAATGAGATACTCTTTTACAGGTTACATGTGACTTTGAGTAAATCACTTGGTGTATTACTCAGCCCTGAAAATTAATACCAGCCCAGTCTTATTTAACATATCAGTTTCTTATATGTATGCATAATTACATCTGCTTGTGTTAGAGGGAAAAACATGTTTCTGGTATTAACTCCTCTGAGCCAACACAGATAAATGAATGTAAGCTGGAGTCCATTCTTGCTTATGAAGTGCCAGTACAGGTCACCTGCTGCATTTCAAGGGACCCATCAGTGCTGAAAACACAAAGGAAGAGTCCCTGACAGCTCTAGGCGAAGCCAGTAAATCAGGCAGGATAACTCAGGTCCTAGCATGGTCCTAAAGGGTTTGTGCTACTCTTTCTGTTGCACAAAATAAAGAGTCGAATTCACTGTGGTACCCCAGAATGGATTTGCAAGGGTGGCATTTGGGGAATAAAGCTGATACTCTCACCTATCACATTTGTGTTGGGAATCATTGAGAAAATATAAAGCTATTGTTATGGACTTAGAGTTCAGAGTAAGCCTGCATAGCAATTGTGGGTGAGCTGAGCTCTGTAGGGTGTGTTAAATGCTTTGATGTCCAAAGAAGAAGGGTGCAACAGCCATTCAAAGTTACCTCTGTTCAAGTGGTACTGTTTCTGAGCTCCTGTTGAAAGATGTACTGAGCACTGCACAAAAGCCACGGCGTAGAAACAAGGCTGCATTTGAGAGGACAGTGTGCATATTTGGCAGTGAAAGCATCTTGTCTGGAAGACTGCCAGATTACACAATTCCTGCACACAAGTCAAGGTAGGGAGCTCTTGCTGGGGTATAGGTGCTGGAGACCTTGGAGGCAGGGTGGACCCCCTTCGCCGTTTCAAATAGCGACATTCTTTGCCCTGAAAGAATGAGTCATAGCAAAGCTAACAAAATATCTCTGACACATTTTACTGTGAAGAAGGATAACCTGGCCGATCTCGAGTCATGCTCCTTTCACGCAGAAAGAGAGTTCTTGCATTAATTCTTGGCAGTCATCAGGTAGTTCAAGGAGACCAGGTTCCCCAGGTAAAGGCAAAGACATGGCTGAGACTGTGAACTCCAGAGCTACATCCACAGAGGACCTCTTCCATATCCAGGTGTCCTATTATCTGAAAGCCATTGGCTGTGGGCCAAAACAGGCATAAGTAAATTAAAGCTCACACATTAAACCATTCTGATGTAGATAATGGCATTACACCATGACAAAACCAGTTTCGGAGATTAGTCCCAAGCCCTTTGGGTAGAGACATAGGAAGACCCAAATATATTCGCTCACTTCACACATATTCATGCTGAAGAGTGTGTCAGCAACATGCAGTTTATCTCAACCCACAGAAATCTATCCATAAGGCATGTACAGACACACATCCCAACATAGTGACTAATCCTGCACCAGCAGCACTGTTTTCTTAGTCACTTGGTGGCTTGGAAGATACCCACATTTAGAACTGAGCTGACAATTGGAAGCGAATAGTTTAATGGCGTAAATCAACCTTTTCTTAATTATTTATTTGCAATCTCATGAACATTTCCTTCCATACTGTAATTAGCCAAAACTAATCCCATTTTATCAGTGTACACATATGTGGGATTATGGTTTTATTGAGAGGTGTGTAATACAGTATTCAATGTATTTAAATGACAACTGATTATACAAGTAACATGGTTCTGTCTCTTTTCCCTCACTGGATGAGTTTAACTGTCGATATTTGAACTGGAGGAAGCTGGTGCAGGGCTGAACACCCCAGGGGAGAGTGGTGTTTTAGGGATAGGTTGTAGCTAAGAGAGATAAGAGCTACTTGAAACACTTAAAAATTCATCCTTTTCAAACTACACAAGACATCACTTAGGCAGGATCCTAAAAAATCCACAACCTCCTACACTCTTTATTGGTATAAGTGCAGAATTTGAACTTAATTTTGGCTCACACTACTCATACAAATGAATCATCTGTGGAAATGCTCGGCACGCTGGCAAAAATTATCAAAACCATACTTCTTCTTTGAGTCTGGAAGGTTCGACAGATCTAATATTGGCCCCCGTGATGGTGTTTCTAAACTTCCACTGCCACGCTTGAGGCCATCAGTATATCCTAGGAAAGAGCAGGGGAGCACTTAATCTAGCGTATGACACAGAATAAGTGTGTGCTATGCTTTTTTCAGTGTTGTTGTTTATGTGGCTGATTAGCATCAGTCTCATGTAGGGACATATCTGGAGCCCCAAGGATGGGGTTGTGAAGCAACGGCACAAAGTTGAACAGAAGCAAGGAGCCGCCCAAGTTGGCCTCATTACCTCCTCCAGGCAGTTGCTGCCTCTTGCACTGTGCTGCCAAGGGTTAAATCAAAGTTCATATAATTTGGCAGTACTTACCTAGTGTCCTCTCTGCCTCCATTCTCTTTTACAGATAGATTGTTCAAATACACTCCATACGTAATGTAAGTTTATCTCTCATTTTTTGGCAGGATATTGTGACCTTTGAACTGAAATATCCACAGCCTGCTATAACAGAGCTGCTGACATATCAGTATAACCCAGCTTGGCAGGCATCCCTGCAAATACTAAGTTTTATAGCTTAAGAAGTGCAGATATTCCCTACCTTCTACTCTTTTAAGGGAGCAGGGCTCGTGTATACCACGAGGAAGGGAACTGCTGTGAGCATGTGGAGGCTGCTGAGGCTGTGTTTCTGAGGCTACATCTCATTGCCCTCTCTTAAGGAACAAGAGAAGGGGGAGGGTATGTGGAATGGCTCCAGGTAAAAAAAATGGATAGAGAAATGGCGAGACACTTAACTAAACTGAGACCAGGACTGGTTCCTGACGATGTTAGAGAAGATTGCATAGGACCTGTGCAGGTCTTCCTCAGGGAGAGGCACAAACACATAAGAAGCAAAGACAAATCAGGAAGAGAGGATATTGCCCAGAAAGACCACCTAGGTGGCTGTGAGGTCCACAAGTGAAATCAAAGGAGGGGTAAGACATGGTTTCTGTTAGAGTATGTCAGTGCTATAATGAAAAGCTGATGATAGTTAATCTAGGCATACATGAATTAGCTGCAAATTAACTAACCTGTGTCCTGAGACCAGTGGACTTGATCAGCAATTACAGCAATGCAGAGTCCAGGGCAAGATTTATAAGATGTGCTGAATGCTGTTACTGCAGTTAGGTATTGTCAACACGTATACGAAGAAGGTACTTAGCCTACATATTTTGGATAACCTATGTATCTTGAATAGCTAACTTGAACAATACAAATATTTTTCTATTCATGAGGAGTCAGGATCTGGTAGCTATCATCATACGGTGCCATGGACCCTCTTCCAGCAAAGACGCAGACTGAATGTTACCTCCTGATTTCTAGGTTTATGCCTTAGCTGCGGTAGCAACTATCTTAGTAGTTTCAAATGGACACAACTATTAGAACAGGAAAAAGATATGTCACTAAGCAGTAGGACCAAGTGGGTTGCAAAGTATTGAGAGTTATGGTGACAGGGAACAGGGTAGGAAGGCTCTGAATACATTGGTCAGCCATTCGCTGTGACTTGTAAGGCATTGCTAAAACATGCGGCTATATATTCTTTGCAGCCTTTGAGGGTCCCAACTACAGGTTAACAAGCCTTGGGCCACACTGGCCCTATAGGTCCTCAATAGAACCCCGCAGGTCAACCACTCTTGTACTGACTGTGTTTCAAACTCTCTTTTTACTTGTGCTGGCTTCTGGTTTCTGGCAGATCCAAGTGGGCTCGGTCTCTGGAGGCGATTATCCTTTCAAAGCTGCCAGCAGCAGCTGCTACCAGTGATCCAAAACAACCTTCTAAAGCACAGTTTAGTACTTTTTTTTTTCCTGCAAGTTTAACTAAGTGGGGAAAACAGTTAAACTAGCACTCAGGTTTTCCCACACCTCACCTTATTTTCTAGATTTTACTACTTTTTTTCTAGTTTAGGCACCTATGACATTTTGACTGAGATGAACAGGATCTCCTACAGTTACTGCCTCGCTGTCTCCCCACATTGCCTTCCCCCAGGATTCCTTCCTCTCCAGTTCTCCTCTCTAGGAAGATTTTTAAACAGATAGATGTCCTTTGATCTCAAGCTGCAGAAGTGGGACAATAAGCTTGTTAACCTTAGCCTGAACCAGGCAGGTAGGCACTTTCAGATTAATAGCCTACCCGTTGCTCTCTGAAGGACTCTTGGTATCTCCCCTGGAGATATCTTATCTCTATCACTGAGCAAGCAGGAAATGAAACATAGATTCATAAAGTGTAAGCCCAGAAGGGACCATTAGAAGAGCTATTCTGATCTTATATATATCAGAGGCCCTTTAATTTCACCCATTTATCCTTGTAGTAAGTTCAATAACTTCTATTTGACTAAAGTGAATGCTCCTCCTAACAGATGCTCCAAATTTAAATTCATGCACTCAAACAAAAAAGTATCAAGCACATCAACAAAGACAGGTAAAACAGCCATTGAAAAATAATACAGAAGTCTCCCTCATTCTCTGTAACACTGCCTGGCTGTGTTTTGATACAGACCTGACATGTTTTAGTATGCCTGCACTAGTCATTCTAAAATTCACCCATCCCCAGTGTAACAGATCCTGAAAATTAAGACATATGTAGCACACAGATTAGGCACCATTACAACCTTATCAGGTAGGTTGCACACTATAGTACATCGAGATCAATAACAAAGTGTCATAATACGCTATGCAGGACTATGCATGTCATGGATTTGTAAGTCTAGACTGGCAAGTGAAAGAAGGCTACCCCAACAACTGTTTATTTGTTAGCTCACTCTACAGCTCAGTTTTTGCTCGCACCGACTTTCTCTGTCCAAGACATATTTGCTGTAGGAGAGTCTTACACTAAGCATCGCCAATGCGAGATGGTTAGTCCCACATGCTCACAGGGTGAGAGCTCAATCAGCTCCAGCCCTCTTTTGTTTAGCTGTCAGTGAGTCTAAGTAGCATATAAAGAAGAGCTGAGGCCAGCAAGGAAGTCATTACAGTAAGTGCAAAAGAGTAATGTACTCTACGATGCTTTGAAACAGAGCAGGGAACACTCCAAATCATCATTAACCAAATTAACCAAACCATCTAGCAAAAATGATTTTACTGTCAAACATAAAATATTTTAATACAGTACCATCTTTGGACATATAACAGCTCTGCTGAGATGAGGAAGAGTTTTTTATCTCTATGTATTACAGTTGTGCACCTTCTTGAATACATGGTCACACAAGCACTCCGTGGTGTTTGTAAGCAGACATTGAATACTGGGAGGTTTCGAAAGCTAACACGGTCCCTGGTGGGGTACCATCTCAAGGAAGTTAATAAGGAATGTACATGTGGTTATAACATTCCTTTTTCTAAAGACATTGCAACATTTAAAGTTGACTTTAGTCTAAGATATTGAGAAAGGTTGTATTTACATACCACTGTTCACTTGGCAGATTTTATACAAATATTGGCCTCCAAAAGTTATGAACACAGTTCTATCCAGGTCAGATAATTTCAGGACCACGTTACTCAGATTTCTTTTCTGGTGGATGTAATCTGCAGTATGCTCAACCATACAATATTTCAGTCTCAGACATACTTAACGATGTAAGTCCAAAAGGCCAAATCTGAGGAGATTTTGAGCAATTTCCACCAGCTTCGGAATTTGAAAATATGCTCATACAAAATAATTCT
Organism: Pluvialis apricaria; assembly: GCA_017639485.1. Classification (NCBI taxonomy): domain Eukaryota; kingdom Metazoa; phylum Chordata; class Aves; order Charadriiformes; family Charadriidae; genus Pluvialis; species Pluvialis apricaria. Next base: position 26,590,633 of record CM030007.1, read on the forward strand.
GTGAAGTCTGGTTTCTCGCCTTCAGCATATTCTATATCTCTGGCTCTAGGAGCCAAGACAGAATATGCTATTGTTTCTATGAAATCTCTGCACTTATTACTACCTAAATGAAACTATAAAGCCCACAATGCTGTGAGGGAATGCAGTTAAGATAACATGCCCATCCAAGGAGAATATTTTGCTGACACAGATCACAATTTCATGACAACCCTGGTCTAACCAAAATTTTACTTCATCTGTACCAGTGCAACTGTTGGAAGAGGATTCTGTAAAGCCCATGAACTAATTTATAGGACAAAACCAGGGAAGAACATGCCTAACAATGGAAGGTAAATGATGAGACTATAAAACTCAATCCATCTTCTGTAGTATTCCTTGAATTTCAAAAAGTTAACTCCACTGGTTTCTCATTTAAAAATTGACCAATTAATTAATTAAAACAACAATATTTCACTAGAATGCATATGGTTTGATTCCAGGACTACAGGTTAGCACAAGGAAAGAATTTGAAGGATGTTGTACAATGTTCACCCTGATGAACAGAGATTTCCGTGATGTCTCTAATTTCAGGCATCCCATCCAAGATTAAATCAGATGCTAGTTTACATTTTATATTTTATACTTAAGATTTTTTTAGAGTAGTTCCTGCTGATAAGAACGTGTCCTAATCTAGCTCAGCAACCAGTCTATCAGTATTAATAACTATCAACAGACTAATTAATGTGTGCCTGCTGTGTGTATTTCAACAATATAAATGTCTTGCTACACAAAAGGATGTCAGATAGTAAGGTAATTTCCATAAGTGGGCTCTGTGTCCTAATTATCATAGAAAGCTGAAATATCTTATGATCTTAGTGTACTTCAGGAAACAGAACAGTATTTTCAATGTTTTATTCTGAATGTAGTCTATAATTTGCAAAAAGGTGACCAACTTGCAAATTTATCTTTTTATGTATATTGTTCTCCTTATCACCAGTGCATATTGAGAATATGTACTTTTTGCAAGCAAGAGTCTCATTCTTTTAATTTGTGCTTGTTTTACCCTGAAATAGCTTCAATAACATTGGTTTTTACCAGTGTGGCTGAGAACAGAATGAGGTCTAGTGACAAAATAAAAAACCACGTAGAACTAAATTTCAGTTCTGCAGCCATCATAACAGACAGTCCAGCCATTTAAAGAATTTCATCTTGTCCATGATAGCCTCTTTACAACGGAGAACTGTCGATGTTTTCACCTCATTACCAGTGTTTGCATACAAGTGCAAATTCATGTTTTGCTATGAATATGAAGGAATCTGTGGGGTAATGCCAGGCCTCTCTGTGCTTTGCTACATACATTTCTTGTCCTTATGGCTTATTTAATATCATCATATTCAACAATAAAGGTCATAACGTCTTCAGCAACACTGCTCCTACTAGTCATGTGTGAGGAGTTGAAATAGGTTCTCAGACAATGTTGTTATGCATATATACAAAAACCAATTGAGTCATTAAAGTTGTATCTTATTCTCTTGTAATTTTCTTGCTGTAGTATCCAATGAGCATTATGGAGACAGTTTGACTGACAAGAAGAGAAAGATTTTCTTATTAAGCGTATGGGTACTCAGAGCCTCTTCCAGGTTTGAAAAACAATGCACACCAGTGTAGTGTTCCTTCACCAACTGCGTGATAGATGTTTACAGAAATCATTTAAGTTCCCAGTACTTCTTTGGAAATCTAAACTTTTTAATTGATGTCATTTGCTGGGCTTATTAAGAGTGGTAAATGCTGTAATGATCTTCACTGGTAAGGAAACTGCCTGAAGGGGGAATATATGTGCAGTTTTCCACTATTATTGTATCTTGTATCTGCCTCCAGAGACACCCCCAACATCATTCTGACACCAAGCAGATAAGCCAGCCTTTGCAGACAACGCACGTCTCACAAAACACTTTCTGCAATGGCAGACTCTCAGAAGAAAGGGAGCCCTGCCGTCACAGTTCGGTGGTTTGTTCAGCACAGTCATCACCACAAGTGAGAGTCTCAGCTCACCAAGAGCTCCCGACTCCTCCGTCCCGAGGCCCAGGAGGCTGAGCATTGCCTTCCCCAGGAGCGCACAGCCCATGGAGCTGGTAGACTGCGATCCTGCAGGGAGCTGTGGGGAGCCCGCAGCTGCCGCAGGAGAGACAGGCCAGGATGAGGAGGACCCTCGCTGCATGTAGGGCCCTGCCCAGAGCAGGCTTCCAGGGATGGGCTGCTGCTGTTGGTGCTGAAGGCACTGTGGCAAATGTCCTTAGGCATTTACAACATGTCTGAGGTATGGATCTGCTGTTGGGAGGCTGCTGCTTGTGAGTCATAAGGAGCCTGGTGCTGAGGGTACCTTTCCCCATGCTCAGCAGCTTCTGAGCTGTGCTGAGCCCTGGTCCTGTCCCCAGCCCTGCTTGTCTGCACCTGTATAGCACCAGATGCTCCACTATTTTTTGCCCCTCAGAGCAAATATGAGACCCCAGGCAACATCTGCCTCTCACTGGGGTTACAGGGGAGCCCCAGTCAGGGAGACCCCTTGCAGGAGCAGCGCTGTGGCTGGGAAAGGTGGGTCACCTGCCCTGCCATGCTGGGTAGGTGACCTGGGGTCACTTGTGCAGTGGGGACTGTGCTGTCAGCACTGAGCAGCTGCTGTCAAGGTCCCCGCTGTGATGCTGAGAAGAGTCAGTTCTGTACATGTAATTGATGATCTTGAAATGTGACAGATATATTGATGCCCTGAGAGCCTACAGCTTCTGAGGGTGTTCATAGTTTACCTAATAATATTCTGAGTTGCTAAGACAGATGTAGTTGCTGCCAACAACAGGGAAAGAAATGGAGCCAATGATGAACGTAATAACACATCCCCACATCGGGGCAAGGCAGCTGCTATGCACTGCAGAACAGCATTTTTTTTTTCCTAGAGGATCTAATACATGCTTTCTGTACATTGTGGGATTAGCTTAAAAAACTGAAGTCTCCCATTGCCAAGTTTCTAACAGACTGGTAGCATCCTTACCATGTATTTTAAACAGACTTTGTGGCAGATTTGCATTATGATAACTGGCTTGAGTGAAAGATACTGTCTGAACTTGGACCCCACTTAGCTTTTCCTCATACTGTACTCAACAGTATATCAGTGTGCCTGGGGCACCTGTGTAGACTGATAATATCTGCATTGCCTTATCTCATGTGTATAACACCCCTGTGGCAGCGTGGTGTTTGCCATGATGGTTGTTTCCTCAAAGAGCTCTTTAAAAGTTTGATCGTTTTTCAATAGGAGCAATTAATACTGGGAGTGATTAATTAATAGTGTTCAGTGATGTTGCTTTGACTTCATTACTATGCTCCTTTGTACTTCACTTCATTCAGTCTTTGCAAGCAGTGTTTGCAGCGTGCTCTCTTCTTGCCAGGCAATGAGCTATCCGGTCTTTGTTTTTGTTGGTTTACCTGCACTAGAGACAGCAAGGCCTGTTTTGCAATAGCCTATTCTTTTTTTATGTAAACACTGGTGTTAAAATCTTCCCATGACACAAAGTTTTGATTACAAAGAATTAGATTCACACCTTTAAAATCCTGGCTAGTGTTGCATTTAAATGCAATTTAAGCATCTCTGCCTTGTCAGCAGTGCAGCATTGCATAACGCTTGTCAGCTCAAAATCAATAGACACCTTGTGGCTAACCTGAAAGCTTCCCAGGCACTGAAGTTAGGAAATGTACATGCTAACTTGAAACCTCAGAGAAGCTGGTGTCAGTGCACAACTTACACGCAACAGTCTTGCAGTTGGAGAAAGCATCTGGAAGAAAGGGACCACAAACACAGGGTGTGTTGTTTGAACAGAAATCTTGCAGTCATACTCTTTCTCACCTGTTTTTCTTTTAACCATGTGGATCTTGCATGCCAGGCTGAGGTATGGCCAGGCAAATACTCTCATCTTCCTTCCCTCCCACCACTCCCTTCAGGAAGGGTCTGTATTGCGGCCTTCAGGAATGCGGTTCTGAGCGCTTTCCATCTGAAGGAAGTTTCAAACCCAGATCACCCCTTTCTTGGACTAGTGCCCTAGTACCATTGGTCTATCACAAAAAATGGCATGAGCACATCCAGCTGGCAGCCTTCAAACGGCAGGAGTTCAGCCCACCTGGGCAGCTGCGCAGAAAGGCAAAATGTTTTCAGCTTGGATCAGAAATTGAAGTTCCAGAGAGAGTGGGAAGATTTCTGATGTCTGCAGATTTTCTGGCTATCGCTACATGGTAGCCTGTTCAGTGTCAGTTTTCAGGGGCAGTAGATGTCTCTGCAAACCTCCAGATGATCTAGACATTTAAAGTGGGTTGTGTGGGCCACCCTTTGGAAAGCAGGGGAAAGGGGCTAAAACTTCACGTTTTGGATATCTCTGCTAAAATCTCAAACACTCAGGGTAAACCATCTTGCACAGTTTTTTCCTTACATTCATTTCCCCACCGACTCCAGAGCACCGTCTGCCAGGTGCGTAGGGACTAAGGGAGGTTAGTGTTGAAGGTGATCCCACCATGTTTTCCTGGGACTTATGCATGGGAGTCAATGAACGATAATTGTCCTGATGGCAACTCTGAGCAGATAACTTCTATTTCAAACCAAGTTTTAGTTTCAATTTAATATTGAATATCTTAGAGGATGCTAAATTCCTTACCACAGCCAGGCTTTCCACCTCTGAATGCCATGACTTCAAAGGCAATTTCACCATGCTTTTTAAAGATTCCAAATACATTAACAGTAGCTGAAGATTAATCTTATATTCTGTACCGATGATCTCATTTGCCTAAAGTTAAAAAACTGCAAAAAGTCCTTATTAAACTAAGATATACTGCTTAGTGCCAGTAATGTCAGTTTTTTGCTTCACTCAAGCAAACAAGATGACTACCCACCCCATCACAACGATGGATGCACACAATATATACTGTCATAAAAAAACCTTTGCTTAAACAGATTTTGAAGCATGAGGGCAATTCTACCATTTTTAGATAAAGTTAGAAATAAATATGCTTCCAACACAAATTTGATCCAACTTTCTCCATCTCCTGGTGGGTTCTTGGAAGATTTTCAGAAATTTTTAAAACTCCAATGATTGTCTATGCAATTTGTATTTTTGTTTCAGTTTATAAGGGAAGTATTGGCATTCTTCCTGCCACTTCAAGAAGAAGTCTTGGCTCTGATAATTTTATGGTGGTCAGGTTGTGATTCTGTGATATCACCCCATAAAAATGCCACCCACTAAGAATAGGATTCAGCTCCAGACTCTTAACCTTAGGGTGTGCTTCAATGACCATTCGCAGACCTTATAGCCATTTGGGATGCTCTGAGATGCAGCAGCTGGCCTCCATCTGCAGTTCCAGAGGGCACATGTCTTCTCCAAGTACTCTGTCACAGCCTTCAGCCCTGTGTGAATCTTGGATGCACTAGGCTGTTTCATATGGCAAAAGATACTGTGAGTTATGTGTATAAGTACCTGTTGTAGCCTACAGAACTATTGATCTAACCATAAGTTAAACACCCTCATTTAGTCAGCTGAGTAGCTTTTCAGAATCCACAAAATTTTAACGCAAAACATTTCTTTTAAATGTGACTGTAATTTTGCAGATTATCCTCACCAAAACAATTAGTATCGAAAGAGACAAAAAGAAGAAAATTGTCATTCATGCCTAAAAAATCAGGTTCTGTCTTCCTTAGGTTCATAACTCTTGTGCATATGAATGGCTACATATCCCTCAGCTTTGGAGCATTCATAGGGCGCAAACACATGGATGTGGGCACACATCTGGGAGCTGAGAAAAGGTGCTTCCAAGAATGCCTTTTGATTCAGTATGTGACAAGCTGTAAATTTCTAGTGTTTATTCTCAATTAAAGTATGTTGATAACTATTTTTCAGTGTCATATATGCCTTAACTACTGACAGCATAATGGGTTATAGCAAAAATAGTAGTACCCCTCATTAAGGATGGTCTGGTGGTTTCTAACCAGACTTGCTGGAACATGTGGCTTCCCATTCTTTGCAGCCTTTACTGTATGAAAATACACTTTTAACTTGCTGATGCCGTGTATAGTTTTTATAACTTTGTATCTAACTGACCATATAGACCTCCTATTTATTTCCTTGTTAATCCAGGGCATTGGAGACAGGAAAAGGCAAAACCAGCAATACAGTCTTCTGGAAAATAACTTGAAAATTGGGAGATGCAAATCAGCCACTCATATGTATTTTGCTCTGCCTTATGGCAACTGATAAATCATATCATAGTACAATTTCAAGACTTGTCACAGGACTCTGCAAAAAATATATGTTTCCCTTGTCCTCAGGTTTGCAAAGGGGTCTGAAAATACTGTGTGCAGATATACAACTAGATGAAATCAGGATTGAAGGCAAAGGGTAAAGACTTTTCCCTTGACAACGAACATCCCGCTGATCACAGTGAGGAAAGGATTTTGTTCTAAGGAGACATATGCTCTTAGACAGACACTATAGTGCCTAAGTGAAGCTGCTGCTGGTAAGTTCCTATTGAAACAGACTCCTTGGAAGGATGAGAAATATGTACTTGGTAAACAAATTAAGAGCCATAGCAACTGCCTAAACACACCCACTACATGAATGAAACCGCCTCGGTGGTATGCTCCCATCATTCAATCTCTGCTTGATAAATCTGTGCACAGAACTGCCAAGGTACATTTGCACATTGTTGGAGGGAGAATGTGGGAGAAGTCAGGGTTAAATGCAGTAAATTTTCTTGCTACCTAGCCATCAAATTCCTCTAATTTTATTGAAAATCACAATGCAAAATATTGCTATCCTTGGCAGTGGTCACCCCTGAAAGTAAACCACTGAGCTCACAATTGGCTCAGTGCTGGCACTAGATAGACCAGTGGGAATTTGCATTTCAATTCACCTGCACAGTGCCTGAACTCTGCTTTAGCATGTGATGATGTTTCCCTGTGGTAGTAAGATCTACCTGTACAAATGTATATATATAGACACACGTATTTAGTCATTCATCTTCTCTACACTTATAGGTTTCTACTATTTCTAAAAATATAAAATTCAAAATAAAAAAAAAAACCAAACCTTTCTTTTTTTCCAAGTGAGTACAACAGACAGTATTAGAAATGTAATTAATAACCTTTAGCTCAGTAGGTGAGATTTTCCTTTTAGTCAACTGGAAATATTTTATAAAGGAATCTTACAGAATAACTACCCTCGCTTGATAAATCAGGAAGGTGAAGCATAAAAAGGGGAAAGGATCTAGCTGTGGCAATGGTGTTTCAGGTCACCAACAGAGCTGGAAACCAAATCTTCTGAGTTTTAGCCCTGCGCCAGCCCAGCTGGATCATGCGTCTCTCCAAGAAGGCAGGTGTAAGGACTGATCTGTACAGCTCTACTTGACACCTGTCCTCTCTACAAAACCAATCTGATGTGGAGATAGGAAAGCTTTCAGTGACTTTCAGTGATTGCCCATTTGGTGCTCTCAGAAACTTTTGCTGTGCTTCTATTAGTCCTCTCTGCTTCCTTTTAACTCCATTTCTTTGATTTGTTCCCTTCAATTTTATTCCCACTCTCTGCCAAGAAGATACCAGTTTCCAAAGACTACATTTCATGATCAGCTGTCAGCAGCTATATTAAAAGTGCAAACTCCTCACAATACATGTTGCTTCATCCCTGCGTGTTTCTCAGGGTGTTGGTGGCGGGGACCTGCCCCATTCCCCCGTGCTCTCCAGCTGAGGTGCTGTGGCCATCCCTCTTGTCCTTTGAGCCTGAGGTTGTGGAGTGGGCTCCCTGTTCAGCTCGCTAATTGACTCCCCAATGGTAACTCGTGTATGAAATCATCTCACCTAATTTTAGACATCTAAAAGGGACGTGTCTGGTTGGAGGTTTAGTATCAGATTTCCTTATACAGTCAATGAACACAGACAGGCATTTCCAGAGGACAGTTCATCCCAAAGGTGATCCAGAAAATGTGTGATAAGTAGCCCTCTGGAGGTGCCTATGTCTCTCTCTATAGGTTAAAGACAGAGCCTGTCTAACTAGAGTGGACAAGGTGTCTTATATTTAGATAGCTGTTATTAGTTGAGGTAAAATCTACCTTTAATATCTTCACACCCCCTTTTCCCCATCTGTTAACTGGAACTAATACAGCCATCAGTGGAATGCCAGGTGTCCACATTTATTAATATCTGCAATTATGGGGAGATCTTTGAATGTATACATTTGTGAAGAACTCATTATTCACTACTGTGACAGATGGCAGAACTGTTTTCCTTCCAGTACCTAAAGGGGGCCTGCAGGAAATCTGGGGAGGGACTTTTTACAAGGGTAAAAAGGATAGGATAAGGGGGAATGGCTTCAAACTGAAAGAAACTAGACTTAGATTAGATGTTAGGAAGAAATTTTTCACTGTGAGGGTGGTGAGGCACTGGAAGAGGTTGCCCAGTGAAGTTGTGGATGCCTCATCCCTGGAAGTGTTCAAGGCCAGGCTAGATGGGGCTTTGAGCAACCTGGTCTAGTGGGAGGCGTCCCTGCCCATGGCAGGGGGTTGGAACTTGATGATCTTCAAGGTCCCTTCCAACCTAAACCATTCTATGATTCTATGATTCTGTTTTGGGGCACAGTTTGCTGTAAATATTCCCTATATTATCATAGAATATAAGGAATTATCATAGAATTATTATGTGTTACTAGCAGGTGTAACTAGGCAGCAGGGACATAGGATGACTGCTTACACTGTCTTGACTACAGCTCAGAGGGTCCAGTAGCTGGTCCCATAAGGAGCAGGAGATTGGTCTAGCCTTTCCCATGAGCAGCTGGGTAGGCTTGTCCAGGAGCAGCTCCCAGAAGGCTGTGTGGGGCAATAGAGGAGCTAGAGATACGGTCAGCAAGGGATGGCTGCAGTGGGACAACACATGGGCTCCCAAGAGCAGCAGAGGATTGGTTTATACAGCAGGATACAGACCAAAAGCAATTCCTCTGGCTTTCCTGGGGAGCCAGAGGAAACTGTGTGACAGCTACAGTAGTCCAGAAAGATGCTGAAAATTACTGGACTAGAAAGCAAAATTGGAAGATGTCCCTCGGAAAGACATGGTGAGGAGGGACATTTATCTTCCAAACTTTTAATTTAATCTGTCTCAACCAGCGATGCTGAGTGTATGCCACTAAAGGAGATATTTTGTTCTTATGTGTTTTTTTTGCACTGTGATAAATCTTGCTTTTGAACCCTTGCAATCTTTAAACATTTTTCAGTGTGCATGCTCTAAGAAAAAGCAAGGTAATTTCACCTCTGGCTCACGTGGAGTCATGTCCCAACCATCCTTTCCTCTCATGCTATTCACACCGGCAAGTGTGGACCCCTGCTACAACTGGGTACAGTGTCTGATTCAGTATCTGATTCAGTATCTGATTTTAGTGAAGACCCACGTGCAATGAACATTTAGTCCTTTGTGGGGGGTATTGGGCCTGGAGTCTTTACATGAATTTACAATTTGTTTGACAAATTTGTTTGCAATTTGATTTTACAAATGTAAAGTTACATTTGAAAGTAAACAGTGCTGTTGAAATAAGATAGTTACAGAGCTGAATAAGCTACAGAGGCAGCTTTAAAGCATTTGCTGTAAATCAATACTCTCACTTAACTCACAATAACTTCTTCAGAAATGTATGACTGATAGATGTACACACAAGTGCCTTGAAGCTGATGAAATGGGAATGCCTTAGGCCAGTAGGGAATTTGACCCATGACCTGCAATTAATATGAGTTACCTTGAAATAGAGTATTTTCGTAATCAAAAAGGTTCTTTGCTTGATGTCAAATTACAGGCAGAAGGCCAGTTTTCCTGCTCTGTCATACCGAGCTCAAGCCATTTTGACCTTGGCAAAAATAATAGAAAACTGAGTATTTGGGATGTAGCAGTGGCAGAAATAGACATCAGAACAGCTGGAAATGTAGTTCCTGAAAATGTTTGCAGATATGCAGAGGGCCAGGCCAAGGTTCAAACTTAATAAAGACATATTTTGCAGATTTACCTGGTCTGAAATGAGATACTGATGTGCCGAAATGGGACAACTCTTTGAAGTTTGGGGATTTCAACAGATATTTTGACTCTGTTTTTGCATTATATATTAATTTCAGTGGAAATTTTCAGCTGGGGATTGTTTGTGCACAGTGTAAAGCAGGGCAGAGTGGGAGTCACCGTTGTACCATCCTACCCTCTCAAGTTTCTATAAACTTGATGAATTAAGTAGACTGGCACCATTCTGTACCTTAGATTTTCTAAGAAATAAATCCCATTCATGCTTTTCTGTCTGTATTGGATTCCCTTCCCTTTATTTCACAGGAATAGCACACCATTTGCACCATAATATATGGAAACTCACTGCTCACACTTCTGTTGCAAATGTCAGTGTAATGTGCAGCATCTGTTTACAGCTCTCATGGACCATTATGCTGAGGCACAGCCTCAGTCTGGTGTTAAGAATTATTTGGGTGTTCATAACAGTTTCTTTGACTGAACTGATGTCCTGTCACATACAAACAGCAATTTCGATAGACAGAAAATTTCAAGAAAAGGGTTAGTGTAGAGCAATTTCATTATTTGATTTTTTTAATAATTTTTTTTTACAGCAATATCTTCAAGCAGAGCAATTAGTGAATATTCAAATTATTTACCTTATAAAATTTCATACAGGCAGATGTTTGCCCCTAGGAACTGCTCAAACAAGAGAATTTCTGTAAGAAGCACGCTTGAGATCATGAGCACCAGAGGCAGAGTACAGTTTGCATTAGCAAGCATTTGCTTTCTGAAGACAGATGACAGTACATTCATTTTTCTTATGTATAACCATCTGAAAACTGGGACTCGACCTCTGACAACAAGTATTTCACTGAAAGGACCTGCAAACCTCTAAAAAATTATTCTGAAAATCCACCTGAGAATATGCACAGTTTTAAAACATGTTAATTTATACAGATCTGAACCATTCAATTAAGCTCACGCTCAAAATGGTTTCCTCTGACAGGAGCTGCCTGCCATCTGTTAAGTCAACTATTTCTATTGCCAATGATCTTAAGTTCATCGTTTATGCTAGAGTGATTGAGATCCTTAATCATAAATATCATCTGTTCTTTTCCCTCCCTGTCCCCCCCCTCTTCATTTGGGTCATGATTTTTGGGGGGGGCTTTCTTAATCAGCAGTTTCTGAAAGTGAAACTGCAGGAAAAAACAAGCACAGCCTGGGAAGGGGAAAAGGGGTGGTTGTTATTGTTGCCTGCTGGTTTACAGTGATTTTTCGTTGACCGCAGCGCTATCAGTTTGTGTGCATTTTCCTTGCATTTGATTCACTACCACAATTAGGAGGGATGGTGACTACAGCTTTGGGTCATCTATTCACTCCCTTTCAGCATGTCAGTGTTTTCCACACAGACGAGAACCTTTTCATTTTCAGAAAAGGGTCAGGTCCCCGAGGAAGTGCACAAGACATCTGAATCAGCAATATTTGCTTAAATAACCCCCAGAAGTTTCCTTATACAGTTCCTGCTGGCCAATCCTTGTATCTGGGGCTCTCATACCCTGAGAGGAGCATATTTTTCCAGGCAAGCATTTATGTTTGACTGAAATTAAGGACTATTTCAAACAAAGAAGAAAGGATTGTCACGGTGTCTTAGTGTTTTTCAGAGATGTGCAACAAAGTAGAAGCCCAAAGATTTGCTGCTCTCCTGTTCCATTTAACAAATAATTTGTTGTTTCTGTATTTCTGGTACTCATATACACTTCTCTGTTGCTTTTTCTGGCTGTTGTATCCCCTGGCCCACTCCCTCTCCCCTGTCTTTCCAAACATACAGCTTTGCCAAGGCTCTGCCATCATGAAAAAAAAACAAGGAAGGGAGAGGTAAGGACCATCCCCTCCTAACCCCACCTTCCTGCAGAGATGCTGAACACATTCTTCATGCTCCATAGCAGCATGGGGCACAGAAATTTATGCTTAAATTCTTGTTGCTTGGTCTAGAGTCCACTGGGTCATACGTCCACCCTGAAAGGGTATATGCATTGGCCATGTGATGCTTATAAAGCCGAGCTGGTGCAGATTCTCTAGGGCTGCAGAGGAGTCAATAATCACCTGCCACCTGAGAGCCATTATGCTTGCATGAACAACGTGGACTGTAAGAACTTCTCGTGGCTCATTCCACCCCCACCCCATCTCCTGCTGTGTGTTTTGACCTAATGAAGCAACTCAGGCTTTGTACTGCAATAAAAGATAGCAGGGAATAAGAATAAATTAATTATTGACTTCTTAACCATATATTTCAGGGTTGTTCTATTTCTCTTTGCCTTTTTCACTGTGGGTAGTAGGCATCTTATCTGACTATATGAAGAGCTGAGTGAAATTCAGCATTGAAGACAAAAGGGTTTTATCAGCTGGGTAGCAGTGAGGGTGCTATTACTTTTGCACCACCAGCTGCTTGCTACATGAATGATTTATGAAAGTGTGACTGTCTGACTTCACATTAGCTTCTGCTGTTTCAGCACCCCTATCAGCAAGGATATTAGCAAAAATTATCATTCTCCTGTGTTTGAACAGGAATTTAAAACCTTATCTTATTCTTGTAAAGCAAACAACAACAACAACAACAAAAACTCAAATAGATTGCATTAAGAACAAGATACAGCGATGTACTGAACTTCCACAACTCCCACTGAGACAATGGAGTGAAGGCACTCTGCATTTCCTGGGATGGGGAAATCTAGTTCACTCAGTACCCTGATAAATTATAAATCCGCAGTTGATTTTACATCTAGGTCTTGATGAAGAGTATATAGTGCTGGAACAATCAAAGAGGAATCAGAGTGGAAATTTAAATTCAGCAATATTCAGTTGATATGCAAAAGTGAACCCACATGGTATGATTTTCTAAGCTACGTGGAGTCTGTTTTGAAGTGTGTTACCATTTTCATGCCATGTTACATTTCCACAAAGAAATACAGCCTTTTGATTGTACTGTACAGTATTCCACAGTCTTTTCTTTCCTGACACATAGCTTATTTACTTAAAATATGTGTTGAATCTCCAAAGCTAGATTCAAGTTCACTAGCAATGTGATTTGAACTCTGAAGAACCAAGACATAACAGAGGAGATAAAGCTGCTGTTTTAACATGAAATGTGAATTCCCTCAGCTAAAATGTAAATGCATTACAGCTTTGCTGTTCTGACACTAAGAAATTGCAATGCAATTAAGCCTGATTTGTTTTCTATTGCAAACCCTGTTATTTAATAATATATCTACTTTTTTATCAAATTTAACATCATCATAATAATATAACTTAAATCCCACAGATAGTATGTCTTTAACCTGATCCTCCACAAGAAACTCGACTGAATTTCATGGTATGCCATTACTGCAAGAAAAGTGCATGTTATGACTTCCATGACAAAGATCTCAAACAAAATTGAAGAGCTATATCTTCATGGAAAACCATATGCTACCATGAAATGGATGTTTTCTTCCCTCTAGCTTTGGATCTTGAAAACTAGGATATGGTTATTAGAAATGTCTTTTTAAAGTCACTGGTAGTCCACAACTCCCATGGAGTTTGTGAGCGTGTTCATTGCAGTGACGGCCGTTCCATGTGACTGCAGGGTGAAGCTACAGCAGTATTTATTATTATGAGGAACGAACTACAATTGAGGATCAGATCCCCATAGCTATTTAGGCGCCTAAGGCTAATGCTGGCATTTCCAAATCTGCTGCTGAGTTTCTGCTCTTCTTGAAGGTGACTAAGTTTCCCCCCCTTCAGTGACTGTAAAGCTGACTAAAGCAGCAAAGCTGTTTCACTGCTGACTAATTGCTCAGAGACCAAGGTCAAGCTGAGGCCCAGAAGATTCCCAGAAGTAAAGTTATCAAGAAAATGTAAATTTGCTACAGAGAGGAAAATATCTAGGGTTTTTTAGCCGCCTTCTCTTGTCCCATTTTAGTCCCGTTTCCCATGGCATGTGCTAGGAATACACATGAGGCAGGCGAGGGTGGCAAAGCCCTCCCCTTGGCTGTGGCGGACAGGAAAGATGATGCCTTTCGTGGAGGACATGGCAGAAGGGACAGAGCTGTGTATGTCAAACAGTGCATACCAGCGAGCGCAAGTCAGTGCTGATAATAGTCCCAAGCTGGGGCCAGCCTGCTGCCACTGGGCTGGTGACATCCTGCTTCTCTCTATTGACATCCCTGGGGTTTGAGGAAGAAGGGCAGGATGTCATTCCACAATTTCATGCTCTGGCTGTGTCCGCTTGTTCTTGCTTGTTTTGCCTGCCTACCAAGCCCCATTGGTACCCTCCAAGCTTAGCTGAGCTTTTGTATGGAGATGGAGTTAACACTTCTAATTGGCAGAGGAGGAGCAGACCAATATTATCACAGTGACCATTGGAGAAATGTCACGTGTGGTTTGGCCACCAGGGCTTCAGCTGTCTAAGCAGATGATTCTATGTGTGATGGAAGTTAAGGGGCTTTGGCTGAGGACTGTGAGCAGAGGACCCCTATCAATCAGCTGGCTCCACAATTTTCCTCACCTAAGCTGCTCCTTTCTCTTCCCCTCTCCTTGGTGTTTTGTTCCTGGCCAGGTGGCTCCCTGCAGCACTTGAAAGTGGATGGGGAACCTGACAGCTTGGCTGGTGTCTCTGAGCACTGAGAGCTTGGGAAGTGGAAGGCATAGCAAAGCAAGAGTTGGGCAGGAGGTAAAAATAAAGCTGTATCCCCATGTCAAAATAAATGTGATCTTATTTGTTAAGATTGGCAGTCCTATGAAATACTGAGTATCCTCAAGTCCCAGAGAACTCTCTCCACATAGCTTTCAGCCTGTAAAGTTATTAAAATATGACTTTTTCTTTTTTCCCCATTATCATAGAATCATAGAATCGTTATGGCTGGAAAAGACCCGTAAGATCATCAAGTCCACCTATTACCTAACTCTACCAGGCCCATTTCTAAACCATGTCCCTGAGCACCATATCTAGACGTCTTTTAAACACATCCAAGGATGGTGATTTAACTGCTT
Organism: Pluvialis apricaria; assembly: GCA_017639485.1. Taxonomy (NCBI): domain Eukaryota; kingdom Metazoa; phylum Chordata; class Aves; order Charadriiformes; family Charadriidae; genus Pluvialis; species Pluvialis apricaria. Next base: position 26,605,691 of record CM030007.1, read on the forward strand.
CCCTGGACAACCCATTCCAGTCTTTGATAACCCTTTCAGTGCAGAAGTTTTTCCTAATGTCTAACCTAAACCTCCCCTGGTGCAACTTGACGCCATTCCCTTTTGTCCTATCAGTTGTAACTTGTGAGAAGAGACCGACACCCACCTCGCTACAGCCTCCTTTCAGGTAGTTGTAGAAAGCAACAAGGTCTCCCCTCAGCCTCCTTTTCTTCAGACTAAACAACCCCAAGTCCCTCAGCTGCTCCTCATAAGACTTATTCTCAAGACCCTTCACCAGCTTCATTGCCCTTCTCTGGACCCTCTCCAGCACCTCAATGTCTTTCTTATACTGCAGTGCCCAAAATTGAATACAGTACTCAGTTTTTACTTATTGCCAGAATGAAAGCACCTAGTACAAGTAAATAAGGATTGTCTTCATTTGCCACTTGACATGTTGAAGACCTCTTAAAACTGTTCTTACTTATTGTTAGAAAAAAAAAAAGATTCTTCCTCATGTGGAATTTAGATGATAAAATTGGTCTGCAAAGGTTTATTTGCAGCTGGATAAGAGAAACAGTTTTATAATAGAAATACAAATTGGACTGTAATCACATTGATTTTGGTAAACATTGCCATCCTTTCCTCTGTGTGTATGTGTGTGCAGGTTAATCAGAAAGTTAGTAGCCTTGCCTGTGAAAATCCACCTTTTTAAAAATGTAGATTTGAATTTGGAAGCTTAATGAGATCTACAGAAATCTGACAGCATTTTCTTTTCAAAGTCAGAAGGCAGAAGAAGGAACACTACAGCCTGTTTCCTGACCTTTTCTGGAGCAAATTGACTTGCTTGGATATGCAAGGCAATTATTAACTCCATAGACAGTAATTACATCCATATAATATTTATTGCACACCAAAAGAAAAAAAAGAAAATTAAAGTTCCATGGTCGAGTATTCAACACACAAACAACATCAGCATGAGCGCTGCTTGTTTTTTACTTCCAAAGCCCAGAATCATGTTTTTCAGAGAACAAGCATCCTGCAGGGCAAAGCTTTAGGAATCATTGCAGAGAGCTCCAACACTCAAGCTCAGGCAGCAGCTGATAGCAGTAGAAGGGGATCATTTTTAGGAGGATAAGCATAATATAGGATGTCATAGTTTCCCACTGAGTGTGCAGCTAGCACTAGAGGAGCGGCCAATGCCGGGAGGCTTGGGGTCCACTCCTAGTTCTGGAGAGGGGTGTGCAGAACTGTATCTACCTTTCTCACACCTATGTGATCATTTCTGTTTAGATACATCTCAATCCTGCCTTCTGCATACCCTACCCCAGTTTTAGTCTCTGTGTTCATCTAATCTAAGTCTATTTGCCTGGGCTTCACACCCTAAAAGTAGCTTTCCTCCACAGCTATTTTCAGTCCTTCAGCTTCTTTCCTTCAGTCTACTTATCCATAACTCCATGACCCTTCTCTATCTTTATTTTTGTCAGCCTCTTTTCCCCACTTTGCCTTCTAGTCATCCATTCCCCACAGATTCCTCATCCTCATCTCTCTACTGTGACTACTGCAGTAATTCCTGACATCTCCAGTTCTCCTACAGCTTGTGACAGGTTTTCAAAGACTGCCTACTACTCCATGAAGATCAAACTCCACTACTAGCTTCTGTACCATTTTCTTTTAAAAGCTGGCATGAGAAAGACACATGGCCTTCCTTCCTTCCTCAAATTTTATATAATAACCTGGTTTGTAGACCTCTCATGTAGGAAGTAAACTCAACTCCGTTTTCAGATTGAAGTACCTAGATATGCATGTTTTATCACTTCAGCAATGTGATGCAAAATAAGATTTTGCTGGAAAGGAATGCGATACAAAACCTAGGCTGTCTAACCTACTGGTCAGACCACTGGGCTGAGGCTTGATTCTTGTCTTTGCTACCAAGAATATATCTGCATTTGACGTTAAATGTCATGAAAATAAAATACAGAAAGACTTCTTGACACTCAGAGATCTTTTTCTTTCCATTTTGTAGAAATGCTTCAGCCCCCATGCTACCAAATAATACTGCTTTCTCTATATACTTTGGCCGATGTACCTGGTACTTTTTTCTGCATGGTTACAGAGCTTGTACTGGACTTTCACATGATATGGTAAGCCTCCTATTTTGCAGCAAACACATGGGCTAAACCATCTGAGTGGCAATAATAGTCCTGTCCTTTACCTCAGTTTTTCCTGTGACCCTGAGAGAGTCTCACAAGTCTCTGAACTGTTCAGTTTGGCGGTGCAAAGACTAGTTATACAATTCCAACATTTCTAGCAATTTTTATAAGTGAATACAACAATGAACAGGACAAAGAAGTTGCAATTGCACTATAAACTGCCTGGTGCAACACTCAGAAGGCCTAATTTGCTCAGGATTGTGTTGTGACTCCCTTCAAGAGCATTCCTGAGGGAATTAGGAGCCATGAGCAGCAGTTGATACAATAGGAAAACTCGGGTAGCATCCGGCCCTGGAAGCATCTTCCAGGAAACTTTTCTGGTGATGCTCATGATCCAATGACGGGTGTATGCTTGCAACAGCAGGACTGTTTGAACCATACCCACAGAGCAGTGCTGCAGGACTTTCTACTTTTTTGGAGAAACATTACTCATGTAAACAGCACTGGCACCCTGACCTAGCTCTCCCACTGTGGTAAAAGCAGGCTGCGTCTTTGCTGGGGTTTCTGGGAAGGGTTCCTGTTTCTGTGTGGAGGTGGATCCTGCAAATTTTCTCCTGCCCTTTCCGAGGTTAGGGTGTGGTGATGCATTAGTTGTTCCGTGTAAGCACAGAGGTTGGTTTCCGCTGACGTGGGCCAGTCAGGAACTGTGGCACACTTCAATGTTTCTTCAGCTCTAAGGACATCCATCAGCCTAGAGCTGTGGTATGCACCCACACAGGGCTGTATTGGTGGATGTATGGTTGCAGCACTTCCCCCAGTAATTTGGCTTTCACCTGTAGTGAGCTCCTCTTCTGATCCCGCTGGCTAAATATCAACACAGGAGTTTTCAGGCAACACAGATCTGCTTTGAAACCAGTGTATTTGTCACTTCTTGGCCTGCTTTGCTGGAAAAAGAGGTAATTTTTCTGGCAAGGGCCCAGTGACAAGGCCACAAGAAGTATTTGGTTATCAGACAGTCCTGTATCCGCCTTGCCTATCACCTGATTTGCCCAGCCTCTGGGGGTGTCTGAGATGACCATTTCCTACACAAATTCTGAGAAAAGCTTCCCGTTACTGTCCTGCACTCTCTCCAAATTTGGCAGCAGAAAAGCCCCAGGCCTAAGACCCCAAACTGGTGCTGGAGAATTCCACTGGCCGAGGCCTAAAGGCCCTCAAAACTGCAAGGATGACTGATTTCTTCTTTAATTTTCCTCTTGGAGAGCATGTTGCCCATGTGCTCAGTCAGGTCTGGGATGTAGATACCTCACCCGTGTATGGCCCCATGACCTTCCCCATCCTTCTTCCAGAGGAGTTTGGTGCACGATGACCAGAGTGAGACAGCACCCTGTGAAAGACTGCTTGTGGGGCCAGGAGCATGGCTCAGTTGCTGAAAAATACATATCTAGTGCTGCTTGACATGCTCTGGAGTATCTAAGATACAGTATCACAGTATCGTCAGGGTTGGAAGGGACCTCTGGAGATCATCTAAGTCCAACCCCCCTGCCACAGCAGGGACACCTACAGCACATTGCACAGGACGGCGTCCAGGCAGGTTTGAATGTCTCCAGGGCGGGAGACTCCACAACCTCTCTGGGCAGCCTGTGCCAGTGCTCTGCCACCCTCAAAGGAAAGAAGTTCCTCCTCATGTTAAGATGGAACTTCCTGTGCTCCAGTTTGTGCCCATTACCTCTAGTCCTATTACTGGGCACAACTGAAAAAAGACTGTTCCCATCTACCTGGCACCCTCCCCTTAAGTATTTATAAGTATTGATAAGATCCCCCCTCAGTCTTTGTTTCTCTAGACTAAAAAGACCCGTCTCTGAGCCTTTCCTCATAAGAAAGATGCTCCAGTCCCCTAATCATCTTAGTAGCTCTTTGCTGGACCCTCTCCAGCAGTTCCCTGTCCTTCTCGGACCGGGGAGCCCAGAACTGGACACAATACTCCAGATGCGGCCTCACCAGGGCAGAGTAGAGGGGGAGGATGACCTCTCTCGAGCTGCTGGCCACACTCCTCTTGATACACCCCAGGATGCCATTGGCCTTCTTGGCCACCAGGGCACATTGCTGGCTCATGGTCATCCTGTTGGCCACCAGGACTCCCAGGTCCCTTTCCACAGAGCTGCTCTCCAGAAGGTCAGCCCCCAACCTATACTGATTCATGGGGTTATTCCTCCCCAAATGCGGTACCCTACACTTGCCTTTATTGAACCTCATCAGGTTTTTTTCTGCCCAACTCTCCAGCCTGTCCAGGTCATGTTGTATGGCAGCACAGCCTTCCGGCGTGTCAGCCACCCCTCTCAGGTTTGTATCATCAGCAAACTTGCTGATGGTACGCTCTATCCCTTCATCCAGGTCATTGATGAATATATTGAACAGGACTGGACCCAGTATTGACCCCTGAGGGACACCACTTGTTACTGGCCTCCAGCTGGACTCTGCACCACTAACCACAACCCTCTGAGCTCTATCTGTCAGCCACTGTTCAATCCACCCCACTGTCCATTCATCTATCCCACACTCCCTAAGCTTGTCTGTGAGGATGATGTGGGAGACAGTGTCGAAAGCCTTGCTGAAGTCAAGGTAGACAACATCCACTGCCCTCCCCTCATCCACCCATCCAGTCACACCATCATAGAAGGCTATCAGATTAGTCAGACATGACTTCCCCTTGGTGAATCCATGTTGACTACTTCTGATAACCTTCTTTTCCTCCATACCCAGAGAAATGGCACATACCAAACACAGTAGAGGGAAATCTGTGCCCTTCATGGTCCAAATAATTTGGAGTTGAGAGACTTAAGGAATCTACAAACTCCACTAGACTCCCATGTTTATGCACCTAGGCTGTACATGGCATGGGTTAGTTGGGGATGGGAAGGAGGAGAAATTTCCAAGTGGTTCATCTGAATCCAAGGGTCTGGAGTGAAGGAGCCTGTGCAACTTAGATGGTTGGGGATGGGTGGAAAAGTCCACCCTGGAATGTTCTCACTGAGATGATCCTCAGAAAAGCTCTACAAGAGTTGTTGCAATGTGACTGTTCCCCCTAAACTTTACAGATCTTTCCAACAAAGTCCATCAGAACTGTCACAGCTGTGCTCTTTTCATTAGCCGAACTAAGTACTCATGATGTTTGTGGTTGGTTTTTTTTTTATTTAAAAAAAGATAAACTAGCATTTGCACATCAAAGTGTGAAGAAGTGAGATGTTTGTACATTTGATTGGTCAGAAAATTTCCCCGGCTTGATAAATTTGGCATGATATGACAATAACTATAGCTACTATATAATCAAAGGCATAAAGTAAATCATGGCTAAAGTGCAATGAGGAGATAACTTGTATTTTGCGGAAATTAATATTAGGGAGTTGTGCTATAACCTTATCACAGTGTTTAAGTGTGGATGATAAGCGTCTAAATATTACACTAATATTAAATCCTGGCACTTTGTAACCTATTCCAATGATTAATTATTAGGAGAGGGTAATAAAGTTGTGAAGAGATGATATTTCATTAGTAAATTATACTGTCCATATGACATGGCTTATCATCATGGTATTAACAAATTCTTGCCAGTAATTATGTATTCACTGAAGCAAGTCCTTAATGGGAATTTTTATTTGTTTCAAAGCAGAAGTCTTCTTACGGAGAACACTCTGGCCTCTCTGCTGCTCTCGTGAAGGTGAAGACAGAACTCCCATTGCCTTTGGCAGATGTTAATCCACCTCTCCTTGTTTTTCCTACAAGAGAGACATTGAGGTTTCTAGCAAGCAACCCTCTACATCTGTTTGCCCTAGGAAAAGTTACAGTCACTCTGACTGAAACTGCCTGCTCTGCATGGCTGCTAGATCTTGGATTCCTGTGAAATACACCTGCAGTATGTACCTACAATTGGTTATCTGAATACCCTGTTGAGGTGCTTCTGTAAAAGACTGAAGAAAATGAATGGTTTACTATTCTAAATAAAAATTTTGAAAGAGATGCATCCATTCCACAACAGTAACAAAACAGGAAATTTATCTGAAAAAATATTTAGGAAAACAAGTAAAGACATGCAAGAAAATTGGTTCCGTTTCCCCTCAAACCAGGATGGGTATTTTTACTAACAAATAAAAAACTACAGACCTTGAGTTAGAATTTTGTTAGAAGACACCAGTCTTTTATACACATACCGGTCAAAAGCCAGCTTGCTTTCTTAATGTGATATGTGTTGAAGGTTATATTTCATCATAATTGTTATCTTTGCAAAAGAAGATTGCTAATAGTAACTGATTAGTTAAGCAGTGGTGCTGGTTTCCCACTGGTTAACAAGAGCCTTTGCATACCCAAGGTCTCATGCATTTTTCAGTGGCAGGAAAGGCAATTTTCTTGTTTGGCAGCTCCCAAATGTCATTTTGCCGTAGCACCTATGTTAGAAATGGATAAAATTTCTGTTAGTGTCTGGGAGGTTTTCCAATTAAATGAGTTGGAGCTGACAGGACTTGAATGAGTTATTGTCTGTTTTTATGTCTTTTTTAAATTTGACTGCTTGATTTTTTTAGCACTTCAGCTGGGTTGTTAGCATAACTTAGACTTTTTGTTAACTTCCCCAAAGTGACCTATATGGTTCCAATTTTATATGCAGCCTTCACTTAATCTGATTTCAATAGCAGCTTGATTCTTCAACAGCTTTGTATGTCTGGGTCTCTGCTCCTACATATCTGCTCTAATTCCCATTTAGTCAATCAGCTTCCTTTACTTTAATGAGATAATATTTTAACTTAGATAAAATCCTAAAAGAGTGAATTGGTCTTTCCACTTCAGCAAGAAAAAAATACATTATGTTTGGGTAGGAATAAACATCATCACTAATTATCACTAATAAATTATTAAGTGCATCTTAATAAATTATTTAAAATTACAAAGGAGCAAGTACTTAGTGCCAACTATTAATTACATTTTAAAAGAATCTCTGATTTTCCTGAAACAGCATCTGTTTCAGTTATAGATTTCACAGTCTCTTATACCAGTTTGCAATGTGTCCACTGTCATTTGCTCTTCAGAAAATAATCAGTTTGTTTGTAAAGATAATTCCTTTTATTAAATGATACCCAATATATGATATGATATATATGATACCCTCATTTTTCTACCCAACAGAGAAAGTGTCTAAGCTGTTACCTTGCTTACTCAGTTTATTTCATGCAAGTTTTTCTAACCTAATCAATTTTCACACATTTTTTTCCACAGTCAGGCTTGGAAAGTAGAGAAAATCCAGTTAGCTGAGGTGATGACTTCAGTTAAACAGAATAAGGAAATCTGGTATGCTGTTATTTATCAAATGTCTACTGAGTACCGAGGAAAGTTCTCTGTGCCTGATTTCTGTGCTATTTATGTGTCAATCACATTGGGCATTTGGTATTATTAATGCTTTTTGAAGTCAGGCCTTTGTTCTTCATCTGTTGTATGCGAGTGAGGGTTTTTTTCATTTTCAGTTGCCAAACCAAGAATCCCATTTTTGAGGTTTTTTGTTCAACACCATGAACAAAGGCCAACTAACCTGGTTTAGGAATATTTAAGGATACTCTCTGAAGGCAGAAGCTCAGCAGCCAGGTGCCAGACAGGATATTGCCCTGAATGCCAAAATGCTATAGCTTTCCATCTGATGCACTGAAATCCATGATGAAGAACCAGGACGCCCTGCCTGTGCAATGTGGTGGTTCCACAGCTTGTTTGCTGGATGCCAGGTACGCATGGCCACAGCTTCCTCCCAGCAGAGATGATGTCCCCCAGCTAGGATCCAGAAACCAGCTGGGCTTCTCTCATCCAACATCCTGGGGAACCAGAGTGATTAGGGCTCTGGGATCAGAGCAAGTATGCCCAGACATGAATGTGCTCCCTAAAAAACACTCCTGGATCCCATTTCTTTGGGAAAAGGTGAAGGAATACATGATGGTGGGGTCCCTTTCACACAGTGGTGTAGTCACTGGAGTATCCTCGGGGGCTGTGTCAGGAACAAAGATGTCCACTCTCACAAGGGCCACTGCCACCACAGCTTTTCCTGGAGCAGTAGCTGAGGGTTTTGTTTTTAGCCTGTAGGTAACGGCGTATAGTAACTCACACTTTCAGAGCAGCTTGTGGTTTCATGTCTTCTCTGCATGTAAAAGACTGTCAGGAAAGTAAGGAGATAATTTAACAGTTGTTAGGGTCTCAGAAAACCAAGCTTCTTTATCTCTTTCTTTTAGGGTGTTTGCTGTGAAAGAAGCCTGGGAAGATCTATAGCAATATATCTATGGAAGGGTAACCTCAAATCTCAAGATAAACTCCCCAAAATCTTGACTTAAATGGTTATTTTAGCTGCAGTGGTATTTTTTCCGCACTTCGTACCTCCAGACGATATCAGGTGGTACCTTGTTGTCAAGATACCGCACAAACAGCGGTAAGCATGTGTGGAGATGAGCAGCCTTTGCTCAGGAGACCATATATTTGAGTATATATCACACGTAATGTGCAGACAGGGTGACGGTTTCTAGCTTTCAGAATTACTTCCACAATATATATTTTTTTCTAGATTTGTACTGGTTTTTTTTGTGGGTTTTTGTTCTGTTTTTACTAAAACCTGGTGTCTTGAAACCCCAAAGGAAGAGGGTGCAGCATGAAGGCTATAGATAGGCAAAAAGCAACAGCAAAGGACTCAATTTTCTCTTCAGATATGCAAGATTTTGAAGCATTTTTGTTAAACTGCAGTCACAGTTGGAATTTGGAGTTATCAATTACAATTATTCTTGATGTAATTTCTTTCCAATCATTACCCAGCAAACACAAGTGGAATAATGGGTATCTTATTGTCAGTGAAATTGAGCAGACACTGATATTCAAGCAGAACAAGACTCTCAACATTTCTTGCTGTCTTCACTGTTGCTTATCTCGATTTGCTCCCCCACCTTGATAGTCCTACTACTCATCCAGGAAAAGCCTGATGTACCTGACTTCTTGTTATTTTCTTTGGTGTGGTTTTAAAATTTTTTTTCTCTTGGTGACATTGGGGAAGAGGTTTGGAAGATTTGTCTGCTTTTCCAGTGTTTGTAAAGCAGTCAAATGTTGAATTGTAGTTATCTCACTGAAAAGTTTAGAAAGAAGTTCAAAAGATCTTAGCCCTCAGTTACTGACAAAATGTAATAGACATTGTTTTACATTTCTATTGCAGTGACTACGGTCTTTTTATAGTATTAAGATTTTCACATTCATGGTCATATTTCGCAATAAGTTTCACATTCGATCACACCAAATTTTGAAACTTGGTTGGCTAAAATTAAAGGCATTTGTCTATACATAAACACCTGTGATGAGAAACAGTCTTCTGTTGAATATTTATGGACTTCTTATATTAGGTCTGTAGGTAAGTGGATTTATCTCCACTTTTGGAAATTAAAATAATCTAATTTGCAATGGAAGTTAAGCCTGTGCTTAAATACTGTGTCAAATTAAGCAGTGATTAGTTGCTTGTTAAAAATAAATGACTGCTTTTGGTTTTGATTTGATTCCTTAAAATACAAAAGAACTGTCTAGATCTGTTAACATGTACTTGCACAACAGCAAAATCACCTGGCCAACTTTCTTACTCAATGATTCCTTTATATTTTTTATACTTTGTATAAACTAGAATTTAAGCAAGTGTGAATACATGCAGGGAAACACAAATCACACACCGCATTGCACATCATTTATATGTTTGTGCCCCTATCTGATATGATGCCTAGCAACCCAGAGCTGGCCCAGCTTCTGCTAGCCAAGCCAGATGAAGACAAATCCTCTTTAAAGCAGGAATTCTCTAACTTTTAACAAACAAGTCATTAACTGCAGGATATAAGACAATACAAACGATGTCTTGCAGAGAAGATATAAAAAGGTGTAGCAGAAAGATACTTCTGCAATATGCGGGTGTGCAATAACAGCCCTATTTTGCCCGAGGCTGCATATCTCATCCCCATAGTTATAAGGCAAATTAGAGGAGCAGAACTACATTTTGTGGCAGCTTTATCCTGGGATGAAGTGTAATGCCCTGTAGTGCATTTGGAATGCTACTTATTGACTGAAGTGAAGCACGGGATAACTGCTTAGGGGATAACCCTCCAATATATCAGTAAAATTTCATACTTTTATTGATCTCAGTGATCGTCTAGGGGGTTCTGAGATAAAAGTTTAGGGGCACCGTAGATTTCTGTAAAATAATATATTTTTAAGGAAATGTGAAGGAAGATTTCAATAGCCTATGAATCATAACCCCCTGGAATGATCTGTCAAACATAAATTATTATTACCTTGTATCTATGATACAGTATATTTGCTAAAATTTCCACAATCAGCAAGGCATTTATTCATATCAAGTGACTATACCCTAATTTTTCTAGTTATTCGAAGTTGAGCTCTCTTTAATGCTCCATTCCCAAAGGACATATCTTCAGTGCTCACTCTGTGTCAACTTAACAAGTGCTTCTTCTACAAATGGGAGCAGTCAATGTTCTGTCATCAGTGATCCTCTGCCATTGTTTTCTCTTCAAGATTTTTCTTTTACTTTTTCCAAATGAGAGACTTTGAATAGCCATTTTCATTTCTGCTATCACTGGGCCACTACTTAAGTGAGTAGCTTCAGGAAATATTCTCACCGTCATTATTATCAAAATACCCAGATACGTGGTTCTGACTTATAAAAAAAAACCGTCAGGGGCGAATGACAAAGCATTGTTCAGTCCTCAGTAGGCAGCTAAGTATAAGCTCGCATGAAAATGGAGAGTTCAGAGGTTCAAATATTATTAAGTTCACGTTTTACTAGAGAGAGAGACAATGAGTGATAAATGTTTTTACTGGGATATTGTATTTAAAAGTATATGTTATGGCCCTTATACTCGTTTCAAATTATATCTGAATAAATTGTACTACTGTGACCAGGCAAAAATTTCAAGGCAGTTAAACATGAACAGATGGGAGTAGGCTTAAATCAATGAAGCAGTGGTCCTTAAAAGATGCAGGTGACAGTGCATCAAGGACTTGGAATCAGGATGTTCAGTTGGAAAATGCTGCAAACTGATGCAAAAAAAAAAAAAAAATCACATTAGTGACACAGATCATAGATACTGGCAAGTGGGCGTTGCACATTCTCCTGGCTGTATCTGATATTTGTTTTAATTTTTGGTTGACCAATGAAATGACAGCTACATATTCAGTAGTACTTGCAGGTTTCTTTAAGCCCTGAAAAAAATCATAGACTCCATTGAAACAAAAAGCTAAAAGGAGACGTCAGAAAGTCATTGACTTCATTTCCTAGCTCCAAAACAAGGTCAAACACAGTTTCTGGGTTATTCCTGGCAAATACTTCTCCAACTGGATCTGTTCTTCAAAATCTCCGGTGCCAGAAATTCCATAACCTTCAGAGACAACTAAATCCAGTGCTCAAATATCTTGACAGCTAAGAAGTTTTTGTAATATCTAATTTAAATGTCTCTTTATAAATTAAGCATATTTCCTCGTCTTGTTGATCACTGCTATTGGGAACAGTTGATTACTGTTCTAACAGTCACAAATCTCTTAACATGATTATATTGTCCTGTCTCAGTCTTCTATTTTCTGGACCGAACATTTTCTTCAGCTTTTCCTGTAAATTTTTTATTTATCACTTTTGTTCATCTCTTGGGGTTTCCCTCCAGTTTATCCATAACCTTTTTAAATGATTTTTCAAAATGGAACATAATGTTGTCATTGAGTCTCTACCATTTGTTCCAGGGAGTGTAATAACTATGTAGCATATTAATAATTACTTGTATGTTAATATTTAACCAGCAATAAGTCTTGTATGTAATGAGATTTCAGAATGAGAATTGTCTTTTTTTTGACAGCATCTCAAACACTGACTTATTTCATGTGAAACCCCCTGAGACTTGCTTGCAGTGTTGCCAGCTAACCGGTTACTCTGCTTTTTTCTCATTTTTCATTTATGAATGTAATTTTTGTTTCCTTCCTGAAGAACTTTTCACTTGGCCTTATTAAATTTCATTATATTGATTTCAGACTAGTCCTCTAATTTATCGAGTTCATTCTTAATTCTGCTTCTGACCGTTGAAATGCATGTTAAACTTCTCAGCTTTCTGTAATCTGCAAATTTTATGGGACTACCCCCCTATTTCATTATGCCAATATTCAAGGTTTATGTTAAATATTAATGGGGACACAATTTTTTACAGGGCCTCCCAATTTGTCAGGGCCTTCCACTTTGAAAGCAAATTCTTGGTAAAACCACTTCAACAATATTTTCCAAATTTGCATATGAAAATGTTGCAGTGACTGTGCCACGACCTTTACTAAAGTCGTATCTACTATTGTCATATCTACTGTGGACCACACCTACTATTTCTATCCCATCCACTAGGCCCTGTTACCTCACTGAAAGAGGGAACTAAAGTGATGTCACAGCTGTTGACAAATCCATATTGACCTGTCTTTATTACTGTATTATGCTTCAAGTGCTTACAATCTGATAGGTTTGGGAATTTGTTCCAGTAGCTTTCCTGGTAACAAGTTTAGGCTAGCTGACCTTTCGGTTTGGTCTTCTGGTGAGCAAGTTAGGGAAAACTATGTCACAGTTGTGGGTTTAGCTCCAAAAAGAATGGGAACTCTGTCATCTGGGTTTCTGAAAAAACTTAAGAGTTTTGGATGGGGGAGCTGTAATAGTATTACAGTCACGCTGTTGCTTTCCTGTGCTGACAGTTCCTGTGAATGGTATCTACTTGTTCCATATTGACAGAGAAAAATAGAAGTTATCTGAATTTGAGTAATGTTAGCATTCCAGAGGATGTATTTGTATTTCCATTAATATTTACAGCTGGTTGTGCTAGCAGTATAGACAGTTTCTGCAGGTAGAGGCTAAAGGGAAAGCAAATAACTTCTTGACCTCAAGGGAAGTGGAGCAAGAGATATACAAGAGGTACGATGAGATGACTTCTTCAGCAGAGAAGTAGGTCATATTCAGAAAACAGATATTCCCAAATTTCTTGGGTCACTTTTCATAGTCCCACAAACGTGCAGGTGTCTGAATATTTCCGTTCTTTTCTTCACTCTCCATGTGTAAAGTGAAAGCAGTAGAACTCTCTTTCTTACATAGTTTATTTCTAAATAACTTAGTATAGAGACCTACATGTTTTCTGCTGATATTTGTGCCATGTTTTATACAATGAAGCCCTGATACTAAAGACGCTATGCACTGATAAAACACAGAATTAATAATGTGAATGTCAACACTGAGCCAAAGGGGAGGAAATTGTTCCTGCTGTTCTCAAACCATTGTACACAAAATCCAGACTAGGCTAGTTGGAGCATGTAGAGAACTAAATTGTCTGAGGGGTGCCAAGCATGATTATACTGTCGGGAAGCAGTATATAGAAGAAGTATGCATGTGAAAAACAAATACAAAGAGACGTGGGAGCAGTCTGAGAAAAGGACACGACATGACATATAGAGGACCGGAGGTGAGCAGGCAAGAGACAGAGAACAACATGGAACCTTAACAGGTAAATTGTCCCATTAAGATGGGGTATACTGCATTCTGGTCTCTGCTTCAGTGATTTTGTTGTTTGGCTCTTAGCAAAAGCTTATTTACTACTGGAGCCGTTCTTGCAAGTGGGAGAGCTGGCAGGTCTGCAGTGCAAACGTGGACACCTCCTTTTGACTGCTTCACTGCCAGATGCCCAGACACAACCTGGGTGGCAGCAGGATTCGCTCTCGTCACACGCAGCAGCCAGAGGGCTGGGGCAGGCTGCAGCTGGGAAAGGGGAGGCTGAAGCCTTCCATGGGGTGGAAAACAGGACCGAGTCCCATTTCCTACCCTTTCCTGGTTGTCTCTTGAGAAATTAAATGTGAACTTACACAAAGGACATCCCCACAGTTGCAGAGTGGCTGTTGGAGGGACATCTCAAATGGCACTAGATATCCATGTTTAGGCAGCTGAATAGAGCCCTAAATTTCTCTTGACTATAATGAGAGCAAGGTGACATGTTTTAAGCTTCCAAATTGGTGTGTCAACAATCTGAATCGAAACTGAAATGCTGTGTAAGAGGCTGGGGAAGTGGTTCTGCGCAATGAAGGTCTGGTCTGCAGGGATGGCCTCCAAAGGCACCCAGTCTTGTCGGTGCAGGTGGGGAAATTCGGATCCTCTTCACCTGATTTACCTCTCGGGCAGCATGGGTAGATGACAGCAGTGATGTTGGTGGAGCTACAAACCAAAAATAAATGCACCAGAAGAATTATGGTATACTTCCTGAATTAGGAGAGAGTTAAACGAGAGAGTGCACACTTGTGCGCAGGGGAAGCAGCCTCGCACCCCTCAAGCTGCACGTCTGGGGGAACACACAAGGATGTCCATCCTCCCCATCCACATGATAATCAGAAGAAAAACAGTTAATGCTCTGCTTGAACAAAATACCCAACACAGGTGCTGACACGCTGGGATTGCAAAAGCAGTCAGACAGGATGGAGTGTGACTGGATTCAGTTGCTATAAATTATGGTAAGAAAAAAACAAAGAAAAACCCACAACTATACACATTCACCAAAGCTTTCCTCGCAAGGTTTTAGGCTGAGTGAGAGCTAGGAACTATCAGGAGACAGTTAGATAGAAGAAAGCTTCTTTGGACTTATTTTTTTAGCCCTGGATACAGCAAGAATGTTTGCTCTCATTTGTCTCAGCCCAGGGCCCCAGGTTATTCTAAATTTAGCCAACCTACTGCAAATCTGCAGAGTAAATATTACACATTTTATCTGAATATTTGCATCGTTCTCCAGCGTGATCTGTGATGTGGTAGTATCCTTTACTTTTTTAAATTGCAAATTAGGTATTAATTTATACTAAAAGCTGTAGAAGACTGAGACAATAATACCTGTTATGACACAAGAAGCACATAACAAATGACCATGTTAAATAGATCCAGGTTATGAGGTGTTATGTGGATTCTGGATGCTGAGGTACTACCAGGAACCACACAGTAAACACACTGTCTAGCCTGGAAAAGTGATGAGGAGGGACTGGACAGAAATTAAGGCTGATAAAGAAACTAAGCAGGGCAGTAAGATTTACCTGAATTTAATGCAAGAAGAAATTGAGTTTCCATAAGTTAAAAAAAAGAAACCTAAAAAAATGTATAAGTTTACAGTTAATGTGTTTCCATAGGAAACTTATTTCCATATTTTTATCGCCATGTTTGATATTTAGTAAGACTGAAAACAAAAATTAGCTAATATAGATGAAGAGTAATGGCAGTTGAAATAAAGCACTTTTGCTGCATATATAGATATAAAAATGTATACTGTGTATTTGAGAGAGGACAACAGATCCAGCTAATATTAACTAGAGGAGATTTGACAAACTTTTGGGTGAGGAGACCATAGTATGAATTGATCACTAAATTTTAATATAAAATCCCCAATAAGTGCTAGAGAAAAAATATGAGAAGAAAAGTTGATATGTTCTAGTGTTGCATTTCTGTGTGTCTTTTAGTGCACTAACCTGATCATTCTGGACAATTTGCCTCTTGAGCTTACCTAATTTGTAGATGGTGACTGGCTAATAGCCACTTGAATCGATTTATACAATGACCTAACAAAAAAACCCCACCAAACAACACTGCATCTCTGGGCTAAATGTACATCTAAGTATTCATTATATATGCTTGTGTAATGTATATTAATTATAAAACCCCCCAGATTTAAACAAGAGTTTCAAAGCTGGCAGACTGGTTAGAATTGAGATGTACTGGAGGCTTTCTTTGTCACAAAGCACTTCACATGCCAGCATTACTGCTCTTCTAATATGCTAAGCCTGCAGTTCATGCAAAATGAGATTTTAGTAATGTATTTTTCTGCTAGAAAAAGCCTACAGATTTGTGATATTTCTCACAAAATAATGGCTTTTGAGAGAAATTTATTTCATATGACTAAAGTTTTACAGTGCTTGCCCAGAATCGGTAGCAATTGTGAAGATTTAATTGGGATTAGTGATGTTTTATCTCACAGAAATCCATTAAGTCTTGTTTGAAGCAAGAAATTCATAAATTCTTAGAGGTAAAATTGCATTATGTATTTTTGCTGTAAGTTCTCCCTTAATCAAAAAGCAATATTAGTCCCAGTATCCTTAAACTAAGCAATTCTTTTCATATTTTATTACTGTATGTGTTACCATTCTTTCATTCAGCCTCAACATGGCTTGCAAATCATGGAAATAATATTATCTTCATTTTTCATAACGGGAATTTTTCATAAAGGGAATAGAATTGCAGAGAAAATAAGTGGTTTGTCCAGTCTGGAACTGGAAGGCCATGGCAAGGTCAAGGATCAGTCCTGAACTTTCTGTTGTGTAAGATCAGAGCGTGCAGCAAGTTCAGGAAAACGTGACCATTAGGGGTTGAATGAGCGATGTGAAATTACTCAGGCAATGATGTTGCTGACCAGCATACTTCTTCAGATTTTGAACTTAACATTGTTGCTTTGCAAGTGGGTATTTCAGCTTAGAAACAAGCAAATAAAATTCTTGTGGGAGGAGAAGGGGAATCAGATCGGGTATAGCTCATGGTATATGTTGGGTATCTGTTTATACTATGGTCATATATACCCTTTTGGTCTACTGTGCTTAAAACTGACTTCTCTCATTTATGAAGAGTATCGTTCCCATGAGCTTGGCTGTAAGGAATAGTATCTTCCCCCCAGTATCTACTGCCCTCTGCTTTTTATGTTTTTTTTACTAGCTTTAGGGGTGGAATAGGTGTTCTCACCAAAATTTAAATGATCAAGAGGCAGATGAGTAAAGCCTTGCTGAGAGGAACAAGGAAGTTCAACTCTCAGAGTTATTCTTGCTTTCAACCAGCTCGTGTAGTCATGTCTGGCTTGAATGAATCATGGGTGAGTTTTTTTCAGAGCTGTGACAAGGGAAGACTTATTTTCATAACTTTTTTTGGTAAAAAGAAATAATTAGATCATTTAGTCTAACTGATCTGCCTCTTGCTCTGCATCAGCTATAAAAATCCCCTGCCCCATTATGTGGCTGCACCAGGACTTGTAAATAATTAAGTTTGAAAGTCTAAAGTTTGGAGTGTAACCTTGACCTCCAAAGTGGATACAGTAGATAAAGGATACGGGCATTCTGACTTATGTGATACAGAAACAAATTTCATTCTTTCTTGTCTTATCACAAACATAGATCTTCACATGAATCATAGAAACTACTTAAACCTCCTTCTCTAAAAAAAAAAAAAAAAAAAAAATTAACAAAACTGTCAAGTTTATAGCAGTTCCACAGTGTATATTAAGTGATACATTTTATTAATTGGTTGTGGAAGTTTATGTAGCTCCACCTTGGAATGACAATTCTTTTGTGTCTCACTCATTTCTTTTCAAAATGCAACCGGAGAAGACAATGTGCCTGGGCTGATGGTTTTTATCCTTTGCATCACACCCTCCTGGTTAGTACACTTTCCTAGGAAGTGCAAGATCTAGATGCAAGTTTACAATCTGACCCTACTTCTTAGATTACTGTCATCTCCAGCTGAGGGCAAGCTCTGTAGAGATACCCTTGTCCTCCTGTTATGGCTGATTGTACCACAAAACCCACGGTGTTTATGAACTAGAATGGGACAGGAGAGGCCAGCTGTGTCTCTGTAACCAGGTTGTTATGGCGCTCATGACATGTAAATGGCAGTTCAGTTTCTTTGCTCCCAAGACTGTTTTTGTATTTTGTGTCTGATAAAAGCCAGCAGTGATCCTAGAAGAAGAGGCTGCAATTTCCCACATGTGCTTGACTTAACCAGACCACCCACAGCATGTGGTTTCTCATGGAGTATGGCTGCATTTCTGGATCCTGCTGGGGCTTTGGTCAAGGTTACATGCCTGCCCACTCAAGCCCATGTGCAGATGCTCACAGCCAGAAGCAGAGCAGGAGGCACCCTGGACCTTGCAGGTCCAACAGGGAACAATCAATTTCTTCAGCTGTTCTCAGAGGCGAGGCAAAGCCTGAGCAGTAATTCAAACATAGCTATCCAGCGTTCCGTCGCAGGTATATGCAGTATCCACAAGGGTCCCTGGCATTGTAATGCTTATCTCCGCAACACCTAGGAGTCCCTGGGAAAATATTTACACAAAAATCCCTTTAAACAAAAGAAGAAAGCTTTCAGAATTAGACAGCTTTTCTGTGGATTGCCCAGTGGTATTTCAGCACCCCATAAGTGCTAAATCTCTGTGTAGAGATTACCAGAAGGTCTGGTCTTTAGGCCATTGTCTCTTTGTGCTATCTAGAACATTTGTTATATATAGAATGAAAAGAAGCTGGTTCTTCACACTTTTTCACAAGATCATGCTAATAATAAATGTACCTGTCACTGCTACCAATTCATTTTTCAGTTTGATTGCCAGTGCTGCAATAATTTTTATGAACGTGGCAATTTAAAATATGAAACTTTCACTAATTGAGTCAATAACAGTTGTCCTTAACTTGCTCTCTCTTTTAATTTGCTTGGCAAAATTCATACTAAAAGATAAGCTAAGCATTAAGCATAATTTTACACTGTCTTAGCTTAGAAATGTCCTTTTTTCAATGTGCTTTTGCTTGCTTATCCTGTGTAGTAATACCCATGAAAACACACCACAGCTTTATTCCATCAAATTGAAATGATGAAAGTAATTCAGTATATTATAATTCCAGACTATTACTCAAACAGGGTTTTGTGGGGTATGGGGTGGGGGGAGTTGTTGGTTTGGATTTTCTTTAGTCAGAGAGTGTGGCTAATCAGAAAATTAGTCTCTTTAATGGCATTTTCTACATTTCTTCCACGTCTGACATAAGTTGACTCACAAGCCCAAATATGCTCCACGTGCTGCTAGTCACACCCCATAAACTAGGCAGACTCCAGTAACGAGAAGAGGATATGTAAGTCCAGCTTGTTAGAAGCTTAAAAATGATAGCCCCATTTCTGCAGGGCAAAATACCTATTTGGTTCATCCTTTTATAGGAAATCTTAAAAAAATCCCAAACAGTTTAAATAATAACACTATTAGACGTGCTAGGTGTTCTAGCCAGCTTACAAGAAAACATGTACCTTATGCCTTACTATTGCCCAGGCTGCTGCGAGTGGACACAGCTGATGGATCTCATATTTTCAAGCCATTTGGGTCTAAATACTTAGATCTAGACCTGAGAGCACACTGTGAAGCTTCAATCCTTTGCCTAGCATCCTCTGGAGACAGGTAAAACACAGTCAACCTAGACACTGAAACACCATTTCTTTCTTAAGTGTGATCTTCTCCCAGGGCTCTTGCAGGTACCTGCATGGGCTTGCTTGTACACGGCCATAGAATCAGACATGAACCACATTTGCTCGTTGCTGGCTGAAGACATTACCATCAACCCTCACTGCCACCTTTCCCCTGGAGACTGCTGCTCACTCCGATCTGGTGGTAGGTTGTGCATGAGGCCTCTCTAACTCATTTCCATCCAAATGAGGTGGGCAGTTCAAATAGTTCATCTTTGCTAAGTGTCCTCATTTTGATGGGAACGATTTCATGAATGGCTCTGAGGAAAGAGTAGCTGACAACAGGGGCCACCAACCAACAGCTGAGACAGTGCAGGCAAAGGGAAATGGTGATTTCTTTAGCTCAGTCAGACAGCAGTGGGCATAATCAAGCACTAACACGGCAGAACTAATCAAATCTGAAGTGCCCCGTTACCACATTGGTGGTTTCTCACCTCTCCAGGCCAAGGCAGCTGTCAGGAGCACAGTTCAACTGGCGTACCTTTGGCAAGTTAAGAGATGCGGCCAAAATGCAACTCATAATTTGTCACTGTCACCGTTGCCATCCCAGCAGTCTGTATTCTGGTTGAATGCAGCCTTCTTTGTGATTTATTGTAATACAGTGGAAAAAAACCACAACTGAACAGTTTGAAAATGAATAAAGGAAATTTGAGAATTTCATGTTTCAGATGGAAAAGGAAAAAGAACTGTATTAATTTGAACTTAGTCTTCATGCAAGTAGAAATAAGGCTTGCGGGTACTGATAATTCAAAACATGAGGAGATTAGTCCTAGAAAAGGAATTAGAACTAAATCATAGTCATCATTCAAAACAGGGCATAGAGGAAGGTTTAAAAGTACATTTAATTATCCAAACTTCATGGATTATATAGTAAAATTAACATGTAATCATGTTCAAAGGCTGTGTTTTAAGTTAACAAATTAAGTTATATTTGAAGAAGTGATAAATAGATTACAGTTCTACTGACAGAGAAAATTATAACATGCAGCACTTTTGCTCTTCGGTAGTCCTTTTTAATGCAGCAGAGGGATAGGAACCTGCCCACACAGGAATGAGCTGAGTCCCACAAGGAAAATCAGCCACAGGAGGCAGCTCTGCTCTGACTCGCCCCTTAGTGACTGCCTGAGGCTGCTCTAGGAGACTGCTCAGAGCATCTTGAGTTGGACTCCCGCTCTGAATTGTCCCTGGGAGAAACCTCTCCCTTGATGACAGGAGGAGCCTTAAGAGATTAGACCCTCACTGCTAAATATAAGACTTCATCAACAATCTTCCTAATTTCCTTTTCTTTTTCCTGACTGATTGTGTCTTGCTGTCCAGTGTGTTCAAACACATTCACACGTCTCCCTGCACTCCCAGAAATGCAGATATCTCACAAGAGTTGTGATGCATTGCACATTTAGAAGAGGAAACACTCATATCTTGGGAAGCTTGTTGCAGAAAGACATTTAATTCAGTGTATTAAATAAGGAGAAACCACAACAGGCTACAAACATCCTGTTGATATCCGTCTGAACTATTCCTGGCACAACACTTGTCTCTCTTCTATTTCTTCTTGGATGAGACTCCAATTGCAGAGCAGATGGGAACAGAAAGCTCTGTAATTTAGCTCCCAATCCCACCTTGCTCAAGAAAGAAAATAAGTGAATGACAATTACTGACCAACGTCTTTTTCCTGTAGTGCTTGAACTTTAAAGAACTAGAAAAACGAGTAAGAAAAGAGAGGAGTCAGGAAAATAAGGTCATCTACGCAGATGATCATATATACTCATTTGCCTTCTTCCGCTTTTAATTTTGTTATTAAAAGAAAAATGGTTCCATCAGTACAAAATGGCTGTAAGCTGTTTGAACAGTGACTAATCAGAAATATGGAGTGTGATACATCCTAAACTCAAATAAAGAAAATTGATTCTTCTTTTTCTTCCTTTGCCTCCCATTTATCTCTCTTCCTGTACTCTGCTCCACCTTCAGGAGTTTCCTTTTAATGAAAGGGCAGAATTTTTCAGAAGCAGAGGTTATGTTCTGTCATGTCATTTATCTGTAAGTCCAAAAGCCTGACATTCTCTCTTGAGAATGCGTTACAAAACACTTGCAGAGCTGGACATGCGTCTGAAACCAATTTGAAGGTTCCAGAAGCTTTTTCTTTGATGCCACCAATTACTCCCTGCATTTCATTATGTCTTTGTTGCCCTGCACTTTCATAATTCCCATAGGCATCAGCAAATAAGGTTTAAATTGAAATGTATTTGCCTAAACAGACATTTTCTATCTCAATTTACTTGTGACAAGCTTAATGAAATCATATGGACAACGTGTATTTGTATACCAATTAGCTTTCAGAAATTGCCTGCTTATGTCCAAAAAAAGTTAGGTAGTAGGCTTCTGAGGTGTCAAAACATCTGGACAATATATGATTTGCAGTATCCATCATTAGCTATCTTCATATTCACTTTATAGGACTGCTTTTGTTTCTTTGTTTCCCTGCATTATCAGTCATGCGGTATCGCTCAGAGAATGTCAGAAAAGCCAGAAAATGGGCTTAATTTCCTGCTGCCTTGAAGAAACTGTAGAAGGAACACATAGTGCCACATGTAGTATTTGTACCACATATTGATGTGTGCAAAAAATGGCCACATCCTCTACCAGCAACAAAAAGCCAAATTATTGACAATTTAAGAACATCCTTTTGGCATGACCTTTGTGTTTGAAAGTAAAACAAAGAACAGGGCAGAGGGAAGGAATTAAGCTAGAGGGAAAGGTACAGTTTCTTCGTAAGTAAATATAGTATGCTAGCTGATAATTTCCAAGAACGTTTAAAGCATTTGAACATAGGTTATTCTTCATTTCTTGATGCCTTGAAGACTATCCCATGCCTAATAAGGAGGAGGTATTTTTCTAAGTAAGAAAAAAGATGGCTGTGCCTCGGCTAAAGCAGAAGACAATCAGACAGAACAATACAAAGATCCAAGGCAGAGCCAGTTTTTAAATATACATACTTGCTGCATATCCACTCTTTCAAACTTGTACAAGAGAGTGTTATAATCATATGCCCTTTCTAGTCGTCTGCCTTTTTCTGCTCAATGTTGCCAAAATTCTTGTCAGCCAGACCTTATTTCTTTTCCCTTAACTATTCTGTATATAGATAACATTTTAAATGCCACAGAGTGTATTGTTTTTTTTTTTTTACATTATATGTTTTTAATTGATTTTTTTTGTTTTCAAGGCAAAGGTCTAGAGAGGTCTATGTATCCATGAGTTATTCATGAAAAAAAAAAAAATAGTATTTAGAGAACAGGACTGTAATGTCAAGGGATTTTAAGAATTGTGTATATTCATAAAGTGATCCTTAGGCTGTGAGTAGGTCAAGCTGAAGAGAAAAAAGTAAAAGCGAAAGGTCAGGATACAAGTTAATTTTGCTACAAGGTTTTCCATTATATGACAGATACATAGTGTTCAAGAAGGGAAATATATGTTATAAATTGTTTACTTGCAATACAGAGCATTTGTCCAAGAACTCCCAAAGAATTCCCATTTCAAAATATTTTTCCTTCCTCTACAAGCAAAGGTATTGTTTATGAGTTACATAATAGAATATTTTTTCTTGCTGACTGTAATAGGAATGTCTTTGGATGATCAGCCGGCAATCAGCAATCTTTACATGATTGTTCTATACTCTAATTATTGGTTCATCCCATGCCTGGAAAAAAGGAATGAATAGAAAACTGATGTGAACACATTCTGTAAACAGGAACCTATGCAATAGTTTCTAATTCAATTTATATTAATTTAACCCAGACTCCGTCCTCTAACTTCAAATTTACAAATTCACTGGGGTGTAGCTCAGCGTCCAGCCCTGAGCTTTTAGAAATAAATGGGTTCCATTTGTGTGATACGATGACCAGAATTTTCTGATATTCAGGGGACTTGAGAGTTAACAGCCTAGAGCAAATTCAGTAAGGCATAGATCAGAAAGGTAATGTGTTTTGGCTTATGGAAATAATAGATCACACATGCTGGAAGGGATCCCAGGGACTGCACATACTCTGCCCTTGTTAATTTTTCACGGCATTTTGCATACAAATGTACACATACATCTCACTGGGTGAGAATTTTTTGTGCATGTAGAAATGGCACTTCAGCCTGGAAGCCTTTGTAAGCCTTCACTTTTCTTTAAATTCAAAAGTACTATTCATTGGAGTTGAGAACAGCGCATTACACAACCTCTGTGGCAAGCCTGTGGGTTACTGATGCAGAGATCTCTCCTCTGCCGCTCTCTGCTGATGCAGGTGGGCTGCTGACTTCAGAAGAGGTGTGCTTGCACACTGGGGGATGCTTTTAGACTGTTCGGGCAGTTGCTCCTTTAGGCTATGTGAGAGGTAGCAAAAGGTACTGCCTCCAATACACAGGCAGCACTGTGCACTTGCTGTTCACTCATCCAGGTTTCCAGAAAGGGCCTTCTCTGACCACATGTAGACATTTATTACATGTATGGCCTAATGTGAACTAGTTAGTTAGACCGTCTCTGGTCAGTGGACAGAATCAGCCCTTCCAGGGTGCTAGGAGCTGCTGAACCCAGCAGCCTGACAGAGACAAGGCTCCTGCAGCTCCGTGTCCCCAGGTCCAGCCAGTAGCGAGGCTGAGCATATGTTCCCAATAGGCTTATGTGCACACACACACACAATATGTATGCTTACATTCATGGGAAGCCTCATAAATCAGCAGAGGCAGAAACTACAGAACCCACACAACACAAACAGCACCAATGGCCTGATCTTCTTTCCCTCAGCCAACACCCAGACCTTAGTGTCTCCAGAAGCCAGGACCTCCTCTGGCTCCTCCAGTCCCCTTTGACTCTCCTGTATACTTCTGATTGCCTCAGTATCCGCCTTTCAAGCCTCTTCTACCTTCAAGCAAGCCTACCTTGATGTTCACTAGTGCCTACACACACTGACACTCACACCCACACAACATGCATGCACTCCATTCTCCCCCATTGCTGACACCACAGGCATGTGGACACCCACATGTGACTTGTTGTCCCCCCTACAGTTGCTTATACTCAGACCTCCATACACACAAGAGCCCCCTTGCACAGAAAAGTAGTTAGAAATGGAGGCAAATGAGAAAACAGGACACGTGGTGGTGATCAGACAATATTGGCATGTGTGGCTAGGCAAGTGTACTAGTCAGCAACCTGTTTATACATGACCTACACCTTTTATTCCCTTATTCCTTCTATTTTCCCTCTCTGGTAGCTCCCCAAATCACTTTGATCCCTCCCTTTCCCAAGTTTTGTCATTCCCTTGAACTTTCCATACCAAGTCTTGTATAATTCCAAGACAATTTTCCCTTGCACCACATAATGTGTCCCAGACCTTTATAGCCAGTAACCCACCTCAGTCTGTAAGGTGATTGGGAGAGCATCTCCCATTGACTCACTAATTGGTGTCATCTCTGGACCATTGGGCTGATGGTTCCCCTGTGACAACCCTGGCACAAGCCAGGTCAGGGTGCTTCATTTTCTCTGGTTAGGTTACTTGGGTACCTCTGCTTGACACTGTTCCTGTGTGTTCCTTCGTGTTCAGGGAGCTACACCTTTTGACACATGGGGTAAAAGCCATTTCAAACTCAATGTGAACATCTGAAAAAGGTCAAATGAATGACACCATAAAAGTTCTCATTCTTCCCATTGGCTGCCTACACAGCTTAGGCAGTCATGCGAATGTCAGGCCCAGTGGTTACATTAAATATGAGCAACCATATTTAGTAGGCAAGAGCATGATCATTTTCCTCTTTACTTTAATGTAGATCCTCCCTCTCTAAGACTTCCATTCACTTTTATTACCTTAAGCCTCCCCATGCTTGCCTGAAGGCAGTCTATATGCTTGTGTCCATCCCATGTGTTCTTACAGACTCGGTGCAGTAAGTAAGCTGCACCAGCTCAGGGTTCCTTGCATATCAGAAAGGGTTTCAGCACCTAAATGAACATGAAGAACTCCACAATACTATAGGCAATTCTAATCAATATAAACTAGCTGAATAAAGATAGCAGGAAATAAGTATTATTAATTCTGCCATATTTGTAGAGGCAAGGCTTTATTATTCTGTACTGCTGTTTTATATTAATCAACATAAATGCAATCTGAGCACTTGTAGTAAATACATAATTAGGACATTTAAGATGTACAAATCCATCAAAATACTTCAGAATGTACACGAAATATTTCAAAGCCACCTCTTTGTTACAGAAAATGGTATTTTTTCATCAGAATTGTAGAAAGTATTCCTCATGGACATTTTGGCAAATAAAATTCCCACCAGGATTTTAAAAGAACACTCTGTGTTTAATCTTTCCAGATGTAGATGAATATAGATGATTACAAAGAATATAATTTATAAACATCAGGGAATCTTTTAAGGAGAACAATGTATTCTTCTAAGGACTAATTGTCATGCAATTATAACCAGAAAGCAGGAGAGCCTCCTGCTACACAGCAATCTATACTGCATAGAATGTGGAGCAAGTCAATGTGTGCACACATCTGCCTCATCATATGTGAACAAAAAAAAAAAGATTAAAGGCAGAACTTTCTTAAATTACAGATGAGATCAGTTCAAGAGAAGTCAAGACCTTGTTACCAAAACTCAAGAATTCTCAGTTAGTTGTCTTGTTTCAGCTAGCTCTGACCCAGGAGAACCAAGATCTTCTGAATGTGGATAGCTGAAGAAGAAAAAATATTTATTTGGATTTGCTGTACTTTTACAATGATAGAATGAATTTTTATTTATACCAGCACAGGTGAAAGGAAAATAAGCCTCATGGTTTTAGTGGCATTGGAATTGGTGAGCATTCATCTTAATAGTCCAAAAGAGAGCAAGGACCATGGTAATAATTAAGCAAAGTGGATGTTGATGGGCTTCAGCACTCAAGCTCATTTTCTCACCCTCTTTCACTTCTCAGTACAGAGAAAGTTTTCTCTCCATGATTCTGAATTGCGTAAGACAAAACTCCAGCCACTACCTGCCTTGCTCTTTTCATCTTTCCTTTCTTAACAAACCATTGACATGCTATAGTTCATAAGTTACAGGGTCACCTCCTCACTAATTGTAGCAGATCCCAACATAGACTCAGGGAGCACTTCTACCTGCTACGCTCATCTGGACCACAGACCCATTGGGAGACAGTGAGAAAGTGGGGACTGTACTGAATAAACTGAAAGAACTGAAGCTTAAGAAGACAGGAAATAGCATTTCAATGGTTAATTGTAGGATGACACTAAAACATTTTGGATTAGATGTGATCCTCCTCCTGCTAGAGGTAAAATGGTTCTTAGAAGGAGCTATTCAAAGAAAGGCATAATTTCCTCCCTCACAAATCCTGAAACCCTGTCCCATCCCTTCTGAGAGGAGAGCAACAGAAACAGTTTTCAGGCAAGATACAAAGAACAAATGATTCCATCCTACTAAGATTTCTAAGATTCCCTACTAAGGTTTCTAGACAGTTTATTGTTGGACAGTTTCCAAATGTTGCAGATGAATTACATGGCAAAACTTCCCTTGACTTCTATGGCAACAGGAGCATTGAATGACAAATGGAAGGGCAGGTAAATCCAGAAAGGATACTATATCATGTCTTGCTGTGATGGAAAGAGCATTGGCATCTGCCATCCTGCCTGGTTTTAGGTCTTAACAGAGTGTTTTAAAATGTGAATTTAACTAAAATTGCAGCTATAAAAATGCATATATGCAGTATAAAAATTAAACCAACTTTGTTCCTCACTGTCCTGGTTTCAGCTGGGATAGATTTTTTTTCCTAGTAGCTGCTGTGTTTTGGATTTAACATGAGAACAGTGTTGATAACACATACCGTTTTCGTTGTTGCTAAGTATTGCTCATATTAAGTCAAGGACTTTTTCAGCTTCCCATAGAAGCTGAGAGGGAACATAGACAGAACAAGCTGGCCAGTGGAATATTCCACACCATAGATGTCATGCTCAGTGTAGAAATGGGGGTTGGCCAGGGGGCAGGAATCCATGATCGCTGCTTGGGATGGGATGGGCAATCGATCATTGGGTGGTGAGAGAAATTCTATTGCATCACTTTATTTTGTATATTCTTTTAACGTTATTATTATTATTATTTTTCTCTTCTGTTACTGTTCTATTAAACTGTCTTTATCTCAACCCACAAGTTTTTTTTACTCCTTTTTCTCCCTCTTCTTCCTACCCTATTGGGGGGGGAGGGGAGTGAGTGAACAGCTGTGTGGTCCTTGTTGCTGGCTGGGGTTAAACCACGACACTCTCTAAATACAAAGGCTATTTACAGTAGTGTTTGCGTTGGTACTTAATGGCACTTTGCAGGGGGAGAACCACACCCACATCAACACCTGGATAATCATACCTCAGTAGCCCAGAGATCTGTCCAGTTTTATTGTGGTCAAAGTCCATAGTTTTAGTAAATCTGTAGGAATGGAAGCAGAACATAGTGGAGTTGCCAGGATCTGGCTTGAAGTTGACATGTGAATTATGTGTACTGATACTCACACATATATACACAGAGGATTGAATTTCGTCAGGGAAATGCCCTTCTCCACTTGCTGGTGCTTAGACCTCCCAAACAGGAACACATACTGAACAGAGATCCCAATGCCTCAATCAGTCAGCCCTTAATCACAGCACCTAACAGATTCCCATTTGGGGATGCTATTTCTGGTTCCCCATCTGAAAGCTTTGGTAAGGCAGTAGAATAAAGCGCTTTTTGTGACAGGGAAGTACCTTAAAATTTGTTCCTGAGTCACAATCACAGGTTAGAAAAGAAGCGCATTATGTAGGAGAGGAGGAAATATCATCTTCTGAAGATCTTCCTTGAGTTTTTCCTTTTTTCTTGCTTGTTATATGATTCCTGTACATCACAGGAGACCATAAAGATATCCATCATTTCTTTTAACTGTCTATCTCACATTCAAAGGAGTTATTTCACTTGTATCTTAATACCAGTGAGGATAGTGTATAAGATGCAGAGACTTAACATTCGAAAATAAGGCTGAAAACAGGAAAATACTGTCCAGCTTGGAAGAAATATAAGTTAATTTATCTAGGGAAAAAATGGCAGCAGATACAGCTTCATTGGAACTGCAATGTCAGAAAAAGAGGTGTAAAGGATTTGAGCTTTATGTGTGTTAGAGCAGAGCTTGGCTCCGGCCAGCACAGGAGATGGTTGTGACTGTTCTGTGTCTTTATGCAGCATAGTACTGGCAGAGTCCTAAAAGCTCCCATTGTCCCAGCAAATCAGAGATAAACTTAAAAGTTGTTTTAACTTATGCTAACTTAGACATGGTCCTACAGGATTCTTTTTGTCCAAGATGCACAAAGCCATGAAGATTTATTTTTTCATCTTTTTCCTTCCTTTCCTTTTTTTCTGATTTTTTGTTTGTTGGGTTTTTTTTCTTCTACAGATGCATCCTGTTCACCAGAGTTAGAGGAGCTGGTCTATCCAGCCTAGAGTGAATAAACCCTTTCATTCGCTTCCCTTCCTTAAGTGTAGAACCCCTTTTGAAATAAATAGAAGGAAAATGCTGAGATTCATACACTACATGTCTGCAACTACAAATTCACAGATTTGTTAAACTATTTAGAAATCCGAGAGATACTGAGCATTCATTTTCTGTGAAGGGCAAAGTGAGCAATTAATTTTGTCAGGACCTTCTGTGCAGAAAATATTCCAGTCTTTCACATAAGTAGTTTTGTGACAGACCAGTGAGGCTTGGTTTAAAAAGTCAGCCATCTAGAGGTTACCAGGTTAATTCTCTTCATCTGAGAGACAATAAAGCTATCCTGGTATGTATTGTATCTGGAAACATGTATTGGCCAATAATTGACCTTTGGAATCCTTACTTACCTATTTCTTGGACTGGAATTTAGTGTATACTTGATTACAAATATCAAGTGTTCAGAGAATTAATTATGTGGTTGAGTAGGTGAGCTATTACTTTTTTAAAAAAAAATGTGAGAAACCAGATTGAGCCCTTTCAGAATCATTACTGTTCACCCGTAGCACAACACTGTCAACGGAGAAATTCCAAAGATGCACCAATGTAACCAAGATTAGGATCTGGTTTAACACATGTAGCTGAGGGCAGGATGCATTGATGCTTGTGTTTAAAGACCAGCCAGGTCCTGTGCTGTCACTTGACTCATGTAACCTGGCAGAGGGCAGTGCTAAATGGTGGTCTTCATAACACTTACACTGTTCACTGATAATAATCTGTATGTGAAGAAAGGATACCTTTCACCATTTGTGCCAAAACATCTTTATTTAAATCATTATCATTCATGAAGCTGACAAAGGGATGAGTGGAGTACACCAGGGTAATCAGGTGTGCATTGTGGCCTTCAGGTGAATTGCCTTTGTGTGGCTCCGCAAAATTCATTTGCCTTAGCAAGAGAAGGTAACACTGGGATAAACCTGAACCTTGCTTATGGAATCCAAATCTATGCAAAGAGCATAACGTGACATTTTTAAAAGGGATTTGATACAGTTAGATATATGTAAGGAGAATTTGGTGTATGCTGTTTGAACATATCCATCAGTACAGAGAGGTTCTGGTCCTGAATTAGTTGTCTGTTTTATTGTTTGAAAGTTGTGCTTAAAAAGGTGTAGGTACTGTGGACTAGGTTTACTATTTCCCAAATCATTCTTCAGTGGCATTTCTATTTTTATCTAACTTGCTTTTTAAAGTTTCTTAAATTAGAGTATACTATATGTCTAGACTTCTAAACTGGCAAATCACTATATGCTCAGGAGAGCTCTTGTTCAATTATATTTAACATCAATTCTCTATTCCTCAAGACATTGCATGGACTAATATGTTCAACACCATAGAGCATTCAGATGCTGCATTTACAGTATTTGTATGTTCACTTGAAACATTTGAGGGAAACATTGCATGCCAGTTCAGCCACGCTACCACCACCAGAGGTACTTGCCAGTTCCCTGACATGCACATGCATTCCAGCTCCCTTCCATCTCCATAGCAAGATGAGACTGATGCACAGTAGTGTACTCACTTCCCCAGGCATCAGACAAACTGGAGCAAACTAAGCAAATTATTTGGGTGCTGGAGAGCCAGGACCCCAAGGTATCATGTGTAAGAAGGTAACAGCCAGCAATGGTATTTCACAACCGGTTACATCATGCGCGGTTTATACAGAAAATTTCTATTGTTTGAGACTCGTGGATTCAAAATTGGTCACAATGTGAATGAAATTACTAGCAAAAAATATGACTTAAACCCTGAGCAAAAGGAAAGGATTTTAGTGTTGCGGTATGGAGCACTGCAAGACCCAACTTTTAAGGACCTGATTCCCGTTGGAGAGTCTAAAACCCTGCTTTAGGTAAATGGATTCCTCTTATGATGACAGAAAGGAATTGGTGACTCAGACTGGGACTCCCAAAATCAATCACACTGAATTGCTTAAGATCGTGGGGAGGAGGGCGGTGAGAAAAGGGTGGATCTCACTCAGCACCCTGAGAACGTGGTTTATTCCACCCGGGTTTAACAACCCAGGATTCTCTTTTGCAAACACATATCCTTGCTTTTTCTTTCTTCTAAAATGAAATATAGATCACAGTTCAGGCAGAGGAGATAATGGGCAGGCCTTGCTGGAGGACTGATCAGTATGCATACTCATCTAACAGCTTCGCTGAAACACCACTCAAAGCAGACCTCAGAGACAGCTGTGATTGATGGGCAAGTTGTCTATTCAAGATTGTTCTAACTCAGTTGGAAGGGTGTAACAACATGCATGGTCCTGCAAAAAAAGTGTATTCACTGAACAGAGGGCGAATCAAGGTGAAACACAAACATTCAGACTGGAAGGTAGGAGCAGTCCGAAATGTTGCTCTAACCAATGTATCAATAGCAGTCAGAAACAATGCAACTTAGGTTTTGGACATGGAGACATGGTAAAGCTTTGTTATAGGCATAGGTGTGCTAACACCTTGCTGGACAGTATTTTGTTTTGGCTATGCCTGGGTGACAGAAAAAAAGGCTATGATTTTGCTACCAAACTGAACCCCCAGCTATGTTTTATAAGACAAGATTAGTCCTGGAGTTTCCAGACAGCTGGTAAACTGCCACCAAGATTACAATGCCAACACTACACATCTACTTAAGAGCAGACAACAGCCGGAGAGAACATTTTTATAAAATAGCTTGACAGTATGTGAGAGACCGAGTTAATTTGCCTATTTTGCCTCAGGAAAGATCTAGCCTGCAAAAGTAGGTTGAAAAGTCATCCATACAAGTTTCGCCTGTGACCAGCCTACAGACTGGTGCTTAGGATACACTCCCGGCAGACATGAATTTGGATCCCTTTCAGATGTAGAGATGTAGAATTATCCTGCACTGTGTGTAGAGTGCTCTAAACAGCTGGCTCTTTGCGGAGGAAAGCATCACCTCCTCCTCCCCAGGGATTTCCAAAGAAAGCAATTTCTACCAGTGTCTTGTAAGGATCACAGTCTTGCATGCTCCAACATGCTGCCTGGATTAAGTTGTCATAGGAAAGCCTACACCACTGCATAAAAGAGGGTTATAAGAAAGAGTGAGCTCAAACACTGACCACCCACCTTGCTTAATTCCTGTCTCTGATTTGAACTGTTCATGAGATCTGCTATAAAATGGCTTGTCCTCAGCAGCATAGACATGAGCCAGTCCACTCCATAGGCCTCTCTGCCTGGTCCTTTCCTACTTAGCATTACATGATGAGCCTAAGGGGACACAAGCCAGTGTCTCTGGTGTCTATGGAGAAATTAATCTGCTTTATCTTATGAAACCACAAGTCAAAGTCTGTGTAGTTTTCCTAGGCTGTTTTTACAGTCAGTGGAGAAATAGATACCTCTGGAGGCGACGCAACTCATCCCAGCGTTGGTATCTACACTGGCCTTGCACCCTATGTGCCCCAGCTGTCCGACACCATACTGCTTTGCACACAGCATACTCAGCAAGTTTCACATGATGAAATAACCCGCCTAATTATTTTGGCCACTTTGAACTGAATCCCACCCCTCAGAACATTTTTTTATGGCGCACCGCAAAAGGCCTAGAGAGAATCTGGCCAAACCTGGATATGGGCAGTTTTCATGGAAGGGTGACAGTGATGTGGACATCAGATAGTCAGCAACACCTTGTTTGGGGTTCTCTCCGTAGTGTGGTGACAGAGGTAGTGCAAAGCTGTCCTAAAAGGCATGTCCTAAGGATCACTCTCTTGAGTGCCTTTTTCTTTGTATAAGGGGAATCTAGGGTGACGCTCAGATTCAGAGATCTAACTTCTACAGACGAGCCTTGAAAAATGAGTGTTAAAGGGGCTCAGGAGGAGATAATTTCCAACATAATAAACAAACACATTAATCCTTATCAAGTACCACAACATTTCTATCCATAATACCCATGTATTACTGACTATATCAAGAAAGGTTCTTTTGCTGAAGAGCGCAACATATTAAAATTGCTCTGAAAAACTGGTTAATACTTATTATGCTTGTGACACCATGAGAGTTTGAACGACTGATTTGACAGCTACAGTTGAGGATAATAGACTTAGAAGCCATTAAAGATTTGATAGCACAAAATGTGTCCTTCCATTGATCACCTAGTGCTGCCTAATAAAGAAGATATGATACTTGATGCATCTATACTGTGTGAAAAGCCCGGGCTGCAAGCGTACTCTTCAGCCCTAAATCATGCTACACTTACGGAATATGGAGGAAATCTCTGCTACCATGTGATGACTGTCAATTCCTGTGTTCCTTTCAATGGTTGGACATACCATGTCTGAACCAACTATAGACAAACATGTGCCCTTGTGGACCCATCATATAGCTGCTCTCTGGTGGACAAATTACTTTTGGGCTTTTTTTTTTTAAAAGGGCTTGATATTATATATACTGTGATACCGTGATATGATGCAAGAGCAAATATGAGTTTAAACTGCAGGAGTGGGTCAGTGGCATATGGAAGTGTTGCACATCTCAGCATACAGGTTACAGATTGTATAGATAACGGTGTTCCCATGGACTTTATCCAGTCTGTACACTCTGTTTTTCTTTCACTTCCTCAAAACAATGGCTTTAGTAATCATACAAATTCCAGGGGGCTTTATATGCAGACTGAATGCTGCAGTTTGGTTTGCAGTGTTTGCAAATGAACCGGTCCCTTCAGGCTCATGATTAGATTTGTGTTACAAGAACTCACTGCACCATCACCTGAAAATTACTGTCATCTCTGGATGATAAAGCAAACATTTCCCGCACCTTCAGAATTCAGACTGAATTAGACAATGTCAAGCCTTTTTACAATTCCATGTGAAAAAACTCTAATAATAAATTCTTCTTCCAGAGAAAGAGCAAATCCCATCCGTACGCATAGATGTTTGAATCTCTAAGCTTTTGGAAGGGAAAGGCTATGTTCTGTTGGAAAACTGAGAGCATTTGTTTTGAGGCAGGAAGGTTTTACCAAACTGCAGTTTAGTTGTGTTCTCTAAACATTCAAGTGAAAGACTTTGGTTTGCAAATTGTAGAAAATAAGGTAGGACATGATGTGGGAAAATCACCAGGTCCTTCCCACTGTCAATGCTGGATATGTAATACTGAGCCAAGAACCACCTGTACAGCGATTTTTATTTTTTAAATATGCAGGGATTCTCTTAGTAGATCTTCCTGGCTAACACATATTTTCTTTCTCCTTTACTACAAAACTGAGCACTTTCTACATCTAACTATCACATAGATCTGCTCTTCACTTTCTAATTGATGCAAGGTCACAACAGATACTTTAGCTGTAAATGTCAGTTAAATCTAAGACGCAGATCTTTGTTCATTTTTTTTAAACTACATCCCTCTCTCTACTTAGTTCTTGGCACTAATTATAATCAAAAGGTTTCTACCAGACAAGAAGGACAGAATTTGCCAACCCATATATAAGCAGCGATGCTGAGGCCAAGTCTTTTCTCATTAGTCCTCAGTTTGCTGTGCTTTAGCAGGGTTCACAAGAGCAGTAACTGGAAGACAACAGCAACCCAGATTATAAAAATAGTGTGTACTATGAACCAGCTAATTCTGGCACCATTCAGTATGTCATGACCTCTTCAGCCATCCCATCATACCTAATCCAGAGGAATGAGATGTGAAAATAGCTATACGTACCCATTTTCAACAATGCATATCAGGAAACATATATCCCAGAAAGCTGTTCAAAGAATAACTCATATTATCCTATTTACAGATCAAGCAGATCTGTAAAGAACATTGTAAAGAAATCCCTGAGAACTAATTAATTAATAATTTAAGAGTGCAAAACTACAAAGAACTATGTTGCTGTTATCCTTGAAAGTTAACAGAGCTTTACAAATAAAAATAAAGAGGCAGAACAAACATCAGCAGCTGGAATAAAATGTAGACTAAAGGAAATTGTAACAGCCATAAAATGCAGAAATAATAATGTGCTTGAGGTCTGTTGAAATTACCTCCATTTCTCCCTCAAGCCATCAGTTATTTTTCTCTTAGTGGGAATAGTACAAGGTTGACAAGTCTGCATCCAACCCACAATACCATAGCCAGGGAGAAAATCATCCCTAAAAACCTCAACACAAAAGAAACAGCTGCCTGAAAAGATAAATCACTGCCAAAATACTCAGACAGCCTATTCAAACACAAGCAAAGGAGGTAAATACTAGCAGTTGATAAACACACCAAATGAGGCAATTGATGCTCAGCTCTTGTGGTACAAGGTAACAGCTCATGTGCATATTCACCCAACTGTTCTCCTTTCTGAAGCGTAGAGATTGGCAAGGTGAGTGATCTGGATTCAAAAGTTCTTGCACTGACACTTGTGCAAAATAACAAGATGGTTAACACATTTTCTCATTTCAGGAATTCAAGGTTTACAGTTCTCTGGTCAACATCTGTCTTATTTGTGCTACATCCTTGAGGTCAGTCGACCTACTCCACTGGGCTGTATTCAGCTTTGATCTGAGAGGGGAGTGCCACACGTACACTGCTTTCAAGGGAATGGCTCTCAGTCACTTTTTTCTTCTTAATAGCTCTGTACCTGCACTTCAAGTTGACAGCACCCTCCACTGCAAGAAGGGCTGCTTCTTGTCTGTAACTTATGAAGCTTAACAGGGGAGTGAGGTTTGAGCTAAAACCTCAGTGCACTCCTTGAGCTCTTTCCATGCCCTGGATGGCACATATAGCTTTGCATCCACATGTCCATCACATGGAAGGCCAACCTGGGCACAAAAAATTTACAAATCTGGGTTGCCTTTGCAGCAGTCTGTGGTGGAGCCCATCAAAGAATGTTCTTATGAATGACATATATCCAAGATCAGCCATGTGATAGCACTACAAGTGCTGATGGGACCATGTGGTGGATATGCAGGACATTGTTTGACTGGTCCATCTGCACTGGAGATAGATGACATGACACTGAAGGGTAATAGAGGACCAAGTCTTTCTCCTGGGAATGGGTTTCAGTTGAAATGTCTAAAGCATGGTCTGAGCATAGCCTTGGATCCAAACAGTATCTCAGTGTGCAGCAGCAGCCAGAAGGCCAACAAAATGTTAGGCTTTATCAAGAAGAGGATTGAGAACAAAACAGAAGACTCTCTCTCACTGCTATGAAAGAACTGGTACAGCCATGTCTTGAGAAGTATGTCGAAGTATCCATCTTTCTACCGTTCAACTCAAGAAAAATACAGTAGAAGGTCAAGAGGATAGAGCAGCTGCTTTATGAGAAGAGATCAAGAAGGCCAGGACTTACAAGAAGAGACTAAAAAGGCCAGGAAGATATTCTTGGTCTCTTCTTACTCTTTGGAGAGGAGAAAGCTGGATGGGATATGACTAAGGTTTGTAAAGCCATGAAAACAGCAGATAAGATAATGTAGAACTGTTATTCACCAAACTGCGATCTTTGAATTATAGATAGCTTTTTTAAACCAGTAGGAGCTTAATTTAAAACACGTAAAAGAAAATACCTCTCTCCAGTGAATAGTGAACCTCTGCAATGTACAGCCACAAGAGTTTGTGGATGCAGATCATATCAGCAGGTTCAAAAAAGTATCACACAACTCATGCACAATAAGTCGATAAGCAGATACCAAAAGGAGAAGAAAGACATACTTTGTGACATCCCTGGCACACCAGGTGGGGTTGTGGGGAGTACAAGGAGAAGAGACAGAAGAAAACAATGGGGTTTGTGTTCCCTGCAGAAACAGCATCGCCTGTTGTGAATGGAAAGACACAACAGTGAGCTGGATGGACCCCTGGTCTGACCCAGACAGGCATTTATTCTGTTCTTATGTTCTTACCTTCCCTCTGCCATGAATACAGCTATCTGCTGGGCAATTCATATTCTGTTGACTCCAAAT
The DNA here is from genome assembly GCA_017639485.1 of Pluvialis apricaria. Lineage (NCBI taxonomy): Eukaryota > Metazoa > Chordata > Aves > Charadriiformes > Charadriidae > Pluvialis > Pluvialis apricaria. The sequence goes on from CM030007.1 coordinate 26,642,593, forward strand.
ACTTCATTACAAATGATCAAAAAAAGAAGAAAAAGAGTCGTGTCTGACAATGATCACGCTGAGTGGGAATCTGAATTCTTTTCCAATTCATGAACTAGAGCTTGAATAAAAATGTAGTTCATCAAAAAGTGAAGGAAAAAAAGAAAACAGGAAAAGAATTCTGCTATATTAACATGTTTAATTCTTTATGCAAGCTTTTGTTAGTCAAGCCCACGCAGCTGCTGCAGTAAAAGTATACAGTTGCTTCTGACATGATATAGAGACTAAAGGTGGAAAATGACCAGGTAGGAATATGATTATCTAGTATTCAATTTGTGTGTGACATTCAGAAAGCGGCAGGAAGTGAATAAGGATAATTCCATCATTATCGCATAGTGCTCACACTTTAATGCTTTTATAATGTACAGTAGCCTTTCTAGGCCTTTCCACAGTAATTGCTGGGTCGACTCAGAGCACCATCAATATTCTGCAACTGCATTATACTGCATAATGCTAATAGTATTAAAGAATGATAGCAGGCAAATAATTTCAACATGAAGCAAAGGAAGAACAGGGAAGGGACAGAAGCATTGGGTAGACTGTATGGTGTGACTCTAGATGAGGTGGGAAGGGAGATGGAGACACTTTGCATAGCTAATATTCCCATCTGTTGTAACTGATGGGTTCAAAAAGCTATTCCATCTAGTCTGTCACCACCAGAAGACTTGATTCAGTGTGTATGTAAACATACGCCTCTCCTGAGCACATGAACAAGCCCAGTGAAGGTCAGGTTACTATTCACTTCTTCAACAAGAAGCCAGATGGTTTTATGGATTTCTAGATCATGGCCTGTGACAGTGATATTTCCAGAAGTTGGAAAAGAATATGTGCCCTCAGGTTTCAGATACAAAGCCTAAACTGTCTTGATTCAACACGGACTACATAGCATTTCCTGATACGAACAACTAGTATTTCATACTTTATTTGGATGTTTCTTTTCTGTAGAATATTGACTGCAACCTGGACACAAGGTGACATATGCAGGGAAAAATAAAATCCTCACTCATAGCTGGGCATATTAACTGAAATTTGAAAAAGACATTGTAACTAAAATGAAATGTTCCCTTCAACCAGCAGTGGGGAGAAAGAAGCACGGAATGTCTATACTCTTTTCTAATATATTTTCCTTATAGTTAATAACAATTATTGCAGCTAAAACATATCTTAGGCTCTCTGCAAAAAAAACATGAATGATAAATGTAAAATATTTAATTTTTTTGTGAAAAGTTGATTTTTTGCACTTATGTTGCTCTCTACTGAGAGTAAATTGAAAGATTATTATCACGAAAGGGGTGTTAAAGTCCCCTGAACACTTTTCATCTTTGAAAAGGCTTATTTTGAGCTACCAAAGGTATAAATGTTTAACTAGTGACCACAGATATATATTCTTGTATTTCACAGAATCACAGAAGTTGGCAGAGACCTCTGGAAATCATTTAATCCAGCCCTGCTGCTCAGAGCAGGGTCAGCTACAGCAGGTTGACCAGGACCATGGCCAGTTGGCTTTTGAATATCTTCATGGATGGAGACTCCACAACCTGTCTGGGCAACTTCTTCCAGTGTTCGATCACTCTGACTTGTTTTTCCTTATGTTCAAACTGAATTTCCTGTATTTCCATTTGTGCTCATTGCCCCTCGTTCCTTTACTGGCACCACTGAGTAGCATCTAGCTGCATCTTCTTAATTCCCTTCCTTCAGGCATTTATGTACATTGATCAAATCCCCTTTTACCTTCTTTTCTCCAGGCTGAACTGTGCCGCATCTCCTTGTATGTCAGCTGCTCCAGTCCCTTAATCATCTTAGTGGCCCTTCACTGACTTCTACCAGTAACTCCATCTCTCTCTTGTTCTGTGGAGCTCAGAACTGGACACTGCACTGTGGCTTCACCACTGCTGAGTAGAGGGGAGGGATCACCTCCCTTGACCTGCTGGCAATGCCCTTCCTAATGCAGCCCAGGAGGCTGTTGGCCTTTGCTGCAGTGGAACTTTGCATTTTTGTCCAACAGGGCCCCCAAATCCTTTTCTGCAGAGCTGCTCTCCAGCTGTTCAGTAGCCAGTGTGTATTGGTGCATGGGGTTATTCCTCACCATGCAGGGGCAGGACTTGGCATTTCTCTTTGCTGAACTTGATGAGATTCCTGTTGGCCCATTTCTCCAGACTATCAAGGTCCTTCTGAAGGGCAGCACACTCCTCTGGTGTGTTAGCCACTCCTCTCAGTTTTGTATCCTTTGCAAATCTGCTGAGGGTGTACTTTGTCACATCATTCCAGGTCATTAACAGATTTGTTAAACTGTATTGGACCTAGTGTCAACCCTTGGGATTCTCCACCAGCGACTGGCCTCCAGCTGGACTTTTTGCAGTTGATCACAACCCTCTGAGCCCACCAGGTCAGCCAAATTTCAGCCCACCTCACTGTTCACTTACCTACCCTGCACTTCATTAGCTTTCCTGTGAGGACGTTAGGGGAAACAGCATCAAAAGCCTTACTAAAGTCAATATAAACAACACCCACTGCTTTCCCCATATCCACCAAGCCAGTTTTCTCATCCCAGAAGCTATTAAATTGATCAACCATTATTCTCCCTTTGTAAACTGATGCTGACTTCTCCCAATCACCTTCTTGTCCTTCATATATTTGGAAATGTCTTTCAGAATGGTTTGCTCTGCTACGTTTCCAGAGATTGAGGTGGGTGGGGATAGCCAGCTTGGAGTTCTCCAAATTCTCCTTCTTGCCCTTCTTGAAGAGAAGTTTACTTTCTTCCAGTCCTCTGGAACCTCTGCCAGTCACCATGGCCTTTCAAAGATGATCACTAGCATTTCAGTGGTGTCTGCCACCTCTCTCAGAACTCGTGGGTGCCTCCCGTTGGGTCCCAAAGACCATGTGTATATCCAGCATGTTTAAGTGTTCCCAAACCTCAGCCTCCTCTGTCAAGGTAGAGAAGGCACTGAGTGTCTCAGCCTTTTCTATATCCTTTGTCACCATCTCCCTTCTCCCATTCAGGAGCAGGCTCACATTTTCCCTAGGTTTCCTCTTGCTGCTGATACACCTGAAGAATCCCTTCTTGTTGTCCTGCACATCTCTTGCCAGGTTCAACTCCAGGTGGGCTTTGGCTTTCCTGACCCCATTACTGTACACTTGGACAGTGTCTCTCTATTCCTTCTGGGTATCCACCTTTTGTGTGTTTCCTTGTTATGTCTGAGTATTATCAGGAGCTCCTTGCTCACTCATGCGGACCTCCTGCCACATCTGCTTTACTTCCTGCATGTGGGAACAACAACTTTGGAGCTTGGAGGAGGTGATCCTTGAAATTCGACTAGCTTGATCCCTGAAAATCAACTATAATAACAGATCTGGTTACTTTTATCTTGTTTTGGCAGTTTTCATATCTTTTTCCATTTGTGTCTATTTAGTACTCTAATTTGCTTTGGATATTTTCTACAATAACAATTTCAAATGATACCTGTAGCATTGAGTTTGTTAACATTCTGAAATCCTTTCTGATTGTTATTGAATGAAGAGGTTTGCATTGTCTGTATGAATCTAAGGATAATATTTGTTTCCAGTTTACTTCTGCAGACATAAAGTTTCAGTAGAGTAGCTTACATTACAGACTTGTAGCCACACCATATTGGAAAAGGAGAAATAAATGAATAACAAATATTTAGTAAGATAAAATTACTTATTAATTAGTAACTTAAATAAATAGTAAGCTAATAACTAATTTTAATGTACAGATGCTCATATACATATTTAAGTAGTACTTTTCGATGCTCATAAGTATACGACTTATACTATAATAAGTATTATATCAGACACTTTACATATAATCAACAGAATTTGGTACATAGTGTTTTTATCTGAATCTCAGGGTGATGTGGTAGGACCTATGTCTTATCTTTTTCCATCCATTTTAATTTTTTTTATTCCTTTTTACAATACACTAGGAGAGAAAAGTTTGAAGAGCTGACATTCTTCCAGATTTCAGACTTGAAGAAAGGTTGTGTGGCCAAAACTGTGCGTTTAGGTTTTTTTTCCAGTGATGTCTATTGGTCTTATATCAGCTGTTTCCTTTCCCTACAAACTTTCTTGCTTTAGTTCCATTTTGTCATTGCAGAATACCATCACTGCAAAAGGAGTTAAGCAATTTGCTCTGTAACAGTTACTTGGAGGAATTATTAAAGAATTATTCTGAATGTATGGAAAGAAAGTAATTTATGACTTTGTCAGAAATACTGTTCTGAGGTTGCAATCTTTCTTAAAATGCTGCTAAAATTCAGAAATCCTGAAATTGTTATGTACAGCCCCATATGTGGCTGGAACTTTATATAGTTACACCACTAACAGAAGTGACACTGTGCAGCAAAAAAGCCATAAAGATGTACTTGTTAAGAACAAAGAGTCTGATTTTGCACTGAATATTCTTGCTTTATGTGTTCTATGAATATATTTTAAAACACCATGTTGTTAGGCAATTTTTAACACCCCTTTTTACCACTTCATAGTGATGGTACTGTTTTTTCATTTACATTTTTCCTTCCTCCAGGATTTTCGTGAACTATAGGCTCCTAAAGATATTCTTAAAAGGAATAACTTGATGAAAGACAGAGAACTTGCCACTTTTGTAGAACAATAGGCCTTTCTGTTCTCTAAAAAAATTCACACTCTGAGTCTGCATTTCTGTAACAGTGGTCTTCAGTGGCAGCGTGCTTGCTGGCTGTCCTCTGCTTGCAAAATTTCTGGTTAAATGCAGCCAGTCTCACCTTGAAAGAGAAACAGAACATCTAAGTCATGCTGCTATTGGCAATTAAAAATAAACAAACAAAAAAACCCACCTGATTTTATGGCAGAAAATTGCTTACACATGACCTGAGAGTTTGGTTCTCAATAGAAAATACTAGTCCCCAGACACACCCCTTAAAAAATAAATGAGATGAATAGTTATAATAATGGTTTTAGTTAAACTGTGCTTCTTACTCTGCTACAGGAGGACTACCAAGAAATCCCTGGATCTCATAGCACAATTCCTCCCTTGCCCTGGATGTGTGAGAAAGCCTTGAAAGGGTTAGTCCACATACACACTGCTTACGCATTTGTTCCTGGGGAGGAGCAATAAACTTTGAGTTTTGATCTATGTTGGACATGGAACTGTAAACTGAGCAGCCTGTGCTGGAGGGGAAAGGTGGGAGATTTTGTTTTCTCTTCCCTGCAGCAGACCTGTGCTCTTGTCGCTCAAAGATGAGTAAAATGAAACGCCGCTTGCAACATGACAGTCCTGGCTGATAGTGGCACCTGTTGCAGTGCTCCAGGTAATGACTTGGCTTGCTATCTCAGAAAAAAGAGAGAGAAAATATTTTTCAGTTTCTTATACTTTCTGTATTTGGAATATTGAGCATTTTGTGCACTTTAGAGAGGCAGCAGAACTCTGACAGGTTCTCTAAGATGCTTTTTGTGGGTAGCCCTTTATATGTAAATGAAATCTGTAAATTCGGTTGAATTTTCAGCAGGCCTACATACACATACCAATCCACAGGGATGCACTGACATTATTGCAGAAGCTCTGGTGAGGTCTCATCTGTACAAACTGTACAGAAATATTTGTCCACAACAATAACATGGAGCTGCATTTGTGTTGAGCTTGGAAAAAAAATAAATGATAAGTGGAAATATAAAATAGCAGTCATTTTGGGATAAGAACTGATTAAAGTGAATTGTGAGTTCTTACTGTTTTTGTAAGTCTTTTTAAGTAAAACGTTCAAATATTTTGTGAAAGGCTGGTGCCATTATTGTGAAAGGAGTGTGTGCATGCAATGACTCCATTTGAATGGAAGATGGGAATTTTAAAATGGAATCAAATCATAGAATGTTGGAAGGAACATTTAAAGATCTTCTAGTCCAACTCCCTGCCGTAGGCAGGGACATCTTCCATGAGATCATGTTGCTCAAAACCCCATCCAACCTGACCTTGAACGCTTCCAATGATGGGGCATCCACAACTTCTCTGGGAAACCTGTTCCAGTGTCTCACCACCCTCATTGTAGAGAATTTCTTTCTTATGTCCAACCTAAATCTACCCCTTTTCTGTTTAAAAGCCATTACTCCTTGTCCTATCAAGGTGATGTACGTACTCTTCTCCATTACGTCATCTGGAGAACTGGAACTGGAGCCTAGGCTGAGACAAGCTAGTTTTGCAGGATCACAGACTAGAGAGCTTTCCACCACAGTCCACACTCATCTACCTGGTCTGCAGTCATAAAGATGGTCCTTGAGAGAGAAGGGCAAATGTGCCAAGTAATAGTGAGGACAATACAGAAGAAAAGCAGTTTGGGAGCTTTCTCTTTTCCATCAAACCCTCAGCGACATTTGAAGTTAAATGCCACTGCTTTTTGTTGCTAGGACATCTAGAGAAAGAAGTGGAGGGAGGCACTAACTCCTCTGTAGTCTGGAAAAGAATCCCAAAGAGATGATGATTTCTAATTCCTGGGGACACCAACCAACCATGTGGGCCAAACTTCCTAAGAAACAGAGCTGGAGAAGATCAAACATTTAGTTTAGTCTCCCAGTCATCTTGCATGTGTTGGGTTGCGGTTTTTTTATAATGCACATATGGAAAAAGTGCCTTTAAAAGATTCCTGGAAGTAAATGTTAACCCATCATTAAATCAGTCAGTAGACCATTCTGAATTTTTCTAAGGACTTTTGTTTTTTTTTTTACTGTGTGCAGTTTAGCATTATGTCTGTCTTCAATTTGTGATAAAGGAGGGTGGAATTAAACACAGTTGTCAATAGCATGCAACAGCAGTGAAATATACAGCAGGACTGTTAAAGTAAGACTTCTGTATGTGTCAAACAGCAAAGTTCCTTCTGATAAACCAGAAGACTTCCCCGTCACTGCTGGGTGTCTTCCTTGGTAGGGACCTTATGGACAAAGACTTATGCTGGATGGGTTTCACCTCATGCAGCTTCTGACTGATGAAATGAAGATGTCTGTGTTAGTGTCCTGCAGTTAACATAGATAAACAGAGACTTTTGTCATCTATTGAAGATGAAATGTGTCACAAAAGTGCCCTTTCTTCTCTGGTGCCAATCAAAACAATCCAGATAGCTGGCAAAGGTATAAAGTTATACGACACCTACAGACAGCAATATTCTTCACGAACAGGCCATTGCTTCAAAGCTTTCAATAAATGGTTTGGGATCTTAAAGGGAAAGAAAACTTGTTCCTCAACTTCTTTCAGAGCAAGATTAACACAAATGCTTATTAAACCAGGAAGGAAACCACAAAAAACATGCTTATTCAGAGTACAAGTAGGCATCTAAATCTTACACTATGGATAAAATATCATATTTTTCCCTTTTTGACACTTCCTCTTGGTAAGTTTATATATCTCACTATTCCTTGTGCTCATCCTTAAGCATTCAACGTTTCCCAACCAGCACAAAACCAGTTTTGATGCCAAATTCAGCACTGTGAGTTCCACTCCTGGAATAAGGTACCTGAAAATCCCCAATTCCCTTTGTAGATCTAACCTTTGAAATCCTCATAGACAGGTTCAAGAACGATGAATTTAGCCTGAAGCAGGTGTGGAGAAGAGTGATCAGAGGAGTAGAGAGCATATTTTATGCGAAAATTTAATGCTCAGATAGTTTAACAAAACAAAGGTGACAGGGAGGTGATGTAACTGACTTTTATAAATACACTAGAGAGAAAGTAGAGTTATTTAATCTGAAGAAAAGGGTCTCACAAGCACAAAAAGACATAGACTGCCCAAGGAATAAATTAAAATTGGATATTGGAAAAAAAATAATCTATTGGCTGTCCCAGTGAAGCCCTGGAAGAGCTTTCCAGCAAGATTAACGGGGAAGAATGGAAAGCATATAACTTCAAATGGCTCCCAGCCACCCAAAGGATGGAGTCATCTGGTAGACCTGAATTACTTGTGACAACAGAGGGCTGGAGTCAGTGGCCCAGGAATATGCTCACAGTCTTGTTTTCCTCATATTCCCAACTGCAGACATGAAGTTTTAGCTCCTCTCTTGCTGGAGTCAACCTGTAGCTTTAGCAACCTATTTCAGACAGGGAAGGAGGCTAGAGGTGCCATTTTATTGGTGCTGATAATATCAGATACTGATGGCACCCTTCTGTTATTTTTCCTTAATGCCTAGTTAGTCTATGTCTGTGCCATGACGTCCCAGCTCAGGTTGCCCAGCTACAAGGCAGAGCTGCAGTGCCAGCTGTATCACTAAAACAAGGCAAAGATCAGAAAGGGTTGAAACTTGTCCCAGGCATGCCTTACCAAACATGTACGTTTGATACAGCAAAAACTCAGGTACTCTCTGAGCAAGGAGCAGCTCTGACCCTGGAGTCAGTTTAACAAAGTGGAGCTGCTGAAGAGCAAATTAAGTGCTACGAAATGCCTTCTTCAGTTCTGGTTCAGGCAGGCTGGGATGTGTCGTCTGATCCAAGTCTGTCCTGGAGGAGTAAGAGCAGAGCATTGCCCTCGTTCTTTTCATCTCAGCTCCCCAGAGTGGGGAAGAAAGGAGATGCCCCTGCTATAGCCCCAGGACTTTTGAACTACTCTGATAATGAAAAATATAACCGAGTGTCCCCTACTTCTCCTTACTTTTTGTGTGGTCCAATTATGTTTTCTACCTATTCTTCTGTGAATTGCTAGTACCCAATTGTAGCTAATATGCCCTTAATAGTTTTTCCTGTATCAGAGATGCCCTACTGTAACCCAGTGAGTATGAAATGCAATATTAAGCATTAAGGACTGCTCTTTGGTGTAGTTAGATGTAAATAAAAAAAATAAGTAATAACTGCAAGGCAAAGCACTTTGTTGTTTTTGTTAGGAGTATTTGGCATTACTGTTTCCTGACTGCCAGGGAAAATGAGATTTGCATGGTCAGAACAGTCTTCAAAGCACTGTTCCTCCATTTGAAGTCAGGACTCCTAGACGAAGTCCCCTTCCAATCTCTGTGTTTGAACCATCCCAGGAGCCCAGAGCAGTGCTTTATAATCCTGCTTCTGCTCCCGGTTGTGCTATCTCAATAAAGGACCAAGCGTAAACCCCTGCCTACAGTTCTGGCCCTACAGTCAGTTTCACCACTGACCTCAAGAGAGTCAAGATTTAAAATCTCGACTAGATGTGAATTCCACTTCTGTGCCCTGGACTCATTTCAAATACCTAAACCACAGTAGTTCTTATAATTAGCATCCTGCAGCACTTAAACCTGGCACTTTTCATGTGGTGAAAGCCATGCTCAATATGACACTGCAAACCTACTAGGCAAACCAGGGCACGCTAGCTAAACTAAATGCAAAAGTCTCTCTCCCAAAAGAACCCAGATCGATTTCGGTAGAACAAAAGCTTTTGGTTAGATTGCTCTCACACAAAAGGATTGGTGGTACATTGTTCATTTTACTGATGTTAAATGAGACTTTTATGTTCAAGACCATAAGCAACATACATTTAACAGCCTGACATATTTAGGGGAAAACAAATTTCCTTTCTGCACACCAGATGGAAATTACAGACATGAGAGGTGGGCACAAACCAACAATATCTATAAATCTAGTATTTTATCAACTTATTTCAGCCTGTACAATTAGGAAAGTTATCAGTTATATCACAACTCATGATACATACCTGCTGAAGTGTCCCTTTTTGGGAAGATCAATATGGGTAACTCATCGTGAGAGTAAAAGATGTACATCGTTTAAATTACACTACACCCCTAGGTCATAAGCCAGGTTATCTGGAAGCAATTGCATGGCACATGGAACTGATGTCAGATGTCAGGGAGTGCTAGAATTTACCTGGTACGTTCTCTGAATGCACTAAAAAGGAGATCACCGTGATCATTTTCATGAGGTTGATTGTTCTCATGATCCATGCCCAATAGATGAGATTTTTTTTGAAAGTGGGAAAAAGGGGACTATGAATACATAAAGATTAGGACACCTCAAGCGGTCAGTAGAAAATGTGGGGAAAAACACATATTGCTAACTCTTTCTCCTCCATTGCCTGTGACACCTGTCTCAGGGGAGCAGAACCAATGACTGTGACACCACGTTAGATTCATCCCATCTTAGCCTACACGAGTTTGTCATCCTCATGCTTTTTTACAACAAGTAGAGAAAACCTGGAAACTTCAGGCATAATCCACTTGATTTCCTTTAGACATCTACCTTTAAGAAAAGATAAATCATGCCTTAGTGCCTGTATCCCTCATCAGAGAAGCTCAGGTGTAGGCATCTCTGTTTCGCCAGATGAATTCTACCCTGGGATTTACAGTTTCAAACTCCCTCCTGACCTAATTTTTCTTTTCTGTGAATCAGAGTGGGAATATATTGTGGTCATTTCATGCACAAACAGGAACAGATTTGGCAGAAGGGTCCCTGAGCTTTCGCCTTTTCACTGTCTTTCAACACTGTGAGCATGATCCCTTCCCACCTGATACAGTGTGGGCTACATAAGCCCTGTGTAATCCCTACCTTATTCAGATTTCCCCTACATTAGAGCTTAGTGAGTAATAAACTTGGTCAAGAAAGGAGACACATGACTTCTGGACCTGTTTCATTCGGAGGAGGCAACTCTAAATCCAGAGTTGTTTTCTCCTGGGAGAAAGACATAATTAATACTTTGGGAACTCTCCTCCTTCCTGTTTAAGTTGGGCACGTAGCCAGGAGTGTAAGAACATGGAGCTCTGTAAGGAGAAAAAATAAAATGGTGAGCTGGAGTTCAGTCTTGGTCTTCAAGTACTCAGCTGGGTAAAACCTCTGATTAGAAAAAAGCTGATTATACTGACAGAATGATTTGCGTCAAGTTCATGACTATCTCCAAAATGAGGTGAATTTTTGCTTTTCTCATTCATTACCTTAGTCTGCTTTTCTCAAAATTAATCCATATCTATTAACATGAGTAAAATTAAGCAAGAAACTCTATTTCCTAAAAGATAATACTGCAAGTACTGCTGCAGGGAATGATGCTGCTAGCATTCCAGCTAACCAAGGGTTTGGCACTATAGAAACATGGCATAATCACAGTTTTCAAGAGCTATAGTTCCAATTATAATGCAAAATGTATCACAGTTCCCTTGCCTTTTAACTAGTGCTGCAGGTAGAAAAATAAAACTGCTCTACTGCCTTGGCCAATGTGTTTTTTCCTCTGTCCCCATGCAGTTAGTGCGGTCTTATTTTCCTAAATGTGCTTCAATCATCCATTTTAATTATCTTCTTTAATAACTAAAAATGAATGAATGACAGATATCTGTATATTTTTTTAAAATTTATTTTAATGGTGCTAGGAGGGCCAAGCAAACTCAGCCTAGGGTCTAGCGTAGGATCCAGTGTCCAGCAGTGAGCAATAGCAGATGCTGATGCACATGAACAGGGCAAGCATGTTGCGACACTGATCAAATACTCTAAAGCCTGTAGCCGACAGGTTTCTTGAGCCAGAGATGTTATGTTTGCTTATGACAGAGAAGGCAACAGAAGAGTTAAGAAGAACCAGGCCTCTACTCACCTGCAATGGTGAGGGTTTTTTTCTGAAATTCTATATTCTAAAGGAAAAGGGAAGGGAAAAATCCAACTTGTTATGGTCTTATATTCCTTAAGGACTTCGTAAAAACATGTTGCTTCTCTTCCTCCTCCCACCCCCTGGTTCTTGCCCTGCTCTGGGGTCTGGGTTTCCAAACATAAGAATTCACAAATTTATCAGGCTGGCAGCCAGCACCACAGACTCACCAGTGAGCAAACACAACAGGGGCCAGTACCTTCTTGTATTTGGGGAGTGACAGCTAGCAGTAGTAAGTTGATGTCTTCTATACCAACCTGAAGTATAGCAGTCTGATCCACTACAGGCAGCTGCTGAAGAGAGGAGCAGTGTCCCTCTACTACCTGGGGGTTACCCTTCAGAGGTCACAGACAATGAGATGCTTATGGGCACACAGTTTCTGCCCCACTTTTTCTCAATTCTGACCACTTTTAGTCTCTGGATTTTTCAGGATTTTTCATCAGCTCCAAATAGTCACCTCACCAAATCAGTCCTGTTCTCAATCACTCAGGTTTTTTATCTCTGTTTACTTGACCAGACAGCCTGAGTTTTCTCCTGCCAATAGCAAACCCAGTCTCCATACTAGCCAGGTAGTATCACTCACAGACCAATGTTTTTCTCTTCCTAGGGGTGGCAAGTCTCAAGTTTCAGTGTCTGCCCAGGTGCCTCAAACATGACGCTTGGCCCTTCTGCATGTGAAAAAGGCATTTTCCTTTTCCACACTTCTCTGATCTAGCATGGGAAACTGGGAGCAGAGAAGAGAATGTGCTCCTTTCTCCCAGTACAGCCATGAGAAAGATTATAAACTGAATGCAGATTCTCTTCAGGGTTGCAAGGACATTGCTCCTTCTGAGGGAGTATTTCAAGTTGGGGTTCCAAACTATGGGGTTGCCAAAACAGCTGCCAGAATTTTACTTTAGAGCTTTAACAGAAATTTTCTGCAAACCTCAGGCTGATGTGGGAAGCCAGCTTGAAGAGCTTTGGATTGGTGGTTAAAAAAAATCCAGCCAATTTGAAAAGACAGAAAAGTAATGTGAAGTGTTGAAATGCATTAACAATTTGAGCCCCTCAGATCCATTCATTGCTACCTTCCCGTGGCACCTTTCACATTTCTCTCTCTTCTGGAGCCAGGTGCTGCATTGCCAGGTCTGAATTTACATTCCTTGCACATGACGTTGCCAGAGGTCCTCGCTGCTGAGACAACTATGTGCTCATTTTGTTGTCATAAATGCTGTTGACTGATCCTGTTAAATCTGTGTATCTCATACTTGTGAAAGTGTCATTCAAACTAGATGTTCCCATGTGCGAAGGTTTAAGGGGTTTATAATATTTATAATGTCACAGGGATTATCTTTAATCTAATTTGTAGCTTTTCTGCTTACCAAGTTTTATTTGTTGCAGAGACGTACACAGAAACAACATAAACCTTTTGTAAGCAATAAATGGGGACTGAAATAGTTTCTAGAAGGGTCTGGTTATCGGACCCCACGCAGGCAGTCTAGTTATGATTTGTTTTGATTTACAAACTTTTACAAGAAAGAAAAGGATCTTTCCTCTCTTGGTGGTAGTTTTGAAACTACCCTTCTAAAAATTTAGTTTTAAGCACAAACTTCTCTAGGAGCTTTCTGAAGCTCCACTGCTCTCTCCTGTGCTGGGAGGCAGCCTATTTCAAAACTGAATAAACAAACACAAAATTCTTTGAAAGCAAAGACTTTGGAGACTGGTTCAGTTCCACTAATAAAGTAAAGATACCAGCATTTCCGTTGCTGATGCAAAGGACCCTAGAGGTAAATCCACCTGTTTACTATACAGATAATACTGCAGCAAAAGCTGCCAGCAGGAACCTGTCTGAAGAAACGGGTACAGAACTAGAAGAAAATATGAAAGTAAATATTGATATAAGAAAAATATTGTGATTACCAGAAGAGTATAAGGATTTCAGAAGTGATGGAAGTTCTAGTTACATGCAAGAGATATTGGTTACGTACAAGTGAGGAGAACAACCACAGCCAGAGCTGTAAGGCATGCACTTGGCAACCTCCATCCCTGAGACCCACCATCACCGTGCTCTGGCATCCATCCATCCATCCATCCATCTGTATATGTCGGTTCTTTCCCTCATGGACTCCACTGCCTCCTCCAGAGGGTATGGGGCAAGGAAGGGAGAAGTGCAATCATGGCCTTTGCAGCTGGTCCCTGGGGCAGCAGCAGGAGAGGTGTGTGTTTATTTGCTTCCAGCTGCACAGAGCTCTTCTCTCCTCCCATTGCTCCTTGCTGAGGCCTTGGTTACATCTATGTTATAATTTATTGGCTGGCGCTAATTAGGCTGCTCTGCTAGGAGTGGCCTGAATCTCTCCGCATTTTCCCAAGATCTGGCTCTCTGCAGCAATGTTACCCTTGTAAGTAACGTAAACTACAAACGCATGATGCCTGTTAGTCCCATCTCCCATTGCAACAGATGTTTTAGGGCCTTATTATGAAATAACTCACGGCCCACCACCAGCCAGACAGCATTAGTGCTAAGGCAGGCAGGGGGCATGGAGACCACTGGGTCACATCTTGCCAGTTCACACTGCAGCTGAGGGTAGTCCTGAGTGTGTGCGTGCACGCACGTTGCTGCGTCTAACGTGCAACATATACGAACAGGTTTTTTTTTCCCCTGGCAGACCCTATGTTTGGTAATAAACCTAGTACAAGTGCTTTTGTCAATGTAAACTGTATGTGAATTTGACACAAAGCATGCTCTAAAAAAGCAGTTCAGAGCCTATTAGTTGTTTTTGACACAGAGAGAAAGCAAGAACTTAAAGCACGTAAATGCAGAGACGTGAGCTGCCTGTCCCAGGAGCTGGAGGTGGTTAGAGGTGGAAAGGTGTAATGGCCCTTTACAAACAATGTAGGAATCCCCCACAGCAACTGTGACCAGTTTTCATGCTTTTAAAAAAGAGCCTATAATTTCTGAAAAAGAGGAGTGGCAGTAATTTGCAGTTCAGCAAGAAACTCTCAGGTGCTGTGGTGTTTTACGGGAGCGGTTAATGAGAAGACAGAGTAGGAAGTTACCACTGTGATGAATCTCTGTTATTAGGACAAGCAAACTGACAAACAGAAGAGGTGCTTATAAGAGAAACAGAGAGGCACAGAGATCTGTTCAGCTGCTTATAGGGTGCTATCACAGGTTTAACTAAACAGCTAAAGCTGGTTAAAGCAGAGTGTTAAACTTCAGCACAGATTTTACAGGGCGAGACATTCTCCCAACTGCTGAGTGCTGTGGCCAGTGGCACACTGCATCTCTGGCCAGCAGCTCCTTGCTGTCCCAAGTGATCACTTTGGTGTGATGAGCTGCAGCAGCTCACCAGGAAGGAAGCTGGGGGTGTCCACCTACACCTTGTGAACGGTGTTTGAAACCAGGGACACTCTCAACATGTCTACATAGAGCTGAAAACTCCATTTTGCTTTCAGGGCTGGTTTTTGCTCCCCTGCTGTTTTCTGACCTCCATCTTGATTAAAATTCTGCACTGAAGGTGGACAGTAGCACAGGGATAACAACAGAGGAGCCTTAAGTGTGGAGAAAACAAGCTGAACAAAAAGATTGCAACCATCCACTGCAGGACAGGTTTTCAGTTCTGAGCTGTAAAGAAGATGTAACTAGATCTCAGAATAGTGGATTGGGAGCTTTGATCATTTACCAGAAGGCAGTGGGTTTATTACAGATTTCCATTGTATTGAAACATGCCTCTACTACCTAATGAAGGACAGCACAGAGCTCCCTGGGCTACTGGGGGCATTTGCAGTAAGTCCACACAGGGCATTATTAGCCTGAGACAATCTTTGACTCTTGAGAAGACTGACCAGCCCAGGCAAATACCACACCCTGACCCTATCTGCCTCACAACTAGAAAATCAGGGTGTTGTACCCCATTCCCCGGTACTTCTGATTCTGGTACTATCACAGGCAAAGTGAGTTCAGGTCTCCCTGGATGGGGCAGAGCCATCATAGCTTTGGACAATTTGAAAGAGAAGACTTGGCCCTCCTGCAAAGCCTGATCCTACAGAAGTAACTGCCAAGTGCTAACTGCTGCAGCTGCAGAGCAAGTCATATTTCCAGAAGTTCAGGCACTATAACATTCAGAAATCAATCTGAACATGACATTAGCCTTTCAGCCAGCAAAGGGTTAACTTTAGCTTCGTTGAAACCAAGACGATTTTAGTGAATTTCAGTGGAGGTAGGATTCACCTTGTGATATATAAAGGCTCTCAGGTTAGAAACAGTTTTCAGGTCCTCACAAATGTCATTATGTTTGTTTTCAAGTGACCCTGAAACAGGCTACACTTTTCTTGCAGCATAACAAACTGGCTTGGTGTAGGATTAAACACACCCTGCCCCATGCTTTTCAGCTCCATAGCCCATTGAGTGTGGGTTCAAAGCCATATTAGATGTGTACTGACACGGCTCACCTCTCAGAGTGTTCTTAGCTCGGGTTGTGGCATTGTCCCACTGGCATTTCTGGAGACAATTTCATGTGAGCTCTGCAGTTAAAGTTTAATCCTGAGCCAATTTACTGCATCCAACTCCCTGTAATCTCTATCGAGCCCTTCTGTCCATCTGCAATGACAATGTCAGGCAGACAAGAAAGACTCATGTTGTCTCCTGGAAGGGCCCTGGCACAGCTGTCTGCAGGGTGGTGGGGAGTTGTAGGCAAAATTCAAACTAAGCTGAATTCAGGCTACTGGAAAAGACACTATGGATACACAGTGCTGCGCTTTTGACATCCTCAGCTTCAAATCTCTCCAAGGAAGCATCTGGTATAAGATGGACAAATGCAGTCCAAAAAAGCAAAGCTGTGGATATCTTCCACTACTGGACCATAGCGGATTCAGCCCAGCCTGTGATTGCATACACCCCTCCCTGTACATACAACAGCTTGGCCTGTGACAAGATGCCGGCTGTATTTGGCAGCTGTTGACATGTCCCAGGTACCATGTCAAATGTGCTGTAGATGACTTTAAAGTTGCTGTTGGGCTTGGACCTGTTCGTAACTGAGGTTGCAGCCTTACTGACTGTGGAGCAAAAGGTAAGCCAGGTGTGAAGAGGCTGATGTCTACTTCAAGTATTTCTGTGTCATGAGCCTTTGCTGGATTTTTTAGGTCTGCTTTGATACATGAGACAGTTCAACCTTCTGCCAGGGAAGTAATTGGACTTTTATGAAATTTATAGGTGTAAGCAAAATCTAGATGATACATGTACCACTTTAAAAGGATTTCAGAAATGGATGCTTCTGAGCAATTGCCATTGCCCATTTCAGACCACCTTGAGATTTTGGCACCCTAAAACATGTACAGCCCTCTTTAAAAAAACAGATGCAGAAGCCATTACAGTAATGCTTTCCAAGGGAAATTTGAAAAGTGCTGTTAGTTTTCTGTTTGAAACGCTTTCTTTATCCAGGATTTAATTTTATTAATCAGTACCCAGCTTTAAAAATCTGAAGCAGAGGCAGAGGGATTCAGTCTCTTTCAGACTGTCATCGGTAAAGTACTTTCATCCAGAGTTTTCAGATATGGGGGAATACTTATATATCATTATTGCGATTTTCTGATGATACTTCGCTTTAGAAACCCAGAAGTATTTCAAACCTCATCAGTTCATCCAAAACTCTGGTAGGTCAATTTTAATTAGCTCAAATTCTTGAATGGTGTAAATCAGAATAACAGCTGTCATTCCTGGTTTCACTTTGGTCCTATTTTTCTTTGAGGATTTGAATACAATGAAATTAAGCCCTCTGTTATAGTGCTTCAGTTTAATTTTTAATGTCTTTTGAATAGCTCTTCATCCAGTTATATGTAGTCTCTTATTTAACTAAACAACAGTAGCCTTTGTTCTTTGCATGTGCTATACCTATATGAAGTGCTTAAAACCTTTAACA
Organism: Pluvialis apricaria; assembly: GCA_017639485.1. NCBI lineage: Eukaryota > Metazoa > Chordata > Aves > Charadriiformes > Charadriidae > Pluvialis > Pluvialis apricaria. The sequence goes on from CM030007.1 coordinate 26,660,104, forward strand.
GGTTTGAAGCTGCTGGGTACTAAATGCACAAAGAAGTGGCCAAATAGCAGCACCATTAATGAGGCTGTCTGGATGGAAAATCTGGGCTGACAGCAAACCTATGAAATTGGCCTCTTTGGAAGACTTTTGTACAAAGTTGTCCAATTCGCGGATCCCACACATATAGAATAGAATAGAATAGAATAGAATAGAATAGAATAGAATAGAATAGAATAGAATAGAATAGATTTCAGTTGGAAGGGATCTACAATGACCATTTGGTCCAACTGCCTGACCAATTCAGGGCTGACCAAAAGTTAATGCAAATTATTAAGGGCATTGCCCAAATGCCTCTTAAACACTAACAGGCTGGGGGCATTGATCAGCTCTCCAGGAAGCCTGCTCCAGTGTTTGACCACCCTCTTGGTGAAGAAATGTTTCCTAAAATCCAGATAAACCTCCCCTTGTGCAGCTTTGAATCATTCCCAGGCATGCTAGCACTGGATACCCAGGAGAGATCAGCACCTCCCTCTCCCCTTCCCCGCCTCAGGAAGCTGCAGAGAGCAATGAACTTGTCCCCAGCCTCCTTTTCTTCATACTAGAGAAATTCAGAGTCCGTAGCTGCTCCTCGTAGGACATGCCCTCCAGCCCTTTCACCAGCTTTGTTGCCCTCCTCTGGACTCATTCAAGTACCTTTAACATCCTTCTGAAATTGTGGGGCCCAGAACTGCACACACCACTCAAGGTGAGGCTGCAGCAACACTGAATACAGTGGGATAATCACCTCTTGACCAGTTGGTTATGTTATGTTTCGAATCATGGAATCATTTAGGTTGGGAAGGCCTTTACGATCATCAAATCCAACCGTAAACCTAACACTGCCAAGTCCACCACTAAACCATGTCCCTAAGCACCATGTCTACATATGGATGTGGTTTGCCCTCTTGGCTGCCAGGGCAGCTGACTTGGCTGCTGACTCCTATTGAACCTGATGTCGACCAGCACCCCCAGATCCCTTTCTGCAGAGCTGCTCTCCAGCCACTCCTCTCCCAGTTTATAGTTGTGCGTGGTGTTACTCTGTCCAAGGTGCAGAATCCGGCATTTAGTTGGTACCAATGGAAAATGCATACTTGGCTTAATCGCTGTAGAAAGATAGCGACTGTGTTGGACATGTACTAGACTGGTTTCTAGACACCTTAGGCAGGGTTTATCTTACCTTACATTTTGGTTGTCTCCAATGTAAATCAATATATCTGGGCTGGTGACCCTACACTGTCTTTTCAATCAATGACATAAGCCTTTCTGTGATAGGTCATTCATCCCACATATCTTAGAAATGTAGATAAGAATGAAAAGAAACATTTTCCAAAGTGCTTATTCATCCCATTAAAGACAAAGGCATAGATCAACATTTGGTCTTATAAATACCACCTTTTGTTCAATGAAAAGCTTCAGTACTAATGGCATATTAGGTGCCTAATGGGGCTAGGCAGGTATTTTTGGATTGCTCTCCAGAATTTAAGTGCCTCGTGTTCATATAGTTTTCATTTCGGGCACCTAAGGATTACCTGGATCTTGTCCTCTCACTTTATTTAGTTGTACAGCCACAGGACAGGGATATAACAAGCAAAACCCTTGGAGATGGTCTGGTTTCTAGTCTGTTCCACAGCAGTACGTCTATATGTTTAGGACAATGGCCAAGCCACAGCTAATCCCATATGTGGGAATATACCTTAAGCATCTTAAAAACCTTAGCCTATCTAATCAGTTCATTTCCATTCCCAAATCCGTAATGTTTCCCCTGGAGCACATAACTGCACATGTCATTCACAATCTTTCAGGAGTCAGGGATGTTAAGCATTCATTGTTACTGCCATACATGCCTGGAGTATCTTCTACGACCAACCATCCAGGTTTAGTCATCATCTTTGCCTTCCATAGCTACTACTGAGTGTGAAACGTCTCTGGAGGAATATCTATGATTTTTTTGGTCTTCTGAGTAAATATAAAAGACCTGTTGTGTGAAACAGTTCAATGCACCTATATGTTGGACTGATACTATAGTGTTCCTGAATGTATATACTATGCAGAAAAAATGTCTGGCCCTCAGGAATTAACTGAGATGCATAAAACAGGGGGTAGCTACCCCCCGCACTCTCAGTAGTCTGTGGTGACAGAGAGGCACCTCAAAAGGGCAGTTCAGATCTAACATAGGTAGAACTACTCTTTGCATATACTTCTCTCTTTCTGCCTGCATTTTCCAGAGCTGACAAAAAAAAAAAAAATAAGGTGTCCCATTTGAGCTAAGGAAGAATCTAGGACTTATCCAATATTAATGGAAATACAGCAATCAGTCTGAAGCCTCTGTGCGTCCTGGGATAAATAAATTCCTATCTCTGGAAGTTGACAACCTCATGCTATAAAAAGTACATAGAATAAATTCAAAGCTGTCCTAATCTCACAGATAAATAATTGAACATTGGAATATTTTGGCTCTAAGTATATTTAAATACTAAAATCTAGGTTTTAACACAAACATTCAAATCAATGTTCACCCTACTTCCCTGCATTCCCCTCCTTGCCCAAGCTCTACTAGCAATTTGAAGCCTCTGGTTTGGAGAGAGAGAGAGAGAGAAAGAAAGAATGGATCCTGTGAAATGTATTCTGTGGGAAAAAATATCAGATGCAAATAGAAATGAGTTTCAATGTGTGTATACCAGAGCACTATCATTCAGCTGGCTGAGAAATCTGCTAGTGAAATACCAACCTTTTGATAGGATTTAATTTTTTCTTTGGTTCAGCAGATTTCTTTTTCATTACTATAAGAAATACTGTGGAGCGTGCAAAGTTCTGGATAAAGTACACTAACAGCTTCAGCTGAAAAAAAAACCCCAACTATTCACGGGTATGATCCACAGGATGAAGGGAAAGGTCTTTTGCTACAATAATTATTACCCTTGGCCCTTGCTTGTTTGTCTTCCAGGAGATGAACCTGATACATGGTTAGATTTACAGCAAGAAATCTATCGACTTCAAAGTGCTGGAATGTTGCTATTGAAGAACAGAAGAAAACAAAACAAAGCAAAGCAAAGAAACCTTACTCTATTGACACTAGAGGCAAGCACAATCAAAATCACAAAGCTCCAGCAGCTGTCTGCTGTTTCAGGATCTGTTTCCTGCATTATGCCCATAACGTTTTGCAGGAAATACATTTCAACATCCTCAAAGATTAAACTGTAATATCACACCCAAGAATGAAATTGTAAAGGCTTTGAGCTAAAGTGGGAGAACTGAATCTTAAAAGGAAAAATTTTGTCTGTGATTACAAGCAAGTGAGCAAGTTCTAAAAGGCAGAAACTGAATTAATTTTCTCCTTGCAATTTCTATACTGCCTGTGCTGTGCATGAGGTTTTAGCTTAGCCAGTATATATAGTGAGATTAAAGGGAAGATACATATTAATTAAGAGGTTTTACCTTCATATCCATTTCCAAGTGCAGCTCAGTAGAGCAGTACAAATAGTGGTAAGCCATGATGCAATTAGAGGCGTAATCGTCAGAGTGGCAGCTGTTAAGTCGTGAGGTACATGAGATCTTGCATGTACCTTTCTGTAAGGTCTGGAGGAATAATCAGGGCTCTGAGAGAAGGTGGTGCATAGTCACCTAACCACAAAAATAAGCTCTTTAATTTGGTAAAAACAAAGGAGCATCAATCACAGATGTTTTTGCAGATGTCTCCAATAATGTCAACTTTGCAGCTTTATCACACATGAGCAGAAAATTAGCTATGGTACTGATACAAAAATTAGGTATTTGTGCTTTAGCAGTGTACAATAAAAGCAAATCTTTCTTCCTATCTTTCATGATGTTCATAAACTGGTGATTTAGAGCTTCTATTTAAAGACATGCAGCAGATCCAGTAAAGGCATGAGCATAACCTGAGGGACTTTGTCTTCCTTTCCTCCCTAATTGGGTTTTGTTTTGGTTTTTTGCCCCAGTCCAAAATTAGATTGTTAAGCCTTCAAAGCAGGGACCCTGAACTCAATTATCCTCTCATTTTCTTCAGTCAAAGTCACTGGAGTTTCACTAACAGTAAACTTGCAGAAGTGGGTGAAGAATCAGACTTGTCTTGCTATATGTCCCCAAGGAAATCCAAATTATACAGGTGTGCGATGCAGTCACCTGAGAAAGTTCACTGCATACTACATGGGTTGCTCCACCTTCCCCGTTGTCATTTCTTTCATTATCACATGACTACAAAAGTGCCACCGCTTGCTATTCTTGCACCAGAAGAAAGAAGAGCTTCCTTAACTCTGCTAAGGTTGTCTCCACTTTCTAAGCTGCAATTGCAGTATGAAATATTGCTTTACTACGGTCAATTATAATTTTGGTGAAGGTATTTCTCATTCCAAACATGTTGGTCTTCTCCCTATCCTACAACTACAGAAGGGCTTAGGTCCTCAAGTTCAATATTTAGATTTTTTTAAACACCCATGCTTAAAATCCTCCTCCCAGGAGGATCAGACTGACTCATGTGTCAAGCAAGGCTGAGACTACATGGCTATAAAGCCCAAGCAAAGGGAAGACCTTCCCAGAGGTGCACCATAAAGCACCTGACCAACCATGTCAAGAGGGGCTTAGCCTGCATTTCTTACTTGTTAGTTTACAGCTGCTCCTGTGTCTAAGTCCTTACGCTAATGCTTATGGCTCTTCTTCCTTATCACACGCTCTTCTCCATGCACTATGTGAAGGACTAGCCACCTTGCTGCCATTTCTGGGTGCAGCCACAGCAGTTACTGGGATTTGCAAAGTCTTCACTATGCCCAAGGATGGTGCTAGGAACTAGAAAGAGTATTCTCCTTTGACAAGGACAAAAATCATGGGACAAAAAGGGCAGCAGAAACCTCTGTCCAAGCCATTTTCAGGTCAGTGCAACAATGTGCATATCAGCCATAATGGAATGTCAAGACAAGTGAATATGAAAGGCGCTCCCAAAAATCTGAGAAAAAACCCAACTATTTCACTAAGTCAAAGGGCATACAGAGGAAGGGAACGCTTATTTAGCTTGCTTTACCTTTTCTTTTTGAAAAATTTCCTTTAATTACATGTACATGCATAGAGGTATGCTGGTATTGATACAGAAACAAACTCCTAACTGATCCCCAAATATCACTTGATCATTCTGCTGTTCTGTTTATAAATGGCATAGGTTACCTTTATGATTACCTTTACAGTTACCTTTTATTACCCTTATAATTTATTGGCCATTTCATACACTGAACCTTAGTGTAATGTGATATAATGCTTTATAATGAGTTCATTTGTTCAAAAGGTGCTGCAGTATTTTAAATAGAAGTTGTTTTCACATAAGTTGTCTTAAAATGAGAACTATTTCTGTCTAACAATAATAACTAGCTAAAAAAACTGTCAGTCTGAAACATAGTGAATCAAAAATAGTTAAAATGAAATTTTACCTCTATCTGACGGTCCTCCTGCCACTTTTATGGATTTTATTGTTGCAATAAAATTTGAGGGGGAGAGGGAAATTGATTGATTTTCCATGTTCCACCTATTAACTCTACAATGGGCTTTGAAAGATATATTGACAGGGGAAATAATTAAACCAAAAATGCTCTTAATAATATGAAGAAAATAAGCTGAATATAATATTTTGAGTCTCCTTCAGTTACAGCAAATCATAATGATAAAATTGGAACGCTTTCAAAGAGGACTGTTTTGGCTTGTTTGCTTTTATTAGGCTGGAAATGTCCCTTTAACATTCTAATCTAAAACTGAATTATGCACAATCTCTCATGTCTTGGAAGAATGAGATGAATTTTAAAGAAGCAGTTAATGTCAAGCGTACTTATTCTTCCTTTCTCTTGAAAAAGTAGTAGGGCTGACAGGTTGCTTTGTTTTTTACTTCAGTGTTATTGTGAGTTTATGGGTAAAAACTAGATCTGTAACACTGCTTCATTATAGATTTTTTCTTGTTATTTGTCTGTACTTTGAAAGAACAGAGAAAATACCACTTTATTCCAAGCGCATGAATCATACCTGTCTGATTGGTGGTCCAGGGAACACTTTGTTATGCTAAAGTTTCTCTACTGAAATCTTCTACCAGAAGGTCATGAGACTGTTGATTAGAGGATGCTGCGGTTTGATGGGCTGACTATTCCACTTAGATGTTTCACCTAAATTTTTAGACTGCATTTCATGGTTTATTTAGCAAAACATTGGCTTTCTCTTCATCCAAAATTCTTTGAAAATGTGTTTTCTTCAAAGTCTGAAGTGCCAGGTGCTGACTGGAGGTTGGTGGGTTCTACCTCTGGGAACAGAAGACTTTGTTCAAGCACTGAATACACACACACCAGTCCTGAGAACTTGTGGTGGGTTGTCCCTGGCCAACAGCCAAACACCCACATAGCCGCTCACTCACTCCCCTTTCCTGCAGGATGTGCAGAAAATAGAAGGAATGAGAAGACTTGTGGGTTGAGATAAAAGTCTAATGGGGAAAGCAAAAGCTGCCCACAAAAGCAAAGCAAAGAAAGAATTTACTCACTATTTCCCATCGGCAGGCAGATGTCCAGTCACTTCGACAAAAGCAGAGCTTCATCACGTGTAACGGTTCCTTGGGAAGCCAGTCACCATAACCATGAACATCCCCCTTCTTCCTCTTTTCCCTGTGCTTTTATTGCTGAGCAGAATGTCCTACAGTATGGAGTATGCCTTTGGTCAGTTCAGGTCAGCTGTCCTGGCTGGGCCCACCCCCAGCCCGCTCACAGGGACAGAGTGGGAAAAAGAGAAGGCCTTGACGCTACTCAGGCACTGATCAACAATAGCTGAAACACTGGTGTGTTAACACTGTTAATCAAAATGCAAACCAAAGCATCATATGGGCTCCTGTGAAGCAAATTAACTCCATCCCAGCCAACTCTGTAGAGGGTTTCAGCTTGTAGAGTTGCTTCTTGCCATCTGTCACTCAATGTTTGAACTTGAACAAGTCACCTCTCAGTGCCTCAGTTTGCCTGGGCTTAACATAGGAGTAAAAATCTTCTTCAAGACATCAAGGATCACTATTCAGAAAGTGTTTTTGGAGCCACAGATAAAAAGAGCAATAGAAGTGTGAAATAGCATAGTATTACTTTTAATCTTTGAATTTCAATTCTGTATTCTCTAGATGTGTTCAGGAATTTGGCTTAGACTTATGCACATTTAATTTTATGGTTTCATCAAATTTAGCCCTCCTTCTCTAGTCCTTTAATTTTAAGTTTTCTGTGTACCTCAGGTTTGATGAAACCATGCACCCAGCAGGCTTTGGAGATATTTTAAAAGCAATTAAATATTTTATTCCCATTAATGTTTAGGGCTGATGTTGTTTGATTTTTTTATGTTAGCAGGTTAAAGTAAAGCCCTGACTACACTTTTTTTTAAGTATGAATTTGTATGAAAAGTAATAGCTACAAATTTAAACTTTGGAGTAACAGTGACCTACCAAAAAAAAAAACTGCAACAGAGATAGATCAGACCTGCTCTAGGGAGGAATAGTGCTTGTTTAAAGTTACTAACAGAGATTCCAGAGATAAAAAGAAGAAGAGTTTTCATAGGAACTCATTAGATACTGCCTACTATGTCTACAGAAAGGATGACAATGGCCTCAGGTACTATAAATGAGGCCAATGCAAAATTAAGTAAATGAACTAAGTTCAAAAGGATGAAGGAAAGTAGTAAAACCATGCTGGAGTCTAGTGGGATGTGCTAATCAAAGACAAGCAAGCTGCATATAGATCCCAGTCAGTTTCCTCTTATTCATATTACTGACAGCACATTACCGGGCAACACTTGTAGGAGTAAAGGTTGGAGCTGAAGTTAAAGTGGCCTCAGCTTGGACGCTCAGCCTGGTGTCTAACAGGTGGGTGCCTAGCCCCAGCAAGGAGCCACTTGGGCTCTTCATCACCATCAGTGAAGGGTTCCCTCTGTTAGGAGGTTGCTGCACTGTTGAAATCACAGAGTGGAGGAGGGTGACAAAAGTCCTGCTTCTCTCGTATCACAATCTCATAATTTTCTGCTTTAACACGTGGGAGTGAAATATAAAATGCACACAGTGTTTCATGAGTGAGCACTGACCTGTAGGCTGCATATGCCTCACACCTGACTGTTGACCAGCCTTTCTCAGTGGTGGGGTTGACCTTAGCTTCCCACCCCTCTGTACTTAGGGGTTTTGCATCAGTGTGCACCTCACGGTTCCATCCTGGCAGTTGGGCTGCAGTGCAGTGAAGCGGTGCCATGACTAACCCTGTGAGGGCTCGGTGTGGTGCAAGACCCAACGAGGAGGACATTCCTGCACATGGTTGTCCTTACATAAGTCTGGAGCGCTGCCCCAGAGGTCACTCGTTATCTGAGATTTACACCCACTGAACTAATGTGATTTAGTCCTCATCCCTCTCTGCAGGTGCTTTCTATCAAAATGACATAGCAGCAACAGTCAATAACATACACATAAAAGTCACCATAAAAAATGAAAAAGTTTAATAGAAGATTAGACAGTAGGTTTTTTTGTGTTGTTATTTACTGTTTAAAGACCAAATGTAGAGTCTTTACACCAGCTAATAACTGGCTGACATCAAATGTAGATTCGACTTTTCACCTTTTTCTCTTCTATGTGATGTGGCGATGACTCAGGCTGCATGTGAAGGGCAGTTTTATAAAAATACATTTTTTCGATCATTTCTAGACCTGATCCTTTTTAAAGGCTATGAGTTTCAGTACATTGCTATTACCCACTAATTTCATGGTCCATGGCTGAACATAAGGCTGTAATTCAATTGTGGTTTTTTTCTGATATTATAAACAGCAAGAGTAATGCTGATTTACATTCTCAGTATTCACTGAGGACTACGTATTGTTATTTATAATATAGGCAAGGGATTTTGCAGACACCTAGTCATTAAGTTATTTGAAGTCTCTCATGCTGGAAAAGAAGACATAATCCATAGAATGTAGAAAGGAAGGGATTACAGTGCTGGAGATCTCAAAAGGAAGAGATTACTGAGCAAAAAAAATGAGCACAGTGTGTTCACTTCCTGAGGAACAATTGCTTGCAGGCAAGTAAAAATCAGCGTGCAGTGTGCCCGCGTGTACAATCCATTTTTAACCAAAAATATTATGTGGCTAATCAAACACTAGCAAGTCATTGTATTATAAGATATTTATAACAGAATCCAGTTTCCACATAATTATACAGGTGAATTAATTGACAAACTAATGAGGATCTCTTATATCTACTTATGCTTGTTCTGGCAGATATCTATTTCATGTTATGTTCAGATGAACAAGAAAGTACAGTCATAATTGCAGTAGGAAAAGCTTTTGACAGATGTGAAATCAATAACTGTCCTGAAATTGGTACCAGAAGAGAAATATTTTGCAGTGACTAAACTTACAATTCACTGGGAGCCACGCGCTGTCATAGCATTTGGTCTTCCAAGAAGCTGAACATTTTGCCTCTGCTCCAGCAGACCACTCATGCATGGATGACAGATGAAGGCCCTTGGACAGCACTGGCACTACTCATGTTCATACATTTAAACTGGTCCTTAAACACTTCAGGTTTTGAACCAGGATACACAGCACCTCGCATCAATGAGCCTTTAATAAAGACTGATTAAGAGTTAAACCCCAGCCAGCCACTAGGACAACAAAGCCGCTTGCTCACTCACTTTTCCCCCTTCCCTCCAGAAGGGTAGGGAGAAGAGGGAGAAAAGGAGGGGAAAGAGAAAAAAAACCTCATGGGTTGAGATAAAGACAGTTTAATAGAACAATAATGGAAAAGGAAAATAACAAAAATAAAAATATTAATGATAAAAGAATATACACAATAAAGTAATACAAACCAAGTTGCTCTCACCATCTGGTGAGCCATTGTCCAGCCCGTCCCAAGCAGTGATTGCGGATCCCTGTCCCCCAGCCAACCCTTATTTATATACTGAGCATCATATCTATGGTATGGCATATTCCTTTGGCCAGCTTGTTCTGCCTATGCTCCCCCTCAGCATCTTTGGGAAGCTGAAAAAAGTCCTTGACTAATATAAACAACAGCTGGCAGCAGCTAAAACAGTATGCATTAGAAACATTCCCTTCATACCAAATCTGAAACACAGCAGCCACTAGAAAGAAAATTATCTTTATCCTACCTGAAACCAGGTGGGACAGGAAACCAGGACAACAGTCCCGAACCAAATTCTGCAGTCCTCAATGTCAAAAGAAGTTCTGCTCATTCACAATCTGTGACTCATGCTGCTTAAGGCACTTGTGTTGCATGTTTAAATTATCATTATCTCACAGTGTCTACACGGGCAAAATGTCCTTTGGTCTATCTATTGAAGCAGATGTAGTAATTCTACTGATCAGATTCTGGGCTTTTGATAATAGCTTAAGCCTCTTCCTTTACTTGTTAACCATCCTCTGCACCTCAAGCCTTTAGGTTGACGACGTGTATCAGTGACAAAGGAGTGGTTTTGCTGCCATTGCCAGATGTAGCAGTATCCACGTGATTTGGGTGAGAAAGGGATGACAGGAGGAACATGAGGTGCTCAGGCATGGGGCTTATATCTCTATCTTGTCTCTAGCTTCTATCTCAGAGGGACTCTGCCAGCTGCTTTAAAGGCAATGAAGGCAGGAATAGGTCCGAAAAGTTGTGACAGGAATGGTGGATTTATTACCCATCTGTCACTGGGTCTGTTGCTCAGAGGAAAGCATGGATTCAGACATGCGGGAGTCTGCTCCCACCAACATGGGGCAGCACCTCTGCCCTCTTCCAGCTAGGGAGGTAAGGCTCTCTTACACCCTCCTTCACAGGGAAGTTCAGGTGCACCAACTTCTTCAGGTGGCTGAATACGGATGGAGACATTAAGATTTTCCCTCTGCTATGGAGTGTCCTCCCTGCAGCACTAAGGGACATTAATTTTATTAATGCCTGCCCACTGACTTCATGAAAACTAGAGCTTGTTCATATAAATTAGTATCTCTTTATAATAGGGAAGGCTGGTCAATAAAGATAACAGCATTGATCTAACATCAGCAGAGAAGAAAATATTTGACTTGATGCTATATGTTTTGATTAAGAAAATAGAACAACAGAAAAATTTCACATGATCAATGGATTAAAAACTAGTGATCTCAAAAGATAACTGTAAATGAATAATCTTCAAGTGTTTGTGCTTCTCAGGACCCCTCCAGGGAGCGGGGTTTCATTCTGAGGTGTGTAACACTATTCTCAGTGACCTGGAAGGAAACATAACGTCATTGCAGATAAGGTTTGCAGATCACAGTGTTAAGGATGGGGAAGAGTCAAGAGGCTCTGTCGTTGATAAAGAGAATGGTGTTAAGCATTGATCAGACAGGCAAAATGCAAAGCAAGAGGGATAAATACAAACTCATATCCAAGAATACAAAGTGCAAATTATACATAAAGGTGAGGGAGTGTAACCCAGATAGCAGTCTGAAAAGAGATTGAGGATCACAGTGGATAATCTGAATATAAAAACCTATGCTGACACTGTCCAAAAGGCTAAACCAATCCCAGGATGCACAAAGGAAGGAAGTTTCCATTATGAAGATAGAAAACTAGTTTTTTATAGAATCCAAGAATCCTAGAATCCTTTTGGTTGGAAGAGACCTTTTGGTTAGAAGAGACCTTTAAGATCATCAAGTCCAACTGTTAAACTAGCCCTGCCAAATTACCACTAAACCACGTTTCTCAGCACTATGTCTTTTCAATATCTCCAGGAATGGTGACTCAACCACTTCCCTGGGCAGCCTGTTCCAATGCTTGATAACCCTTCCTAAAAAAAAATTCCCTAATATCCATCCTGAACCTCCCCTGGTACAACTTGAGGCCATTTCCTCTTGTCCTATCGCTTTTTACTTGGGAGAAGAGACTGACCCCCACCTCTCTACAACCTCCTTTCAGGTAGTTGTAGAGAGCAATAAGGTCTCCCCTGAGCCTCCTTTTCTCCAGGCTCAACAACTGCAGTTCCCTCAGCCGCTGCTCATAAATCTTGTTCTCCAGACCACTCACCGGCTTTGTTGCCCTTCCTAGACACACTCCAGCACCTCTATGTCTTTCTTGTAGTGAGAGGCACAAAACTGAGCACAGTATTTGAGGTGCTATCTCACCAGTGCTGAGCACAGAGTGAAAATCACCTCCCTAGTCCTGCTGGCCACACTATTTCTAATACAAGCCAGGATGCTGTTGGCCTTCTTGGCCACCTGGGCACACTGCTGGCCTATATTCAGCTGGCTGTCGACCAGCACCCCCTTTTCTGCCAGGCAGCTTTCCAGCCACTCTTCCCCAAGCCTGTAGCCCTGCATGTGGTGGTTGTGACCCAAGTACAGGACCCGGCATTTGGCCTTGTTGAACCTCATACCGTTGGCCTCAGCCCATTGATCCACCCTGTCCAGATCCCTCTGCAGAGCCATCCTACCCTCAAGCAGATCAACACTCCTGCCCAACTTGGTGTCGTCTGCAAACTAACTGAGGGTACATTTGATCCCCTCATTCAGATTGTTGATAAACTTATTAAACAGAACTGACCCTAGTAGCAAGCCCTGGGGAATACCACATGTGACTGGCCACCAACTGGATTTAACTGCATTCACCACAACTCTTCGGGCCCGGCCATCCAGCCCGTTTTTTAACCAACGAAGAGTGCACCTGTCCAAGCCACAAGCAGCCAGTTTCTCCAGAAGAATTCTGTGAGAAACAGTGTCAAAGGCTTTACTAAATCTAGGTAGACAACATCCACAGCCTTTCCCTCGTCCACTAAGCAGGTCACCTTGTCATAGAAGATCAGGTTAATCAAGCAGTCCAGAGGAGAGCCACGAGGATGATCCGAGGGCTGGAGCACCTCTCCTATGAGGAGAGGCTGAGAGAGTTGGGGCTGTTCAGCCTGGAGAAGAGAAGGCTCCGGGGAGATCTTATTGAGGCCTTCCAGTACCTAAAGGGGGCCTACAGGAGAGCTGGGGAAGGACTTTTTACAAGGACATGTAGTGATAGGACGAGGGGGAACGGCTTTAAGCTGGAAGAGGGCAGGTTTAGATTAAACATTAGGAAGAAGTTTTTCACTTTAAGGGTGGTGAGGCACTGGAACAGGTTGCCCAGAGAGGTTGTTGAAGCCCCGTCCCTGGAGGTGTTCAAGGCCATGCTGGACGTGGCCTTGGGCAACCTGGTCTAGTGAGAGGTGTCCCTGCCTATGGCAGGGAGGTTGGAACTCGATGATCTTCAAGGTCCCTTCCAACCTAAACCATTCTATGATTCTATGAAGCAGGACCTGCCTTTCATAAATCCATGCTGACTGTGTTTGACTGCTTAGTTGTCCTGTATGTGCCGTGTGATAGCATTCAAGATGATCTGCTTCATAACCTTCCCTAGCATTGAGGTCAGACTGACAGGCCTGTAATTCCCCGGATCCTCTTTCTTGCCCTTCCTGTACATGGGCATCACATTTGCTAACCTCCAGTCAACTGGAATCTTCCCAGTTAGCCAGGGCTGCTGATAAATGATCAAAAGTGGCTTGGTGACCACTTATGCCAGCTCCTTCACCCAGTACCCTTGGATGAACCCCATCCGGCCTTATAGACTTTGTGTGCATCTAAGTGGTGTAGTAGCTCATGAACTGTTTCCTCTTGTACTATGGGAATATGTCTCTTCCTCTAGTTGTCCAGAAGATTGTTGAAAAATTAGAGTTCAGGGAGGAGTCATGACAAAGACTGAAGGCTTGGAAGCTCTGCTTTATAACTTACTCTATTTTTCTTATCAAAGAAAAGGTTGAAGGATGGATAAATCAGTTTATGAAAATCTATGTAGGGAAGAAAACACCAAGAATGAAAGACTCTCTGACTCACAGATAAGCTACAAATTTTTAACTGTTAAAGCTTATGCTGAATTCCAAATAGCTGGAAGCATTTAAACATAAACTGGCTATTTTTGCTAAAAGAGACACTTTTATATTTTTTACTGAAATGCACAATAATATAAGAAAGGACAATTTTGTACAAGTTACATGAAAGGTCAGAGTACAACATCTTAATGGCTCCTTCTGGCCTTCTAGTCTTTGAGTGTATATTCTACAAAACGGTTTAGCTCCTCAATCTCCTATTTCAAATCCAGTGTTTTGGGATTTTTTCTTCTTCCCTCTGACCTGGGAAATTCATTATCCAAGGAAAAACAAGTTTAGTAAATTGAACTAAATGTCATCCACCCGCCTGGAAAATTTTTCTTCAAAAAGAAGAGTACATGTAAAATCTACTGGATACTTTACACTATTCATATTTTGTCTCCTGACTACCTTGCTCATTCACAATCATATATGTGCAGCAAAGCCATAAGGATTAAGGGTATAAGAATAATTACATTTTCCATTTGACTGCCAAATCAAAACATTGAAGATATCCCCTCACCAAAATAAAAACAAGAAACCAAAAAGTATTAAATTTAGAGTAGAATAATGCATTCTCAGGTGTAATCATAAGGAAAAACTATAGGTAAATTGAAATATCTTTACGGCAAAATAAGAAGATAAGCATGTCTAGAAATTAATCCAGTACTTACAGTGCAGATAAAAAGGAAAGTTAATCTAAATTTATTTTTCTTTCTAAAGGTGAGACCTTCTACACAGAAATCAAAAATCTACCCCTTATGATAACTTTTCTGAAGCAGTGAAATGTAAGTACGAGAAAGTTAGGCTAGCATATCATACCAATATACCAGGATCAAAACTTTTGTTAGATTTCCTATGGACTGTGATTTTCCTCAGAAAACCATCCAGATAATTATGAATTTTAGAAGCTGTTCAGAGTTCCAGCTTAGCTGGAGTGCTCCAGTGCAGCCACATATATCAGTCAAAAACTCTCATACGTAGCAAGGAGGTACACAGAAAGGGAAAATTCAGAGGAACTCTAAAGTTTACAAATTTACCCAAGCTGCTTCTGTCACTGTTGAGCTAAATCAGAGACACCAGAGATGAAGGACTTCTTTAGGTAGTGGAGGCTATGAGTATCCCCTTCTGGTGTTCAGCAGAGCATCTCGCAAGGGGGTTGGTGCAGCCACTGCACACTGTTAGGCAGA
This sequence comes from Pluvialis apricaria, assembly GCA_017639485.1. Taxonomy (NCBI): domain Eukaryota; kingdom Metazoa; phylum Chordata; class Aves; order Charadriiformes; family Charadriidae; genus Pluvialis; species Pluvialis apricaria. Next base: position 26,675,207 of record CM030007.1, read on the forward strand.
TGGAGAGGACACAGCATATGTGATGCACTGACCTCCTTCTGGAGGCATGGTCAGCATTGCCCTAAAACAGTCTTCAAGAAAAATGGCCCTGCAGAGCTGCGTTAGACAGAATTGAGTGTGATAAAAGGCACCTACAGAGTCCTACACCTGGCTCAGAAAGACTCGTGCAGGAATACAGAAAGTTTGCTCACAGGCCAGGTGATTTAAAGTGATCTGAACTGGGAACATGTTGTTGGGGTCATGGACATTGAGAGCTATATCACCATTCTTCATATTGGATGTACTCTAATATTTTATTATCAACATATGTGTGCGTACAGTTAACGTGAGATAAAATAACTGAAATCAGATGAAGCTGTTGTGAACAGTACAAGTGAATTTTATGCCAGTTGCTGTAACTTGAGCTTTTGTTCTGCAAAGTTTCAAAACACGTCATGTGATTATGTACAACCTTATACAGGAAAGTACTTATATATACATTTACGTTCCATTGGTGTTAGCTGTTAAGCAGGCATTTAAAACTTCATGCATGGTAAAGAGCTTTACTGAATATGAATTGTGAAATTGAGGCTTCAGTTACAGTAAAAACCTTGGAAAACCCAATTGTGAACTGGGATATATGTGGACAAGTCTCAACTGGGAGATAAATTCTTACCCGCTTCCTCATGTTAAATAGCAATTTATTCTACCCACTGGCTAATTCAAGTGAGTATGAAAAATTTTTCCAAATGGCCTAACATACCTGTACTCCAAAGCAAGATTTTCCAGGAAATATTTTGGAAGACCCAAAATCTTAAGGTTTGAAGCAAATTTTGCGTATAAAAAGATAATAAATACATGTTAGAAGGGATGTTAGATCTACAGCTGTCATTCCTTAGCTACAGGAAAAATACAGAAATCTTTTACATTTTTAATAAAACCTGATTGTTGCAAAATTTCTTCCAAGCAAAAAACACTCACTTTTATTCTAATAAAACAAGGCAGTTTCCATTGCCTGAATTCAAATTAAACTTAAACCCTTTTTTTAAAAAATCAACCCTGCCATTAAATAAAGGGTATATTTATTAAATGTGGGTGTTAGATAATCAGAATTGTAGAACGGGTACAAGCTGTGCTTTTTCATCCTAGACATTTACACCAACTGATTTCAGATTTCCAGCAAGTGGGGAAAGAGTTCAGTCAAAAAAACCCCAAATTGTTTGGTGTAAAACTTGCACTTTTTTAGTTCAAGAATTTTAAAATTTGCAATAGAGGAACAACACAAATGAAAACAGCAGAAATATCAACTTGAATAAGTTGTTAATGGCTGCTTTCCTTTTAAAAAAAAAAAACAACACACTTTTGTTATGTCATAATAATGATTACTTTCAAGGGATGTCATTCGACAGTCCCACACAGTGTAGGAGGGGTGGATGAAAGCTGCTGCTTCTGCCTTCAGGCTGAAGCATAGAGCAGACTCGCACAAAAAGCAAAAGCTGAGAGGACGTTATAGAGCATTATCTCAGTCATTGCCTAATGATGTTCTGAGTTGTTCTTAGACTTGGTTTTATTTTTCAGGGGTTTTAAACAAAAGCAAGCCTTTATTGCCTTTTAACCACAGTGAGTCATATTTTGTGCTTTTAACTATTTGCTTCATTTTGACCTGCATTTCAATAAACATGAGGCTTGAAGAATGGTTACGTTGTTCAGGCAAAGATAAAAAAATCTCCTGTTAGCCTGGACTTCTCCCCTGCAGACAGCCTACACAAAACCATGGATGCTATTATCACAGATAGTATTTAAATCTCAGTTACATTCTTGAGGCCTTCCCACCACGGCCAATGACTTATGGCAATTTACAGATGACTCTCTGATCCCTTGCTGACAGGCTAATGGAGTCTATGAAATCCTGCACAGTGGTTCAGTTGCACTGAATTGCACCTGAAAATACAGTATGTGGATAGATTTAAGTGCCAGTGTCCAGTCTTTCAGCAACAGATTGTGCACACATTTAATTTCATGCACGTAAGCAAAGCCATGGTTTAATTTGGAACAAAACTAAGTGCCTTAATTTGTTCTCATACCATTTATACTGATAGTGTTTCTGTTAACTGATCATCTCCATTACTTATTTATGCTCTTAAAACATTATCTGTTACTATTTTTAAAAAGCTTCAGTTTACACTTACACAAAGCATGAGACTGATCCAGCTCCCACGAAAGTCGCTGTATCTGCATTACCATTGCTACTGTAGGCGAGTACTGAGGTTTTACCAGCTGGATTCGCACAGGTTGAGCGTCAGCACACCCAGCTGTGTTCACACTGCAGCCCTCATAGCAGCTTTATACCAGCCCTGTCACATCCACCCTCCAGCTTACTTACTGTCTTCCCTGCTGCCCACGTGAAGTACATTGTCCTCTATCAGCACTGCAGGACTTTTTGGTATTCCTATAGCTCTTTTTTCGAACCATGAAATGCGGTGGAAGTAGAGTGCAAAATGTGGGGGGTAAAGCAGAAGAGCACCAGAGTGAAAACTTAAACCACTCTTTCTTGCAACTCAGCATTTTACAGATGGCAACAGTTCTCAGCCTTCCACCTGACCAGTAGCGCAGAATGCCCTCAGCTTGGAGCTTTTTGATACTCTGAAGCATGGGACACAATCCGGCTAGAACACCAATTCTTTGCAGGGATGCTGGCAGGATGTATCCACCCTGCAACACCTCTAGGTTAGAAGCACACTGTGATGGGAGTGTACCAGGCTGGAAACATGTCATTAACTGCAATAGACTCAAAAACCTGGCTGTGCACGGGGCCACTGTCATGAGCTGTGAAGAGTTGATTTTGTTTCCACTTCAACTATGTGATTCCTTCTGGCAATGGTGTTGCTGTCACAGGAAGATACAGGGTAGAAGGGGGACATTGCATTGCCTGGTCAAGAGATGGGTGGCAAGACATTGTGGAAACAGACAAAGCAAGAATCTTGGATGACCACTTTGGAAGAGCAACGCTATCCATTTCCAGCACTGTCATGAAGATAACCTTACCCAGTATCATCTACACTCAGCACAAGATGCAATATGGCAGACATCATTGCTGGCTGTAGATACAATGCATTCCCAAAATGAGAGGAGAGTCCACAGAAAAGGTGTGCAGCTTATTGTATCTATTGGGTTCACATGACTACTCAAATTAGAGAGTATCAGTCGTCTGTCAAGTGAATCGTGGTGTTCCTACAGAAACATTAGATTTAGCAGACAAATCTATGATAGCCACATAGCCCAAAGTTTATATAAAACAGTACAGCCTACATGAAACAGGGACCAGATACCCTCTGACTTGTGAAGTGCTGCTCAAGGGACATAAAATCATTCCAACCATTCATTCCTGCTGTCTTTTCCTTGTCTGTATTTTCCAGATGGCTGAATGGGAGCCGTTCTGAAAGCAAAACCAGCAGCACCACTCTCATTAGCACCTACATAGCTGAGGCCCACTGAGGCACTTAAATGACTTAAATGACTACAGACGTATCAGCAAGTTAACCGGCATGCATGCGACACTGGAGGATGGAGGGCTAGTTCATGTTCCAAAGCCCATGTGAGTTGTGATCTACAGATATGCTGTCAGAGGACTCCAGGGGCTAACGTAACTAGTGGAGCTTATGTATGGAATTTTTCCCATGCAGATAACAGGCAAGGGCTTCTTGTGTCCACGCTACAGGGAACGCAAGCCCACTCACCCCTCTACCTAGTACCTGCTATAACATCCTGCCTTATTTGCTTGGTTGTGGGTTGTTTTGTTTGTTTTTTTCTTTAATTCTCCTTACCTTCTTCTTAATTAGGATGTCTCTATGCAGAGTGCAGCCCACCCTATCTTTCTACTCTGAGAGCAACCCCAATCCAGAGCCACACAGTGGATTTCAGCCATTTCAATGTATAGGTTAGCTGAGCCTTTCCAGGCCTTTTTTGCAGGGTGGTATTCCTACAATCCCACTCCATCCCTGCCAGGATCTCTGCAGAACATAGATGGTGGCATCTGCTGGGACAGACGGGATGCCTAAAGAGATGTGGTCTTCTGTGTTGCTGATTGTCCAGTCCCCAAACCTTTACCTCTGTTCTGGACAGCCAAACTTGGTAAAGTTTGGAGTTGCTACCCAGACTCACAGCTGCTGTCCTGCCACACACACATCCTGACTTTGATGGCACAAAGTAACAAACACAGGGGAAAAGTAGCTATATTCAGGTATTTTTAGACTGTTAGGTGCTAGTTATCTTCAATGACTCTAATGACATGGAGTCATTGCGAATTGCTGTTTGAAACAGGTATGTATAAATCCACAGGTGATAATCCCTACTATAATATAGGAGAACTATGAAGATTTCAAATAAAGGAAATTTGGATGACAACATGACTGAAATGGGTGGCAAACAAAATAGACTAGGATCATCCAAAGTGGAAAGGAGAAGACTGAGGCAGGACACAATGTTAAAAATGTTAAAGGAACATAACATTAAACCATAAAAATAAAATAATAGTCTTAAATGTATAATTTTAAAATTATGCAGAAATGGTGAATAAGGAATGATTATTCACCGTTTCTCACAATAACAGAATGACTCAACACGAAATGAAACTGTCAGGTAACAGGTTGAAAACAAGACAGAGAAATTAAGCTCTTCAGCTTTTCTACAATGGCTAATCTGCCTTTGTTGATGCTTCAGAATTGAGTGAGAGACGATGCATAAGAAAATCAGCCTTAACAGCTACATATTGTCACAGGAATGAGCAATGGAAAATGATGCTAAGAAGGATGTTAAGAGGCATCTTTACTGTCTTTTGTAAGACACAGCATGAAAACCAGATAAGGTTTTCATCATTATTTAATCGAAGGTACCTTCATCTTCGGAGAATCAGTATTTTCTCTTCTGCACGTGCTGTTAGTCATATCAGCTAAATCACTATTCCCTAAACAACTACATCATTAAATAATATTGATAATGCGTGCAAAAGGAGCTGAAAATGTCACCCTCTGGCATGGAAACAAGCTGTGCACTGGCAGCGGTAAAGGCATATGCAATAGAGAAGGAAGCCTTTCGTCCTGCTCCCAGCACTCCCAGCAAAGGGTGGACATCCCATTCAGCTTGCTGAATGCCCAGCTGACACAGGAGGGACACAGCCTCTGTCACAGAGGGCTCAAGTTTCATCGACTGGCAAAAGTTACCGAAAGAAGAGAGTGGGAAAGATTTAAGGCAAAAAAAAGTGATGTTATCTTATAAAGCTCTGGAGAATCATTTGACAACAAAGGCCAGAGAACCTGAATTATTTTTAATTGGGACAGCATAGAGTCTTCTTATACACAGAGCAATATGACACTGTGAAACGTCATATCCTTATTATTATTAATGTGGTATTTATGTCAGCACAAATTGGTTATACCAAAATCATCAGAAAAATGCAATATAAAAATGATACTTACATTCTTATTACTCTTCAGTATGTCATAACAGAGAAGTCATTTCAGGGAGTACATAATAAGGAAATGATATCAAAGTATACAATAAAAGAATATCTTTTACACTTTAGGGACTGTAAATAGGTCTCAAAATAAAGCTGCCAAGCTTCTGGATGTCAGTGAAAAATCTATAATAGCTTCAGCTGGGTGAAATATTCCAATTACATTACACTGTTAGAACTTTGTATCTTGCTGTCAGAAGTCCTTAATGGAGTAACAGCCTCATCAACTGCTTATCAGACACATACTATACCTTGTTAGAGATATATTTATTGCCTTATATATATTACCACGGTTAGAGCAGAGCAACGTAAAGGACAGTCATTATGGAAAATAATCCCCCTCCCTTCTGCTAACTACAGAGACAAGTCTTTGAGGGAGCCATGGGTAGTTAGTGATAAAGGCAACAGAGATTGTTCTAGATATCCTAAAGATGGAAGGAAAAGGCATAGACCCTACTCAGAAATGAGGAATAGGATATCAGTTTCAGTATCTGGAAGGAAGGAACTACAGCATGACAACGGCAGAGTTTGTTGAGTTAATAACAAGTGGAGATTAAAGTGGTAAATGCTAAAAATCATCATATGTGTGCCAATAAATGTAAAGAAGCTGCTGCAGATTGAGAGCAGCCCTGAGAAAAAGGACTTTGGGGTGCTGGTTGATGAGAATCACAACATGAGCTGGCAACGTGCGCTTGCAGCCCAGAAAGCCAACAGAATCCTGGGCTTCATCAGAAGAAGTGTGGCCAGCAGATCCAGAGAGGTGATTCTACTCTTCTACTCTGCTCTCATGAGACCCCACTTGGAGTACTGTGTCCAGCTTTGGAGTCCTCAACATAAGAAGACATGGACCTTTTGGAGTGAGTCCAGAGGAGGGCCACAAAGATGATGGGGGGGCTGGAGCACCTCTCCTATGAGCAGCCTGGAGAAGAGAAGGCCCCGGGGAGACCTTATGGCAGCCTTCCAGTACTTAAAGGGGGTCTACAGGAAAGATGGGGAGGGACTTTTTATCAGGCTGTGTAGTTATAGGATGAGGGGTAATGATTTTAAACTGAAAGATGGTACATTTAGATTAGATATTAGGAAGAAATTCTTTACTGTGAGGGTGGTGAGACACTGGAACAGGTTGCCAAGAGAAGTTGTGGATGCCCCATCCCTGGAAGTGTTCAATGCCAGGTTGGATGGGGCTTTGAGCAACCTGGTCTAGTGGGAGGTGTCCCTGTCCATGGCAGGGGGGTTGGAACTGGATGATCTTTAAGGTCCCTTCCAACCTAAACCATTTGATGATAATGATGATGATGAAAGCATGCTTTCAGTTAAAAGAGGAGATAGCAATCAGACATTGTCAGCAGGAGAGGGAAGACCAAGCTTCTTCACTTTAGCTGGTTTTGATACATTTTTTCCTTCTTCGGTGGCAGGTAGGATAAGTCCTGTTATTATACTAAGGTGAAAACACTGAAGGTAAAAGTGTGCACTGTTTCACAATCAATAAAGTTACTGACTTCGGTAGAATCAGATTTTACCCAAGGTCCTCAAAATGCATGAGAACATCTCAAATCAGGGCCTATTTCTTGGGATTTTTTTAAACCCAAGATGCTGCAGGTAAATTAATGTTAAGTTTAGTAGACAAAACACAGGACAATTTTTTTTAAGTTGGATTTAATGCAAGGTATAGAAGCTCTGTAAGCATTAGAACCATTGTATGTTCTATCTCTGCCTTACGTAAAAACACAGAGTGGACCTTTTTCCCCTTGGATTACAGAGGATAAAACTAGCTGAATACCACGTCTTGCATCTGCTGTCATTAAATATTTAACATGTTGCTTGTAGAACTTTGTTTATGGGAAAAAAATAAATGCAGTATGAAATGGATCTTTTCACAGTCAGGCTATTTTTTCACCTGTAATGGCTTCAAGATCCTTTAAAGATCTTGAAAGGGAATCGAGGACTATTTTTGCCACGGGTTTCTTTTTTTTTTTTTTTTTAACCTACACCAAAAGACTTATAGGAAACAAGTTTCCTGATCCTAATGTCCTCACGACTACTCTCACAGATAACTGTGAAACAAAAGACTTGTACTGTGAGTAAGGGAATTCTTGTTACTTCTAAAACTTCAGATTACTCTTCATTTCTCGTGGAGAAGCATCAAGTTTTCACTAGCATAAAATATTTGATACTGGATGCAAGGCTTAAATACATTGCTTTTCCCAGTATCTTTCAATTTGAGCTTTGGTAATTATCCACTGTTTTTTCACAAGCCAGAAAAATTGAGGCTGTTATTTAGAAAAGAAAGTTAGAGACCTCAGAAAATGCTTCAGAGACCTTCAAAATTCAGTTTGGAAATAGGCTAGCTGCTATTGACTTTTTATTTTCATATACTACCTCTAAAGTGCCACTCTGGTAATAAAAATTTTTGCTTTAGTAAAAATTAATAATAGATTTCTATGTAGGATTCAATGTTAGTGAATATTGTTGCATCTTGAGACAGTGGGTCTCTAATATATTTGTTTTCTTTTAAGTGCATTTAAAAAAAAAATGGATATCCACCTAGAAGATGTCTTGCAGAAGCCTCAAGTAATATTGCAGTATTGAAGCTGCCTGGATAAAGTGTAATTCAATTATCTCTTTACTATTACCATATAATTTCATTCCAATTCTTAATTTCAGCTTGTCTCATTTAACACTCTTTTCTGGAGATCAAGTCCACTGGCGAATCTGTGGCAGACTTGCATTGACATTCGTGGTGGGATTTGGTAAAAAGAGCTGAGCACTAAGACAGGCCAAAGTCCATGGAAGTAAAAAGTATTTTTCCAGTCTTCGGAAGCCTTTGAATCAAGTCCCAGAGATAGATAGGGTTTCTTTTTAATTAAAAAACTGGGATATCACTCCGAGACTACAAAGCTAGTACCTAGCCGAAGCTGTTTCTATCAAAGATGCATCTCTGTATTCACACTTTCCATAATGCATTATGTCATCAGGACAAATTTAAGTATTTTCATTTCTGGTGTTGATCAAAGGTTAGCTAATCGGTCTTTTTTTTCCTCTCCTATTTACCTATACGTATTTATTAATTTCTACATAAAGGATCCTATGTATAAAGCAAGTGAAGCAAAGTTTGGGATAGGAACTGGAGAAGGTTTCCTGTAGGGATTTTTTTTCTGAAGTAAAAAGAGAAGGACTTTAAATATGGAAACAAAACCAGTATGGGGCAGGTAAAAGGAGGAAAAAGACTGCAAAGGAATGATGTTTTACTCTTGAAAAGACAATCAGACAATAGTGAGGAAACCAGAAATGGTGACACGTTAACAGCATAGTCACGTCTCCCAATATTTTTAAGTTTTATGGATTTTTCAGTGAAAAAAGAGAGGGGATAATGAAAGGCATTCTTGGACTTTACTCAAAAAGTCAGTAAAGTGCAAGTCCATTAAAACTACAATACCTGAAACATCATGAACGTAATTCAAAATGTTCCAAGCCTGCTGCAAAACCATTTAAACACACTTAAGCAAATTATACTTCAAAACCGTTTTTGGTGCTCCCTAGCAACACTATTAATTGCCTAACACAAACTAAATTCACTGCAAAATCTTAATAAACCAGGATGTTATTTAAGTACAAAAGAAATTTCAACTAAAACTCTAGAAGAGCGTGCCAGTCAATAATGCAATAGAACAGCTTGTATCATGGAAGTGCCTAATATTGGGCAGCATATGAAGAAAAATACATGTATATATATATAAATCATCTGTACATTCAGTAAATTAAGACTTGTGCTAATGTTACAATGAATCAATTCACTTCCATTTCAAGTGTACCTCAGACATCAGAATTTCACTGATTTATTCTGGTACACTTAATTCCCTTTGAGAGTGCTTAGATTCAGCTTTTAGCTAGCAACACAACTGCTCAAATTTGGGTCAATATCAACATCTTCCCTCACTGGCATCCTCCCCCGACTATCCTCACAGCAGGGACAAGTAACTTTGCAGGCTGATGAAAGACCCATCAAAGATGCCACTTCAAGATTTGATCAGGTGTCCATTTTATTTAGATAATGGAGAAGATCGCAGTCAGTTTGATGTAGGAGGAATTTACTGGAAAAGTGCTTAGAAATATAACAAAAAAATAATTTCAAGATGTCTACTGAAGTGGTAAAAGTATTCACTTTGGAAATGTTTATTTATTATGATATTTATGTCTAGTCTAAAATACTTACCTTTCTAAAGCCCAATAACACAACTGGATTTTAACAATCTCCTTGTAGTCCTTACTTTTACCATAGGTTTTAATTGTGAGAGGATCTTCTTAATTTTATCCTGTTGCTGTTTTATTTTATTCACTAAAAAGCTTTTCGTAGCCCACTTTTTTGGGCTCCCCATCCTATTGTAGCACTCCCAGAGCTGTGGCCAGAGCTTGCTTCAGCGGCAGCCTGGGGGAATGTCCGGGAACTCTACCAGGAGTGTTGGAATAGCAGCGCAAGGCACCCAGTCCTCAGGGTGAGAAAAGAGGCTTCTTCCTCAGCTTCTAAACCAGACTCACCCTTTGGTCCCATTTCCAAGCTTCTGAGAACATCTCTCATTTTTTAATGTCACTTCCAGCTATATCCTTGGATTCTTGTCCATTAATACCATATCAGCTTGCTATTAGATCGACTCACAGTGCAAATTCAATAGCTAGGTGAGAGGACACAACTACATTTCCTTTGGACGAGCCAGAACACACTGTACAGCGCTCAGCTGGATCTGTGTCAGCTGCATGAAAACGGATACCTGATCCAGCACAACGTGTGATGGGATGAAGTTACCTTTTCACAATTTTTATAGGAGTTTGAACTGGCAGAGTGAACTTGTACTAATTGAGTGCTGTGTGTCACGTGAAAGCAGCACCTCAGATCTGGTATTTTAAACCCTAAAATTCAATTTACATTAAAAAAAAAAAACCAAAAACATTAAGAAAAGCACAGGCTTAGTGACCCCTGAAACATTGCACAGATGTTGTGAAAGAATCTAGTTGCATCACACCTGCATAAAGCATAGGCTAGCACTGAGGACATCCCAAATAAAGCTCATTCTAGAAAAGAAGAGGGCTGTTTTGTACACATATACCTTGGGGATCTTCTCTTTGCTGTTGTGCAATGAACACTGATATTCTGTAGATGTCCATGAAAGGCCCACTACCATAACCACACATATCTGAGACTACCCATTTGTCCACATGAGGTCCAGGTGTGACTAAAAGCATATAAGCACCAGTTTGAAGGACTAAGACCTCTATGATGCATTAGCAAGTAATGAGGATATTATGAAGGCTGAGGGAAACAGGCTATGGAAAAGGTGCAAGTTATAAAGATTCAATATTGTGAATTTAGCAAAAATATATGTAGGTGGTTTTATAAGTGTTAGTAAATTATCATTGGTTAGAACACACACATATATTTATTGTAACAGAAGAAGTTTGAAGAACAGGGCACAGTCATCCCAAGACGGGGACTCGGGGGTATTTCTGCCTCCCGTTGCCCGGAATAGAGACACACAGACTACCAGGCTGTGTTAATGGAGGTGCAGGGATGGATACGTCCCTTTTTGTGTCCAATAAAACATTAGTTCCTGGTTATTGTGATTTGGAAATGATTGCAAAATTTATATTAAAAGCATTCTGATTTGAGGTTCCCGAAAATCTGTGTAGTTACTCACAATGTTTATAGTGAATTTGCTTTAAAGTTAATTCAGAAAAAAACTTGTTATTTCTACAGAAAAGAAATGTGGCAAAGGCTGTGGTTTCATCAGATATTTTCCTTCACATCCACATTTTGACCTGTTTGACTATTCATTTGGAATTCCCAGGCCTTTTTATTATTTGTGTAATCCTGTATGGGAGCTGCTATCTAGAGGTTTTGAATTTATTATCTTACGCTGCACAAAAGGGCCATAAGATAACCTCCTCCCCTACCATTCTGTTATGGCTGATAGTGAGTTTAAGCATTCTAATAATGGAAAAGATCAGAGCTTGGCTGAGCCAGCTGCTAGCTTTTTAAGAGTATATACTAGTACTGCAACAACCCAGAGCCGGGAATGGAAAGGGAAAAGAGAATAGCTGGGGGGGGGGCGGGGGAGGTGGGGAGGAGAAAGCAGGGGAGAAGGCAGGCAGAAAACCCTTTTAATATAGTGCTACATTTTGGAAAATCAACCAAAGTCTAAAGTGCAAAAAGGAAAATTCAAAGTGACTCTAAAATGTGAAGCTATTTCAAGCCAAACAGTGCCTTGGAAGGCATTCCAACACGACTCGCGCTGACGGTGACTAAGGCAGGACTAGCTGTAAGCTTCCCTGCAGCTACATTTGTCCTGTATCATATGCTTCAAGGTCAGCTGTGAGTGTCACAAAGTGCACGTGTCTCCTTCAAACAACGCACCCTGTTTTGTAACTTGCTGCACACATTTTTTATTTATGTCCCTGCAAATGAGAGAGATGGTTACGGCAGAAGAAAATTGTTCAGTAGCAGTGAAGGTCAGGAGCTGAACAGATTTGTTTAACAAACCGTCTCAGTACCATCTTTTTAATCCTCTGAGAGAGGAACAGAGCAGAAGTGCTGTTAAAATTCAGTCTACTTCATTATTAATTTGCCTTTTTTCCTGCCTATTAACTCATACACTATAATACCTTCCACCTCTAAGCAACGGCCCCGGGCAAAGCCAGGGTCTGGCCTTAAGCGAGAAACATGTACTTGTCTTACAGGGGCTCTCCAACACAATGAGGCCACGGAGCCTCCAGCTGAAGGAAACAACCGCACATGCCCTATCATCACCTTCACTCCTGCTGCCCAAACAAACCCTACAGGGAAATGCAGGAGGTACCCCCAGCTTTAAATCCATTTCAAACTTGGCAGCTACCCACTGTGTTTACATGGACTTGTGTATGCAGATGGATGCTCACCATCATCTCCCCAACTCTGGAGACGAGCAGCATGGCTTTAGCACAGCACAGTCTCATCTGCAGATTTGGTGCAAGCGCAACTGGTCGTGCAACGCAAAACACATGCTGATACCTACCCTGACCAAAGCCTGTGTGTAACTCTTGGGATACAATCAGGACCAGATGAAAAACATTTGGGCAATAGAACTGTAGGTGTTCAATTTATTCTTCTGTGCACAGAGTAGATCTATGTACATAGTAACCCACAAAGGATTGCACATATACAATGCACACGTACATACAACCCAAGAAATCGGTAAAATGCCTCAATTAAAGCGTAGGGTAAAATTGACAAGAAAATTGGAGAAGTGCTGTTATAAATAGCTAATAGCAAAAAAACATACTGATTGGATCTGTCTAGTACAACTTCCAGTACATGTGAATTAAGAATATCTGAAGCTTTATACTAAAACACTTCATTCTGCTGAGAGTGGTAATGGAGGCCTGGCAGAAAATAAGGCGGCAGAAGTCCCTCAATGTTCGTGTGTTTCCTTTGTGCAGTTGTTCGGTGAGGGGCTTGATTTGCAGGCACTAAGGACTCCTGAGAAGGGGAAACCAAGCTGAGGGTAAGATTTCTGCTCCACTGACTTCTGGTGCTTTTCTGGTGAAGTCTTCCTAAGGAGCATGACCTTTCCTCACTGCAGCTGGCTGCTCTATCTACCTGCAAGCTCTGCCTCAAGCCTCAAAACACTTCCCCAAGTGACTTTTTTTAGCTTCTGTGGTTTTCAGACTCTTTCAATAGGTCATCCCTTTGTGAAGAATCTCATGCACCATTGGAAAGAAAAAGCAAAACTCCCTTAATGACATTTTCCTTAGCTAATTTCCGAGGAGCAGGAATCCTTGCTACAACTAGGGCCACAGACCCTGGGAGGTGAAAAGGAAAGCTCTTATCCTCAAGGCATCCTTCAGGACACACATAAGTATTAGACCTCCTACCCTGTGAGTATGTTACTTTCTCATCCATCTTTTCCTGTTTGGTTTTTTTTTTTCACCCATCCTGAGGGAACTCGACCCCAACATTACCTTCCAGCTTTGAAACAGGTAGGCATGTTAGGGTGTATCTCTCGCCGCATTGAACTAGGCACTTACGTGATACTTGACGTGTGGTACTCATTGTCCAAAACCTTCTCCTCAGCTCATGCACCTGCTTTTTCCTTGTGAGTGCTGGTGGCTCACTCATTAAAAAACCCACGAAGACAAATACATGAAAAAGAAGGTGCTGTCACTGACACCCACTATGCTACACAGTGCCCTAATGTTAGACCACCCACTTCAATGATGGATAGATGTCAGACTCAGGAACGCTGGGAGTCATGTCCTCTGCCTGCTGGGAAAAAGCTGGAGTCACCAACAGAGAGCGTTTCCTCCTCCCTCATTTTAGCACTGGCACACAAGCTATCTTGCAACACACCTGCAGAAAACCTTTCCAAACTTAACATAAAATATGGTTACCTTTCCAGAACAAGCTATTTCTACTTTTCCCCCAGGCATGTTGTAAAATCTGTGCACCAAATATCATGTTACAGTCTAGAAAGAATTCCGAAGCCGAAATCACATATTTTTGTTCAAAAAGCCTGAGATGAACTCTTACAATCACCCTCTTGTTTATAGTAATGGATTCACTTAATTCACTTCATAATACATGAGCATTATTGTTGTTATTTTTTCAACGTTTCTACTCAATTGCTGCTTTTGATTTAGTTCTCTGATTTCTAACTAGCCATCAACCCTGATGGTGACATAAAATATTTTCAACAAGTTGAATTTCACCCAATTATCTTTATTAACCAAACTTCTGATTACTACATTGGCAGAAGTCACATAGGCCAGATGTAAAAGTAAGAGGCGTAAATCTTTCTAAAACTAGTCCCAGGAGGAAAAATCTTTCCTGGGGACTGTTGGAAGCTGGATTTTATGCCTTGTTAGAAAAGATGCAGTGGCCTTTTGATATAAAAAGAGTCTCATTAAAACTCAGACATCAGTGAACTCTCTTGATCGGGATTGATTTCTATTTCATTGTGTTGTGCTTAATTGAGGAAAAAGAAGCAGTATTGGAGTAAACCAGTGAAGGGTTATTCATTTAAGTACAATAATATCTGCTCAATCAAGAGACCTTACAGAACAGCTTTTTCTTCTGATTAAGACGTATACACCCAGTTAAAGGTTTCAAACCAATTCCCACTCAAATCAATGGGAGCTTTCTCCACCAACTTCAATGGTTGTTGATTAAGCCTGCAGAGAGGATGCTCTTTCATATATGAAAGTGTTCCCAGACTACTATGTCTTTTGAGGTAAATTACTTGTTCAAATAGGAGAAGGAGGAGCCTGAGACAAGACATGGCCTGAGAGATTTCTGAGGTAGGAAGTTTGCAAAGAAGCAAATTTGTAAAGAGGTCAGGAGTTATTTCTAAGAATTTCTGCAAAAGGCCTATTTATTTAAGTCAGTGTGCTTAGTTGTGAATTACAGGTGTACACATAAGCGTCCACAGAATAACCGGAACATTGGGTATTACTTGTGTTTGAGAGTACATTTAAATAAATAAATAATGTGGGCTAATAAATAAGAGCAGAGCTCTGAAAGATTAGAAAAGCTTGGGGACTTTTTTTCACAAGTCCTGGTGAAGTACCACTAGAGAACTATCACACTAAATTTCCCCGAAAGTCTTGTTAACTCCCTTAATAACACTTGAAAAATAGTTAATTCTAAGGAATATTTGAAGAGATTGGAAGGTACAGTAAAACAGTTCATCTGAACAAAACGACATTGATGGAGATATTATTAGAAATGAAGGAAAGCACCAATAGCTCTTTGGTGTCACAGAGACTGCATGTGCAATACATTTACAGGTGTCACAATAAACTGGGATTGCTTTCACAATTACATAGCACTGTGGCCTTTTAAAACTATTGTTTTGCTGCGTTAATTTCCCTATAGAATTTCTTAGTCAAATGGATGAAAAGAAATTCAAATAAAGAATCATTTCAAAAAATTAACAAGCACCTAATCCGTAAATATTTAAAAGTAGTTAGGAAGCTAATCATGGTAACAGTCATGCACCTAGAAACAAGAGCCATCCATACATTGACAATTATGATTGTAAGTAGTGTAAGATTAAAGCTTGGGTCTAACTTTCAAAATTACATAAACCATTTAACGGAGCGGAGTCTTTACACTTAGGTGGTTTAACTCATGAACTTCTAGTGACTTAAGGATCTGGTCTGTAGATCCATCCCCTTCAACAAGATGCAAGTCTTCCCAATGTTTAAAAAGTTGTTGGTTTTTTGGGTTTTTTTAAAGGATTATTTGAATTCTAAAGCAGATTGAGACTAAACTTTAGCATTTAAGAACCAAACTAGCTAGATTAAAATCTATATGAATTTACAGGAAGATCAGAGGAGATAGGAGATGGAAGCTTCAAGTATTGCTGTCTTAAATTACTGGACAACCTAATTCTTTGGGAGATCAGAGTATCGTCAGGGTTGGAAGGGACCTCTGGAGATCATCTAAGTCCAACCCCCCTGCCACAGGGTCACCTACAGCAGTTGCACAGGACAGCGTCCAGGCGGGTTTTGAATGTCTCCAGTGTGGGAGACTCCACAACCTCTCTGGGCAGCCTGTGCCAGTGCTCTGCCACCCCCAAAGGAAAAAAGTTCCTCCTCATGTTAAGGTGGAACTTCCTATGTTCAAGTTTGTGCCCGTTACCTCTAGTCCTATCACTGGGCACCACTGAAAAAAGACTCTTCTCATCTACCTGGCACCCTCCCCTTAAGTATTTGTGAGTATTGATAAGATCCCCCCTCAGTCTTCTTTTTTCTAGACTAAAAAGACCCAAGTCCCTGAGCCTTTCCTCATAAGAAAGATGCTCCAATCCCCTAATCATCTTGTAGCTCTTTTCAGCTCTTTGCTAGACCCTCTCCAGCAGTTCCCTGTCCTTCTTGAACCGGGGAGCCCAGAACTGGACACAGGACTCCAGATGCGGCCTCACCAGGGCAGAGTAGAGGGGGAGGATGACCTCCCTCGACCTGCTGGCCACACTGTTCTTGATGCACCCCAGGATGCCATTGGCCTTCTTGGCCACCAGGGCACATTGCTGCCTCATGGTCATCCTGTTGTCCACCAGGACTCCCAGGTCCCTTTCCGCAGAGCTGCTCTCCAGGTCAGCCCCCAACCTGTACTGATGCATGGGGTTATTCCTCCCCAGATGCAATACCCTACACTTGCCTTTGTTGAACTTCATCAGGTTTTTTTCTGCCCAACTCTCCAGCCTGTCCAGGTCACGTTGTATGGCGGCACAGCCTTCCAGCGTGTCATTGCTCAGGCATATCGCATGTTCTGTTCAAAAGCTGTATTCAAAGAGCAAATTTTGGACATACAAGCAACAATTGTCCATAGCCAAAAAAATTTTAACTGTCAGTGCACTGCTAATGAGGGCAAAAAGGGAGCAGTGGAAAGGGCAAGCTAGCAAACTTTTTAGCTATTGTTACAACGTGAGTTCTTATTGCCTTTTGCGTGGCCCAGCGGGCACCCTACTGCTTATATTACAGCATTTGACAACTTGAGGAGTAGCAAGTGAGTGCTGGTGAGGTTGAAAACTGGTGGTTATCTTGTAAATAAGCTTAGCAGAAAAAGGGAGAAAAATCATAACAAAAGCCATCTTTAAGGACTCAAGAATGAAACTTCTTGGAATCTTTAGTCTGTCATATCTGAGACCATTTATATTGCAAATAGGCTGGACTTTGAATTCCTGTGTTTGCACTGATGAGAGTAGGGCAGGTAGATTTCAGACTACTGAGAGAAGAATTAATGGATGCTAAGTTTGCAGGTGTGGGCAAATAGCTGGTTTGATTTCTGAAAGGGATGTGGAAAGGAAATGATCAGCAGCAGCCTTCAGTAGGCTGAGTTATGAGCTATTAACTGGTATGAAATTTGACCCAATTTGATGAAATCTGTGTTCTAACTTTCAATTTGCCATGCTGGATTCCTTCCTCTTATATTACTGCTGCAAAAGCCAGAAGCCTGTATTTCTACTACAAAGTTACTGTGTGTCTGAACATGTGAGCTAGGTTGCAACCTACCAATATGAAGCTTGAAGCTGATGGTCGTCAGTGTGACCATGATGGTATGTGATAGTCATCACCTCTAATAATGCCATTCGAAGTCTTCCTAGAACTCAAAGCTTCTGCCAAAACATCCTAATCACTGGGCTACACTCTCTTTGTCACTTTATTTCTCTACCTCCATGAATGCTACATTCTTTCCTGCACTTTGACACAACAGTAAGAGGTTAAGTAGAAGATGTTGTGATGTAGTGTTTTGCTTGGTTGTTTGGACACATTGTTCACAGGAAATAAGTTTGGGACTGGATTTTTCAGCATAAAAGATAATTGAGCTGAATTTTCACATGTGGAAGAAAGCTTCTAGTATCACTAGGATACTCAAAAACTCATACAATTACAAGAAATGAGCTATTATTATATTTTTGTCAGGATGCTATACAGGCTGCCAGTGCATCCACTGGTACACTTACACTATATGACTCTGACAAGCTGCTAGATACCAACAGGGATTATCAGGAACAAGGAATCTGTTAGGACCAGGTAGATCTATACATATGTGAAGAAAGGACCCCTTAGGCAGTTTTCAGATTTGAAGTGAAGAATTACTGGCATTTAGATACCTTCAGTGTAAAGCAGTTAATGAGTGGGAGGATTTTAAGTTGCAATTTTGGACTTTGGATCTACAGTCCACCTAAATCCCATTCTGGATGTGGCCTGTACTTGCTAAATGCCACGTGTCTTTGCGTATGTTCTTTTTCTAGCTGATCTTTCTTAATTCAGACCATATCCAGTTTTTGAGTAAGTATCAAATGGCACAATGTTAATATATCCCACCATTGTGCATGCTCATGCTTTTGAATGGAGAATTAATTTGAACACTGAATATCTTAAAGAATGCCAAGGAAGTCTTGCATAATGCCAGCTTCAAGAGAATTAGTGGGCTACAGGGAGAAGAAACATTCTTGGCATCTCACAATTTTGATCTCCTTGGCTAAGCCCTGTTCTCTTTTAACCATTTCTTAGAAAATGTAAATCTTTCACTTGTCTGACAAACTAAGCAGAAATTACTAGTTACCTTTAGTTAGATATAGCACTACTGCATTCCTACAATCTTCATATTTAGTCTTACTAATTTTGCCCACCCAACATGCCTATCAGAATGAATTCTAAAGTTGAAAGCATGATTGGTTCCAATCCAAACCTTTCTATGATTCTATGATTCCTGTTATTGCATATATTATTGGAGTGACTATGGGCATATGAGCCCAGCATTTTTAGAGTGCGCAGTGCTGCACAAGAATACAATCCCTGTCTCAAAAAGACTGCTGTCTAAATAAAACAGAAAAAAAACAAATCCGACTGGATTAATATAGACAAGCCAGCACAAAACCAGTAGTAACTTTTTGTCTTGTTTCTGCAGACCCAGAATTGTTCCCTAGTCTTTTATCTCTCTTTCTTGGTGCACACTTTAAAATGCTAGGCCTCAGTACCTTCACCCGCCTTTAATGAAGATTTTCAATCCTCTATTCTTACCACAGAATTAGAAAAAAACATCCAAACAACGACCAAATATTCTTATCATGCAATTAGCAAATTGAGATGGATCGCATTCTTGAAACTTTTTTGGCAAAATTTTTAAATTCTGTATATAAAGCAAAATGAGTTGATCAAAGGATCAGTGAAAATTTAGGGAACAAACAACATGCTCTCACATCTAGACCCACCTAGTTTTCTTCGTGATAGGCTGAGATGGAGATGCTTGAGTTAAAAGAGGAAATAGATGCAAATGACCTTCTCAGAGCAAGAATAACTTCGTCTCTGTTAGCTTCCCAAAATATCTGGTATCTCCTCAGGGGTCTGAGACAGCACCAGTTCCTCCGTATTACATGTTCTTTGTGTAAGACCTGTGTGTAAACTCTTCTTCTGTATAAAGCATCACCGATAAGCAGTTAGATGTACATCTGACCTAGGGGATGTCTATATTGCTTGTTCAGCTCAGTGGCTGGTGCTGTGAGCCTTCTGACTGCCAGCTGGTTTGGATATTCAGACACACATTTTAGGTGCAAGGCAGCAGGATCTGGATTCTTGCAGCAGTAGCGCTGTTTGCTGCCACCTCCCCAGGGGGACTGGCACCTATGTTGTGGAGTCGCTTATTCTCTGCTCCTGTCCAAATCAAATGGGTGAATTTAAATCACCCATGCCTATAAATAATAAGACTTAAGCCCCCCTGCTTGACTTTGCGTTAGGAGAAATGAAGAACAGTGGTCTCAACATGGAGATGGTGAACAGCAGAAATAGCTTTCAGCTGGTGGAAGCTGTGTGCTGAAACTGTTCACTGTCTGTGGCATTTCAGCCCATCACCAGAGCATCCTCACATACTGTGTTTGTTTGCCATAACCATATTCAGCACCTTCACATGAACCAGGTAACATATCTTAATAAGAAGGTTTTGGTACAACTTCAGAGACAAGGGTAAATACCCATCTAAGTTTACTCAGCAAGAATTGTACTTTGGCTTCACGGTCCTCAACTCCTACTCCCTCTGATTAACTCATGGAGAATTGGTGCAACAGATAGCGTACAGCCAATCCTTCACTCTGGGTGTAGACAGAAACAATGGGTCATGCTGCTCACAAAAAGCCTCCTTGTCCAGCTTGATGCAATACTGAATTCAGAGCAAAATTCTTCCTTAGAAGAGATGAAAGGGAAAGGGCTAGAGAAAGAGAAAGTGACCCTGACAGTATCCTCAGGGAAGGAAGAAAAGAGAAACCCAGCAAGGAGAGAACAAAGTGGAAATAGACCTGATGAGTGGAAAGAAACCTTCATTCTCACATTTTCAAGGATCTAAATGGTTATTCTCCCTTCCCTAAGATTAATCTCTAAGGTTATTCTCCCATGTCAATCTAACAGCTCCTGATGTTCAGACTGAAAACTATTCCAGACTGAAGTGTTACATGACATTTTGAGTCCTCTCTGACATATATCATATATATCACATGCATCATTCATTTTGATTTTGCCAGCAATTTATTTTCTGTTCTTACCCCTTTCTTATTTGAACAGGACGTCACTGTTTTATTTGCCATCTGTGAGCTCCATATGGTCACAGCTAATGAAAGCAAGTAGTCTAAAAAAGATGACACCATTAAATAACCTTTGTTTGATTAAATAGTCTACTTCTTTTAGACTATCCTTGCCATCGCTAAATGTCAAGATGGATAGTCTTCTTGCTTTATATGAAGACCACAAGGTTTGGGATAGCTGAAAAAATGTTGACAGTCAAGTTACAACTACAGGGAAATTTGCTAAAAACTCTCCAAGTTAAAGTCCTGCGGTATCTTTTTTGCTCAGGTAAGACATGATTGTATTAGCAGCTTTCCCTGAATCTCCAGCTCCATCAGAAACAAAAAAGAAGCTGTTGAGTCATCACATTTTTTGTCATCTAGCCTTAAAGACTTGGGCCCCGTAATCTGTAGATCTTATCTCTGATTCTCAGATCTCTTTTGTGAACCCACTTGTCTTGGTCAGATGAGCAGCATAGGAATCTGCTGGTGTGCTCTCAGGCACCACAAACACCACTGTGTTTCTGAGCACTTCAGAGAAAGAAGCAACAACAAAACCAGATGCATCTCCCTCTCACTCTTCTGTCTCATCAGCATGCTTTGCATTGATAGAAAATAAAATGTCGTTAGCCCTATATCTGCAGCAATGAGAGCTTTCAGACCCATGCACTCTGCCTTCCCCAGAGGAAGGCTTAGCAACCAGAACAGCATCTGCGAGGTGCCCCAGTGGAGCTCTCTGAGGAAGCTGCTTTTCCTGAAAACTCTTGAGAAAAGACGCCAGGATTTTCTCCTGATATATTTTTGTACTTTAGGGATATAATTAAGGCTGGCTTATATCTGTGAAACCCCATTACAGCTCTGGCAGCCAGAGTCGGGACCGTTTAAGCCAGTGGGTTTCCAAGTTAAATTTTTATAAATTCAGTTGAAATGGATGCCAGCTTTATGTGGCTACAGCACTGCTACTGTACACATGAATAGTGGTTTTAATGATTTGTTAAAATCCCTAGGGTGTTGGATGAGGTTTTAAATATTGTTTTAAAATACATTAAATGAAAATAATTTAATAATGTATTGCTTTTACAATGCAACTAAAAAGGCTATGTAATTAGAATGAGGGGTAATATACAATATTTAATTGTGGCCCTGGTGTTCCTTATAATGAAGTTTGAGTAATTAGTGGGATGATGACTGAGTACTTATTACTTAGTATGAGGTTTGTGTTCCATTACACAAAACATCAATCACTGTTTCCCTATGACAGCTGTTATGGCAGTCTCTCTTTTTCTCCTTTCCTGTAACTCTGTTTGCGCATTGGTAGAGTTCCCCCAGTTTTTTATTAAGCTTTTCACTATCTGCCTTGATTGTTTTGACATGTGAGGCCAAACTCCATTGTGATCTATATGATGTAGCATGAATGACTACTAAAAAGGAGATGTATTTTTCCTTTTGATAAAACTCCTTGTATTGAAAGGCATGCTGCAAAAATGGCAGGTTTAACGGGTTTTTCAGCATAGCTGTGCATCTATGAAGGTTTTACACTACGCCTATTTATTACAGAATTTAAAAGGCCTTTTTGTGTCATCTGGGAAGTTTTTTTACAAACCTCTGTTGATGGGTTCTTCCCATACTTTCCTCTGCTATTCAAGAATTGAGGCCATGGGAAAACATCATCTGAAATTGTCTGGGCTGATCCTCTCGAGGGTCGTGAAATGCAAAAACTGAGTGTTAGTTTGGTGTTTAATTAGGAGCCAATACTGAAGAAATGCTGTTCTCATCACATTTTTGTTAGCAAAGAGTCTATTTCCCTCAACACTGCCTGAAGTTTCTCCTGTATCTGTGATCAGTCTGAACTTTATTACAATGAGGGCAGGTTACTCATAAATGGATGTGTTCTTTGACTGTCTGACAGTACAGCCCTTCTACTGGCTGGGAAAAAAAGGTAAAGTTTTTTTCATTTTCTTCTTGCTATATATTTCTCTATCAAAGACATGATAGAGAACAAATCAGAGCAGTTTTAGTGATTGTGGAATAACTGGCACTCTAACGGTAACGGAAAGGTATTAATTGCCTCTGTAAAGGTTGAGTACTACTCAGCATTTCCTGACTACATCCAAGACAGCTGTTCTTCATTCAATATCTGATATTATCCAGGCCTTGAGGACTGACATAGTGTTTAGGGTGAACATGAAAAATGACAGCATCTTCTCAGTAAAACTAACATGTAGGATCATAGCATCTTCTTGCTAGTCAGCCACTCCAGGGCATCCAACAGATACCGCTGTCAATTTTCTGTCAGGGTGTTTAATGGCCAAGCTGAGATCAACCGACATCCCCTTATGCCACACACGAGCCACGTAAAAAGGACGAACCACATGTATATGATATGACAAAAAGAATCTTTATCAGCTGCAACAAGAAGCAGCCTGCTGTGATACCTTACAAAGTGTGAAGACGCATATTCAGCTTTAGTGACCGGTTGGTATATTGCAAGTAGAAGTAAAGAAAAGAGCTAGGTGATTGCCATCTGTACTGAATAGACCATGGTGGGAAACCTAGTGACTGCGCTAGCCATAACCAAGAGCATAAAGTCCATTTTAAGATGCACAGACCTAAGAGTCTAACATGATAGCAATATCTTTCTAACACCAAGAAGAACAAGGGGAAAAGAGCTTTTTCTATAGACACAAACAGACTAAATACAGGAAATTGTTCTGCCCTTTATCTTTTTCTTCCCTTCTGCTGAAGAAGCAGAAAAAGGCTGATTAACATAAGAACTGTAGTGGCTGTTAGATAACACGCTTGATCTGAACTCTGCAACCTTTGGTTTTTTTAATGATTTTTCTATTCTTTTTGTTTGCTTGTTTTTATTCCGCATTCAAGGAACAGTGAAAGACAATCTTCTTGTACAAGAAGGCATTTACATAAGACAAATGGGACATGTAAATATTACCAGTTTGAAGCATAGTGCCAATCCTGAAAAGATGCTGATCTGCAGTTGCTAGCCTGTTTGAGCTGGGCAAATGAGTAAGGAACCTTCTCTGACAAGCACTGTTACTTGTGCTCAGATTGACTTATACAGTCAATTTCATTGACTTCAAGCTAACTTTGCAAGGTGCTGAGAGCCCGCAGTTCTTATTGATTTAAAATAGTTTTAAAGCATATAGAATACAGGAAACTAATGAGATATAAGATGAAGGCAGAAGAGACCCTGGGAGAACATTAGAGGTGAAATAAGAAAGAAAAGGATTTAAAAAGGTAAAAGGGAATAAGGCATAGGGCAAGTTCAGTTTCACCTAACTTTGGTCACCTAAAAGCTAGATGTGTAGCCTGTGTTAATTATCCAGATTTTCTCCATAGTCATGAAGAGAAAGTGACACCTCCACAGGGATATTAATTTCAAAAATCTTAGAAAATTATTTTAGGAAGGAATGAATCACCCTTCAGGGTATCTGTGTCTCTCCACTGAGTTTAAAGGGAGTCTAGGGAATACTAGGGAAAATTTATCTGGGAGATAAATGCATTCATTTGAAAGAAAACAAATCAGCTATGAAGCAGAGCAGAGCATACCACTATGCTAAAGATCACCCAATTATAAATTGGTCAGATTTGTTGATTTCTTAGGTGCTTTATTGAATTCTAAGATATAAAGATCTGAAGGGTTTTTTCATGGAGTAACACTAATAATTTTTGTCTCTACTTCCACTCATTTTAAATCAAATGAACCTAAGTGTTTTAAGTACCTCAATGTCCATATACAGAAAATAAACCAGCTGCTATGTGCTAGAAGCATCTTACCTGCAGTCATAAGCATTTACATTATCACCACTTAATCCGTGGTATGTGCATCCCCTAAGACTGGTAAGCAGTCTTATGACTGAAGCACCTAAACCAGAACTTTGATCAGACATAAGCTAACTTTACAGTCTTTAAACCTCCACCCAATTGTAGACATATTTTCTATTTGATTTCTAACAGCCTGCTCTGCAGACAGTACTCTGCAGAATTATTCCCACCTGAAACATCAGGTGCATCACTCGTTACCAATAGATACCTATAAATAGATGCTACGAAGCTGTCTGACCACTTGCTAGTTAGGTGTTCCAATGAATAACTTTCAAGCGTCTGGACACCAGCCTGATATCAAAGACTCAGAGGTGGAAGCTTCAGAAGAGGTGTCAAAAAATTCCGTAAGGAGCCACCTTTAACTAACCACTAGGAAAGGGCATGAGCTGGGGAGTAGGAGAGAGTGCGGTTGGAAAGGGTAAAGGTCGAGGAGGCCAGACAGGACACAGGGGAAGGCAAAATGCTCCCCTGAGACTTGTGATCATAAGATCACAGTGGGAGGAAGTGTGGAAGTGGGCTAAGAAGCAGAAGACAGCCCTGTGACTGCCTCGGCCCAACCACCTACACTTCAGCTCTCCGGTCCTCACAGTGAGGGGTTCACAATGAGGACGGCATGCCTGCCTTTGGGACTTCCTCTGAGAGATGCTCTCTCCTGATTGTGGAGCTAACATTGCTTCCTTCCTTTAAGGTGTGTTCAAGTGACACCTAAGCATCTCGGCCACTGATTGCTTCCAGCATCTCCTGCGTGCTTGATTGGCATGGGATGGGGGGACTGTTTCAGGTCTGTTGTCAGCTTGAGGAATTTAAACCTCTGTCTCTTAGCCCCACTAAGAAGACACTTATAGCTTAGACTGTGTGCAGGAGTCTTTTCCCCTCCTGTTGAAGTTACAACATTGTCTGGGGAAAAATAAATCAAGATTTCTATAATTATAAACAGAGAGAACAAATATAGTCAGATGAAAAAAGGACAGTTGTCTGTCTGGGAACTGCGGGCATATTTTAGCAGAGAAAAAAAATAATCCTACTTGCAATGTCTTGAAACAGTTTGTACCTGTCCCACACTTCCTTCCTGAGTGAATGCCCTGATTACTAGGTGAGGTATCGAGAGTTTTCTTCTGCCTTTTCTTTCTGAGCCTTGAATTTCTGAAATGAACTTTTAGCAACCCAGTAATCCCTAACTAACTCTAGGAGAAGGGCTAAAATATATGTGAATATTTTCTCAGACACACCCTCTTTTGCA
The DNA here is from genome assembly GCA_017639485.1 of Pluvialis apricaria. Classification (NCBI taxonomy): domain Eukaryota; kingdom Metazoa; phylum Chordata; class Aves; order Charadriiformes; family Charadriidae; genus Pluvialis; species Pluvialis apricaria. The sequence goes on from CM030007.1 coordinate 26,700,867, forward strand.
ACCCAGAAATCTCACCTGTGAGTGGTTCAAGAAACTGATGTTTGCTCCAGATGTCCAGCAGTGTGCTGCTCCTGGTCACCAGGAACAGTACAGCCCTCCTGCAATGACAGAGCACCCGTGCTCAGTGGGAAGGGCTGGACCTGTGTACAGCTGAAAATGTCGGAGTGCACTCTGGGGTGGTGCACAACACGTTAGATCCAATGCTCTTTGGAGGCACTAGGTTTACAGCTCATGCATCATAGATATTCTGGGCGTGTGCAGTAAGTATGAGGCTGCCTGGAAAAATTTAGCTTACTGATCATTTCCTAAATGTCGCACATGCAACTGTACTGATCCTCAATAAGCAGACATTGCGCTGTGTCAGGATACGCAGTGAGAGGTTATTTTGGTTTCCCATCCCAAGGTACAAAAGTCTCCCCATGCAGCAAATAGGCATCTAGCACAGACCTGACTCTTCCAGGAACAAGACCTACCATGTAAAGCATTGCACTATGTAACTTTTATGCAACTAAGTCTGCTTCTATATTTGGTCCAAAATGTGTTCTTCTTCACTAAATAATTGTATTCTCTACCTTGTGTTTGCATTAATAGCTGTGCAGCATGAATGTAAAATGTTATTATTCTGATTGATGACCTTTTGTATTAATTTTAGTCTGTCATACGCAGGAGTCGAAGGCTCAGGCCACTGCTCATTGAGCCTCACACTGTTTTTATTTGCCCCCGGATAACAGCATTTTCTTAACTAGGTTGGTTTGTGATAGTCAGGATTAGTTTCCCAGGAAATAGAACTTTTCTATTCCACATGAAGTCCAGGAAGAATACCATGAAGCTGTGACCAGACTAAGTGCCATGACTAACAATGGTAAGAGCAGAAAAAGCAGAATTTCTCAGGAAGATGAGTGAAAAGCAGTTCTTACTACTCCCAGTCCCTTAAAGATATTATACAACCCTCCAACACTAAAGTTTTCATTTTTGAGAAGTTCATAACTTCTGAAGAAATCTTATTACATGTAATTTTCCCTGTTACTTGTTCCCCAGCATCAAGGATGCTGACGTTTTCTCCATTCTGACACATTCTCCATCTCCCTCTGTTAAAAATGCCAGTAAGATGAATTTAGCAATCTCTTCTGTTCTTGCACAGAAGACAGCAACTTGAGGACAAGAGAGAATGAGTGGTGACTCTGCAGTCATGATGTCTGCTTACTTCCCTAAGCCAAATTTAGCCAAGATGATTCCTCATATCCACCATATCAGCTTGTTAACTTTGAACAGGCCTCCAAAACCTGCTTATCAGTGTGGCCTCCTACTTCATTTCAGACCCTCTTCAAAAGTGAGAGAAACATTAAGGTAGACTTTTTAAAACAAAGGAATGTAAAAAGACCAATATATAAAAATGTTGTGCTGTATCAGTCATATGCATGTGGACATGGTTATCATACATTATCTAAAACGTCATGAGATTAATAGAATAGACTAGAATAGACGAGACGAGACGAGACTAGACTAGACTAGACTAGACTAGACTAGAATAGAATAGAATACAATAAAAAATTCAGTTGGAAGGGACCTATAATGACCATCTAGTCCAACTGCCTGACCAATTCAGGGCTGACCAAAAGTTAATGCAAATTATTAAGGACATTGTCCAAATGCCTCTTAAACATTGACAGACACGGGACATCGACCACCTCTCCAGGAAGCCTGTTCCAGTGTTTGACCATCCTGGCTGTCAAGAAGTGCTTGCTAGTGTCCAGTCTAAATGTCCCCTGGAACAGCTTTGATCCATTCCCATGCATCCTATCACTGGATACCAGGGAGAAGAGATCAGCACCTTCCTCTCTCCTTCCCCTCCTCAGGAAGCTGCAGAGAGCAATGAGGTCGCCCCTCAGCCTCCTTTTCTTCAAACTAGAGAGACCCAGAATCCGTAGCTGCTCCTCATAGGACATGCCCTCCAGCCCTTTCACCAGCTTTGTTGCTCTCCTCTGGACTCATTCAAATACCTTTAACATCCTTCTGAAATTGTGACCCAGAACTGCACGCAGTACTCAAGAGGAGGCTGCACCAGTGCTGAATGCAGCAGGATAATAATCTCTTTTTTTGGTTTTGCTGTGTTTGGTACACCCCAGGATGCTGTTTGCCCTCTTGGCTACCAGGGCGCACTGCTGACTCCAGCTGAGCCTGATCACAGAATCACAGAATCACAGAATGGTCAGGGTTGGAAGGGACCTCTGGAGATCATCTAAGTCCAACCCCCCTGCCACAGCAGGGTCACCTACAGCAGGTTGCACAGGACGGTGTCCAGGCGGGTTTTGAATGTCTCCAGTGTGGGAGACTCCACAACCTCTCTGGGCAGCCTGTGCCAGTGCTCTGCCACCCTCAAAGGAAAAAAGTTCCTCCTCATGTTAAGGTGGAACTTCCTATGTTCAAGTTTGTGCCCATTACCTCTTGTCCTATTACAAGGCACAACTGAAAAAAGACTGTTCCCATCTACCTGGCACCCTCCCTTTAAGTATTTATAGGTATTGATAAGATCCCCCCTGAGTCTCCTTTTCTCTAGACTAAAAAGACCCAAGTCCCTGAGCCTTTCCTCATAAGAGAGATGCTCCAGTCCCCTAATCACCTTTGTAGCCCTTTGCTGGACTCTCTCCAGCAGTTCCCTGTCCTTCTTGAACCGGGGAGCCCAGAACTGGACACAGGACTCCAGATGCGGCCTCACCAGGGCAGAGTAGAGGGGGAGGATGACCTCCCTCGACCTGTTGGCCACACTCTTCTTGATGCACCATCCTGATGTTGACCAGCACCCTCAGGTCCCTTTCTGCAGGGCTGTTCTCCAGCCACTCCTCTCCCAATCTATACTTATGCCCAGCATTACTCTACCCCAGATGCAGAATCCAGCATTCAGACTTGTTAAATTTCATCCCATTAATTGTATCCCAATGCTCCAATGTATCTAGATCCCTCTGCAAAGCCTCTTGTCCCTCCAGAGAGTCAACAGCACCTGCCAGTTTAGTGTCATCAGCGACCTTGTTGATGGTGTGTTCAACTCCCCCATCCAGGTTGTTGCTAAACATATTGAACAGACCTGGCCCTAGAATTGAACCCCGAGGAACACCACTGGTGACCGATCGCCAGCCGATTGCTCATGTCCAAGTTAGTTGTCTAAGATAGTTACCCTTCATAACAAGTAGAGGCACATAGGCACCCACAACAGGCCAGTCGTCTGATCCGCTCTAGACACTCATCTAAGGGAAAATGAGCCTCGCTCAGTGGGTGCTTGCTTCTCTCCACTGATTGGAAAAGGATTTTAAGGTAGACAGACCAGGCCTTCTGTATAAATTCTAGCTGCCTATCTTAGGAAAGACTAATCCCATCTCAAATCTTAGGTCAGTCCCATTCATATTTGAGTTAAAACCTTCTTCATGCGTAATACAACAGAAATAATAACATCTGGGGGTTACCTTACTGTCAGAACTGGCCAATGCGCCTTATCCTGCAAGTTTTAGGCAGATTCTGCTCTTTCATGCTCTGGTCCAAACAGAAATATAATCAGTGAGAACAGAATAAGTCTCCAAAAATGCTTACATTCCTGACTAATGCAACCTGCACAGTGTAATACAGAGAGTTAATTGCAGAAGAGTCCAGCTGTTTCACAGTTTATTACTGAATCGGAATGAAATTAAACAGTTTGCAATGATTTACTAAAGAATAAAATTGTTTCAAAAAGCCCTTTGGGGACTGAAAATAGATGCTTTCCTTTGTTCAATGTGTGGAGGGTATAAGCATTTTGGTAGCCACCCCACTGAGTTCATCACGGGAAAATCCACGGTCAGGTTGTCTCTGAGTCAGAGAAGGGGCTTTCCATCCCAAGACCACCATAGATCAGGCAAAGCTCATCTGAGAGAGTCTTGCTATCTCTGACTTACTTCTTCTTGAGCTTTAAAACTCATCCACTTCACTGTAATCAATTAGTTCCATTTCATTCCCCATATTATAAGCACAGAGAAAATATTAACGGGAGTGTGTAGTTAAGATTAGGCCATTTTTGTGTAAAATGCAAGGTGCTTGTCACAGTCGGATTATATCTTTATAAATGGCTTGTGTTCCTAAAGCAAGTACTGAAAGGATTGGTATACTTCTGAAATTAAAAACAATGAAACTAACCAAAACCCACACAGAAGAAAAGATATTGCTGGTTTGAATCAAAGTAGCAAGAATCAGTTGTATCAAGGAAACCCTCACGCTATAAAACTAATCAGATAGAGGTTTGCAGTTGTACTTTTGTGTTGAACTGAGAACACTGCAATACGAAGGTCTGTGCAAAGCTAATTTGAATAGTTCAGGAACTGATGGACAGTTTGGAGAAAGTTCAGGATATGTAGATTAGAAAGGAGGGTCAATAGATTTTGACCTGCTCTATGCCTTCTTGGCCATATTTTCCCTCTTTATAAGAAAAATCATGTAATATTTCCCCATTTTTTTGAATCAGGGCATGATCTAAAGCTTAATAAATTAATTTGAGGAACTCATACTCATTTCAGTTGATTGAAGTGAATCTTTACCTGGCTTTTTCTGAGGCATCCTTCCCCAAGTCTTACTTTCAAAGATGTCATCTTGCTGGCCTGAGGTTCAAAAAGAAACCAGCACATTCAGAATTTCACCAAGCAGTGACCAATTTGTTCTCAGAAATGAAAACACACTTTTTTTCCTGGCAAGGAATCCAGACATATGAAGATTCACTTCAGCTCTTTCTGAGATTTGAGATACATACAGATGAATGCAAAGGGTAATGTTACAGCAGTGTAACAAGTAACCTCTGATCAGCTGAGCTGTGGTAACTGTCAGTGTGCATAGTCCTACGCAATTACAACAGTGAAATAAAACATTTCACCTTAAAATTCCCTGAGACCGTGGAAGATGATTGCCCTGCATCTCAAAACCTGACATGTAAGGTGTTGGAGAGGTGTTAGATTCAGTTCAGAAGCGTACGTACTCTTATCCTCCTGAGTATACTGAGTACCTGACCACAGCTGGAAATCTGGGCCAGGCACTTTCACCGCCACGTCTTTTATTTCTTCGGTTCATTAGTTCGTATAAAACTACCAGGCAATACTAATTAGACTGCTAAAAAAAAGAAAGAGAAAGAGTAAGGAAAGATTAGGAGGGTGCACTGCATCTTGTAACATCATAATCAGTTAACTGTGAAATTACTGCTTATCACCACTATACATTTTCTATTACCCTATGGACATTTTCAAACTCAGTATGTTGCTGGTGGAAAAAATAAGTGTTTTAAAGCTGCAGGTTAAAGTCAAGGTTAAGCAAATACATAAGTATGTATTTCAAAGTAAAAACAAATAAATCAGAAGATTTTAGTTATATTTTTATGGCTTAGGAAAAAGCATTTAAATTTGAGGTAATTATTTTCTTATGATGAAAATTTGAATAAACAGAAATTTGCATTAAGAAATCCAGGCATTCTAAACTCTGCCCTACATGTGTGTATTAAGAAGCTCTGAGAAGAGTGTCTTATCATCCCTAACAAACAATTCCCCTTGCACCATGTGCAGCTTGGCCAGACTCCAAATCCTGTCCCAGAGAGCGTATTTTCTGGTGGATATAAAAGGATTATATTTCTCCTTTAAGGGATACATTCTGCACATGATTAATTACCACAAGGATGTGATATTGATCTAGTCAGAAAACTGTATTTTAGAACCAAGATTAGGAAGTGCTAATTCACAAAAATTCCAGTAATTCATTAAAATGAAGATCCAGGGGTTGTTCATGTATTTATTGCAACAACATCAATCATGATAAAACTGTGATATTTGATAACAACACAGATGATATACACACTTACATGGAAATAGTTTGTTGACTTTTGTACAGCACAACTGAGCCAACAATTTAGTAGTGCCAAATGTCTTAAGAAAGAGAAGCAAACTCATGCTATTCTACAGTAAACATCTTAAAGAAATGAGGTGGCTAAATTTCAAAACCACATAAATATTCACTTTTTAAAAGCCATTTGTCTTTAATAGCAGACAATGTAATATTCTATGGCTGTGCTCTTTATTTTTGAAATATTTGTACAGTTATGCAAGATATATGAACTATAAAGATGTCATGATGCTTTGTTATAGGAATTAGCATATGAATAATGAAAAATAAAAGATCAAACATCTCAAAGTTTTCCCATAAAATATCTTCGAATTGCCTCAAACAACAAATCTATTAAACTATATATCAGAGCTTAGATCTTGTAATAGAAGGTAGTAGTGTGGAGGTGGGAGGAAAGGTAGACAGTAACAGCAGATCTAACTAAAGAATATAAATTCAGGAATGGAATAGTGTCCTACTCTATTCCTGTTGTTTATTTTTGACCTGATTTAACTCCTACTGAAGTTGACAAAAAGATTTCCAATTACTTCAGTGGAAACTTAATCAGTAACTGTATCCCTTAGTAAATGCACAAACTAAAACATTTATTGGCAAAACCCAATAATATAGTCAACATAATATAAAGCAGTGACCTCAGTCCCAGACAAAAAAGACCCTCCCAATAATAGCCGTGACAGTTTGTTTATGAGGCTATCCAGAGTGTTACAGTTTAATAGAGCTTTCTGCAAAATAGCCATGATGTGGCCATTCTCATATGTACACCGTTTAATTACATCTTCTAACAGTACAACATTCAGTATGTTGTAAACTAATAAGCATTTTATCGCATAAGCAGCAACTTTAAGATAATAAACATGGACACACAAACTTGGTATCCATTGATCAAATGGTACCTTGAATCATCACTTGTGTTCTTATAGGCTATAGAGTCTAACTAAATTACATTGGGGTTTAATCTACATGTATATACTAGTGTTTCAGTTATTTCTTTTCATAGGGAAATATATCACTTCTTGCAACTGAACAGTGCAATGGCATCCAGGTTCAGCAGTGTTGGACACTTTTGGGACAGGAGATCCTAAGATGGAGATCCAGCAACCCAGACAGAGATGGGGGCTGTTGCCACTATACTCTACCCGGACGAGAAGTTTTCCCCACAGCGTTAAAAGCTGATTTACTTTTCACAAAAGGAGTTGTGGCATGTAAGATACCCAAATAGATATCAGAGGCATGTAAGCTTCTAACCAAATACCAGAGCTTGGTCTTTTTAGCCAGGATTTTAAAGCTTGCTTTGCTAAGTCCCCTGTCTGCCTCAGTAGGGTGGCACAGATGCATGAGACAGGAAGCTCAAATCACTGCTGTTATCTGATAGAGCTCATGAGCTCTATCTGTGAGCAGGGCTATAGGGGTTTACCTTGTCTTTTACTGATCAGATGTGTTTTTTGCTGGGATCAGGATTAAGTGTGGAGTATGCAAACTTCAGTCACAGACATGACACGCCCGGGATGGAGGACTGTTTCAAAGGGCCATGTGCTCCTTAAATGCAAATTTAAAATGGGAAAGAATATTCTTCTGAGAAAGGTAAATAACGAGGAGTACTTTATGCTGTGGAATATATATTCCACATATATGTGGTATATATGTGTGGTATAAGATGACATAATCACTGTTAAAAGTGACCCAGTTTTTATTTCTTTTGACATTTGTGCCTGTTAACTCAACTGAAAGGGCAGGCAGAACAAGAGCACTGCAAGCCAGTGCCTAGTGCCAGTTACACAGCTACGGCTCCACTGAAGTCTTGTCACCGTGTATGAAGGGCTTAGGGTTTTGAATGGGATTGTGTGATTTTATTTACTTTAGCCTCCGCAGGCCGGCAGTAGAATGGTTTTGGATCAACAACTGGAAGAAGAATTTAGCCACTAGCGTCATACAGCAAATCACTGTCCTCTTGTATTGGCGTCAAATAAAGAAAAGCAAAGAGTGCTAGGTACAAATCTAAGAGTTTACTTAATGCATTCCGTATTGAATGGTTTTCTCAATAAACTATGAAGTCTATTTACTACGAAACATTATCTCGGTCTAGAAAAAATGCTAACACAAATTTATGAGATATTGGGGGAAAATAGCATTGATAAATCTCTTCAAATCATTAGTATAATCCTTCTGGTCTTAGTGTACTCTCAAGATAACTGTGATTTTTTTAGTAATTGATAATTTTTGTAGATTTTAGATTAGCTTCTGAGGTGAACCATACTACGCATTTTTTGCAAATAGTTCATCCTATGTGTTTGCACTATCTTTCTGTGATGGAGTGCCTGTTATTGTTCTTATATCTTGTTTCAATTATTTAAGTGTTGTAGGAAACAATATTTAAAGCAGTATATAGAAAAAATATTTCCAAAATGGCTTCAGGAACTTCTCTGGTGCAAATATCTTCTATATGATTTTGTGGAAGCAGTTGTGATTCCATTTTCTGCATAAGTGCTCAATTACTGCAAGTTTACAACTAAACCAATATAAAAACTTATAAATATCAGAGTAGTAACTATGAATTTTATTTTCAAAAATGCTGAAGATATTTGCTTTATCACATTGAACATAATGACAGTTTCACACCATTTAAAAAATGGATGAACTTGCATGCACTTGAGTTAGTTCAACATTTTAAAGGTGTAGCTGTAGAAGCTGAAAAAGAAAAAGTGAATTCATAGGAAATTTGGACAGTGGCTCCAGAAAAATACCCTGCTCAAATCTCAGAAATAGTCACTAGGCCAGAGTTACTCTTAAAATTTTAAAAGATAAAGCAAAGAGTCTAAATGGGATAGGATAATTGGTCTCAGATGGAAAATGTGACACAGAAACTAGCATGAGTAAAAAACTGGAGAAAATGACTTTAACATTTTGAGCATATAGCTTGAAAACTTAAATATAGTGGAGAAACCCATATTTACTTTTGAATTTCATTATATCCAATACTTATAGGTAAATCCCCAGTTTCTTTCTTAGGCAAATTCCCCCTGCAAGGTCTAGAACTTAGCCAGAACCAAGGATGTGCTCAGAGCTGAACTGATTTCTTCCTCTTTTGTGTGACAACAACGTATCTATGTGAAGGAATTCCTTTTCAGTTCATGGAGTTCTTTCCCAATTTTCCATGAGGACAGAAATCTTAGGATGTTTGTCCCCCCTCTCCTGCTCCCTGCCATCTCTTTCCACTAAAAACCTCTAGGATAATGTAAATGTAAAACAGTATTTTTTATGATGTCACCAAAATGATAATTCAGTGAACCAAAAAGTTCTTTGGTGTCAGATCTTATAAACCATCAATAGTACCAAGACTACATTGTGCAAGTCAAGTTCAGGCATCCAAGTACCTCCCAGAGCCAAACTAGTAAATATAACAGGCCAAGGCCTGTTCCCTGGATCTGACATCAAGTGATGTGATGTAAGCTGTAAAAGCAAGAGAATATTTTCATTTCCTGTTTTGAGAGAGAGGAAGTTGAGCAGATGATGAATGGAAATGCATTAGGTTGTCTCATGATTTTCCTTTCTTAATAAAGTTATTGAGTCAGCATGTATCATAGAATCACAGAATCCTAGAATCCTAAAATAGTTTGGGTTGGAAGGGACCTTAAAGAACATCTTGTTCCAATGCCCCTGCCATGGGCAGGGACACCTCCCACCAGACCAGGTTGCTCAAAGCCCCATCCAACCTGGCCTTGAACACCTCCAGGGATGGGGCCTCCACAACTTCCGTGGGCAACCTGTTCCAGTGTCTCACAGCCCTCACAGGAAAGAATTTCTTCCTAATATTGAATCTAAATCTACTCTCTTCCAGTTTGAAGCCATTACCCCTCATCCTATCACTGCATGCCCTTGCACAAAGTCCCTCTCCAGCTTTCCTGTAGACTCCCTTCAAATACTGGAAGGCTGATATAAGGTGTCCTCAGAGCCTTCTCTTCTCCAAGCTAAATAACCCCAACTCTCTCAGCCTGTCTTCAGAGAAGAGGTGCTCCAGCCCTCTGATCATCTTTGTGGCCCTCCTCTGGACTTGCTTCAACAGGTCACTGTCCTTCTTGTGTTGGGGGCCTCAGAGACGGATGAAGTACTCCAGGTGAGGTCTCACGAGAGCAGAGTAGAGGGGCAGAATCACCTGCCTGGACCTGCTGGCCACACTTCTTTTGATGCAGCCCAGCATGTGGTTGGCTTTCTGGGTTGCAAGCGCACATTGCCAGTTCATTTTCAGTTTTTCATCCACCAGTACACCCAAGACCTTCTCGGCAGGGCTGCTCTCAATCCACTCATCACGCAGCCTGTATCCATGTTTGGGATTGCCCTAACTCAGGTGCAGGACCTTGCACTTGGCCTTCTTGAACCTCCTGAGTTTCCTAAGGGCCCACCTCTCTAGCCTGTCAACGTCCCTCTGGATGGCATTTCTTCTTTCTTGAGTATCAGCCACACCACTTAGCTTGGCGTTGTCCAGAAACTTACTCAAGGTGCACTCAATTCCACTGTCCATGTCCCCAGCAAAGATGTTAAATAGTAATGGTCCCAATACAGACCTCTAAGGGACACCACTTGTCACTGCTGTATTTTCCAATTCTACTAAATTGTCTCTGAGGTGTGAGTAGAAGAACTGCAAATGGAATGGAAAATACTGAATGTATTAAGCCTACACAGCAGGATCACTATGGTTTGGGTTTTGTTTTCTATTTTTTCCCCAGTATTTTCCTAATAAAATTCTATTTGTTTTTGAATGCTGCAAAGCACTGAGCTAGCGTTTTCATACAGCTATCATAACTCCAAGCTATCTCTCCTGAGTAGTAGCTGGTCAAGATATCAACACCTGAGGTCTTAATTTAGGAATATCACAGTTTGCTTGTTTATATTGGATGTTATTCATCATGTTATTACACTGTGATTCACTATCTTCAGCCTTTTCTGCAACTTTTGTTAACCAGTTCTCCTCTTGATAGGTCTCTAAAACTTACTAATACCAGCAAAGTGTCACCTCACTATTTTCTCGTTTCCAGTGGGGAATGGTAACTCAGGACATCCCTGTACTGGCAAAACTAACCATTTATTACTGCTCTAGTTTTCTATATTTAACCCTGTTAAAACGTTCCCTCTTAATTCATGTGAGTTATTTCTGTAACAGTGATGTGAGTACTTGACAAAGGAAATCCTTGCAGTCTGTGGTTCTTTTTGTTAACAGAACTCTTTTAGGAAGTCATCTTATTTATGGCTTAAGTGATTTCTTTATCTTTCTAAAATCTCTTCATAAGTACTATGCATTTTCTCTCAACATCGTATATATTGTCTAACTAATGCATTTTACATGTCATGTAAAAAAATTTTACCCTGTGTTTCTCCCCTGTATCTTCTTTTTAATAAGAAACAGCATTTCCTCATGTTATGTTGTCTTCTTTTGGACATTAAATAGTATGGTAGCACATTGGGGGGCAGGGGACTTGTTAAGACTGCAAAAATACTGGATCTAAGTACTTTACAGAAAGCTTTTTAGTAAAAAATTTTGGGTGTTGTTCAGGAGCAAGTGACAAGTTGCATCTCTTCTTACCTGCTCCCTGACTAGTTGCTATAGAGAGCAGCCAGTCATATTGTCTAAAAATTTAGTCTCAGCATCATCCCCTGTTGTGACATGTGTCTTCAAAAGGAGCATAGCCAAACCTTCTCTGTTGTTCTGTTTCTTGGCTTTGTGCATTGATGATTGCTCTGAGCAGGTCACAAAAATCATTGTGGTCCTAGCTGGATATTTCTAGATGTTTCCTATTTAGAATGGAAATTTCAGACAGACAACAGGGTTTCAATGTTACCCGAGACACTGAGCTTATTTGTTTGATTTGACTGTTTCTTTAAAATATAGTACCAATTACGTAACACTCTATGCTGTATTTCCCATATAGTTTATGTTTTTCTATTACTGTATCACTCTAATTATCTTAATACCATTGAGTTTTCTGCACGTTTAAAGATCAATATGCTGGTTTAAAACAAGGCATTCCAGTTTTCCTCTTATTCTTGGCTCTCATCATTTACTATTTTCATTTTGTCACTTTTTGTCTTCTCCTTTACGTGGGGATAAACAATTCATCTCCTTGAACCATATCGTCCCACATCCACGGGCTTCCTGTCCCCCCACCAAGTCCATGTGTTTAATTTCTGGGTTTTTTTTTTTACCTTTACCTTGTTCCATCTTAAAAGAAAGCAAGCACGGAATAAATCAAAAAAAGAGAGAAAGAAAGAAAAAAGAGAAAGAAAGAGAAAAAGAGAAAAAAGAGAGAATGAGAGAACAAGAGAAAGACAGAAAGACAGAAAGACAAAAAGACAGAAAGACAAAAAGACAGAAAGACAGAGAAAAAGCCTATCTGTGCTAGAAAGTCTCAGCAGTGAGGCTTTCACTTTCCTTTACTTCCTTCTCAAGACCGTGAAGGCTGCTAGGCTGGAGTTGGGATTGCTCAGCAGTGTCTCCGAAGATGCTGTGGAAAAAACTCTGTGCCTCCCTGGAGGACCCAGCTCTGGACCGTACAACATGCTTAGGGGATTTTCTCAGCAGGGGTTTCTGTAATGTGGCAGAAGAAACCCAGAGAAAGCTAATATAGCCTTAGACCATGAAAGTTTGATGACAGAGAATAATCCTGGGGAGAAGAGCATGTTTTTCAGTCCTTTAAGTAAGCCTGTGCCAAGCATGCAGAGGGACTTTCCTGTGATACATGAAGAGAGTTGAATGTGCTATTAAGACAGATGTCTTCTGCAAAGTGGGTCTCCCCAACATGCATACAATTAGAAGGTGGAATAACCCAGAGTAGTCCCCTAATGTGAGTGAAAAACTGAAGGCTGCGTACTGCATGGTAAACACCAGTGAAATAAGGTATTTTCAAACAGAGGGTCTGGGTGGAATTTTAACTGCAAATATTTTTGCAGTTCTGAAGGAGAAACACTTTCCAATTTAGCAAAGGATCTGAATGAAGGAACAACTGTGGCAAAACAGAGTGTGAACACAGTAGATTCTGCCAAAAGAGAAATCCTTGAGGGAAAAGGAGGATGAAGGTGAACTCTCAGAGTTTTTATTGGATTAGTTCCAGTATAGTGCTGCATGTTGAAATGAACAGCAGCGAGGCTTGAAACAATTTCTGGTCAGGAATCTGGATTTGTTTTCTCAGTTCCACAATGCTACAGATTGCATACGGCTTTTATGTCATGTTCATTAGCTGCACCTCACTAACTAACCAGCCATTTGTGTTCTATAATAATTGCAAACTCAAGTGACTTCATTATTTTTAAACTCTTTTTTTAACTTAACTCTCTTTGACAAACTATCTAAAAACTCTTCATTATTTTATTCACTCACTGGAGCCTGGAACCCTTGAGAAGATAACACGAGTAAAAGCTTCCTCGATTTATGACATTGCAACAACTGAGAACAAAATGTCAACAAATGGAAATGAAAGAGAGAAACAGAGACTCAGCTGTGGGGAAGGTTAGGAGAAATGTGTCGCTCCTCCTGTTTTCTATCCGACACCTGTGGGAGGGTCTCAGAGCTGGTGACAGACTGAGAAAGCCAGGTTCTTTGGAATGATCATTTTCTCATCCCTGTGATGACGCCAAGTACCCGCGAACTGCTGCAAAACAAAGTTAGCCTTGGTGTAAGCCAGAACTAGAAATCCAATTCAGCGTTTTAAATCAATGAGGAAGCCCTGCCAGATGTCTTTAGCTCTAAACCTCATTTCTTTGTCAAGAGAAAAATCCAAGTCCAAAGAATTGTATGAGGAAAATGAAAAATAGTGCTGATCAGGGTGACAGCAGAGGTATATTTCCTTTAATAAAACCAATTTATAAATTGTAGCAGCTCACACAAATATAAAATAGCAGTTGGTAAAAAAATGATTATAATGAGGGACATGTTAATTGAGTAGCTATATTAAGAAAGGAAAACCATGAGTCGACCTAATGCATTTCTATTCATCAGCTGCTCAATTTCCTCTATCTCTCAAAACAGGATATGAAAATATTCTCTTGCTTTTACAGCTTACATCACATAACAAATTGGAATATTTGGAAAATATCTTTCATCTGAAATCTCTGTTTCTTTGTCAGATTTCTAACTTAGCTATGATATCTCTTTTTATCATTAAAAAAATGGAAAACTAAGACTGATGAGTCTCTGCCTTGTTAAAGAGCTACCAGAAAGGTTAAAGTGATGAAGAAGCTTTGTAGGATATGAATGAAAGCATTCAAACAAGGCTCCTTAACTGTAGCTACATTATTATTTTTCAAACCAGTACCCCAGCTTACGCTCAGGACCCTATGGCTCCACCCTTGACACTGGTACCTGTTCAGTTACCTCATGAGGCTCCTCCTGAGAAAGGAAAATTTAAATCACAGCTCAACATCTTAATGCAAACTTAAAAAACCTAAAGCTCAATCCAACACACTACCCCAAATATAGTTCATCAGCACCAAGTACTGTGAGCCCAACCTACAGTTAATCTAAGAACCCATAATGCACATAGGAAAGTATGGATTACGGGCTTCAGTGCAGTTAAAGTGCCCTAGGGCGGTGTGTGGTAATCCACTAAGGCAATACGTTGGGAACGTGCTACTTCTGCTCCTTTATGACAGGTACAGAAAGCCTGCAGTGTTTCTTATTATAAAAAATGCAAACGACGGCGTTTGTAGAGGGGTTAATTATGCTTGGACAAATATTTAGCTGTAATATGGAAAGCAGCTTAGTAAGCTATTTGGGATCTCCTCAAAACTAGGACAGTTTCCAGGCAGAACTTATTCATCTTTGTTTCATCCTACAGAACACTTAGCATGTTCCAGGAAAGGGAGCTGTCTCCTGACACCTCTGATAGGGGACAAACATTGCACACAGCAGGAAAACAGTGAATTGGTTAGGTAGAAAAAGAATATGCTAATACAGGTGTATGCCCAGGATTTGTGTAAGTGCACTGCTGAATCATTTGGAGAACAATATTGCAATGAGAGAATAAGTGGGACTGAAAACCCTCGTTGCTGCTGTGTAAGTTTCCATCCAAACTGCCTAATTTCAGTCATTAACAGCTTTCAGAAGCTATCACCTATCAGCACCTTTACTGTTCCACCGTAATTTGTTTTTTTAAAGTTTAAATCTAAATAATCCAATTACTTTTGAGAACTGGAAAAGGAGAGGAATACTATCCCCATGTCAAACAATGAGATACATTCATAATTTTGTAAAAGCTTTAATGTCAACACTGTTATCAAACCATGAATAATATCCCACATTTACATCTGGAGAAACACAGCTGCCTTTTTTGTAGAGCAGGAGAGAGTCAAAACGTACCAGGCTAATGCTGTGTGTTTTATACACCTTTAGCCAAGGTGCACAAAACAGCTCCCATTTGCCCCCCCAAAATAAAAAAAGAAGTTTCCAGTATTTACCAAATTACCAAGCATTTTTTTATTCTTAGGAACTTTGAATTAGACTTTTTTTCATTGTGAGAAGGGAGTTGAAGATCATATTTAAGTCCCCAGCAAGGCCAGCTCACTGATAAGGCGAGTTTTGTGAGACAGCTCTACCAACCTATGCTCCCCAACCTTGGAACTCTTGAAGCTGCTTCACTGGGAGACTCTTGCCCTTCATCCCCACCAGAGCTGCACGGCATCGCAGCTCTCTGCCTGGCCATGGGTCCCATGGGTCCAGGTCCCAACTCATGGACTGACATCCTGACCCAGCCTTGGCCCGTCCTCATTCCCAGGGAGGTATCCGATGCCCTGGGCTGGGGCTGCCCTCGGCTGCCCCCCAGCTGCCCTGATCCCTGGCCGGGGGCGGTGGAACGGCCCCAGCTTGTGAGGCTCTGCCCTGTGGGCCTTGCTGTGAGTCTTGGCTTGCAGCTCTCCTTCCCCTACCAAGCACCCTATCCTCCCTGCCTCCTGATAAACGTGGTGTTGGTGTTTTTTTTTTTTTTTCCAAATTAAATGTGTTGGAGCAAAAGCATTTTGAAAAGCAAAAAAGGCCGACGGCTCTACTTTATCTGCTGCTTTCCACTCATGTCAAATGGAGTGGGATGCAGTCCTGATGATCAAGTAACCACAGATTAATGTCACTAAAAATGAGCAACCAACTGGGGTTAAAGTTAGGATCCTGCACTCTCTCATCCTCTACAGGAACTGGTGCCCTGACTCTGGAGGCAGCATGTAAGCTTAGCCTCCTTTTCCTACAGTACATCTTTGTAAATAACCCCCAGAATGTGCTTTCCATTCCACCTAGCATTAATGACTTGTAAGTTAGGCATCTTGGACATCTAGGCTGTCTACATAGCTGACAGAACAGGACAAGCACTTACAGAATGCTATTTATCCCACCTATCTTGGACAGCTGTCTCAGGATAAGGCACACATCTTTTCCCAAGCATGGAAGGAGCTCAGGTGGCTAGTTTAGGCTAAAAAAATAAATTGCAATGATTTTAGATAAACTTCATTTTAGACATATATTTCCACACCAATGGCTACTGTGGTAGAGCAGCCACCAATGCATTGGTTAATTCATGAACTTTGAAGATACTTTTTTGGTGATTTGTTTTGGCTAAGGTTCTGGTCTGTGTGTTAGAGTGAGAGGCAGAGCAGCTGTCTGCAGCCAGGGGCTCTCAGGGGGATTTCACTACAAGGGATGGCAGCTCCTTGCTGTTAGTTACAACAAATTAGTAAGGCAGTTCGTTACCTTGGAAAGGGTTTCTGTTGTTTTTATTTTTCCCGTTCTGAAACTTCTACTGGTTTGAAAGAGTTTCCATGAATGGGCACCTGACTATCGTGGATCTCCCAAGATGTGTACTGATTTTCAGCTTTTAGCCTAGAAACATGATGCTGGGAGGGAACTCCTCAATTGTCAAGGACAACAGTTTGCTATTGTAGACAATTACTCTATGAAATAAGTCTTTGAAAACTCACCTATGTGTCTTAAAAATCAGTCATCTTCTTTGTTCCTACTAAACAGCTGTGCAGAACCTCACTACACTTGTATTTGTGAGCTTTTATTTACTTTCCAGTTGAATGTACTGGTGGGAAATGTACGATTATCTGTTTTTTAGTGCCAAAAACTGTGCCATCCTCATGTTAACTAGTAGACTCTTATAATTTCTGCTTACACCATTAATAAATTTTAAAAAAAGACCAAAAGCCATCCTTTAGGGACATTGGAAGTAATAATTCCCTAGATTCATGCTTTCTTTTTTGACACAACCAGTCTTCCCTTCCTTACATTCCTTAGACTTTCAAACCTGTCTCCTCCAGGTTTACTAAGTGTCTCAAATGGCACCATCGCATATACTCAGATACATTAGTTCCTTGCCTAGCAAAATAATTTCTCTTTTCTCAGAGAGAGATTCTGTTATTCTGGATTTATCTAGCCTTGGTAAAAAGATGTTATGTTCTTCTCATTTATTTCAATGCTATTAATTAATATTACTTCCAAATTTATTCTAAAGCTTTGCTTGCTACTGAGCCTGGTTCTGCTCTATATTTTTTAAAGAATCGAAACAGATAATTGTCCAGTCATGAAGCACCACCCAGCACTGACAGAGTAACTTTTAAAACTTGTTATCAAGATCTGTGATTTCATATGACAATTTTTTCCAGATTCCGGAATTGTGATTGGAGCATATCCCATTTCCTGAATGAGACTTCTACTCGAAGTAATTTCTTTTTTTTAAACACATGCCCATAATTTGCTCTGCCTTCACTTCCTCAGTCAATAGGGTACTTATTTAACTGAATTACCTGGGGAAGATGGGAAGAAGGAACTAAATCTTGTTTAACCCTGCTTGCTGTACAGAATTTCCCTCCCCATTTCCCTTCTTAGAAACATTGCAAAAAGTATACTGTGTCAGACAGGAGGTCCACCTCCCTCAATACCATAGAATCACAGCATGGTTTGGGTTGGAAGAGACCTTAAAGATCATCTGGTTCCATGGGCAGGTACACCTTCTGCTAGACCAGGTTGCTCAAAGCCCCATCCAATCTGGCATTGAACACTTCCAGGCATGGCACACCCACAACTTCTCTGGGCAACCTGCTCCAGTGTCTCACCACTCACATAGTGAAGAATTTCTTCTTAATATCTAATCTCAATCTACCCTCTTTCAGCTTAAAACTGTTACCACTCATCCTATCACTACATGCCCTGATAAAGGGTCCCTCCCCATCTTTCCTGTAGGCCCCCTTTAAGTACTGGAAGGTTGACATAAGGTCTCCCTGGGGCCTTCTTTTCTCCAGGCTGAACAACCCCAACTCTCTCAGCCAGTCTTCAGACAAGAGGTGCTCCAGCCCTCTGATCATCTTTGTGGTCCTCCTCTGGACTCACTTCAACAGGTTCACATCCTTCTTATGTTGGGGGTCTCAGAGCTGGATGCATTACTCCAGGTGGGGTCTCATGAGAGCGGAGCAGAGGTGGAAAATCACCTCCCTTGACCTGCTGGCCATGTTTCTTTTGATGCAGCCCAGGGTGCTGTTGGGTTTCTTGGCTGCAAGCACACGTTGCTGCTTCACGCTGAGATTGTCAACAACCAAGGCTCCAAGTCTTTCTCCTCAGGGCTGCTCTCGATCCATTCTCCAGCCAGCCTGTATTTATGCTTGGGATTGCCCTGCCTCATGTGCAGGACCTTGCACTTGGCCTATCATCGTTCCAGCATTCGCCATGGTAAAAGTAATAACATGAAAGTTTAGACGTTTCTGTCAACTTTTCAGGACCCGGTACTGTGCTCTACTTTTCACTTAAAGAACTTGAAAAACAAAATATTCTGTTTATTCTAACTTCAAATGTAAAATCTAACACAGTTTGACCCGGGGCAAGCCTCAGCGGTCTCCTGCCTGATCTTTAAAATGTTTGTCTTATCATTCTATCTCTTTTTCTACTCCTGATTATTCCTTTTGCCTTTTCAGAGACATCATTTCAGCCTGTTAGAACTAGAACCTTCACCTGCAGGGTTCTTCTTCACTTGAGATGCAAATTCTGAAGACCTTTTGCAACTTTGATTTAAGGAAATTCCAAACCAACAACATATCAGAGACCTATACTGTACCATTTAAATCTTTAAAGATAACTCGAGACTGAGTTTTAGACAAAAAGCCAGTTTTACTCACACGCAAATTTACATAGAGCAAGGCCAACATTTTATTAATCAGTCCAAGACTGTATTCTAAAACCAGTCTTCATATAACATTTTCATATGCTTTAAAAACCCAGTTTTAAACACCATTTCTTACTCATGTAGTATTTATATGAATAAATATTTGAGCTAAAATTTCTAGAAATACCTTGACCATATCATTCACTTTCATCCTCTCTGTTCTCCAGTTTGTATGTGGGAAGTTAAAATCTTCTATCATTACACAATTCCCAACAGTATTTCTTTCTAGCAATATTTCAGAGATC
Organism: Pluvialis apricaria; assembly: GCA_017639485.1. NCBI lineage: Eukaryota > Metazoa > Chordata > Aves > Charadriiformes > Charadriidae > Pluvialis > Pluvialis apricaria. Next base: position 26,720,197 of record CM030007.1, read on the forward strand.
TCTGTCCTGCTTCTTATCCAGTCCTTGGATACCACGTAACACTTCTACTCTTTAGAACATTTTTTACAATTCTTCCTCAAAGCAATTTTTTACTTAAGTGGATTTTATTTTCTTTATGCAATCATTTCCTACTTTATAACCATCTACGACATCATTAATATCTAGGGCCAAGCCAGCAGCTTAATACTTATTTCTCTTTTTTTCTCTGAAGAATGTATACCTTTTAACAAACCCAATCCAGTCATGATTGCTATTTTACTACTATCATATTTCTGTCTCCTCTTTACAATATTTGAATTTTTCCCTTTTTTTTAAAAAAACTAGCACATTCCACAGCATTGTAAAGATGATGTGTCTTGACCTTGCACATTTTTCTAGCTGACAGAGGTATGGTCTAAGAACCACTGGTAGTAATGTTAAGTCGTAAGGTTTTTAAAACTTGAAAATCTTATACAGTCTTAAGTGCCTGTTAAATCCGTTTTTTAAGAAATCTGAAAAGACATGAATTATTCAATATATTATTTTGAAAGTTAATGTCAGGTTATAGATTACTCCACTTTAAAAATTTTTTCCTGCATTATGTATAGTCTTACAAACACAGCCACTTGCACACACTTCAACAGGCATGGTTTTCTCTTTGAACACTTACTGATATTAAAAAAAATAGAAAAAATTAATTTATATTTTTTTATTAAAATATAGATGTGTGTTCACATGATGTACGCAACAAAAATATAAAACAAAATAATATTCAGATGATAATTGAGCACCATTGGAGGGTTTCTGGAGATTGTGATCCTACTAGTCACTCAGACCTGAGAGATCTAAATAAGAGATTGCTATATTTTGGAGCATGAACACCTGCTAGCAGTTTCAGACACCCAAAAATTCTTAGTGTATTCCTAAACTGGTTCTCTTTCAGTGTATTTAATGCACCTGCAGCAATAAAGGACTACTTCTTTGTCTGACAAGATGTCACCATTCTGTGATATGAAGATGGTGCTCCTGAATACATAGCCAGATATTCAGAAACATGTTGTATTTGCCGTACTATGCCAGTGCTTCACATTGATTAACATAATTCAAATCAGAATGAAGAATCTGTTTTAAATTGGATGAAGTCATTAAATCACGTCCTAGGGCCTTCTCCTTAAAAGAGCTTGGTCCTGCGGTTGCACCATCTGAGACTCTACATGTTGCATTCCCTTTATCAACTTTTCCTTTCACCACTGTCCCTCTCCCATATTCTGCACCAAAAAAAAGCTGCTGCCTCCTCAGACTGGTGAATCAGTCATGTCTAGAAACAATGCAGAAAAATGCAGTCCTGTGGTTAAGCAGTTGGCATGACATCTCCAAACTATCAGATAATAGTATGACCATAGACAGCATTTATCATACATAAGTGCAAGTATTTTGCACAGACACATCTAACATCTGTTATCCCTTTCTACTAAGCAATGAAGAGAGGCAATGGCAGGACTTCATTCAGGTGCCTAAAGTTAGCTGACCTGAAACTGAGAGATAGATTCCAGCTCAGAGAAAAGCTGTAACGGGCATAACTACAAGTTCCTAAGGAGTATTAGTGAAGTCAATGGGTTTTAAGAACATAATTAAAATCAAGCTTGTATGTGTTTTGTTTAATGGAGTTGAAATTCTCAAATTAAACATACCTAAATGCGTTAATGGATAGGAGTTTTTCCTCTGTATACTTCAGTTTCTCATTTAGAAAGAAAAGCCACTCTTACTTTCTTTTGCTTTCTTTTATTCAGCTTGAGACAACTCTAGGGCAGATAGTGTCTCTGGAGGTGGAATTGAAGAGGGTCACTGCTATCTGTGCCTCTGTATTTCTTTGTAATGTTTTTCTGATAGTGATGCCTTCTGAAGTCATCTGAACACTCTGGAATCCAGGCTTTCATTTCAAAAATGGAGAGATCCTATGCTTCATAGATATGGAGAAAAGTTTGAATACATGTTCAAATTTACCTTGACAGTTTAGCAATCAGGCAACAAAAAAAAGGAATGAAAATCTTTAAAGCATCATTACTTTTAAATTGATCTGATGATAATTGGAGCTTCATTTACAGGTTTTGAAATGTTGAAATAGGCAATTCTGATCTCAGTAGTGCAATGAGATAAAATGTTCACTGGAATCAAACACTGCAAAAAAATGCCTTACTAGCAAATGCATGCTTTAATTGCATGAACTCACGTGCAGACATTTCTGCCCTGAGTTTATCTGGAAAGGTGATTTGACCCAGGTAGGAAGCTAGACTATTTGAACTCTCCTCATGTCCCTCCTTAGTTGAGGCAATTGTCAAATAGTATCTAATGAACAAGAAGGACCCTGAGGACGGGGTGCGTTCTGCACTCAAAATGATCAAGAATGGTGATCTCAAACTGGAAACAAAACTTTTCAAATATTCCTAGATCTGGGCAGCCAACTGAAATTGAAATGTCACACATTTCAAGTACAGGATTCTTATTCCCCCTTCTTATTTTTCCTACTTGTGTTATTCCCAAAGAATATCAATGTTCAAGATTTGCTTATGTCTTTTCCCCTCTTTTATGAGGAACATAATCAACAAAACTACTGAGTAATCAGAAGAATCTTTTTAAAAATTTCCCAAGTTTACGCAAAGCCTGGGCACACTTTTGGTGATTACTATTTGCTACACAGAAAAATCCCCCAACACTCGTTCTCATGTGCTGAAGATTTGGCTACATCCTTATTTCTTCCAGATCCATGTACCCATTGACAATTGTTTGTATTCTGTACAAACGTCTGGTCCCTAAGACAGCTTCAGGTATTAAATAAACTATGTCTCAGCAGGTTAGCTACTTATAACTGCAGCCACTTGAAAACAGTAGCAGTAGGAGAGCAAAGTGAGATTATCATATGCTTTTGAGAACAGAACAAGAAGTCAAGGAAAACAAAAGTCTTTCAGAGAAATAAATACTAGGAAAAGAGTCCAATTATAGAACAAGCACATCTTACATTCTGTTTCTTCCTCTAAACAAGAATAGCAATACTGCAGAAACAGGAATTTTATATTTAAAGACCAAGTACTTTTCAATTACGCCAAATTGAAGCTTGAGTGAGACAAGGGTGTATTTTCCTCTTAATTCATGTACTTCAGATTAATACTAGTGAAGGTGAAGAAAAATATCTTACCAAACACATGGAAAGCAAGATGTATCCTAAAACCCACAGTACAATAGATTTCACCAAAGCTATTTATTTGGCCAGCCAGTAAGTGAGAATCACCGTAATTCCTGATACTTTATTCGCTTAGCTCATGTCTAGCTAGTGATTCAAAATCTGAGTCACTATCACCCAGGCAGCCAAACCATATACCAACCAAATTAGACCAAAGAGTAAGAAAGGAAAGGTGGTGAGCAGAAATGCTCTCCAGAGATGTTGACTACTCTCCAGACAACAAGAGAAATTAACAACTTGGTCAGAGTAGCTACTGAAGTCTCAAAATAGATAAGGTTAGGTGAGATGTAGCTAAGCAAAAGAAAATAGTGGCAATACAGCATGGTCAAAATAGATTTCTCACAGGAATCACAGAATCACACAGAATAGCAGACTGGTAGGGGTTGGAAGGGGCCTTTGGAGATCATCTAGTCCACCCCCCCGCCAAAGCAGGTTCACCTACAGCTGGTTGGACAGGATAGTGTCCAGACAGGTTTTGAATATCTCCAGAGGAGACCCCAAAACCTCTCTGGGCAGCCTGTTCCAGCTCTCTGTCATTCTCAAAATAAAGTTTTTCCTGATGTTGAGATGGGATTTCCTGTGTTCCAGCTTGTGCCCATTGCCCCTTCTCCTGTCACCAGAAACCACTGGAAAGAGTCTGGCCCCATCCTCTTGACACCTGTCCATTAGATATTTATAAGCATTGATAAGATCCCTTCTCAGTCTTCTCCAGGCTAAACAGACCCAGGTCTTTCAGCCTTTCCTCATAAGAAAGATGCTGCAGTCCCCTAATCATCTTTGTAGCCCTTTGCTGGACTCTCTCCAGCAGTTCCCTGTCCTTCTTGAACCGGGGAGCCCAGAACTGGACACAGGACTCCAGATGCGGCCTCACCAGGGCAGAGTAGAGGGGGAGGATAACCTCCCTCGACCTGCTGGCCATGCTCTTTTTAATGCACCCCAGGAGACCATTGACCTTCTTGGCCACAACGGTACATTGCTAGCTCACGGTCAACCTGCTGTCCACCAGGACTCCCAGGTCTCTCTCTGCAGAGCTGCTTTCCAGCTGGTCAACCCCTAACCTGTACCAGTGCATAACTAGGGTTACTCCTCCCTAGGTGCAGGACCCTACACTTGCCCTTGCTGAACTTCATTACATTCCTCTCTGTCCAACTCTCCAGCCTATCCATGTCTCACTGAATGGTGGCACAGCCTTCTGCTGTACCAGTCACTCCTCCCAGTTTTATGTCATCAGCAAACTTGCTGAGGGTAGACTCTGTGCCCTCATCCGTGTTGTTGATGAATATGTTGAACAAGACTGGACCCAGTATGACCCCTGGGGAACACCGCTAGTTACAGGCCTCCCACTAGACTCTGTGCCACTGATCACAACCCTCTAAGCTCTGCCATTCAACTAGTTCTCAATCCACCTCACTGTCCACTCATCAAACCCATATTTCCTAAACTTACCTATGAGAATCTTATGGGAGACTGTGTCAAAATGTGTCAAACGTCTTGCTGAAGCCGAGGTAGACAATGTTCACTGCTCTCCCCTCTTCTACCCAGCCAGTCATGCCATCACAGAAGGCTATCAGATTGGTCAAGCGCAATTTCCCCTTCGTGAATCCATGCTGATCACTCCTGATAACTTTCTTTTCCTCCATCTGCTTTGAGATGACATCCTGAATGAGCTGTTCCATCACCTTTCCAGGGATGGAGGTGAGGCTGACTGGCCTGTAGTCTCCTGGGCCCTCCTTCTTGCCCTTTTTGAAGACTGGAGTGACACTGACTTTCCTCCAGTCCTCAGGCACCTCACCTGTTGTCCATGACCTTTCAAAGATGATGGAGAGTGGTTTAGCAGTAACATCTGTGAGCTCCCTCAGCACTCATGGATGCATCTCATCAGGGCCTATGGATTTGTGGGTATCAGATTTCCCTAAACAGTCTCTAACCCAATCCTCCTAAACCAAGGGAAAGTCTTCCTTTCTCCAGATTTTTTTCGCTTACCTCCATGGTCCAGGGTTCCTGGGGGCCGGCCTTAGCAATAAAGACAGAAGGAAAGAAGGCATTCAGTAACTCTGCCTTCTCTGCATCCTCTGTCACCAGGGCACCTACCTCATTCAGCGGCGGGCCCACATTTTCCCTAGTCTTCCTTTTACGACTGATGTACTTGAAGAAGCCCTTCTTATTTTCCTTGACATCCCCTGCCAGGTTTAAGTCCAAGTTGGCCTTAGCCTTCCTTGCTGCACCTCTGCATACTCTTACAATGTTCATATACTCTTCCTGAGTGGCCAGTCCCTTTTTCCACATTCTGTAAACTTCCTTCTTCCATTTGAGTTTTTCCAGAAGCTCCTTGCTCATCCATGCAGGTCTCCTGTCTCCTTTGCTTGATTTCTTACTCATAGAGATGCATTGATCTTGAGCTTGAAGGAAGTGGTGCTTGAACATTAACCAGGTCTCTTGGACCTCCCTACCTTCCAGAGCCCCAAGCCATGGGATTCCTCCAAGTAGGTCTTTGAAGAGGCCAAAGTTAGCTTTCTTGAAGTCCAGGGTTGTAATCCTACTTATCGCCCTGCTTCTTCCATGTAGGCTCCTGAAATCCACTGTCTCATGGTCATTGCAGGCAAGGCTGCCCCCAACCTTCACATCCCCAAACAATGCCTCTCTGTTTGTTAGTACAAGGTCTAGCCGCACACCTCTCCTCATTGGCTCCTCCACCACCTGTGTCAAAAAGTTATCATCAATGTACTTCAGAAACCTCCTGGACTGTGTGTGCCTGGCTGTGTTGCCTTTCCAGCAAATATCAGGGTGGTTGATGTCCCCCATGGGAACTAGGGCCTGTGATCATGAGGCTACTTTTAGCTGTAGAAGGCCTCACGGACCTCCTCTTCCTGATCAGGTGGCCTGTAGTAAATACCTACAACAGTGTCACCTGTATTAGCCTGCCCCTTAATTCTTACCCATAAACTCTCGACTCATTCTTCATCCTCTGCTAGGCAGAGCTTGATACAGTCCAGTTGCTCTCTCACATGAAGAGCAACTCCACCACCTTGCCCCACTGGCCTGTCTTTCCTAAAAAGTATGTAGCCATCCATTACATTATCATACATGCGAGCTATCCCACCACGTCTCTGCAACTGCAATGAGATCATGGCCCTGTGGCCACACACAGATCTCTAGTTCTTCCTGCTTATTCCCCTCACTGCATGTGTTGGTGTACACAATCAAGTGTATTCCATACAGCATTTAATTTAGTTAATTATCTATCAATAGGAATATCAATATCAAGCTGATAAGAATCATCCAAAGGTTCTTTCTCTTTCTTTTACAGATCTTCCCTCACTTCTTACACAAATTGTCATATTTTTTCATATGAGTTTATGTCAGTCATTTTTATGCTTGCAGCAGAGTGATTCCATTTTTTTTTTTTTAATATTTTTCTCTTTATCTGGCTAGTAGTGGGGAAAACATTTACATTTTTTTTGCCAGTTCTAATTGCACATTAATATGTTAATTTGTGATTCTGTCATTTAAATATTTCTACAGCCATATTTCTTCCTCCTGAATGTTTGGGAGGAGTCTTAATTGTAAAAGTAAAACACACTTGAGCTCATACATATGCTTTTGATAGAAGTCCTCACCAAGACATTCCGTCTTCCTGGGAATGCAAATATTTAAAGAAGACTGGAGAAGTGTTTTAAAAGAATTGCTTTTTCTCATACAAAATAATCCAAGCCTGAACAAAAGCAGCAGTGAAACAGAGAAAGCTGGGTGATCAAATGTTCTTTGACTTAAACCAGTTACATTTCTTTAAAGTAAAGTACATGGAAAAAGTTATCAGTGATGCAAGCAGATACCAAGGCAGGAGACATAAAAGTTGCTGCCCCTGTTGACCCCAGCATTTATGCAGCATTCAGGGTCCTGTAGCTTATTTCTGTTAGAAGAAGGAATGGGTGGAGCCAGATACCTTTGATGCTGTCCTGTTTATTTACCAGGAGTGGAGACTAAGTCCTTTTTCTGTCAAAACAGCAGGAATGAAAAAGCCAGAGGCAGTTTCCTTGCTTGCAGTTCCAAACCCCTTCTCAGCTCACCACTGTTTAATAAATAGCTTCCCTTCGTAACAAAAAACTGAGAAAAGGTAAGAGTACTTCTCTGTTTGTATCTTGGCCTCCTTGTTGTTTTATTTGTGGTGAACTGTAGCTCTTTTAGTAATTCTCTTCAATTTACCACATCAGTCTGCCTTCACCTCCTTTGTTATCTGACATTTGCGAAAATCATAGAATCATAGAATCATAGAATGGTTTAGGTTGGAAGGGACCTTGAAGATCATCGAGTTCCAACCCCCCTGCCACAGGCAGGGATACCTCTCACTAGACCAGGCTGCCCAAGGCCACGTCCAGCCTGGCCTTGAACACCTCCAGGGATGGGGCTTCAACAACCTCTCTGGGCAACCTGTTCCAGTGCCTCACCACCCTTAAAGTGAAAAACTTCTTCCTAATGTTTAATCTAAACCTGCCCTCTTCCAGCTTAAAGCCGTTCCCCCTCGTCCTATCACTACATGCCCTAGTAAAAAGTCCTTCCCCAGCTCTCCTGTAGGCCCCCTTTAGGTACTGGAAGGCCGCAATAAGATCTCCCCGGAGCCTTCTCTTCTCCAGGCTGAACAGCCCCAACTCTCTCAGCCTCTCCTCATAGGAGAGGTGCTCCAGCCCTCTGATCATCCTCATGGCTCTCCTCTGGACGCGCTCCAGCAGGTCCATGTCCTTCTTATGTTGGGGACTCCACAGCTGGATGCAGTACTCCAGGTGGGGTCTCACCAGAGCAGAGCAGAGGGGCAGAATCACCTCCCTTGACCTGCTGGCCACACTTCTTTTGATGCAGCCCAGGATACAGTTGGCCTTCTGGGCTGCGATCGCACACTGCTTGCTCATGTCGAGCTTCTCATCAATCATCACCCCCAGGTCCTTCTCCACAGGGCTGCTCTCCAGCCATCCTCCGCCGAGCCTGTATTTGTGCTTGGGATTGCCCTGACCCAGATGTAGGACCTTGCACTTGGCTTCGTTGAACTGCATGAGGTTGGCTTGGGCCCACCTCTCCAGCCTGTCCAGGTCCCTCTGGATGGTATCCCTCCCCTCCAGTGTGTCTGCCTCGCCAAACAGCTTGGTATCATCAGCAAACTTGCTGAGGGTGCAAAATCCTGGAACCACAAGACCTAAGTTAGCATTAAGATGTTCACATTATTGCAAACCTAGGAAATGATTTCTCGAAAACTCAAGGGAGGTAATTAAACAACCAAAGTTTTCTGGTAGATAAATTGCAACATTTTTATTGGCAGTTTTTTCTTTGGGCCCATCTCAAAGAGGAGAATAGCTGGTCAGGAACCAATTAATCTACTTCGCCTCAATGACAGACAGGAATCAGATTCAACTAATTCCAGTGAATAACATAACTGTACCATTGGTTTATTTGTCATCTGGAGGCACTTCTTCACACTAAACAATACTATTTCCTCTATGACAGCCAATATACGCAGTGATACCAAACGTCAGACCCCTGAGCACATCACCCCACTCCTGGGGATTTGTCTGCCTGGGCTGAGGGCCAACTTAGATAATGGTGCAGGTGCGTGCCTTGAAGAGAGCTGTTGGTGAAAACTCTGTTAAAAAGCCTCAGCAGGGACTCCCCCTGAACAGGTCTGCTGAGACATGCCAGCGAGGAACCTACCTCCTCGCCCAGGAGCTGGTTTTAAGCTGAGGCTTGCACCCCGAGGCGCTGCCAGAGTCCCACAGCAGCGGTGTTACGGCCATGCCTGCGCCTTGTCATATATCCACTGATCCAGATCTGGATCTCGACCCACAGGCAGACCTCCAGGCTCGACCCCAGGCCTGCCTCTCACTAGGGACTTGCCTGGCACTCACTGGACAGTTGGCTGAACCAGTTACCATGCCCAGCTGCCCCGCTGTCCCTGGGGATGCCCCTCCGCTCCTGGCCCCTGAGGAGCAGCCAGCCCACGCTGACGGGCTCAGGCAACAAAGCCACCGCCATGGGAAATAAGAAGCTTAGAGACACCTGCATCGTACAGGAAAGCACAAGTTAAAACAACAGCCAGAACAAACGATTGCTCCGATGGCAAAGTCTGGTAAGTAAACAAAGACAGGAGAGTCTGCACTGAAAATGATGGGTGCTACAGTCTTTCTTTTCAAGTGTACCCAAAGGCATTACACGTCTTCCTCCCAACTAAGCCAAAAGTCACTGGGCAAACTTTGCCAATAATGAAGAACATGACGAGGTGAAGTATATCAGTATTTGACCCTGATTTATAGTACAATGTCAAAGAAATGTAAATATAATCTATGTTGCATCTCCTTATAATGGATGGCATATTCATTTTTAATGCCATTTTTCTTTTAGATGCCTGGCTTAGTTCATTTAACAAGCCACAGATTTTAATGAAAAAAATATTCGACTGCCTCCAATAAGAATGATAATAATTAAAATTATTTCAACTACATTATCGTTAGAGGCCCCAGGTTAAATGAATTCAGATCAGCTTCTAACACAGTTACACACATCATAAATCCTCTGCCTTTTCTAAAAAAATAAATAAATAAGTGGCTATGCCTTGTTCCAGTAATGCTTCTTGAAAGCTTCAGCTTATGGAGAAACACAATCTCAGCCACTTTATTTTTTCTGAGTATTTATAGAGAAGAATCTACTCTTTCTGATCAAAGTGGTTTATAAACAGAACTGCGTAACAGAAGGAATAATCCTGTAGGTACTTGGTAAATTCTTATTTAGCCTGTGAACTAGATGTACATTGTACTTTATACATTCCAAGTAAAATGCAGATCCATTCTTAGTAAGTGATATCTTACTCTGAAAATTATTTAGATGAAATCAGTAAGAATACTTGCACTGTAAAATTATATATAAGTGAAAAAGTAACAGAGAATCTGACCATCGTTGCATAAAAATAAAAGGTTGAGGCTAAAAAATACTGTTAGATCTCAGGAACACTTTCAAGACAAAAAGGAAGATAATGGTGCAAAAAAACAGGATATACTAATTTGCTAGTGAGCTGAAGTTTGAAGTTAGTTATATAAACCAGGTTCAGAATATAATACAGGAAAACTGAATCACCACGAAGAGTAAAGAGGAACCAACAAACAGTAGATTAATACTACAAGGTGCAGCACTCTGTAGAAAGAGACAGCTCTGAGAATTTATTTGTAAACTGGGAGTTTGTACTTGGAAACTGCAGATGAAATTCAGGGGAGATTATGACACACAGGTAATATTTCCACCAATATGATGAGACTGTGAAAAATGCAACTTTAAATCTAGAATCTAGCCCTTCCCACAGAGAGGGAGAGAAGCATGAATAGTATAGTCCTCTGTAGGTCCCATCAGGCAGATCATACACTTCTGGTTCATGGAAATGAATTCAGATAAGCTAAACTCAGGGAATATTAACCAGACTGTTCTAGATGATGGAAAATACATTTTATTAGCTGAGACTGAGAAGCGTGGCTTGCTTAGACAAGCAGGAAGAAGGCTGAGTGGGGGTGTCATTACTGTCTATAAATATCTCAAGCACAGAAAGAACAAGAGAGATACAAATCTATTTATGCTAAAGAGTTCTTTGGCATAGGTATGAATGGACCATGAATATATTTACTGCAGATTAGATTATTTCCAAACAGTGCAGTGAAGTGCTGAACAGGTTGTTTGGAGGCTTGAGGGAGAACACCTTCAAGTTTTTTCAGCCTGGTAGTTCTAGAAAGAGGTTAATTGATGCATAACAGGACATGAACCTGCTGGAGCTTATGACTCAGAAGTTCCCTTCCAGTCTTGTGGTACCTGGAGTGGCGTGGAGAAGGTAACAAAGATTAGAGAAAAACCTGAGTTATACTAGGAAGAGGTTGTTTGACACCTGACTAAAATTCTCTTCCTAATCTGTCCTTTACACTATATTGCTCTGAAACACTCTTGACAGAATTATTTACTATTTTGCACAGACAATATATATAAATTTCTATTGCTTAAAAAAAAAAGATAAAAACTATTGTAATATTATAAAATGTTACTAGAGGAACATTTATTGTAACATCACCATTTCATAGAGCCACATCTGATCTGAATCATGTTCTGTACTTACCATTTAAAATGGATAGAGAATGGATTAGGGCAGAAATGGAGTCGTCCAGATTTTCCAAGAGCTATACAACACAACGTAGAGGGAAGCGAATGCTGTAATACTCAAAGTGTTTCTCAGATTGGTGGAGCTTAATGAAAACAAGCCTTTTTTTCCCAATGGCAGAAATCAGTTGTGTTTGGCTCTGTCATATAACATACACTTGGGATGTTAATTCAGTTCCTTGCTAACTTTCCAGTTCCTTCTTTGGCCCACTGAAACTTGGGATGGTTCTTACCAGTGCGGGTGGCAGATACTTCCCTATGTACTGCTCTTTTAGGCGTCTTCTCTGCCAGATTGCCAGTATCAGAAATTTCACTGAGCTGTAGAAAATCAGAATTTTATAATGCACATGTTATGTTCACTTCTTCAACGTCTGATGTGACATTTTGTTTTTCCTCATGCCTCTCTACATGGCATTTAGAATGAGGAAACTCTGAAACTGCAGTGCTCTCAGAAAGCTGGAGCTCAAGCAGGGCTGGTGGAGCAGTAAGTGAGCAGGTCCTGTGGCAGCTGCAGTTATGGACTTTCAAATCCGTGTTGTGGGCTTTCTGAGGACAGATGCTCAGAGAGGGTGGCTTCCTATCCAGGTCTTGTGCAAGGAGTAGGAGAACTGTTTTGAAAAGTCTAGTTGCTTAGTGCCCTGTTCCGTATCCTGCCCTGCTAAAGCTCTGTTCACCATTTTGCTCTAAGCTTCACTAGAGCTGCTTGCTCTAAGATCACTCAATATCCAGTAACCATGTCATATATCTCAAGCAGTGTGCCAATGATTCTCTATACATTTCTCTGAGCTACTGCTGTCTTGCACGTGGCTACAACATTTCACACATACTAAAAGGCCAGCAACTGTAATTCTTTGTTCCTGTTGAGTTTGGGGCCAGGTGTGTCCCCAGCATGGGTAATGAATAGCAGACTGTAGAGTCCCATGGGGAAGTGCGTTCCAATTCTATGTCTGTACTATCTTCTGTTAGATTGTTCCCAAAGGACATGCCAGTAAAGAAGGCTGAGTCTGATCTTCCTCACTCATTTCAGGCTCATATAGTACCTTCTGGCCTTCCCGGCTATCTTCACATGGCATGTTATATGGGGAGTCTTTGGGAATAGCAGTTATCTTGCAGGACACTGTGGTACCTTTGGAAAGGCCGTTCCAGACCCCAGGTTCTACCTTAGTTTGTCTTTAGTTCATATGTTTTTTTAATCCCACATGCATTCCTCTATAAGGGAACTGCCTCCCATGGTGACTCAGCATCCACACTGATCATGTTCTGCAGCACACTGACACAAGCTATGACTCACAAGTTTAGGAGACAGTAGCAGAAACAGCAAATCTGCTGCAACATCACAGTGCCACTGCCTCACATCATACCCAGGTGAGACCACGCCATTCTTCAGAAATGGGTTGATCAAAAGCACACGACTTACCCTGGCTTTGATGGTGCAGTTTGTGATGGTCCCAAACACACTGGGAATACTCAGTCTCAGCCTCTTTCCCTGCTGGATGTCTGTCAGGTGCTTCTTGCAGACACTCAAAGCCATCACCGAAGCCTACATCAGCTTGAAGTTTGTATCATGTGCTGCTGTGCTCTAGATTGTGCTTTCTCTCAATAAAATTTCTATTTATTTCTACTATTGCTCTTTCATAATGAATTTGATGGGATTTTTTATATCTGGGAGACTGGAAGGTTCATGAGTATGAGTTACCAGCTCATTCCCAGTCCTGTTCCCCTGATTGCACAGATGTTGGTTTATTCCTGGGACTAGTTTCCCAGGAAGGCCAAACCTTTGCAGGGTGGAAGCTGTCAGTTTAATGTAGAAGGGACTATTGTCACATTGCCCTGTGACAATACAGCCAATCGACACCAGAGGCTAAACATTGTATCCTGGAGCAGGCACTTTCAATTCTGTAGTCTTAGCCCATGTTCACATCATTTGCATTTACATACCACCAAAGCCTTTAATACCTGAATCAGCCAGCCTTTGCCCAGCATCTTCTAGAGGCCTCTCTTATCCTTACGAACTCTCCCCTCCAGATTTCAAAGGAACTTCCCCTACGTTTTTCTCTGTGTCCCGTAATTTCTCTGTTGCCACAAGAATGCCATAACAGCCTGACTGAACCATGGCAAATTTCTTAGCCCCACCTCATCAGTCCAATATTTGTTATTTGAAAATATATTTATTTGTGCTACCTTGGACTCTGACCAGAACCCACTGCAAAGTAATGCAGGCAGCTTCTCCTTCCACCTGCATATCCGAAGGCTTACCTTTAATCACACATATATCCCAACCATTTTCCACTCCTCCCTGGCTCCTTCTGCCAAGTGGCCACATCCCAGTGCCATATCTTATATTCTCACTCTTTTTCCTTCCCAATGGATGGCTTGTGAGTGCTCTCTTTTCTGTGAAAAGCTACCAGCCTGCCTTACCCTATGCAACTGGCCCCTTTTTCCAAGGATGGTACCTAAGATATGGTACTTTGAGCATGGTCTGCCTAATTCCCAATGACATTGTGTCAAGAGAACCAACAAATATTAATTGTGAAAACTGGTTTTTTGCTATTCATTGCAAATAAACTCTAAGGCTGCAGATAAACAGGCCAAGGAAAAAGGCAAATCCTAAAAAACAGCCCATGTCTAAGAGCACTATGCCGTTTGGAAGCATAAGTGAATGTACAAAGCACATATATTTAAAGAATAGCTGCCTTCTGGAGCCAGTGTACCTAATAGAAAAAAACCTCCTGTAATACATAAGGAGAGGCTTACATTTATATTGAGAACATTGTGCATTATTTAGAATCGATGGATTTAAAACACTTTTTTTCCCAGACCCATTGTTTACTTGAGCCAGCTTCAATTAGGCCAAGCGCTGTCACAATGCAGTGACATTTCAAATATCTTCATTTACTGGAGTCACCAGGAATTCCTCAGTGCCCCTTCAGACTAAATACACAGATTAAACACCAACTGCAGCAGGTTATTTAAAACTGCAAGGAACAGGAACACACTATTCTCTGAGAAACAGAGTTTCTTCCAGTGTCCAAGAACCAGTTACACAGCAGCACTGGTGTAATGCCTCGCAGGTGAACAGAGCTGTGACTTGGACTGTGGTGAGGACAGAGGAACCGTGGGAGCCCTACTCCCGGTGACACACAAGCGCTCTTCTGCAACTACCTGTGAGGTTTGCATCCCAACAGGGTGAGGTTTAGCATCAGGCCCTGGATGAACATCATTCTGCTGCCTGCTGCTGGTCCTTGCTGGTTTAGTAATGGGTCTCTAGCAAATAGCAAGTAGCTCCCTGGATGCCTGTGGTGAGAAGAGACACTCACATATGTGTCTGGAGTTTGAGTAACTCCCTTGGTGCACCCTTGCTTTGAAAGCCTGGGTGTCTTCCTCTTCCTTCCCGTTTTCCTTACCGACAATGATGCTTTCCCATGTCAAGACTGGGGTAAGCATTGCCAAGGGCCGTATAGCAGCTTTGCTGCTGAAGCCCTCCTGTAAAACCTTTAAAATTCTTCAGGATTGCCCACCCCAGATGCTATTTGCCACTGTTGAGTGTCAGGAAGATCTGGGCACAGGCCCGTAAATATTCAGTTTATTTGTGGAAAATTAAAAGAAACTAAACTCAAGGTCCAGTTCTGAAATATTTTTTTTTCTTTCAATTATACGCTAAAATCTGCAGAAATAGAAAATCTTTGAAGAATATTTGGATTTTTCAAAATATTTATTCCAGTATTTTGCATCCATAGTATTTCCCAGTGTTGTGTTAATGTACAAGTACAGTGGATACCTTTCTTAAGACTATTACAGAAGTAAAGAGGCCACAGTGTGAATTACAACCAGGTCCATGGATTTGCTTGCCCTTTATCATTTGGAAGCTTCCTTATGTTATTTTGTCTTTCCTTTTCATTGTTTCTGCTGTAGTATGCTTTTGAAAGGCTTGGATAAAGCTGTTTATTTTAGTTTATTTCCCTGGGTAAAGGGGTTAAACTAATTGCCTCAGGGATCACCCTTGACTAGCACCAGACATAATTGTTGGAAGCCTATCATTTAGGATTTTACGGAGAGAATAAGGAGCATAATGAGTACTCCTGCAGCTCTAAGGTAAAGTAGCTTTACATCTGAAAGTTAAGAGAAGCTTCAAGAGGCAGAGAGGCATCATTCTTCCCCTTGATATACCATTTGCTGTTTGCGCATGATGATCTAAATTTAATATGAAAAACCTGTAATTCTTAAAAAAGAAAAACAGCCAAAGGGAAATGGCGTCTTTCAATATACAGCAGACAGAGTGACTAAAGGTATAGCAGAACACTTTAACAAATAAAAGGTCATATGAGTTAATTAGGCTTTTTTCCTCTTCCATTTAATAAGAAACAAAGTTACCATGGAGACTGACTGGATAATGCATTCTATTTTGGTACAAAAACACCTTTTAGAAAGAACATATTTAGTGAGGAATTTTCAAAGGCCATGAGTGCTCTGAAAAAAAACCCACATGAAACCTTTACTTATTCTTTATTTTCTTCATTTGTGTGTGCATTAGCGGTTCTGTCCCTGTTGTCTGGTGATCGTCTGGGAAGAGTTCTCTGTTCTCTCCGTAGATTAAATATGTGGAAATAGCAATTTTGGCAAGGCAGTAGCCCTACCTCTCTTGAGATTGCAACCTAACAGGACAAATGACCTGTGGATCTGATACTCTTGGGACCCCTGAACTCTTTGAACCTCCACTGAGTTGCTTTCTAATGCCACGGACCCTAAATTCCCTGTGTCTAAACTGCATTGTGTTTCGTATTACAGCCCCTAACCTGGCAGTAAGGCCTTCACAGGACAGTGAGAAAACTCTTTGTGAAGCCCTCCGTATTTCATTCTTGGCAGGGCGCTGAACAAAAACTGCCAGAAAAGGTGTGAAGAGGAGCAGGTTCCCTGCTGTTTTTTTGTCTGGTATAGATACCTAATTTAGAAGAAGGCTTCCCTCCGTCAGGTTTTCTACTGAGACAAATTTTTCAGTGCCTCTTTCATCTTGATAGATGGTGTGAGGTATGTTCTTGGGTACCAATCCTCTCTTCTCCATACCATGGTTTGAACAGTTGGCTGACTCAGAGCTCTCCACCATTTGCTGAAAGGACACCTACGAGTTTTCACAAGCAGAAGGGATTGCCATTACCATTTATATTTTTTTAATTGTTATGAAAAGAAATTTCTCCAATGGAATATTTGGAGACTGTGACTACAATTCTAAGACTTTGAGTTTTAATATTCCAGCTTTATATTTCTCTGTAATATTTCATTCAGGTTATTGGATGATATATTTTTTACCTCAAGGAACAATCCCAAAACATTTTCTGATTTGTAATTAAGTTTACCTTGGCAACATATTTTTTATGTGAGCTTCCATATGAACGCAGCACAAATTTCCTTCTCCAGTCACAGAAAAGCTAATGAAGATAGGTAATAATAAAAAAAATTAATAAATTATATTCACAAGTGTTTGAAATGTTAGCAAATATTTAATTATTCTCTGTTTCAGAATATTAGTGTTTAGTAAAAATCAATTAATCTTACTCAAAACCAGGTCTATAAATGAATTATAAAATGCATATAGTAGGAATATTTTGAAGGACAGTCATTATCTGTTCAGTAGATTAAATATATATTGAAATGCAAATTGCTTATGTACCCTAATAGGTGGCTAACACTCCATAATGCTAAAGGTATTTTTTCTGTTATTCTCATTCATTTTCAATTTCTTGTTTTCCCTTGCACCTAAAACAATGTAAAGAAATAACTGCACATACTTCAATTTAAATATTTCTTTTAAATAATATACCACTCTCAGCATTTCGACACACACCTAAGACCTTGGCTGCAAATGGGCTATTTTAAAATGTTTCACAAAGAATCCTTATCTAGCAAGCAAGGAGGCAAAAACATCTGGACGAGTCTGATTACGGTCTCCAAACAGAGCATGTAGTAGCTGTGTGGAACCAAGCATAATCTATCATAGGAAAGGTTACTTGGGGCACTTGGTAGAAGTGAGACCATTTAGAGGGGAAGCCATTTTTCTTAAATTTATTCCCTGAAGGACAAGAGGAAATATTAAATATTTAATGACTGCGCAGAAAAATAAAATTGCCGACTTTAACTCAATTTCCAAGACTGATTGATGCTGTATTATTTCTACGGCTACATAGATGACTAAGAACTTGACATATACCCATAGTTTCTTATAGACATACAGAACAGCAAGCAAAATATTAGAAATATTGCTATCTTTGATGGATTTGGTAATTGACCAGAAGAATATTACAGTGTATTTCTCTAGCACACAAGCCAGACAGACACTTTCAAGATGACACACTTGGGTTATCATTAAGAGTGGTAATGGGAAATTCAAAGAAAGTGTTCATAATATACAGTTTTTATAATATATGTACTTTTCGTGATTTTTCATAGAGTGAAGTCATAACATAGGGCTGCTCTTACTATTTCATTGATTTGTGTCTGATGTTTATAGAGAATGCATGTAAACCTCATTTTGCAGTAAAGTAGTAAATTACTAATATATAAGGTCTTAAATCAGTTTAAAATATGACTCTATAATACAACTTAAAATAAAATTAAGGAAGGAAAAGCATCAAAAAAAAGTAAAATTAAATACCCATACAAGAGATGTCTAGCAGTGCAATTAAAACATAAAATCATGTTTTCCTTCCACCAACCATATTCTACAAAACATGTAGGAGAGAACCACTTGAGTGGGAGCCATATTGTTCAACTTAAGATGTCTGAAAGTGAGATGCCAAGCCTGACCGAATCCCTGTAGGATACTTTATGATCAAGGGAGGAAAACAGGCACTATCAAATAAGTATTAATGTGCCCTTTGTTGGACTTTGATCACAGGACAACATATTTTTTTTCTCTCCACTGATAATAAAAAGAGCCTTAGCTGCACAGATTTTCTTATGTTTAGATGGTCAAGCTAAGGATGATTCAGTCTCCTTGTTTCCTGTGAAATCACACTTTCTTTTCAATGTATTCTCCAATTTAGGTACAAGAACTTCTATGAAAGAAGACTGCACTGCATCATTCATACCCAGAATTGACTGAGCATCCCAAGGTTGCTTGCATCTTCATCGTGGTTTCAGTTGGGATAGAGTTAACTTTTTTACTAGCAGCTGGTATAGTGCTATCTTTTGGGTTTGGAATGAGAAATATACGGTATTTCCAAAAGGCTATTCCATACCATGTGACATCATGCTTAGTATATAAAGCTGGGGTACAAGAAGGAAGGGGGAGACGTTCTGAGTGATGGCATTTGTCTTCTCAATTAACAGTCATGCATGATGGAGCGGTGCTTTCCTGGAGATGGCTACACACCTGCCTGCCAAAGGGAAGAAGACAATGAATTCCTTGTTTTGCTTTGTTTGTGTGCATGGCTTTTACTTTACCTATTAAGGTGTCTTTATCTCAAGTCATGAGTTTTTTTCTCTTTTACTCTCCCGATTCTCTTCCCCATTCAAACTTGGGAGAGTGAGCGAGCGGCTGCATGGTCCTGGTCACCAGCTGGCATTAAACCACAACAATCTTGAACCACAGGCAAAGTTCTAAAAATGTTTTTTTGTATGTTATATATGTTGCTTACCCTGATCACAGCTTTTCATTGATATATTGGTGCTTAAGCTTTGGATGCAATTGTAGATACAACCTCTTTCCTCTAGAATTACAGGTAATTTAGTTAGAATTTTATAGCCAGAAGCTCTACGGGAAACTGCATTCAAGATTGTGAATTTGCGCAAAAGGATTATACAAATACTTGTATTCATTTTATATAAGCCTTGGAATCAGCTGACAACTAGTGCCCCTCATGTTCTTCCAAAAGCATGACTGATTAATACCGCTAAAGGATAAAGAAACAGAAGTGCCACTGTTGTATTGTGTATATGAGGTTCACTGGCAAAGCTGTCCCACTCCTTCACTTTGCAATCAGATCCATGTCTACAAGAACCATTTTCAAGAAACATCCTTCCCGCTGATATTAGAGATCCAGTCAGGGAACGAAACAAACAAATCAAACCTGCTGCAACTTCAGTACGAAAATGTTGGCATCTTCAGCATTGGCCAGTTGGAGTTTTACCTTCATATAAGCAAAGTCCTTAAGTTCTATGATGAGGCTGAACATGTTTCTGTCAGGCTTGGCTTCTCACAAATGGTTTAGCAACACCACACTGGAAGTCTTTAACTGAATCATTCAGTGTTGCTCCTTTTATCAGAGAAATAGCAACTCCTCGACTACATCACTGATGACAAAACATGCACCAGACATGGTGCAAGTCATCCAGTGAGAATGTCTTCAAAGGTTTCATTTTTCTCTTCATTTTTTAATCCCAAAAGAACCGGCAGACATATGGCTCTCTGAGGTACCCAGTAATTGCATGCTACAGATATTTTTAATTTTGCTTCTATGAACACATTTGTTTTGCTTCAATCTCTGTCTTCTTTTACAGTGTTAGCGGAACCCCTCCTATGAAGATTTGCTGAAGAAAGAAGATAATGGCTAGACCTCCCATGCCTGCACTACTGATCTTCCTACATGCAATATTTTTCTCTTCTTCTTCACAGTAAACAACTTCATTACATTTTAGATGAACAAGTAGGAATGTGCCAAGACATGCAGCTCAAATTGTTAATTTTTAATGATGTGATTCTTCAAGCAGGAACAGTAGCCTGAGAACACAGGGTTTGTTTTTCAGTATTTGTAATAGTTTTTATAATTTTAGTATTTTTTAGTAATTTATGGAATTTACAACTGTGTCCATCACGTTAGTGTAATTTAAAATATGAAGTAATAGAAGCATTTTGTAGGGAATCAGCATTTGACGAATGATCTCAGCAAGTCCATTATGGGTAGCAGTGTGCTTTGCTTAGGCAAACAATTTTGAGAACTTTGTTGAAATTAGCTGAGATTCTTTGATAAAAGCAACAATAATTTCATAGATGGAGATGCATTTATGCATCCTACAGAGGATCACTTTGTGGCATTTTAAGAATTGGCATTATAGGGGGGGGAAGAATATCTTCTGCTGAGGGTTTATCCCTTAGACTCAGACTGTAGTTTATAGACACAAGTGAACAAAAGCAACAACTCCAAAATAGCAAAAGGTATGTAGTTTTGACAGAAACAGAAATTCAAAAGAAACCTGAACACACAGAGCTATGACACAGCTCAAAAATCCCTGCCATTTAATATTAGGACTGGATTTTGTAATAGCACCCAAATCCTCTGAAAGCCTGATCGGACTGTTCCACTGTATTCCTGGAGGAGATGTGGGCAGGAATTTTGCCTCGGCAACAATCACAGTGTATTTCTTCCATGCTCTCTTCAAAACCTAGGATCCAGTGTCCAAAATGTTATATGAAATATCTTAAATTCAGTCCAAGTTCAGGCTGCCTTCAGACTCCACCTGCCCTTGTGCCTTGGCACATGACAGCACTCCTAGAAAAGGTCTTGGAGTCCCTTCAAGAAAGGACCCAAATAATTTGTTCCACCTGACATCCTCACTGCAAGGTTTCCTCCAAGGATGCCAGCTGTATAGCCTCCTACTTCTAACATAATTAAGTTACCACTAATAATAACTACACTATAGCTCATACTATGATTAATAACTACACTATAGACAATACTCTGATTAATAACTACTTAAATAATATTAATTAATTTGAGCTTGGGGCTGCCCTGTGGCAGTGAAGGCACAGCCATTCTTTCTTGTAAAATATCAGCAGGGATTTTCCAGTCTGCATACCCACATGTGCAGAACAGAACCTCAGACCAGTGAAAAATGGGATATGTATTTAACCAAAATCATGAACTTCCTCGCTGAGCTTTTTAGTGATGAAAGAAATTTACAGTATTCCTTTTCACTTGGGTGTCTTTCTATTTAATCTAGAATGTAATCACTTGCTCTTTTCTGTGTCCTAATTTCTAAATTTGAATTTAGTTTTTCCATTTTATTTCAAGTTTATTTTGCTTTAAAACAAATTCTTTGAGCACTGATTGATGTAATTGTAGACATTAAAACCGTTTTTCATAAAGTATGTACTCACTGGAAGCACTTTATAAAATCAAAATAAATACACATAGGATAAAGAGTTTCAAAAATCGACTCCAGCAAATGGAAATACAAGTCAGAAGTGAACCATTATATACTAAGTGGAAACAACCCATTACAGCTCTGTTGGTATGAAGGGAAAAGGCCCGAATTCCACAATTCCTACCCAAACTCAAAATTGAGAAGTAGGGTTTTTTCAGACTGAATTATAGCCTGCTTTGTGGCTTGGTTTTGAACTTTTAGTCAAACTTACTATACTCTCTAAGCACCAACAGAATGATTTAAATATATGTCACTTCCTCATGAAAGGAAAGTCACCATTAGAAATTTGGCAAATAGAGTGCATTTCATTTAGTGTTCAAAATGACAGCATAAAACGTCAATACAGCATGTTGAAGCAAAGAGATAAAATACTCAGCAGCTTCATTCATTTCAAGAAAAATAAATGAAGTTGGCAGCCTGGAAAGGAAACCCATTGAATGGGAAGAGAAGAATCTGCAATGTCCTTTAAAATGTCTCTTGCTCTGGATCACTAAGGGAGGAGGACCCACACTATGGTTAAGATGCAATCACATCATAAAGTTATATATAATGTTTGTTTGGTCATGTTCCTTCTATTCTGCCAAAAATGTTTAAAGTCTTATTAGCATAAGTCAGGTTAGTGTAAGATTCTCACCTGCCAATATTTATTGACAACTGTTTTCTATGAGTAAACCATGGAAATTTGAAAGTCATTGGTGTAATTTCTCAGAGAAAGGCAATGCCAAAAAATTGAAGGTACTCCATTAATGATCAGCAGCTCCAGAGAGTAGTACGCAGTTTTGTAATTTTAGACTTACATAACTGGTTTTGGCTTAACTTTTCCAAAGAAAAATGTTAAGTGTTTCATTTTTTCATCTAATTTTTACACACTTTTACGTGATTAAAAAAAAAAAAAGTTTTCATTTTTCAAAGTGTCTGTGTATTTGTATTTGGCCATCTGTGTGTGTCTATGCGTAAGTGTTAGATTAAGCCACTGTGTTTTGGGTAGATCCCTCACTTTCATTCCTGGGTGATTTCCCAGGCCTAACCAGAATCACTCATAGCACAGGTATTGGGGCCACTACGCCAAGGGAACCCAGGGGTGAGATGCATCCTAAAACAGTAAATCCATTTATTAAACACTATTGCTTGCAGTCTTCAGAAGAAGTTTCTGCAAGAGTTCCTGGAAAACTGCTGTCACTAATTCTGTAATGATGAGGCTGGTTTCCTATAAGGATGAAAATACTAAAGGATGCATATATACATGTATATATATTCATTCCTGTAAGGATGAAAATACTTAATAAGGATGATAATACAGTCTTTTTTTCTTCAGCACATTCCCTTTGTGCTGAAGGACACGTCTAGAACATTTTTTCCATAGCTGTCAGTATTAAATGTTTGAAAATCTGGTTCTACATTTGCACAGTATGCAGAGAATGTCAGCTACATTTTAACCCAAGCTTTCTATATTATCTCTGAAAGCAACCACATACCGTTTCAGTTCTTTTGCAGTAAGCTCAAAATTGCTGTTTTCACGTGCCAAACATGGCAGTTGGCAGTTCATATCCTAGCCCATGCAATTAAATGGTCTTGGGCAGTGGGCCATGCCCAGTGCGTGCAGGCAGGAGAGGACACAAGTTTCTGGAAACACAAATAGAGCAACCACACAACATTCCTCAGCCCACTGCCCATCCCCGTCTGCATACCCTGCCTCGCACCACTTCGTACTGTGCAATGTGCAGAATTTTGCCAGTTGAGGTGGGCACTGTGAGAGGCCAATCCTATTCTGTGCACATCACGGCAATTCAGAGACAACAAAAAAAGAATGAGTACCCTGCAGAGATACAATTCTACCCCCTCAGTGCATGCCTGAATTCATTCAAATCAATGCCTCTTTCCTGTTTGCAAGGTTTATGCAGCTATTAAGCTGCGGAGACCTGAACTGACAGTAGAGAACTGAGGAAACCTGCATGCTACTACAAAGTTTTATCACTGCATTGTAATGTTTTACTCATAGGCTTTTCACATCTGCCACTGATTTACATCCTTACAGTAGAAAACTCTATTATGTAGTTCACCTTAGGACGGGCATGCTGGCAGTAGCTTGACAGAGTTGTATTGCTACATTAGGCAGAGAAGTCCATATTTGAACACAGCTCAGGGAAAGTTTGCTCTACAGTAAATGTAAAAAGACCACCGTCCAGAGGTACAAATGTAGCTGTGCGTGGTTAGGCTAAAAACAATCATTGGAGTAATCCATACATTTTTGTCTTGAATCAAGCCATGTAGCAACTTCCATGATTTTATTACCTGATGCAAGGAAGTAAATAGGTCATTGAATCATATTTAATTAGATAAATAAACCTGTAGCTTTAATCAGTGATGTATATGTTTAATTTCAGATTAGGTTGTCTTTTTACTAAAATTCATAAAAATAATCTGGTTTGATACATTCTTCTTACTTGCAGCATGGACTAGTTCCTCTAAAGCAAATGTGTTCTGTTGAGGTATTTGAAAACCAGCTGGCTTTCCTTCTAAATTCGTACCTTTGCCTCACAGTTACGTTACACCAGTCAGCAGTAAAGTTGTGGTTTGATCCATGAATTGCTGTTTACTGGCACTCCCAATAAGAAGCTGTCTTAGGAAGTTATCTCTATCACCAGCAGAAACAGAATAAGCAACTGGAGACTGTGATTTAGAAGAAAGTAAACTGGAAATATAACCTGAGTGTCTTTTGCCTCAGAACAAAACACTCAGTGCTCCCCCTTAGCCAGAACAACATTGTTTTATCACCTCTTTCCCCTCTAAACAAAAATTTTATTGAAAATTAAGTGTGAAAGATATCAAGAACCATGAAAAAAGAAACTAGACTGGCAGTGGCTTTATTAAATTCAAAATAGATGATGATGCACATAGCAAATCATCAGTGGATTTGAATACCTACTCAACAGACTGTCCCAGGCAGAACTGTCACAAGAGCGCATCCCCTCAGACCTGCTGGGGAGTAGCACTGGAACAATGCAGACAGGTGGTGGATATGCAGCATCCCGTCCTGCTGCCTGAAGGCTGGAGCCAGCACTTTGTCAAGGCTGGCAATACTGTGCTGTACCATCAGTGTTTCTACCTGCCTTAGTTTCTACCTATGAGGTGCCTCCAGGACCTATGGGCATGAACTGCCACAGTCACTCATCAAGACCATGCTTCCAGATGTAACAATAAAGCTTTCTTCTCTGCGCTTCCCAGGAGGAATGAGAGAGTCTGTCAATGACACCAATGCTGAAAAACGATCTCAGATTTTTTTTCTGAAACAGACACATTCACCACAACTCCAAAGTGCAGCAATGTGGTCTTACACGCTTTAGCCACCACCGTACACAAAGCACTAACTGACCTTGAAAAGCTGCTCAGGCCACTTGTAACCATGTGGATGGTCAGTCTGCATATGACCCGCTAAGTTTTTGTTCAAATATTGGGTCAACCATTCTGCTACATAATCAACACCAGATCTAGCAGAATTTCATGAACGTGATCTCCTCCAGCAAGACACTGCTCATCCCAGAGCGAGAGCACAGTGTAGTCCCACTGCACTCTTAGTGTGGGTCTTGCCATTTCATTTTCCAGGAAGCCACACGGCCACTCTCATGTAGCACTGTCTTCTCCTCCATCACTTTTCACTGAGTCAGGCTGTATGGGGTAATGAGTATTTTGTGCTGCTGCAGCTGCTTTTGGAAACTTGTGTGACACTTTCCTTCTAGCCAGAAAAAGCTGATTTAGATACAACACATAAGAATCCATGTTAAAGAACATCAGAAATTATATATCCTTAAGAAACTGGTGGTCTGTGCTGCCAAAGGGCAATTATTGCTCATTAAGCTTTCTAGCCTTTTGTAGGCCCTAGAGGACTTGCAGGACTTGGTGCACAAAGGAAATGATAAGAATCTGATCTTTTCTCCAACAATGCCATCAGATGCTCACAGAATCTCTAGAAAAAATTGTCACCTGCCACAGGCTAAAGTTTGGATTAATGCCAAAAATGCGTGCCTAGGAAACAGTTGTGTTAAAGCAGTTAAGTTAACCATTAGTATATATGCAAACTGCAACAACAGGCAAATAATATATGTGAATCCTTGTTATTGCTCAAAGACAGAATGTGTAATTAAGTAAACTGTCAACCATACAAAGGTCCTATATGACAAACATATCTGTACCTTTACCAAATCCAGCAAAACTTTCTACCCTGCATTGCAACAGTTTTTCTTCAGCGGGATGAACTCAGCATATAGGATTTAAAAAAAAATTGAAATGGAGCCAAGAAATGGATGGCTGTGAAAAAAATCCTTTACATATTAAAGACAAAAATGACTGGGTTTCAGGATATTATTTTCTCATATTGCAATTATCTGTGCATTCTGAGTTTTTAGTAACATAATTTAGAGTCTTTTGCTCAGGAATGAAATACCCGATGAATAAATTGGACAAATAAAGGCATGAATAAAAATTTGCCTCTTACCTCACAGCAAAGAGGGACAAACAAAATGTGTTTTTCCTGTTTTAAACACTGAATGAGTTAGACTATTTTAAAGATAGCAGTCAGCTTGTGCTAGGCACAAACTGATGTGACAGATATCTTTCATATGTTAACAACAGGCAAATCCAAGTTCAGATGCTAACTGGAGAGCTGCCTTGAAGTCAAGTTATGGGATGTCGAGCCCTTTTCAGATAAACGTAGTCTGGGTCTCAGCTTGATGTGATTTGTTTAAGATTCAATATCCAACTTTTTGGCAAATTTTCTCCTTTCACTGCAATGAAATTTTCCCTTGGTATCTGAGGGACAGGAGTAGAAAAAAAAAAAGAAATTTGGAAAAGAAGTAAAGAAAATTGATATTCAGAAGGTTGTGGAATGCTGAAGTAATACAGGGACACTGTCATATAGAATTGTAAATATTTAAAGTATTGGTGCAGAGCACAGATACTGACACGCAAAGTTTTTCATGAGCTATATATAGCTTTGTGTCCTCTGGGTTCAGCTGTTACAACCATAACACAATATACTGGGGAATGCGACCATCAAATCTAAAATAGAGGTGGCTGCTGGTATGCACTAAAGAAACCTGTCTCCTACCAAACACTGGCTGACAAGAGCGTACTTAGGTGTCTGTGCTAGTGGACACATGATCAAGGTCAAACATCTAGTCTTGATGTTAGCCCAGCTCAGACTTTTTCCCCACTATTATCCTGATGGGGAAAAAAGAGCTGCTATTCACAGGAGCATATCTCCAGCTTGTGCCTTTCCAATGACATATTCCACCACTGTGATGATCATGCAAGGATGAGCTGGCCACCTTCAGGGCAAGGTACATTTTTGTTATACTTCATATCACATGCATATTCTTTCACATCTCAGAGACCCTTTTGAAACAGAAAAGGAAAACCACAGGAGTATCAACTAGGTCAAACGTGGGAAATAAATAGTCTCGGGGAAAGCAGGGAGACTGTTGAGCAGACTACCTTCTCAGACTGCGTCAGTAGTGAAGGGACACTCATTTTACAGCAGCTAGTGTTGAAGATGGTTTAAAAGCATTAGTAATAAAGGTATACTATATCCAACTCAGACTCTAGTGCAGTCATTTGTTTTTATTGTGCTGAAAACAGTATTTTACCTGATATTCTTACATGAGGAAGAACTGATATTTCTGGGAAACCAGGAACATTCCATAAGGTAGAAAAAGACATTTAAAAAAAGCTATCAGTTTGAGAAATCATATTTACTTACAAACACAGTTTGGTCTTAACATTTTATGGATTCATAACTACCAACATACTGCAGCTGATGTTACACCCAGTCTTTCTTAGATCCTGGAAAGCCTATACATGTTTCACAAGAAAATTATTTAATACTGTCTTTTATAGAACATGTTTCCAACTGACAGACAGAGGTGATTGCATACAGAATACTCATGAATTGTCACTCTACCAGTCCGAAGAGCTGTCAGTGCCAGGCAAATTATTGGCACTAGCAGTTCTTTTATGTTGGTAAAACAATTCAGATCTACAGCCAGCAATGATTGGAGGAACAAGTTTTATACATACACTTGCATGGTATGTGCAAACGTATGTGTACACTGACATTGGTGACAAATTTTTTCATGGGAGGACATCCAATGTACAATCAGTGTCATAAAAAAAATCTTTCATGTTTCCTCTTTCCACTTCATCTCCAGCCGTTTTGAAGCTGCTATTTCATAGAATCATAGCATCATAGAATGGTTTAGGTTGGAAGGGTTTCTTGAAGATCATCGAGTTCCAACCCCCCTGCCATAGGCAGGGACTCCTCCCACCAGACCAGGTTGCCCAGGGCCACGTCCAGCCTGGCCTTGAACACCTCCAGGGATGGGTCATCCACAACTTCTCTGTGCTTCCTGTTCCAGTGCCTCACCACCCTCAGAGTGAAAAATTTCTTCCTAATATGTAATCTAGATCTCCACTCTTCCGGTTTAAAGCCATTCCCCCTCGTCCTATCATTACATGCCCTTGTAGAAGGTTCTTCCCCAGCTCTCCTGTAGTTCCCCTTTAGGTACTGGAAGGCCACAGTAAGGTCTCCCTGGAGCCTTCTTTTCTCCAGGCTGAACAACCTCAACTCTCTCAGCCTGTCCTCATAGAAGAGGTGTTTCATCGCTCTGATCATCTTCGTGGCCCTCCTCTGGACCGGCTCCAACAGTCCACGTCTTTCCTATCTTGGGGGCTCCAGAGTTGGTGTGCTAAGAAATAGATTGAAGGTGGCAGAGAAGATCCATGTGATGCTTTTATTCCAGTTCTGTTTGTGTAGAGGTGCTTTTGGTCAACAAAGAGTACGGTCAATATTACATAGGAGGAAGAGAGCATTCTTTGTATTAATCCATTCTGATGAATACACTTATGAAGTGAATGCGGAATGTAGATAAGTTTGAATGTAGGTAAGTTTAAATTAATATCCTAACCTAATTTGACTACAAATGTTGACTATAAATGCTCAGGGAAAAAAGTAATCTTAACATAAATGTTCATAAGTGTTACTCTGTAAGCTGTAAGTCTGAAAAAATTCTATAATTTAAAATT
Organism: Pluvialis apricaria; assembly: GCA_017639485.1. Classification (NCBI taxonomy): domain Eukaryota; kingdom Metazoa; phylum Chordata; class Aves; order Charadriiformes; family Charadriidae; genus Pluvialis; species Pluvialis apricaria. The sequence goes on from CM030007.1 coordinate 26,748,800, forward strand.
TTGGTGTAGCTGGGCCATGTTGAAAGAGACTTCTGAGATCTCATTCAGACCTTGTTTTCACTATTTTAGAATCTTTACTCTTCCTCACCTAGTACAAAGGAAGTAGCAATTTCAATATCACATAAAGCTTTAAAATTTCCTGTAAGGAATTAAAATTCTGTTAATTCAGAAATCAAAAATATTGTGTGCATGTTTATGTAGAGTGTGCCCATATGGCTACCAGTTTCAGACATAGAATTGTATGTAATGCCTGCTGTGATTGCATAGGCTCCCCACCAGGACTGGAAAGAGATAAAAGGGACACCCACTGAGAAGAGGCACCAGTTAGTTAGCCTAGTTAGTTTACGGAGCAATTATACAAGCTGACTGGAAAGGGGGGAAAAAATCAGAAACTGCCTCCTACCATGAGAAGTGTGGCATCTTGCTTTTACTTCCTGGAAAAAGGTAGGAATCAGGACCCTTCTTTGCCTTGAGAGAAGAATGACTCGAATGCATGGATTTGGAAAATGCTTAAAATGGACTCCCACAGGTAAGAAGAGGCATAGGATTGCTTTCCCAAACCTTCACCACATTAAGCACAACAGACTTTTAATATCTGGATAATTCAGGAGAAAGCTGTGATATATGTCCCTGCATAGTCTTTTTCAAACACCGAGTACTCCTTTTGGACATACAAATGGATATTTGTACTAACAGCTCTCATCATTACCTTATATGCAAAAAGGACCATCAATCTGATTATTGAAAAAATACACACTGTTGATGTCAAAGTGAACACCCCAGTCCACACTTTCTATTTTTTTCTTTCAACAAAATAATTTGAAATCTTTGCAGGCTCATGTCCTTTACTTGAGATGGTATTTTTAAAATAGTATGAGCTAGTGAGTGATGAGAAGAACATTTTTTCCAGCATTTCAGATTATGAAAAATGTTTCGTACCTAGCTCTGTTAGAATGTTTTTCTACCCATCGAATGACTCAACCTTAAGTTGTCACAATACATGGACATCGTCATATAGTGTGAATATCCATACTAGTATTGAGTTATTTCCAAGTACTTTCATGCATTAGACTGTACATAAAACTTGAAATAGACTTTTGAGTGTGGTTTCTTCAATAGGTTATCCTAAGACTTTGGTTGGGCACAAAGATTAAATCTTTTCAAGATATTCCTTATTGCTCTTCAGACATTCACTAGGAAAAGTTTAATCTCAGTATATCAAGCTTACCCTCAGGAGATGATGATTCAGAGGAGTCAATCAAAAACATTTAATTAATAGATGGTGTTCAGTACTTTAGAGGACTGACACACTCTGGAGATATGCACTATATCCAGTCATATTTTCACGTTAGAGATTTCCTAAAGGAAGAAAAGTTTCTGCACTGGAGCATTCTGAAAAATGGAAGCAATCTATAGGCATGCTATTTAAGTCTTTCACTGTCTTCTCATTTATTACTGTAGCTATCTGGCCCTGTAACTATGATTTGTCTTTAAAAACATGTACTAGCTGATGGAATGGAGACAAATGTCTATTAACCTCAAGCACTAAAAATATCTAAATAAATAACAATATCCGTCAATTATAATTTATAGTGTTTCCATTTTCAAAACCCTGTGCAGATATCAGTTCATTGTCATAACATGAACTCATTTGCTACATACTGCAACTTTATTAGGTCCTAATCCTCATTCTTGCTCAGTCTACAGAAAACATACTGCAAAAATATTGCTTTTTCAAACAGCACAGAATGCCTATTTTCTGTATTGGTACTTCTTTTCAATAGTAGTCACATAAATAGACTGCTCAGTGTCTTGAATATCTCCTCCAAAATTATTCCACCCTTCAAATAAAATTTATATCTTTCCTAACTCTGTAAATGACTTCTGCTTTTGTTTCTGCTTCTTAGACAAATCTCACTCCACCTTTCCTTAGCTGCACTGGTTTACATCCAATTGCCATCACTCACGTTCTGCTATTCAGGCGCAAAAATAAAACTTTTACTTATGCACAAATAACTTCCTTTACACCAAAGAAGAGAAAAACATGAAAGAATAAAAGCAAAATTCTTTTAGAAATCATACTTTTTTTCTTTAACATGCTGCAGCACTTTGACCAAATGCCAGACTACTCTCTTCCCATTAATTGAAGTAAATCCCATCCAATGAGACTGTATTCCTATGAAGTCATGACCTCCCAAAAAACCACACAGATTTCTTTGGGGATTTCTCCCTTAAACTTCATATAGGGGTAAGAGGTCTGTCTAGTGGCTTGCATTCTCTGGTCAACACAGAAACTTTTCTGTTTCAGTATGAAAACAAACCCCTCATTATGTTGCATCATGCACTTGAATGTTTCCAATCAGCAAATTATTTTCTCTGGTCCATCAGGGAGGATAAAACTGATTCACACCTTCCTTGGTGTCATGGTTTAGGCTGAACCAGCCACTGGGGACATGGGGGACCCCAGATGGGACTGACAGATGCTCCGCCCGACCTGTCTTCAAAGTGAGAGGCAAAGGAAGGAAAAAGATACTTACGAGTTTAGAAGGAACTAAACTACTTTAATGAAATATTAATTATAAAATAAAAAGGAAATAATGAAATATGTACAAAACCATATCAAGCTCCCAGGATGACAATCACGTCACCAGCTGGCACTGGGGAAGTCACAGACTGGACTCAGTGATGGATGGGAACTGGATTCCGGGTCAGGATCAAAGGCAGACGAACAGACAGAGTCCTCCTCAGATGTCGGCCATTGAAGGAAGAGGGCTGACCCTTTGATCCCTCAGCTTTTATACTGAGCATGAGGCAGATGGGGTGGAATATCCTGTTGGTCAGTTTTGGGTCACCTGTCCTGTCTGCTCCTCCCCGCAGGTACGACTCCTCTATGCTTTTCCGCTTCCAACTCTCCAACGGGGCAAGGAACAAAGTTAGTTGGCCTTGGGTGTTATAGCAATAAGTATAAGCAAGAGCCTCTCTGCATACCATGCCTTGGCATCAACTATAAACATAGGTCTTATTACTCTGACAGTGAACAGTGTCTGCACAATATGCTGTTAATTTCAGTAGTTAGAAGAGGCCCAGCTAAGAAGTAAAGTTACTGAACAAAATTGGTCCTGTTTTACCTCAGACCAGGACATTTGGTCAGGGCGCAAAACTGTTGTGCAAATAGTCCTAAACAGATTATCCTTTCCTTACTTGGCCAATTAAATTAGTCACCTTGGCTCCCTCTGTCTTACTGGAGAGGCAGACACCTCTGGGATGTAACTCCTACGTGTCTTTGACATTTTTGTTAGGATGGTCTTAATTGTCCTCTTTCTTTCATGTCTCTTTCCAATAAATGTATGAGGTGTACTTTATTATCTTCAAGGGGATACCTAATTTTTAAAAGGCTGAATTCAGTCAAATGAGTGTCCACCTTCTTGTGTTTATTCTGGTACCTGCTCTGTAAGAATCATGTTATTCTCTCCCTCGTGGTATAGAAAGGAGAAGGTGAACCCAGCAGTGCCTTGCTGAGTTTTCCAATCCAGCCTTGTCCTACACTTTCTAAATTGTGATGCAACAATCTTATAGAAATTCACAGATGTTGTGTAGAAAGTGGGATTGCTTGCTCACTTCTCTAAAATCACCAGAACCAACATTTAAACTGAAAGACTTAAAGGAATTTCTGAAGTTCTTAGGCTCAGGTGGGTCTTTTACAGGGTACTAATCTGACAGCATGATATGACTCAGGTGCGTGTTGTATAGTTGGAGCATGGAAGCCATGTGGCAATTATGGCGCATTCTGGGGAGGTCTCTGATCTGACAGTCAGTGGATCCAACTGCAATGATATCGCAGTATTCATTTGCTATTCAACCTAAGGTGTTGTGGTGCTCCTTCAGCAGAGTTCCAGCTTCCCTCCCTCAGGTGATTTCCTACCATGACTTCAGGCACATTTTGTTGAAGGGTGTGAGCATTTGAATAATTTGAACCCTTTAAATTAATGATCACATGACCTTTTGATACCGTTTGATGCCTGAGAACACTCTTAGCCTACTGTCGTGTACATGCTGATTTGGAGATGCAAAACAAGATGGAGAACAAGGTACAAGCATTCAGTCACTGCAATCTTGCAATTAAAATGGTGTTCACACAAGAAAATGCAGTACATCCTACGATGTCAAAACAGTCCACCACAGGAGGATAGTGTTTTGCTACACTACTGAAAAACTAATAGAGAACTTTTTAGGCAGAAAAGTAAGTCCATATGAGTATAAACAGCAGACTGTGCTGCATATATAAACAAAAGCACTACAGTTATTAGAAAAAAGCCCAAACCTCTGCAGTCGAGTAATCAAATTATTTGATGTGAAAATTTTACCTTTCTCAACAATAAGATAGTAAATAAGCACAGAGAAAAAAAACGTTTGGTTTCATTAACTGAATTGAACTCCTCCACAAACAATTGCTTCCCCTTCAGTCTCACATTTCACTGAAAACTTGGTGCATTAAAAAGTATAGTTTGCTGCTTTTTTTTTTTCTCTTTTTACACAGGGTTTATCATGGTAATACAGTCTGTCTTTCTTTACACAGTCACATAGCAAAATATGAAACAGTTGGCTTAAAAAAACCCCATTGCAAGCTTTCCTTATATGGCGCATCATTGGCAAATGCCTCTCATAGATATCCCAAAAATGTAATTATAACGTCATGGGGTTTTATCATTCAGATACAGTCAGTATTAGTCCATTTGAGTCTACTGCATGGGACTTTGAGTCTAAACAAAGCATGAAAACAAAGCATCGGCTGACAATGCCTTTTGCTGTCTCAGATATCCTCATCAGTCATATGTTAGGGCGCCTGTATCATCTACTCTGATCTTCCATTTCATCCTGAATAAAAATGTATTTTCAAACTGACTAGCCATTGATACAGAGCCAGTGTTGAGAATTTATGGGACTTCCAAATAACAAGTTTCTACCTCTTCCTTACAGATATATTGGTAATATAAATGAATATGCCACATAATCTGTGTAAACAGTAGTAGAAAAAATAAATTAGAAGCATATCCAAGGGAATAAAGAACAAAAAGATATTCTCTTGAATTCTGGGAATTTCCTTTACTGTAGTCACTGTGTCAAAGCTGTGCACAATATGGACACTAGAGCATTAATGATAAGGAAAAATTAATGGTCTGTGACATTTTAAGTCTGTTATAATAGCAGGACATATTATGGAGATTCCACAATATGAAGAAATCATAGTGCTCTGTTTGCTGTAGACACAAAGGCAAAATTGATGGAAATGCAGATGCATTCTGTAGTAAACAGTGTTCAGCGAATGAGATCACAGTCTATAAGAACTTTCATCAGTGGGAGGAGAGGACATTACTCTCAAAACTGCAAAGGCAGAATTATCCTTGTGCCCTTGTTTCACATCTAGAAATATGTCTTTCTCAAACTTAAGTACTATAATGCTGTAATGCATAAAATGTTCATATTCACATCATTCTATCACAGGAAACAGAGTAGAATTTCTACACTCAATAAAGTGTAACTTTGCCAAAGTCATAGATTAAATTGACATATAAAAGCCCAGAATGAGGTTCTGCTTCTTGCAAGCCCCTTGCTTTCAAATGAAAGAAAACTCTTAAGAATTCACTTATAAGTCACATTTGATTTGAGTCATTTTAGCTAGGTTAAAATATTTTAAACATGATGTCATACCTTATGTATATTGTACCTCATATGCATTATACCTTAAAATACCTTAGACCAAAATTTTATGATAGTTTAAGGAAGAGAGGCTACTTCCATTCCATTTACTGAGGCTGTCTGTAGCAGCTTTGCTTTTCAGATCATTTGAATATATCTTATTTAAGATTTGAGATGCAAATATAATAAAAGACAACTCTAAATTATGTGATATACTTCAGTAATCAAGTGCAGACAAATGAAGTAGGCATTCATGGTCTCAATTTTCTCAGAAGCTGAATAGTTGATAATTACAGTAGACTATTCTATCCCATTTAAAATACCTAGTAATACTGTATCTTTGTTACTAGGAAACCATTAACACATTATAGAGAACATGAAATGCCATAGTAATGCATAATTTTGTTATTTAGCCTTCCCTTTTCCCCATTAACCCTTCAAAACCCTTTCTGTGCTTTATAGTGAAGAAAGGAAATATTTTCCAGGACTCATGAAAGGTGTTATATTTAAGGTAAAAATTCTTTACACATTCACATGGCTGATAATGCATTGGCAGTCCAAATTTACACAAGTTAATTTGTTAATCTCTCACAACCTAGAACAAGCCTTTTAGGCATAAAGGATTTGTCTGACACTTCTTTGAAACTAAAAGCACTGCCATTTGTTATCCACGGATACAGATTATATGATGGTACCACATCTGCTGGAAAGCAATTTAAATATGCGTAACATCTTAGTTTTTAAAGCAAAGCACGAAAAATCAGTAATTCATATGTTAAATGAAGTAGGAATGGCTGCAGCCACAAATCCACAATACAGTGGGTTTGGCAGGAAGATCAGCCTAAGAAGTTCTTGATCCCTACTTTACTCCTGGTTCTGAGTTTAAAAAATGGGTTCAGTAATCTTAACCCCATACTAATTCACTGATACGGTTGACACAATGAAAAGAGCAGCATGCTCCTGCATGGGGATGGGAACAACTAGTTAGGCATGCAGGATGTAAAAATTTGTTAAGCCAACATTACTGCTGAACTCCTCAAACTAAGAAACTGAGGTTCCACTAAAGTCAGAACAGGCTTCAGCCTGTTCAGTCATTACTAAATGTAAGGTGCCATTTCTGCGCTTTCAGAAACGAATGGGAATAAATCATATAATATTGGAGATATAATTTCAAATGCTGATTTATGATTAAGATTGGTAAATAGTGGTGGAAAGCCAATAAAGAATATCCATAAGGAAAAACATGTTTGACAAAGCTGTGGAACGAGGACTATATACTGAAAAGCAACAACTCAGAAAAGATAGAACCACAGCGGACAAGCAGCTCAGAGTGATCCTAACATCACTCTTCAATGTAAATGCAGGAGAGTACTTGAGAATAGTTGAGAGATGATCTTTTCCCTCATTATATGACATTAATGGACTAGAATATTGCATGTAATTCTCGCATTTACACCCCTAACAGCTGTAGAAAAATTACAGTAGGAACAAGAAATATGACTTAAATAATTTAGAGCTAGGAAAACACCTTTTACTTCTAGACTGAAGGTTCAGCTTATCAAAAGGAAGTGTAAATTATTTGTGTACATGTAAACAGATATCCTGGGAGATAAATTATTATATATGAAAGGGTTCTGTTTGGACAAAGTCTTACATATCCAGTTCCATTATTTGTTGAGACACTTCAGTTTCTAATGACACTAACTCTTACAAATAGTTTCAGTCTTACCCAATAAGAATTCTTCGTACAAAAAATAAATATAGTGGCTCTTTCTTAACGCCTTTGTACGTATTTCCCACAAATATAAGAAACAAGAATCTAGGTTTATTGGATTTTGAAATTGGATGCAATTGTTCTTTCTCTTCTCTAAAAAAAAAAAAAAAAGAAAAAAGTGTAGCTTTATGAATGTACTTGGATATGAAGGAGCATTAAACATCTATACATTCATGAAAAAATAATATGGAAAAAATGACTTAGTTTTCCAGAAATTAACGATCATATAAAAGTCTATGACATTCTTCAAAACACCATCTTCTTTTCTCCAACTATATGAGCAGCTTTTAAAATTGTTACAAAAAATAAAATGGTAACAGAGAAAAGTTTTCCAGTATTTCATTAATCAAAGCCTCCAGAAATTTAGACTGACTGATTTTATCGAAATGTATCATCAATATGTCAGAAAAATATATTACCATGATAAACAATAAGGTGTCCTTCTAACTCTAAAAGAAGAAACCATCTAAGAACTGCTTATTCCCAGGCAAGGATTATTTTTTCAGATTTGCTGACATAAGAAGTCGTGTCATTGAGGATGAAGATCCACTTTGGTAAATAATGTGTGTACAAACGTGCAGTGTTCACTTTTTCAGTGGCATCCATTTGAATTTGAATTGAGAATGAATATTTCCTGTTTATTTATTACTTATTTATGTCTGTTTAAATAAAACAAACTTAAGAATACAGGTGCAGTAGTATAGACAATAGCACCATGTTATTCATCTTGCACTTTCTTTGCAAAAATTATTAAAGCAACATGTCATATTTATGACATTCAGGAGAAAGGATCAGTGTAATAAACCTGCAACACATATTGTGCTGGCAGGAGACCGATTGCTTTTTTCCTGGCACAACTCACAGAGCCTGGATAATGGCCACCATATTGACTTTCACAGTGTAGGCCACGAGAGGACAGGATGCTAATCTTATCATGTTTGTACAGTGACTCATCTTCCACATAAGTAATAGAGGCGGAGAAGCAGTAATGTCTTTGTAGTAAGTCTTTCCACATTACCAGAATCTGTGGGGTGAAATATGGGAAGCAGCGGGTCAAGAAAGGAAAATTAAAAAATACGAGTAAAAAGGAGGGATGTGTAGAATTGCTGAGCTTTGCAGTTCCGTCTCTGCTCTTCCTCAAAAATGAAGATTATTAATTCCCTGTTCTCACAGTCAGGGAAAATGATAAGAGTGGAGATTTAAGCCCACCAAATATCACATTCCAGAAAAATAAATGCTACTGTGACCTTCACACTTTCAACTCTTCTTTGAGAAAAAGAGGAGGCATGTAGAAGGATGGGCCTGGATCATGCAGGAGACTTCAAGAATAATTGAGGAAGGAAGCATGAGGGAAAATGAGTTAGTTGCAGTAGACAGTGGTATAGGACAGAAGAATATTGACTGGTTTATGGAGAGGACTCAGTGCACCAGGCAACAGCAGAGAGGCAAGAATTGCAATAGGCCACCTGCAGCTGCTGCAGGTTGTTGGCATGAGTACATGTAAGTATATGATATTGGGTAATATATTTGTTTTTAAGAGCTGGGTTGCCTATATAGAAGGCGTGAAAGGCAGAGCCCTGGTGTTGGAGGCAGTACTGTTCTCTCTCTTTCTCCGTCCTTGCTCTTCATCTCTGCGGCACCTCCCCGTCGTTGCTGACTTTAAGATCAGTGAAAGACAAGGCAGAAAAACCACATGACTGGGTGAAAAGAGAATGCTAAAGGAAAGGAAGAGTATTGAGTAATGTCAGCAGCTCTGATGAATGTCTAGCATTCCAGCGGGGCTGCTAGAGACGTGAAATGCATGCGATTTGGCAGATTAGAAAATAAATCTAAGCCCAGAAAATGCCGTTGCCTGTTGCAGTCTTTCTCCTTTAACCTAGAAGGCATTCAAGATTAGCTGTTGATGCAAGAAACAGCTATGGGTTCAACAAAAAGAGCTATATGTCATCAGAAGGAGGAGCCCAAGTGAAACACTTAGCTTCAATCTTGAATGCAGTGGCAAAGAAAAGTAATAAGAGCTGGTGTGATGAACACTTTGAGTGTCCAAATAGGAAAGGATAAGAAAAGACTGAAAGGAAAAAAGACTGCTCATTGGAGATTTTGGACAAGAAAGCAGGCTTGCTATTGATAACACCAAAATTGAACTTTGCATGAACTTTAAAGCACATACCCGTTTCCTATTTAGAAGGCACTTGGGAGACATGGGAAAACCACGAACCGGTGAGGGAACATTACGTTACTAAAAGCGTCCAGTGTAATGACAGTGAATGGGAGCAGAGCAAATACATGATCTGCTGGGATGGTAGCCACAGAAGAAAGGATCTTTGAAGGGAGCAGCATAGTGCCATGGAGAATCACTTTACTTTAAAGAGCAGGATTTGTTGGAAAAATAAATTGATGAAACAGTGATAAGGTCTGTGGAAACTGTTAGACAACAGCAGAAGAGACTGAGGAAGAACGAAGAAATACACTGAAAGTATGTGAGCAGAGAGACAACTAGAGTAGGAAATAACCTTGTGATTGACAGGAGAGCTATTTAGCACAATGCAACAAGAGACTAGTGGGAAGATCTGGAAAAAAAATGCCGGAAAGACCTCAAAAGTAAAAGGAAGAAGACGCTCAAGGGACACATGGAGTACATTTTCATATAAGATGCTACATAAAACTCTTCTGTCAAAAATATTCAGGGCTTTGTGTTTATCCAAATGCATATGATTTTAAGGAATAGGCATTGTATGATGATTTGTATTTTGTAGAGTATCTGCTACTCTGAGATCCTCATCTTGACCGAGGCCTCTGAAGATTACTATACCATACATCCTATACCAATATTATATGACAGTAATCTTATTACTTCTGTACAACAACTAGCATGAAAATAATATGACTTTGGGTGTATTCTTTGTGTTTGTGCATGTAAGATCATTTCAGACACACATATGCAAACTTAATTCATGTGGATCTAGAAAACATACCCAGGGTGCTTTGGGCACCCTGACCCCAGAGCTATATGTGACCCAGAGCAAATCTGCTGACAGGTATCTTTCTGGTCATTGTAACAGAGGCACAGAAGTCCTTTGCCTCCCTCATAGCCGTGACACAACATTTAGCAAATCTGTCAGAATCAGCTGAATATTGGGGCTTTCATCACCAGTATTCTAGAAGCACTTTGTTTCCTGAATGTCTCTTGAAAACCAAAGAGGTCATGCAGGAAAAGTTACTGGCAGTATCCAGGATTAAAGCAGACTTGCTTTGCTGAAAGTTTGGATTAAAATTGCTCTACTTCAGTCCTTTAACCTGACTCCTGATTGCTGTTTTTACAAAATCAAGCAGAATTAAGCCTTATCACTTCTGACCGTGATATTAATGCTAAACAAAGAATTATTAGCAAAAATATTATTCCTCAAAAGAAATAAAAGGAATAAGAATGACTTCTATACGCAGAGAAAAAAAAGAAACTAGAGCAAAGGAGTCTAATTAATAAATGAAGAGGAAGAAAATTAGTGATGATGATATAATTGCTGAGATGCTGACTACTCAGTTTTTAACGAGGGAAAAAAGGCGGGAAGTAAGTATAATTAGGAAGTAATGAAGCTTGTCTAAATACAGCTGTTTATAAAATAGAGGTAAGAACATGCTGGAATGTATAATGGCTATATTCACTAGCGTATTGCTTTGCACTGAAAGTATTGACAGAAGCCAGATTTTCTTCTGCTTAGACTCCTGTGACTATCTATTCAAGGAGCACAAGGGTTATCTAACGATTTAGATTAGAGATAATGATTAGAGAAGCTACAAATAACATTTAATCTAAAATATTCTAAGGTGAATTGTCTAACTAATTTACTGACATTGTTCTTGAAAAGTCATAAAGAAATGAGAGCACACTGCAGATATCATTCTGGAATTAAAATGAATACTTTTTTTTTCTGGTAACTAGTGTTTGTTAGCTCAACACTTGTCTTCTAAAAGACCAAATGCATAGTTATCTAAAGTTTGGAAACAATGGTTGCTATATATCTGAAAATGTTTCAGTAGTTCTGTAGTTTCTTAGTGGACTGTAGTCAATTTCTGATGCAGTCCACATCATTTGTTATCTCCATTGACATTCCCATCAGGCAGGACAAGAGTGAAATGGGTATTCTAGAGAAGTTCACTTTACCTTTAAGGATGACTCCAATATGAATCCAAGGTCATATTTGAGGCACCCAGCAGACAAATGTAAAGAGATTCTTAATGGTCCCTGAAATTCTAGGTCCCTGCTGACTGGACGCTATAGTCAACATTATTTCAATTTACAAGAAGGGCTTGAGAGAAGACCCAGGAATCTACAGACCTGTTAGCCTAACCTCAATACCTGCACAAATTATGGAGAAGATCATACTGGGTACTATTGAAAGATATTTAAAGAACAATGCAGCCATCAGGCACAGTCAACTTGGGTTCACAAAGGGAAAGCCCTGTTTAACTAATTGGATATCCTTCTATGATAAGGTCACCTGCCTAGTAGATGAAGGGAAGTGATAGGTGTAGTTTTTCTGTATTTTAGTAAAGCTTTTGATACTATCCTTCACAATACCCTCTGGGCAAGTCGTCCAACTGTGATATGAGCAGATACACGGTGAGCTGGGTGAAGAACTAGCTGAAGGGCAGGGGTCAAAAGGTTGTAGTGAATGGGGCTGAATCTGGCTGGCGCCCAGTCACCAGCGGTGTTCTTCAGGGTTCAATTCTCAGGCAAGTTCTGTACCAAATTTTTATCAATGATCTGTATGCAGGACTTGAATGCACCATTAGCAAGTTTGCTGATGATACCAAACTGGAAGGTGCTGCTGAGTCTTTTGAGGGACAGGATGCCTTGCAAAGGGATATGGATAGATGGCAGCATTGGGCATTCATCAATGGCATGAAATTTAACAAGTCCAAATGCCAGACTCTGTACCGGGGATAGAGTAACGGCAGGCACAAGTATAAATTGGGACAGGAGTAGCTGGAGAGCAGCCCTGCAGAAAGAGACCTAGGGGTTCTGGTCAACATCAGGCTCAGCTGGAGTCAGCAGTGTGCCCTGGCAGCCAAGAGGGCAAACCACATCCTGGGGTGCATCAAACACAGCAAAACCAGCCGGGCAAAAGAGAGGATTATCCCATTGTATTCAGCATTGGTGCAGCCTCCCCTTGAGTACTGTGTGCAGTTCTGGGGCCCACGATTTCAGAAGGATGTGAAAATCCCTGAATGTGTCCATAGGAGGGCAACAAAGTTGGTGAAAGGGCTGGAAGGCGTGTCCTATGAGCAGCAGCTAAGGACTCTGGGTTTGTCTGGTTTGAAGAAAAGGAGGCTGAGGGGGGCCCTCATTGCCCTCCACAGCTTTCTGAGGAGGGGAAGGGGAGAGGCAGGTGCTGATCTCTTCTCCCTGGCATCCAGTGCTAGCATGCATGGGAATGATGCAAAGTTGCATCGAGGGAGGTTCAGACTTGACATCAGGAAACACTTCTTTACCAAGAGGATGGTCAAACAATGGAATAGGCTTCCTGGAGAGGTGGTCCATGCCCCAAGCCTGTCAGTGTTTAAGAGGCATTTGGACAATGCCCTTAATAATTTTCTTTAACTTTCGGTCAGCCCTGAAATGGTCAGGCAGTTGGACTAGATGGTCATTGTAGGTCCCTTCCAAATGAAATATTCTATGCTATGCTATACTATGCTATAATATGCTATACTATGCTATCATATCATATCATATCCTATCCTATTCTATTCTATTCTATTCTATTCTATTCTATTCTATTCTATATCTACTTGTACACAGGCCAGTCCGTGACTTCAGTCTCTGAGACTGTGGATGACTTCCCACAAGCAGAAATTTCACAGGCTTTTTCTCTATAAAATGCAAGGGAATTCTGTAAGAGAATTTATGAAGGATATAAATAAAAATAATCCCATACATAGTAAACTGCAAGGGCCAAATTAAGGCAGGGATATTAATCTAAAATTTCACACACAGAATGAACAGTCATATAAATGCATGGTAATATCAATATGTGCAGGGTGTTCAGAAATTAAAGGTAACATGGTATAAATTGCAAATTAATTGCCTGTATTGGCTTGATAGTCAGTAAACAAGCCAAATACCAGTTTTACATGCAAGAAAACTCTAAAGGGAGTGAGTAAAGAAGAAAAAACGTGTCATGGTACCTGTTCATCTACAGAAAAACTAGATCAGTGTTGTATAGTTGAACAGGTTTTTTATGTTTTAAAAGGGTTTTTTATACTTAAAATGGAGAACAGATATTTCCAAGTTTCATTTTATGTTCCCAGGTCTCAAGAGCCAAATTCAGTTTTGATGTCACACAAAACTCCCGATGTACCTAAGTTCTTCTCCATTTATGTTCAAGACTGTGCAGCTATAAAGGATACTAGACTTTTTTCTTGCAAATAAAAAAACATTTATTCTAGGAAGTAATGGTTGCACAGTGCCTATTATGACAGGATATATCTCTAATTGGTGTCTCTGGCAGCATTTAAAACACAAACACATTTAGCCTACACAGTACCAAATCAAAACAATACTGAGTTTATCAAATTCGATAAATACAAAATGAAGCAACAATGCTATTTATCCCTATTTTATAATTCATTGAACCTAACCAATTACATTTAACGTACTTTATATCAATTATAGAATAACAGTGGACAGAGATCAAGGATATAAATTGAGTTGAACTTAAACAGCTGAAACTGAAACCCAGTTTTAAATTCCCTGATCTCTTGGAGCACCCAGATCCAAGCATTGCCTTGTGCTGTCATCTATGGGTATATATTTTGCAGTATGATATGGTAAGGCAGGAAGGTTGATATGGTTTGTGAGTTCTGCTATAATTGAAAACCTCTTACTTTCTTAAGGATCTGTCATGGTTTAACCCTAGCCAGCAGCTCAGCCCCACGCAGCTGTTCACTCACTCCCCCTCATTGGGATGGGGGAGAAAATCAGAAGAATAAAAGTGAAAAAGAAGAAAAAACTCATGAGTTGAGATAAAGAGAGTTTGATAAGTAAAGCAAAAGCCATGCATGCAAGCAAAGCAAAACAAGGAATTCATTCACTGCTTTCCCATCGGCAGGCAGGTGTTCAGCCATCTCCAGGAAAGCAGGGCTCCATCATGCCTAACAGTTACTTGAGAAGAAAAACACCGTAACTCTGTATGTCCCCCCCCGCTCCTTCATTTCTTCCCCAGCTTTTATTGCTGAGCACACCATCATATGGTGTGGAATATCGCCTTGTTCAGCTGGGGTCAGCTGTCCTGGCTGTGTCCCCTCCCAACTTCTTGTGCACCCTCAGCCTGCTCACCAGCAGGGCAGCGTCAGAAGCAGAAAATGCCTTGACACTATGTAAGCACTGCCCAGCAATAGCTAAAACATCCCTGTGTTATCAACACTATTTTCATCACAGATGAAATCTCATAGAATAATGAATGTCGCAGGCTTTATTTATTTTTTTTTTACTTTGAAGTGTTGTTTTTACTACTCATGTTTGTTGTGCTGACACCTCTGCTGTCACACTCCTAAACAAGGAGCCCCTGCTGTCATCCTGCTCTTTATCGGAGGGACCCATAATACACATGGTCACAGAATCCTTGGCAGGGAGAGGAAACCTTGGACGAGCCTTCCTCTTATCAGATAAACAAAACTTCTGAGCACTCTTGAGGGCCACCTTGCTGTGTGCAGATGAACCCTACCCAGAGCATAATGGTCATAATTTGCCAGCCTACATTTTTTTCAGATAAGGTTATTGTATTCAAGAGTCTGACTGGGTTTGTTATTTTTCAGATTAAAAAAAAAAAAAAAAGACGAGAAAAAATTCAGGCATGCAGATGAGGCCGGCTTTAGCCAAATGTATTCTCTTCAGCTCTTCTGGCTCTTTAGTGGATGTTGGTAGATGAAGATGGTGTGTCCCTCTGAAGTCCCCAGGGAATACTGGGCTGTTCAAGGATATTCCTTGCTGGCTAGTCACCAACAAAAACAATGCTATACGTTGCATGCTTCAGCTCATCAGGTTTACACATTTGAAAGAATTTGTGATACACAGACCCTACTAGATATCTTAAGAAGCTATAAACAGGGTATGTTGGTGACTTTTTGTAAATTTAATTTTGAGAGGAAAAAAGATCCCATGTGTCATATTTATGCCAATAAAGTATGTGGTAAGAAAATTAAATAAATTAATTTTCAAGTTGTTTTTCAGTTTTAGCATTCTGCTCCCACAGAAACCAGTTTTTCTTGATTATCAGGAATGAGTAAGCAAAGACTGACTCTAACTGATCTGTCATTCAGGGCACCTACATCCTCTTTGGCAGTAGTATAGTGCAAATAAAGAGTGGGCAAGCTTAACTTTTTTGATGCATTAGAGTAAACTATAATTCCCAAATGACAGCTGGATAAATTCTACATACCTGCATTTATCTTCAACTGTCTCAACCATAATTCAGAAAAGTAAAAAGGAAAATATTCTTAAAAGATCAGCTCACTAGTTTAACTCTTTGGCTCTTACAACAAATATACGTATCAAAAACGTGGGACTTCACAGGCATGGCAATGTAAATAAGAAAGACTGGAGACAGCTAATTATCACAGGAACCTGTAAACTCAAGGAGTCACCCTTAAGCCTATGTTACTGGTGCTGTGAGGCAAGAAGTGCAACTATTGTTCTGCTTCTTGTGCCATTCTTTGTCACTGAACTTCCAGTGTGCAGCTTCTTCCTGTGGCTCCCTTCTTTCCCTCTTCTCCTGGCAACACTCAGCAGTCTCCAACCTTTACTTCCTGAGGGTGCTCAGTCACTCTTCAGGAAAGGCATAATCTACCTCCAAAGCATCCTACCTGACGCACTCAACATCTTCTTAAAGTAAAATAACAAACTAACCAAGATCAATCAGTGGAGAGAACAGACGCTATCTGTCATGGGTGAATACGTTGCTGCTTCACAGCAAGCAGGCACACCCTGCCCACCCTTCTGCATGACAAAATACTGAATTCCTTCAGACTTTCCAGATTTAAGTCAAAATCTCAGAGTTTAAGCCTGTCTTTATACCCTGAGTAAACTTGGATTTACAATATCTAAGCCCCTTTTTGTCTCGTATGAGTACTAGTATGGTTGCAAGGCACTATTTGTTCTTCAGAACAGTGGTTTCCAAGAATTTAGCCAAGTCCCAAATGAATGCTGGACCCTGGAAGGTCCTGCTGCTTTGAACATGTCTTTGCTCCCTTCCCTCTGAGAGCATCCAAGCTGAGTGGGATAAATAAAGTGAGAGAAGCAGCAATTCTAATTCTGAAAAATTGGAAATATTGGATTAATACACATACCACCTAGCAATTTGTGTGAGGAAGGACATGCCTGGAGAAAACAGAAATGAGTCAATAAAAGTCAGGTTAGAGCGGCACATGCATGGAGGGAAATGTTATGGGTACACAGGGCCTACCCTGGATTACATCTCAGCACACATAGGGAAGGACGCATGCAACATTCTAATAAACTTCTGCCTCTGATATGTAGTTGGTACCAGAAGGCAACAGAATGCTGAGATCTGCGTATTTGTCAGTGGTTTAACCAGGCAGAAAGAAGTCTATCTAGATATGGTAGTAGAGAAGGAGGGAGACAGCATACTACAAAAGATGGTTGAAGGGATGAAAAGATCACCTGTTACTCATCTAAAGTTAGTTTAACCACATAACATTTGACTGCTAGCATTTTGAGAATTAGGACCTGTAATTTCTCTCCATGACCTCCTCAGAAAGCTCACCCTCTATATGTTTTATATCATGACTTTTATTTCTATTCCATTATAAGAAATCAGAGAGATTGTGTAGATGTAGCCTACAAAAGTATTTTACAGAATGTTTAACTGCCCACAATAGTACAGCAAATGTAAGTGCAACAGCTTTAGAATAATAGACTCCTAGAATGGTTTGGGTTGGAAGAGACCTTAAAGATCATTTAGTTCCAAATCCCCTGCCATAGGCAGGGATACCTTCCACTAGACCACGTTGCTCTTAATTAGTCTTATTTCTTATAAAAATGAGTCTTTCTCTTGTCCTCCCAGAAAACCAATGCCAAAAGCGCTACCACAGTTGTCCTTCTTGCTCCTCTATGATGCAGTCTATCTGCTTTCAGCAGCAAGACCTGGATTGATCTCACCTGTCTTTGGATTTTCAGCTGGGATTCTAAGTGCATGGTGGTGTACAATGATCCTAAAATGCCTTTGTAGTCAAAAAACAGAGGTACCTGCAAAGGGTGACGCAGAAATGCAGTAGTCATTTCACTCTGTGCAGATTATAGAGGGATGTATGGACATTCTGCTTCTAGCCTAGATTATGTGGAATTAATCCTTGACTGAGTCTTACAACTTGGTAGCACATCTTGTAGCATGTGACAGTTTTCTGGCCCAAATAGCATTAGTGAGACCAGTTAGCAAAGTATGGCAGTGGACAAGTGAAATCAGAGTCTTACAGATCCTCCTTTGAGAAAAGATGCAGATGCTGCTAAATTTAACAGAAGTGTAGTTTTTTCTGGGGGTGTTTTGTATAACTGTAGAAAATATGTAAGTCAATCGTGACTGTACAGTTCAGCATTCACACATTGCCCCATCAAAATATGAGTCTTGGGCTTTGTCTCGTTGTGTTCCCTGAATTCCCTGTATTACCTGTAAAAAAACCCCAAGCCAAACTCAAGTACTATAGATATTTTTGATACTGAATGGAAACAAAAATTAAATTTGCATTCGCCTGTATCTTAACTCTATATTTCTTCTGATTATCTAAGGTTTTGATATTGCTACATTCTGGAAGGGCGTAAGACCAGAAAACCTTAACTTGGCATTAGCAATGATTCTTGACACTGAATATAGACATCACACAGAAAAAGAAGGATGAGCTTTCTTTTCATTTGCCACTGCCATGACATCATCTAGAATAATTCATTCGAATCTTAACACTATGGAGATTTTAATAAAATTGTGAGACTTCAGAAGTGAAAAACAAATTATTAAGAAGATGGTATGATAACATTTTGTTGAAAGGTGACTTTTTCTGCAAGTAGTGAAGAAGTGGAAATGTAACAGCATTCAGGAAATACAGAAAAGTGTAAATACAGGGAATAGCTGAAGTAGTTCCAAAAGATTCTGACTTGGTGAAACAGGAAAGCTGTATAAAAAGAACATGACTGAACAGTGCGAACAAAAAAAATCATGAAGAGTTCATTTAAAAGGGTGGTGCAGGTTTCATTGTGAGTAACTCCAAATGGTACTAGGAAGTATGTGATAGGTGCTATAGGAAACAGTTTCATGTTGTTAGGCATAGATCTCAACCTGATTATTCAAAGTTGTTGAACATGTGCAGCCATTCAGAAATCAGAATGCTCTACCTCTCTAAAGTCCAGATTTTTCACTTCAGGTAAGAGTAATCTGTTCTAGCTTTAGCAACAAAGCTAACTAAGCTAACTAATTTAGATGCCTAAGTCAGAACTAGTAACCACAGATGTTCTCCATAGCTAATGGACAGAAATAGGCATCTGCAAGTGGGCAAAACAACTCATCTGGAGACATCTAAGGATCCTTGACAATGCCATTAATAATCTGGATGATGGGGCAGAGCATACCCTCAGCAAATCTGCAAATGACACTAAAGTGGGAGGAGTGGCACCAGAGCATTGTGCTGCCATCCAGAGAGACACAGACAGGCTGAAGAAATGAGCTGACAGGAACCTCATGATGTTCTACAAGGAGGTGTGCGAAGTCCTGCATCTTAAGCACCAGTATATGCTGGGGGCCACATGGCTGGAAAGCAGCTTTGCAGAAAAGGACCTGGGGTCCCTGATGGACAACAAGTTGGACATGAGCCAGCAATGTGCCATTGCTACAAAGAAGGTGAATGGTATCCTGGGCTGCATTACAAGGAGTGTTGCTAGCAGGCTGAGGGAGGTGATCCTTCCCCTCTACTCAGCACTGGAGTACTGTGTCCAGTTCAGGGCTCTCCAGAAGAAGAGAGATATGGACATACCGGAGAGAGTCCAACAAAAGGCTACAAAGATGACTAAGGGACTGAAGCAACTGACATATGAGGAAAAGCTGAAAGAACTGGGACTGTTCAATGTGGAGAAGAGAAGGCTCAGGGGGGATCTTATTAATGTATATAAATGCCTGAAGGGAGGCTGCAAAGAAGACGGAGCCAGGCTCTATTCGGTGGTGCCCAGTGACAGGACCAGAGGCAATGGGCAAAAACTGAAGCACATGAGGTTTTCTCTGAGTTTGAGGAAACACTTTTTCACTGTGAGTGTGACCAAGCACTGGCACAGGTTGTCCAGAGAAGTTGTGGAGTCTCCCTCCTTTGAGGTATTCAAAAGCTGTCTGGACAGGGTCCTGGGCAAACAGCTCTAAGTGGCCCTGCTTGAGCAGGGGAATTGGACCAGATTATTTCCAGAGATCCCTTCCAAACTCAGTCATTCTGTGAAGGAAGCTTACGTATTGCACCCTCAAAAAAAGCTTGTTTCTCTCACTTGATTATGAACAGAAAAAATGGTGAATAGCCGTGTCTTACAGGTTCAGCTTCTAGACATATGAAGTTAGGTTAAATGACTTTGATGATTTTCACTCACAGTTACCAAAATACAGATTTAATTTCTTAAATATCCAGCTTTTGGATATATAGGCATAGGAAAGCCCTAAAGATGACTTCTGCATTTTTTTTTAAATACATTTTCACCAGTTCAGTAAACTGTGAACAAGGTCTGTATTAGAATGTAAAGACTATAAAACCTCCTATTCCATAAATAGGTGTTCTGATATCTTATCTGATCTGGGCTGAATTTTTTCTTCTGGAAATGAAATTGCAGGGGAAGAAAAACAAAACTACATAGTGTAAGCACAGCAAATACAGCATAATTGTTGTCAACAAAAACTACCACATAACTGTAACATAACCTTTCAAAATTTTTGACCTTTGCCTTATTCTTAGTAAATGTTATTCCTGTAGCTAATTTATTTTGTAAGTGGAAATTTTCCAAACTGCTTTGAAGTAGCTTAAAAATGGTCAAACAAAAGCACACAGAAGTTGGTCAACATGAAGTGTAATTTTTCCCTGGATTGTCCTTCTAAGGTATGAATATAAAAAAGTATTTATTGGAAACCACTCAGTAAACTGACATCACTTAAAGCTTTGTAAATATCAAACTAAGACAAAATTACTGTACACGTAGGTCTCCTGATTTTTTAAAGTGCTTCCTTATTTTATTCATGCAAAAAGGACCAGATAGTGTAAAGAATTGCAATTCCTCAGCTGAAAGTTACTATTCCTATTTGTCACCCTCCTCAGCTGAAATACAGTCACTGTCATTGAGACAAAGAACCATTCAGGCTGGAAATGACCCTTGGAGGTCTCAAGTTCAACCTCCTGCTCAAAGCAGAGTCAACACTGAATTCAGATCAAGTTGCTCAGGGATTTACCCACAGCAAGTCCATGCTGACTATTCAGAATTACCTCATTTTTCTCCATGCATACAGAAGTGGTTTTCAAGCAGACTTGCTTATCAGGGACCAGCCTGAAGTTCTCTGCATTGTGCTTCTTGCCATTTTTGTGGACAGGACATGTGCTTTTCTCCAGTCATCAGGTACCTCCCCACCCCAACATCTATGACCATTCAGAAATGATACAGCCACCACCTTCTGCATCTTCAGAGGCATCCCATTTTGTCCCACAGACTTTGATGGGTTAAGATTTCTCAAGAGAACCTTGACTTAATTATTTTCCACTACTGTTAGTTCCTCTCCTCCTTAAACCCCGTCCCTAGGCACAAAGGCACAAGTACAGACTAAGACACGAGCAATTTAATTTTCCCAACTGTGCACACAATAACTGGAAATTGAAGTCAGGCAAATTCTTATATCACTCATACATTACCACAAGAATACATCTAATGGTGTACTAACGGTGTCCTTAAATAAGTTTTGTCTTAGAAACTTATACTGAGAGTGATCCAATTTTATTCAGGCATCTAAAGCGTAACTGTATAAAAGTGTAGTCATGATAGTTTAAACCATCTCATCACAGGACCAGAAAAGCAGAAGAAAAAGGAAGGAAAGTGCAGCCGGAGGTGCAAAGAAAAGCCATAAACACCCACCTCTGACTTAGACTAAACTGTCACACAATCACCTACTCAGCTGAATGGCAGCACCCTGCGCCATTTTTACAACCATGGAGACAGACACCTGCAATGAACAAGACACATGGCTCTAAACCAGAGCCAACAAATAGTCTTCTGGGTGTTCTTGCTGACTATAGAAGAAGCATGGGGTGACTACCTTTGAGACAAACCATCATTTGATGAATGTTGATTTCCACAGTAGTTTCAGCTTAATCAACAGTCATAACTGCCCCACAAAGAGATGTCTTAGTGTAATCCAGTGGACAGTATGGAGGGAAAAGCATCCAGTGAAGCTTCGGCCAGCACTGTTAGCCAAGTAAATGCTTGTCAGACTGTATCCTTGTCTGAATAGGATTTAGATATCTAACATCAGACTAGACAGATCCGATCTCTTATGTGTACACAAGGTAACCCTGGAAGTTTGTATGTGTGAAATATTTGAAGCTCTATCTCTAAAAAAAAAAAGACACATCTCCAATATTTTCTGTTATTTCTTTTTATGTTATGTGTAGATAATAAAATTGTGAGAGGCTTGTTAACAGTAAGTTATTTTCAAATATAGACTTAGGAAGTTGGAACCTAAGATATGAGTATTTCCAGGTGTGCACCAAATACATAATTTCAGACTAATACTTGAAGATTCATGTCTTTTGGATGTGAATCTTGGCTTAGCTCATTTCCTTGTTTTCCTGTTTTCACTTTGAGGGAAGTTCATCCATAACTTCAGCAAATTTTATTCTAAATCTAATCTTTTGGTGGCTTGGTTTGGAGGAAATTAATACTTGTTCTTGGTGGAAGAAATAACAAACAGCGTTTTAAAAGGTCTGTGTTCATAAAAAAATATTTTGAGTATGTTGAGTTTTCTGTATAAGCAATTCCTAGCTTACTGCCCAAGTTTAACTTACCAGTTTTGTCTCTGAAACATTTACACTCTGCTAAACATGCTGAAGTAGCTTAATAATTCAATAAATAAATTCATTCATTACTTATTTAATATAGTACCAGATGAAAAGAAAGCAGCCAGTGTCACCCACAGATTTTCCACTTTGTTAAAAATTATCATGGTAGTATTGACACTGAAAAGGAAGCAATATCTATTATTGGGGTTTCCGAAGTGAAAAGGTAAAAAGGGGCTGTTGTGCTGCTCCTGGTGCTGCAGTTGTCGATGATGGAATTTTCTCCCTGTTGTTATAAATGATCTGGCCTGAGAATTTCCATTCTACTGTCACTCAGAGAAATGTTAATGACTTTTAAATCCCACTTTTCTTTTTTATGTCTGTGTGCTACCTAAGTTCAAGACACTGTCTTGGAATATATTTATGCTCATAAATTAAATCTGCAGGTGATCAATGTTTAATGTTTACACTGCAGACGCCTCAACATTCTTTAACACCTAATTTCATTTGTATTATCAGATTACTGTGGAAAAACCCTTGGACCAGATTCTTATCCATGGCAATACATGCTATGACATTGATTTCAGTGCCATCCCATTGAAATGAGGACTTATATGAATTAAGAATCTAACTCTTAATGGAAGAGAAGTTAAAGTTAGGGGAGGGGTAAGAGTACAGGGATTACCTTTTGACACTCTTATCAGTATTTATTTGCTTTTTAAAGATGGATTACAGAAGAAGAAAACCTGTCAAGGTTTGTATTAACCTTACACGTGTTAGCCTCCTATATTACAAAGAGTTATAGTAACTTTACTAGTAATAAATAAGAATATTTAGGGGACAATTTGCACAGCACCACCACCAAGTTTCTGTTAGGACCAGGCTGTACATATGCTTTTATAGCACAACTGCCAATATAAAATCTAAACATAAAGGTTCATCTATTTTAATTTTCCTCCATACCTTCAATTTTAAGGCAAGAAAACAACAGTGACGATAAAGCAGAAATTCTCAGTCGCATAAGCAAGTCCTTCCTTCTGTTTTTTTCTGGATTCAGTAAGGGTGGTTTTCCCACAGCAGACTTCAGAAATGAGAAATCCTGTTTTCACATAGGTCTCATTGTACCAGTGCATTGTTTGTTTTATAATTTGACTAAAAATGCATGTTTTAAAACTAGTATTAGTTATTTAGTAGTACTAAGAAACCGTAATTTGAATCAGGGTCCTATTGTATCTACTTGATTCAAACAAGGGAAAGTCAAGTTTTCCTGTCTATCCTAAAATCTGGTCAAAGACAAAAACTATAATCAGACACTATGAAAACTGAAAACAAGAGAAAACAAAGGGTGAATTTAGCAATAACAGTAAAACTGACAGTAAGACGTTATATAGCCACATGCACAATTTCAGTGGTTCACATTCATATCTCTGTTATGATTCTTATAAATAAAACGACATCAGCAAAGAATATAAAACTTCTTTGTTGCAATGTATGTAAAAGCCATATAATGGTACTCATTTGTGCAAATCACATTAACATTTGTATTATGTCATAAGCTAGAGTCATAAATCTAAGAAAAAATATAAATCACAGGAATAAATATGTACAAGAACAACATAAGTTGAAAGCGAATACAGTACTTTTTACTCCAGGAAGAATTTTCACTGCTTGGATGGCAAAGAAAAGTTCTGCACATTCTGGTGTAAATTTTTGCATTTAAGGGATTTTTATGTTTTTCTTCAAATTCTTCCCTCAATTGTGCTGTGCCTAGACAAGTAAATCACCTAAAGCACTTTCATGAATAATTGTGAATAAAACATAGGCAATACTTGAAAATCTGTCCTAAAAATTATTTCTGATAGCTGTGTATAGAATAATGTCTATTTGAATATGCTTAGTAATGCTTGAAAAGGCAAGTAATTGCTCACCTTGCAGTAACTGGTTCTGCCTCATGCAGGGTTTACAAAGATTCCACTCTCTTTGTGCATCTGTATCCCAGGTACAAGAAATGTAATTCCTTTCTAATAAAATACTAAGAGGCATGGCAACTTTATCAGCTTCCCATTTTACTTAGGAATAAAGACACCTCATTTTCAGGACTCCAAATTTGTTGAGACAGAAGACAGGCTTGAGAAGTTTAGCTACAATAATCTCAAGTTCCTACATGCTGGAACTAAGAAACATTTCCAACTGTGATGCCATCTTCTTAGGTAGGTAACAAGGGTAATTTGCACTCTGTACCAGATCCTGTATATCAAGTGTATCTATCTTACACTCTGTTACATACAATGAGCCAGGGACCATTCTCTGGCTCTGAGGTCAATGTTTCAGCTTCAGCTGCTGTGCATCTAAACCTAATACTGACACTTATAGATCTACGTAACACACAAGTTAACACCACCTAAACACCTGAATGAGTCCAGTTTATGAGGTGGTACACTGAAGACTGCGCCCACCACTAACAAGTAAGATTTAGTTCCTTTTACATCAGAAACCAAAGAGGATACAGTGGAAACTTCTTTTTATATCTTATGCAGACAGTTGTGCTGGCACTACTCAGTTTTCTCCCAATAATCTGCTTAACAGTATATGTAAAGCTCTTAATCTGAGTGGATTTGAACCCTTGGTTCCTAGTTGCAAGGATACTGCCCCAGCCATCATGCTGGGATGATAAGGTAGTGGGACCATGTTTATCCTTTCTGCTGGACCTTTACGCAGAAAGAAGTGCAAAATTGATGAGAAGGCAGAAAACAAAAGAGCTTGACTTTCCAGTTCGAAGAGAAGGACGGTCCCAAGGAAGGCTGAGCCCCAGAGCTGCTGAAGAGAACTTCATGGTGGAACCAAGATGCTTACTACACAGCCCTGATTTAAGTTCTTATTCAAACACACTCTCTTAGTCACCATTTCATATTGGTCAGCTCTAGGCTGTTCTTCACACAGGATATATCGTCCTTATAATTTTGCTTACCTCTGAAAGAAAATAAAAAATATATACAAGCTATACAGTCCAGTTGTAGTGACAACAGGTCCCACAGGTAGTGTTATGTGCAATGGTGTCATGGATAAGGAAAATGTGAATAATCTTTAAAGCTTAAAAAAGAAATAAAAGTGGAAATATGATACTATTGTAAGATCTGTTGGGCTCTTCTGTTAAACAGTGGAGAAAAACTCCATGAAAGGAGGAATTATTTATGTAACCTTTATCCATACTCAACAGTAAAGGCAACAGCTGAAGTAGTGACTGTCTTGTTTCCCTCACACCTACATCAAACCCAAGTACCTTGCAAGCTATCTATAAAGAAATTAAAGATGGCATTGATGTGTCTACCTGAAGTTGGAAAGTGCAAGTAATTGAACTGTGTGGAGGTTAATAAAAACACAATAAAATGAGTCAAAGCTGTGAGTCTTGATGAGCCCTTTTTTTTAAAACATGCAACCCTTTGAGATGCAATGTGTACAAGGCATAGTGAGATTGACAGTTCTGATCAAATATAACATTAGCACTGTTCAAACACTGCAACTTAGTTATTACTTGCGAGGTCTGTATAACCTGTAGGGAAAATAGACTGACACTATACTGCATTGTATTAGTATAAACAGAAATAGACTGGAGTTAATTCAATGTAAGAAAAAAAAAATTAAAAACCCACAGAATCTGATGAAGTTCTATGTAGAATAAGTTGTATTAATGTATTCTTAAAAGCTACCTTCCATTTACTCAAGAAAAATAATAAAAAAGCTGCAGAAAGGATAATGCTACAGCCTAGAAATGCCAAAGTTAAGTTTTCCTGTGCAATTATAACTGCTCCCTTGTGCTTAAAAATTATGACAGCCTTATTGCTTGATCACCTACTAATTTTCAAATGATACATTAGAATATCCTGCAATAACTTTTACAGCCCATATGAGACACATTTTGGAAGGTATGGTTTTCCTGAGGACTTTCCCTAGATCACTAGGTATCTTGGTAAATAAATGTTATTCATGGAGATTCACATAAAAAAACAACCTTGTACATTTATAAAATGATTGCTGAAAAATGTATATTTTTATCAAGAAAATTATATATAACTGTGAAAGTGAAGACAAATTTGTCACATTGCAGAAGTGGGCAAATAGCTTCAGTGAAGTTCAGTCTACCCTACCAACCTCCCACCCCCTTTCTCTCTTTAACTGTCCTCTTTATTGCAGTGCTAGGAAGACTGACTGAAGACTGAAAAGTACAGACCAGATCCTTTCAAGAACTTCAGCTGGGGATGTATCCGCCGAAGAAGTTCTCAAAACTTCTTCCTCTAATGCACCTGTTTTATGGACAAATACAAGCCACTGAAAACTTGTGCGTTTTTCTTTTCCTGCACCTTCCACGCACACAAGTCTATGGAACTGGATGGGATCCACCCAAGGGTAATGACAGAACTGGTGGAAGTGCTCACCAAGCCACTCTCCACCATTTATCAGCAGCCCTGGCTAACTGGGGAGGTCCAGTTGACTGGAGGTTAGCAAATATGACACCCATCTACAAGAAGGGCCAGAAGGAGGATCTGGGGAACTACAGTCCTGTCAGTCTGACCTTGGTGCTGGGGAAGGTTATGGAGCAGATCATCTTGAGGGCCATCACATGGCACATACGGGACAACCAGGTGATCAAACACAGTCAGCATGGGTTTATGAAAGGCAGGTCTTGCTTGACTAACCTCATCTCCTTCTGTGACAAGCTGACCCACTTAGTGGATGAGGCAAAGGCTGATGTTGCTTACCAAGACTTTAGTAAAGCCTTTGACACCATTTCCCAAAGCACTCTTCTGGAGAAACTGGCTTCTCATGGCTTGGACAGGTGCACTCTTCATTGGGTAAAAAACTGGCTAGGTGACCAGAACCAACGAGTTGTGGTGAATGCAGTTAAATCCAGTTGGCAGCTGGTCTCACGTGGTATTCCCCAAGGCTCAGTATTGGGGCCAGTTCTGTTTAATAAGTTTATCAATGATCTTAATGAGGGGATTGAGTGCACCCTCAGTAAGTGTGCAGACAACACCAAGTTGGGCAGGAGTGTTGATCTGCTTAAGGGTAGGAAGGCTCTACAGAGAGATCTAGACAGGTTGGATCGATGAGCCAAGACCAATGGTATGAGGTTCAACAAGGCCAAGTGCCGGGTCCTGCACTTTGGTCACAACAACCCCATGCAGCACTACAGGCTTGGGGAAGAGTGGCTGGAAAGCTGCCTGGCGGAAAAGGACCTGGGGGTGGTGGTCAGTAGCTGGCTGAATATGATCCACCAGTGTGCCCAGGTGGCCAAGACCAACAGCATCCTAGCTTGTATCAGAAATAGTGTGGCCTGCAGGACTAGTGAAGTGATCATCCCCCTGTACTCAGCACTGGTGAGGCCATTCACAGAATCACAGGATCACAGAATGGTCACGGTTGGAAGGGACCTCTGGAGATCATCTAGTCCAACCATTCCTTGAGTACAGTTTTGGGCCCCTCACTGCAGAAGGGACATTGAGGTGCTGGAGCATGTTCAGAGAAGAGCAATGAAGCTGGTGAAGGGTCTAGAGCACAAGTCTTATGGGGAGTGTCTGAGGGAAGTGGGGTTTAGCCTGGAGAAAAGGAGGCTGAGGGGAGACCTTATTGCTCTCTGCAACTAACATAAAGGAGATTGCAGTGAGGTGAGGATCGGTCTCTTCTCCCAAGTAACAGGCAATAGGACAAGAGGAGATGGCCTCAACTCATACCAGGGGAGGGTTAGATTGGATATTAGGAAAAATTTCTTCACTGGAAGGATTATTAAACTTTGGAACAGGCTGCCCAGGGAAGTGGGGGAATCAGCCTCCCTGAAGGTATTTAAAAGATGGGTAAACATGGTACTTAGGGACATGGTTTAGTGGTGGACTTGGCAGTGTTAGGTTTATGGCTGGAGTCGATGATGTTAAAAGTGTTTTCCAACCTAAATGATCCTATTATTCTATATGTAGGAGTAATTTTTTTTAAAAGTGACTTAGCATTCACACAGTGAATGTATCATGGCCAACAGCCAAAAAACAATATTAGAAGTTGCCTGCCAGGCAGGTAATCTAGTGTGTGTGGGAGGGAAACAGCGTTGTATTGAGCTTCTTATTTAACCAGCTCCTTGGGAGTGCCACTGACCAGGAATATCACAAATGGTATAAAACCAGGAAACCTGCATTCAGCGAAGCAGTTCACACCAGAGGGAAAAACAAAGGAACTTAGAGTCTCTTTCTGAGAATGCACAGGACTGCAAGAGTCAGCACAATGATGATGTTGACATACCACAACACATGCTCCCCAGCAGCAGCCAGACTGACTGCTCCTGGCACAGAACTCTTGACTGAGATGAAGTTCCTGAAAGATGACTTAACCATTCAGGTCTCAGTTTGCAGAGAGTGCCTGCTGCTTCTCTCCAAGACTCAGATGGAAGTGATGGTGTCCTCATCCGTATGAGGTGTGCTCTGCTCAAATCATTGAGCCACCAGGTGAAGGTGCCAAGGAAGGAGATGAACAGACTGCATAGTGTTGGAGGGAGTAAATGAGAGGAAATCTCCAAGTTCCTCATGAAGACTTGTCAGAGGTCAGCTAGAAGCTGAGTGGCTGGTGGCTGGAAATACTTGTGACTTCCACTAACAGAAAGAAGGGTCTTTCTACACTGCACATGTGCAACTGGAGGACACTTGCAACAGGTGAAAAAGAACAAGCTCCATCAGGGGATGCAGCTGATCTGTATGTTGAAAAGGTGACATTAAGAGGCACTAAGAGGCTGCAGTGGTTAGAGACTGCTTTGCGCAGGTGACAGAGGCACCACACAGCTGATGAGGCTTACCATATTTGAAGGTTTGTTTCCAGTGGCTTGGATCTAAGACGTTGCAGAGATTGCCAAGGCTTGCCCAGCCCTCAGACCATTACCTGTATCATCCCTGTGAGCACCAACATTGTCAAAGGAGACGCCAGGGCTCTGTGACCTAGGGGAAAGGGCACAGGAGCCCAGATAGACTAGGGTAGAAGTGGAAATATGCTGTGAATCAACAGCTGGCTGAGCAGCTGGTTTTGTAAGCAGGGTTTTGCCTTTCATGACTACTGAACTCTCTTTGAGGAATGATGATAACTACAGGGAGGTGGCATCTATCAGACAAAATGTGACATCTTTGTCAATAGGCTCAATTCACAAGGAGGGCTTTAGACTATGCTTGTCAGGGGATAAAGCCCGAAACTTAAGAAGGCAAAGAAAGAAGGACAGGTGGTGAACAGAATAATGAGGCAGGTTCACTCTTCCCCTGAGAAAACAGCACAACTGCAGATCCAGTGGGAAGGGAAACTTAACTTCCCAACACAGAACTGGAAATTAATTAGAAGTTCATAGACAGTCACAGAGCTGTGGTCACAGACTTATGACTTCACTGGAATCATAGAGGTGCAATGAGATAGCTCACATGGCAGGAGCACTTCAGTGGATGGATGCAGACTATTTACGAACCACAGGCTGAGAGGCAAGGAGGAAGGGCTCCCCTACTACACAGAGAAAAGGCTTGAATGCACAGAGCTCTGCTATGGAAAAGGTAACAGGCAAATCAAAGTTCATTTAATAGGATCATAGGGGAATTCAACATAGGGAACTTGTGATAAGTGTCTACTACAGACTGCTTCACCAAGAATATGAGGTGGACAAAGCTTTCTTTGATCAACAGAACGCAGCCTCAGGATTTCAAGCCCAGGTTCTCTGGCAGGGGTCTTTAACCACTCCAATATCTGCTGGAAGAGTAGCATAGTGGTATGTAAGCAATTGAAGAGTTTTCTGGAGTCCACTGAGCAGTCCTTTGACACAAGTGATACATCAGATTAACTGCTGGGTGTTCTACTAACAAGTAAGGAAAAACTGGTTGGTGATATGAATATCAATCGAAGCTTTGGGTGCAGTGACCATGTGATGATA
This sequence comes from Pluvialis apricaria, assembly GCA_017639485.1. Taxonomy (NCBI): domain Eukaryota; kingdom Metazoa; phylum Chordata; class Aves; order Charadriiformes; family Charadriidae; genus Pluvialis; species Pluvialis apricaria. The sequence goes on from CM030007.1 coordinate 26,779,282, forward strand.
GGAATTTAAGATCCTGAGAGAATCAATGAAGGAAAGTGGCAGAACAAAGACCTTTGATCCCAGAGCAGATTTTGGCTTGTTCAGGGATTTGCTTGGCAAGATCCCATCAGAGGCTGCCCTGAAGAGCAAAGGAGACCAAGAAAGCTGGTTGATCTTCAAGGACATCTTCCTCAAAATGCAAGACTGAGTCCATCCTGGTGTACCAGACCTTAAGCAGATATAGCAGAAGGCCAGTCTGACTTAACGGGGAACTCCTGATTGACCTCAAATGCAAAATAGCAAGCATACAAAAGGTGGAAGTAGGGACAAGCTATCTAGGAGGATTACAGAGACACTGCTTGAATGTGCAGGGAAAGAACTGGGAAAGAAAAAGCTCAGTTGGGATGCAAATTGGCCAGGGGCCTGAAGGGTCACAAGAACTTTTAAAGGCAAAACAAAAGGAAGAGTAAGAAAAATGTGGACATGTTGCTGAATAAGTTGAGGGACTAGTGACAAAGGATACAGAAAATGCTGAAGTACTCGGTGCTTTCTTTGCCTCAGTCTTTACTGGCAAGGTCTGCTCCCAGTCCCTGGTCCCTACCAGGTCCCTGGGCCTAGTGGCAGAGTCTGCACGAGTCAAGCACTACCCGCCACAGAGAAAGAGTGAGCTGATGACAATTTAAGGAAGCTGGACATACACATGCATCCAGTACTGCTGAGGGAGTTGGCCAATGTCAGTGCAGGGCTGCTTGATATCATCTTTGAAAGGTCAAGGTGATCAGGGGAAATTCCTGATGACTGGAAAAAATGTATCACAATCATCTTCAAGAAGATTGCAGAAGAGGATTGTAGGAACAACAGGCCAGTCAGCCTCATGCCAGTCCCCAGGAAAATTGTGGAGCAAAACCTTCTGGAAATCATTTTCTAGCATATGAAGGAGATGAACATGATTAGGAACAGTCAGTGTGGAATTATCAAAGCAAGACATGTCTGACCAACCTGATTGCCTTCTTTAATGACAGTGGGTTCTGTGGATAAGTGGAGAACAGTAAATGCTGTTTAACTTGGTTTTAGCGAGGCTTTTGACATGATCTCCCATAGTATCTTTGTAGACAGGAGACAGAGATACTTGATGGGTGGACCACAAAGTGCATGCAGAGCTGGCAGTGATCAGCAGCTCAAAGTCCAACTGGCAGCTGATTATTAGTGGCAATCCTCACGGGCGGGTACTTGGGCTGATCATAAGGAAGCAGTGAAAGCCCCCTGCTCCACAAAGGATGGGGAGCGAGGAGCTGAGTGCTACAACACACCCAGCAAGGGGGGGAACATACTCAAGAGCCTGACAGCGTCTCATGAAATTCAGCAAAGGCAAATGCAAAATCCTGCATCTGGAATAGAATTTTCTAACAGCACAGGCTGACTATGTAGAAAGCAGATTGGTAGAAAAGAACCTAGGGTTACCTAGAGGACAAGAAGATAAGCATGAATAAGCAGTGCACTTCTGCAGCAATGCAAGCTTAAACACAAATCGGGTTGCATTAGTAAGGATATAGCCAGCGGGTTAGTTGAAGTGCTTATTCTCCTCTTGCTGGCACTTGTGAGACTGCATTTGGGGAATTGTGTCAAGTTTGGGGCTCCCCAGTATAAGAAAGACATTGACAAACTGGCAGAGTGAGTCCAGCAGAGGCGATGAAGATGGTTAGCGAATGAGAGCACATGACATACAAGGAGAGGCTGAGAGCACTGGGCTTGTTCATTTTGAGTAAAAGAAGGCTAGGTGACAGCTAACTGCTGTCTTCAACCATGCAGTGAGTGGGAACAGAGAAGATGGAGCCAGGCTTCTTGGATATGCACAGTCATAATATGAGAGGCAATGAACAAAAGTTGCAGGAGGGCAAATTCCTGATAATTATAAGTGAAAAAAAAAGACACCGTGAGTATGGCCAAATACTGGAAGAAGATTCCCAGAGAGGCTGTAAAATCTTCAACTCTGGAGATATTAAAAACTTGACTGGACAAAGTTCCTCAGCAACCTAAGTTGAATGTTGGATCTAACTTCAAAGTTGACCCTGCTTAAGGCCTCACAGCGTTGAGGGTTGGGGGCACTCAGAGAACGGAGAATTAGGCCAGGTCACCTTCCAAGGACCCTGCAGACTAAATTACTCTATGTGATGCATCTCATTGTCAGCTTAGCTTTTAGGAATGTCTTAGAACATATTTTGAAAGCAAGACCTGGAAACATGGTCTGCATGTACCTTTTATTATAAGGTTATGATGAACCTATACATACGGTTCATTATAATGAAGAATAGGTATTGATGGCTCACTGTCTACATGGAAAGTGGTGCCATGTGTGTTTCTGCAGGGGTGAACAAGGTTTGATACCATATAATAACGTCATTGATGATCTGAATGATGGAATAGAGTGCATGTTTATTAAATCTGCAAACAACACTAGGCTGGAAGCAACTGTGTGTACATTGGAGGACAAGATTAGGATTCAAAACGATCCTGACAAACTGTAGGAATGGTCTGAGAAAAACAGGATGTTATTGAACAGACACAAGTGTGAGGCATTACTTTTAGAAGGCATGCTAAATTGCACAAATACAGGATGTGGCTCATCCAGCTTGTTTGTACTTCTGCAGAACAGGATCCAGGAGCAACAGAGGATCACAGGCTGAATAAGAGTCAACAATGTCATGTTGCAGCAATAAAAGCAAACAACACTTGCATTTTTTCTTTAAAAGGTGTAGCCTGCAAGACGTGAAATAATCTTTCCACTCTATACAGTACTGTAAAGTTTCAACTGTAGTAGCCAGCCCAGTTTTAAGCACTACTTCAGGAAAGATGCAGAACAATTAACTGAAGATCATGGCCTTAAACATAAGCCCTATCGGAATTCTGACGAGAGGGTAATTTTGACTTACTTTCTTGGGCAACTGTAAGCATCCAGAAATGCATCCTTTTCCCTGCTGTGTGCCATACCTCTTCTTTTACGTTCATAGATCAAAACGATTAAGCCAATATCAGTAAACTATCCAGAAAAGTAATCCTAAAGGAAGGAAAAATAAATAACTTGAAACTTGAGGAAGTAGTGTATCATAGCTCGCTCTTTCCTAGATGATAAATGGCTTTTTTTTTTTCTTTTTGGCAGTGATGTCAAGAAAAAAAAAGAAATATCCTGAATAACACCCTGTTTTCATTTTAGTGCAATCAAACAAGCAACGAAATAAATCCCCTTGGATAGATCCTGCACGTACCTTCACTCATGAAACTTCTCTGAAGTCAGTTGCTTTTCAGGAATATAATGAATATGTTTACTGGGTGTTTGTTTTGGTTGGTTGTTTTTTTCTTAACTACTTCTAATGTTACAGATATAATAGTTAAATATATAATTTAGGAAGATAATAATAGAATCATTGAATCATAGAACAGCTTAGATTGGAAGGGACCTCCAAAGATCATCTGGTCCAAGCTTTCATGGGAAAGAGAGCCTAGATGAGATTATCTAGCACCCTGCCCAATTCTATCCATCTTGAAAACCTTCAGTGAAGGGGACTCTAGCACGTCCCTGGGGAGGTTGTTCCAATGAATGACTGTTCTCACTGTGAAAAATTTTTTTCTTATGTTGACTCTCCCAGTGCAACTTGTACCCACTGCCCCTTGTCTTCTCTGTGTGGTTCCTTGTGAAAAGAGAGTCTTCATCCTCTTTGTAGCTGCCCTTTAAGTACTGCAATACTGCGATGAGGTCCTCCCTGAGCCTTCTCTTCTCCACGGAGAAAAAAGCTGTCCTTCAGCCTTTCCTCATAAGACAGATTCTCCAGCCCTTTGATCATCTTCATGGCACTCCTTTGGACCCTCTCCAGTCTGTCTACATCTTTCTTGAATTGTGGGGAGCAGAACTGGACACAGTACTCTGGGTGCAGCCTGAACAGCACTGAATAGAGTAGGAAAACAAGTGCTGAGTAGAGTGGAAAATAATGTCAAATAATACTCATAGTTACTGTAGGTCCCTGCGGATAATATCAATGATATTTTGGTAAACTGTTGAGCTGATAATAAAATTAGGCCATCAAACACTTTGTTGACAATAACAATACTTTGTTGACATAAACTAGCCTATCAGTTTTCCATTGACGTCTATTCCTTGGGGTATTATAAATGTTAAGTCCTTAAAGTTACAATTTAATGGTATTTGTTTGGGAAGATGTTTCTAATGAGATATAAGAGCTTGAGATCCTTTTTGTCTCCTGTTGTTGGTCATACTGCAGTACATAGACAAAGGTGTGTGACCACCATCCTTTCTGTCTAAGCAATTTTTTGGTTCCAAGTAGTTGAAGTACAAACATGCAGAAGCATATAAAATAAACATCATTTGCCAATGAATTAGGTCTTTTTCTTCAACAAAGACATCTTTAATAGCAACGATTAGTTTGTTCTATTATTGCACAGAACATTTCCACCAAAAGTTAATTGCCATCATAAGTTATTGTCTAGAAACACAATAAAAGAAAAATGTCAAAAGTAACAATAGTTTAACTCATACATATGGAACTTAAAAAATGATTGCTTGTTGTATCATTTTTAAGACACCTGAATTAATTTTGCAAGAGCTACATGTTTTTAACCCTAATTAGAGTTTGCAATTCAGAAGAAAAAACATATTTTGCTAAAAACAGCACATGGAAATCTAGTTGTAAAAAGCATCTTGGACTAACAATGGCAGTATGAACTGATTTCTTTGTGAATTAGCCACACTGTGATGAACGTCAGAGGATAATTCTTAAAGTTAGCTGGCAGCTTAGCACACTGTATGCAAATGAAGTGCTTAACAAAGAGTAGGGAATATAGGGAGAGGAGAGACTAACATGATTTTCCTTAAGAGACTTACTGTTGTCTAGAAAATAGAACTTTATAGGTTCTCACGTTATCAAATTCCCATTGTGCAAGAGCCAACAATATAGACTGAAACATCTACAGATCAAGGAGACGAGACATCAATAACAATGAAATGAAAAATCAGTTATGGAGAGAACCAACAAAGAGGTCAATATTAATTACTGACCTTCATAATAATTGACCTAATAATAACTTCAATATTAAAAATTACTGTATTCATTTCAGCAATGAAAAGGCTCTCATGGTTAAGTTTGTAAAAAATAAAAAAGATGAGAAAAAATGGCTTAATTGATTATGCAGCTCAAACTCATGGTTTTAAAGCACAGAATAAACCCTTTCAAAGCCAAGAACATAAAAGCCATGCATTACCATAACAAATTGTGCTGTATGTTTTTGGTAATATCATGAATCCTGCTATTTACATTTATGCATCTTCTACTATGATTATAACATAAGGAAAGCAATTAAGCAAAAAAAAAAAAAAGACAAACTGAATACATATTTCCATTTAAAAGTAAGAGTTCTATTTTAAGTGGGTCTGTTTACTGTTTAACTACTTCTCAGACTATTACCTCTTTTTACTCTAAAAGCTTACATTTAAGGATTTCTTCCCAGAAGAATTTACAACCATGAGAACAAACATAATGTCTACTTTATTTTTACTGCTCAGAGAGTAAAAAGCAGAGAGAAATTTAATTTTGAAGAACATAAATTTCATATAGATATTAACTACATATTTTTTAAATTACAACTGAATTATTTGGATAAGCTATTGCAATAAAAATCAAAATAACTTAGTGAAGTCATACTGGCTTCATCTGCTTCACTGTGTTTGAAATGTTTGTAATCTCCCTTGGAGGGTCTGTTATAGTGTTTCTGAAATTGCACAGGGTATAACAAAACTTGCCCCTGAAAATATATACAAGGCATTTTTTTAATGTTTTTTTCTCTTTCACGACTAAAGAAAAGGAATTACAGAAAAAGTGGGTAGAAATCATTTACAGTTAGAGTAGCAAGAAAATTCTAACTTCAGGTTTTTTACTTCTGCTTTAATGTACCCTGTCGTGTGGAAGTTTAAAAACAGTGAATGGAACTATTTTGTGCAATACATATGCACAGCAGGGTAAGTTTAGATGCTGTGATGGCCTTTCAGTTTGTATTTCCTAGCTTTTTTATTTTAAACTTCTAAGAAATCCTGGTTTTCAAGAGAAAGAGGCTAATAGCACTTCCTGAACCTGGCACAGGAACAAATCACATTATCCTTCCTCATGAGAATAGTCTAATTAAACACAACAGGAGTCCTCATATGGACATGGTAAAGCAAGCAGTATTTTGATGCCACTGTGGCAGATAAATGAAAATTCTCTAACTCTTTCAAACATGGTTCAGTCCTGTTCTACATCATTTCACTATTACAAAAAAAAAAATCTTTTTTCCTAAGATTTAGTGTAAATATAGGTCTGTACAAAGCAGTCCCTATTCACTTAAGTAGTTCCATTATTTGTAGCCAAGAGTCTGTCTTTTAAAACATGTTGTTTCAGGCTTTCTCAGTTGAATGACTACATAATCTTTTTACCCAAAAAAATGTAGTGTTGCTGCAATTTATTTTACAACTGAAATAAAATTGAGCTAAAACTTTAAACAATTATTTGTTAGCTTTATTTTCTCCCCTGTCTGTTTGTTGCAAGCATAGGAAGATGGATACATGTCTTTTTCTTTGCTTTTCGGAATTATATTTGAGACTACCTTCTGGCATTTATGGAGAACGGAGGCTGAAAAAATTTGAAGACTATCATGAAAGAAACTTCCCATCTTCTATTACAGGTGAAGCAAAGACATGCTCTGGGAGCAAAGGCATTGCTTTATCTCATTTTAGTGGGGAGCAAGTGTTGTGAAAGGTACAGAAGTGGATGGGATCAGATCCTGGCATCGTTCTTGTCTTTGTGAAGGATAAAGAAGTGCATAGCATCCTTCCACACATACTGTCTCCTGCCACATGTAGTCTGGGCCTATGTCAATGACTGCTGTTGCAAGCTGAACTGAAAATGGTTATAATTATGCAAATATTGGGATTTGCTAATGCAGAACACCTTGCTGGACTGGGACCCAACTAGCCACCTAATGAATGAAGTTGTCACTGACAAATTCAGTCTTTGTACTGAACATGTCAATATCAAGGAGATGAGACAAACATTATTTTTAAAGAAAATAAATGAATCATGTTCTCTGGCATTTCTAGTGTACGTACTCTTATTTTAATTTTCAGTCTTTTGAGGTGTTAAAATGGAAGCAAATGAACACCAGAGCTGCAATTACTACAGGGCTGAGATTAGTGTTACAAATTTGTTGTTCTTTCAGAATGCCAGTGCTACAATAATGTTCCCATGAGTTGATGAATGGCTCACCTCAATGAAAGTTTGCTTACCAAAAACAAACACTGTTGATTAGAGAAGACAGCTACTTCTTAATAGTGTTCCAGCTTATAAAAATAAAGAGAACATGATTTTGTAAAAATTTATCTGCAAAGCCAAATATGAGTTTAAGAACTAAAGGAAGTATTCATCTTCTTTTTTAATAAGAGTTTTTCTCCTGTACTACATATAGTATATCATGTGATTTCAGCAGAGGAAATGTCAGTCAGACAGTTCAGGTCCTAAACTGGGAATTATATAAAGAAGGATTTCACAAATACAATTTCACAAATACAACTTCTAGACTAACTCATGATTGCAACTTTATCAGAAATTCAATGTGGAGGAAGGCATTGATAGTTGTGTATGGAACAGCTGTAGGCAAGAATTACCCCAGCATTTGGGTACATGTTTAAATCATGGAGTCTTCCATGAAGAGTAGTATGTAGTACAGAATGGATAATAAAACATATCAAACCATACTTTGTTATCCCACTTTTCTAGAGAAATGAAGTTTATGCAGTTGTATTATTGGTCCATTGTTCCATCACAAAGATGAATGAGTTACTGACAAATTTTAAGCAAACTTAACAATGGACGTCAAAGTTACAAAGTTATTTTGGGATCTTTAAAAGTCAGTTAAGTGGGTAGAAATTCAAATCAATATACCTAACTGTAGAAAAGCAATTATAACTTAGCTCCCTACCCATTTAACAGGCAGCAGGCACATGATGAATCAGAACAAGAAAACTGGTCAACGTATCAGAAAACATGAAGCTTCCAGCCAACTATACTATTTGTAGCAACACCCCTCACCATATACATGTAGATATGGGAATAATAAAAAGAAGAACTGTTGGGTGTTGGCTCCTAAGGGTGTTACAATTTTTAGTGACTGTTAGAGTTTTAGGCTTAGTTTTCAGTTTTGAAAAAAAAGGTCATGTATTCTTGAATTTTCAAAAATATTTACATGTATCATTAAATAACTAATGTTTACACAAAGTTGAGGACCTCCAAACTCTAAGAGGTTACCTGGTTGCCAGATAGGATCATTATGAACATAAAATATTCCCTTCTGAAATCGAGATGGACAGTTTTGGGCAGCCTGACTTGAACATCTGCATAATCGGTTGGTTCATAGACTGGAACAGTAATTTAACATTCCTACATAGTCAAAAGTTTTACCTTTTGGACTGGATTTTTTTTTTTTTTTTTTAATTATTTATTTTTATGGGAAACGGGGCAAAGTAAAACAAGTCATGGAATCTTTCACTGACATTTCCAAATTAAGGATTTTTGCCTAGGTTTTTCTGGAGAATCTTTTTAAAAGCTTCTGGAACAAGACTTACTTCAGCCAAGGATAGAAACACCAAGTGCAATTGGAAACACACTACTCCATCAGCCCATCATTATCCACTAGCTGGAAGTAACTGTGCCCAGAACGCACGTGATATACAAGAGCTTCTCATCCACTACAGTCGGAAGTCTGCTTGGTTACCTCACTGGAACACCTCTCTTTGAGGGGTTAAACTAAGATGGGCTGACTCTGCAGTAAAGCAGTTAAATGCATATGTATTCAGTTTTGCTAGTTCTGCTATGGCACTGATGGGAACGGAACCTTTGGCTCCTCCATGAGCATACGAAATTGAAGTATACCTTTACTCTGAGTCATACAAGGTTGCTTATGGGTGGTGGCAAACTGTCAAGGAATTTCCTTCCAAGCAAACTTTGTGCTTTCTTATCTCCCATAACCAATCTTTTGGGCTTTCTCCCCATCTTTTGCAGCTTTCTGAAATAATGTTGGTTCTGTGATTCCCAGCTCACCACTGTTTTAGTCATGTCTATGCATCTGGGCTATGCATACTGTCAAGCACCTATGGACCTTGCAAACAAGGAAATATAGCATACTGTACATAGAGCTAATGCATCTCATAGTAAAGAGCTGAGGTCTTCTCTTCTCTTGGTGGAGCTTAGAGCAGCTGCTGTAATCCTGGAGGATGTAGTGATCGACTCCTGCTGATTCACTGCAGTTTATTATCTAAAGCTGGATATGAGGAGGACTGGCAATCCAGACAAATCCCCAAATTTGGAGTTACAGAAGAGACAGGATAAATGGGATTCTGAGACCAGGGGACAAAGATTTGTTGTAAAATTCAACTTTGTGGTAATAGTCACTATGAAGCCAAGACAGAACATGTTTTTAAACAGGGATGGATTATCTCCAGCACAGTGTAGAGCAAATACACACAACTTTATTCAAACAACTATTTGAACAATTTGAGCCTCCTCAAAACATCAGAGGTACTTCTGTTTCTCTGTTATAATACTGAAGAGGCTTGAAAAAAAACGCTCATTGCCATGAAGCATCGCTGAAACCAAGGGGCTTACTAAAACTGCTGTTGACTGGACATCTCTGTATGTAACACCACTCCCAAGAACCAGAAGTGCAAGTATTAACAAGAACTCTGGAAAAAACAATCCCTCTCCTTGAACAGGCAGCACACGAGCTCTCAGGCCGGCAGACCCCAGGGTTTCCCCTGTCCCCTGCCCACGCCCGTGGGGACCACAGCTCAGGAGCCCTCACACGACCCCTGACACCCTCACTCAAACCTGACCACTTGCTAAGACTGAAGTTGCTAAAAAAACCACCACCCTAAAAGGTCCTTATCCAGACACTTTTCCTCACACAACAGCGTGGGACCAGTGCGGGAAAGGCACGGCAGAGACCACAGCGGCTGGAAAACGTGGGAGCCGGCCGGGGGGCCGCCCAGGGCCCCTCACCACCGGGGTCCTGGGGGAAGCGACGTGGGGGCCACCTCCCCGCCACGGGGGCCTCCGGCTGGCAACGGGCAGCCCGAGTGGCGGCGCAGCGGCCCCGCCCCTCCCGCAGGGGGCGCCCCGGGGCGGCGGGGCGAGGCCGAGGCCGGGACGGGGACCCAAACCGGGGCGGAGGGCGGCCCCGCGTCGAAGCGGGCGGGCGCCACCCTGTCACTTCAGGCGGCGTTGCGTAACCTCCCCGGAGCGGGTGGGCGCCGGCGGCGGCGGCGGCGTGCGGGCCCCTTCCCCACCCCTCCCCTGTCGGGAAGCGGCGGCTCCGCGCCTCGGCGCGGCCCCCTCACGCCGCCGCGGTGGCGGCGCGGCCGCCGTGCACCTGCTCACCTGTCTCCCGGCCGGGTGCGGAGGGAGGGGGGTGTGTGTGTGTGGGGTCCCGGCCCGGCCACGCCCCCCGACGGGCTCGGCGCAGGCGCCCTAGCGGCTACCGCAGGCAGGGGGCGGCAACATGGCGGCGTGAGCGGCGGCGGTTTGGGCTCCACAACAACAGCGGCGGCGGCGATCGCTCGCACCGCCCTCGGCTCCGCGCGTCCCTCGCCTCCGCCGGGCCGCGCCGCACCGGGCTCGGCGGCTGCCGCTCCTCCCGCCCCGCGGCGGGGAGGCGTCCCCGGGCTGGGCAGCCTTCGGCTAACGGGGCATCGGCGCCCATAATAATCCCTCATTATAGCGGAGCCCGGGAGCGGCTCCTGGGACGGTGCCTGCGCCTCGGGCCGGCTCCCTGCGGCCCCGCCGGGTGCGACTGCGGTGGATGCGCGGCTCGGCCCGGCCGGGCGGGGAGGCGGCGGCGGCAGGTGCCGGTAACAGCGGGGGGTAAATGGCGAGCGAGAAGCCGGTGTCGGGGCCGGACCCGCAGCCCGCGGGACTCATCTCCGTCGGGGCCGGCGGTGGAGGCGGCGGAGGCGGCGGCGGCGGCGGCAGCAGCAGCGTCGCGGTGATGGGGGAGCTGAGGGCGTCGGGCTCCGGGTCCGTAGTGCTGCCCGCGGGGATGATTAACCCGTCGGTGCCGATCCGCAATATCCGGATGAAATTCGCCGTCCTCATCGGACTCATCCAGGTCGGGGAGGTCAGCAACCGGGACATCGTGGAGACGGTGCTGAACCTGGTAAGCGGCCGGGCACCCCGCCCCGGTGACGCCCCGGCGGGCAGGGGGAGGCCCTGGGCAGCCTCCTCCCGGGGCTGCTCCCGGCTCACCCCCCCCTCCGCCGCCGTGCAGCCCCGAAGGGACCTTCATTTTCCCACCCCCTCTGTCCCTCCTGCACCTACGGCCCTTCTCCAACCGTCTTTCCTGCCCAAACTCCTCTCGTTCCCCTCTCTCTCCTCCTTGGTACCGCGACCCGCTCTTCTCCGTGTCCTGCGTGTGACAGAAGCCCCCACAGCGCTCCCTAAACTCCACGCAGGACCCTGCCTAGTCCAGGCAGGCCACTCGTCCCCTTCCCCAGTGCCTTCCCCCCCTCCCCCCCGGCTGCCTCCTTGCAGGAGTGGAGTGTGTGCAATTCACAATTTATTTTTTTTTTTAATTTTTTTTTTTAAAAGAAAATTATTTGCAATTTCGGGTTCTGGATGGCTGCCCTATAACCTGGTGGTGGCTGCCTCACTGGCAGAAGAGTGGTGTGAACGTAGTATCTGTTTTTAATTGAAAACGTTAAAAAAGGCAGCCTGGGCTGCTATCTTTTCTTAGTGGCTGAAGCATGTGAAGGGTTTAACCCTGTTAGCTCAGAGCTAGTTGAGTATTTTATGTAGAGGAAGGGTGAGGAGGAGGGAGATTTTTGCAAGGATTTAGTGCGCTTTAATATCTGTAATAAAGAGTTAGTTGTATTGCAGTATTGTATTGGGTTGCTCATGTCTTAATAATCTGCCATGCTTTCCAAAACACATTCTTGTCCGCAAAGTAAGTGCTGTTGCTAATTTTGTTGAAGGTCTGTGCATTGCAAAATGCTGTTTTACACTGGTAAATAGCTTGAAACAAGGAGAAGATCCTGAAATGTAGCTCCTTAGTCATCTGCTTACTTCATGGAGTGAAAGAGTTACTGCAGGACTGTATGACTTAATGTTTTTGCGCTACCTACACCAAAGCCTGAGGAACCTACAGAAGCCAAATGAGTGGATCTAAAAATGAATCACTTTCAATTATGTGCAATTTGGTGCTGCTCCTGAATGCAAGATTTGCTGCAGCAAAGCTTTTGAAGCAGTTCAGTCAATGAAATATCCTCAATTTTTGCATATAAAATATGATAGAAAAATGACTGCTCAGAACTGAATGGCAATTAATTGAAACTGCCTTTGTTTCAAATCAGTTTAATGTTTCTCACCTCCACTCATTTTATACAAAGTCATGTAAAGAATATATTTTGTTTTAAGCACTTTAAAAGGATGTATTCCTCTGTTTGTTGGTTATTTGCATTTGACCTAGCACAGACTGAATGGAAAAGCTGCAGCATGCAGGGAAAGACATGGTTTGGTCAGATCATTTTAATATTTATAGCTTATCTGCACACATAGGGTTAAAGCTCCAATAATTTTGTGAATATGTCAAAACAGTAATCTGGTATATTTCTCACTCCTCTCTACAAGCTGTTTTACATTTAACTGAAACATGATCTGTAAATTTTTTTTTTGTACAAGTGTGGTAGAAGTAATCATAACTTTATTGGATTATTACCCATTCCTTTAAAAGTAGCACTCAAAATAAGGGAAAGACATGCAGTTATCTTATTAGCTGGCTTTGTATAGATCATGAGAGATATAAAAATGTTTAAGCCTTTTTTGTTTTTCTTTCTTCTTTCATCCTTCTTGCTGTTACTTAAGCTTATTTTAATTCTGGCTGTTAATGCATCAGCGACTGGACTAACATTGGCTTGTCTTTGGTGGGGGGGAGGTTAGAATGTGTTTTGGTATCTGTGTGCAGGACATATAGTGCATGTTAGAGTGCTTGCATGTAAGCTCTACCTACTAATTAGTTCCTATTGCTGAAAACTATGCTTATATTTAAAAATAAACGCAAGAATGTTTAACAGTGCTCTCAGCATTGGGAGAGGTATATGAATGTGAAACTGCTTGGGAGTCTGCTGCAGTAGCGATGCATTCTGGATCAGTCATTACTTAACAGATGGACTCTAATATACAATAGTCAGTATTCCCACAGCAGAGAGAGGTTATATTGTGTCTGCTAATCTTTTTCTTCTCAGGGCAATGAATGTCTCAAACTTAAGCTTGTATATTTGAAACTTAATTTGCTCGCATGTGAAACAAACATAGTGAATAGGGCAGATAGATACAAAGTAAAGCTGATGGCGTATCCCCAAACTACTAAACGTTATCTGATTCTGTATTAAGGATTTTAATTGCAACTTTAAATAAAATGCATTTTTGTATTTTAGAAGCGGTTTTTTTTGGGGGGGTGGGTGAGGGTGGAGAGAACTTGATTTGGTTTTTTGTTTCTTTTCTTTTCCTTCAGCCTTTACCTTTACTAGTTCTGAATGACTTTTGATGCGAGTGTGATAATGAGTGGACAGTGCTTAAAGAGCTGTTGTCAGTTGATATGCTAAGTTTCTGAGAGAGTTACAACCTATACTCTACCATATTGTGTATCTGTAAGCCATTTAGTAATAGCTTTTTAGTATCGGAATTCTTCATAGCTGAGACTTTTTATTATCAGAGAGAATCAGAAGTTAAAGATTGAGACACTTTTTTTGCTTTCTTATCTGAGATTACCACTGTCTTTGTAAAGCTTAAGTAAGTCTGTTCATTCTTCATGCATCTGCGTGGATGCAGCAGCAAATGCCTGAGACAAAACTTTGGTTTGGCTTGCCCTTGTCATGGAGATGGCCACTCTTCTTTCCTGTTAAGTTTTCCTCTTAGGGTTTCCCTTGGACAGTTTTTACCTTTAAATGTTTGGTTTGGTAGCCCCACACTGTAGTCTATATTACTGCATTTCAGACTTACTTCTTGTGATACCTTCTGATGTTGATGGACACAGTGATTTATTGTATCCATGAGGTAATGAGGAGATGAAGTGCTTTTCATGCAGTGCTGAAAATCTCTTTCCGTGTCTAATATGTTTTTGGATTTTCAGCTTTGCCAACTTTTAACAGTTGACTTTCAGCTCCGACAGTATTTTGTTCTTGGGCATGGCTATGCTGTTTATGGGATTAGTTGTTTCTCTTGATGCTTTTCTTTTTCTTAGTGACACTTCATTTCCTCTGGACTTACTGTGTGTTCAAAGTTCTGTTACACTGGTGAATTTGTTTAATAGAGTATCACTTGGTAGAGTTTCTAGTATTGCTTGTGTTATTTGTCATTGTTTGACATTACAGTGGAAGACATAATGGGGAGAGGATTCATTCCTTTGTATGTCAATGCCTATGAACTACTTACAGTTATCCTTAAAAAAACCAAACCAGCTAGTGTTAATACTATGAAGGTCAGAAGATGTTAAAAGTCTATGAGCTGAAGGCTTTTCTAGAATGATTTTATAGAATATTGCATTCTTTTTACATTTCTGGAAGTAGGAGGGAAATCCTCATCGTACCTCGTGTTCTTCTGGGATGGTGCTTATTTTGATTTTGGTCCATGAGTTTAATAGGAATTCCCAGGTTCAGCATGCTCTCGCTGAGATGTGTTCACTGACCCTTGTGTACTGCAAAGCACCAAACTGGAAAAGGCTTTCCTTGCAAACAACGTAATCCTCTAATTGCTCTTAGTGATTTCTCTTCGGGGATATTTTGACACGAGTTCTGTGCTTCTATTGATGAGGAGGCCTTTCCCCTTTGAACAGCTCTATTAATTTTCTTAGGGTACTGTCAAGGATGTTGTTATTGCTATGATAGATGTGCTTGTTGTTATTCTCCACAGTTCCTTTGCTTCTTGATACCCTTTTGTACTTATGATATGTGTTAAACTGATGTTTAACAAAGTTCTGCACCATGTGCTCCAGCAACTATGATATTAAGGTGGAAGCAGGTCAGTCTGTCCACCTGTATTCTTCTAGTTCAAGTGTATTTTTGTTTCATGTATTTCATAGTGCAAAATTTCCACACATGGCTTTAATTATTTTTTCTGTAATATATCTTGAATGGCCTTGCCTTTCATTATTTTTACTGACTTGCTTCCTTAATTTTCTGCTTTTCCAGTATTTTAATGGTCTTGGGAATTTTTCCTGCAGTGTATATTTTGAACTGTCTCTTGTCTGGCCAGCTTTCATCAAACATGACTACGTGAACTGCATTGTTTCTTAGCTTTTAGAAAGCTTTCTCTGTTCCAGCCTGAATTTCCTAGAATTTTTGATTTTGAGTTTAGTAGTGCTGATTCTATGGCAGTGCAATATGAGAAAGGTGAACAGGAAGCAGGCTGATACTAAAAAATTGTGACTGGTGCTGACACATTCTGCTCATTTTGCCTATGCATCTTGAACAGACTGTGTGATGCAGATTTGAACAGATTTCAATCTGATACAGGTGTAGCTGACCAAGGTTCTCCTTGTGCAATCTGGAAAGCTTTTATATATGTTTTGTCAGGCTAGAGTGTGCTTATAAGAAGTAGGTCAAACACCAGGTACAGTTCAAAAAGTCTCTTGCTGTTCTTGTTGACTACAGCCCACGCTTCTGCCTAGCTCTTCTCATTTTCTTGGCTGTTCCATCCTACTTCAGTGTTAGTCACCCATCACAAGAGGTAAGCCGTTTTTTAGTGCTCTGTCACATTGTGTACTTGTAGGAGTGGCATTTGCAGCTTCAGAGCAAATGGGTTAGATTATATGAGAGATGCTTCTCGCCCTACAGGCTTTCTGTAGTAGTTGTCATAAGGAAAAATGTAAAGGGGGGCATATCTATATTATTAGATTATCTTTTTTCCTTTGGTACGTCTTTTCTTCAAATTTAGGGTTTTCTTCAAAGTTTAGGGTTGTCGGTTGTCTTAATCTGAAGTTGGCTTTTGATATTTGAGTTCTTGAATCTGTGTAAAGTTTTGGTTGCTGCAACATCCTGTGGGACGGTTCTATTCTTGTATGTGGAGGAAGAATCACTTTTGTTCGTTGGATGCTGTTGTGCTCTGAGAAAGCGTGGGCCTTGTGAGCTGTAGCCTCCATCAGATGACTTCTGTTTTTCTTGTGGAACTAGCTTTGCAGGCTTGAGAATCTTATTCCATTGTCTTGGTGGAAGGCTTCCCATTTTTTATAGATAGTATTATTCAAAAAAGTGAAGTTTTGGGGAGTTTTGGAGTGGTTTGGGGTTTTTGGTTTGTGAGTTTTGTTTTAGGTAATACTTCACTGGAGGTAGCAGTCCTTGTCCAAGTTACTGTCTGTCTCACTAGTCCCTTTTTATCCTGTTCATATTACCCCCATACTAAGCTACATCTGCACATTACTGTAGAAGCTACCAGAACCATGTGGAAGGAGCAGTATACAGTGTGAGAGTTTGTCATAGCATTCCATGGGCAGCTACTTAAGAGTACTGTAGCTCTTGTCATTATCTAATACTTTCATGGAACATTTAGGTTTGGTTGCAGAAAATCTTTGAATGACTGAATGTTCACTTAATTTCTTCTAGTACAACTGATTGCTTTTGGCTTTTATCTAATCTTTGACAGTAGGTGTTTATGGGTGGGAAGTTTTTTCAATCCTTGTATCAGTCATGAAGCACTAGTGATATCTCAGCAGGTGGCTTGGAATCTGCTGTGGTTCTGGTGTGATGGATTGATACGTTTCTATAGGCGATAACTTTTTAAAATCTGTCATGGTGAACATATCACTGAGTATTCTGTACCACTTAACTCTGAACAGCTATTTTCTTCTGAGCTTTACATCTTACTTGTCTTTACAGGATTTAGTTCATGGATTGTAAGGGAGGTGAATACCTTGTTATTTTTGTCACACTGAAGTAATAAAGTTCTGAGACTGGTGTTAATAAAACACCTCCAATCTTTGGCCTTTGCCCCTACTCCCACCTGAGACCCTACCTATGTTTTATCCCTTTGCATCAAGCAAAGAGTTAGCACCTTTCTCTATCAAGATGCTATTTTTACAAAATCGTGACCTGATTCCCCATTTCAACCATGTGTTTTACAAGAGGAAGCATTTAGCTATGTACTCAGTTATACACTAATCTCTCTCTCTCCCCTCCGTATTTTCCCTCGCTGTCCCCCCTGCCCCATGGCTCTCTGATGAGTACTCAAAGGGATAGAAGTCAAAGGGCATGGCTCATTACACTCATGAGGTTGATGTCTAGGAGGCTGTGGTGCAGTTTTTTCTTTCATGTTAATGCTTTTCACTGTCTTCACTCATACGTTTCAAATATATGAATCACTGTCTGTATTGCATCGTTAGAAAACCCCCACCAAAACCCAATACCCCAAAGCTGCATAATCATCTCTGAATTCCTACTGAAACGTTTGTTCCCCTTTCATGCCATAGTCAATTTAGTCAAAGTGGAATGAAATCTGTGATTTGGTTAGTACCAAAACTGGGACTTTTATATCCTGATAATACTGTGCACAGTATTTAACACAGCTGTGTTAACTTAATAAGCTATCCAAGCTATTTTAAATCAATATCTTAATCTTACCTGTTCATTACTTTGTACTGCACTCTTTTGTTTTTGTATCGTAGCCTGTCTCAATAAATCTGCCATTTCAAATCAACTCGTGTTGCTCTCCCATTACTACAGCATTTTGTAGTACTTCACACAGAACAGTATAATTGCAGCTACCTCATTAGTTGATACCTTGTATGTACCCAGTGGCCAAAGGATCAGTGTAGTAATGTGTGTTTATGTTGCTGAAGTTCCATTTATTTTGTGATGGAATTTGATCCTTAATTACCATTGATATTTTTGGAAATACCCCATTGTGGAGTTTTATTAATTCTTGCATAGGCAGAACCCTTAAGCTTTCTTTGAAATCTGAATCAAATTTAGAACCTGCTTTTATAATCAGAGGCAGTGGAGCTTTTGAAATAGCAGTTTTGAATTTGATGATCTACCTCCCACTTCTGTCTCGCAAAGGTTTGGCTTGGATGTACTACAGAGCGGTATTCAATATATGATATTCAGCATAAAGATAATGAACAATTAAAAAAAGAAAAAAGGATTATTTGTGAAGACCCACATATTGCTTCCTTAATGATAGAAATACCTGTTTCAACTATAGGATTATGATGGATTTCCGCTATTTGAACTAAAATTTTGTAACTTCCAGTTTAGGAAGACTGTTAATGACATTCATCTGAGAGAAAGATTATTTGTTGTTTCCAGTAGAGAAGCACTTCAACTTCTGATCTACCTACTGACACTCTGCTGAAATTTGCATTCTGGTAATTTTAGTCGTTTAGAGTTTGTTCTACTTTTGCAGTACATAGAAAATAATAATCTTCGGTAAATAGGTAAGTCTAAGTAGTTTTGTGTTACTGAGATTTATACCAGTGATGTCGATTCATTTATATTAATGTAAGCCTATAATGTGACTGCCCTGCTTTAATTTAAAATTGGGTTGCATCAGTGAAATTGTTCCAACATAACAATTCACTGAAAGCTTGCATAAATGTGAATATGCTTATGCTCTTCAAGAGCTTACAAATGCTTGATTTCTATATTTGGAAAACGATGTTTCTTTCACTGCCCTTTTGTTTACAGTTGGAAGCATTTCTTAACTATGCAGAATAGGTATTAGGTTTTGGAATTAGCTGAAAGTGAGATAGGGCAAGATATTCACTTACAAGTGAAATTGTTATTCATATCATGCTTTTTTGGTACCTGATGGCTTTTTTTGTACTGGGACAGTATAGACAGAAGGATGGAAGTAGAGCCTTCTAAACTAACTCCAGTATCAGCAATATGGCATTGTAATCAGTTTTATGTGATCTCACTTTTTTTTTTTTGCCTTTGAAGTCTTCATATTCTGTGACAAGTACTGAATTACATAAAACTTTTTAACTTTTACTGACTTTTCATTGCCTGCTTTAAGAGCTGTTATAACAGGGTTTTTTCATTTTTTGCTCTTTTGTTTTGTAAAAAGAAAATGGTTTGAATGTTTATAAACACAAATAGGAATTTGGAAACAACGTGTCATTTGATTCACAAAGGAGCCTGTACAAACCTATTGAAACAAAGACTCTTTCCTACTACAGAGTCATAGAAAACAGTAAGATAGGTTTGCATTAAATATAGAACAGTAACCATGAAATACATGTTCAAGCTAGTTGAGCTGACTGAAGCCAAGCCCTGTCTTAGATTGCTCATGCCTGATGGATCAGAGTTTGCTCTTATTCTTCAGCAATACTTTGTGTAGCTCACTGCATCCAAAAAAACTTCTTGATTTAATTATGAGCTAAAAATCTTCCTATGTCACTTTTAGTGTTAAGAAACTTCATTTAAAAAAATAATAGGAAAAAAAGATTACTTGGAAGTCAGGGGAGCATTCTTGCTAAAAGTTGCATTTGTGTTTTATAGCTAAAAGAACAGGAAAGCTGTCTGCCCCTTCCAATAGGACATACACATCAGAACGTAGCTACAGAGTTTTTGTCCGCTCCAATTGTGTAGCATCTCCATAATGTGAGCAAATGTGAACTAGTATATCTGAGGATATTATATAGGGAGAGTGACCTTCCCAGTGGTCTGGAAATGGACTTGGGGATTCAGCATCTTTGCAGAACGGCGTTAGCTGCAGCTGTTGAATTTCAGGAATTGGAATGTTGAGAGAATGGGGCAAGAGCTGTTGCCTGAAGTGAGAAGAAAAAGCCAATTTTGTAAGAAGAAAGAAGCTTCATCCATTTTCAAATAGTAATTTTTATCTTAATAAATGAAACTTACCAAGGGTCCTCTCAAAGCTGCGTTGTGGCTATGTTAAGTTATGGAAAGAGGAAGGAGGTAAAGAATCTTACTAAAGGGTATTTTATACTTTCATGGCTGGTGACCTTTGGTGTTTTCTTTTGAGATTGAGAGCTCCAACCAAAGCCATTGTTATAAACTTGGTGTTTATATGTCCAATAGGATTGTTTGCCTCAAGATGTTCCTCCATGAAAAAGAAGTTTGCTGACATAAAATTGTCAAAAAATTAATATCAGGACCCCCTCTTTTCCTTCTGTTACGCCAGTGAAATACATTATCTGTTTTGGTAAATGGCAAGGTGTGTGGTATTTGTGAGTCATATCTGTGACTGACGCCTACTTGACTGTTAATATTCATATGCCAAATAGCTGAAACTTATGGAAACGTTTGTGTAAGACTGCATTTGACTGAATAAGGTCTTCCAAGCAAGATGCTCAGCAGTTGGGAGCTACTCCGCTCTTCTTTTTCCCTAAAGAGATTTCTGGAGCCCCTGCCCCATGTTTTAGTTCCAAAAATGTTCTTTGCTGCTTCTTCTGTGTCTTCAGCTATGGCATGTATACCTCCAAATGACTTGCAGAAGTCTTCTGGGTTTTATTTTGTTTTATACAGCTTCTAGGTGATTTGAAAGACTATCTCATCCACTCTGTTCCTCATGGAAATGTTGCAGCCTCTGTTGCATCTTTTGATATCTTGGAGAGCATTGTGTGAAGGCAGAAATAAGACTTACAAGAAGGGCCTCTTAGAGTTGCATCTACTATCCAAGGCTGAAGTTAATTGAGTCCATCTGAAAAGAAACTTCAACTGGGTTCATATGCAACACACTTTTTTTCTTTTTTTGTGTCTCATCAAAATTGTGTTAGTGATCATGCCTCTCCATTTTTCTCTTTGGCACGAACACTGCAACATCCTCCCGAAACTTCCTTGCCAGAGCACTTTCATAAACTAGCAGAATCACAGGAATGTCAAAGAATTGTACAATAATTTGAGGATGGAAGGGACCTCTGGAGGTCTCAAGACAAAAAAAACCTGTGCTTAAAGCAGGGTCAACTAGAGAAGGTTGCTCAGGGCGGTGTCTGGCTGTGTTTTGGATATTTCTAAGGATGGAGACTCCTGTGCCAAATTTTTAGTTAGGTGTAAGTGGAGTTTCCTGTGCCCATTACTGCGCATCGTGTCAGTGGGTGGCACTGCGAAGAGTCTAGTTCTTTTATCTGTACTGCCTATCCACCCTACCTCCCCTTTACAAATACACATTTATAACATCTCTCCAAACCTTCTCTTAGGCTGAAGAGAGCTGGGATTGTTTAGCCTTTTCTTTGTATGTCAGATGTTTCAGTCCCTTAATCATTTGCACATTTAGATCTTTATTGTCCTTGTGCAGATAATAGTGCTCCCTTTCCAAAAAGTGGGAGGTGGAGTCTGGGAAGCCTTTTAATTATAGCAACCCTTTTCCTCATCTCACAGTATGAGCTGCAATATCTACCACAAATAATGCAGTCAATATTGCTATGCCTAACCCAGCAAAGGACAATTTGCACCACATGCAGCCAAGAAAGAAAACAGACCTCTGTGAGCCACAGCAGTGAGTGTTTGCTTTTCATCTGTTGTGCCTGCTTGTTAATAGATAGCCTTGGATGAAACACACAAACCAGAGAGTGTCTGTCAGTTCTGCAAATCACAGTTATGGGTGTAGGTAAGCTTTATTTCTTGGATTTCAGGAATATAAAATGTAGCTACATTTGATACTCTGCTGAAAATGTATGAAGTTAATATTAATGGCTAAATACCCAGTTAACGAAACTTTGTGGCTCTTAACGTATCCTATAAATACTACCTTCTTCAACGAATTAGCATGAATTGAAGTTAAACTAGAAGAGCTATTAGCATAGTCTTCAAAGTTACAGATGCTTAATATCAGAAGGAAAAAAAACCCTAATACCCATGAGTCTATATATAGTCTAATATTTATAGATTAAATGCTTGATAGCACTTTGTGTGCATGCAGCTATATGTAACTTCGAAACTGTAATATATTAAGCAAATGTGGTTATGTAACAAAATTTTTATAGTTTGTGTTTCATGCAAAGAAAAGAATTCATTCAAAGTAACTTATACCGTGCAATAATAAACACATTGTGACTGGAACAATATGTAGGCTTAGTCACTGAGAGGGAGTCAGTCTTTGGAAGTTGATACAGTACATTATTTGATATTTTAAAGGTAGTGCTCACCGAACAGGAGTTGATACTGTCTTTAAAATGGACTGTTCTTTGATGGAGAAGTTGATAGTTACACGTATTTCCTAAAGCCCAGAAGCAGGTTATTCCCAGTTCTCACAGTCATGATGATTCCATTTATTACTGATATAAACAGTTTTTATAACAAAGGAAAGTTAATTATAGTAAAATAGCTTAAGTGATTATTTTTTTTTCTAATAAAAAGTGATTAAATTCTATTTAAGAACAAATTTGGATCTACTTGGTTTGTTGCATGTTGTAGTTCAGTTAAAAATAGTCTTCAAGTCTGTAATCCTTTTTCTCACTTGAAGGTGTAGTTTACTAAGCAAGCTTTCATTTTTCAGAAACCCAACAGCTCAAACTAATACATGTAAAACGTACTAAGAGCCTTTGGTGTAACTATAAGCGCTATAAGGATGGGAAAGGGGGAAGTAGAAGTTTCAACTGAATGAGGCTAAACTATGTAAACTGCTACCTTTTAGACTGTCAAAGCTGATACTTCTTCAATTAAGCCTGTTCTTTAAAGTATCAACACAAAAAAAAAATCAAGTTAATTCTTCAGGTGAAGTTTAACTATTCAGAAATGATTCCACTGAAAGGAAACTTTACATTTAAAAAAACTCTTAACAGTATGAGTGGAAAATCCAGAGTACAACAGGTTATCTTCTCTCAGTGATACAGTGTCCTCCTGGATTTACAGAGACCTTGAAATGACTGGTTATATGATGTTTTATTAATTTTTGAGGTGTCTGAGGGAATTACCACCATCTGTTAATACCAGAGTCTAAGCCCACATGTTGGCTTCAAAATGCTTTGTGTTGAATTTTTTAAGTAAGAAATCATTTTAAAACTTAACTTAAAGCAGTTAAGAGGTTTCAGAATGTAAATAGAAAATACCTTCTCTCTTTTATTTTTTTAATAGTCCAGATTTAAGCTCTTGGATTGTTTGTCACAGCTTTGATTTGTGATTCTAGCCTGTCCTCTGACGTTAGAATGGCTGCAAATACTTGCAATTGAGCTCTTCTCCTGCACTAGTTATGACATAACTGGCTTTTCAACTTACTTTATGTCATTCGAGCTCTGACTTCACCGTGAAAAGAGAGCAGCATGTATAATGTATTTTCTTCTGACTGAGATCAATCCTAAATGTGTCTTGTACCAAAACCTGATATTATCCAGATGTGCAGAAAAAGCCGTAAGAAGCTTGAAGTGTTGATATAATCTAAGCCATTTCTGGAGGTCAGAGGAATCTTAGGAGCACATTGTTTAAATTATTATTTCAAAATTCCTATCTCATATGCTCTTTGTGGAGTTACAGTAGATTTTAGGGCTTCCTCAGTAAGGAAGCTGGTTAAGCAACCTGAACTAAACTGGTCCCAACATGCTAATGTAGGGATTCAGTTTTTTGAACTGCGTCCATGGTTGTGTTATGTCTTTCTATATTACGGTCTCTTAAATTGCTGTGTTTCCCTCAGCCCCTTTTAGGTACTAGGGCTTTTGGTGGTGTATGACATTTTTGAGGATGAGGGTTGGGTTTTTTTTTTTTTGCTTAAGCAGTACATCTGAACTGGCTGTGTACGCTTTTGCTGTGTTAGTTTTTGAAAAATCTTGGGTTTAAAAATTTCCTTATATATGCATTTTGTAGAGTATGAGCTGTTGAGGAGACTGCTTACTTCATAGTACAAGCAGTATGTGGTACAAGCTGAATTTTGATTTAAAATTCCTTTAAGAAATCGTGAAGATTTCCCAGGAGATAGGAAGGAATTGTTTGTGGTCTAAAAACAAATCCTGACTTAAGAACAACTCCTTGGCACTTCTATTTATTTAGAAAATTGAAATCCAACTAAATAGTCTATACTTAGTGTAGCAAAATGAGATCTTTAAAACACTATAATGAAGGGCTACTGAGGCATTATTAAAAATTAATACAGCCAAGAGAGTTATTGAGAAAAGTAGCATTTAGCAGTAATTGTTAATACATTTTGGTACTGCTATATAGTAAGCAGCTTCCAGCTTCTTAATCTGTGTTCAGTTTCCCTAGTAATATTTTTAGTTTTTTTCAACCTTTTTGTTCTTATATATTTGTAAGTTAAAAGTAACCATTCTAGGTCAATAGGTTTGTACTGTGACTGAAAACAAAGACTTGCCTGAAGTCTTTTATTGTTATAAGCATCAAAATAAGCTGTAAAATAAAAATACTTTAAGTAATCAGACTGATCTTTGGGGAGTAAAATGTCATAGATAAATCTATATTATGATGCTTTGTGGGGAGAATGTCTGGGATAATGCTCAAGTTTTGAAGGTGTTGGGGTTTGGGGGATTGGAGCGATATAGCCCTGATCTCAGAGAGTGTATTGGGTTTGCGTGGCAAGGTTTTGGTAGTGGGGGGGGCTGCAGGGGTGGCTTCTGTGAGAAGCTGCTAGAAGCAGCTATGTATCCGATAGAGCCAAGGCCACCCAGCTCCAAGATGGACCAAGGCTGAGTCCATCAGTGATGGCGGTAGCACTTCTGAGATAACACATTTAAGAAGGGGGCATTTAAGCAGCAAATGCAGCCAGAGAGAGGCATGAGAATACGTGAGAGGAAGAACTCTGCAGACACCAAGGTCAGTGAAGAAGGATGGGAAGGAGGTGCTCCAGGGAACAGAGCAGAAATTCCCCCACAGCCTGTGGTGAAGACCATGGTGAGGCTCGCTGTCCCCCTGCATCCCATGGAGGTCCACGGTGGAGCAGATATCCACCTGCAGGCTGTGAAGGACCCCACGCTGGAGCAGATGGATGCACCTGAGGGAGGCTGTGACCACATGGGAAGCCCATGCTGGAGCAGGCCCCTGGCAGGACCTGTGGACCCATGGAGAGCGAGGAGCCCATGCTGACGCAGGTTTGCTGGCAGGACTTGTGATGCTGTGGGGGACCCACAGTGGAACAGTCTTTTCCTGAAGGGCTGCACCCTGTGGAGGGGACCCACTCTGGAGAAGTTTGTGGAGAACTGTCTCCAGTGGGAGGAGTCCCACGCTGGAGCAGAAGAGTGTGAGGAGTCCTCCTCAGGGGGAGGAAGGAGCAGCAGAAATAATGTGTGATGAACTGACCGGAACCCCCATTCTCCATCCCCCTGCGCTGCTTAAGGGTAGGAGGTAGAGAATTTGGGAGTGAAGTTGAGTCTGGGAAGAAGGAAGGGGTGAGGGGAAGGTGTGTTAAGATTTGGTTTTATTTTCTCATTACCCTACTCTGACTTGATTGGTAATAAATTAAATTCATTTCCCTGAGTTGAGTCTGTCTTGCCCATGACTGTAATTGGTGAGTGAGCTCTCCCTGTCCTTATCTTGACTCACGAGCCTTTCATCATATTTTTTTCCCCCTTGTCCAGCTGAGTGGGGAGTGATAGAGCAGCTTTGGTGGGCACTTGGTGTCCAACCAGGGTCAACCCACTGCAGAGAGATAGGTTTGGTTTTGTTTTTTTTTTTTTAAATGATGGAAATGTTTTGAAATACAACTCTTAAGGAGGTACAGAAAAACCTGTGGATTAAATATTTCACTTATAGTTGTAAACAGAATTACAGTTTTATGCAGAGATTGATTGATGTGCACTACTGTTCATTTCTCTGTATTTCAACAAACATCTGTTTTTCTGCCATTGAAATTTGTGGAATTTCTTCATTGTGTTGAAACTTGCAGTGGTGAGGTATAACTAAAAAAACGTGATTGATACTTTTGAGTAATGAACAAGGTTTAGTTACGCATACTGGCTGTCCTGGATGCACTGCCGTTTCTGATATACCCATAGATTCTGACTAGTTAAAAGAACTGACAGTGGCGTATAGCTCTTCAGCAACTCCACTGCCGCCTCTGGTAAGTCTTGTTTGACAGAGGAATCAGTTTGTTGTCTCATGTAGATAGCTGATGTCTCTCTTTGTACATGTGAAGCTATTTAGAGACTTCTTGGAGGACAGCGTTACCAGTAAACAGCTTGTATTAAACTTTTTGTGTCACTAGTCCCACATTCTACTTCAATGCGATATGCATGAAAGTGCTTACATTCCATGCTTTATAGTTTTTCATTACACATCTAGGGATTATTTTCTACTAACTAGCACCCCTTGTGTGACACATCCACTGGAAATGCATGCCCAGCTTTCACACAGAAGGCTCAAAACTTGACTCTTGTAGGATTTGGATCTCATAGCTACACGGTGCTTTTTAAGTCCCTGGACGAACAGAAAGAAGATGGTAATTGTTCTGGTGGAGTGGAGAGTTCATAGTGGTTGAGATATTTTACCCTGGCTTGGAATATTATAATTAAGTGTGTATTAAAGAGGAAATTAAATGTTTTCTTTTTCAAGTATATCAGACAGATACTGCTATTTAAAACTCTTGTATAGGAGAAAACTGTAATTTATTTGTTACAGTGGTTGAATGGTAAGTTATAATTTCAATGTAACAAATGAGCAGGAACTTCATAAGTTTGTTGATTCTGGTTATGTTCAAAATGCCCTGAACTGTTTTTTAGTTAAGCATCATACTGCTGTGGCACAGTTACTGTGAGATTTCTTTTTTAACTATAAGGTTGTTCTAATTTTTTTTGTAGAAGAAAGGATCAGGGCCATGTTTGAACTCCCTCCTTGTTACCACAATCATATAGTATTTTCTGTTTTGGTTGACTGCCAGAGGCCAGTATATGTGTGTGTGTTCTACCTGGAAACGTTTGATTGCCTTTACTGTGTTTGCGAGTTATACTATGGGTACTTAGATAAGATTTTTCTTTGTGTGGGTGTGATTAACATTGTTTAATTTTGTGTGCTTTTTAAATTGCAGAACCATTCCTTTTTTCGTTGTACGGGGACAGTTAAGACTTTCACAGATGTCTGGCACATTTAATTGCAAACTACCATTGAACTGCACACACATTGTTCAGTTGGATCATCTTTTCTTGTTTAAAAATTCATGGCAAAAATGAAAGAAAATGGAGTGCCTAGTGAACGTCAGTAAATTATAAATGTAAATATAAGCTTTTGGAGGCACTTCTGCAGTATGAAAAAATGTTAATGTCGATGTTGTTATCCAGCTTTGAATCACAGGATTCTGAAGCCTTAAAGATGAACTATGAAGGTTGGTTAAAATTGAAAGAAAAAAAAAAAGAGCCCTGGATGAGTTAATGTTAAATCATGACTCGCAGAACAATTTAGAATGGAAGGCCTCTTATTAGTGGTAGTCAAAACTGAGAAAGCATGTATTCAAGTATAGGGTTTGGGGGAGGGTATGATGGAACACATGCAGATCTAAAAATCTGATAACTTCCAAATACTGTGATTTTGTTGTTGCTCACTTACATAAAAAGATTTGGGTTTACTTTCCTTTCAAAAATGCTAAAGGCTGCATGTTTAAAAAATGTGGCTTCATTGGACCTGTACGATCCTCTTGTCCTCAACAGAGTGGCCTCGTGGCTCTTGGTTGATTGCATTATTGACACATTACTTACAGGTGAATAAAACCTGCTCCTTTGAGATGAAGGGACTATACAGAGTTGTTTACAGTAAAAAAAGTAATTAAAAAAGCTACATGTCTGCTCTAAGTTAGCAGATAAAACCAGATTAAAAATGGGACATACTGTTTAGTGAGGAACTGTTAGTTGTTTTAGACATTTATTGGCCAATGATTTGTCATTGTTCAATTGGTTGGACTATACTTTCTTCAGACTGGAAAGTTGAATTAATGTACTTAGAGATTAACTTTAATACTTTACCATCTTCACTATTTAAATACAATTGCGTTTTTAAAGTCTCCTTTTGATCTGCAGTAGTAAAGTTCACTGTAATCCTTGTCATAAGTGATGTCAAACAGTGGGTTACGACTTTACTTTCAAATTAAGTAAAAATTGAATTGCCGTGGAGAACAAGTATTGAAGATGCATTTCAATGACTGTATTTATGGAGTACTGTGTAGATGTTAGCGAAGGCAACAGAAACCAAGTAGCTGGTGCAGGCTTTCAGTCTGGGTTGGTTTATTTCACTTTTGTAGGCCCATTCGATTAGATTTATGTATGTTCTCCCTTCAACTTCCATAGCTTCACTATTACAGCTTATCTGTAGCTAAAATTATCATAATTTTTTTCAAAATTCTTACTTAAAATCATTCTTCAAAGTGAGTATCGTTAGTTATTGAATGAAAGTAGGGCTTCCATAGTCTTTTATCCCGAGTAAACAGATTACATTTTCCTGTTCTTAAAATTTCATGAACATCAAAGCTGTGCCTATTCTTATGGGATTTGGGGCTAATTGTTTTGTGTTGTGATTTTTAATTGATTTAAAATGAAAAATATGCATGTATTTCTAGCTCTGCATTCCTTAAAATAAAACATACTTTCCAAATAGTGTTCATAATATTTGAAGTGTGGAGTATTTCTTTTGACCGGAGTATTTTAGCAAAATACCTCTTTCCATAAAAATCCGTCGTGTGCTTACATTAACTTTACTAAACTACTTTTCATAAAGAACAATGAAAAATCAGTTTCAGAATTATGTGGTGATTTTGTTTTTGTTGGGGTTTTTTTTGTTATTGTTTTGGGTTTTCTTTTGCAGTTTTTTAAAATACATATTCTTGTGGAAGAGATAATGACAAACTAAAAAAAACCAAACAAACACATAATGAAACAATCTCACTTGAATGGAACTCAAATAATTATTTTTTCAAATTCTTAGAATGCCATTTTTTTAAATAACTTTCTTTGAACTAAAAATTAAAGCTTGTTATTTGCATAATGGGATACCAAGGGGGTATCAGGAAGTCTCAGCTCTGGGTATGGTCTGTGAAAGTTTTCTTTCCAGATTTATTTGTGATAGACAGATCTATGAAGGACTAGAATTAGATTACTACTATAATTTTCACTTGTGAGGGGATGCTGGATTTTAGGCAGCATCAATAAAAGTAGAAAGTTAGTTCATTTGTGCCCTGTCATGGTGTATTGTATTTCTACCTTTCTTCATAGATTTTTCTTGTTATGACTTCTGAACATCAAAAACTTACTTCACTGGATGCCTGTATACTGTTGAAGGAAAAAACCCAGGAATTTTAAACTATTATATGATTCCATAGGAGAAACTAGACAAAGAAGTTATAATGAAAAAATCTTTGTGGTTGTGAAGTTTAATTGCTATAGTGTGTTTTGTTTAAAGGGATGTTTTCAATGAACATTTTTAACTGTGCGTAAATATTATCTAATAGAACACGGGGAAAATGTTTTACTTGCAGGTTTATACAAATCAAGTAAATGTGCATCTTAATACAGCACCATAGATGCAAATACAACCTTCTTATTTTTAAAGGAAAAATAAATGTGTATGAATCTCTCCAGAAGTTTTGGTTGCCTTTTCTATCTTTAAGAATTTTCTTTACTCCCTGTTAATCCTGTTAATGAAATCTGATGTGCTAGGTAGGTCATCATCTCCTGTTAAGTAGTTGGTGGAGGAAAAAATTATGTGGTGGAGATGGTCCAAGCACCGTTTTTTGAACGTTACGTGAGCTCTTAAGCAGTTAGGATTTATTGAGAAAGGCAGGTTTAGGAACCAGAGTAACTTTGAAAAGTGGCGTTTATACAGTTCTGAAAAATCTCTTCCAAATTTCTTGGTCATCAATGTAAAAGACATCCTTTAAACCCTTTTAAGTATTTCCATAGCCAAAGAACCAGTAAGTTCTTGTACTGTTAACGTGTCTTGGATGCTCACATTACCAGGTGAATTTCAGATTGGTCTTAAATGTTCAAGTACGGTACTAAGCATCTTGTGTAACTCCTACGTTCATCAACAAGTTAAAATATTTCTTAAAGTGCTAAAAGGGAGCTCTGAAGGCTCCTCCTTTAACTTGAATAAATGGTTTATGGGAAGGAAAAGATGGAGGGGAAAAAACCCTTCAACATTCAGTAATTTCTCGTTTTCAGTATTTATAAAGCTGTGTTGCAAAATTACGTGCTATGTGCCTCTTTTGTGGCTGAGTTTGACATTCTTGCTGTAAGAATGTGTGCCTGTATTACACTAAGGTTTGATTAAAGAAGTGATTTATTTAAGCTAAAATACTGGTTTGATATGATAATCTTGGCATGTTTTGATGCATGAATCTAGTGTTGCCAGTCATGCTCATGAGATTTCTGCTTAGGTCCTTTATTTGTGGTCAGTGAAGGCAGAAAAGAAGTGCCTTCTTGTCTTCATTGTGATTTTTTTTTTTATTTGTATAGCTTATTTATTTTAATGGTAACTATATAGTATTGCACTCAGTAATTCCTGAGCTGCTATGGGGTTCTTGCATCAGTTTTTTCAACTTGACAGCAACAGTATATCCAGTAGTTGACTGTTGATGAAACTACAATAATTGGTATTAAGATGCTGTTGAAGTGGGGTTTACATAATGCTGTTCTTAAAAATGAAAATTTGTGACTGCACGTCAGACTCCTAACAGAGAAGGGGAGGCCATTTAGAAAGTCAGCTATTTGGATCAGGTTTTGGCAAAAGAGGATCTACTGATAGATAAATGTAACTGAGTGATGCCATTCCAAATATAAATTATACTATCGCTGTGAAAGATACACTCTAAAACGTCAGTCCCTTCTACTAAGACGTCAAGAAATCCTTTTAAAAAGAGATAGGCTAGGTTTTAGAATTGTGAAGCTGGAAGCTAATATTTTTTTTCCTTCTCTTTCTACAACATGAGGGGGGAAAAAAAGGTGGTCAATCTGAGAATTATTCTCAGATTTTAATTTTTCAAAATATACCATCATTTTTCCTAAAACACAGGCAGAAAGCCTATGCTTGATATAACCAACCATCTGTTGTAGAAGTTGTCCTCAAGATATCATGCTCTGTGTGTGTGTAATTATGGTTTCCTAATTTCTTTTTACCAGCTCTATTTTAGTGTCGTTCCCTTCTCACAGATTACAGTACTAGTGTAATTTCTAAAACTGCTTTTTTAATAGGCTTTTATAAGCCACCTAAACCCAGTTTTTTTAAGTCCCTCAGGGTGGAATTTTTCCCCCTTTCCCAAAGATGCACTCATATGCATCTAAAGAAAAGTTAATGGTCAGGCTTCATTATACTCTTAACAGGAAATTCAGCTTCTAAAACGGACTTCTGTGAAGCCAATCTTAAAATCATAGAATTGTAGAATAGCTTCAGTTGGAAGGGACCTTTAATGGTCATCTAGTCCAAACCCCCCTGCAATGACCAGAGACATCTTCAACTAGATCAGGTTGCTTAGAGCCCCATCCAACCTGACCTTGAATGGGGCATTGTGGTGGGTTGACCCTGGCTGGACACCAGGTGCCCACCAAAGCCACTCTATCACTCCCCTTCTCAGCTGGACAGGGGAGAGAAAATATGATCAAAGGCTTGTGGGTCAAGATAAGAACAGGGAGATATCATTCAGCTGTTACCATAGTGGGCAAAACAGACTCGATGTGGGGAAAATTAATTTGATTTGTTAAAAATCAAATCAGAGGAGGACAATGAGAAATCTTGCATCCCCTTCAGGTCTCACAACACTTAATTAATATCAGTATGAAGTTGCCGAAACCTCAGCTACAACCAATGCAGTGGCAGCGTGCTACTGTGGATGTCCTTTGCACTGCTGTTGATCCAGGCCTTTGTTGCTTGGGACTGATTCGTAGCTGTCAACATTCTTATCTTGCTGCTGATCTTAGCTTGCTATCCTGAGGTCACCTTGGGTCAGTGATCAAACTGTGGCCTGTATATGCGTGGCCATTTGTAGCAGGTATCATTTCTGGTCCCTGTATGTCCAGATAAACTTCAGTCTTGTATGTCCTCGAGATCACATACCTTCAGAGTGCTGCTGGCAGAGTTTTGCTGAGGTTCCTTTTTCCACAAAACAGTGGCAGGACCATCAGACCATCTGAATTAATAGGCCTTTCCCTCCAAGTTGGTTGTCGTTTATCTGCTGATTTGGAAAGCCTGTTCGTGTAGCCAGGCCTATCAACGCTATAGAAAGAGGTTGCACACCAATATAGTGTGACTTGAGTAAGGAGCATGTGGTAGGTGTTTGTCTTGTGCTCAGGATTATGATGCACAGGTGAATGACAACGTGACTGTGTTGCTTTACTTCCATAAAAATGAAATCTGAATTTGTGTCATGAAATAGATCGGTCTTTGTGAGTATCACATAAATATTAGTTTGCATATCAGAAGTTGCCTTTACAGAAGTGATGAACTTGTAAGAAAGCTTATATGATGGAGGAAGACTCTTTACCAAGGCCTGTAGTGGCAGCACAAGGGGCAATGGGATATGAGGAAGAAATTTTTTACGATGAGGGTGGTGAGACACTGGAACTGGTTGCCCAGAGGAGCTGTGAATACGCCATCATTGAAAGTGTTCAAGGTCAGGTTGGACGGGGCTTTGAGCAACCTGAAACTGAAAGATGTCCCTACCCATGGCAGGGGGGGTTGAACTTGATCATCCTTAAGGGTCTTTTCCAACCCAAACCATTCCATGATTCTATGAGCACTCTCAGGCAAATGAGAAATGGACATTTCATTTGCCTAGATTATATAAACAGGAGCTATAGTCTGTCCTTCATGTCCTTCTTGAGGATCTGTTTGTGTGGGTTCAGTTTCTCATTGAGGGCTCAGAGTGTGCAGCCAGTCTACTCAAGGGCCTTAGTCTTTGTTCTCTGTTGTATTTCTCCTAATTCCTTGGATTTGAATGTAGTTGAAGGGGAAATAGAGAAGTGAGATGAAGTGCTTGTGACCCTGCTTGTGACTGTGTGGGGAAGCTTAGGTGCCATTGTTGTTTCAGTCAGTTAAGCCTGTTAGCTTGGATTTGCAAATCTGTTGTGTTCTTGTAAGACCTGCTCAGTCAGAGGGTGAAGGGGGTGTCTCTTAGCTGAACCTCATATTCCTTGTGAAATGGATTTTGTATGCTAGGTAGCGTTCTTTCCAAAACCCGTCTAAAAACAGGTACGGGCTGCGTGTATTCCACTATGTGGACCAGATTCAAGCATGCATCTTCCTCATGGGTGGTGGTCATCATCAGATTAGGATGTTTCTCAGGCTGTGAGCTGCATTAGGGTCTGCTATGTTAAAGCTGTCCAACATCAGCTGTTCCTTGATTTGCTCTTTGTTCTCTCCCTCTCCACACTCCTTCCATGTAAGGATAGTAAGTTCCTTACTTTTGTCAGGTAACTTGCACCTCCGTGGGATCTGAACTTGACAGTCAGTGGGTTGTTGGTATGTGTTCTGCCCTTTGCAATCCATGTATTGTTTCACCGTTTCAGAAAACTTCTGTCTCAGTTGGAAGAACTCTTAGCTTTAATGGCAGGTTACTGTTATGCTGGCTTTTTCTCCAGTAAGAATGAAAAATCAGATCACTCGTTCTTAGTGAGGGTCATGACTGAATTTCTCCTCGGATGAGCTTAATTTATTTCTGTTTTGTTCTCTGCCTCTCAGGCAGAGGCATTTCTCCGTATCCTGGATCCAGGGAAATTACCTTCTTACCACAAAAAGTCAAGGTGTTTAAATTACCATATGTTTTTAAAGATGCAGCCATCTTTGTCTGGAAGATATCAAAGTTGTATTCTGTTGTGTCAAGACTTTGTATAAAGCCATGGAAATCGATTCAGTTCAAAGTGGGAGAATTCTCCTTCCTGGACATCAAAAGGTTGCTACCTGGAGCTTCTTTCTCATTTCTAACAAGCTGTGTGTAATCAAAAAATATTCAATAACAATGCTTTTTTGGCAGAACAGTTTAGCAATAACTTTCTTTACGGATCCTGAAAAATAGTTCCAGTAGCTTGTGATTTCAGAAGATACTGCACAAGATTATTATTTCTCTTGGAACCACCTAATGTGTTTGTGCCTTACAGATTTAAAAATAAATAAAAATGATGAGAAATTATTCTTTTGTATATGTGATTACAGTTAGCTTATGGGTGCCAAATTGGGAACTTCATCTGTCCTTCTATGAAACCTCTAGCATGACAAGATCAAAGATGTTATACCGAGATCGGTGTCACGTAGGAATTAACTTAGTCCTTTGTCTAATGCAGATGAACTGTTGGTAACCCAATGATGCGATAGTGTTAGGAAGAGGGCTGGATATGTCAGGATCCTACAAATCTTTGTTGATATTTAGCTAGGGGTAGACCTTGTTTGCTTCTTTGGAACATAGTTGTCTTGTTTCTCAACCTTTATCAGAATGAGAAAAGACCCCACATTAGCTATCACTGCTAGTACCAGGGATTCTGAAGAGCAACACAAGTAAGGCAGAGGACCCAATGTCCACATGATGTTCATTTTAAGGGACATTACTTAAGACTAATTGTAATCTGGGTCTGTTCACAGAATCACAGAATGGTAGGGGTTGGAAGGGACCTCGAGAGGTCATCTAGTCCAACCCCCCTGCCACAGCAGGTTCACCTACAGCAGGTTGCACAGGATGGCGTCCAGGTGGAGTTTGAATGTCTCCAGAGTCGGAGATTCCACCACCTCTCTGGGCAGCCTGTTCCAGTGCTCTGCTACCCTCAAAGGAAAGAAGTTCCTCCTCATGTTTAGGTGGAGCTTCCTATGTTCAAGTTTGTGCCTGTTACCTCTTGTCTTGTCACTGGGCACCACTGAAAAAACCCTGTTCCCATCCTCCTGGCACCCTCCCTTTAAGTATTTATAAGCATTGGTAAGATTCCCCCCTCAGTCGTCTTTTCTGTAGACTAAAAAGCCCCAAGTCCCTGAGCCTTTCCTCATAAGAAAGATGCTCCAGTCCCCTAATCATCTTTGTAGCCCTTTGCTGGACCCTCTCCAGCAGTTCCCTGTCCTTCTTGAACTGGGGAGCCCAGAACTGGACACAATACTCCAGATGGGGCCTCACCAGGGCAGAGTAGAGGGGTAGGATGACCTCCCTCGACCTGCTGGCCACACTCTTCTTGATGCACCCCAGGATGCCTTTGGCCTTTTTGGCCACCAGGGCACATTGCTGGCTTATGGTTGTCCTGTTTGTTAGCAACTGAAACACTTTATTTTTTAAGATCTGGATTTCCCTGGCTTGATTTCTGTGTATACTCCTTGAGTGCATCTTTCATTTTAGTCATCTGAAGTATAATTTGTGCACTCCAAGATCATGTTCTGATGTGAACTGAAGCATCCACATTCAAAATGGAGAAATCTAGATGACTCGCTTCAAAAGCATGCGTCTGATCTCATGAACTATGTTCCTAATGTAGGCATACTCTTTTTTTTCCCTTTTCGTCTATTTTTATAGATTTTTTTCCATTTAGGTGCACTAATTACCAGTCCACATTTCCTACATGATCGTTAAGCCTAGGTGAAGAACCTTTTTTCCCAGTTCGCACTGTTAAGGTAGATATAAAACTTTGACCGTATTGTTTTTTAGTCAAAAATAAAAGATTGTCACTTTAGTTCTTTTTCTAAATTTTCTTCTGTTTGATCTGCATTTTCCCATTATGACATTCATTCCTTACAAAATACTGACCTGTTTATTTATTTATGAGAAGTTTGGCATCTGACTACTGTAAGTATTCAAACTGTGTTTGAGAAAACTGTGAACTGTTACGCTGTCCTCTGCTGCAGAGCTCCTACCATTAACCAAGGAAACATAAAGGAGTGATTTAATCAATCTTATGGGGATTATAAGAGGGAGAAGGTGAAGGTTATGTTTAGAGTCATGCTAACCATACATTACAGTCTTCATTCCATTGTTTAAAAGCAGTACAATTATAGGAACCTTTGGAGTGATAACACCTTGTTTATGGCCAAAATGAGAAAAAAATATAGAAACAGCATATGTTTAAACAAGTCTGATAACCTGTAGAATTTGATGATTTCTGCTGCACTCCACACCCCCTCCCTCCTCCCCAACCTAATTCCATTATGATGTGATATTTTTTTTCCAGTAGAAATTTATTTTTGAGTGGATGCTGTATTTTTGGAGGGTGAAAAAAGTGCTTTTTATTCCCCTATCCCCAAAATGTCTTTGTGATGGGTTGGCCTTGGCTGGATGCCAGGTGCCCACGAAGCTGCTCTGTCACTCCCCTCCTCAGCAGAATGGGGGTGTGTGTGGATAAAATAAGATGGAAAAGAACTCATGGTTCAAGATAAAGGCGATTTAATAAAGCAAAAGCAAAGGCTGTGTGCTGAAGCAAAGGAAAACAAAAGATTTATTCTCTACTTCCAATCAGCAGGCAATGTCCAGCCACTTCCCGGGAAGTAGAGCTTGAGTACAATTAGTGGTTGCTCTGGAAGACAAACATCGTCATAACCAATGCCCGCCCCTGCCCCTCCTTTCTCTTAACTTTTATTGTTGAGCACGATGCCACGTGGTATGGAATATCCCTTTGGTCAGTTTGGGTCAGCTGTCCTGGCTATGTCCCCTCCCAAAATCTTGCTCACCCCCAGCCTGCTGTCCTTCAGGGGTGAGGATGGGGTGTGAGTGTGCACTTTGGTATGCTTTTAAACCTGTGCGTTAGAGTCCCCTACATGAAAAGAAATGGTAGGAAGAGTGCTGCCTTCACCAAATGGAATTTGCATGTGATCTAGGAAAGTAGGTAGCCCAAGTTTGTTACTACAACTGTTAATTCCTCAACACAGTTTTTCATTGTGCCTCTTTCACTGGAGATTTTATTTTATTATTTTTGGGACTGCAAGAATCTCCTTTCACGGGAGAATTTTGATTGTTTTCATTAAAATATGTTTGCTTAGAACACACTGTTTATGCCAAGTTGCACCAAAGACCCATGTAGCCCAGTATATTGGTTTTCAAGACTGGGTGCATAGGGAAGAGTTTAAGAGCAGGAAAATCATGTGACAGTGCCTTTTCCTAATGTTCCTTTAGCCCCATGCACAGCCTGGCTCTGAGGCTTCTTAGGTGCCACCTTTGTACTGAGCATTGGTCAATGGATTTCTTCTTCCCTCCCTCCACTGAAATTCCATACTGCTTTTGAACGTATGTAAAATGTGTTTTAGCGTATATTCCTGTGGGAAGGAGTTACAAAACTGACCGTGTAATATTTATTTTTAAACCTACCTTCTCCCACATTAATGTGATACTCCTTAGTTTTTACGTTTCAAGAGCTGTTGATTTCTGACTGTACCACCCATAATTTTATAGGTCTCTTCTAATTTTCCTCAGATGCCTTCTTCAAGCTTGAAGGGTCCTAGTTTACTTATTTTTCATAGGAAACTACTCCATATCTAAATAGAAAAAAATATAAAGGGTGAATTGAAAAATATTATAAAACCAGCATTGCAGTTCTTCACTGGAGTGAAGAGAGTTTTCTAGAATTAGAAATCTTAACTACTGTTTGTTTCTTAGGTTTCCTGTTCATGAGCTTGCTGGAACAGATTGAAGTCATAATCCCTTAGTTTTAAATCCTCTAGTTTTGAGAACATACTGTTTGGGTTGATTGTTTTTTGGTTGGTTTTTTTTTTCACCCCACTGCTTAAGTATGTGATACATGGAGCAACTCCTTATCTGTTTTGTTTACTTGCTCCTTTTGTCTTACTAGTTCTTGCATCCCTGCTGATACTGGTTAGATCTTTTTGTCTCAAGTAATTGCAGTAACAATGTAGGGATAGGACTGTTTTACTAAAACTAAATTTTTATGACCGTTCATTTTTTCAGTGGAAAGAGAATACTGAGGAAATTTGTGAAGGCCGTTATTAAAATTTAATTGGAAGACTCTCACAAGCCTGATTTGGATTAAACTGGTTGCTTATAGGTAGCTGAGATTGTTGCTCCAGTGACATCCACAGAATTGAGTAGTGATGCTACCTTGATTCTTGACTGGCTTTAGCTACCTGTAAATTTGTTACCATGACATTGTTTATCGTATGACATACAGAACTTTGGTAATTTATCAAAAGTTTTCATTTAAGTGTTTTGGGTTTTTTTTTCTGATGTTTATATAGCTGTTATTAGAAAGTAAGATAAAACTCCTCTCTTGCCTTATGCAGGGCATGAGAACCTATGTAAGTATATTTAATTAATGCTTCACAATGTGCTTATTTTTTATTTTTAAAATGTTAAAATACTTTAAATGTCAGATTGTCTAGTCTTGTCTGTGATTCTATTGTAAAGACACTTGGGAGCACAGAGGTACTAGTGCATTCTTTCTGGTCTTTTTAAACAGCATCTCATGGTGCTGCTACTTTTTCATATTCCCTTGGTTCCTGGCAGGGGAATGCAAAAGGAGGTTGGTTGGCTTTTGTTAAATCCTTAGTATTTCTCATAGCAACTGCCTTAATTTACTGTCTGATTTTTGCAAAGTAAATTACACTGGTGAAGCAGAGATATGGCTTTTGTTGCCTGGGTGTGACAAATTGTCTGTTTTTAATGGTTCAGTCTTGAATGTAGACAAATTGTGGCCATTTGTCAGTGCCTTTAGTTGCATGTAGATCCGGTCAAATTATTGTATAGCTCTTCTCTGGTTTAGTTTTCCTAAGTTTGAGCATTTTTTTCAGTTGTCTTGGTTTAGTTGTTTGTAATAGCCTAACCTGCTTTTATGAATTGGTGTCCAAATTCAGTGTGTTATTTCACACCTTTTGAGACTAATCCTGCTACTAAGCAGTGTGCTAACATAGGTACTAACTGACGAACGCTCCCAAGAATGTGACCAAAGGCATTATGAACATGTAATTAGATGGCACTTACCGTGTGACAGAATGGCAAAATCCCACGGTTTCCTGTATTTCAGGAAAACCTAAACGAAACAAAGTAAAAACCAAAACTACCATCCTGTGAAAGAGAAGGTGGTATCACTTGTCCTGTGACCAAAGCGCTCTGCTGCAGGGCTGTGGAATGAGTAATTAAAGATACTGTGGAGTAGCTTTTCTTTTCCTGGAGTTGAGTCATACACCTGTTACAAGATTGTGAGATTGTGAAGTTGGAAGCATATCCAGCGCCACGTCATGGATCCTCTGACAGGCATTTTACTGAGGCTGTGATGACTGTGAACGTGTCAGGAGGGGAGGATGAAATGAAGTTGGAGAGAGCTGGTGGTGATTACAGTGTCTAATAGGTACCAAGTTCGAGACTATCATCTCTATAGTTGTACATTATAGCCATTCAAGGAAGGGAGAAGATGGAGAAGGACTTACAGAGGTGGGAAAATGCCTGAATTAAAGTCTTTCTTTCAGTTGACCTTAGAAAAGCTCATGTTTTCTGTTTCCCTTGTCTCAGAAGAGTAGCCCTTTATTTAGGAACCAAATTAGATCTTTCAAATTTGGTGGTGCAGATGTTTTCCCGATCACCTAGTGATTAATTTTCAGTTAATTTGAGATCCATTATTGCACAGTCAATACCGTCTCTTTTCTTGTGGTATAGTTAGTGGTACTGACCTGTTGCAATCTGGGATACGAACTTCAAATTTGGTATTTTCTTCTTGGAGCTTTATAAAAGTTTGCTGCTGTTTGTTTGTTTTTTTTTTAAACTAGACTTTTCTATTGTAGTCTATTTTTTTATTGGCTATGCAAATTATTATACTGGTATCTATAAAGATTTTTTGCTGAGCAATTTTGTTGTACTTGATATAAAATGTATCTGTAAGTTTCTAATGGAAAAGATATGAATATATGTAATTTCAGACCACATTTAGAATAAACTCACTGGAATGTCAGGTTCATTATTTTTCCTCTTTAGGCATTGTGTGGTTTTTTGCATAGTGCATCTGTCTCACGGGTACTTTCTTCTTGGTTACAGGACTAGTTACTTGCCTAGTTAAAATAAGTGGGTTTATTCTTGGTGTATTTTCTGACCCAGATGCAGTCATTTTTCTGATTCTACCTTTGCTGAACTAATAAAGCTTTTATAGCAGGCTTCATTGTGTTTTGGCAAAGAGCAGTCTTGTCCATTTATTTCCATAAGATTTCAAACCCAGAGTTAGTAACTGTGATAGTCTTCCTTACAGGCTGAAGACTTTATTAGTTGGAATTCAGTTTCGTTTATGACATTAGCCTTCGAGGTTCTAACACTTTAAAAAAATGTAAGTAATAATCTGTTCTTGCGTCTTTTAGAAAACTGCCATTTACTATGTGTGAATCTGAGTAATGGATTCATACAGTAAGTGTTGTCACAGCTGTAACTTGTAAAGCTTTATAAAATAGCTTTTGGGTACCAAACCCCCAAAAGAAGCAGGCTAAGCAATGTATTCTTATGGCAGTTTTATGAACCAAAAAAAAAACAAAACCCACTTTTTGAATAATAGCAAAAAGTTTACAATCCTTGTCTTTGTTTGTTTGTTGAATACCTAGCCTGAGGCTCGTATTTTGTTCTCTGCTTCAGTGATGCTATAATTGAGCATGTCTAAGGAGACTGATGGAGATACTAATTAGGAGTGATTCCTAAAAGAAATGGTGTTGAACACTGGAGGGCAACGTTACCATTTGCTGGAGACCGTTGTCAGTCTCTGTGTAGGAGAACCTGTATTTTTACCTGAAGTAACATGGGGTGTCTCAGTATTTACACACAGACTTAATCTAAAAAAAAGTTTACATACCCCCTATTTTACAGCATATTAATTTATTTGTAGTTATTGGAATCAGTAAGTGAGGGTTTTGCATTTTTTAGCTGCATTAGCTGGTGTGTATGAGTTCCAGTCATGGCGTTGTTTGATTCAAGAATCTATGATGATATGATAATAACATTGATACTCAAAGTTTGGAGAAAAAGGCGTTGTGGGAAATGTGAATTAATGAATGAGCAACTCAGGTAAGAAAATGTAACTATTTTGGTAGAAACAGGTGGAAGAAGAGAAAAGAGAGCAAAGATAAGATGACATTCGAGTGACAGAGTAAAGAAAGGATGTGGAATGTAGAAGATTCAAGAGACATCATCTGGTGAAAAGGAAAGATTAATATTCTTGGTAACATGGAAGATGTGCAAGAAGTTGCATGAACCACAAGAACAACAAAGAATAAAAATAAGGATAATCCTAAGATTTGAGGAACAGGAAGGGGAGGAAAGAGGAAGGATGCAGATAAATGAGGAAGGAACAGTTAAACACTATATTTTGATTTTAACTGAAAAAATACTGTCTTTAAGAATTTGTTTGGTGCAAGGATCTGGCTTTAACATTCAGTTTTAATATCCTCAATTTGCAATTTCGTTTTATGCGATGTGGTTCTGATAAATGACAGAGGAATCTGGGTTGAATGTTGTTAGTTGTCAAAGGTGTTTTCCAGGCTACTTGCATTTCCTTTCCTTAGATCGGTGAGCCTTTTCAACTGGAACCATGCTGTAGGTTCTTCCATAGTTGTGTAGTTTTCAATAGCAACTGAGGAAGCCCTTGGTTCTGCGACACTGCTAGTCGCGTTCTAGTCTACCTATTTTCTCCCACTGTGTGAAATGCTCCCTGCAGTTCTGGGGCCACCTTTTCCGTTCTTCCCAGGGCCTGGCATGGGCTACGCATTGCAAGCTGTGTGAGAACATTTGCCTGTTTGGCTCCACTGTTCACGTCAGACCCACTGCCATAATATCATGATAAAAAGTGAAATCAACCCAAATCAAGGAAATAGAGTATTTAAACAGAAGTAGATAGCTTGTTGTAATTGAAAGCTGGTATGTATTCGTCTTCTACTTGGTATTTGCATCTTGTAAAATACCTTAAAAAGTGTCTTGTGAAGTGTAACATATTTGAAAGTAATATAGTTGCAAGGTATTTAACGTATTGTAACTAAATACATATTTCTGCAACATTCAGATTGTATTTTTGTGTATTGATCTTTGCATGACCAAATATTTTATTTCCAAACTTCTTTAGTCTTCGTGTAACCCATGTGATTTATGGTAGCTAGATTTAGGAAGACAACGTAAAATGTGGAGAGGTCCTTAGGAAGGTGGATTGATTATCTGCTTCACTGTATCTCATCATTTGAAGGTGTGGTTTTAGTGTTGTTGGAAATTCCATAATGTGCCTTAATATCAACTTTCTCTTAAGGTTGAACTGGTAAATATGTAAATATTGTCTGTATAGTCTCTTATCAACTTAATTACCCATCTAACAACCTGGTTATAGGAAAAAAAAAATAGTATTTTGTGTTTTGGCTTGTTTGCATAAATTTGAAAAATACCGCTTATGCTTTTAATGGTTATCTTCTTATTTCTTTTAATAAGATTTCCTTATTGAACACCTGCAAACAATGGCCTCCTTTAGAGATTAGCTGGAGCTTACCTCTGCGTATGTGGCAAGACTAAAATAGGGTTTGGAATGGTTGTTTTGCAGATAAGTCCTTTAAATGACACGTTTTGTTTATATAGTGAAATTGTATACCTTCAAAAACCTTGGTCGCATAATTAAAGACTGATAAATTTGTAAAGGTCACAAACTTATCTTTAATTTTTCTAATCCAATGTTTTCAACAAGTAAGCCTTGTTCTCCAGGGATTTGATTCCCTAAAAGGATGTGTGTGGAAACCCAAACAGTGTTTTCACTTCAAATTGTAATGTAAATGCTTATCTTTTATTGCAGGCATTTTAGGAAGGTATGCTCAATGTAGATGCTAAAAGCTGTGTGAACTGCAGTCCTACGTAATTTATACAGGTTCAGTTAGTTGCCAATTAAGAAATTGAAATTGTTGACCTAGTATTTTATTTTAATATTTCCTACTCGTCCATGTCTTGTGGACCGTTTCAGAAAGGTTTCTTGAAGCTGTTATGAAAGAATACTTCTGCCTCTTGACTGGGGTCTAAGAACCACTTTCAAGAAGGATGAAACTAGGATGTTAGTTCTTCGGGTGCTTTTGTACATTTCCACTTGTACAGGATAAAGAAGTTTGCAGCATTAACTTCTGGAACTTGTTTGTGAACTGTATTTGC
Organism: Pluvialis apricaria; assembly: GCA_017639485.1. Lineage (NCBI taxonomy): Eukaryota > Metazoa > Chordata > Aves > Charadriiformes > Charadriidae > Pluvialis > Pluvialis apricaria. The sequence goes on from CM030007.1 coordinate 26,822,265, forward strand.
CAATTAGATCAATGCACCTTCTCACACAGAGTTTAGAAGTAGAAGGGAGGAAGACTGTCTTTTTAGTTCTTTCTAACTTCTTGGGGTGTAGTAAACTTGCATTACCTTCAGGGGTGGGATTGCTTTCTTTTGCTATTTCTGTGATACTTTAGGGGAAGAAAGAGGTTATGTGCCACCTGCAGGGTGTGTGCAAAGGTGGAAGCATTGCCTTTGGTTATTCTTAAGGAGCAGTTGGTCAGGATCAAAGTCTGACCACAGTTACAGTGGTAAAGCAGTAGCTTCTAGCACTGGATCATATTGTGTTTCTGTTGTAGTATCACCCTTCTGTCCTACTGTGTCCATCGTCTTTCTGCATCTTTCTACAACGGTATGTCATTGTAGTACAGCACATGCCCACCTCCTGCCACTGCAGCCTCACGAGGTTCAGGGCTTTATTTACATTATGGTAGCTGAAGACACTTTTTCAACTTAAAAAAAAGAAAAGAAAAATTCTTACTGCTAGATCTTGTATGCAAATACTTAATACATTTAAAAGTTACTAAGATGAGGAAGAACTAGATCTGGCCACTGTTGAATGGGATGTTGGACTGAATGAATCAGTAGCTTAGATAAAATGTTGAGCACCTTGAAAGTTAGAATATTAATTGATTTTTGCAAGGGAAAATTAGTCATTTTTTTGGTGATACCACTAGAATGCACCATGGAGTGCTTAAATCATTGAGAAAGACTGGAAAAATAGTCTCAATGTCTAGTATCTTACTCTGTGTCAGTTATTAGACTACGGATTGGTTGAAAACCAGATATCTTCATTTGTGAAGTTATGTTCTAAGCATAAGGTAGCGACAAAAACGTTTGGCTTCTTCACTGGACACGAATACATGTAAATTAAATGTGAAATTACATTTGCTTGGGAGTAAGGTATTTAAACAAGGATTTTAATTTACTGAGAAGATTATTAAAGATTTTCTGTTAGAAATGTGATCAACCTATAGTTGGAGGCTGTGGGGATTATTTATACATATTCAGCATCCTGAGAAAGAACACTATTTTGTCTGTACTCCTTCCTTTCTTTTCAGATTTCGTTTTACAGTAACTTTTTTCTTATCAATTAGCTAATACTTAAGTAATAAAAGTGACAACAAAAATCCAAGTAAATAAGGAATATTTGATTTTTTGTGAGAAGGCAAAACAGGTATGGTTGGTGTAAAAATTGTAAAGGTAAGGGAAAGCAATCCTGAGGAATTTTGCCAACGCAGTTTTGCATTGTTGTAGTAGCTTTAATGTATTGAAAATAAAAGATGGAATATCTGTAGCCCCCTGAATTTAAAAAGGTTAAGAGGAAGTGAAGTATGTGTATTTTATAAACTCTTATTACTACAATATGATGCTTCAGAACATCACAAGTACATCTAAAATTCCTCTGAGATAAAGTAATTATTAATATTCTTATTGTAATGGTATGAAGCTGAAAGAGTCAGACGTATCTACATAAAGTTGCAGGTGAAACAGCTTGTTGACGCTTATTTTACCTGCTTAGGATGATATGATTTGCCTAAGGTCACCCTGGGTATTGGCATTGAGGTAGGTATCATCTTATTAGACTAGTAGTGAAGAATTACTTAAAGAAATTCAAGTTAGGAAAGCATATGATTTATATATTCATGAGTGTTGCAATTTACAGTTCATAAAGTTATATTAAAGTTAAATATAATAAACCTGCTGTGTTCAAGCACTCAATATTGTGGCTACTAAAAGGTGCGTAAAGACAAAATGTTTATGCTTTAGCATGCCCATGTAACCATGTTTGCATGTACCTGATCTTTGTGTCCATGGAGACTGATATTCAAAGTCTCGAAGTATCAGATTCTTTGATACCTTTTCCTTCACTTTAGTGGTAGAATATGTAAAGTGATGTTTAAACAATAATAAAAAAAGTCTTGCTTCTGGGTTGAGATGAATGTAAAATTCTTGTTCTGAAGAGTTTTAATGGTGGCTTTTTTGAGTCAGAGTTTGACTAAAGGTAGACTTCGAAAAGCCTTGTTAACTTAATACAGGCACAACTACTGTGATGCTGGGAGTTGGTAATTCTTCAACAACAATCTGGTGGTTCAGTGTTGCCGGCAGTCTGCTTGATGCCGCATGATCTCACAAAATCAGATTGGAAGTACTCCAAACAGCGCCTGTAATGTCCTCCTCTACGGTAACCGGTGACAGATACAATTGTCGCTCTCTGTTGTTTCCACTTGCTGATAAATGAATGTAACATCTGTTACTTAATGGCTATCTTAGGGGAAAGGGAGAAAGAGGGAATGGAAAAGTGAGAAAGAGGGAACGTAAAGATTTATATTTTTTTTCCAACCCACATTGACCTGTATATTAACCTAGTGCACTTTATTTCACTTTTATAAAGAGAATGTGTAGTTTCCTTTAGGGAGATTTGTGTCTGTTCTTGTATTTTGCTAAATAAAGTACGGCGTGTCCTACAACATGTTCCGGTATAAAAGAAATTCAATCGTTGGGAAGCAAGCGTATGAACAAAATCGTGGACATGATTCCATATCTGATGCTGTAGCTGCAGTCTGACTTTTGAGGGAGCTGTTTCTTATGTCACCCTCCTGTCTTGCAGAGCAGTGCTTGGTGCATAGCGCGTACCTGCTTTCCAGGAGTCCTTCAGCAGTGTGACAAGTGTAAGGGTGTGTGTGTGTGTGTGTGTTCTTCCTGGAGGGGACCGATTGAATTGCAGCAGAACCCCTCATTTGAACCCTTACCTTAAAAACAAAGAAAGAAAGAAATTCCTCGACCCTGATCTATTATCTTGAGGTCTTTGTTGCTCCCAGATTGGAGATTTGCAGTATTACTACAATTTGAAGATGATTCCGTTAAAGGTGAGTATGTGCTACTGTGGACCCGTTGGCTGTGGGACTGCGTGAACCTGCTGGGATTTGCGGAGCAGCCGTTCCTTGCGGTTGTGAGTCAGCAGTGCATTCAGCAGCACACGACCTTACTTTCTTCGGGATTTGGCTGTTGAGCTTCTTGATCCTGCTCTGCTGACCCTAGCAGGAACTGTACATGTCATGTGGAGCAGCAGCTAATAAGCCCAAGTTATCTTCACCCAGCATTTCTAAGGAATTCAAGTATGAAGAAATTGAATTATAGTATATAATAATGAAAATAGTTCAGAAGGGAGCAGGGGAGGTGTAGGCCAGTACCTCTGGTATGTGCACTGGTAAGGAGGTAGAAATCACAGTTTGGAATAGAATTAAGAGACCATGTGGATGAATACTGGAAAAGTTTCAGCATATTTTAAGGCTCAGCATTTTCTGAAAGAAACTGTATGTGACCAGTTGATATCATCCAAAGTATTTGGCAAGATTTTTCACCAAAGGCTCTTGAAAGAATTTGAGCTGCCATGATATAATGAAGGATTTTTACATGTGTAAAATCTGGTTAAAATGTACAGTGAAAAGGACAAAAATAAATGCCCCGTTTTCATACTGAAGGGAGGTCACCAATGGAATCCCATAAGGATCTGATCTGAGGCCTGTGCTGTTAATATATTCATAAATCATTTAGAAGAGGAATGAATAATGAGGTGTCAAAGTTTGCAGACACTACAGGGTAATTCAGGATAAGTAAAAAAAAAAAAAAAATCCAGCTGATGAAATAGCAGTTCAGTTCAGTGTTAATAAGTTTGTATGTGGAGAGAGGGAATAATCCTAATTTTACATATAAACCTGTGGTCCTTAAGTTCATTATTACTACTTAGAGAATGAAGCCTTGTAATTGAAATAGCTTAATGAAAATGTTAGCTCGATCCTCAGTTGTAGAAAGAGAAGTTTTAGGAATCGTTATGAATACAATTGAAAGGAAAGGATCAGAACAGCACAGCAGTGGGGTACAGTTCTGCTGAAATAATGATTCAGACAGTTGCACAGATTTGCTGTTGCTTCTAACTAGGAGTTGTCATATTAACCTAACAAGTAGAGAACATTCAAAACAAAGTAAGATGCTTTTCAACATGATGTGTAGTTAAGTTTGAGACAACTTGCTATGGGCTTTTGCAGCAGAAGTTATCACATACAAGTATACCCCCACTAACTCAAGAAGTCTGAAGAAAATACAGGAGGTTCTAGAGGGGAAAATTAGGCCAAGTGATGTATATGCTTACCCTATATTTGTATTTTTTCCATGATATCTTAATATCTATTGTTAATAAACAAGTTTTTTCTAGAGAAATTTTCTGGGTTTTGGTCTGACCTAGTACGTCAGTTCTTATAAACTTTTTCAGTATGAAAACTCTTATTCTGGCCTCAGGCTCTAATTAAAACTCTAATTAAATTTCTCTCATGAGGGAGACGTGAGAGGGAAGGGAGAAGTAATATTTTTGGTACCTCTTTTCCTAGGGTGGTAGTATTAATGTACGGTTTTCCTGAAGTCCTGCTGACACTGGTGATCTGACCTTCCTTCCGATACTCCTTTCGTCGTACAGCTACGTGTAGCTGTGAAGTGATTCTCTTTGCTTTCCTGTTAAGATGCTAACCCTGTTCTCCTATTGCAGCACTATGCTTCTAGCATGTCTGGTGCTGCTTTGCTTCCTCAGCTCCCTGTATCAGATTTAAGAAACTGGAGGGAAGCTACAACGATCTGCTAGGCGTACAGGTTTGCTTCAAGCTTTGCTGTGGAGCAGGAGATAAGGTTTGAAGCTGCACTTACTTAAAGGCCTATCTAATTATGTAAACCAGCCTATTTATAAATATTATTCCCCCTCCTCTCTCTGAATTGTTTCAAATTAGAGCAGGATAACCATATTAGTTGATGAAACATTATTGACCTGAATGGGAACCTGAACTAGAAGAACTAGAAGGACTGTAGCTGTCCCTGAACCGAAGGAGGAAGTTGTTCTGCCCCATGGCTCGTCAGCTTTCCAAGGAGACAGATCTGTGCGATGCTAGGGTTGGTTTGGGCTTGCTAAGAAACAGTTTGGCTGTTAAGTAAGATTAAGTCAGAGGCATATCTTGATGTGAAAATTGGGAAGATTTTTGATGATCCTTGGTTCTGTTGACCTTCATTGATCTTGAACTGACTCATTTATACATTTGTCAGCAGTACAATAAGGGAAACATCTAATTTTTATGCCTCAAAGTAAATTGCCAGCAGCAGCTTTAAACACAGAATTGTAGGAGGTCTTTTAAAAATAAATAAAAAAACCCCAAACCATAAAATGTCGTTAGGATAAATACTGAATCTTTCATTTTGATTGTAATATTGAGAGAAAGCAGTATGGGAAGTGGAAGGTCAGATAAGATGTGCTTATAGCATTTGTTTTGTAGGCACTGCGGAGACTATGCCCTGGCATCCTTTTCTACTGTTGTTTAGCCAGGCAAGGGCAAGTTACCATGTGCTTAGATTAGACCTCATTAGTTATCTGGATTTAAGATGGTACTGGATACTCATATATGAGTTTAGTGTCACAAGGAGGTGCTAGGAGTAATAATAAAGTATAGAGTGAATTTTCCTGTTTTAAACCATTTGGGACTTCACCATAGACTGAAAACCCGTCATAGTCCTTTCCTCCTTCCGTGGGACAAACTCCTATGTTATCTTTGGGTCTTGTCAAAAAACAAATCCAGGAAATTTGCAAGTAAGCTATTGGTAAAAGATTTTAAGTTCCTGAGATCAATTTTGTAACACAAGAAAATGCTGCAATTACTTGAAAATCATTTTATATTTATAAATTATTCATTTATACTGACTTGCAGATTTTGACTAGTTGATTGAAAAGTGCTCTGTGGTTTGCCTAAACCACACTTCATTAACAAAAAAGTAACGCTTCTGTTGCAGAATGTTAAAAGTGAGCAGTGAGAACCTCTCAATGAAGAGAAAGAAACCATGTTTGCATTGGGGAATTTGATTTTGAAAACACGAGTGTCTGTTGTTGTGGGTTTACCCTGGTAGGCAGCTAAGCACCAGGCTGCTGCTTGCTCACTCCCCCTCGGTAGGGTCAGCGAGAGAATCAGAAGGGTAAAAATGAAGAAACTTGCGGGTTGAGATAAAGACAGTTTAATAGGTAAAGCAAAAGCTGTGCACGCAAGCAAAACAAAATAAGGAATTAATTGACTACTTCCCATCAGCAGACAGGTGTTCAGCCATTCCGAGAGAAGCACGGCTTCATAATGCCTAATGATTACTTGGGAAGACAAACGCTGTAACTCCGAGTGTGTGCCTCCTTTCCTCCTTTCCACCAGCTTTTATTGCTGAGCATGACATCATATGGTATGGGATATCCCTTTGGTCGGTTGGGGTCAGCTGTCCCGCCTGTGTCCCCTCCCAGCTCTTTGTGCACCCCCAGCCCGCTCGCTGGTGCGGCGGTGTGAGGAGCAGAAAAGGCCCTGACTCCGTAAGCGCTGCTCAGCAATAGCTAAAACATCCCTGTGTTATCAGCACTGTTTTGGTCACAAATCCAAGACACAGCCCTATACCAGCTACTGTGAAGGAAATTAACTCTGTCGTAGCCAAAACCAACACATCTGACTTTCACAGAACATGAATAAAAATTGGCTAACTTACAATGTAAAGATTAACACCCTCCATCTACCCCCCAAAAAAACCCACCCCCAAACAATGCAACAACTGAGCATGGTATTTAAAAAATATAAAGAAGATTTCCACTAGTTCATGTGTCTGTATGTCTTTCCAGATTTTACTCTGAAGCAGAAGATGTCTTTTTGTACCTCTTGATCGTTTCTGAAACAATTAATTTGACTTAATTGTCATGATTACCATATTTGTTCAGAGAAGTTTACTTAAAGGCATTTTACAAGTTTACTATTTGTTCTTTTGACTGAAGTATTTAGAACTACGCTACATAACTGAGTAAAGAAAATGACTTTATCTGCTGTTCTTCACCAGATTTTGAAATGTGTGCTGCTTATAAAGTGTGTGCATACACAATTAGTAATACACAGCTTGAAAACATCTTTGAGATCATACTACTTATGAAACCATTTCTAGGTCTGAAGTGGGTCTCGTATTTTGACATGTGTATCTCTTAATCATTCCAGTTTTGCTAAATATGATAAAAGTAAACTTTGCCTTTAATGTATCTAAAACTATTTGTACTCTACCGTGTACACATTTAAGGCAATTGTGGCCTGTGGGTGGCCGAAGCAGAGACACCACTGAGGGGCTGCAGCCCACGGACAACTCATACCAGAGCAGGGACACCCTTGAGTTTCTGTTGTATAATAACTCATTTATTGACGGAGATGTCTTTAAAATAGGCAATATAAATAGTATTTTTCCTGGCTTTTTAAAGAGCCCCTTGAGAGATCTGGCTAATTTAAAAAAAAAAAAAATCTGACACGGTTTGCTTACAGCCCAAATTAGGCAGTTTAACTCCTCATGCCTAGACAGTCAATATGTTAATCTAAAATGAACTGAATCTGCTAAATAGACCAGAAATTTGTCCTAGTTAATGTTTCACTTCATCTTGTTACCTTTTTACTGTACTGAATTGTGGATGGTAGTCATTTGTTGTTTGCTGTTGTATAACTTCTTTATCTGGTGTGTCATTCACTTAAAGACAAAACCATATTAGATAAAGTTGAGTTAGGACCGTAATGTTGTCTTATGTTAGATTAAATATATCAGTGTTACAAAATACTTGAAGGGTTTTTTTTTGTTTCCATTCTAACTTTGTCATCCATGAAAGTTAAGTCAACTTAGAAGTTCTTCCCTGAGTGGATGCAATATGGGGCTGCTTCGGCCCCCCCTGCCTTGAAGGAAAAAGTCTAAATCAAATTCTAAAACTAATAATTCACCTTTTTATTGATTTATAGAGTCAGGCAAACACAGGAGATGTGTATATCCTAATTTCTGTAGATGTTTTAATAGGAGACTCATTATCCTGATTGAATAAAAGGCAAACAATACGCTATTTACAGTGTTCAGGTAAGAATGCCATTGATGAAAAAATGGCATTAACTCCTCTAATATTTTTATTAAGTATCCCCGCCCTTTCCCAGGAGTCACACTTCAGATTATGGATACCTGAACAGTCACTCCAGGGGCTATTTGAGTGTTATAGTGAACAGTGGGGTAGCATAACTCATGGTGCAATATCAGTAAATCTTAATTGCTCAGCAGCTGGGAATTTAAAGCTTACTAGCTTCCATCGCGTACCCCAGCGTAGTACTATGTAACTACATCAGCGTTAAGTAGTTGTATGTTACATTTATGACATACTGTGTTATGTAGTACATGACTAATTGTCCATAAAAGTATTTATGTATACATATACAAGTATATTGTTCAATACCTTGGTTGTGTTCAGTGCACTTATGTGCTATTCTTGTAGCTATTATGACTCTTTTGTTTGAATTAGGTAGCATGTATGTGTGATACAAATGTAAGTCCAAGTTACTTGCTTAACTGTTCTTGCTAGCATCTTAACATCAGATGCAGTCCTGCAGCAACCAACAGTTTCCGTGTTAGTAGTTGTTCTATATAGTTTTTTCCAGTCTTTTAAGTCCTGGCCTTTACTTTTCTTCAGAATGAGTTGCTAGGTAGAGATCAGTACTGTTTTTCATAGTTTAGGACAAGTTCAGTATCAGTTAAAATTGCTGTTTTCAGTACTAGGCAGGCTGTAGAGCCCACAATGTGAAGTGCAAGAGCATCATTCAGAATTGCTAAGGGGATACCTAGTGAAGGGGGCACTCTGCATGTTTATGCAGTCTTGTTGGATGAAAGTGTAGCAATGCAGTGAAATCAAAGATGTGTTCATATCTCCTTTATAAAGAAGTTCTGCATCATCGCAGTCATTCCATTTTGCACTTAAGAACCACCTCCTCAGTTTTTTTCATAGATGCTATTACTCAGCTGAATCTTTCATTTCTTCCTTACTTCCCTTCTCTTTTGGGATCCCTACTGAAAATATAGGAAAACACGGGATCAGATTTCCATGATTTTATTCTAGGCATGCATTAATTTGCCAGCACTATGTTCAGACTACTCCCAGGCAACGTTGATAAATGCTATGATTAATAAAGTTGTTACCATATGAGTCTTTTTTGTGATTCAATATGATTTTTCCCTTTATGGGAGAAGGAGGGGATAAGCATTGTTTAACACACTTCGCTGTACTGTTCAATGGGTGAACTTTGCCTGAAGAAATTTCCTGTATAAACATAGAGTGCTTCTGGTCAAGGAAGTCTGTATTTTCTATCATCTGGGTGCTCAATTACTGCTTATTTCCAGAGAAGGCTCAAAAGAGATATTGGATCAGTTGTACTCAATCAGGCGCTTCCCCCTCCCCTCCCAGTTTAGGCTTTTCAATTAGTCTTTCAGACAGATGTTCATGTTGTGTTGGACTGCAGTTTCCTGTACAGGAGCTGCATGGGTATTTACATATCTTTCATCCAGATCATGTGCCTGATTCATTATAGCTGGGCATTTATCAGTGCCTCGATGGATGTGTAGCTAGCTTACTAAAGGATTTCATCATTTCTAACTTGTTATAGCACTGCGGTTAATGAGGATTTGAAGATTGGGCATAATTTCTTTTAATGAACACTGCTCAGGAGACACATCTAGGACCTACCTATGTCATAACATAGGTAATAAGCACAACAGCAGTCTGGTAAACACAACGGCTTAGAACAGTTTTAATCTGGTGGAAAGCCTTTAACTGATAGCAACTCTGTGCTTCATAAACTTGTCAACTGTGATAGGCTTTTGGCTGTAAGAGATTATTTCTGTACAAATACCAGCAAGATCGTGCGAGATGTTTATCACCTGAATAACATATTTAAAGTTCAGGGGATTCTGAAAGAGAATCTTTCCAATCATGGCTGGCAGAGAGACTCCACTTTGCTGTACTAGCTGCATTTTTCTTTTCTTGAATAAAATGGACAGTAAATGAAGCCTAAATCCTGCTGGGAAAGTTCTTACATTCCAAATTCAACACAAAAGATGTCATAATTGCTCACATGGTCTTCTAGTGCACCTCAAAGATTTTAGCAGAGGTAGGTGTGATGTCTTTTATGGATATCAGCTCTTCTTCATTGACAGTGAATCTCATCCATGGTAACTTTTCCTTTTGAAAGAGAGGCAACTTAGTGGTTGGTGTGGCTTCTGTGGAGGAGAGGTGAAAAAGAAATACTATCAAACAGTCCCAAAAGAACAGCTATTTTTGTGGCAGTGCTTGTGCTAAAATAGAGTACTGCTTTTAAATTCTCTGCTGGCACTTACAGATCAACATAAATTATTCTGTGAAACTAGCAGAAGTCTTTGGTGATTATTTTTAAAGATGCTGTAAGACTTCCTAGTCTCTTGAAATGTGCATCGTGATTTGGGCCATTTATCTTATGAGGTTTCATGTTAGCTAAAACCTGATCTTATTTAAAAAAAAAATCTGTAAGGTAGCATAGTCCGTTTCTTGATTCTTTTCTCTCTTTGTATTTGTTTCTGCAATAAAAACAATGAATGTATTTTCTAAGGTTTTAACTCTTGTAATGCTCACCTCTTGAGCAAAGCAGGGAATTCAAGATAGTATCTGGGAATATGAAACATGCAGGAACAGCTGTGAGTTTTAATACAATGGGGTATGAAGTTCAGCATATCTAATGCAGATCTTAGCACAGTATGATTGAGTGTCTAATTTTTCTAGCAGGTGAAAAGAGGCTTTTTCATTTGCCTAGCATCCAGATGGTACATAGGGGAAAATAGGTTAATCCCTATTTGTATGTGAAACTAGTACATGCTTATTAGCAGATTTCTTCTCTTGTGGAAATTTCAGTCTGGTTACAGTAGAGTTCTCTTCCATTGCTGTTCCATCATTTCTGTTTTTATAATGATCTTGCATAACATCTAGATCTCTGTGGTCCTGGAGTTCTTGAAAGCTATTATACATCTTTTCCTAATCAAACCATTCATAAGAAACACAATACTAAAGGATGCTTTAAATGTTGTTCATTCTGTCATGGATGTCCTGTTGAGAACTATCAAAAAGAATAGTCTGCTTCACTGATGGCAAAAATAAAGTCCTTCACTCATGGTAGAAAGAGAAAAGGATGTTTGAAGGTAGTCGTGCTTGAAAGCTGTGTTCTGATCCCTAATCTTAAATATTTACATCTCCTTTGCTCTGACTTAGTAGTAGTTCTAGAATTTCCTTTGGAAATCTGTATGTGTGTGTATCCAAAGGTTCTTTTCCACAGGTTATATGTACTCCAGAGACAGCAGTATGCATAAAGGATGTCTGCAGAGGCTTACAGAGTTACGTAAAGCAAAGTGGATACTCTTCAGTTTGTGAATCGCGCACTCATACTGAAAAGGAGTTGCCAGAAAGACCTCAGAAGCAGAAGGGACTTCTGATCAGCCTTTTCCCAGGGCAATGGTGGGATATACGGTGGCCACAGGTTGAACCAGATATGGAATAATCTTGTTGTGATGCAGCTGGAATTCTTCCAGAAGAGCCAGAATGTCAGTGTTCGTTCAAAGCAATCACACTCCTTTTCCGTAGACAGAAAAGTCAGCTTCATCAGGGGAAAAAGTAAATTAAGCTAGGAAATAAGTTTTTTAACTTTTTTTTGTTGTTGTTTGAGACAAGTCCTGTCATCCTGTCACATTAAATTCATGGTGCTAAGGTCATGGTTTGTCAAAGTTTTCATGTCTGTAAACTACAAAATGTAAGAGTAATTATTGGTTGTTGCAAGTATCCAGAGTGGCCTCTTCCCCTTCCCTCCCCTCCTTCCCCCGCCTCCCGAATTGTTCAAATGCACTCTTCTGTGGTTTTTTTAGGGGGGGTGTCAACAACCTGAGTATTTAAACATAGACTATGAAATGACTATGGTTTCCTTCCAGATAATAGGTTAGTAATTTTAAATGTTTTAAGTGACTTTCAGTAAAAGGAGTTCACGTTAACTTTTTCATTTAAAAAATACAGACAACAAATATTTCTAGGTTAAATGAAGTGGTATTTTGAATGATCATTGTAGCAGTTTTCCAAAACAGGAATATTACATCTAATAAAAGAATACTTTTTAGTTTTAAATATTTAGAAATCTAATTTCCCACCTTAAATAACTTGTTTGTCTTTAGCCTTTCAGAATATTGAGTGCAGAAATAAGAAAAGGCTGATAGTGTCTGTGGAGGAAAGATCACTGTTTCTTTTGTGTACAAGTCAGAGATGTAACAAACTTCACAGATCTCCAGTATTGCTACTGGTTGTCCTCTTTGTTGGACTTGCATCAAAATCCATGGTTGTTTTCTGGACCTAGATTTTAAAGCTTTAACTTGTTTTCTTTCCTTTTCTCACAAGAGATTTAAAAAAGGCCATAGAGCAGTTTTTCTTGCATCTAAAAATCAAATTGGTGCTTACAATTAGTTGTCAGAGCTAAGGCTGACTGCAACCCTTGACAGAAACCACAGGGATTTCTAATGGTCCTGTACTTTTTTCAAATGTTGATGGCTTTGAAATAAAAAATGAGATTCTAATTTGTGTGATAAGAAATCAGAGCCAATTTGAATATAAAGATTTAGTGATACTTTGGTGAAAGTGCTAATTTCTGGAGACTTTTTTTTGGGGGGGAGGGAACCATAGATAGACTCACAAAGCCTTGCATATCAGACTTATTTTCTAAAATTAGGTCATAATCTTTTTTGAAATCAAAGTAATTTATTAGAGCAATAAGTGTGTATTTCCAGAGTATCTGAATCCTATTAATTTAATTGTGTTTAGGCGGTCGGTGTATCTTCTACTTCATGCTTTTTCAATTATATTTCATAAAGGAAAGCTCAATGCTTGGTAGCCATTAATATATTGTAATATGGCCCCAGATAAAGCCTCATTGCTGAGCTTGACGCTACCTTACTGTCAGTGAGCATCAAAGCCTCGTATTTTAGAACTGCTTTTTTTGGTAAATATGTATAATTTTAGGTGTCCTGATTACAGCTCCTCAAAATCAGCTTTGCGTTTAAAGCAGCCTCAGAAATAGTGCAGGAGGTTGGAGACCCAGTTGACTGAGTTCCTGCTTCTTCATGACATTAGAACTAGTAGATCCACCTGTTCGCTTATATTCATAGATTAAAAAGGGAAGTAGGTTTTACTTTTTTTGTATCTTAGCCCGTTTCAGAAGTTTGAATGAACTGGTAATGATACAGATGACGATACTAATTAACTTTAATAATAAATAGACTAGAATTAGGTATTTTCCAAAATTCTTCTCTTACATCACAAAAGAGACTTCTGTGTTGAGGGGTGGTTTAGCCCTTCAGCAAGACGACTTTGGCAGTTAACCAGTGGCTTTTGTCTGTTTAGTTACATCTGTCTCTAAAACTTCAGATGTGCTACTTAATACATCGTAGTAATGTTCTAATTTACTTAAGATCCAAGCTTCTGTGGTAACTTCAAGTGTAATTTTAAATTTAGTTTTAATAATTGTTTACTCTTAAAAAAAATAAATAAATTTCTCAAAGATTTAAGCAGTTCTAGATGTGAGGAATTGAACTGACTTAGATATGTGATAATTTCTTGCTGTAGTCTTGAATGACTTATAGATATGTGACATTCTCTTCTTTTGTCGTCTTGCTGAAATATAGGCCCGGGCTCTCTAAAGGAAGCAATAATTTTTCTAGTGGATTCTCAGTTTTGGGTGGTTTGAGTTCCTACTGTAACTATTTTGATAAAGCAAAATGTTTGTTAAGCATGTATATACACGCAGTTAATTTACAACAATAGAAAGAATCCTTTTGTTGCAACAAGTACTAGAAAAGAACAGAAAATCCTGTTAGTGTTTGCTGGTTGATTTTTGTCTGTCACTTGAGCAATTACTGTGCTGCTTTATATACAGGGAATCTTACTCTGCTGGAAGTCTTGGTAATGATCCTTCAGGGCACAGCATCTGTAGGTCTTCTCAGAAACAGACCTGTGTTGTTGCAAGCAAGTATAAGCTGCTGCTTTGTCTGCTGTCCTCTTCCTCACTGCAAGGACAAATAGTAGGTGTCTGGGGAGAGAGGAGAAGGGGGGAAGACCTAACAAGGTGCTGAGGCTCTATACGAGGACTGCAGGACAGGAACTTTCATGTAGTCCAACAATGTTTTTCCTTTCTAGCAGGAATAAAAGTAAAGCCAACTATATATAAAGCAGACTCATTTCAGTCAAGCACAATCTGCACCTTGTGGAGGAGGAGGTAAATTGTGCTAATCATCTCTGTACGCACCCCATTAGAGTGAGCATTCTTGTCGTGTATTCTTTAGAGAAGTGACTCAACGATTAGTTTTGCTTTGATATTTCAGAGAATTTTTTTTATTGTTTTTTTGAATGACTTGGTAATAAAGCGGAAATTCACTGACTGCAATCTTTGTTGATTAGGAGTTTGTGCCGTGTGTCTTTGCACTGTCTCCTGCTTACTAAAGGAAACTTACAGAGGACCTTTCTAGTGATTTTTGCATTTAGAAGTGCTAACACTGACCCTTGCCCCTGGGTAGGAAAAAATCATCCGTATCCTGTCTGAAATGCATCTGCATTGGCAAACACCGTTTGCTTAGAGAGCAAACACTGCTGCATTTGAAACTGTAACTTCCTGAGGAGCAATATGGGCTGTACCCCTCAAGCTTCCCTTGCTGTTGGCATGGTTTAACCCCAGCTGGCAGCTACGACCAGGCGGCCACTTGCTCCATTCTTGCCTACCCTGCTCCAAGAAGGATAGGGAGAAGAGGGAGAAAAGGAGGAGAAAGGAAAAACAACCTAAACAGCTTGTGGGCTGAGGTAAGGACAGTTTAATAGAACAATAATGGAAAAGGAAAATAATAGTAATAATCATGGTAAAAGAATATACACAATAAAGTAATACAACACAGGTCACTCCCACCACCTGATGAATTGGTTGCCCAGCCCGTCCTGAGCAGTGGTCCGAGGATCCCTGTCCCCTGGCCAAGCCCTGTGTGTATACTGAGCACGACGTCTATGGTATGGAACATTCCACTGGTCAGCTTGTTCTGTCTGTGCTCCCTCCCAGCTTCTGTGGGAAGCTGAAAAAAGCCCTTGACTAATGTAAACATCACCTGGCAACAATTAAAACAATATGCATGATCAACATTCCTTTCATACCAAATCTAAATCACAGCAGCCACTAGAAAGAAAAATAACTGTATCCCAGCTGAAACCAGGGCAACTATGATAAACAGCACTGAATATAAGAATAAAAGCATGGGAATTTCCTTTTGGAAAAAACAAATAACCTGTTCTGTATTACGAAACTGGAAATATGGTTCAAGACAAATTAGAAAAATGTAATTTTATATCATGCTTTGACTTTCAGATTAGTGATTGAATCATTGTTTCATCATTTGATCTACCAGCTGAAAACAACTATTGGTGAAGTTGCTTTGAGCTTTTTGTTTCTTTAGATTGTCATGAGATGGCCTTAACTTTCATGTTTTTTGCCAAATAAGCATCTTGCTTCAGGATTTATACTGCATCTGGCTATGAAAATCTATTTTTTAATCCAATTTCATGATGAAATGAAAAAATTAAAGAAGCAGATGCAATAAACAGAACATTTCCATCCTGTCTTGTACTCTGAGATGGTGTTTTTCCTCTTCTTTCAGAGAATTTTCGTGAATTCACATTTCAAATGCATTATTTAATTAGCTGGAAATGATAGTTATAAGCTAGAAATGATCATCAAGTGTTCATCAAATCACAAAATCTTCAAGAGCATGCAAAATCTTATAAAAGGTCTGTGGCGAAATACTGATTCTAAATGTGTCTTACTGAACCTGAAAGTCATGGTTTCTTCTCACATTGACCACGGTAGACACGCTAGGCAGTTAGACTTGGCAGTTTGACAACTTTCTCTAGACTATGCTGTCCCTGCTGTAGCTTCATTTTGGAGTTCAGTTATCATAGCTGATTAAAGACTTAAATTGAAGTCTTAGATTAGTTAGATTAGGTAGATGAAGAAAAGCAAGTAACTATGAAATTACTAATCTGTCCAAGAAGAGAAGCTGCCGAAGACTTTAAGTGAAATAAGTAAATTTATCACTTCTGTTTTGCTCCTGAAATTCGGTAAACTCTTGTATATTGTAATAGCTGAGTTTTAATCTCTGGTTTTTCTTACAAATTAAAAAGGTGAGTCTAGTTCTAGTAATGAGTACAGACTTTGTTGTGTGTTTTTCAGGAATTTGGAAGTGAAAGTAGAAATTTTGGCCAAAGGAGAATGCCATTAGTTTATTCCAACATTGAAGTAAATACATAATGAAAGATTTATATCACTCTTGAAACACCTTATCCTATTAGGAAAAAAAATAATAATCCATTAACTAAAAGAAGAACTGGCCAACACAGTCCCTATATTTGTGGGGAACTAAAATAAAACTGAGGAGAAAAGTTGTGAATGTTTAATTGCTCAAAATCTGATCCAAAATTTTCAATAGATGAAGATAGGTATGGTCTTTCTAATTTTAAACTATTGGAAGTTTTGGGATATTTCACTAATATAGAAGTCAGAAAAATATGTAACGCTCAGGAAAATGTTTGAAATGTCTTTGCTTTGAATTTCAAATGCAAACTTGAAAGTTTGCCTTTTAAATTACAGATGGATATGTTATCTTTTATATAAAATTTAATTTTACTGAAACATAAATTAACATATTTACTTGAAGTACATTCTGTAATATATGGTTCAGATTCCAAAACCACATAGTGCATTTGATCATTTTACGTTTAGTTCCTGGCATCCAGAAATACTTAACAGGGTGTCTGTATAAGTCTCGTAAACACTTATTTGAATATTGTCCTTAGTAAGTCACTTTCTTTTATAGAGGTTTTGAAGGAAATTATTGTACACTGTAGTGACTGAAAAGAGGTGGTTAAGTAAGAGTTCAAAAGTTGAAGATTACTATTTTCATACTGACATAGTTCTGAATGTTAGCTTTTACCTTAGGTGAAAACTGAAAAACACAATTTATATTAAATGTTAATTGTATGTGAAGTTAATGCATTATTGAATGTATTGATTATTCAGAGGGCTTCAAAATGTTTGAATGACTGACCGTACTCTAGCTCTGGTCTGCTTAGTTAAAATGAGCAACAGCTCAATGCAGGCCTGCAAATGTAAGTTGATGATTTAACTGTGTGCTATGACTCTGCTAGACAAGGCAGGTTTAATTAGTGAGGCCATTACGAATTTAAGTGAAGTGTGAACAGAGAAACACTTCTATGGACTTGGTGGCTCTGTTCATTCACTTCCAGGTACTTTTTCCGCCCTCTAGTACATAACACTAGGTGGAGGAAAGAAAGCAGATTGCAGATTGCATTGCTCAACCTGGCAAGATGCATCCTTTGAACGAGTTCCCGCACTGCTGCTGCAAGTTCCTCTTTAAAATGGAGATTGGAGATTGGAGTGATTGGAGTAAGAATGAAAGCTTGAGAGGACAGGGAAGGTACAGCAGCACACTCAGTCTGGAGAAGCAGGTTGCTCCATATCATCCCAGCAATTTGCCATGGTTTCCACTGATCTGTGATCATCCCTCATTCTGGTGGTGTTCTAGCCATTACCATCAACTTCAGCACCAGTATCATCCTGGAATCTGTGCTGTCCTCTACCAAGGCATCATCACTCCAACCACCTCGGGCCTCTGACTGTTTCTGGAATTGAAGCAAGTTCTGAAGCAGTAACTTAATCCCTTTTGGCACTCTGAATTCCCTTTGAGAATCAGTGTCACTTAGATGTAGGGGAGAGATGATTACTCCAGCTAAGGTCGTGGAGATTACAGAAGACTGAACAGGCATGAAGCTCATTGGAGGAGAGGAGGGCTGTGTGAGCAAGGATGAAGAGAATTCTGATCTGGTGACGTTTGCAGTGCTCTGTTTTGTGCGAACACCTTCTCTGTGATTTATGACTTTGTTGCAGGAAAATGTGCTGCATTAATAGCAAGAAAATGCATTCATATATCTCTGTTTACATAGTATTAAATCAGTTCACATTGTTAATGGCCTTTTCTTAAATAAAGATTATGTCTGGTTTCTCCAGGTTTCATGTATCTGACAGTAAACTAGCAGTATGGAAGAGCTGAATTCATTCAGAGTAGTTGAATAGGCAGAAATTTCAAGGTCAGAATGCATATATTAAGCAACGATGAAATATATAGCTAAAAAGAAAAATGCTGTCAATTCCCAGTTTGAATGACATATATAGGTAAGGTTTTAGCTGAGTAAACTTCTAGAAATTGATGCATGTGCAAAAGGCAGCATAAGTACTTGGCATCTCACTTTTAAAAAACTAAAACTTTCACCATGCACCTTTCCAGTATTTTCACTTTCTTCTTTACTTTAAGATTAGTAACCTTTCCCAGGGTAGATTTATTGGTTTTAGTCAGAGGGACTTTCTTGAAACTAGTCTAGGGGAAAAGCTGAAACCATCTCAGTGTAAACAATGATGTGATAATTACTCTATTAATTTATAGAAAGGAAGGGGTGGATTGGATGACTGCAAGAGAATGTAAGTAATATTTATCTTTCTTTTTCTGTTCTGTAATACAAGTGTCAGAGTCTACTAGATATTCCTCTTTATAGAGGAAAGGGGAAGTCCCTTGCTGGGGTGCGATTTATGTGACATTTTTCACAGGGGTAATAATTACTGTGGCTTTCGTGTCTGTTTCTTATTAGAGAGACAATGTGGTATGAGTTTAGGTGTATGTCCAGCGTAATTTGTGTTTAACAGACAGTAACCTTGGAACAGAGGTAACTATTAGATGTTATATAGGCAGATTTTTTTCACAAACTGCAGCCTGAACGTCAGTACAATGCTAGAGTTGTTCTTCTGAAATGAATCCTCTCCTTTGTGTGCACACTTGCACAAGCACACACAGCAAGTCAGAAAAGGTTTGTGTTAAATAAAGATTTACCAGTAAAAAGCATAGTATGAAAAAATGTGTAATAGTGCCATCTGCTGACCCCTGTCATAACATAACTAAGTTGTATGTGTGGGTGCTGGAGAAGTCATTGCAGAGAAAAGTAGAACTCCAGTCAGTTGACCTAAACTGAGAAACAAGCCAAATCTGGTAAGAGACGTTAATACACTTAACGCTTATACTAATGTAATGAAAACCAAGCCCAAATAAAACGAAAAGTAAATGTTGATCACAAGGAGAATTGTCTTGGCAATTTTTTGGTGTGTATGTTGACAAGTGATGAAATTTCACAGTAAATTAAGGTCAGTCTGATGCATTTCTGCTGTTCAGAAATGTTTCTGACTTTGTTCTTGCAGTCAATATTAACAGTTTTGCTGTCATGTGGTGAAACAGATGCATCTAGAAAACTCATCCAGCATGAGAGGGTATAGGAATTTATAGCTAGAGAGAAGAAGGTGGTAACACTGCTTATTTCAGTGGCAGTGCGTTTGTGGACTGTCTGAAGTTGGTCATGAGGCTGTCTTTAATAAAGACTTCATTTGAATCATTGTAAACATCTTTCTGTCATACTAACTGCCCTCCTATACTTCTCAGCCTGAGCAGTTTTCTATGAAGTTTTCATTGTAGTATGCCTGTTCTTAGAGGAACTTCATGTAAAGATTGCTCTCACTGACAGTTATACAGAAATGTACTTACCACTTGAGGTGAGGAATAAGCTGGAGAGAAAAATGCTAACTTTTAAAGTAGTTGGGTACAACATCTGGAAGAGCAGTGATCTTGGAACTCGAGATGATCTCAGAAGATTGTTTTGAAGTCCTGAAAACTGACTAAAAGGATGGATAGAGAAGACTACTGCAGGCATGTTTGTCCACATTTGGAAGGAGAGACAATATTCAGTATTAGGTAAAATGTTTGTATTGGCATTGTTTTTATTTACATGTAGCAGTAAAAGGTTATAGTTGCAGTATTTCACATAATTAGAAGAGCTTTAGAGAGAAAATTATACTAGCCTGAGTTGATCTTCCTTTATGTTGCACTGTAGTAAAACAAAAGCAGACCAGTGGAGTGCTATGCTGCTCCAAAAACAGCGAGCAAGGTAACTGCCAATCTTCTTAATTTTTAACAATTACTTTGAAAAATTAATTGTTTAGGAGACATTTACTCCAGCATATGACAAGAATTTCCACAGAATCATTTTGCATAAGAAAACCAGAATCGATAATATATCAGGAACTACTGCATTTGAGCAATACACATTATTTTTTTTTGTTACTGATTTCATGGATATTTCTTGTATTGGTACCATGAGAGTTTTCTGATTTTTTTTTTTTTTTTTTTTTTTAATATGCATACTTTAGACTTTGGATCTTGTACTCAGATTCTGTGTGAACAAGACAAAGCATGAAAAAATACAGTTGCAGTCCTTGCCCTGGATCCTTCATCTTCCAGAATGGCAAGAAGGAGGATCCAGAGATGTACAGGCTCGCCTTGATCCCTGGGAAGGTGATGGAGTAGCTAATCCTGGAAACCATTTCCAGGCACATGAAGGACAAGAAAATCATCAGGAGCAGTCAGGATGGCTTCACCAAGGGGAAGTAATGCTTGACTAACCTGATAACATTCTATGATGAAATCACTAGCTTGGTAGATGAGGGGCAGCAATGGATATTGGCTATAGTTGAACTTCAGTGACTCTTTCAACACTGTCTCCCATAAGATCGTCATAGACAAGCTGTTGATAAACAGGCTGGATGAGCAGACAGTGAGGTGTCTTGAAACCTAGCTGAATGGCTGGGCCTAGAGGGTGGTGATCAGTGGCACAGAGTCTAGCTGAAGGCCAGTGACCAGCAGTGTACCCCAAGGGTCAATACTGGGTCCAGTCCTGTTCAGCATCTCCATTAATGATTCGTATGATGGGACAAAGTATACCCTCAGCACGTTTGCACATGACATAAAACTGGGAGGAGTGGCTGATACACCAGAAGGTCATGCTGCCATTGGTAGGCTGGAGAAATGGGTTGACAGGAACCTCATGATGTTCAGCAAGGGGAACTGCAAAATCCTGCACCTGTGGAAGAACAACCCCATATGCCAATATATGCTATGGGTCCAATCAGCTGGAAAGCAGCTTTTCAGAAAAGAGCCTTGGGGGTTCTGGTGGACACCAACTTGAACACAAGCCAGCAATGTTCCCTTGCTGCAAAGAAGGTGAATGGTATCCTGGGCTGCATTAGACACATTATTTCCAGCAGCTCAAAGGAGGTGATCCTTCCTCTTTATTCAGGGCTGGTAAGGTCACACCTCAAGTTCTGTGTCTGGTGCTGGGCTCCCCAGTACAAGAGAGAATTGGACGTACTTGAATACTGTTATTAGTTTGGGGCCCCTCACTGCAAGAAAGACATTGAGATTCTGGAACGTGTCCAGAGAAGGGCAATGAAGCTGGTGAAGGGTCTAGAACACAAGCTTTATGAGGAGCGGCTGAGGGAACTGGGGTTGTTTAGTCTGGAGAAAAGGAGACTGAGGGGAGATCTTATCACTCTACAGCTACCTGAAAGGAGGTTGTAGTGAGGTGGGGGTCGATCTCTTCTCCCAAGTAACAGATGATAAGAGGAAATGGCCTCAAGTTACTCCAGGGGAGGTTTAGACTGGATGTTAGAAAATATTTCTTCACTGGAAGGATTATCAAACTTTGGAACAGGCTGCCCAGGGAAGTGGTGGAATCAGCCTCCCTGAAGGTATTTAAAAGATGGGTAGACGTGGTGCTGAGGGACATGGTTTAGTGGTGGTTTTGGCAGTGTCAGGTTGATGGTTGGACTTAATGATCTTAAAGGTCCCTTTCAACCTAGACAATTCTATGATTCTATGGAATAGAGTCCAGCAAAGGGCCACTAAAATCATGAAGGAACTGGAGTATCTCTCCTGTGAGGAAAGGCTGAGAGCTGTTTAGCCTGGAAAAGAGAAGGCTGTGGAGGGATCTTATTAATGTCTATAAATACCTGATTGGAGGGTGTAAAGAGGACGGAGCCAAACTCTCTTCGTTGGTTCCCAGTGACAGGACCAGAGGCAATGGGCAGAAACTGAAACACAGGAGGTTCCTCCTGAACATCAGTAAATGCTTTTTTTTATTCTGAGGTTGACTGGGCACTGGCACAGGTTGCTCAGAGAGGTGGTAGAGTCTCTCACCTTAGAGATATTCAGAAGCTGTCTGGACATGGTACTGGGCAACTGGTTCTAGGTCGCCTTTCTTGAACAGGGAGACTGGCTGAGATGACCTCCAACTTCCAACCTTAACCATTTTGTGATTCTGTGATATGACTTTGAATTTTTAATAATAAACTAGCAAAATGGGCAGAACTTGTAAATGTGTTACTTTTAGCAGCTCAAAAGTAAAATTCATATTAGATTGCCTTTTTTCTTGATTAAATCTGTTTTAACCAAGTGGTTGAGGTACTGTTTTATTTTAAAGCTTTTGACTTTGTAGTAGAATTAGTCTGGGATGATGTAGCCTTAAAACAAATATGAAAACAACCCAAACACCCCCCAAAACCACCCACAAACCCAGCCGTCTCCACAAAACCTGAACAGGTGATTTGAAAAAGAACAATTTACATTCTTGCTAAACACCATAAGTGATATCCTTGTGGCAGTGAAAAGTTGCAAAATTTCAGTGGAGACCAGCTGTCTGGCTGACTGTCTCTGCTGTCCCTGCCATCATTTGGACACCTGTGTGTATCATCATAAAATACAGACCTACGTGTGAGTAGCTGAATAGTTCTCTGGATTTCACTGACTGAATTGTGTAGATTTTTACTGTCAAGAATGAGTGCTTACATAGACAGCTGACATGTAGATATTTAAATTAAGAGCATGTTTAAACTGTACTGCAAGTTCCACCTGGCATTCCTACAAGACCTCAAAGTTTTTTCTAGTATTGCTTCTGTTCTGGAAGCTGTGCCCATCCAGGTTTCTGAGACAGTGAATTAGCGGTCTCCAGTTGACTTCGCTTAAGAGTCCCATTTTAAAACAACTTCTTTTTTTGTGTGCCTAAATTCTGTTCAGGGTTTTGTGTTTATCTCTTCCAAGTTGCTTCTTATATATATGGTAAAACATAGATCTCCTTTTCACTTCTACTGCACATAACTTTTTTTTTTCCTTCTGGTACATATTTTTCATAGTCAAGAGGGTAAAACTTGTTTCCCTGTACTTTGTTCTCCTATCCTGTTTGACAATTTATACTCACTTCTTTCCTTTTTTTCTCATAAAGTCTTTTTCTCTTTTACTCTCTATCATTTACAATAATTTTCATTAACTGTATTTTTCTTTCTATTTTTTGTCTTAACCGAAGAGCCGAGACACCATTGAAACCTCGTATCTGATGTGTTAAAGTACATTGCTGTTTAGTCCAAATACGTTCCAGTTATTCAAGCCATATTTCACACCATTTTATGTCCATTTAGGGAGCTTAGTTTGATTTTTCTCTTTGAAACTCCTCAGTTTATAACAAATCAGTTGACAATGAGCTTCCTTACTTGTCCACTGTCTGACTGGCATGCTATTAATACAACTGGACTTTTATTCTTATTGGCCCCTTCTGTTTTTTTAGAGTACTATGTATTTTTCTTCCCAGCCTTGTATAAGTAGTACTGACTTCTTTTCCAAGTACACTGCTGATTTCTAGCTTGCAGAACATCTCATAGGGCAACTTGTGATCGGTTCTTTAGCCTAAACTATATTGTAAGATTAAAAAATAATTTTGTGGGCTCATGCAATTTTAAAAAAATAGCAAATGAAGAAAACCTCAGCATATATTTGATTTAGGTGGAGGTTATGTTACAGATCCCTTAGCTTCCAGGTGAAGGCTTGTTATAATCATTACAGGAAATAATACAGAAACTTGCATATTTTTACCAGTACCTATCTGAAAGGGCAACCTAATGGAAATTTTAGTAACGTGATTTTTTTTTTGTTTAAACTTTTTGTCTTATTTTTGACATCAGTAAGCTCAGACTCCTGTGGACAAAGATGTGCTTGCTTGTGGCCCAGATACGTTGGGAAGTTGACTCAAAAGACTTCAGTATTTTGAGGGGGTAGTTTGGGGAGCTTCTTTTTGTAGTGCTTTCAGTGATGGTAATTGTTTGATATTTGTCTTGTAATTTGCGGTTAGCTTTGGCCCGTTGCTCTGGTATCGCTGCTTCTCATTTTCAGGTTTGCCTTTCTCTGCACTTCGTTTTCAAATATAATTCCTTGTTGTTGCTAAGGGAATCTGGGACTAGCTCTTGTTATTTTACTGTCTTACAATGGGTATAAGTGCTTGCAACACATTAGGTTTTCTAAGTTATTTACTTTTATTCTCCAGTGAATTTCTAGGTGTTATAACTTAATTTACCTGTCTTACAAAATCCATAAGCTAGAACTGTAAAATTTCCGTGAATTGCTTAATTTTATTTCTCATTTTAAAGGTCCTTGTTTCTGGAACACAGTCTTACACATTATAAATGTATTTGATTTATAAAGATACGAGATAATTTTAGTGGTTTGTTTTTCAAGTCTTTTTTAACATGTGGCAGTTGCTCTGTGTGGTTTTTTTTAATATTAACTGAGATCAGACATCTTAAGGGAATTGCATCAGAACGCTAGGGGATTTCACACTTACTTACGTTTAAACAGTGGTATAAACCTCATTCCTTCCAAATCTTTCAAATCTTTTTTTTTTTTTTAACTTGTTCCATTAGGTATATAATATTACAACACTTTTACTTGTATTGCTAAAGGGAAAAGAAGGCAGCGTAAAAAGAAGAAAAAATAGGGGAGAGGGTGAGGATCATGCTTGTTTGTGGTGGTGGTTTGTTTTTTTTTTTTTTTCTCTCTTTTACACAGTTTCCAGGTACTTGTCACTAAATGTAGCTGAAGAACTTTAGGTCTAAATTGCTTTGCCACTCTCTGGGATGGCAGAAATGTGAGAAGGGGGCTGCTCGCACATGATAGAACATGAAAATTAAATGGATCAGCTACCAATGCCTGGACTGCACACCATTGTCATGCTTTGGTTGGATGGTCTTGCCCACTCACTGAGTTGCGTGTAGAGTTTGCTGGTGAAGTACGGAACTTAGTTTGGCGCTTCCAATTTTTCTTAAATATTTTGTGACATTAAAAATGAAATATAATCCCATATGTTTTTCTCAAAGCTCTGGTATTTGACAAGCCAAGTGTTTACCAGCTGCTGTGTACACTTGTCAAAAGACTTGGACTTACCAGTCCTGTTTGGTGAAAGTTACAATCCTACTCCATGGTTTGTGTGGAATAGCAGTTATTTTATTGATGCGGGGACTTCTTAAGGTGCTACTACAAGAATATAGGTTCAAAAACTTTTCATGTGCGTGATTGCCAGCTGGATAGTTTTTATAGTAGAAAAGGACAAAATCTCAAATACCTTATGAAGAAGTGTGTTCTTCCTCGAGGGAATCATCTCTTTCATTAAATAATTTCTTTGAATAAATGCCTGGTTCCTCATATGGAATTGTTCCTCACTGACAGGGTAGGCTAAACAAAAGCTTTTTCCAGTATATTTGGAATCTCAAAAAAGAGAATATTACTTTTTCTTTTTCAGTGTTGAAAATGTACTGAAGTTAAATGGAATATTTCAAGTTGACTCCAAAATCTGTTTAATGCAAACATTTAGTAAATAACATTTGTAATACAAAGCTACAGTAATATATTTTCATTGCAGAATCAAAATGATTGATGGTTTGACGTTAAAAATTCTTGCATCCTTGAAGTGTTTCTCTTTCCAGATCTTTTAAAAGTTATTACAAAGGAAATATTTGTATGTTTAGTAATGCATGACAGTTTCTATGTAAATAGTTTTGTTACCTATGAAAATCTGTCGTTTTTGCATAAAAATTTTCGTTCTTTCAGCATTGTGTGTGCACGTAGAAGGGAGTTGAAAGGAAGCCAGCTGGGCCAGGGCAAAAAGCACCATTGTGTATCTCTGGTTGCATTACAGAAAGGTAATTTGGAACAGGCACAGAGCAATTAGACACAAAGGCCTGTAGGATACTAGGGGCTCTTTTGTTAATGCTTAATAAGTGTAATGTAAGGGCAGCTGACAGTGGAAGCAGGTGGAAATGCTAGAAGTAATTACAAACACAGATTTGAGAATTGCCATGGTAAAAGGTAGTGAATAAATTGCGAACATGAGTATTATACTATATATGTTTCACAATGAGAATTTTTAAGTCTATCATGGTGAAAATAGAGGGAAAACGAAACCAACATATCTTCGTGCCCTTCAACTAAAGTCACTTAGTACCTAGGATCTGTATGTGCAATGTTGAGTTGTGCTTTGCAGTTCTATATGGAATGCATACAACTGGACCATACTGTAGTTTACAAATTCCTAGCAAATACTCCACTTCATAAATAAGGCAGTTGTTATTATAATGACACAGACTATTTTTTAATCTCTGAAAACCAGATTATGAATTGCTTAAATAAACCCAAGAAACCAGGCTCAGTAGTTAAGTCACGTTGCCAACAGTCTCCTTCATCAGCAATCTAAAATGTCTTTCAATGCAGAAATAATTTACATTGATACGACATTTCTCTAAATGAGATAGAATGGCTATGTGATGGTAACTGAAAATAGTTTTAGGCAGCATTATGGAATTCTTTATAATAAGGTAATAAAGACGAAACCTAACGATTTCTCTGAGGTCTGGTTGTCTGGACATGTCTCTACACATTTTCATAGTACTTTTTCTGCCTTTTTTCCTCATTTTTGTATACTAACTTCAGATAGAGTTCTCAGTTTGAACCATTATTTGATTTACTTTCTCTGTGAAGTGTTCTATCTCTAACGCAGAAAAGTATTTGAAGTGAGTGAACCAGTTTGCAGAGAGGGATTGCCTCCTGTCATTGTTCCGTTAATCAACCACACCTTCAACTCTGTTACTGCATACAGATTTACAGTTAGCGTGAGAATGGGCTATGGACTGTTGAGATTTTAAAAAGGATGTTATCTCCATTACTAATGTAGTTTTCCTTCTGTTTACAAAGTCAGATGCTTTACGTGCCCTTGCATGTTGCCCGTTCTGATCTAGTGTTTTCTTACAGAAGCCTGGGTAAATGGCCGTGCTCTGCTTGTCTAATAAGGTGTCATGGGCAAAACAGCCTTGACTCGGGGAATTTTTACTTAATTTATTGCCCCTTAACACAAACTTCATAGAATCATAGAATGGTTTAGGTTGGAAGGGACCTTGAAGATCATCGAGTTCCAACCCCCCTGCCACAGGCAGGGATACCTCTCACTAGACCAGGTTGCCCAAGGCCACGTCCAGCCTGGCCTTGAACACCTCCAGGGATGGGGCTTCAACAACCTCTCTGGGCAACCTGTTCCAGTGCCTCACCACCCTTAAAGTGAAAAACTTCTTCCTAATGTTTAATCTAAACCTGCCCTCTTCCAGCTTAAAGCCGTTCCCCCTCGTCCTATCACTACATGCCCGTGTAAAAAGTCCTTCCCCAGCTCTCCTGTAGGCCCCCTTTAGGTACTGGAAGGCCGCAATAAGATCTCCCCGGAGCCTTCTCTTCTCCAGGCTGAACAGCCCCAACTCTCTCAGCCTCTCCTCATAGGAGAGGTGCTTCAGCCCTCTGATCATCCTCGTGGCTCTCCTCTGGACGCGCTCCAGCAGGTCCATGTCCTTCTTATGTTGGGGACTCCAGAGCTGGATGCAGTACTCCAGGTGGGGTCTCACGAGAGCGGAGTAGAGGGGCAGAATCACCTCCCTTGACCTGCTGGCCACACTTCTTTTGATGCAGCCCAGGATACGGTTGGCCTTCTGGGCTGCGATCGCACACTGCTTGCTCATGTCGAGCTTCTCATCAATCATCACCCCCAGGTCCTTCTCCACAGGGCTGCTCTCCAGACATTCTCCGCCGAGCCTGTATTTGTGCTTGGGATTGCCCCGACCCAGATGTAGGACCTTGCACTTGGCCTTGTTGAACTGCATGAGGTTGGCTTGGGCCCACCTCTCCAGCCTGTCCAGGTCCCTCTGGATGGCATCCCTCCCCTCCAGCGTGTCTGCCTCGCCAAACAGCTTGGTATCATCAGCAAACTTGCTGAGGGTGCACAACTTTTATCCCTGATTTGGTTATTGAGGAGAACAAAATAATCAAACACTTCCATAAACCCTTTTTTCCACCTGCTCCAGGCTGGAGGTGAGCTGAGCACCTGTGTCCCCCCCCCCCCCCCCCCTCCCCTGCTGTCCCCGTGCATTGTACTGGGTTCATCCCAGCTCCTCCAGCACTGTCAGGGTCATCTGTGTTAGGGTTTCTGTCCGACACTTCTTGCTTCTTAGTCATCTCCTCTGCTGCACTTTCTGTGCTCGTTTTCTTTGCACCTCTTTGCTTATTAAAAGTTTTTGCCTGCTGTAGTGAGCTGTACCTCACCCCAAGAGCATGTTGGAGTCCCCTGTCCCTGTGGCTGCTGCCTCTGGCTTAAAGAGACCCGGGCAGAAAATCATCATGCTACTCGGGGGTGTTGGTGTTTTGGGGTGCGACGGGTTATTCCCAGCAGTTTTGGAGCTGGCTGGAAATGGCTGTCACCAGCCCAGGGCGGTTCACAGCACTCCCACACAAGGCATCCTGTAGCCTCCTGGTACTGAAAGCCTCCCAGCTACACCCTGCACATACAGTGTTTGTCTGGAGGATTTCTGTGTTATTTATTTTGGGAGCTAAGGTTGAGATGAGAGGAGGAGGTGTAGGAATAAACGGAGAAGCCCGAGGCCTGTACTTGTAGGAACACTTAAGTGTGAATTCATTGAAGTTCCAAAGCGTGGCTCCAGCAGCTCGACAGGTAAATATGTTGCTTTAACTTGGAGGGTCTGTCAGAAGTTGGAGAATTTTGTCTGTCACCTTGAATACAGCTTTACACACGCTTTCCTTTTGCTGGGCTGCAGAAAAACTCTGCGCTTGCATCATGAGCAATCCAGTATTGTGCTGATAGTCTTCTGCTGGTGACCTCTTAGAGACCTGCTTCCCTCCAGCACCGCCCGCACCCCTTCACTTTTGTGCCTAAAGCCCATGGAAGTGCCAGTGCCGACTCTTCTCCCTCGAACGCTGTGCGGTGCCACCATAATTCTTCTTAACCCTTCTTAATTCTGTGACGGGTTAAATTCCTAGGCGATGCTTTTGACTGAAGTAAGACACCCCTTCTCCAGGTTAAGCTACTTCTCCAGCCATTGCAGCTTGTGTCATCCGAAAGGGCATAACTGAGGGAGGTTCAGTCCTCTAGAGCTAATACTGGGTGAGAATAGCTGGTTAAACATGGGGATTTTGGCTTCAGTCAGAGCAGGAGGGTGTTTTTTGTTTACTTTTGAATTTTTGTAGGCATGCTTTTTTTTATTCCCTGCCATATTATTGAATGTGACCTCTCTGTGTTTTTGTTTCAAAATGTACCATTGTTTAATACTGATTGTAGCATTGCAGTAGTGGTAAAATTATTTATGTTCCTACTTGTGGGAGTACTTTAAAAAACCAACCCCCAAAACCAGGCATTTTTGCAGAATGTGTAAAGTGTCAGAATAGCAAGTGTAGCAGAAGCGATACTCATTAATATACTAGCGTGCCTGGGACTGGCAATGTCTCTGTTTTGAGTGTATAACATCGGTTTATTATATTTCATTGTATTTTATTTGTCTGTGCCTGTTTTGTCTGTTGTCAGTTTCGTGACAGTTTAGGCTCCAACCTTAAAAACTGAGTATGCTGGCGTTCAAAGCTGAGAGCGATGAAAACCCTGCTGTACTGGTTTCTTGCTTGGATGATAAGTGTGTTAATCCAGAAATTCTTTGGAAACACTATGCATTTTAAGCTTACTGATTAGGTGTTTATTAAAATACTCAGACTGTAACATGATCAGTTCATCAACACTATTATATTTAAATGCAAATTCTGTGGGGAAGAATCAGTTCCATTTTCTAAATGAAGTTTTCCTTAACCACTGGGGAATACAACTGAATCTTGGAGCATTCTTAATTTTTGCATATGTATTTACTTTTTAAAAGGAAAAATCTGCTCAAAATTCACATTACTGTTCAAGATAAAAATCCTCTTTATATGTTCCAAATAATATCAGAGCTCTGCAGGGCAAGATTCTGTATATGTTTATAGGTAGTTTTCCAATGGAAAAGCACAACAGCCTATAAAACCAAGAAAGTCTTGCAATTAGTTTGTAACTCAGTGACAAATCTATTAATATAGTGCATATTTTTTGGCTTCTGATCACATAGGAAATTAACCATTTGCACAGTGGAGCATTTCCATCACAGAGATAACTTGGGGAATCTGTAGTGAAGGTATAGGAAAAATAGATTCCTGTAAAGCAGCAACACTTCCTTTAGGTCCTAAATTGTTGGGCTAGGTAACTTTAAGTGCTGGACTGAAGGGCATGTATTGTATTTTCATTCAAAATTCTAAGTTTTTCTGTGGTAAATCTTGAGAATTATACTGTTTTGAAAGAGCCATTGTAGACTAGAAGTAAGATTTAGACTAATGTGAATTGATTTATAGAAAGGTAAAAATAAAATACCTGAAAAAAAAATCTATGATGTCCTGAAAGAATGGCCTACACGGCCATATTGGAATTACCTTACATTTTCTTCAGGGTTTTGAAAAATTTCCTTCGGTGTTTTAAAAAAGGGGCAAAACCAGTACATGTGTAGACATAACCGTTCAGATAAGAGCCTGAGGAATTCCCTATGTATAGGGAATAAAAAGTAAATTTATGAACAGAGAATAGCTAATGAAGGATCATTTAGAAACCAATATACAGGTAAAACTGAGTGTTAACATATAGAACAGTCCACGTAAAACCCCCTATTTCTTACTTGGATTTTCATGCATATTTTTATACATTGCTGTTACATAAATTACATGTGTTCAGTAATTACAGTAATTTCAGTGATTCTTCTTCTGATACATCTTCAGAAAAACGTCTTCTCAGTTCAACAAATGAATACAAAAAGAAAGCTATTTTAGTATTCATTAAGAACATAATAGAACTTAAAGTTAAAACATTAACATTGGTTTTATAAGCAAATCTTGAATACTATTATTTAGTTGTATTCACAGAACAAAAAGAACTTGCATAACTAATGACAAATGGGAGGATAATATGAAAAAGAAAGAACAGTGGATTAGAAAGGAAGACGACAGGGACATTTTTAAGTAGCAGCAAGGGGAGGAGGAGGGGCTCCTTTGTATCTTTGTTAAGATTACATGGAAGAAAAATACTTGACTCATTTAACAATTTGGCAAAAGTAAACGGAATTAAGCCTTTGTATTTGCTGAGCTAAGATGAGTGAAGAACTCGGGGGTGCAATTGTTTTTCATAAGAACACAACTAGAAAGTATGATTGAGAGGGTTTTTTCTTGTTTATTTTCTTGGAAGATGAGTTCTGCTTAGGAGAATAACTTTTTCAATATGCTTTTTTTAATGTTTTTTTTTTTTTGCTGTTAAAGGAATTACGAAGTTCTAAAAATAAGCGGCTCAGCTTTCTCCCAACTCCTCTTTTCTTTTTCACTTTCTTCTGTCTGTGGTCTAATATTTGTGCATAAATTCTTTCAAAATGTATGCTCATGTAAGTTTCTCTGTAGCAATACATACATCTTTTTTTTTTCTTTCATTCTGTGGTATGCCTAGAGCTTCTCCTTTTTTTTTTTCCCTGTCTACTAGCCTTCACAAGTAATTTGTTTTATGTCTGTGAGAGAACATCTTGCAGGAAAGGACATCAAGCTCAGTCAAATGAACTTATCAAAAAAGATGAGGGGTGACTTGATTTGAAGCATGTAGGGACTTCCTTGTGACAAGAGTTTCTGTTATAAAAGTCTTGTTAATTGAGTGACAAGAAGCATCATAGGAACAAGTGGCCACAAGCTGCAACCAGGCAAATTAAAAATGAGATGTACATTTTTAATAGAATGAAAAGCCACTGTAAAAATTTACCCTGGAGTAGTAGTAGAGTATCCATCTCTTCTTACTGCACATTTTTGAATCCAGGGTTTGGATGCCTTTATATGGTGTTTAGTAAATCTAAGTGTGGGCAAACTCATGTTTCTTTGGAAGGACTTCATAATTGGACTACATCTGAATACAAAAGCAAAAATGCATTCTGACAACAACTGCTGCATTTTAAGGTACTTTCCAGAGAAGAGCAAACTAGAGCTTTTCAAAGAAGTGACTTTTTCCCATTGCTTTTCTAGCAGTATGCTATCAAAGGTGTTCAGTCCAGAGTAGACACTTGGTGAAATAATTGTATTTAATTTCAGCATCGGGTCCTTAACCTAAACCCCTATTTGAATAGGGTTTTTCTGAGTGTTACAATGTAACCATCCTGTAAGTGGAGGTCTGAATATGGTTGTACTCAAGCTCTCACGTGGAAGTAAAGCTTCCAGATTATTCCACAGATTATTCTTTTCAGGTTTATGCATCTAATGGTGTAAATTTTTGTTCACTGT
Organism: Pluvialis apricaria; assembly: GCA_017639485.1. NCBI lineage: Eukaryota > Metazoa > Chordata > Aves > Charadriiformes > Charadriidae > Pluvialis > Pluvialis apricaria. The sequence goes on from CM030007.1 coordinate 26,854,686, forward strand.
CCCTGTTTTTGTTCTTAATGGCTTTGTTGTACAGTAGTAAAACTTGAGGCCTTATATTTCCTTTGATTGGAGATATTTATGAACTATACTGTGACATAAAGTATTTTTCCTTGTTGTCCTCCCATCTGATAAAACCATGACTATGCTGAGCAATTTTGTATGATAAATGCCATGGTATTCCCTCTTCTTTATGCAGGAATCAGAGGAAACCCTTTCTACAATGGATAGTCTTTTTAATAATCTGTTCTTTTGATCAGAAACCTCTTACTTGAGAAAAGGGGCATAAATCAAAGTAAAGGGGTAAAAACATTATCTTCCTCTTGCAAGATGGAAGACTAAAGAGGAATAAAAGGCATTCTTATGGCTGCTGTTGATGTGGAGGGACATCAGTTAAATTTAAATGAAATTTTGGCAGTAAGAAAGCTTTCATATCTTTTTCTTACAAACATTACATAAAAAATACAAATGTATTAATGCTTTCTACCAGTTCTGTAAAACTACCGTATGGTTTAATAATATACTTACCAAATTTATGATCAAATAAAGTAAATTAAATGTAAAATTAGACACGTTTTGAGTGTTTCCTCAGTGTGATGATTGACACAGCAAATAACCCTGAAACTTAAAAGAGTTTATGAACTGTAACTCGACTTCTTAATTGCACCAAGTTTGCTAAGCTTCATCAGAATTAATTTTTTACTATAGTGATGGTGTTGGTTGAATCTGTATGCCAGTCTCTGAAGCCTGCAGTACAGAAAATAACCTAGTTTCTCTTCTCCCTCTCATAATAAAAACACGAAGTAAAGGCTTTTTATAAGTGTATTTTGTAATGGAAATTTTAGCAGCCTTTTGAGTTGAACAAGTATGTCTTTGTTTCCATGGAGCTCGCACGAAAATAGCTCAGAAGCAGTGTGGTGGTATTAAGAACATAATGTTAGGGCTACTTTGGGGAACTTTCCACTTGATCTGGTCAAGCTGATTTCAATTAAATAATTTGCCAGAAAAATTTTAGCTGATCAAAACTAAAGTTTAGGAGAGTATTCATTTTGTCGAAGCTTTATTTAGTAAAAACCTCCCCCTGCTCCTCCCTCCCCTCAAGCCTTCCCATCCACAATAGGAACTTTTTCACTTTGTGTGTGTAAATACTGCAGTGGTAAATTCACCCGCAGTCTCACCTACAGGAGGTGTGCACTGACATCCAGGATGTCTGAGTTTGGAGGAGTACATTTCTCTGTTCATTAAGAAGCATACTTGCTCTCTTTGGAAAGTTTTGGCTTCCTCTTGTTGTGGAATTGAACTCTGTGTATTTGTGTATGTGTGTGTTTATTTATTTATTTCAAGTTCGCAGTGATTAAGCTGTTTGTTTTGTAGCTCTCTATATGGCTGTTTAGGATGTTTCATAGTATAGAATCATACAATCATTTAGGTTGGAAAAGACCCTTAAGATCATCAAGTCCAACCATCAACCTAACACTGCCAAAACCACCACTAAACCATGTCCCTAAGCACCACGTCTACCCGTCTTTTAAATACCTCCAGGGATGGCGACTCAACCACTTCCCTGGGCAGCCTGCTCCAATGCTTGACAACCCTCTCGGTGAAGAAATCTTTCCTAATATCCAACCTAAACCTCTCCTGGTGCAACTTGAGGCCATTTCCTCTTGTCCTATCGCTTGTTACTCGGGAGAAAAGACCTATGCCCACCTCGCTACAACCTCCTTTCAGGTAGTTGTAGAGAGCAATAAGGTCTCCCTGCAGCCTCCTTTTCTTCAGGCTAAATGACCCCAGTTCCCTCAGGAGCTCCTCATAAGACTTGTGCTCTAGACCCCTCACCAGCTTCATTGCCCTTCTCCGGACACGCTCCAGCACCTCTGTGTCTTTCTTGTAGTGAGGGGTCCAAAACTGAACACACTCGGCCTCACCAGTGTGGAGCACAGCGGAACAGTCACTTCCCTAGTCCTGCTGGCCACACTGTTCCTGATACAGGCCAGGATGGCCTTCTTGGCCACCTGGGCACACTGGTGGCTTACACTCAGCTGGCTGTCGACCACCACCCCCAGGTCTTTTTCCGCTGGTCACCTTTCTAGCCACTCTTCCCCAAAGAGCATGCTTATTTCCCAAACTGATGTTAAAATAGGGGGAAAAAAAAAAAGAAAGAGAGTACACAAAAAACGTACTCTCCCCTAAAAATACTTAAAGATAGTTTAGCGCTTCTATTCATAGAATCATAGAATAGTTTTGGTTGCAGGAGAACTTTAAGATTGGGTCCAGCCATTAACTCTCCTAGTCTTTAAACTTTCAGGATGATAGAACTTAAAGCTTAAATCCTGAGCCTGATGGTGATTTTAGGATAGGTTTTTAGTAGTTGCTTTTCAAAATAAGAAAATTAGTTGAAGGTGACTAGTTGATACAGAAAGTGTATATGTTTTCAGCTGTGGGAGTCAGTTCAAAGGTTAGAAATATCATCAGTTGTTTTACGGTGATTAATGACCGGAAAGGTATGTACTTCTCTCATGGGACCTCTTGTTTCCTAGGGAATAAATTTCTGCTGTCTCCACCCCCCTAAAATTCTTTCCAGCCCCAGCCCAAGGGTTGCAGGATGTCTTCTCTAATGAAAAGAAAGGCCTTAACACTGGCGTTACTCCTTATTACCAGATTCTGATTTGTATTTAGGAAAGTTGGCAGTTTGCATCACAGCAATCGGTATCAGAAGAAAACAAAAAGGAATCTATGCTTTTTTTTTTTCTTTTTCCCTTTTAATCTTAGACTGGTAGTCTTAATGCATCATGTTGGAATATCTAATCAGATTCTTAAACACAGTAGCAGTAAAAAAAAAAAAAAAAAGGAAAGCTGAGAAAATAACAGATGGATCAATATAATTATTCATTACCTCTTTCCCAGACATATCCTTTATAGCTTGCAGAATAAAAGCAATGCACGTTTAACGACGGGTGTTGAACCAATTATTTCAACTGAGTTCAAAAATTTTACAGAGTAGGTATCCTGACCACTATGTAGTGTCTGTTTTTTTTTCCGGCTGTGTCACTGTAAAATATTTAATCTGGCTGATCTGGTGTTCCTTTGTTTCCAGTCAGTCTGGTACAGATGGATTTGGGAGGTACCTGGGCCTTCGGCAGCTGTGGCACTTGAAAAGCCTTTTGGAGCATCCTGTTCTGTAGCTGAGTAGGGCAGGACTTCTGTGCCCTGAATAGTAGCTAAAGTACCTGGTTGTCTGACCTTCATCCAGCCATCCTTTTTCTTTGCACTTGTTGGTTGGTGCAACCCTTGACTTTTCTCACCGCCTGACGTTCAGGTCAAACCCTGGCTGCCTTCCTGCCTCGCGGCTTGAATTTTGTGTTAGTCCAACTAGTGGCTCTCTGGCTTTAACTGTTCATTTGGACTGTGTTACATTAAACTCCTGCATCTGAAGGAACTTTGTCTTTCTTTTGCAAATAGTGGGAAGAGGATAGTTACAACCATCATGTATTTATCAAATAATTACTTAAAACAGTAGTGAAACTCCTTAAGAATCAGAAGAATAAGCCTGTATGAGTCAAACCGTTTTATCTGCCCATGAAACATCTTGAGGAGGCTGTGGGTACTTCTGTAGTTACTTGTCCTTCATCCTGGTGTCATCTCATGCATTTGTTTGTTTGAATTAGACCAATACTCGCTTTTAAAAATTATTTTTACTATTTTTTTGGTTCTGTTAATTAGTTAAAACTGGCTTTGAAATGTTTATCTAGTCTGTTAGGCTTTAAAAAAGGCTTCTGCAAGAAAAGGTTAGTCTTTCCTTACAGACAGTTTTATAAAATGTGGTTAAACAAGTGTTCTGAAGTTCACTAAGCAGAAATTTGCCTATTGCAAAGACTTTTGGGTAGACTATTTTTAATGACATTGTGAAACTCTGGTGTTTTGATACGTTAATTACACAACATTACGTGAAGCGCTAAGAGTTGTTGAATAAGGGCGTGCATAAACTGAATTCCTAACGTTTACTGATACTCCAGATTGTGTGGTAATGTTTTTTTGTAATCAGCAAGATTGAAGCTCGCTCTTTGGAAGTCCCTTGCTGATTTGCTTGCAGTCTGTTCTTGTGGTCCCCAACCGGAATTACCTGGCTGAAGGTTCACCTGACGTACTGCAGCTTGAATCATAGCTTTTTGTTCACTCTGGAAACATGGTACTGTACTGAAAATTGGTATAAATTTGATCTTACTTCTCGTTTACCTACATTTATTTACCTGCACTTTATGCAGGACAGATGTTTACAAAGCCTGAGCAAAACTGCAAGTTGAGCTTGCATACTGTAAATGGGGAAGCACGGGAGTATGGTCACTTCATAGACAGCTGTCTTCTAGAGATTACATGTGAGGAACATTATCGGGGCTTTCCCAGCCTTTTTTTGCTGTGTCTGAACTTGGTAGTATGTGTCCCTTTTGTATGTCGTCTTCAGTTACCCAGTGTTGACTGTATTCCCATTTTCAGTGTGATGAATTCTGGATATCCTGTGAAAATAACTATTTGAAGAAAGAACTTGAGAAGCACACTTACTGTCTGCAGTTAAGCTCATTTCTGCATGTTGTAAATCACTATTTATTAAACAGCTGAGACGTTCACGCAGTTTTTACTTGTACAAAGATTTGCCAGTATTTTTTATTTTGAATATGTACTTTCAGAATTTTCTCAGATTGGATTCCGTCTTTCATAACCAGTTGCAAGACTGCTAATATTTGGACAATACATCTGTAAGGAAATCTTAATAGCTCTACTTAATAGCTATGTGGAATGTTCTGTTTTCTGTAATTTGCTGCCTATGTTGTTGTTAGTGATTTTTACTCTTTCAAAAGATGGAAATTACTTTCCTTTTTTAGGTTTTTCCAGATTTGAGAATTTCAAATTAAAACAGAAGGAAAAATAATCTGTGACACTTCAGTGTCATGTGGCTTGTGTATGAAACAGCGGCTTTTGTTATAAAATGTGATAGAAAAGGCATTTTGTCACCCATGTCTTCTGTCAGATGATTCCTTGTCTTCACATATTGGCAGTGTTAAGTCTAGTTTGGCTATGACCACGTACATCTTCAAATGCCTTTTCTAAAGACTCATATTTTCATTATTTCCACAGCGTGCAACCTTTAAATTGGGACATTTTAATCTTTTTTATTAAACATGATTATGACTTGATGATTGTGGTCTTGTGGTTCTGGTTGCTGTTGTTGATGTAAAGGTAAATACTTCTGTATTGCATGGAAAAATAAATAGCATTTAAAATACGTATGTTACAGAAATGTTTCCTTGTGGTAATTTAAGGTCCCTTAAAGTTACTCTGATATAAGGAGTATGTTTAAATGCTCAGTCTGTCAAAAGACTTAAACAGCCCTCTTTACATATAAGCACCTTAAGTATCTAAACTGTATGTGAGAGAGAGAGAAGCTTCCGGCAAATCTGTAATAATATGGAGTCTCCAGAAGTTGAGTAAAGCACATGATAGGGAAAATCCCATTTTAAATTTTGAAAAGAAACAATGTGTAGAGATCTGTCCAGAGAAGTGGAATGTGTGCAGTCTACAGACAGGAGGAGGGTAGTTTGTGAGTTTTGGTGAAAGAGGTGGTAACATACTGCTTCGCCATGTATGAGTATACTGTGTGAATCCGTATCTTGTGAGGACTGAGTGACACAACAATGTTCTGCAATGTCTTTCTGATGAAATTTGGCCATGTCTTGTGATATTGATAAGAGTTGATGAAGCACGAAGATGCGTAATGAATACTTATCCTGTTTCTTTTGCACAAAAATGTGAGCTTGATTTAGACTGCAACCCATGTTATTCTTCAGTCATTTCTTTGATACAAGTTATCGTAAAATCATAGACTATCTCAAGTTGGAAGAGACCGTAAGGATCTTCAAGTCCAACTCCCTGCTTCTTGCAGGTCTACCTAAAACTAAACCATATGACTAAGAGTGTCATCCAGACACTCCTGAATTCTGACAGGCTTGATGCTGTCGCCACTTCCCTGGGGACCCTGTTGCAGTGACTGAACACCCTCCCAGTGAAGCACCTTTTCCTAATTTCCAATCTGAACTTCCCCTGATGCAGCTTCATTCCGTTTCCTTGTGTCCTATCGCTGGTCACCAGAGAGAGGAGATCAGCACCTCCCCCTCCACTGTTCCCCTTGAGGAAGTTGTAGACTGTGATGAGGTCAACCCTCAGCCTTTTCTTCTCCAAGCGGAAAAAAACAAGTCATTTCAGCCGCTCCACGTAGGTCTTGCCCTCAAGACCTTTCACCATCTTGGTTGCTCTCATCTGGACATGCTCTAATACTTTGATGTCCTTGTATTGAGGCACGCAAAACTGCACACAGTACTCGAGGTGGAGCTGTACCAGTGCAGTGTAGAGTGGGACATTCACCTGCCTTGACTGGCTAGCTATGCTCTTCGAGATGCACCCCAGGACATGGTTGGCCCTTTTGGCTGCCAGGGCACACTGTTGACTCATATTCAACTTGCCATCAATCCAAGCCCTCAGATCTCTTTCCACAGGGCTGCTCTCCAGCCTCTTGTCCCCTAGTTTGTACTATAACCAGGATTACCTTGTCCCAGGTGGAATATCTGGCATTTGCTCTTGTTAAATTTCATATGATTGGTGATTGCCCAGCTCTCGAGCCTATCCAAATCTCTCTGTAAGGCCTCTCTGCCCTCAAGGGAGTCCTCAGCTCCCCATAATTTAATACCATCGTCAAACTTACTTAATGTACACTTGATTGCTGAGTCCAGATCATTTAGAAAAACATTAAAGAGCACTAGCCTTAAAACTGAGCCCTGGGGAACCCCACTGGTGACTGGCTGCCAGCGTGATGTGACCCCATTTGCTGCAACTCTCTGAGCCTGATCCGTCAGCCAATTGCTCACCCATTGTATTATGGACTTGTCTAGCTGTATGCTGGACATTTAGTCCAGAAAGATACTGTGAGAGACAGTATAAAAACTTTTGCTAAAATCCAAAAACCCCATATTTACTGTCTTCCCATGTTCAAATAGATGGGTGACCTTGTTGTAAAAGGAAATAAAGTTAGTTAAACAGGTAGTTATAGAGAGGTTATAGAGAAAGAACTGCCAAGTAATGAAGTATTAGCAAATGTACCAAGTATGAAATACCTGTCTTGCAGTTAATGGCCTACCTTTTGAAATAGGAAATAATTAGCTAATTCGTCATTAACAGTCAGTCTTCATGTGTCTATGTTCCTAGCTTTTATAGTTTGAGATAAAATTCATGGTTTTGATCTGAGCAAAAATAGATTTTATGTTATTGGATAAATATCTTTATTATTGATTTTAATAAATAATTATTAATGATTAATTTTCCAATAGAGATTATTAAAGCTATATGTTTAGATGCAACTGTAGTGTGTCATGGCTACTGAGACAGTTGTATTAAAAAGATGGGTTTCCTAAAATAATAAAACAAAAAGTCAAAAAGAGTAACTTTCTCATAGTATTTTACAGGATGTTTTAAAATTACATTCTACCAGTGATCTGAAGTAAGCTTTAAATACTACTTAGGATATCTAATTACATGCGAAATGCATGTAGTTAAAAAATGTAAATATTTAGACAAAAGATTATGGCGGTTTTTCCACTGCTACAAGGATTAAGACCGAGCATGCTAAATACTTCATATTAAATAAGTTTTGATGCATTTTTAAGGATCCTTTAAGTTCAGTTTTTTGTAGATAATTGATATAATTTGAAAATAATTAACAATGAAGTAATATATAAAAGGACCTTTATAACATCTTTGAAAATTATATTGTGAATAGTATTTGATCTGGAGTATCAAGAAATAAATCAGATAAGAGGACTACGTGGAAATTACTATTCAGTTGTCTAAGATATTTAAAATGTCTTGAGCTAGGAGAGTAAGGGTTATGGGAATTTTGATAATAGGGTACTTTCCACCAATTTTGTTTGCACTTGCATACTTGCTGTGTTGTTGTATATTGTTAAAGGGGATTTGGATAGCTGCTTTACTTTATTTTTTTACACCTGTTAGCGTTAATGGAAGGACATGCTGTCTTGCTCTTATTATGTCCCTCAAACTGTGAATAATTTCTGTATATAAACTTAGCCTTTCTTATATACTTAGACTATTACAGCTGTACTAAGGTTGCTTCTTCGTGGTAAAATTTTTATTTTAATTGGAGCAACTTTGAAATCACTTCTTAAAAATGCAGTTGATGTAATTTTTGTTACTTGACAACCCAGTAAGTTTGTTAAAATTCTAACTAAAATCAGAACATATGTAATTAGTAAAACTGTTTCACATAATAAGGTATCTTGAGTGTTTGTCAATATGGAGTCCACTTTAAATGTGCTTATGCCTTAAGTGGATAATTTTAGTCAAGTATTTTTGGTGCACACTGTGGGCCCATTTGTTCTGGTACAAGTCTGTAAAAACTAGGGAAGCCATGGCCCTCCCCAGTTCTTTCTTCTACCAGGTGAGCAAGATGGGATCTAATAGCGTTCAATCCATGATGCTCCAATCTGAGATCTTTAAAAAAAAACAAACCAGAACAAAAAAAAAAAAGAACCCCACCCCCAAAAAGATCTCTACCCAAGGCAATATCTTAAATCAACCTTTGAAATCTGTACAATCTTCAGTGATTTTAAATTCATTAAACCTCCTCTTGTAGTGCCAGTATAGAGTGGTTGACATGGCCCTTGAACCAGAGTGAAACAAGACCAGGGAGTGATTATCCCTCTCTCCCACCTCCTGACTTCTCCCCATGTTGGCACATGGGCCTTTTGCAGTTTGACTGCCGCCTTGCACAGGCTCCTCCAGTGTGGCCACCGCTACCAGAACTTCAGTGGGGGGAATTTTGCATGCGTTAACCTGCTCTTGTATTGCAGTAACTACTTAGCTTTGATTGAGTTCAGGTTAGGAGGGAGGCTGGTAAAATGAAGCATCTTTATTAATGAGGGAAAAATCAAATTTGGAGTTCTCCATATCAATCAGACTTGGAGTGTGTTTGTAAAATGCTGATCTGAGTCATCAACGGAGGGAGGGGGAGGTGTCTAAGCTAGATAAAATTTGCATCGGTATTGTCACTGGTGTTGAAAGTAGTATTATTTACAGTACTAGAGATTACTTTTCAGCACAGAGGAGACGTTTAGAAGCCGTGTGACAGTATCTCAATGGATGTTTCTTTCTGCACAGAACTTCATAGGAGAAGCATTCAGAAACAAACCCTCAAGTCTCATGTGGGACAGGAGAGTGAGTGATGTACGCTGCTTAAGGTTAAGTTAGGGTTACATTTGAAACCAAACGTTTCATTGGCACTTTTGGAGGACAAATTGACACAGATTCGGGTGCTTTGATGTATTTTCATCAGATGCTTTTGACACTGCCATATTTCATTTGCAAACATTATGGATCTGAGTAGGTGTAATACCCCTGTTACAAAAAATTAGTTGTTTTTCATACCATGTCCTCTTTTTGTTTGGGAGTGATGCCCACTTTGCAATGGAACTACTAATTTTCTTTTGGTTGTTAAGAGCAGTCAGAATTTGGTTTTGCAACTTTTCTTCTGCTTTAATTCTGTTTAGCTAGTTATGTGTAAGTACACTTTCTTCTGTGGAGTTTCCAGCTGCATAGACAAATGAGAAATTCACAGAAAATACAGAATTGTAGAACAATTTTTTAGTTACTTAGACATTCAGAATCAGAACAAAGTAATCCATTGTTTATAAATTATAAAAAATCAAACACCTTATTCTGGCTACTGGACTTCAAAGTTCTGGTAGTGTTATTAACTTGGTTGGAAAAAAGGGTTTTTTTCCTCCTCCATGTACTTCTGTAACTTCTGTTATGGTTAGGATTTATATGTGAAATTTTTGAGGAGATAAGCCCCCTGATTATGTATTAAATTGAAAGAGCCCAATGAAATAATTAGTTGTTTCGTTAAGTGAAACAACTGAAAGTGAAATAGTTTATTTCCAGAATGCAATCATGATTATTGCATGTATTCAGTAAGTCAAGAATATAATAATATTTGCCATGTAATAAAATTTGGGATGAGTACTGGAAAGGGAAACACTTGAACTTTTGATCAAGATTGTACAGTCATTTTAATGACTATGTTCTTGTAAAGTTATTCTCATCTGTTTACACATGGGGTGAATTATTATTTAACTTAGAATACTCACTTCTGACTATTATCCATTTGATTAAAGAGCAACTGAATACATTTTCTATTTTGCCAGTTGATAATAATTTCTGAAGACCTCACTTCTGAAAGAGCTTTTGTGATTCATGATTGTGTGCATAGGTATGCCTTTTCCATTTGTATAACTGTTCCATTTCCTGTGAAGTAACATTTTCACCTAAATCAAATATCGGTTCTGTTTTACACCAGCCAAAAGAGGAAAAACATGCTCTCAGTGTTAATCATGATGAACTAAGACTTAAATATCTGAGAATGTTTGTGAACATTTTAATACAAATTAAAATGACTGTATTTTAATTAGTTAAAATATAATTTAATATTAACTATGCATCAATATAAAACAATGAATTTCATAAGGTAAAAATAATGAATAGAAATAACAATATTTTCAAATTGCATTTCACAAAGTATTTTTAACATTTCACATATTCAAGATCCAATTTAGGATGTTTAAAATGAGATCTGAAAAGACCTTTTGATAGATTCTGCCAGGTTTACAGGATTAAGTAAAGTTTACAGGATAAAGTGTGAACTGTACCTACAGTTCCTTTTTATATTTTATTTCCCTTTCTAAATTGTCTAAGAAGTTGAAAGGGGAGGAAAAGTGACTAAATCCAGCCATTTGAGGAGGCCTTGTTTAGAAGTCCTTTCCTTTTCCCTCAAAAAGGGTGTGTAAGTTCTTTTAAGTGATGCAAAACCAGTCAAATACCAAGTTTGACTGGTGCCTTGTGTGAATTACTTCTAATTTAATTTTTGTACTTTCTCATTCAATTGGGTGTATAGAATAGTGGGGTTTTTGTCTTTTAATAAAGAAAATGTATTAAACTCCTTTGCATTCTAATTTCTTTTCTAAAACATGATTGAGGAATACGTTAGGCATCTTCAAACATAATCACTTTAAATAAAAACTGTGATTATTTTAGAACCAAAGTCTTCATTAATAAGATGTGGCTACATAGAAGTGTAACTAAAAATGGTTCTAATTCTATTAAAACCCTCTTTTCTTACAGCCCACCCCTTTTTTTTTTCTCTAAATCAGAGACACTTTTCGTTTTACTAATAAGTTAAGAATTTACGTCTCCTGAGTATGCGTAAATCTTATTTAAGTATTGAGAAAAAAGTTGTCATAAAAATTTTTGTACTTTGGCAAATGTGTTTAACCAACAAGAGTACCATGATCCAGAGATTATGTGATTTAAAATTATATTAAAGTTATGTAAATACCAACTAAGCATAATTTTAAAGGAATAATCATACATATCTCTAAGAAATATTTCTACGAAATTTAATGTGATGAAGAATACCTGATTTTCCTCCATTGTGTAACATATACCCTCGTAATTACTGATGTTTCAATTGTAGTTGTCTTGTAATCAAATCAAATGATATGTGATGTCAGTTTTATCCAGTTACCTGGTAGCTTAAAAAGAATGCTTAGTACAGATGAAGCTGTGTGATTAGTTTTGCAGATGGAGTGTTTGAAATTCAGACCACAGGAATATTGTTTTCAAAATCTGGCTCTGAGTCTTGGAGAGACTATAAGAGTGCATCCTGAAATGCTCCCTCCAAGATACAGTCTGTATTGGATGAGTAAGTGATGAATAAGTACAGTGTCAAAACATGGAAGAAATGTCAAGATGTGATGGAGTATTCTGCTGAAAAGATATGTTGCCTGTTAATCATATTTTTAATAAGCACTTCTCTTGTGTTTTTTAAGTAAACCAACTAAGGGATAATGTGTTGCTGAGAGAGAATGATACCTTTTTATTTATTTTTTTTAATGTTGTTTGGGGGAGGAGAGGGTTTAGTATCCTAATTCTTTATTAGTGGAATTATCCTTTAATTTAAAACTGTATTTTTCAATTATGTATCAACATAGTATATAATGGAAAGGAAATGGAAATGGAAAAGGAGTCGTTTAGTGTTGTTTCCAGAGAAGTATGGTGCTCATGTTACATAGTGCATTTATAATGTGTACGTATTTTCAAGAATGAGTATATGGTACAATTAACATTTTTGGAAGGTTTTTCAGAAGTCTGTTTCCTCCTTATCACAGAAAGAGTAATACTAGGTCTAACTTAATTTCATGTCTGCTGCCCTATATTAACTGTGCTGTCTCACAAATGCTCTTGTAAATGGCCTCGCGGTTATATTAATTCTGTGAAAAAAGCCATTTTGGTGCTTAATAGCAGTCATAAAAGCACATTAAATATTAGGAATCATTAATAAGGAAAAGACGAGCAAAACAAAGCGTTTTTATGCAACTGTATAAATTAATGATATGTCCATATTTTCAATGTTGTATGAAGTTCTGGTAATTTCCAGTCTCAAAAGAATATATTAGAACTAGCAAAGAGTATGAAGGATAAGAAAGATGATTAAATATGGATTTCACATGAGGAGTGACTTAAAGTAGGACCGTTCAGCTTAGAAAAGAGATGACCAAGTATACTTGAGGTAGAGGTGAATAAAGGGGAGAATGTGATAGAAAACACTTGTTCTTCGCTTTTCAGAATGCAAGAACTAGAGGGCTGAAATGAAATAATCCTATAACAGATGTAGAACAATACATTTTTAAACAAATCATGAGGAAACTGTGGGACTCATTACTATGGGATGTTAAGGATCCAAAAAGATAAGAGTTCAGAAACTAATCAGAGAAATTAATGGAAGGAAATTCATCAGCTTGTTGAAACAAAGATGTTATTTCTGGATCAAGAAATTCCTGTCACAAGCAGTGGGAGGCTAGGGCTCTGTAACGGAGAAAGTTCAGTATATGCTTCTCCTGTTCTTATACTTTTTGTAGATATTTGGCATTTTGCCACTGGGATAGGTTAGGTAGACCTTTTTGCTGTTTTTATATTCTTGAACAGTAATTCAAAGAGTAACACCAGGCAAACACGATGCGAGAACTAGTGCAATAGTGAGCTAACCTTGTTCTCTGTGCAGGGACTTCCTACTGCAATAATTTGGTTTCATTTCCTTATGGGTTTCATCTTTAGAAAAGTGGGTGTATATTTTTCAAGTGCCGAGATACTTTGGGTAACAAACTAAGGTCGTAATACTGAGTAACAAAAATAGGGAAGAAACACACATACAGTATTAGAAGAAATCAAAATTTTCACTTTTATCTTGGCTGTTGGTACATAATTGCGCCTAACCTTAGTTACGTTGCCCTTCCCTCTGGATCATGTAAAGAGGTGGAAAATTAAAGCAGTTGTACATTAAATAGTGTTTAGTTTGAGAAAGCTGAACAATTAAGACATCCAACAACCTTGTTACATAAGGGAAATTCTCTAACCACTGATAAATTGTTTCTTATGTTTATTCATCTACCTTTCAATTTCCTCCTTAAAATTATCTTTTGTGGTTAGAGTTGCATCTGACCGCTCCTATTTTGCTGTATAATTTTGGCCTGTGTTCTTGGCTGTGTTATCTTTTACAAACTAAAGAAAAGATTTCATTGAATGGTGAAGTTCATAAGAAATTAAAAAGAAGAAGAAAAAAGGCAATTAGGATGCACTTCTGACTTTGTAAAAGAACAGTCATTGCGGTCTCTGTGGTGCCTCCTTCAGCAGATGAGGTTTTAGGTTTTATCCTTGTACAAAAAAAAAAGTCTTAAATCATTAATGACAGCTAAAAGCTCGTGGGAGACCAATCATAAACCGGAAGATCTATCTTACACTACCTTGAGACTTAGTTAGAGAAGGAAAAGGGACAGATACTGACAAATCTGGCTGAAAAAAATCTTAGTCTTACAAATGTAAGTATCAGCAGTTGCCTTTATAACTAAGGGTAGCTTCTTGTAAAGACTTTTTAAAAAAAATCTTTCTTGTCCACTTATGAGGACAAGAAAAACATGACAAATCATATAACTTCTCTTGATTTTTCTTAAAAGAATAAAAATAAATGTATGGACTGGATTTATTTGAAAATTTACGTGGTGATGATGATTAAACAAACTTGAGGCTACCCGAACTGAGAAGCCACAGGAGTTATATGTCCACTGATATCTTGCCGTTAATCTTGCTGAATCTTGCTGTTAATTTTCCCAACCCTGACACCTTGTAATTCATGTGTATGTCTAATGTGATGATATCCTTCTGCATTTTATCATGTACTAAACAACATTGTGCTGTTGCAAATTATTGTATTTACTGAGAAATCATTAATGCATTTTGTACTAACTAGTTAGATTTAGAAGTGTATTGTTAGCTATAAATTTAAATTTATATGACAAAATGCACTTATCAAGGAAGCAGAGTAAGCTTTGAGTTAAAACCGTGCTGGATTATACATTTGACTGTGCTTATTTATAAAATATAGTCAACAGGCATTTCAGTCATTAACAAGAATTAGGTGGGTTTTACAGGAAGCCTTTTTTCAAGCTCCATTAATAAGTTTAACGCAATTACAGATTATGGGTTTTGTTATTTTGTTATTTTGTTATTATGTGCTGGAATCTACATATCTTTTTAATAGAAGGAATGTTGACTGGTACTTCATTGTTTACTGTTGTCTCTCTTTTCACAGAATCACAGAATGATCAGGGTTGGAAGGGACCTCTGGAGATCATCTAGTCCAACCCCCCTGACACAGCAGGGTCACCTAGAGCAGGTTACACAGGATGGTGTCCAGGCAGGTTTTGAATATCTCCAGAGAAGGAGACTCCAAAACCTCTCTGGGCAGCCTGTTCCAGTGCTCTGCCACCCTCAAAGTAAAGAAGTTTTTGCTCATGCTGAGACGGAATTTCCTGTGTTTCAGTTTGTGCCCACTGCCCCTTGTCCTATCACTGGGCACCACTGAAAAGAGTCTGGCCCCATCCTTTTCACACCCATCCTTTAGATATTTATAAGCATTGATGAGATCTCCTCCCAGTCTTCTCTTCTCCAGCCTAAACAGATCTCTCAGGTCTCTCAGCCTTTCCTCATAAAAGAGATGCTCCAGTCCCCTAATCATCTTTGTAGCCCTCCCCTGGACTGTGTCCAGTAGTTCCTTTTCTTTCTTGAACTGGGGAGCCCAAAACTGGACACAGGACTCCAGATGTGGCCGCACCAAGGCAGAGTAGAGGGGGGGATAACCTCCCGCAACCTGCTGGCCACGCTGTTTTTACTGCACCCCAGGATGCCATTGGCCTTCTTGGCCACCAGGGCACATTGCTGGCTCATGGTCAACTTGTTATCCACCAGGACTCCCAGGTGTGTCTCTCTGCAGAGCTGCTTTCCAGTAGGTCAACCCCTAACCTGTACTGGTGCATGGGGTTATTCCTCCCTAGGTGCAGGACCCTACACTTGCCCTTGTTGTACTTCATTCAGTTCCTCTCTGCCCAACTCTCCAGCCTGTCCTGATCTCACTGAGTGTCAGTACAGCCTTCTTGTGTATCAGCCACTCTTCCCAGTTTTGTGTCATCAGCAAACTTGCTGAGGGTACATTCTGTCCCCTCATCCAGGTTGCTGATGACTATGTTGAGCAAGACTGTACCCAATACTGGCCCCTGGGGAACAGCGCTAGCTACAGGCCTCCAACTAGACTTTGTGCCACTGATCACAACCCTCTGAGCTCTGCCATTCAGCCTAGTTATGTCACATGTAGAGAATTAAATGGAACTATATCACATGTTCAACATTTGTTTTATAATCAATAAAGTGTCATTTTAGAGAAATGAGGTAGGGCTTTTCACTGTACATGAACGCTGGGTTGTTTTCTCCCATGTTAACTTCGGGGAAAAAAAGGCTGTGTAGTAAGTAGTTAGTGCTTTTGGCATCTGATTAAAAATGGGAGATTGTTGAAAATAAGTATGTTGAAATTGAATGTAGAGCTTCACAAACTGGTGGCGAGTGTTGCCATTAGAAAGTTTCAAAATATTGATACCAAAAATGTTAACAGGTATATCAAGATTAATGATCTAAGCGAGCAACAGGATGCTGAGAATTAAGGACACTTGTTTGTTCTTCACCATTAAGCTCCTGCTTTTCAGCAACATGAAGTGGAGGGTAAGGCCACTATTGTGTACCTCTCACTTCGGAATTGTTTGAGGTCATGTATCCCTGGCATTGTGGTTCTCCTGGGCTATCACTCTATCATTAATCATTAATGTGAACACAATACTCTTGACACCTATATGTATCAGTTGGAAAATGGCACTGTCATAACTAAGTTAATTGGAATTGTTCTGCTTTTAAATCTTGCATACCCATGATTTATAGTTTCCAGGCTTTTCAGAGTCTTAGATTGCTTTGTGACAAGAGGAAATGTTTTGGTTAAAAGCAGACCCTAAAGAAAATAAAAATTTAAGAGAAAGGTGGACATGATGATAGGACACTTTAAAAACAGATTATTTAGTTTTAAAATGGGTAATAGATACCTTAAGCTCAATGAAAGGAATGTAAGTAGTTCCTTTTCTTACCAAACACCAATTCCAGAGAAGGGCCATCAAGATGATCAAAGGGCTGGGAAGCCTTCCACATGAGGAAAGGCTGAGAGAATTGGGTTTGTTCAGCCTTGAGAAAAGGAGGTTTAGGAGAGACCTGATCACCATGTTCCATTATTTAAAAGGTGACTATAAAGAAGATGGAGACTCCCTTTTTACAAGGAGTCACATGGAAAAGACAAGGGGTAATGGGTACCCATTACTCCGGGGGAGATTCCAATTGGACACAAGAGGAAATTTTTTCACAATGAGAGCAGCCATTGGAATAATCTCCCCAGGGAAGTGGTGGATCCCCCAACATTGGAGGCTTTTAAGATCCAGCTGGACAGGGTGCTGGGTCATCTTGTCTAGACCATACTTTTGCCAAGAAAGTTTGGACCAGATGATCCTTGATGTCCCTTCTAACCCGCCATTCTATGATTCTGTAATTCTATTCATTTTGAATTTACAGGCCAAGGGTTAATCTATGATGGCTCTTTAGAAGAAGATGGTGGGCTAGGTAGATCTTTGACCTGATGGTGTGTGGTTATTTTTACAATCTTAGCCAAAGTGTGTAGGTACAACATACACCACAGTCCTCATAGTTAACATCCTTTATCATGTTTTTCTTCTATAATCTTTTAAGTTTTGTGTACTTGACGTGCTTGGGAACCATCCCACAGACTATTCTGAAATAAAATCCACCGTTTTCCAAGACTAAAATTCCATTAACTGTATAGTTGCAATTTATTCTAGTCACAGAATGCATCTGTGAGTTAAAAAAAAAATAAAATTGCTTTGACGATTACATTTGAATAATAACAAATGTTGTTATCCATAAAAATAAAAACCAAATGTTTTGATTTACTGCAGACTTCTGTTGACTAAAATCATCTATTAGTATTTATAGGAAATGGATTGTGTTCACTTCTGTACATGAAGTTGGGGAAGCAGGAGTGTGTGCGTTTTATGATTTTTCAGTTGTGTTGTTTTAAAAACATTGCTATCTGCACGTGCATTTTGTGTGATACTGTTAGTTGTGCAGTACAAATTAGATTGAAAACAATGTAATTATTGAAAGTTTAATGTTTCTTAGCCTTTCAAATTTTTGATGGTGTTCTCTGATTACTATTAAACCTCTGCAAGTTTTGCTTTACAGTTAATATATTATTCAAACTACTTTTAAAAAAAAGTATGTATATATTGAGACTCTTGAAAAAGTTTGAGGGGTTTTTTTGTTTTTTTTTTTTCTTTAAGCCACCATAAAGAAATTGGTAAATGGCTGGAAAATAAGTAAGGGATGCTGGTGACATATTAGATTTTCCTGTGCAGAAGCTACAGTGGTGCAAGCGCATCATCTTATTAGCAGAAGAGGCTACAAGAGGCTACAAAAGTAGTTGTAAAAGCCATTTATTTTTCTCAGAGTACATTTGGTTTGTGACTTTGATAACTCTCAGTTGTTTCAATTTCTGTTGCTTCTCTTCTGGCTTGGAAACAAAAGAAGATAGGTTAAAGCAGAAACAAACAAAAGAAGCACAACCCCAAAGCACTGCCAAAGAACTGGTTTTAGAATATAATTGGTTATTGAAGACTGGAAATTAGAAGTTTATTATATCTGTCATGAGTTTATATTGTACTTGCATCTGTATCTTGAGCTTAAAGTGAAGTTTGTGAAAGTGAAAGAAGAGAGCCAAGAATGGGTTATGAAGTACTATAAGCAATATGAGCTAGGAATATTTGTTTAGTAATGCCATGTTTCATGCTCCTTATGCTGTGCTGATTTATTAGCATCTTCATAGTCTCTAAAAATCAATTTTGAATTTTTGGTTTCACAGGTGTGGCAAACCTAAGCTACTTGGGGTTTGCCTATTAAAGTAAATGGTCGTTAACTGTTCTCTTTTTGGAGGTAGGGAGGCCCCCTTACCTAACAGGCTGATGTCTGTTTGACTAAGGCGAGATCAGAAGGAATATATAAGAAGAACTAAACTAGACAAAGTGAAAACAAGTTGGTGCCGTTAGTTCCAAGCTTGAGAATAGTTTTGATTTTACTTCCCTGAAAATAAACCTGCGAGTTCTGTTTCTTCGTCTTTCAGTATTCAGGTTTAACATCTTGAACTACAACCTCATTTCTGCTGTGGCGTGAAAAAGTCTGTTGGAGACTGGTGTAATAAATGGGAAGAGAGTCTCCTGCTGGTGACACAGCAACGCTAGATCGGGAGGATGACTTCTGGTTTTGTGTTTTGGGTTGAGTACTTGTGTGTAAAATGCCTTTATCAGTTTTCGTTTCTGTCAGAAGTGACTGGATTGCTCTTCCAGCTCTCCTAAGTGGGTAAAATTTGTCCTGTGTCACACTGTAAAACTTTCCTCTTGCATTCCTTCTAAGTTAGGGCTTTTTCTTGCAAGGAATTAGTCTTGTGCTAATGAAGCTTTTATGAGGGCAAACATTTGAACTTTACTAGGCTAATTTCTGTCCTACCCTGAAATCAAGCATTCTTTACAGTTATGTAAAGAATGGCTAGAGAACTTTGTACCAAATAGCCCACTTTGTATTTTTTGTGGGTTTTTTTCCCCTCTTCAAGCCTCAGTGCTACTTCTACTGCAGTTCTGCAGCATTCTTCCTATAACAAATATAGTTCAAGCTGTGCCTTGACGTTGTGCTCTTTTTAAACTAAATAATAGACTGTCATTTCCATCCATCAGGGTTTTGCGATTTTTTTGCTACGAAGTTTCAGCCAAAGAATTTCAACACCTCATCATGATAAAAAAATCAGACACTCATCAGGACTCACTACAGGGGACAGCTTTGCTGAGCAGCATAAAAATTTTTTTTTCCCTTTCTTACATCAAAGCAGCTTATAATTTTGATACTAAGAATCAATGAAGACAGTCTGGAACAATATCTAAAGACACATGTAACTCAGTTTAAATACACAGGAACCTTTGTTTCTTAGGTACAGTTCCTCTAAGGTTTTTTTCTTTGGGACAGCTTGCTGAAGTGACTTCATGTTACCATTGCCATTACTTAAGCATTGACATTATTGTTATTATTATTGTTATTATTATTGACAACTGCTATTTTGCAGGACTTACCAAATGAGCAAACGTTTCTTCTGGGACTTGGGGAGTATTGGAATCATAGGACTGGATTGAATGCGTCTTGACAGACATATACCTCATGTCTGTTACTGTTTATAATTGGGCATTCTAACATGTGCTTGTTTTCTTTGGAAAACCCTGCAAAGATTGAAGTTCACACCATGTATTAGAGCAGTGCAATGAGGAAAAGAATCGGAATCACAGAATAGAATCATAAAATGGTTTAGGTTGGAAGGGACCTTGAAGATCATCCAATCCCCCTGCCATGGGCAGGGACACCTCCCACTAGACCAGGTTGCTCAAAGCTCCATCCAGTGTGGCCTTAAACATCTCCAGGGATGAGGCTTCCACAGCTTCCCTGGGCAACCTGTTACAGTGCCTTACCACGCTCACAGTGAAAAATTTCATCATAATATTTAATCTGAATCTACCTTCTACCAGCTTGAAGCCATTCCCCTCGTCGTATCACTACATGCCCTTGAAAAAAGTCCTTCCCCAGCTCTCCTGTAGGCCCCCCTTTAGGTACTGGAAGACCACGATAAGGTCTTCCTGGAGCCTTCTCTTCTCCAGGCTGAACAACCTCAGCTCTCTCAGCCTCTCCTCATAGGAGAGGTGCTCCACCCCTTGGATCATCTTCATAGCCCTCCTCTGGACCCACTCCAACAGGTCCATGTCTGTCTTATGTTGGAGAAAAGAGCAAATGCAAGAAAAACCTCATGGCTTGAGATAAAAGCAGTTTAATAAGTGGGGGGGTGGGGTAACAAGCGATGCAAAGGCAATCACTCCCCACCTCCGACAAGCAGGCTGATGCCTGACCAGTCTTTGTACAACCCCTAGGTTGGAAAGACTACCCCAGAGTGTTCTTGCTGACCATGATGGTATGGAATAACCCTTTGCTTAGGTGGCATCAGCTGTTCTGGCTGTGTCCTCTCTCAAACCGTTGCCCACCCGCAGCCTACTTGCTGGGAGGGCAAGGTGAGAAACAGGCAGCTCTGGCACTGTGTAAGCACCGCTCAGCAATAGCTAAAACATGAGTGTGTTATCAGCACTGTTTTAGTCACAAAGGGCAATGGAGCTGGTGAAGGGTCTAGAGTACAAGTCTTATGAGGAGCCGCTGAAGGAACTGTGGTTGTTTAGCCTGGAGAAAAGGAGGCTCGGGAGGGGACCTTATCGCTCTCTACAACTACCTGAAAGGAGGTTGTGGCGAGGTGGGGGGTCAGTTTCTGCTCCCAAGTAACAGGCGTTAAGACAAGAGGAAATGGCCTCAAGTTGCACCAGGGGAGATTTAGATTGGATATTAGGGAAAATTTCTTCACTGGAAGGATTATCAAACTTTGGAACAGGCTGCCCAGGGAAGTGGTGGAATCAGCCTCCCTGGAGGTGTTTAAAAGACATGTAGATGTAGAGCTGAGAGACATGGTTTAGAGGTAACTTAGCCATGCTAGGTTGATGGTTGCACTCGATCATCTTAAAGGTCTCTTCCAACCAAAATGATTCTATGATTCTATAAAACACAGCACCATATGGGCTGCCGTGAGGAAGATTAACTCCATCCCAGCCAGAGGTAGTACACAAACCTACAGGAGAAAAAGAGTATATAAGAAATTAAAGGTAAATCTTTCACTGAAATATTTTTAAGCTTGCGTAATAACAAGCTCGTGCTTGAAAGTACCAAAAATGAAGCTGAATGTGTTACTTCGTTCATATTTTCTCAGCAGGTATAAAGGACATTTAAATTATTTTCTTTTCTCGAAATACCTTAAAATTTTCAATAAACATTAGGTAGCATTCCCTTAGTGGCCCACTGCTGTGTGCATACTGTACATTAGTCAGGATAAAAATGTTTTTGAAGCTAAAATGAATGAAAGCTTTTTTAAAAAGGGTAATGTGGAGAATTGCGTTCTGTTGCAGTGATTCACATGAGAATCAGTCTTTTTAGTGCTGTTGTTCGGTTATAAACCATACTGTGAGCACACTGGGTAAGATTAATCTGACATAACTTTAGATGTGCCTGTCTGAACTAGTTGTCCTTTTATAGTCAGTGAAAAGTATTACATTCCCAGGGAAAGATTTATTTCATCATAATATTGCATTGCAAACCAGTGAGATGAATCACCTCCCAGAAGCACCTTTTACTTTCCATTGATGGTAAAGAGAATTTTGAAAATTACCACAGATACACTTACCTGTAATCTGAATCTCTAAAGAACTCCATTCAACAATTAAACATTTAAAAAGACAAAACAAAACCAAACCCCATATGTACCAGTTATGGAAAATACCCAGTTTAAGGTTTTGTAACCTGTGTTTTTCTCTGTAGTCATATTGTTATATTTAGGTTAAAGAGTAGATGGGTTCAGCACACATATTTGTCACCAAAAAGTTTAATTTATTTCAGAGAATCATAGAATCATAGAATCATAGAATCATAGAATGGTTTAGGTTGGAAGGGACCTTGAAGATCATCTAGTTCATTTAGCATTCTAAACAGTTTCACCTGAAGAAATCTTCATTCATGAAGCTGAAGAAGAATCTTCCTGAAAGCCTGAATGAATTGTTTAGGAATTTAATGGTTTAGTTAATGACCAGAAAATAGTAACTTGTTTTTTTCTGCCTGGGTCCACCACCACTTTTGTCAGACTACTGTGTTTTGACGCTTGAATTGGAGCCCTATCTTTATAAAAGAATCAGTAGCAGTCTGATTCCACATATTTTAAACTCTCACTGGTGATCATGAAATGAATTCAATGTTGTTTTGTAGAAAAGATGTTCCTGTTTGAACAAGAATTATTCTTGAATGTTATGTGATGGCCTTTGTTATCAAGGGTAAAAAGTTTACTAATTTTCTCTTCAAAACAACTAATTGATTTGGAATTTTAAGAGATTCTTACTTCTATCCCAGTTGGGTTTTTTCCAGCCCTTTCCCTGTGGAAATTTGTGCCAAATGCCAAGTCAGCTGTTTTGCAGTGCCTAAAAAAATATATGAACATCAGGGAGAGGAAGAAAATTAATAATTTTGTTTCCAAACTGCTTACCTCCTATACTTTCAAGGCAAGATTTTTTATTCTAATTGTAATTTATATATTTCAGCTTAAAGTGGTTCTCACAAACTAGTCCAAAACTGGTGAGAATGGTTGTCATATTGACTGTTATATGCCCTCTTTCATTCTTGGCTTTGGAAAAGGTAGAGCAAGTGTGACAGTAGTTAATTATGAGAGGGAAGGAAGGAGAGTCTTAGTGCAAATCTGACCTGGATGTTGTTAGAGTTGTAGTAATTATAACATTGTGATAATTCAGTTTTCAGTGGCACTGTCTGTCTAGTATTCTAGAATTTATATTCTTGATTTTTGTAGAAATACAGGCAGATAGGAATCAAACTTGAAGGAAACTAGAAAGAATTGCTTCTTTCTAGCAATGAACAGGAAATTTAGAGGTTTAGATGTTTGAATATTTTTGTTTATTAGTTCTAATATACTTTCTTTGATCAAGACGTATGTAAAATGCAAGCCTGTTAACGTAGGTGGGGAAAAAAGGTTCACAATCAAGAGCTGTGGTTTTGTTGTAGATAAGTACAAATTTCACTTTATGCTGGATAAATTTGAAATGGAAAAAATATCTTTGCCTGTCGAGAAGTGTTTACAGATTAAATACAAGACAAGAAGTTGTAGGTGGTTATAGAGAATACCTTTTTCTCCTTGTATGCATCCTTGTAATTAAGATGACATTTGAAGAAACCAAAAACTCTGCCAAAAAAATGTGTTCTTAACCATTAAAAGTAAGTTTCAGTTGTACAGGTCAGTAGTTTTTAAGACTGCAAATCAGACAAGGAGTAGATAGAAATATGTGTAAAATGTTACAAGTAAACAGAGATGTCCAGTTCAGGTAACATGAAACTTCTTCCAAAGTATGAGTACAGAACATGGAAAAATAGACTCTTCTGAGAAATTTTTGATACTTTTATCTGTTTAACATGAAAGCAATTGCAAAGAGAAATGTTTTATTTCATCTCCTAGTAGTTCAGATTTTCACATTTTATTGTTGCTACTGTTTATTTTTATTATTGAGTTATTCTTTCTTCAGCAGAAGGCACTCATGTTTTTCATTTAACCAAAAAGATACCAAGTGCCTCTAAAATATCTTTTTGCATCTCACACGCTTCTTAAGATCCTTATGCTTGGCAGTTGTTCGGGGTTTTTTTAATCACAGATGAAATTGTGTTGAAAAATCTTCATGTCTTCAGGGTTGTTTTTTTTTATAAAATCTTCCTAGAATAAGTTCTGACCTCTGTTTTCTTTGAATTTTTTGCCATTCAGTAGCATTATCATCCTGATGTTCCATTTGTTTATTTCTTCTAAGATTGATTGTCATCTTTCCTTTGCTTCTGTGTTCATTTGATGGATTTTCAAGTTAAAAGCCATCTATTGTTGGAGAAAAGAAGACTGAGGGAGACCTCATTGCTCTCTACAGGTTCTTGAGAAGGGGAAGTGGAGAGGGAGCTGCTGATCTTTTCTCCCTGGTATCCAGTGATAGAATGCGTGATAATGGTTCAAAGCTGCATCAAAGGAGGTTCAGACTTGACATTAGAAAGCATTTCTTTACCAAGAGGATGGTCAAACAATGGAACGGGCTTCTTAGAGAGGTGGTTGGTGCCCCAAGCCTGTCAGTGTTTAAGAGGCATTTGGACAATGCCATTAATAATATACTTAAATTTTTGGCCAGCCCTGAAGTAGTCAGGCAGTTAGACTAGATCTTCATTGTAGGTCCCTTCCAACGGAACTTATTCTATTCTATTCTGTTCTGTTCTGTTCTGTTCTGTTCTTTTCTTTCTTCCAGTCCATTCTTCAGAACTTGATTTGAAGAATCTGATTCTGAAGAATTCTGATTTTCACAAGTAAACAACTTAGTTCCAGATGTTCAGCAGCACATATTTTACTCCATTTCGACAACTGATCTGAATATACCATCTGGCATATGTAGACAACTTCTCTATTTTGGGGTGTATTTAATCTCTGTTCTAGATCAAAAGGGGCATAAAAGACCAGCCTAATTCTGCATAGATGTGGCAGTTCGGGAAGTAACACTTTTATTGCATAGAATAATGAATGGCAGAAGCTTACTGAGAAATAGCCACAATATTAAAAAAAAATGGAGATTCCGAGTAGTGCAGCTGCTTTTGAGGGTGGTGGTGTAGGTTTAGGTAGGTTCTTGGAGCAATTTGCAAGGACCGTCAACTTGTCATTGTAAACAACCTCAGGATAGGGAAGATATAGCTGAATTTGCTTGTAACTGCCAGTTCAGTACTTCTTCAGGAGGAGTTATGTTTGTTGGCCGTATTCATCTGACTTGGAACCATAATCTGAACATTAGTTTGCTGCTTTATTTCTTACAGCTGTGCTGTGAAAGATGCAGAATAGTTAAAAAGTGATACATGAGCTTGACAAAGTACAAGCAGTAATTCAAGATACTTAATCACAGTGAAAGCATGTTCTTTACTGAATATTAAATGTTCACTGGAAGAATGCAAATTAAGACTGAGTGTTTGACATAAGAAAAAAGATTGTATTTGATATCTATGATATGGAAACAACACTGATTTATGGCGTGGTATACTGGCTCCTGTAAGGATTTCTATCTTAGTGTTCATATTGTCCTCTAGCTGAAATTTCTCTTACTACAGAAATCTTCCACATGTTGTATTAAAAATAAGTTATTTTATGGCAGTATGATTTAACTTTTTTGTGTGGTACTGCCTCCAGAATTGTACCCAAATTATAAAGTTGCAAGTTCATTATGAATTTTTAGTTGCCTACTGACAGTTTTTAATGTAGCGTAGTTATTTAAAGTAGTGCCTACAGAGACTCCAAGATCTCTTTTCTGGCTGATAATAGCAGATTTGAGAGCCTGTCATTTTGTGCATATGGGTAAAACTATAATAACGTGGTATTACTTTGCATTTACTAACTTTGAACTCTTCTTATATGTTGTTGCCCAACCAGTTGATATCAGAAGAATCTTTGCAGCGCTCAGTAGTTTGTATTTTTTAACTACGTTTAATGATTTTAGGCTCTTCAGCAAACTTTGTCCTTTCATTAGTATCTGCACTTGTTACCAGCTCATTATTGCTGTGGTTCTCCACTGATAACCTCCCTCTGTTTTGAAGACTGACTGGTTATTCCTCTTCACCTACTGTTGCTTGGGAAATACAGGAGTAGAAATGTTGTTTGATAAAGGTTTTTTTTATGGTGAATGTTCTACTTTTCTTGGCTGAATTATATTTTATTTTTCACATTTTAAAGCAGAGGTGGTTGCTTTCTATTACTTTTGAATACAATTTAACTGTGGTAATTTTTTTCTCTATACTCACTTCATTTTTCTTTGGATTTTCCTTGTCTTCTTAGACTTCTTTCTACCATGACTGTTAATATTTTTTTATTTATGTTGATTTTTAGGATGACTATGTTTAAAAAGTAACCTTCCCCCCACCTTCTTAAATTTTTGCTAGCACTGTTAATTAGCTCATTAATTTGTTTCCTTTATTGAGGAAGTTGATTTTAATGACAATCATGATCATTGTTAGTGGCTGAAATATGCTTAGACTGCAGTTTAGGACAAATCGGTTACTTTTTAATGTTTTCTTTGGTGAAATAAGCATTCACTCTGATGGACTATAAATCTCTTGCTGCCAAACGGACAACTGAAAAAATTGTAGTACCTGCTGGGTAGTCCACAGCCCAGTAGAAGATTCTCCATAAAACCAATCTTATTACCATTCAGTGGATTTTTTGATGCAGATTCCCTGAGATCTTTTATATATACAGACAGCTTGTTTTTAATAGTACTGAAACGTCCCATCACTTCAGACTGATATAGTGAGCTCTATTTCAGTCTAAGTATTACATATTAGTATATTAATTTATTATATTAATTAGTATATTAATTATTAATAGTATAATAATTATTAGTATATTAATTTACAGTAGCAGTTTAATTTACACATGCAGTTTGACTTACTTTAGTCTGTTGTGAATTATTTTAGTCTGTTTTAACTGTTCTGTGATAGTTTATTCTGTTGTGAATTATTTTAATCTGTTTTAGCCATTCTGTGGTAGCTTATTAATTTACATTAACAAGAATTTTACAATTAATAGTGTTTGAGGAAAGAGGGATCAGTCTGTATTGAATCTCTGCATTCCAACTGAGGTATTACTAGTTTTTTCCTTGTTTTTCGATCCATCTGTTGTCAGAAACAAATGGTGGGATTCATCTCATCTAAATTAGGTATCTGAAAGTTGTATATCTAAATATTATCATAGAATTGTTGAGGTTAGAAGGGATCTCTGGAGGTTCTCTGATCCAACCCTCCTGCACAAGCCGGGTGGACTGGAGCCAGTTGTCCCGGTCAATGTCCAGACGGCTTTTGAGTGTATCCAAGGATGGAGACTCCACAAATATGATTTCTCATCCTAGATTTCCTGCATACGAAGAAATAGAAAGATGTAGACACTTCCAGAAAGTGCTTCATTTCATCTTAGGATAAGCATCTAAGAGAGTTTAATTGAATGTCTCATACAGATGCCTGTTTTACCTCTGTCTGTTTTTAACATAATCTCAGAGAGGCTTGTCCAAGCAGAAAGATATCTGAAAAAACAACCACCCAAACTGCGGGTGAAGTGTGCATCAGTTACTGCTGTTTTCAGAAACAGAAGCTCCACCTGGGTTTCTTGAAAAGAGTGTTTTTCTCTGTAAAATTATTTAATGATTCTAACGAATGACCATAGAAATACAGTGCTTCTAATTTTGGCAGTTTTATTGCCTGCCCTCGGTACACATTGTGTGTTTACCAAATATGCAAATATACGATCTGCAGTTACAAGTTCTAAACTAAAATATTAATCATAATTAGCATAATAGTTTTATTTGAATGTAATTAAATGTCTTAGGAGAACTAAGGAAGTAGTTTATATATTTAGTATGTCAGAAGCTTTTATGTTAGAAAATTATAAATTGGTTATTAGCAGTTAATTGATAGAGAAAAAGTAATTTGTAAGTGGATAAAAATTATGAATTAGGGTAGAAGCCAAAGGTAGTCCTTGCTTAGCTGTATTAATTCTGTCTGAAGGTTGGGTCTGAAAGAAGACTTTGAATATTTGGACTGGTTTAACTGTCAAAAAAAAGCTTGCATAGTATTTCAGCTTGCTTCTCGTTTGGAGTTTAATTGGAAGGCAATACCAACTGCTTTTAAATAGGCTATGAAATAACCTTCTATTAAAAGTGACCGTTGAAATTATGCACTTATGAGAGATGAATTCTTTGAATATCTTTAATTCTAAAATAATTTTAAGACATTCTTTTCCATTTTTTTCAGGAAGTTATATAATTAAAATTGCAATAATGTGTTTTAAATTAATTTATGCTGTTCTTTGCCTTTCTGAATAAGGTAATATATTTGCAGTTATTGAAATTTAACATTGGTGCTTTCAAAATTCTTCAAGATTGCTAGGATAAAGTAGGATGCATGAGAGTCAGACTTTGTTTCCTTCAGAATTGAAAGATGTTTTTGCCATTAAAAGGGAATTATTTTTTTAAACTAAGTTTCATATTGCGTTCAGTAAGGTGTTTTGCAGTCATCTTTTTTAAGTTATGCAAGTGACTAATTGAAATTTGTGAATTCTATCCCTTAAGATATACTTGGTCTTGAGTATATCTTTTTCAGATTATTGCTAATTCTTTTTTTTTTTTTTTTTTTTCTCTCCCTCTTTAAAATGTGCCTGGTGGTTGTGCTGTTAATTGGAGCTCAGGACATTGGGTGGCATTTTGCAAGTATCTGGGCAGACAGGAGTCAGGCTGTGATTTCATCAGTGCTGCTGTTAAATCACTTTTCATCTGAGTGCTTGTTCCTCTCCCAATGCTGTCTCTCCCTTGCACCAGCAGGTTTCCTTGGCCCCACGATGAACTGATCTGTGGTATAATTAAGCAAGTTTTCCATGTCTGTTGTGGTCCAGAGCAGATCGCTGATTCTTTTTCTGAGCATGACTGCATGACTGTTTGGGTGGTACAATGGAAAAGGCAGTAAGGTCTTGCGCACGTGTAACTAAGGAAAAATGTTGGTTTATATCAGGAGAAAACATAGCTAAGTTACTTCCAGGGTCTTTTTTATTTCTGAGTAGGTAAATTTCTCTTCAGAGAACTGTAGGAAAGCTTCAATTGCTTTTGAGCTTTTTAGGTTCTGTAGCTTCTGCGCTACATCTCTCTGGGCCAGGCTACCATTTCAATTACTTTATAGGAAGGAATATTTCAAATATCTTTTGATTTTATTTTATGACAGTGTTGTATTCAGCACTATGACAAAACTGAAAGTAGTATTTTATGATATGTGTATTTTGTACAAGCTATGTTTTGCATAGCATGATTGTTGATTCGCTGCCTTACAGATCATAGCTGTGAGTTTCCCTGTCAAAATTACCTGTCTTGTCACGCAAAAAAAATACAGTGTTGGTCACAATGAAGATATAAAAGACACTAAACAATATATTTCACATTGTAATGCTGTTCTTGTTTTCTTTTGTAGCTGGTTGGTGGCGAATTTGATCTAGAGATGAATTTTATAATCCAGGATGCAGAGAGCATTACGTGCATGTCAGAGCTTTTGGAGCACTGTGATGTAACGTGCCAAGCAGAAATCTGGAGTATGTTCACAGCAATTCTACGCAAAAGTGTCCGTAATTTACAGACTAGCACGGAAGTTGGCTTAATTGAACAGGTACTACTGAAGATGAGTACTGTGGACGACATGATTGCAGGTATAAATCGCCAACTGATAAAATAATTTTTGCATTTTTGAACTGTCAATGTTTTGAGATTATGAAAGGGTTTGGGATGTCTTGGCTTTTACTTAACGTGGTATTTTAGGTAGTACTGCTATTGAGTCAGAAGTACTTTTTTATCAATTTTGGAAAAATTACAAAAAAATATTCTTAGCTTAAAATAGTAGACACGTTTAAAATAACTGCCTGTTAGTTCATCTGAGAAGGTGATGTTATCTTAGTGACAAATAAAGCTATTTTGAACATAATTGAGAACAGTATATGTTAGACTTCTTAACTGTCAAGGTAACATTTCAGTTTTTAAGTGCATTGATGATTTTAGATTATTCAGATGTTAGAATTGTTATGGTGATCCACTTTAAACATAACCTACATCTGACAGCATATCAGAAATTATTCATAGCTTTGAATGCTTGACATTTGGATTATATTAAACAACCATTTCATAATGCATAGCTGTGCTCCCTATAATATCTCTTCAGTTTTTATAGTTGTGGTTTTTAATGTCCTATAATTTTTTACAGCATTAAAAAAATAGCATACTTTGTTCATTTACTGAAAATAAGTGATGAAGTTGTTGCGCAGCTCAGGTTTTCAGAGTACTTCTGAAGGAGTTTATGTTATTCCGTACTATGTCCTTTCAGTAGTAGGGTACAGATTGTAATCTTGAATGGCTTGGTTAGAGGAGCAAGTTTGGTTATGACATTTAAACATGGCAGCTGAGAGCTACATATGATTAGTATTTATCTACTTATTTTCCTTGGGGAGAAACTTAAGCCAAGCAGTTTCTTTCAACTCAGTGTGAAAGTAGTTCTTCATTTTTATGTAGTTTGGGACTGGCAGTAGGATACTTAAGTTGTGAGGCATTATTGAAAGACTGAAGAGGTTTTTCTTCCATAATTCTAAGATTCTAGTTTATGATCTGACTCCTGACACACATACAGGCTTTGTGGAACAGTAAACTGGCAAGGATTTCAGACCAGAAACAAGAGGAGGATAACAGCAGCATGAAAACTGGCTTATTCAGGAATTTTTTTGTCCTTGGCTTTTTTCAGTATAAAGGTGTCTGTAATATTAAGTACTTGAAAAAGGTACATTCTGTATTGCAAAGCAAGTCTTAGCAAACCTTGTTGATTAGAAATGTATGTGTAAATGCTAAAACCAGAAATGTTAGGCTAAATATTGAGCTGTGAGATTCAGACTGAAGTATAACAGATAATAGATTCACAAACCAATGCTTTTCACCAGGTATGTTTTGTTTTGCAGGACTTGTAAATATGTCAGAATAGTATAAGGGCAAAGATGTTGCTTTATTTCACATTAAATACAAGACATTAGTTGGTAAAAACAAATGTTTCTATCTTGACGTTTTTCAGGGATTCACTCATGGATATAACATGCTTACATCAGTCATCTTGCCAATAAAATTTTTCCAATTTGAACTCCCCTAAATAGCACTTCTGTGTGTAGCATATATAACTGTAATGATCTCGCCATTAGAGAGAAATTTTTTAAAATGCTTAGCTAATTGTAGAAGTCAGAAATCAAGAGTGTAGGATCTGGCTTCCAGAAGCATTTGGGAACTGAAAAACTACTCTGAATTTACAAGTATTAATATAAGCCAGGGGTAGTACATTAATAAAAAAATTAATGGAGCCTCTACCCCATTAATCTTTTTATGGAGTGGTCACACAGTACTTCAGAAAGAGATCTGCAGAAAAAAAGATTAGTAAACTTGCTCTTCTGTATGGACAAAGAGAGCACATATTTAATTTAAAATCAAAACTGAAAATTGGAATTCTGATGGCATTTTAGCGCTGCAATGTGTGTCAAATCTGAATAATCTTCTGTATATTATGAGCAGTGATCACGCTTTGTATGGTTTTTCTCTGATAACAGTAAATAGATGAGAATGTGGGGGTTTTGAGAGTTTTTCTGGCAAAGACATGGAAGCTACCAAATCCGTCATTTTGTTTTTATGTCTTGATTTCTGCAAGCACTTCACCACCCTTTCATAAATGGCAACACTGTTGGTAATAAGTCAGAAGTAGTAAATATGGTCATGTACTAACTAGTTCAATGGTAGGCACTTCATGACAAAATTGGTGATAACTAATGCAGTATCTGTGTTGCCTAATTTGCTATGCAGATGTTGAGGTCATAACTGACACCAGATGACTGTAGAACTGCTTTGCCCCAAATATTTCTATGAACTTTCCAAACCCAGAGAATAAAGTAAGCGATTTTATGGCAGAATGATTTTTAACATTCAGGGAGGATATTTTGAACAAGAGCTGTGTTAGTGCTTACTCCTAGGAAGTTAGTACCACTTTCTTACCAAGATGGTTGCTAGTACTCTGTCAGCCCAATGTTTTGCAATTGGCTTTTATCATCTGTAAAGGGTACGGGATTTCTGCTTTTTTATTTGTTTGTTATGAGAGTTACTTGTTTGTTTTTAGGTCATCTCACTCCTTCCTTTGTGGAATGCTGTGATTAGAACTGGATAAGGTTTAAATAAACAAGACAGGCATAATATCCGTTTTGTGTTCTGACAGAATGATTTCAGGGCCAGTCTAAGTCTGAAGCCACTCTTCTCTGGTTTTATGAAAGCAAGACAACCGCAAATAAACACGTACCCAGTCTTTT
This sequence comes from Pluvialis apricaria, assembly GCA_017639485.1. Classification (NCBI taxonomy): domain Eukaryota; kingdom Metazoa; phylum Chordata; class Aves; order Charadriiformes; family Charadriidae; genus Pluvialis; species Pluvialis apricaria. The sequence continues at coordinate 26,886,886 of CM030007.1, forward strand.
GCAGTGAGAAGAACTTGTCTGTTTGTTTAGAGGAATGCTGTCAGATTCATGAGGCTTCTCTGCACTCTAAGTATCTCACTTCTTGAGATTTTGCAGATTCACTCTTAATCACCTTGAAAGTCTCAACTGCAGTCCAGATGGGATTGTTACCACTTGTATTCCAATTTGCTTTCCAGAAGCATCACCTGTCAGAGTTCATCTCTGTACTGTGATAATCTGTTACACTAAGACAGGGGATGGTCAACTGTTTTATCAGTGGTTAAGGGGAAAAGGTTACTAAAATACTTGCTTTTTTTTTTTTTAACAGCTGCACAGGATCTTCCTTGAGGGATTCACTTTTTTAGAGTTCTCTGTTTGCAGGTGATGAGTAATGAAGCAGATCATCTGCTCCGAGAGGCTCTTTGGGATAGTGTGCCTGTAGTACCTTCAGAGAAGTCTGAACGGTAGATGAGAAAGTAGTCTGAACTCATACAGAGTGGATATGTCTCCCTTGAGCCCTCTTTTATTTCCCACAGCTCTGTTGTGATGCTGTAGGTAATTGTTCTAAAATTGCTGGAAATGAATTCTTAAGCACTGAAACAGTTCCTGGTTCTTAAGCAAAATTGTTAGGTTTTGACTGCTTTGTCATTAATGGGCTGGTAATAAGCATTTCTCTTTCAAACTGGTTCCAAAGAAAAACTGCAAAATTATCACATTCTCCATCGCCAACCTGTAAAAATTCATTTACTTCACCAACAGAGTTAAAATTCACAATTTCCTGGCTGTCTTATTAAAAGGTTAAGGAGGCATGAGGGTAGTTTTCCTGAAGTTGCATTTCCAATGCTGTTTAATATGTCTTCTAAAGTTAATGCCATACCATTCATTTTGATATATGCTTATTGTTACTTGAAAGACAGGCAGGCTTTTCTACCATTGTATTTTCATATTAAATGACTGAATTAAACATTCCTTCAAATTTTCTGGTTAATTTATAGATCACGTACAAGCTGCTTGGTGTGAAAGTAGTCAGAAGGTGCCATTAACAGAAATAAAGTCTGTTGCATTCAGTGCATTTTAGAAATGCATTGAAAATGAGAAACCATGCCTGTTTTCTCCTTTTGGATTTAATATTATTTTACACAATCTTGTTTCTGAAATAAGATCATAGATACCAGTTATGTATGTGATCTTATTTAATATTTAAAAAATGGAGTAAACATGAAAAAAATCCAATTGTAGTATGTTTTGTGACCTTTGTCCATTTATAGATGAGTGGATTATTAGGATTTATAAACTAGATGTGCACTGACTCTTTTATATGACATTTCTATTAAGTATGAATAAAGTTATGTAATGGAGTATAGTTCTTTTTAAGTCTTGTTATATTAAATGAGAAACAAACCTTCTTTAGAGGTGTTTACAGCAATATTTTTAATTACCATTAAGTGCTTCAACTTCCACAGATGTTCTTTGCTTTATGCTTACTTGTTACATACTGGCTTTCAGTCTTGCAGGTCTTTGTTGTACCCAGAGTTATATTGTTAGGGAGCTTACATTTATTTCTCTCCATTAACGTTTTATTCATTATTTATAAATATGTATTTCTAATGCCTGTGGTTATCAACATCTTCAGTAGAAATATGAAATTTTCTGTGCCATGAGGTAGTACAGGGCTATAAAAATGAAACAAAGCAGCACATGTTCAGTAATTTTAAAAACCTGCCAATCATTTCTGTGTTTGACTGTATTAACTTACACTTTTGTCATCTATTTTAGAAGATTTTTTTTTTTTACTGATGTTCTAATTTTCACCAAACAACTTTTGTTCTACGCAACAATTTTTCTCTGTAAAGGAAGCAAAATTCGAAGTAGCTTGATCTGAAAAGCAATTTAAGACTACAAAATAAGAAATGGGGAATTCTCAGCCAAAGATTAGTATTCACTTGTGCTGATTTCCCTTTCTGAGTTTTCAGTGTGTTACTGTTCTCGACTTCTGATCGCGTACAATATGTGCAATCACTGCCAGCTTCACACTGCAGGCTGGAGACTGTACGGTGAAGGGAGCAGGCGCTTGTAGGTGTTAGGGGAGGAGCTGAGTCATAGAATTCACCATCACAAAAGACAAGGGAGTTTAGTTTTCTTAGCTTTATTTTGCTTTTCCTTAACAAATTCTGTCACAAATATAAGGGAAGATTAAATAAACTGTTCCTTTAAAGAACGGGGAGGGGGGTGGGGGGGGGAAGTACATACTTGAACATGAGCAATATATTCAGATCTTACAGTAAGAATGTCTGCAAGTTACAGTGTTTTTCTTTTGCCTTTCCTGACATGCGGTTTCACTCACTGAACAGCTTACTATGTCTCCTGTAAATGAAATGATATTTCATTCTTTGCATGTGCCTTTTGTTTACTGAGGACCAGAGGTTGGTTTCATGGTGGAACAAGTTAAATAGATATTGATGGTTTTACTCAAAAACACATACGTAGGGATTTGCAGAGAGAAAATTTGTTTTAAAACAAAATATCAACGCGAAATGTCCTTGAAAAGGATGGATGCTTTTTAAGACTACTCTTGTTCAGCACCTGTAAGAGTCATCCTTTCACTAATGAACAAGGAGAGCATGTAGTCCTGCAAATAAGATATAAGCTTATTCATGTTTTCTATAAGTTTTATGGGGGGAATTTTCTGATTGTTCTGTAGATTGAAAAAGCTTGTTGACGCTGAATCTGTTGTGTCACAGCTTTTTTGTTCTGGAAACTCTGTACTTCACTGCTTGATCTCTGAATTAAATTTCTTCTGCCACATCTGTGAAGATAAGCAAATTGTTTTTCCTCCTGCTAGAGGAAGTAGTAATTCTTAGTAGTGCATTTTATTCCAGAAGAAAGTGTGGAGTATAAGGAGTCCAGCATCCAACAAACTAATAAATCCTTAAAATGAAATTCTGTGTTTTAAATTAAAGATCCAAACACTAGCAGTAATTTTAAAGCTGATATTCTCTGAAAGTCAGGCTATGTAATGCTATTACTTTAAATGTTTATGGGTTTTGAGATGTTTGAATGAAAGCTGTATTATGTAAATTTGTTAGAAGTTTTGATCACTTATTTTTATTGTGGTCTTTTATTGTTTTCTCACTATGACTTTTTGAGGGGTTTTGGTGTGTGTTTGTTTTTCCTGGCCTTTCATTCTGCTAAAAATTGGAAGCATTATCACTGTAGCAAAACTGAGGGAATCATACAAATTCTCAGTATAATGTGCTGTGCTTAAGTGGAAGAAAATGACAAGCATCTTCTAGGTCAGAAATTCTTAAAAAACAGTAATGTCAGAGGAATGAAGAAACCCTTATCCCAAAAGTATGTAACAGAAAAGAGCAAGCAAGAAGTTCATAATGTATGATGATTGTTATGATGAAATGGGAAGAATTAATTCCTCATAAATTTAATATATACTTTGTTCAAAGTCTGATGCAAAATCTAAAACTGCCTATGTAAATTTATTTTTAAAATAACTGAAACAATAAGAATATGAAATCCTTTGTAAAATATTTAAGGCTACTAAGTTTGATTTTTTTAGAATTTGTGAATACGCTTACTTTTAAAGGTATTAACTTTTTCAGCTTTTTTGTCAAAACAATGAAATTCAGAGTTCAGAATAACTTTATTTTCCTTTGAAGATCTTCTAGTTGATATGTTGGGGGTTCTTGCCAGCTACAGCATCACTGTCAAAGAGTTGAAGCTTTTGTTCAGCATGCTTCGAGGCGAAAATGGAATCTGGGTAAGCTGTGATCAGATAAAGCATTAAGTGTCATTCCATTAGAGCCTGAAGTTAACATAAGTTGTCTCCTGGGACATATAAACTTGAATAATTTTTTCATGTTGATTGAACATATATTTATGAAGTATTTTTGCTAACTACTTTAGAGTTAATTTGCTGTGTTGTTTGAAAACCGTCCAGTTTCCGTTGTAGCCTAGAGAGTACAAAAATGGTTGTATTGACTTTTGTGCAATTTTCTTGTTTTCACAGCCAAGACATGCGGTTAAACTGTTATCAGTCCTTAATCAGATGCCACAGAGACATGGGCCTGATACCTTTTTCAACTTCCCAGGCTGTAGTGCTGCAGTAAGTTTTCAACCAAGATACTACAACTTGAGGAACAAATAAGTTGCTTCTCATTGGCATTTCCTTTCATTTGGTTTTGGAAATTCTTGTAAAGGAAACAAGAGGGGAAGTATGTGCTTGCTTGATGTGCAAGGAAGACCTTGCCTTCCATAGGTTTGCAAGGTAGTTGTAGTATTAAGAAGTTGCATTTGTGAGGTTGGAATGTAAAATAGCAAATTTTTGTCTGAGGAAATTATCATAAAAGCGAAAATTGAAAATTCCAAAAACCAGTATTATTTTATTTGAATAATGTAATTGATATTATATAAATCAGAGGCTTGAGGAAAATACAGGTATAAGCTTGTGCATGTCATCACAGTTTACAGTGACAGCTTGGTCACAATTTTTATTATATCTTTTTCTTCTTGTCTGAAGTCCATCAGTTGTTTCCTTTTACTCAAGGCACTGATTTAAATGCAGTCTTCTTTTGGCTTTACTTTTTGAGAGAACTTACAACGATGAAATTGTATTGCTTTCTAAACATTCTCAAATTGATATTCTCTCTTCCATTTACTGCATGTGTGTTCAGAAAAACCTACAAATAAATTCAAATATTGTATGCAGATTTATAAATACAATTATTAGGGTGGTAAATACAAATTCTTAAAGAGGAGAAATCCAGATCTGAGGTTCAGTTCCATTCCAGTATGGAATAGTATAGGCTCGTGGTAGAACTTGGAATCTTTTAAGGGCAAATAATACTGGGATCCCTGTCTTTTCATGCCAGTGCATGAAGGGTGGTAGGAACTTCTCTTGGGCTGTTTTACTTGTATTTACTCAATAGCACTGATAGTTCTCTTCAAGCATAAACCACCACCTCCTCTTCTTTGTGAATACAGTTGTTGGTGTGGTAGATTGCATCAGGGAAATAAACTGGCTGAAAATCACTGTTTTTCACCTGGTTATTTTTGGCTAGATCACTACCCTGATCTTATTTGATATTCAGCTGCACAAACAGATGTGTCAGCAAAAGACATGGGACAGATTGTGTAAGGAATTAATTACTGAGTTTTGAAAGAGAGAGTTTCATTTGCTACTGCTAAATTAAAACCACAGTTAACCTCTCCTAAAAGTACATGCAGCAGCAAGACAGCTGTTGCAGAATATGAATGTCTACAATGACACATACTGCTTTGGCATTTGTGGGCTTCAGAGGCAAACCCTGATGAAATAACTCTCTTAAATTTAATTTTGTATTAGAGCTTCGAAAAAAGTTTTGCAGGGGAAGAATTTCAAATATTCCTCTCTGTCCAAAAAGATGCATCAATTATTGGAAATCATATTTAAAATTAAGTTCTCAGTACTGACAGTTTTACAGGGGCATAAAGTTTCTTGATTGAAATGAGCAATAGACATTGAAAGAAAGAAAAGAAAAGGCTCCAGGGAGACTTTATAGTAGCCTTCCAGTACTTAAAGGGGGCCTACACAAAAGGTCGAGAGGGACTCTTTGTCAGGAAGTGTAGTGATAGGACGAAGGGTAATGGTTTTAACCTGAAAGAGGGTAGGTTTAGATTAGATATTAGGAATAAATTCATTACCCTGAGGGTGGTGAGGCACTGGAACGGGTTGCCCAGAGAAGTTTTGGAGGCCCCATCCCTGGAAATGTTCAAGGCCAGGCTGGATGGGGCTTTGAGCAACCTGGTCTAGTGGGAGGTATCCCTGCCCATGGCAGGGGGGTTGGAACTAAATGATCTTTAATGTCCTTAACCATTCTATGATTCTATAATTTCTCTTTTCTGGGTTAGGATCTTGTTTCACATGTCACTCATTATTGACTGTGCACCTGTAAATGAAGAAATAGGAGTTTCAGGTTTACGTTTCTTGAGTAGTGCATGTTGAATTACACTATGAAATTCTGGAGAGGAGTCATCCTCTGAAGTGGACCATGGGCGATTACTTATAAAATACCCAAAACAATGCAGCACTTCATTAGAAGAAAGAGAATGGATAGGACCTAGTTTACTAGCACTGAGTTCAGGTTTTCAGGTGTGATGCATAGGGGACATCAGACAGAGACATCAGACAGCAAAACAGCATAACGTTTACCTGACATGATAAATAACAAATTGGTTCTCTTTAAAGTTGGGTGCATGCTCCTTGCCTGTTGATCTACTGGTGACAGCTGCTTCACTATTCCAACTGAAGGGCTCTTCCCAGTACTGTGTTACATCTCTGCCAATATTATAAGTAGCACATTAGTCACTCCATTAGGAGGACACCTTGTAACGGTAACTACCGTATTCCCAGGTGTTGTTCCTGTTTGTCATTGAGCAGCAATTTTCCTGTTTCAGGCAGGGAACTCCCTCTCAGGAGGCAGGAGTGATATCCCAAAGGGGTTCCTTGAAGTGTTTTGTACTGAGCAGTTGGTACCAGGCTAGTAGCAGAATTGTTGTTACTTCTTTTGTCTAGTCAAATGCTAGCATAATCTGAGCACATTGCTGTATCTATTTTCAAAATTTACTGTGAGATCCCTATTATTCTTATTTACCTAATTCTCTGCTTTTAGAACTTTTTCAGCAATTGCCTTCCATATAAAAATAAGGAAAACTGTACCATTTTTTTACGTACTTGACTACATTGGCATAGAATCTTAGTGTGGTTATTGTGACTCTATTGGCAAAAGACTCGTGTCTGTTCTCATTTTAAGCAATAAATGAATTTGCTACAATTCTTTGTAGCCTTTTGTATGAATCAGGACAGTACAAGACTTGAGCACTCCTGAAAAGGTGTTTCCAACTGTGACTAATAAGTATCACACAGAATCATAGAAGGGTTGAGGTTGGAAGAGACCTCTGGAGGTCATCTTGGCCAACCACCCTGTGCTGAAGCAGGGCCACCTAGAGCAGGCTGCCCAGGATGATGTTCAGATGGCTTTTGAGCATCTCCAAGGGTGGAGATTCCGCAAACTCTCTGGGCAGCCTGTGCCAGTGCTCAGTCAGTATCCACGGTAGCTTTGATAAGAACACAGTATCATCAGTGCAAGAGCTAATTAACTAGGCCTTATTATTTTAAAGTGTAGTAAGCCCTTAAATTATCTTACTGAAGCTGAAAAATATCAACTAAATACACTTAGAAATAACATGCTGTAGTTACTTAGAAAACTATTTTCTTCTGCTTTGCCTCTGTATACAACTTATTGCAAGAAATAGTATTAAAGGCTGTTATTCCTTAACTACTATTGTGTAAGGTGTTTTATATTTTGTCTTATGGAGGGAGAAACAATTTATTGTAATGAGTGCCTACTACAGTAATCTCTAAATTATTACAAACATTTAATTTCTTAGTTTTTTTAATTACTGCATTTTGTGTGTGTCCTACTGAGGGGAAAAAATATTTTATCTTTTAGTGATATCATACAAAAAACTTATTTAGTAAGTGACCTCTGAAGTTCAACTTGTCAGATTTCCTCCATAAAGTGTGCCTCACTTCAAAGTTAGATCAGGTGTTCAGGGCCTTGCCCAGGGATAAAGGGTTCTCTGAAACCTCTTCATCAGTGTCAGCCCAGAAAAATAAAATATTGAAAATGCAAATTTCTTCTTAGGCCATGCCTTAATATTGATTTACTTAACTGAGAATGGGACTAAGATTTTCAGTCTCTTACCTTACTGTTTGTAGAAAAAAAACCCTTTTAATGCTCTTAAATCTCAGAGAACAACCTTTTTTATATGGTAGTTTTAACAATGAATCTCTATTGTACTACCTGCTGAAGTTAATTTGATCTTAATGTTTAAGTCTATTGATGAGATGAATACCTAATGAAAGCTGAATTTATAGTTTAATATCTGCAGAAGTAATTTTTCTCCTTTTTTCTCTTAGTATCACCCATTCACAAATTTAATTTCATGTCCTCTATTGGTAGAATTTATGTAGTTAAAAATTAAAGTAGTTTAAAATAGATAGAAAACGAATGCATTTATTCAAAAGCACTATCTGAAGTTTTCTTATATTCTTTTTTAATATTTGAAAGTTAGATCAGATCTGCAGATCTAGAATGATGGGATTTCAGAAAAGCATTCCCTTTAACAATACATCTCAAAAAATTCATGTTTTGACTTGCTATTTTCTTTTTTTTTGTTTGTTTTTTCCCCCCCAGGCAATTGCATTGCCTCCTATTGCTAAGTGGCCTTATCAAAATGGGTTTACTCTTAACACCTGGTTTCGTATGGATCCACTAAACAATATCAATGTAGATAAGGATAAACCCTATCTCTATTGGTAAGTAACTTATAAATCTGCGGTTATGGTTTGTTTTGGCTTCCTAATAATTGTTAATCTTTCGCATTGTTTTTAGTTTCTGACATGCTTTGTTTTCCCCAAATACCTGCAGATTTTAATGGCTTCTTACTATATACAAACTCCTAAAAAGTCATCTGTCCTTTTTGCTTTGCAATTTATAAATCCATGGATGCAAGACATTGTGCCTTGTAGATAAACCATAAAATCTAATGTGGTGGTTTCTTCATCAATTTTAAAATATATTATTTCTTAGAGCTGTAAACTGAGAATGTTGCCGTATTTCCTATTTGGTGTTTAAGATTCTCAGCTGATTTCAGTACTATAAAACAAATCCATTGTACTGAGAGCGGACTGTTTGCACGTTAGCTACAGGTAATAGAAAGTAGGTCTATGGATATGAAAATGGCTTATTGATCACCTGTTCCCAAAAAGAGAAGCTATATTTCCTGATAGATTAATTGCAGGAGAGACAAATACTTAGGTTTGCTCTTGTGATAAAAATAGAAATATTTACATCCTTAATAAAGCCCTCTGATATTTGGAAATTATGGTATAAAAGTAAAAATGTTCATTCTATTCGTTAAACATGAGAAGAAGTTTTTTTCACTTCAGAAATTATTCCTATATCTGCTCAAGTATAGTTGTCTTAGCTGCAGGAAAAAGCAATGAGGAAAATAAGGAACCTTCTGTTGTGGCAGGACATGCTGGTATTTTCTTCAGCACTTCCTCATTCTTTTTGTATTTTCTGTTTAGTATGCTTACCTTTTCTCATATTCTTAAAAACTGTATATCAGCTGCACAGACAGATAAGGATTGTACGTAAGCAAGATCTATCAGGTTTTATCAGCTCAGGAATACAGGAGTGGTACAAAGAGGGAAGTAACCAAAAGTGACATTTCTCACTTTCTAGTCATTCCAGGTAGTCTAAAGAGCAGAAGTTTTTAGTAGTCAGCTGAGGAGAGGACCAGTGGATGTGGTCTCGGGAAGATACTTGTGCTATCAATACATAAAAATCTTACTGTGCATTTACTGGGAAAAACAAAACAATTCACATTTTTTATGGAACAAATATCTGATTAGAAATAATTTAGGTTTATGCTGAAGAAAAAAATTAATACGTTTCCTCTAAATTAGCACCTGCAATAATGGTTTTCCATGTGTCAGTTTTCTGCTAAGTGCTATAGTTATTTTACCACAGAGATTTTTTCAAGCTGTTGGCTGTAGCTATGTTTATTAGTATGATCTATATTTTATTTATTTTTCAGTCTGTCAAGGACAATAAGAAATGCAGTTATGGGGTTGAACATGCGTACAGGGATGTGATATGATCATTTGTTTCTCAGCCAGAATTTATGTTTCAGAATTGGCAACTTTAGGTGGTGTATTTGGTTTGAGAATTTGTTACTGCCTCAGCACAGGAAAAGCATAATCCAAAGTTGAACAGCTCATGGTGTACGCTGCTTTTCTTAGGGTTAGTAGTGTAGAAAGACCTTCAGTCTGAGTGATGAATATGATTCCTTCAGATTCCAATATAATGCAGAAGCAGCAGTGGCATTAGGTTAGAATAACTTCAGATGTTTGATTATTTATTTTTTTAATGCATATTTTTTGTCATGTCTTTCTGATGTTTATTATGATATGATTACAACTCATACTGAATTCTAAGATTTTTGAGCATGCTTTCTAGCATGCTCAAAGCATAGGTATTTTGCTGCATGCACAGATTCTTCAAGTAATCTTTGGGCCTATCAGTGCTGAATGAATGAGTCGTTATCTCACACACACACACTTGCATGCACAAATCTTTAGTTATAGTTCAGTGTTTCACTTTCTTACATTACCTCTTGTTATGGAATATATGTAAAAGGATAGTATTTATCAAGAGTGAGAAGTAAAAATTCTGTGACTAACAAGGTGGAACTTTGCAAGTGCTTCATATGAAAGAAGACAGTCATGTAGACATAAAATACCAAAACTGCATCTGTATAAATGTAATGTGTATGTGATACACATAAGAGAAACTGAATATGCCAGCCTCAGAAGGAAATTAGGAACAATGCAAATACTTGGCATTTTTATATAGTGGCTTAAACCAAGCCATAAATAATAACTAAAACCAGAGTCCTCCTCGGACACCTGCCATTGAAGAAGGAGACCGACCCCTCTGATCCCTCAGCTTTTATACTGAGCACGATGCAGATGGGATGGAATATGCGGTTGGTCACTTTTGGGTCACCTGTCCTGTCTGCTTCTCCCCGCAGGTGGGACCCCACTGCGCTTTTCTGCTTCCGACTGTCCAACAGGACACATAACAAAGTTCGCTGCCCTTGGGTGTTATAGCAATAAATATAAGCAAGAGCCTCTCTGCATACCATTCCTTGGTATTCACCATAACATCCTCGGACATTATCTGCTAGAAGCAGACACTGAAAAATGTGCTGTTAATTTCAGAAGGTGCAGTTAGTTAGAAGAGGCTTAACTCAAAAGTAACATTACTGAAAAGAAAATTGGTTCTGTTTTACCTCAAACCAGGACAGCTGGCAATGCTTTTCCTAATGCAGCCCAGCATACTGTTTGCTGCCTTTGCCATGAGGGCAAATTACTGGTTCATGGTCAACTTACTGTCCCCCCAGACCACCGAGTCCCTTTCTGCAAAGCTGATTCCCAGCTGATCAGTACACAGCGTATACTGGTGCTTGGGGCAGTTCCTTCTCAGGGACAGGGCTTTGCACTTCCCTTTGTTGATCTTCATGAGATTCTTGTAGGCCTGTTTCTCCAACCTGCTATAGTCTCTCTGAATGACTGCACACATATCTGGTGTATCTGCCACTCCTTCCAGTTTTGTATCATCTGTAAGCTTGCTGAAGGTCCACTCTGTCTCACCATTCAGGTGATTAATGAAGAAGCTGAACAGGATTGGAGCCAGTATTGGCCCCTGGGGTACTCCCATAGTAACTGGACTCCAACTGGACTCATGCCACTGATGACAATGTTTTTAGCCCAGCAGTTCAGTTAGTTTTCAGACCACCTCACCATCTACTTACGTAGCTCATTCTTCGTTAATTTTTCATTGAGGTTATTACAGTGTTGAAATGTCTTGCTAGAAAGTCAGGATAAACATCCACAGCTTTCCTCTCCATCCTCCAAGCCAGTCATCTCATTGTAGAAAGCTATCAGTTTAAACAAGGATGGCTTCCAATTTGTAAATTCATGCTGACTGTTCCCAATCACCTTCTTAGGTAGGATCCAGGCTTTAAGTGAGTGCAGAAAGAAGTGGCCAGAGGCCTTTCTTGTGGGAGACAGCCGTTACATCAGCTTGACCATGATGTGAAAACTAATGTTTAAAAATGGAGAAGAGAAGCAAGGAAATGCTTTGGTATTTGCTAGACGTGAGGGAAAACCACTACTGTTCTGTGATTAGCTGAATGCTAGGTGCTGCTTCAAGAACTGTAAGGCAAATTGGTTTGGGTTTTTTTTAAATAATTTTAATTATCTGAGGATGATGCTGGGCAGCTGCTAAGTGACAGTCTATTAATACTTGTGTATTGGAACAATATTGTAGCTTTCTTACCAATTGCAAAATGAGTGTGACAATCCTGGAAGAAAATTAGAAGTCTTTGACATTTACATGGATGATAAATAACAATAAGAAGAAAGCTTTGTTGCAGAGCAGTCAGGTTCAAATGGTAAGAATCAGAATTCTGTAGTGCAAATTTTACTATAAGCAAACCAATGTCATATACCTAGTAGTGAATAATGGGTGCCATGCTTACAGCATTAGTAGTTATGTATTAGAAAGCAGTAATTACAGAAAGATGTTAAGGGTTTTTGTTGATAACCAACTGACCATAAACTGCTTTTTCATTGCTCTAGCTGAAAGAGCTGATGTGTTTTTTTCAAGGATAGTCTGAACAAACAGAGAAGAGTGTAAAGGTGATGTGATCACTTCCTGAAATCTTGGCAAAAGCATTACTGGAATACCATTTACAGTTAAGAATTGCTACTTCTTTTAAGAGACCGTGAAAAAAATTGGTACTATTCAAAGAACACTGGAGCGAACTGTGGTCTGGAAAGCACATTTTATAATGAAACCTTGCAAGAAAAAAAAAAGGATGAAATTAAGGATGCTCTTGACTTCTGTTTTCAGAATTTATTCAAAATCTGATGTTGAAGGTTTGTTTAATTTGAGATCCAGTGGGTAGATAGCAAAATAGGAAAATTCAAACACACAATACTGTGGTCAGTTTAACTATCACAATTATAATAAGACACAGTATAATAGTAACAATTTAAGTTTTATAGATCATTGGAAATGTTTCCTCAAAAATGAGGTGTGGATTCTTTGTCATAGACAGTGCAAATTTAGGAATTTAGGGCTAACCTTAAGCACACTCAACTGGGAAGTCTCCATCCTCTAAATCTCTATACTCTTTTCTGCTAAAAAAGAAGATGGAGTGACATTGCTTCTAAGTAAGGCCTGGAACTAGATAAAATCAATCCAGATATTAAGATTGGTTTTTTGGTGGGGTTTTGTGTTTTGGCTTTGGTTTTTTGTTTTCATTTCTTTTTGTTTTGTTTTGTTGTTTTTGTGTTGCCTTGGTGTTTTGGTTTTTTTGTTTGTTTGTTTTTTTAAGAGGTGCTTTCTTTCAAATTGTGTATTGGGCTCTGTAAAGGAATTAGAGAGTGAACTGATTGGGGAAGGACTTTTTACAAGGGCATGTAGTGATCGGACGAGGGGGAACGGCTTTAAGCTGGAAGAGGGCAGGTTTAGATTAAACATTTGGAAGAAGTTTTTCACTTTAAGGGTGGTGAGGCACTGGAACAGGTTGCCCAGAGAGGTTGTTGAAGCCCCGTCCCTGGAGGTGTTCAAAGCCAGGCTGGACGTGGCCTTGGGCAACCTGGTCTAGTGAGAGGTATCCCTGCCTATGGTAGGGGGGTTGGAACTTGATGATCTTCAAGGTCCCTTCCAACCTAAACCATTCTATGATTCTATGATGCTGGATTGTCATAATTGTTGCTTTTTGTCCTTAAAATGTCCAAGTGCTTCCACAACCATTTAATGGAAAAATGGCTAAAACTTCTGAAAGAGCATCCTAAATTTTATTTTTACTCATGTAGACACAAGGAAGAAAAAAAAAACCAAAACCACAAAGCAAGCTGTCTGGACTTTTCAGTCTTTCTCTAGAGCTAATAATAATAGATATAATGCAGAACAGTTGCAAAAGCACATAATGGAATTCCAAAGTTAGTGGAAAGAAACCTTTTTTTTCTTTCTTCAGGCAAGAATGAATTAATATCTTGTCAATCTCAGTACTATGATCATATGTTAAATTGCTCGTAAAATGCTAAGCTAAAGAATCACTAAACAGTTTCACCAGTGAATGGAAGAATGCTTACCTGCTATTGAAGTGTAATAACATCCAGTAGGTGCTTTGAGAAACTGGATGAAATGAAACATAACTGTAAGGGTTTTATGAACGATCTGTAATAAAATTGTGTACCAGCTGCTATGGGAGGTAGTTAAAGGCTCATAAAACCATATGGGTGTTGACAGTACTGCTCTTGTTGTCTCTGTGCATTTCGTCTATGAATGTGGCAAGTTCTGCATGTGTAGGTAATTGGTTAGAGAATTCCTGTGCAGTATCCTAGAGACCAGTCCTAGCCGACTTTACCTTTGGCAAGAAACAAAATGGGAAGATTAACATAATCTGTGTATTATAATGTTGAGGTAAAGAGAGAATATATTTGAGTTTTCAATTTATCAGCTACTGTTGTATTAGAATGCTAATTCATTAGGGCAAATAAAAGTAAAATCTTGGCTAAGCTTCATGTTTAGAAAACCATTCATTCTATTCCAAGATGAAGAGTCCTGCTAAGAAATGAGCTATTTTTTCATTATTTCATTGCTTTCTTGTCTTCATAGGCTGAACTCCAGGAAGTTACACATGTAAGGACAATTCAGTGCTTAAAATTTCATGATTGGTCCGATTTGACCATCATGGTGACAAAATCAGCCCAGTAACTGGGGGGGGGGGGGGGGGGGGGGGGGGGGGGGGGGGGGGCAGGAATCAAGAAAGGGAAAAATTTTAAAAGTGTAGACATTTCTTCAAGAGCCTTTTTTTTTTTTTTTTTTTTTTACAGAGTATGCTCAGTGTATAACAAAATGCTTACTAGCTCCTGTTCAAGGTGGTAGGATGCATTTTACACAATTTTAATTATGTTTTATCAGGTAATATTGTGATGGCGTTTACAATGATTGGCTGTTGGTAATAAATAATACTACACCATATGTCAGAACATAGTCAATCTGTATTTTTTTCAATATCCTTCAGAATAAGATTCTGTTAGTCAGAACTGTTTTAGCTTGTAGAGATTACTTTTGTTGCTGAGAAACAAATCTGGCATTGTGAGAGATGCAACTTCCTGGTAGAAAGTTCTTTGAATGGCATAAAGCCCCAAGGAGGTAAGTCAAAGTCTCGGACGAGCCCACAACACATTCAGTTTTTCTTATTGTAAAAGCTGTACTTCAAGGTTTTTATCCTTCATGTTATTGTACAAAATTCGGTACTGTAGTTGTGCAGGTTATTTGTGTATATAGGTAATGCAGGTTATATATGTATATGAGTAATGTTCTCCCATGAGGCTATTCACTGTTCCTTTTTTTGTGGGGTAGAGCTGCCTATGGGATCATTGTGGAAGCCAAATCATTGGAATGATCCGTGTTAAAAATAGTCTTCAAAAGACATAGGAGAATGGCAGCGTTATAAATTGTCTTCACTGTTGAGGTCAGTGGTGATGGACAATATGCAATTTTTCTCTTCATTCTTAGATTATATCTTAGGTTTATTTAGAGAGGATTTTTTAGGTTTGTTAAGAGAGTGCCCTTTTTTCTGCAAGGAGGATTGTGTGGAAGCTTGTACAAAAGGGCTGTGGCAAGGAATAATGCTCCTTTCCAGCACAGCAGCTTGAGGGAACAGAGAATTGTGTATGACGTATAAAGGCAAATAGAAGAATGAGGAAACCCCAGCCTGAATTTGAGAAAATAAAGCTTCTGAAGCACCTTAACAGGTTGTTAAAGGGACAAAGCAAACTAAGCCATGCCTCAAGGCCAAGAGAACCACCTTGATGACCAGAGATGAAGCATAGTATTCTGCAACCCATAAGATGACTAAAATCAAGACTGGAAGTAAGGACATCTGTGCAAGGTCCCATTGAATTGAAGAAGAGTCATCTATAGATGTTATTACTCCTTATCTGTTTAGCCTGATCGCTCTTTTTCACATTCAATAGACATATTTTAATTAATTATAACAGTGGCTTTCTAGAATTTGAGAATTTGAACGTCTCTTTTTGACCTGCTTTAAAAATTCCATCATGGGAGAAGAACATCTAAGCTCTGTCCACTTCAGGGTCTAGTCACACCACCTGTCTTGTTAAGTGTTTCTTTTTTTCAGAAGGTCGGTTTATCACTTATGTTTTTGACAGTGAGGAAGGAAGAAAATCTGATTCTCTCCTTCGTTAATGTACGCATACAGATTTAACTGTAAGTTTCTGAAGATGGAATTGGGTCTATAACTATCAGGTTTTTCTGCATATTAAAATCAAGATTGTATTTATACATTAGGGTAGATGAAAGATGTAGAATTTCAGCAGCTAGTAAGTAAGATGAAATCTGGACTTAGTATTTGCATGTACCTTTCACCTTTTAATGTTCGTATGAAAAACCTAGTAAAAGTGTTTGATGCAAATGTTACAACAATGAAGCCATATAAAACATCATTATTGTAAAAGTATGAAATTATTTTATGTCACCTGCATTAAGGAAATGAGAAAGTGTTAATTAGTAGGCTACAGGAGTATATACAAATGTTCAAAATTAGTCATGTCCTTTTTTCTTATACTTGAAAAGTTTCATTTCAGAATTTATGGATGATGTTCACCACTGAGACCTTGTATTTCAGCCATTGGTTATTTTTATAATGGTAATGAGTTGAAAAAAAATTGACTAAAAGCTGTGTAAAGTGTGTTCCATGTTAATGATAGCAGACTTCTCTTTATTGTACTTAGCTTTTCAGAAGGGAATAAGTGACATAGCTGTGGATATGGACTTAGCTTTTTAAAAATGCTCTGTGTAATGTCATTCATGAATTTCTACCAGCTGCCTTTGCAAAGTGTCTTTTAAGAAGCACAGAATTTCTCTTTACAATTCTTTTGTTTTCAAATATAAGTAGAAAAATGTATGAGCTTTCTGCAGTATCTGTCTTTACAATATTTGTCACAGGAAAGCTGGAAACCCCTACTAAACGTACTTTGTTAAAATTGCAGTCCTTTATAAATTTGACAAATGAAAATAAATCCACAACTCAGATGGTTAAAGCTTCATAGATCGTTAGCCTAACTAAATCATAAGTCTTGAAAAAGAACTAGGTCCTGCGTGTAGTAATTACCTTGAATCAAAACTGGTTTGTCATATTGGCTGCATTGTTCTCTCAGCCCCATAAAATTACAGGGCATCTCACATTTGTTGTGATTGATTTTTCTGTACAACTCAAATCAGATGTGTTATTTTAAATGATGATGATGATGAAATTGGAAACTGAGGGGAAAAACCTGACAGAGACAATATTTGCCATCTTGGATTTTTGTAAAGAAAAAAAAAAAACAACTGATTTTTTAGAATGTAGCCTGGAATCAAGTTAGTGATGAAGGTTAGTAGTTCTCCCCTAAGAAATGGTGGGGAGAGAAAATATAAAGGAAATTAAGTTCACTGTTCCAGATACTAATTTCTTTTCTTTGTCATGGCAATTTAAAGTAGTATTTGGACCTTGTTTTATTATACAATAATTCCTCTTTTTACAATTTCATTAATAATTCTTTCTTTTCAGTTTCCGCACTAGCAAAGGTGTTGGGTATTCTGCTCATTTTGTTGGCAACTGCTTAATAGTTACATCACTGAAGTCAAAAGGCAAAGGTTTCCAGCACTGTGTGAAGTATGACTTTCAGCCACGAAAGGTAAGAAAAGTGGTATTCACAATAAAGAACAACATTGAAAATTTGACAAAGTGCTTCTGAGAAGTGCTAAAATCCCTTTGGTGCCATAGTGTTGCTAATAATCTGTAATCTCTTATTTATAAGTAGCTTCTCTGATGGTCATGTAAAGTTTTATGGCAGTTACAGATAAGAATCAATTCAAGAAAAATGTAATAATTTATGAAGTAGCTTTTCTATAGAATCAACTTGCTTTTAAAAATACTGCTTAATTAGCTTCAGATAGAGAAGAATTTTCAGTATTTGTAAAATGTTTGTATTTTCTTTTTAAAAGGTCATTGTTCTATTTCTGAGCATTCTGTACTTGGTAACTTTTGTTCCAGTGCCTGGAACAGTTTTGCTGGCAATGCTAGAGTTTCCTTAACTGTTACTGGGAGAGAGAAGGCTCTGAACTTTCTTCTATGTCAGTGGTGTTTTGGGATTTCTTATTTTTTATAGTAAATCTTGATTATTTCTGTGGATCGTATTAGTGTTCAATTCTACTGTATGCCTAGTAGTCCTAGGAGAACAATGATCCTGCTGGCTTCAATATTTCAGTTAGTTGACTGAAGCATTGACTTTCCTGTACAGCGAGCATTATGTGTTTATCATTGATAACAGCCTTGTATATATTTTGCCATGAAGCTCATTTCTTTTTTTATGGCCTTAGAATTTGTATATTGAATTTCAGTGCTTGTTTTGTTTTGAGAAACCGGTCTTTTAGGGAGGGAATGCTGTTGTTCACTCATCAGCTTTATGTTCTACTATTTTTCTTGGTATGTATTTGTGATTCAAAATCTCTGATTCTAATTCTGTCATGTAGCTTTGAGGTTATTTGTGTTTTTTTAAAACATAGTAATGTCCTTTTCTAGCATATTACTCAGGGATGTATAAAGCCTTATAAACACATATCTGCTGAGTGTATTGAAATGAGTCAATTCTGTTTTGCAAATTTTCTTTAACTTTATAGCCAGACAAGAGTTTTGATAGCAGTTCAGGTGTTTTTTAAAGTAGCATGTCTGATGCTACTGATAAACACTCAACCTAGGAACAAATGAAATTGCTAACTTCTGGATTATTTCTGGATAAACAAGCTTTTGGGACCTAGCTGATAATTTGTTTACTTGTTGATGAAGAAGCAGTCTTTCATATTTAAGCAAGATACTCTTTTCATAATTTTTATTATGAGTGACTAGTTTCTTTCATGCCATCGCTAGAAAATTTTAGCTCTTGCTATTCTAATTAAAGTAGTTAATTCTGAAATACTAGCGCATGTATACCTCATTATATGAACATCAGTTTCAAATCATAATCTACTGAAGTATGTCCAAATATAACTTCCATGCCAGTTTTGTATTTCTCAAAGATCGTGCTTCATACACTTTGGGTCATACGTCAGATTTAGAAAGTATTTGAAATAAGCCTTCTAGAAAATGTTTGCAAGTGATTTCATATGATACATTTTTTCAATTAATAACTTGTGTATACATGTATGAGGGAAAGTACATAACACATAATGGAGGAAAGAAAACTTGTCAAATACAATTCCTGGCTCTAACATGTCAAAACATATCCTGTTTAACATGTAGATTCATTTTCTTCATGTTATTTAGGTATTACATTGGTTCCACTGTGCAAGCATTGAATATGCAGATATGCATTCAAAAAATGTGTGTCCATTTACAATGCAGCTTACTGTCCAAATGCTAACTTAAGGGTGATCTTTGTCATCAGATATAATATTTTCTAGCCATTTCTTTCCAGACGTAGACATTTCAGCAATAGCTTCTGCCAGAAAAATCATCCTTAATAAAATTTCTGAATAATGTTTTTTTAAAATTTTTGTTGAATCACAGTAAAATTATGTATTCAAGCCACCTGGTCAAAAGCTTTACGTAAGCAGATCAGAAAGATACTATATTCATGTGAAGATCTTCCCACTGTTAGATATGTCATGTGACATCATTGACAGAATAATGTGTAGTCTTAATTTAAAACTTAAAGATGTGTTAAGTGGTAAAATTAGGTTTTGGTTAGTGTATTTTAGCAACATTAGAAAAGCAAGTATTTATAAAAATACATGGAGAAATTTGGTTGTATTATCCCCAATCAGAAAATGTGGGTGTAGTATAATGACTGACCTCTCAACAGAGCTAAACTAGCTTTGGCAGTGTTGCATTTAATATGTCTGTACTGCTTTTTGGGACTCCAAAGTGAAACTTATGTGTATTAGTAACCCCCAGTAATTTTCACTCCTTTGACTTCCAGCCTCAACATCAGTCCTTGTATAAGCATGAACACGAAAGCACTATAGTCAAGAGCAAACAGCTTTTTTTGGGTGTTTCTAATCCTGAACACCTTACTAATTGTAGTGTAGACTAAAAGAAGTTCCCCATTTTGGAAATACTTAGTGTGTGATGCCTCATCTCTCTGATTGTACTGTGCTATGGAGTAGGAATATGACTTTCTCAAGAAAATTGTAGTACTGAATTTGATTTTATTTTTTAAAAAAAAGGACTTTTTCAATTAGAAGTTGAAGAAAAATTGCATGTGAGATTATACAACTTGGTTTGGTTCGTTGTGTAGTAGTGAAATCCTGAAAACTGTGTCCTCAGATACAGAACAGGAGAGAAATCAACAAAATGCCTGTATGACATCAGCAAAGAACATTAACATAAATGAGACACAGACAGTAGGAATACATATATACTTGCTTCTACAGATCTAAAACAAATAAAAGAGAAATTGGAATGTCTATTTTAAATGAGGTTATTGATGTAATAGAAGTATCAGAAGCTTTGTTGACTTGACCGTCAGTGGGGACTCATTTCAAATTGTACTTACGGTTACGAGTGTCAGTGGGGCAGGTTTTGCCAATAGAGGAGTGATGCCCTGTGTTCAAGACTTAACCTAATCAGATAAATGAGTTTGTTGTAACAATAAATAGCAGAGTTTCTATCCACTGAAAATCAGTAACCAAGTAGGAAAACCATACTGTTCAGATTAAATTGTTAGCCACATGATAAGGATGGTTAGAGCGTCTGTGATTAGCCTGGGAAGATTAAAAACAAAGAAAAGAGGAGGAGCAGTTAGAAGGTGGAGATGTTTGATAGTGCTAGTAAAATTGCTTAAATGCAAAGATACAAAAGGCTAAGAGCAAATATACCATTAGTCAAAAAAATCCAATAGAAAGTTTGAAAGCTCCTCACAGTCTACCTGAGCACAGATAAATAGCAAAGTAGAGACCATTGTAGGTAAAAAGAAGTTGTTCAGAAAGTGGAAGTTGTGTCAAAATGAAGAATACTTAGATAAGTATAAATTACAGAAATTATATGTAAAATAATAAGAGAACTCAGTTTTTTTTTCCAGTCCATAGGGGCAATTAGATGACTAAAGCTTGATAGGAGGCCTTGAAGAATATAGTATCATAACAAAAGAGCTAAATGAATTAATTGCATCATTGTTTACTACAAGATGAGTCAATGGGGATGAGTCAGAGGAAGTGTCTCAAATTGAAATGTCAGTCGAAGAGGTATAGAAATCAATATATGAGATAGTGATTAATTGCCAGGACTTTACAGTAGGCACCTCCAAGTTCCAAAGAAATTCGAATATGAAATTTGCCAAACTTTAAATTTTTATATATAATCTTATTTTGTCAAAAAAAATGGTGATGGGTTATTACACAAATTTTAGAAAAAGGCTTTGCTGATATTTAGAACTACATGTTATCATGTCTGATTTCTTCACTGTCAAAATGTGGTAGAAGCTAGAAAAATGGAAAAGAAGGATTAGAAAACACATAGATAAACATAATGGGGACAAAGTCTTGTCCTCCGCTGGAAGTCTTGTCCCCTGCTTCTGTTAAATTATTTGAAGAATTCTTACGGTGCATAAGAACAGGTTTGTGAGCCAGTTGATACATGCTATGTGGGTTCCCCAAGAACTTTAGGCATTATACTCCTCTGAAAACCTTGAAGAGATTATGCCATCATGTGATAGGAGAATTTATATTCATTAAAATACAGGGATGGAATGAAGTGAACAAGCAGGAATCTCAGAAGGACCTTTATTTTCCTGTTGATGAGAATGCATGATGGACTTAACTCAGTGGAGTTTGTCATCCTCTATTTTAGGAACTAGCTTTGAAAACCTATGTTACTCATTTTATCTAGATTGATACTAGTGACAAGTATGACACAAAGAGTAAACTATTTTCTAATACTTGAATACTTCCCTGGATAAAAAGAAATTACAATTTAAAATGTAAATATAGTTAATTCAAGTGCAGGAGGCAAAAGAGCAAAGTTTTTACTGGATCAGTTACGATAACGAGCTGGGATAGACTCTACGTGCATGCGCGCATGTGTGTGCATGTATATTCAAGTAAAGAAAAGCTCAATGGCTTTTGTAGAACTTGCCTTATGGGTCAGAATATTAGACATACGTAGTGCTCTGACGTAGCAGCAGTGCTAGAGATTCAAAAAAGTTGCATGGAAGAAAGGAGACTTGAACTAAAAGAAGCTGCATGTGCATGAATGTTGGTTAACCTGGAGAAAAAAAAAAGATTATAAAAAGTGATTATATAATTTTCCTAACGTTTGATGTGGGCACCAAAGCTCTCCCAAGATAGCATTGCCCATTTTAGTTCCTTAGAGGCTCTGTGGACAGCGTTTCAACAAAAGTAATGAACTATTTATTTCCAAATGAATGAGTCATCTGTTAAGCTTAAGCTACACAGGGGGACAGTCTTACAAACTGGTGTGTTGTCAGAAATGCTCTTAAAGCACTGTAAAAGAAAAATCACAGGTAGAAGATAAATGGATAAAACTTGGGGCTTATAGTTGTGAGCTGATTTTCTGCTACAAAAACATCAGAACTGGAAATGTGAGTAAATAGTTATAAAAGCTACAACTTTGAATAGTGGTTTTGCAAAGAATGCCTACTGTTGAGAAGAAAGTATTTGAAAATCATCATCATTTAGTGGAGATTATTGGCAAATTAACCTTTGAAGGAAAGAGGACAAGGGCGTTTTTCTTCTAAGAGATTTATGTTAGCTGGTGGGGTTGCTTTGGAAAACAAGTGTTGATGAAAGCAGGGCTCTAGTCATGCGGTTTGCACTTGGTTTCTGATTAACGTAGTCACCAGTTAAGCTTCTAGACTTTGAGTTGTAAATCTTTTGTTGAATTCATGATGGGTGTTCCTTTCCAAAACAGAATCTGCTGACAAATTGGGGAACAACATTTGCTTATTGAGCTGTTGGTTTTGTTTTTGATTTTTTGGGGCTGGAGGGGTGGTTGCGGGGTAGGGGGTGGGGAGTGTTCTACAAAAAAATACTTGTTCATTGTTGTTTGAAAAAAAAAAATATTGACTGGCCACACGTGACTTCAGAAGCCAAAGCTGTAGCAGAACATCTTTAATCCAGTATTACCCAATAAATCTGTTTACTTGGATAGGCAGGAAGTGAGGTACTCCTATGTACTGTTTTATGACTAGTAGTGTTTTTTGCCCCTTCTATTAACTGTAGGTTTTAAGGGGAGAAAAAATGAAAATATATTTTTAAAGACCTGGAAACAGATGTTGAAAAATAAGTGGAAAAATATATTTTTTTATTTGTAATTCTGTGCTCTGTCTGATTTCAAAATCAACATGTGAAAACTTTTTGCTTTTACTTTCTCTGATATAGAGAGGCAGATTTTTATATTAGTAGGCTCCATATCTCCTTACCCCAGCTCTGTGAGAGAGTCACCAAGTGACTTATTAAAATACTGCCCTGAGAGATGCAAAAGTTCTCTGCTTTGAAAAAAAGAGACTTAGCTGAATGTAACAATCACAAAAGATAATAATTGAAACAGATACCAAGAAAGAGAAGACAGCTAAATTGTAAATTACTATTCCAAATTATTTAAATATGAAATGGTGTTTTCAAGGCAGATGACCTGACTTTTTCACATAATGAATAAGATTGGAAAGGGACGTGTTGAGACAGTCTGGTCTCACCCCCTGTTCAAAGAAGGGACACCTAGATCAGGTTGCTCTGGATGTCATCCAGTCAGGAGACTCCACAGCTTCTCTGAGCAACCTGTGCTAGTGTTTGACCATCCTCACTGCTTGCTACCACCCTTCCTACATATTTTTAAATGGAGTTTCCTGTGTTTCAGTTTGTGTCCTTGAGCCTCTTGTCCTGTCACTGGACACTAGTGAGAAGTCTCTGGCTCCATCCTCTTTATCCCGTGCCCATCAAGTATTTATACACATGGATAAGATCCCCCTGAGGCTCCTCTTCTCCAGGCTAAACAGACCCATATCTCAGCCTCTCCTCATGTGTCAGAGGCTTCAATCACTTAATCATCTTTGTGGCCCTATCTGGACTTTCTCCAGTATGTCCATTTTTGTCTGGTTTGTATATATTATGAAATAATACAAACACCCATTATAGTTAAGTATGAGCTGATTTGCAGATCTTGAAGATTAAATTTCCATTCCTAGTCTTAGATGAGTTTAAAGGTTTGGTTTTAAAGGAAACTTAAGGTTTTCTTCTTCAGCTTACTTATTGTGGACATAATGATTCCTGTTGAACAGATTATTTGAAAGATCACCATAGTTGTACATAGTTGTAAGCATTTTATCGTGATGCTTTCTCTGTTTGACTATATAATGCATTTTTAATAATATGACAGTTGTTCTAAAATTGGTGGAATGGTAAAGAATAGAGGAAGAAAACCGTATCAAACAATCGAGATAACATCTTAAACTGGGCTGTAAAATTTGCTGTTGTGAATTTTTTCCTTTTATTTAATAATTTCTGACAGAGAGCTAAGATGAAAAGGCAGAGATATGTGATATGAATTTGTTAAGGTAAGTGCACATAGAACTCGATTTCCCATTAAAACTCAGCTGTGTTTTGTGTTACAGTGTATCATTTTTAAATTAAATTACACTTTCAGGAATGGAAGTGTGGTCAACTTTTTAATTGTGTGTGCTTTTGGCTCTAATCCCGTAAAGGGACGCAGGTAGGAACATCATTACATTTAGGCACGGTTCTACTGACTGGACTTGAAGTTCCACTGGCGACTTTTAATTTTATGAGTTTGCAAGGATTCATCTGTTTATATAACTTTACGAGACTGGTCACTTATTGTTAATGCCATTCATTAACTTTATGTTTTATAGCACAAAAACTGCCACTGTATACTGATTTTCCATGTCTTTCCAGTGGTACATGATAAGCATTGTACACATCTATAATCGATGGAGAAACAGTGAAATACGATGTTACGTGAATGGTCAGCTGGTATCCTATGGTGACATGGCCTGGCATGTTAACACGAATGATGTAAGATTTTATTTTTTTCCTTTCTCACAGCTTTTCATTTTAAAGTAAATTGAAGAGGGGAAAAAAAGTACTATATTTGTTTTCTGTAGATCTTTGCAAATTTTCTTTCTCTCTTTAACTTTATTTCTACTCTGTCTTCCTTAGTTATGTACTTAATAAAATGTAATATTATTGATTTTATATATTAATATTTTTAGAATATTGGGGATTTGTTTAGCTGTATTTTGCGTAGCTGTTTTAATGAAATTTTCAGAGATTTTGTTTGGAGAGACTGTTATAGCTAATATTTTTAATATGTGATACTGTAGAGAGAACACTGATAACAGTGGATTAATTATTAGCTTTTTCAATAGGAAAATATGATAGATTTACAGAGTTTACAGATTTAGCTTGAGAAGAGTCCGTAAGAAAAACTGATTCATTCTGCCAAATAACTATGTATACTGCCAATGTACACAAAAGTACTCATTTTTGTATCACACTAAATTCTGTGTGGGATTCAAGAGGAAATATTTGTTAATGGTTAAAAGATTTCTATGCTTTTTGTGTTATTGAACATTAAATTTTAAGTAGGTTTTTTAATTGGGTAGATCTGAGTAGCCTGAACTATCATCAGAGTCATATTGTTTTAAGCACTGTATGAGTATAGTAAGAGATTATTTCTTCTATGCAGTTTACAGTTTTAAACCGGCAAGATAGATAGAGAGACAAAAAGTAAAAGCCAGAAAACAGATGCATGGAGAAGTGTCAAGAGATTTATAATATTAAGCAAAGACTGAATTCTTACATCTGTCTCCCAGTAACACATATAATTTGCCTTTTATTATTTGACTTGACAACAGTTAACAGACAGTTAGCAGTGCTAGGTATTAAGGTATTAATATGAAATTAATATTGTTAATTAATCCCTGAAATACCAAGCAATTTTCTTGAGTAGTAAGCTTTTAGAGGGAGATGTCCTCCTTTATTGGTCATCCAAACCAGTTAAAAGATTGAGAGACGTATAGTTGCATAACATAAGGCAACTCAGAGCGAAGACACTTGCATCTGCTTGCCCCTAAGGCAGAAACCAGTCAGTTTTACCTGGAGAAGGTTGCATGTATACCTGTAAATACACCTGTATCTGTTAATCGGACTGAGTTCAAATTGACAGTATATTCTTACAGTATATTCTTATGTTCTCATATTTTTCATATTTAAATTCTTTTAATGAAATCTATATAAATATCAAAAATACTTTTTTTGTGCTTTCTTTTCTTATCATCTACTTTGGAAGGTTTGAGAATCTACACCTAATGATGCAGAAAATAGGCACCCTTTCTGGCCCAAAGTTTTGGATGGGGAAGGCAGATAAAATTATTCTCTTGTGCTTTGCCTTCAGCTAAAGCTGTGCTGGACTTTCAGAGGTGCTTGATTCATCAGCTTGCTACACTTTTGTTATTTCTTAGTTGTAATATAATTCACAGTTGTTACTGACTGCCTGTATAGGATAAGGAAGCTCTTTTGTACTTAAGAAAATTAACTGTCTTTCGCTAAAGTCTAGAGGCAAAGTTGGATTTGAAAGAGAGTATAAATATTACATGTTAATTAAAATAGGAGGACTCTGTTTGCCAAAGCTTCTGATCATCATTCTTTGTTTTCTTGGTTGCATTTCTACTTGCAAGAAAAGGCAAGCCTTTCAGTTTTTGCAGAACACGGTTTCTCCTTGGTAATATGAACATTTTTTGTGATAGGTGAGAATGTGATGATTGAAAAGCCAGCTGAAGTCTCAGAGGATCTGGGCTGAGTTTCTAGTTACATGGTGTGGGGATGTATAGTCTTTAATCTTAAATGCTTAGCAGGAAGAGCTGCTCCTTCTACTCATATTTTCCTCACAGCATTCCCTTCTACTTTCTTATGTAACAGTAGTACAATATTTTCTTAAGGTGGGATTGGTTTACCAAGCTTTAGATGTTTTGATGTAAGTCTCTTAAGTTTCTGCCAAGGTTTTACTTTGTCCACTGGAGAATAGACTGTTATGAAAGACACTAGTTATCATTAGCTCTCTATTTTTTAATAACAAAAATCTGTTCTATCAGAAGTAGGAAATAGAATAGAAAGTAGGAGAAATTCAGGAAAGCTGTATGAACGCAACAGTGTGTCAAAGGCATAAGAAGGAAAATAGGGGAGTGCGTATGCTCTTTAGCACTGTTATACATTAGCTGGGAAGAGAAGCTCTTCTTTTAACTGTATTAGAACTTTCTTGTTTCATATAAAGCTTGAGTTGTTAGAAGTATCCCCTTGAAAAGTCTTGAGTAATTATCCAGTTATTTGTTAACTCTTACCTTGATACCCTTCCTCTTGGATATAACTTTAGTCTCCTGCAAGATGACAAGAAAATACCTTACCATAATAGCCTTGGCAGAAAAGAAAAAACTGTGCAGGTCAACCAATTATTCTTCTTTCTTTACATTATATATTGTGCATAACTACTTATGTAGATTATACCAATAGATTTAACAGTACAGGTTGTGAAAACAGATAGTGAAAAGTGAGAAAGGGACAGGAGTTGCATATTGTTGACTAAGTGTGTCTTACTCTTTTCAGTCTTTTCTTACACAAGAACATTGTAAGATACTTGAAATGTAGTGTTTAAAGCACTATATATAATGAAGACAAGATTTTTCAGTTGCTTACTGCGTCAAAGCTACCACTGAACAGCATGCATTATTATAAAATATTTTTTAGATTAATAAAACATTCATTAAATTTGCATTATTGAGTTTAAGATTAAGGGACTACGATGATTTTTTTTTTTTAGCATAGATTTTGTCTTGGTAGAGACTGTGAATTTATTTTATTTTATTTTATTTTTTCACAAATTGATCTTGCATTACAATTCTTTTATCTTTTTATTACATTTTTTTCAATATCTGACATTTACCTCTTGTATCCAAACAAGAACAGAAGAATACCTCCGTCTACAATTTTCATATGTACCCTGGAAGACACTCAAGTAAAGATGCAGATGACAAAAAGGGTGACAGTTTAGAAAGAGGCGCGCTTTTTTTCCATTTTTAATTATTTTTTTCTTGTATTTCTTCTAATTCATTCTTATTTATACACAGCCATGAAATCACTGTGTTGTTAACTGCTTCTGTAATATGGGCAGCAAGATATAGGATATTACATGAAATAGTTATTCAGGCTTTGGATCCGTATTCTTCACAAATGTATGTTGTCTTAATAGACACATTTTCATCTAGGGATTTGCAAACTGTGTCATCCATGCAAAACTCTAAATCCCTCAAACCTTCTTCAAGATTTTTCATTTTATCGAGGGAACCTCCATGTATTAAAAATGTTGCACAACGTTCAGCCTGAATGTTAGAGGAAAGATATGAGTGTGGGTGAAAAAGGGGAAGAAATTGTAAACTTTGTTGTATAGCTGTTGCTATTGTGAGTGCTGTTGATACACTGTTTCCATAGAGCCGTTTTTGACTTGGACTTCATTATTACTATTTAGTGAAATATAAAATCCATAGCAATGCTGAGATTCATTGTGTTGCACGCTACACAAGATACAGTAGCTAGTGGTAAATAATTCACTGAGTTTATTTTTCAAGGAGTAAATATAGCTAGAGATTATGACAAAAAGATGAAGTGAAATGCATGACAGGGTATAACATAATCAAATGTGTGCAGTTGCTAGCTGGTCAGTAGTAATGATCAACTCCGTATGCCTTATGGAGTTAATTATTTATAAGAAATCGAATACACTTTGAGATGGAAGTTAAATTGGAAGAGTTTGGCTATTACAGCTGTTAGATTAGGAGTTTTCCCCAGTTATGGGAAGTAATATGAGAGAAAGCATAAAACTTCTCTTCAAGGTGTAGAATATGGGGATATTGAGGTTTGGTGGAAGATTTTGGTTCAGATAGCTGGATGAAGATAAACTTGATGACATCCTGACATCTTTCACAGAACTTCGTGTTTCATTGTAGGATAAGGAAACTGTAGAAGAATTTTGAAAGTTGACGTGAAGTGGTGAAAAGCCAACAGGTTGATGACATCAGTAGCACTTGGGCTACATTTGAAAGAAGGCTTATAAGCATCAAGAATATTGAGGATAAACTTATGTCCTTAAGTAACAAGGTCCATAAGTCCCAAGAGTTTAAATTTTTAGGTAAATAAAATAGGAGGATTTGGACCAAGGCACTGAATGAAGCAGATCTATCAGTCACCTCATCTTGGGGTCATTAATGACATACTACCAGGGATGTATAGAAATAGGCAAACAAGCGTGGATCAGTTAGTGTCCATCAGATTTAAAACTGTGGAAATGTGAGATAGCAGGAGGAAGACCAAATGAGCTATGAGTCTTGAGTGCTGATTTTCAAATAAATAAATAAATAAATAAAGTTTACGTATTGTTTGGCATCTGGAAGAGAAGTGAGTAAATATTACCAGAAGATCAGGAGTTAGCCCTCCCCTCCAATTAAAAATAGTGGAAACACCTAATGTAGAATGAAGCATTAGAAATGGGGAAAGCGTAATCTGCTAAGAATGAAAAAAGACAGAACTGGACATTACCACAGGTTAACAGACCTAGAATGTAATTATATATAAAACTCAGAATCCTTTGAGAGCTACAATGGCTGTTGTACAATTAATGATAACTAGAAGATTCCAGGAAAATACCCTTGTAATAGGCGGGAATGTATGTCTCAGAATTTCTAAGTATAAACTAGGAAAAAGGGTGGCATCAGTAGCTCAGACAAATTCCTCAAATAAGCATTAAGAATTTCAGTTGCTCAACATGAACTGACTTAACATGTTCTGACAGTAGTGGCACAAACATTGGTAAAGCCTTCAAGCCTAACCAAGAATTTAATGAAGTAACTGAAAATTATTAGGAAGTTTCACCATTAGATTTACCAGTAGTCAGCGTGGTCTTGTAGCACTGTGCATCCTGGGTATCACCTTGTGAACCTATTTTGATGTAGTTTTTTTCAGAAGTTCTTTAGTTAATTCCAAAAAAATTATAAAAAAAAAAAATTAGAAATTCCAAGGGAAAAAATATTAGAAGAGCTATTTGGTCAAAAGAAGGATAAGTCAGAGATAAAAGCCTGGATACTTCTTACCTCACCTCATTGCAAAGTTGAGCTCCAGATCTCTGACTTCCTTTCACTCTTTAGAGAGAGTCCCCTTTTCCTTGTTAATAGCTTATCCTCCTACATCAGTTGCTGCAGCAATTCACCATAATTAATTCCATTCTCCAGGCTGACAAAACTTTTTCTTAGGGTAAAACTCAGCAGCCAAGCAAGATGAAAAAGCAGGCTTCCTAATGCGGATTCTACTGCTTGGCTGATTCAGCTCAAAAAGCGAGGCCTGATCTTTGTCTCCATTAAATAAAGTACATGTGACTGAAGGAAGCTGAGAGACTCGCCTTGCAAAGATCCTTATCCTTCCTGTTGTTGTCCTCCTGTGCTGCATCTTGTTTTACAGTTCCCCAGATCTTTATTCTAAACAGTTAAGTTCTAAATTTTGTTTTGTCTGAAAGCCTTTTTTCTTGGAAGCACCAGAACTTAACCTAATGCTTGTAAAATAAATTTAAATTGGGGAAAAAAAAAAGCCACAAAAACCCACCTTGAGTCTGAAATAATAGGAAGCGGACAAATCGAGGACTGCAGAAAAGCTTTTGTGTAGGGGGATAGTTGTTGGAAGGAGGAGTGGAAAATAACAACTCTTGTACCTGTGGAAGAAGACAGAAAAGGAGTTTAAGGTGAAACCAAATCATTATAGGCTGTGGTCATAGAGGAAGACTGTACACCAGTTGCAAACTAGAAAAACACGCATTTGTTTTTTTCTGCTGGAAATGTTTAAATCTGTTAGCACCACTCTGAAAGAAAAGTGCATTTCAGCACATGTTCTCGTGTGTTAGCAGTGGGAGTTATGATTGTAATTCAGGGAACTTCAAGGCTTTCATATTTCCTAGAAGGCAATAGAGTAGGTTATTTGGTACTTGAATGCACAGTTCTAATTTTCTCTGTTGCATGTTGAATAATAAGCAAATTCTAGCAGCTAGTCATAACAGCATTGTAATACTGACCTGTAAAACAATTAATGCTACGATATTCAAAATGAAGCTGCTCGTTACAGAGAATCAGGTACTGAAGTAATAAATGATTGATTTATTTTCTTAATTACAGTCTCCCTGTATTTTTTGGCTTCAGTAGCTGTACATGAATATTATTTCATTGTATAGTTTGTATGACTAAACTTCATTAACATTGCCTCTTTCTGATACAGAGCTATGATAAATGTTTTCTCGGCTCTTCGGAGACTGCTGATGCTAATAGAGTGTTCTGTGGCCAGCTTGGAGCAGTATATGTATTCACTGAAGCACTCAACCCAGCACAGATTTTTGCAATACATCAGTTAGGACCTGGATATAAGGTAATAATGGATCTTAAAAAATGTAAAAGTGGAAAAAGAAAATTATTGATATAGTTGGAAGATATGTATGCATGTAGATATTCCTCTTAAGATCATGTAAAGCTCTGTGAATTGTTTGCAGCAAAAGAATATTTATTCAGGTATCCTAACTAACCTTAATTTCCACCAGCTTTTTGAAAGATGTAAGTTGTTTCTTAAAGCATAGCTGAAACATGCTTGTATGTGAAACTTATGACTTCGGGTCATAATCAGATTAGAGCAATTTTGTATTTGGTGTACTGAATACAAGGGAAATAACCTTCTCTACTGTTTGTGTTTAAAACCTGAGTTACGGAAGATTAACATTCAACAAGGCATAATAAATAAATTCTGCTAAAATCCACTGTTTCAAACAGTTCTGCTGAAATAAAGTTGAGCTTTTTCCTCATGTTTTGCCAGTGATCTTTAGGGGACAGTTTGAACAAATTAATGGGGCATGCATAAACTTGGATGTCTAGTATGAACAATCACTTGTGTCTTGGAATGGTTGTGTATAGTATTATTTAATGAAGAAAAACAATGCAGATACTTTGCAGAAGTCTGCAGAAAGTGCCTAGTGGAGAAGGCTTGAAAATGAATCTAACTCCAGCTGAACATTACTGAATTTCTGCCATCAATTATTCCCAAATTTTCTTTTTCTGATTTGTGAAATTTGCAGTATCATCTGAAGTCGGCTTTCAGGTTTTTAGTACATATCATGTACTCTGAAAATAAAAACTTAAAAAAAATAACAAGTAAAAATCAACATTTAGATTCTAATAATATTAATTTGGTGTGCTGAAAATGATTGCTCATAATTATTTGATGACAGCTAACACTCTAATTACAGTGACAGTTGAAAATGTCTTTTATGGTATGTATGTAGTGTGAATAGCCAAATATATGTCAAGGTTACTTGGAGAAGAATTCTATTCCATATGGTTGGTGGTTAAAACCTGCCTTGGAACTGAAAATGTTCAGTCAGTCAAGAGAAGTGTATCACCTCTGCAAACAAGGCATGCTTTATTCCAAACTTAGTACTGTATTTTGTTTGAAAAAATATTTCTGCAAATGTTTTTTGGTCATACAAAAGAAAGTAATGTAACTTTATACTTCTTAATAATAAATGTAGTAAATCTTTGAATATATTAAGTGTATGGATTTGCAGCAGCATAATGAAGTGATATTAAATAGGAATAATGCTTTCATTTGTTTCAAGAAGTGAAAATTACTATGTAATATTTTTTGAGTGTTGAAGGGATTCATAAGGCATACACACTTTCACGCTTGTCATGGTTTAGGCTGGGCTGGCCACTAAACCAACGACAGATGCTCTCTTTACGACATTTCCAGTAGTTACTGCACTAACCTTATTACGGTGTTGTCAAATTACCTTGCTTGATTCATAGGTTTCCCTTAAACTACATTTCTTCACACCTGTAGTTTCTTACTGATTTTTGTAAAATGTCAGTTAGATGACATTTAATATTTCAGGGATATTTTTCTTTGATATATCAAGTTTTTAAGTTTAGGTCATGTTCCCAGTACAGTTAAAACCTCCTTCCTCTCTAAAGTAGTCTCCTTCCTTGTCTAAAAATCTGAAAGTATATTTTACTAATAGCAGTTTTAAAAAGCAGGTTCCTAAAGCAGGACCCTAGAAATAACACAATTTCTGTCTTCAACTTCCTTATCTTCAAAAAATAAGACAAAACAGAACCCTTTTTTGTTGCCTTCTTCCAACCGAAGATCTGCCCACAACCAAAAAACAGAACCACGTCCTGTAATTGAGACATCTCAGGGCACTTTTATGGCTTTCATTCAAAGCTTGCCTCTTTCATGTCTCAGTTTATTTCTCTAAATTCTTTTGGGTTCTGCGTGGCTGCAAAGGTCCATTAATTCAGAACACTTCAGTATGGTATTTCATAGTCCAAGGAAGCTTCAGTTGACACATAGCTCAAATTGCTGGACATTAGAGATCACATTCTTGCTTTTACCTGACTTGCTGATGCAAACTGGCCTTTCAGAAACTTTTCTTAAGTAGTTCACTACATATCCTGTTTATTCTAATTGTTGGTGCTGTTAACCAACTGGGAGAATCAACTGTTCAACTTTCGCAAAAGAGCAACTATTCTGGATGCCTTGTGAACTCCAGTTGTGCCAAAGCTTTTCTCCCAAAGGAGGATTTTTTCAAAATACTTGAGAATTTTGGGGGAATATCTTCATACTGATGTGTTTTTCTTTCCTAGGACTGTCTGTGGTAGTTCCTTTGATTTACAATTCTTACTTTAGTCCACTGTATCCCAGGAGTCTGATTCTTTAGGGAAAACAACCATCCCTTATTTAGTGCTCTACCTGCTTCATTCATGACAAGAGACTGTGATTTTGCCTTTCATTCAGCTACCCTCACAATCATTCATAATGTCCCTAGTCTACAATGACTGCCATTAAGACCTCTGGAATACAGAGAAATCTGCATACTCTACCAACATACCAGAGCTCGGGACAGTGCAGTAGGCACACCTCTGTGAATATATGTAGTATGTAATGTTGCAAATAGCACCAAAGCCACAAAGTCCAGGAAAAGGCAGATCTTGGTCTACAAAGAAAAATGTATCTGTTGCACCTTGACCCACCCCTGTTCTGTCATGCAGGTAGAAGCAAGAGATTTTGGTATTAACGAGAGAAGTCATTAAAATAAGCTTTCTTTATTATACTTATATGGTCTTTATATATAATATTTATATTATTTATGGCACATTAAATGCTTATTACAGAGTTGTAACGTAGAAACAGTTCATAATACTTCCATGCTGGTCTTGCTAAACACGTCCTTCTTAGTGCATTTAGCTGTAACCAGCATGCCTTAATAGAAAAATTTATTTATTAGGCAAATAGGTAGTTTACTTTGAAATACTAAATTTTCAGTTGTAGCAGAAGGCCTATTTTTCTAGCAAAAAATGTTGCATTGATTGTGTGAGTAACAATATTGAAAAACGGCCACACTTGGTAACTATTGCATAGAAATGACATGTAATCAAACTTTTGAAAGGGGAAGAGAGGAGTAGAACTATGCGGTTTGCCTCTTCCCTGTTAAGTCTTCTCAAATTCATCCATAAAGTATCTTGAAATTTTAAATTATATTTAGTAGATACATAGTAGAATTCAATATTTGCATTCCCAGGTTTTATCTGTAATAAAGCATGCTCATTTTGAGTCTTGCAGTTGCTGAACAGGAATTTTGCCTGCTATGTTAACACTTTCAGTCACCAGAGGTTGCCAAAAAAAAGAGGAAATGAGAGCAGCATCCTTGCTCTCACTGTACTTTTTCTGCTACCCATCATTATTCCCATGTGGCAAAGAAGAGAGAGAAGCGTGTTTCATCTGGGATCCTGAGGGGCTGATAAACATAGAATAGAGGGGCGAGGAAGGTAATGTGGGAGGAAGCCATGCATCTGATAGCAGTGTTTGGTGCTCTTTATAAAGGGATGTTTCAACAAAGCCCTTTCCTAATAGCCCTGTCAAGTCTGTACCACTCCCTTTAACCCTCCCATATGCATTTCAAAACGAGTTACCAGATTATTCTGTATGTTGCTGCATCTGAGTTTGCTCTTGATCAGTGCTGCATTATCAATCTTTTTGTCACATACAAAGATTGGATTAAAAATGCATTAATGCATGCACATACAAGCACATGCAAAATACTCTTGAAAATTCAAATTTGCTTAACCCAATCATATAGTACAAGATAATATTTTATGTACAGTCACTGAAACTACAACAGCAAAATGAGGTAAATGGTAAATCAAAAATCAGCACTCTTGCTTCTAAAGGAAAGGGAAAGCTGCTGGTGTTTAATGAGTGGTGCAGATCAAGCACAGCTTCCTTTACTGGAGAAGACAGTGCTGGAGTAATTCTTAGCTCTCTCTGTTCCCTCTCCTATTCCTGTAGGAGCAACAACTATCCTTTATACCTTCTTTATGGGTCCTGTATATATTTTTACCATATATAGAATATGTTAAATTTAAGGCTCTTTTTTGCTGTCTTCATGTCCTCACACTGGTTGTATGAGATCTCAAAGTTCCATTCCTTCACTGACCAGTAACTAACCATTTGCAATTGGAGCTTATACGCTTGACAGCCTCTGCTATCATCCTGTGGTTGTATTTTCCCAAGTCCCCAGTACAGTATGTGTGTATGAATTTCTTTTTCTGTAGATCAATGTTAGTAATAAAGGAGTATCATACATCAGAATTTATAGCCTCTCTTTCCATTCTGTTATAATAATCTTTTGTGTAGGAGACTAGCATTTCCAACTTGTGGTTGCTTTTGTTAGGCTTTGATGGCAGAAAGTCCCTTTAATTCTTGTTTTTTCCAAAAAATGTGAGGCAGTATTATATTGATTCATAACTTATTTGTGCTTGACTTCCAAACAATGGTCTCTTGAGGCGTAGTAAACACTGAAAACTAGGAGGTAGAATAATGCCAAAAATTGTTTATAAAAATTATTTTATCTTAACTCACACAGTTTAGAAAGTTGCAAAATTTTATGGTAATGATACAAATTTTGTGTTGAAACTCTTTGATGTATTTAAAACAGCAAAGTTATGACAAGTTATATAGAGGTAAAACATTCTGAGCTTTGGGACCTGGCAAAACTTAGAGGCATGAAAAATTTCCTGGGGAAGAAATGTTTTCATGTGGTAAAACATCAAAATATAGTACATGCAGAATGCAGATATCTATGGAAAGCAATGAAATTCACTAAATTGTTTCTGTCTCTGCAGAAAGTGCACAGAGATTTATCTGTATAGTTACAAATCCCCTCTGGGGAGAAATATATCATCACCTTCCTCAGGACAAATCTAATCTGTAGCAGTCATTTCCTGATAAGTGAGATGTAGCCAACCATATCAACAGAGAGCCAACTCTCAAGCTCTAAACATAATACTCGTTCTTTGGGTTTTTCTACTTCAGTATGTAATGTGGCACAATAGGAACACATTTCTGGATGAAAATGTTGTGTGCTGAGGGCCAAACACCCACAGTGTGTGTATTTTGGGGTTTTTACTTCATATTGGTTGTAGTCTGATCCTTTGGGCTGAATGACTACCACCAGTTGGAGGACGTTTTGGTTTCAGCCAAAAGGCGGGCTTTGGTTCTGAAGAGCTTTGCAGTAAGAACAGACCAGTAAGTGGTGATCACTGTGAGTTTCCCTACAAAATGGACTCCTAACCCAAGTGCAAATCACAGAATCACAGAATGGTTGACGTTGTTGGAAGAGACCTCTGGATGTCATCTGGTTCAACAACTCTGCTCAAGCGGGGCCACCTGCTCAACAGCAGAGCCAGTTGTTCATGACTGTGTCCAGACAGCTTTTGAGTATCTCTGATGATGAAGACTCCACCGCCTTGCTGGGCAACCTGTGTTAATGCTCAGTCACTCTCACAGTGAAAAAGTGTTTCCTGATGTTCAGAGGGGAACCTCCTGTGTTTCAGTTTCTGCCCATTGCCTCTGGTCCTGTCACTGGGCACCACTGAGAAGAGCCTGGCTCCATCTTTGCACCTTCCCTTCAGATATTTAGACACATTGGTGAATCCCCCCCTGAGGCTTCTTTTCTGCAGGCTGAACAGTCCCAGCTCTCTCAGTCTTTTGTCATCAGAGGGATGCTCTAGTTGCTTCATGATTTTAGTAGCCTTTCATTGGACTTGCTCCAGTAAGTCCATGGCTTTCTTGTACTGGGGAGCCCAGACCTCCAGGTGTGGCCTCATCAGTGCTGAGTAGAGGGGAAGGATCACCTCCCTCGACCTGCTGGCAAGACTCTTCCTAATGCAGCCAAAGATAACATTATCCTTCTTTGCCAAATGTAGATTTAACCACTGACTTCTCATTCACTTACTTTGCCCTTCCTACTTGCATTCTCTGTTATGGTACCTGCATCTCATAGGTTTTTCACCATGGCATTGCTGCCTCCATCACCAAGCATGGGACGGGGCTGACTGACAGACCTGCTCCAAGGGTTCTCCAGCAGCTGCAGTCAGGTGCCTGGTCTATGCAGTCTACCTCAATCTTAGGACTCACATACAAATGGATGCTTGTCACAAGCCCTTATAATGCCATGTGTCAGTCAGTTGAGCAGATGTGCTTTCCTATCATTCAGCTGTAAGTGAGAGAATTTCGTCAGGATTTCCAGCAGCCTTGAGAGCTCTGCAAATGCTGGATGGGTTTTATGGGTTTACATAATCGGTAGGAACCTGTAATTTGTTTGGAAAGAGCAGCTGATGGCCTCTAGGTTGCCTATTTTAATTCTTCTAGCCTGGATAACCAAAACCCTAGTGATAGTACTTTCAGTAGCTTCATGATATATAATTTCTTACTGGGGGGGGGGGGGGGGGGGAAGATTTGATAGGACCAAAGGGGTAAAGGGAATTGTGATGGCTATATGCAGTGAAAATAGGCAAAATGATTCATAATTAACCTGTGCGATAAATTATTTTAAACCGAGTAAAGATTTTAGAAATACAACTTTACAGATATATTGAATTAATTAAGTGGTGGTCATTTCTAACAAATTTGCTTTAGTTGTGTCGGTACAGCACTGCGTGTTACTACTAGTTGTCTTTTTGGCACTGTCAAAGGATTGTTACATGCAGAAGTAGTTATGTGCCAAGTAAATCTGACAACGCTTTGCAGAAAGGCAGAAATCTATCTTCTTGTGCTTGATTGATTTGTCAGCGTTGCCAGAAAACCTAGTTTTGATCAGATATGAATCATGGTATGTTTAAGAATAATAGAATTTTTCAGTCTTCCTTTGTAAAAGCTTTGAGTTTGAGAATCATTAATTTGAAAAATAGCAGTTATAATTTTATTTGAATTCTTTTTTAGTGTAAGTAACTTGTTTATATATACTCCTGACTGTTAATGAAGCATGGGTTTTAATGTTGTTTAAAAATAACTATTGTATTAATCAAAATGGTATAGGATTCTATATTCTAATTTGAGTGAGTTTATATAAACTAAAATACAAGGCATTTATTTTTTTCTTTATTTTTAATGCATTGTATGCTCAATTTTTTATTTTAAATTATTTATAGCTGTTTAATGTGACACGTTTCTTCCAGACAGTTACTTCTGAAACTTAACACTGATGCTGAGAGAGAAATAATACTACACGGAATACCAAATATTATATTGACATGTTGAAGTAGAGTAGAGTAAATAAAAAAATGGTCTCATTGTTCAGTTGCATTAAGCTACTGGAAAATTAAAACAAAGTTTATCAATTTCCATCTCCCTCTCAAGTTCAATGTATTTTATGCACATTTTGTGGCAAGGATTTTGTCTAAAATATTTACTTTGTAAAATTTGTGTTTTCTTTTTTTTCAGAGCACATTCAAATTTAAATCTGAGAGTGACATTCATCTTGCTGAGCACCATAAACAAGTGCTATATGATGGGAAACTTGCAAGTAGCATTGCTTTTACTTATAATGCGAAGGCTACTGATGCTCAGCTATGCCTTGAATCCTCACCAAAGGAAAATCCTTCAATTTTTGTACACTCCCCCCATGCTCTTATGCTTCAGGTTTGTGCTACTAAATTGATATTCTGTGATTACTGTTAGCTCAACATCGTTTGGATAATAGTAAGATTTGTGTGGTAGTGTACAAAAAGATTTTTATTTTGTATTATTTACCTGTCACTTGCGCTGTTCTTTCTTGCCTCATTTTCTAGAGAAAAAAATTATTGTTTCTTCATTAAGAGGTATATACTTCAGACCATAAGGCACAGTTTGCCATGATACTGAAGTTCTGTTTAATGTTTGGCTTTAAGTATAGTGATTATAATTCAAACATAAGTAATGAAAATAAGTTAAAACAAGTTTGATTTAGTTTGCACTCAAGTCAGTGTTAAAGTGTTCCCAAGTTATGTTTGTAACTGTCCTTTAAAATTGAGATTAACTGAGGTTTTTCCTTTTATTTATTTATTTTATTAATTTAGGATGTGAAAGCTATCGTAACCCACTCCATTCACAGCGCAATTCATTCCATTGGAGGGATTCAAGTTCTTTTTCCTCTCTTTGCCCAGTTAGACAATCGACAACTGCACGACAGTCAGGTGGAAACAACAGTTTGGTAAGCTTCTTTCAAGCAAGATAAAAGCTAAATTAAGCTGAAAATATTTCCAGTTTTGTTGTGGGAATGTTTGATTTTTTTTTGTTTTGTAAATGCTGTGACTTACACTTTACCTTTGTTTCTTTGAAATTAATACTATTTTTTAAAAAGTATTTTACTGTAGAAATGTGTAAATTGTATTAATCTGATGAGATTCCAGATGGCACTGGCATAAAATTGCTTGGATTAAATAATGAAGTCAAATCACTCTAGAGTCTTTAAGGATAGTTTCGTGACAATTTTTGCAACTTCTAAAAGAAACCAATGTGCTTTTACTTTACAGTGCAATGATGTTTACTTTCTCAAAGCCTGTGTCATTTAATAATGTTCAAAATTAAGGAAAGCTATCGCCTTCCATATTAATACATGGTCAGAAAGTCGTAGAGCTATGATCAGTTATTTTGTGTCTGTATTATGATTACAACAGTGACTGGGGACACACCAAGAGAGTTTTAGATGGGGACACATGAAGTCTCTGCTGTGACACTGTGGAAGTAACCCCAAGGTTGAAAAGCCTGCACAGAAGTTAGTTGAATGCTTCCATGTGTAGCCTGCAAAGGACTGCTTAGGAATCTGTCAGTCCCCACGCTGACTTGCTCAAAGGTAGCTCAGCTGTAGTTATTTTTGCAAAGATCTCTTGCCACCTGATCGTCAGGGCAGGCTCCTGTTCCAGTGGCAACACAAGATATCTAAACCTGTCAGAACAAAGTGGGTGCCCTAAACCTTTGGGGGTAACAAAACTGCAAAAGTAACGCTGAAGAACTGGTATGGTGTTTCCCTGTAGGATGGTATCGAACCAAAACCTGCTAGAAAACAGTGTTTAGGGGCAGCTGACTCTTGTGTTTGAATCCATTTGTACAATAGGTGCATAATTCAGAGTACATGGCTTATTCTCCTGCCTAGAATACTCTGCTATTTGTTATTCTGGGTATTTCCTGTTACATTAGCTAGTTCAGTAATAAATTAGTTAACTGAAAAATAATTAAATAATACTAAAATTGCTGACGATTTTGAAAAATTGAACTGAAAGTGATACGTTGGTATAATTTCTCATGAAAGATCACTTGTCTCAATCTAATTTAAGAAATTAATCAATTTGTCAAAGTTTTGTCAGTCATCTGTTTTCCCCTTTGTTAACTCAAATATATGTAGCTAAGATGACTGCTGGTTTTCATTTGTTTCTGTAATAGTAGTTTCTGTAGTGTGAAAATTTCATATATTTCATGATAATATTTTAGTACAATGTGATAAGTAATACCATGGTCTTAAAAATAATGAATTTTACTTCCAAGCATTATGGTGGTGCAAATTATTTCATTCAGTGTTAAAGACAGAAAAGCTGGTTGCATGTTGGCTCATGTGGGATATTTACTTTTTTGTAGTTTGTTTTCCAGTATGTACTTTGCATTGAAGTATTCTGAAGTAAGGGGATAGAAAAAAAACAACGTTTGGCTTGAAAATTATGGAAAAAAAATTCCCTGCATGTTTTTATTTACTGGCACAGCAGTAGGCAAAAATGCTTTATTCCAATGTGTGTATGTGCCCATACATATGAATAAAATATATGTTAAATTCGTTAATGAGCTGAGTCTGTAATAAATGATAAGACAGTAACTAGGTCTGTTTAGAAATGGAGAGCTAATGTACGTTTTATAAGTCAAGATAAAGAATAATTCTTCCCAAGTGTGTGGTCTTTGCAGTGAGTGAGAACATTCATAAAGTTCAATTTAAAATGTACAGAACATTTCTGGAGTTAGTTGAACTGTAAGTAGGAATAAAAGTTGTTCTTTAATAAATCAATGCATTTCTTCTATAATTAGATTATATTCTGAAAAGAGATCTGTAATTCATTATGGTATATGATTGTACAAATGCATAATACAACAACATGTGATCCAAACTCAAGAACACACTCAAAATAATTTTAAGCAAATGGTTGCTTGATGAGATGTAACTTAAATATTGAATTACTATGTTTTTGGTATATGTGCTTTATTTTCTTCTATTTAATTTAATAGAATGTAGCTATTGAGAAAAATAATAGTTTAAGTAATCAAGAAAGTAGGCAATTAAAGGAATAAAAGATTTCTGGGGGCAAAGAAAGGGGATAATGGTGAAAGTGGGATAAATATGAAAAATAGGACTACATTTAGGATTCATTTGTGGAGTGAAATAAGGGAAGAAGTATACTTACTGGGTCCTTTCCTTCCTTCCCCTTGGTTTTTAGACTATTCTCTCTTTATTTGTTCCTTTCCAAAAACTGATACTTGTTTATACCCTTCTTACCTGTGAAAATGTATCTGCAACAACAACAGAGGGCTGCGCCACTTCTTTCTGAAAAATAGTTGGCATTCAGGCATTACAATCTATGCATTTTTATAAGCAGATAATCTTTATGCCGCTTTGCTAAAAAAATAAGATCCAGATGATGCTTGATAACAGTAGACCATTATGTTTGTAAAGCCTTACTATGGCTGTAGAATTTATTTCTTTCTGGTGGCCACCTGGGTGGACTCAGAAGTTGCCCCTTGAATAGCCTTCCATGAGACCAAGTATTGAAATAACCTACAATTCTGTGTTTGAAGCACTGTATAGATTCTTATGCTCTCATACACTGAAATGAAAATAATGGAAACTAAGTTCATATCTTAAGTATGTTTTCTTAGATTAAGTGATGCACCTCCTATTCAGGAGAGTGGTCCCTCAACTTGAATGCCAAGACCGTTACTTTTCATCCTGCTTTTCAATACTCTGGTTAGAATAGAAAATTTTGCAATTTAGGACAACAAGGTGTTTATGTAATAAAAAGAAATAAAGAGGCCATTTTCTGTTATGATGCTGTTGTTGTTACCTTTGATAATATTATATGGGTAATAAGATAGGAAGGATTTGCTTTGTTGACTTGTGGTCTCTTGTGTATGGTTTTGAATTCATTTGGGTCTGCTGAGCCACTGACATACAGATTGATTCTGACAAGGTATTGGGTGCGCAGTCTTTGGCACTGACCTAATTCCATCACAGAATAAATAGAATCATAGAATCATCTAGGTTGGAAGGGACCTTTAAGATCATCGAGTCCATCCATCAACGTGCCACTGCCAAAACCACCACTAAACCCTGTCCCTAAACGCCACGTCTACCCGTCTTTTAAATACTTCCAGGGGTGCTGATTCCACCACTTCCCTGGGCAGCCTGTTCCAATGTTTGATAACCCTTTCTGTGATGAAATATTTTCTAATACCCAATCTAAACTTTCCCTGGCGCAACTTGAGGCCATTTCCTCTTATTGTATCACTTCTTACTTGTGAGAAGAGACCGGCCCCCACCTCGCTACAACCTCCTTTCAGGTAGTTGTAGAGAGAGATAAAGTCTCTCCTGAGCCTCCTTTTCTCCAGGCTAAACAACCCCAGTTCCCTCAGCAGCTCCTCATAAGACTTGTG
Source organism: Pluvialis apricaria (assembly GCA_017639485.1). Lineage (NCBI taxonomy): Eukaryota > Metazoa > Chordata > Aves > Charadriiformes > Charadriidae > Pluvialis > Pluvialis apricaria. The sequence goes on from CM030007.1 coordinate 26,929,686, forward strand.
CTCTAGACCCCTCACCAGCTTTGTTGCCCTTCTCTGAACTCGCTCCAAGTGTTAATTAATATGAGATTGTTGCTTTGGACTGTACCATATTGGGAAAATATTTAACAGTAGAAGGAGCTGTAGCTGTTTTCTTAAATAGATGAGGTAATTCCAAAAATTCTTTTATATACTTATTCTAGAATTGAGTAACTGGATTTGCTAGATCGCATACACTATACAATAAAAATTAAAAATGCTTTTACTGTTTATCATACTAAATAAATGCAGTGCCTAGGTGCACATTAACTTTCTTAAAGGTGATATGTACACCCACCTTAAATTTGTAGCAAAGTAAACATAGGCATCTTTTCAGTCGGTTTTATTACTGATATTATTTTCACACTTGAATGTAGGTAGCCCTGTTGCAGAGTATATTGCCCATCTATTGTGAGTAAGTCAGTGAAATGGAGACATTGGTGAGGGGAGCAACAATAGTATTTCAACTCCTGTTCTTCATCTTTTCCTGTAAATGTTTTGTGTGTTTTGCTTTGATCAATTAGTATCTTGTGCTCATTTTTTTTGGTATTTTTTTATATTCAGATGACGACTTTTTGGGTTCCCGTCAGTAACTAGTAGTGTTGCTGCATCTGGTTTTTGATAGATGAATAGTTTGGTAGGAAATAGGCGGTTTTCCAATCCGTTTCTGCAGATAGGAAATAGCACAGCTTGATAGGAAATTCAGTTTGATGTCTTGATTTTTTTTGTTGGCTTAATATGGAAAATCTGTGATATTCCAATCATTCTTAATAAAGTCATTAGTTTAATTGAATTTGTCTGTAAGATTGCGGTAGCAACTGAGATGAATGCCAAGTGGTATCCTACCTACCTAACCTGTCCTCTCCTACTGTCTTTCAATAATTTTCTCGTTTGTCACAGCTGGCCCAGGTATTTAAACTTGAGAGTGGGTATGAAAGTCATCCTTTCCAAGGTCATTGCATTTACCTTTTTGCCTCTGATGGAGAGCCAAGGTCCCAGTCCATTGCTGCCTCCAGTCTACAATTCAGAGTTTGCGGAGTTGGGTGCTGATAACTCTCTTCCTATGTGTTTTGGGGGGAAGGCGGCTGAATATCGCACCTGAAATTTCACATCTCTGGTATAACCTAGCTCTGCTCAGATGAAATCAGTAGTACTGGAATCTTCCCAGACTGTGGCAACAGGAATGTGACTTGCCAAATCAAACTGCCTGGATAATAGTTTGTAATGAAAGTACAGTCACTGTATCATGTGGTAGAAATCCTTTGTAAACTTCCAAACTGCAGTACCTTCTCCAGAAAATCCAAGAACTATTAAGGGTGGCTAATTTATGACTGAAGTCTGTAACCCAAAATGTTTTGCCCATGTGCAGAGGTGTGTAATGACTTGCCCTTCTAGTTTTCCAACGCGACACCTATTCATCTGACTCGTGTTTAGTGGCATCAGTTTGGATGAAACACATTTAGTAGTCTTCTCTTGTCCTCATCATATGTGATGAGAAGAAGGGGAAAAAAAGAAGTAGTTCCCCCTCTCTTTCCAAGAAGTATACAGAAAGAAAAAAGGAAGTTAAACTGAAAGCTAGGGAACACTTGAGAGAGCTGCCATAGCTGTAGCTCGTGGGAACTTCGTCTCCATCCTCACTGTCTGTCCGGGTCTCTTCTGCTCTGAGTTTACCTTACCTCCAGCCTCGTTAGGGGAACCGTTCTTGGCTTTGGGGCACACAGGCTTTAGTGGCCATGACTGCATAAATATGAATGAATTAATATGAATAATTAGCAACGTGGCAGCAGAGCAATTGACTGTGTTAAAACATGCACAAGTGTTTGATTTCATGCTTTAGCAGTGAATATACCTTGATGAAAATCCCTTTTTGTGTTCCCCACCTGTATTATAGTGCAGTCAAAACAGTTTCTGAAATCCAGGCTTACCCTGTGTGCTTTGATTTTCTTCGTGAAGGAATGAAGTGAGGAAGTGGAAGTCATCTCACGTCGCATCAAAATATATTGCTAATATATAGCTAATGCTTCTCCCTGAGGACTTCTAAGTCCATACTATGAAACATTTAGTAAATATTCTGATGAGTTAACAAATTACTAAATGAATCAGCCAAACTCATTCAAAACTGTTGGCTAACAATGATATTTAATGGGCAGCCAGCAGACAAAGAGTAATCATAATAAGAGTAATAATAATTATTATTGTTATTATTTATTATTATTATAATCATCATCAATATAGACAGTATTGCATTTTGAATTGCAGTTAAGGGGAAAGTACCTTAGGGGTTTTTTTTTTGTTTTAAACCAAAGCATTAATTGTTGGTGTGTGATTTTCCTTAATACCACTTTATCTGTTTATGCTAAGATTAGTTTTCAAAAGTCATCATATTAACAGCCTGTGATGCAGTCAATTATATGATCTTTTTGTCCTATTTTGGAGAAGCTGGAAATACAAATGAAATTAGTTTATAAAGCATCCTTCTCAAAGATAATCAGACTGAACAAATACCTGCATCATTCTCTTTTCCATACCCTCTTCAAGTTAAATCATCTGTCATTAATCAACATACTTAGATCTTCATAGTTACATGCCTACTTTAATTAAAGATGCCTTTTGTAAAGCACAATCCAGATAGCTTTGTAACACACAATCCAAGATAAAACTTAAAGTAATTAAGGTAAATTTTTCAGAGAAAATTATAATCGGAAAGAGTAGACTAAAGAAATTGATCTATGTAATGATTTTAAAAAAAAAACAAACAAACTTAAAAAGAACTCCACAAGACAAAATTTCACTTTTATCCTAGTTTTGCAAATTTCTGACTTGTAGGGTTTTCTTTTTTCCTCCAAAGCCTTTGTCATCTGAGTTTATTCGAATATATGACTGATGTTCCTAATAGGATGCTTCATTTGTAGGTGAAGTCAGAGAAACTCATTTCATAAGAATAGTTTACCTAAATTGTCCTGTGTTTTAGCTCCACTAAACAGTAATATTTGCTTGCTTACTGGGAACCTACCAGTCAACTTAGAATTTGAAAAATGCGCCTCTTTCTTGTTCAATAATTGTCACCGCATAAAGACTTTGTAACCCTGTGATTTCCAGTGTGAGCTTCATGTGGCTTTATGTGTAATATGAAAAGGTTCTTTAAAATTCCCAAAGATATAAATGGGCAGTGAAAATTAAATATTTATGTGTTTATTCTTATTTTTAATGAAGAAGCAAGTGTCATATTTTGGAATTTTGAAGACTTATCTACAGAAGCCATTGGTTTTGTGAATATCTCTGGTATATTTTTTTATATAAGGGGTAACATTGCATGACTGTTGACTGGATTGTGACGTTGAAACATTGTAGTGTTGAAACATCATGATGAACTATTGAAACATAATAGTTATTTATATTATATCTATATATCTGGATGAATGAAACGAGTTAGGTGGTATTTGTAACTTCACAGTGCATGTCATAAGAATAGCTGTCTGAATTATAAAGGTTGAGACTTCACAAATATAATAAATATGTGTAGACATGAAAACATCCTTAAGAACATCTTCCAGTCAGACAGCGTATGCTGTGAACATCAGTTCTGTGCTCCTGTTTTATTTATTAAAAAAAATTATTTTTTTAAAGTATTCTCAAGGGATGTGTATGTTTGAGGGGAAAATCAGGCAAGGCTGTAACAGTGTAATTAATCCTCAGTTTTTTATGTAACAGTATTCCAGAGACTTACTGTCTCTACAATACACTAATTATAGAATAAGCACTATCATAACCATTAGAAACACAGCATCTTCACGTTTTGGTCTGCAGCCTTTTTTTTCTACTTCTTAGTAATGGAAAACTGCTGGAAAAAATTTGTTCTGAAATTAATTGTATTTTCAGTAGAAATCATAATTCTGTCTGATTTAGTGTTGGTTGACATATATACTTTCATTGTGTATGTGTATCTCAGCTGCACTGCAGACAAACTGATCTGTTCTAGACAGGGCATGGTATAGAGGAGATGCAGGAATGGGCTGAAGTATCCTTTATATTTGCCTTTGTATCTAGGGGAGTTGAAAATAGGCAAGAATGGAGAGAAATTTTGTATGGCAGTGCACAGAATTTTGCAAGTTTAATGTGAGCCCTTCAGCAATCCGATGCATTTTAGTTACTGGTAAGTTTGTTAAATTCTGTTCAAAAAATTGTTCATCTTAGAAGACAGTCTTCTAATCAATATTATTTCCCCTGTGTCAACAGCAACCTTTTTAAAAGCATAATTTTGGCAACCTGGTTCTGCTGATGAAAATTTTTATATTTAAAATCTTCAGGTTGAATATTTTTTCAGCTGCCAAGATGACTACATTAATTGACTATCATTAGAAATATGTTAAAAGATCTGGATAAAATCCTCTAAACTAGGCAGTCAGTGCTCTAGAAGACTAAATTCTTAGAATGCAAAATTGAGGAGAAAAGATCCATTATGTTAGTATGGATTTATAGAGAGAGATATATATACACACATACACACTTAAATACTTGAGGTCAGTCTGAACATGTAGGGAAAGAGAAGTTTGGAAGAGCTTGGGAAATCTTATCTAGGAATTGTTAACTGTTGGGTCTTTTTAGGCAGACTGAATGCTCTCTAGCATAAAATATATGATAGAGAACATAACATGTAAAAATAGTGGGTTTTGCAACAGCTGTTATTTAGTGCAGTTTCATTCCCTTCCTCCTCCAAAAAAGAAGTTTCACCTGAAACACATGTAAGCAAGATTTCTGGAAAAAAAAGAATCAGACTAAGCATGTATTCTGTTTTCTGCCTGTCTCTGATCATCATGTTCAGGTAGTAATAGCTTCAGTACTGTCTGTGCAGTGAGAATTTAAAAACACTTCCGTTTTGATTTTACAGTTCTTCTATCAGTTAAAATATTACAGATCTTTTAATTACTTCATTTCCTGCATAATGATGTGGACAAACCGCTAGTTACATTTAATTATGGTGCTAGTTTTCATCAATGCTGTGGTCCTATACAGTATTCACCTCAAACTTCATCATACGTCTAAGTGAGCACCAGGTGGTTCTCCTTAACTGCTGCTTTTTCTGGTAGTTGGAATTTTTTATGTGCTTGAAGGTGTAAAGTGTAATGATGCATTCACGTGTGCTGTCCCAAGATTTGAATTACTGTATACTGCAGTCAACTCTATTATTTATGGTGGTAATCTTGGATAATGCAGAAGGATTAGAAGCTGGGGTTACTGCTTGCAGACCTGAGCTGACTCTGCAGAGCTGGCTTGTGGTGTCTTTATATGTCTGATTCAATAGATGTTAAAAGCCATTTCGGACTTAGGAAAAGGCATAGCTCGTTCACAAAAGTATTGGCTGAATTAATATGTTTTCCTGGAACTAGAAACATTGGCATCACTTTGCGCTGCCAGCTAAGGTAGCTCTTTGCAGAGCTAATGTGGGCAGGTGGGATTAATCACTTCAGACGTACCCCGCATAAAGATAAATATCTAAAAAGTGATATTTGGGCTCTATCTGCATCTGAATTAATAAACTTTGTTGATTCAGCTTTTTTTGCACAGAACCAGCTTGTATGTTTCTCTGTCTGTGGCATGGTTAAATATTAACTTGCCACTGATTATTTCTGAGTTGACTGATGTGATTTATCTGTACTTAAAAAGAAGAAAAGAGACAAAAATCTTTATTGTTAGGGTGTCAGTGTGTCTTGTAGCTTGTATTTGGAGTCCTATCAGAATTTCTAACAATTGCATAGAGATTGTATTAATATGAGATAAGAAAAACTCCAGCCCATGAGTTTACGTCTAAGTTCATAGAACGGACAAATAAACTGCCATACAAAGAAAAGTGATTTTGATAAATCATTTATAGAACTGGAAGTAAAACCTTTTAAAATTAAGTCTGGTGCCACGTTCATGGTACAACAATCTTCTAAATCTTTTTAATAGCATTTATTATTGTAGTTTAGGTGCTAATCCTGCAAAGATGTATGGTTTCTTAACTTTATGCATAATGGGTTGTCCTCCTAAGTCATAAGGTTACTCATAAAGGATGATACTAAGCACCATCTGTATGGTATTTTCTTTGCCCTATTCCAATTTTTTTTTTAAAAGTTTCTAAATATAGATCTTCAGCCCTGTACAGGAGCTTCTTATGGATTGTCATGTAGTAAAAATGATGAGTATCTTATTTTAGATGACAAATACAATAGAAACTTTCAGTCAGGGTAAGAAAAAATTGATGCATATAACCTGGTTTGAAATTGATGTGACAGCTTGACAGGCTGTTTTAATAAAAGCTTTGGAGTATTGTAAATGGATATTATCTGTGTTCTTTTACTGCTGACACTCTGTGGAGCATTCTGTATGTGATTTTAGACTGGTTATTGTGACCGTTCAACAATGAAGCAAGACAAGGCACTATTTCATGTTCACAGCATGTACTTTGCCTACACTGTGTACTTTTTGCATGGCAGCCTTGCTCACCAAATAGAATAAATCTTGTTTTCCTCAGCAAATTCATTGTTTTTTGGTGCTGGCATGGATTAACTAATCTCAACATTTATTTCAAAGTAAAAGCTTGTATTTGGAGAGCAAGAGAACTTTAGCTGACTACATACTGTAAGTTGAAATTTATAAAATACAGGTGGAACATTTCTTTTAAGTCACTTTTTCATAGCTGCAAAAGCCACAGTTTTCACCTTTGCCTGTGACTACCACCTGTGTGAAAACCTTCATGGTTGAAGATATTCGTCAGTACAGCTAGAAATTGTTATACCTATTTTATTTTTAGAAAAGGAATGACTTTAGGTATGCATTGTATATGCAGTACAATGCATTCTGTCATCTACCTTTTCGATATATTTGACAAATCATTTTAAGTATTTCCTTTCTGTCATAAATGTGGGGTTTTTTTCTTCCTACCTTTCCTCTGGGTTTTTCAGCAACAGATGAGTGTATTTTTGTTTCCCTCTCACCACCCAAGAGTCAATTGTGATTTTTCTCCCACCATGCATTGATCTGCCATATGTTTCCTCTGCTGGTCTTCCTAAGACAGTTTCACTTTCTTGCCAAGTCTGTCCCCTGAAGTCTTTCATATCTCTTCTGTTTCTAAACAGTAACCTTTTCTGACCACATTTTTTCCCTCCTGTGCTCTTTGAACGCCTCACAGATACTGCTGGGTGATTTCTTTGTGGCCTCTCAAAGTCCCTCTGTGCTTCCCTAACTGGATGAAAGTGATTCTCAGCCTTTATTTTGTCAGGCCTAGGTATTATTGTCGTGTTTGGTCTGGAGAAAATATGACGGAAAGCTGTCCACCCTGCTGTTGTCCCACTGTGGTTTGTGGTGGGCATTGTTGCCCGCATGCATGTTCAGCCATCTTATGCCTCATTTCTGTGGTAGTAGTGACGCTAGGGACTGAAAGTGTGGAATGATGATATTCCTAGTGGCTGCAATTTTTGCATTTTAGCATAGTCTGGATGGTAAAATGGTTGACATGGCCCTTGCCTGCATCATTGTAGCACTGTCAGCTGGATCCCACTCATCATCTCCTGCCTCTTCCAACTACAAAACCTTTGGCTAGACCTGCAAGTTGCAGGGCTGGATATTTAAAACTCGGGATAATCCTGGTCAAATCAGGAGAGCTGACAAAATGATTTTGCACTTCTCTTTGAATACGAACTCCCACTCCTACTGCTGTAATATGTGAACAATTGTTAGAGAGATTTGTCAGAAAAAGTAAGATTTGTATTCTTTCAAAGAATTGTTTACCACTTTAAGCCTGTCTTTGTTCACTTAATAGCTAGTGACTGTTGAGAATGTAACAGATTGATTTTTCTACATTTGTAATCTGAAAAAAATGCTTGTTCTTTACATGCAGTGCTACCCTATTGGCTTTCTTGGTTGAGCTTCTTAAGAGTTCAGTAGCCATGCAAGAACAAATGCTTGGTGGAAAAGGCTTTCTAGTCATTGGCTACCTCCTTGAAAAGGTATGTTTGGAGGTTTTTTTAATCTTTGTTCTTAGTATTTCTACTGTCACTGTGGTATTTTCAATCATTTAGTTTAAAAGGACTGGTGGAATAAAATATATATGTGATATAAATTTTTTTTTTATTTGTAGTACTTAAAAATCGTCTACAGGAGTCATTTAATCTTTGCTATCTTCTTATTCAAAGAACCAATTTTCTGGAATTGGTCCTGTTTGTCTAATTTATGATTATACTTTAGATCTGTTTGTGAATCACTGTAATGTATTTTCATTTGTGTTTCTCCACTCTCTGTCCCCCAAACTCTCATTTAGGAAAGTTATCTTGTGCCTGGTTTGTACAAGCGTATCGCATACATGTCATAATTTAGGTGTATGTTAATAAAAATTAAGCTAATCCTCTGTGGCTCAGTTCTGAAATTGTTGAAATAGTTGCTCTGTGTTTTGAAGAAGAAAAACTGTAAAATAATTTCATTTCTGAAAGAAACAATTACAAGGGCCATTCCCTTTACTTGCTTGTTTTCAGACATGATAAGCAGTTATCACAAAATTGAGGTCCAGTACAGATGCTTGTCTGAGAAACATTACCTGCCTCCTGGCCCAAAGCCCTCACATTACTGCGATTTAATGGAATCATAGAATCGTTATGGCTGTAAAAGACCTTTAAGACCATCAAGTCCAACCATTATCTAACTCTGCCAGGTCCGCTTCTAAACCATGTCCCTGAGCACCATACCTAAACAGCTTTTGAATCCATCCAAGGATGGTGATTCAACCACCTCCCTGGGCAGCCTGCTCCAGTCTTTGATAACCCTTTCAGTGTAGAAGTTTTTCCTAATGTCTAACCTAAACCTCCCCTGGCACAACTTGACGCCATTTCTTCTTGTCCTATCAATTGTAACTCATGAGAAGAGACTTACATCCACCTCTCTACAACCTCCTTTCAGGTAGTTGTAGAGAGCAACAAGGTCTCCCCTCAGCCCTCTTTTCTTCAGACTAAACAACCCCAGTTCCCTCAGCCCCTCCTCAAAAGACTTATTCTCAAGACCCTTCACCAGCTTCATTGCCCTTCTCTGGACCCTCTCCAGCACCTCACTGTCCTTCCTGTACTGCGGTGCCCAAATTTGAACAGAGTACTCAAGGTGCAGCCTCACCAGTGCTGAGTAAAATGGGACAATCACTTCTCTAGCCGTGCTGGCTACACTGTTCCTGATGCAGCAATTTCAATAATCTGAAAACAAACTACTGTACTAAAATAGTAATACTCTTATGGTTGAATATCATGACTCTGACATTCTTGCATGTCTGCTACTGTATTTTTCATTGACATGGGCTCAGTATAACAGTCATTTGAGAAGTTATGACCAGAGCTATGTGTTGTCTGATGGTGAAATAAAATAACGATAGTCTCACCTTTAAAAATGTACTGAATTTTGAAGAATGATAAATAATTTATCTCATTCTGCTCCCTATGCTATTTTCAGCAGCAAAATACATTCTTATTGTGGAAAGACTTTACCTTCACTGAAGTAATAACGAAAAGCAGATTATTTTCTAAGCTCCTATGTTTTCTGGACTAAGCTATTGTGATTTAGAATGTTGAAGAACTAGTCTAAGGGGTTTTTATTTTCCAGTGGTAGATTTTCTTGTGACATAACCAGCATGAATTTACAAAGCTGTTAGTTCCAGTTCTGTAAGTCATATAAAGGCAGGCTAGTGAGTCCTCATGGAGTCCCTATCTCTTGAACAAAGCACTATGGTTTACACACATTGAATGCATCGATTTAGAATGTTGTACATGAAATCTTTTAAAAGAAAGTTTGCATACTGTTCTAATTAACACCTGCTACGATCATCAAATTCAGGGTATGTGAATATTTAAAGAATTTTGATTGATTTCTGTCACAACATATTTTTTACAGCATATGCCGTTTTCTGGGGTTTTTTTATGCTGTATTCTCCTTAGCTGTAGTTTTTCAAAATTATGTATTTTATTTTTTCAGTATATGGTTATATTCAGTTGGCACACGTGACAGGAAAAAATCCTTTTGTTTCCTAGCCAGGCTCAATTTTATTATTTATAAATTATCTGTTGTTCATTTGCATGTGATCAAATAATTCAGAGAGGACAGAAAGCTATTTTTTTTCTGGCTTGAACTTCAAAATAACATTTTTGTTCTTATTAGTTGCAGACTATTTATTGTGAATTATGACGTACAAGCCAAAGGAAACTCAGCATCTAGGCTGAACTTGTATTACTGACAAATGGACTTCACTTCTAAAAATAACAAATCTGCATGTTCCCAGACTTTACTTACAGTTCCTTTTGTTAACTTAGTATATAAAGAAGTTTGTCAAAGTCCACATGCCATATTACTGCAGAGGAGCAGCTCTCAACAGTGACTTTAGAGCGTATGCTATGAAGCTGAAGGACTCTCTTGAAATTTGAGGAAACCTTGAACTCAAATCCTTCAAATACCTATTTATGTTTAAGAAACAAAAGCAAGTCTACCCTAATGCGTGTTTACATACTAAGAAACTCAATTTCAGGAAGACACATAATTAAATGAAGAAGAGTTAAGGGCTTCAGACAAAGTTCTCAAGGCACTGTGCTGTGAAATGTAAAATCCTGACTGGATTATAATAAAACAAAGACAAAACAAAACAAAACAAAAACAAGGCCATACGGAAAAAAAAAAAAAAACTAACCAAAAAAAAAAAAAGATTGAACCTCAGTTATTGATGAATATTTTTAGCCTGTTAAATGTAGCCATTAGAAAGACCATGAATATTATTAGAAAGTGTAAGTTGCTGATATTTTTTCTTAACTTTCCTTTCATATTCAATGACATAAAAACATATGAGGTTGAATGAATATAGTAAAGGTGAGCCTAATGAAATATCACTTCATATTTCTGCTGTAAGTATAGTAAGGAAGCAAGTTTTTCTTTATATTTGTTCTTTCTGATTATTTTTACCTAGTCATCTAGAGTTCATATAACCAGAGCAGTTCTGGAACAATTTTTGTCATTTGCGAAATATTTGGATGGATTGTCTCATGGAGCACCTCTACTGAAGCAATTATGTGATCACATCCTTTTTAATCCTGCTATCTGGATACATACCCCTGCAAAGGTAATTGTACACTTGAAATATATTATGACTCACCTACAAGTATTCTTTTATACCATGGTGCTTAGGTTTTTAATTTTTTTTATTTTAAAACATGGTAATAGCAAAGATTGTTTAGATCATGAAGTCTATACCCCACTTAACTGTATTCTCCAATGTCTTTGTAAAAAGTTTGTAAAAGCAGTTACATTTTTCTACGATTCTGGCTAATTCGTAGTCTAAGATTCTGGCTAATTCTATCAAAAGACTGTTTCGAGAAACCCAGTCCCCTTTTCACTGTCTGTGTTACATTATTTTCCTAAAGATTAAGCATAGAGGTACGTATTTTAAATTGTAAGTGAAAGGTAAGATATCTTTTTTTACACATTCACATAAACTTTCATTTTAAATTATGTATTTTGGTTTGATAAAAGCTATAAAAAGTTATCATTCCTCTCTGGTGATAATGAATTAGTTGTTTTGCTTAATAATCACAATTGAGGAGTGTGGATCAAAGTGAAAAGTGGCATGGTACTAAAGTCTGATAATACATACTTTTATTATAAAAAGCCAAAATAGAAAACAAACCAGTATGCTTATCATGACATAAATCATAGAATCATAGAAAATTTAGACTCGAAGGGACATCTGGAGGTCATTCCAGGTGTCAGTGCAGTCCCAGCCCTAAGTAAAGTTGTTTCATTATTTTTTAATTTTTTTATATCATACCCAAAGTAAATCCTAAAAACCCTAAAAATTAAGCTTATTAATATATAACTTACATTTATGTGGATAACTATTTCATTCTTCAGGTGCAGCTGTCTTTGTATACCTACTTGTCAGCTGAATTCATTGGAACTGCAACAATCTATAACACTATACGCAGAGTAGGAACAGTACTGCAGTTAATGCACACACTGAAATACTACTACTGGGTGGTGAATCCTGCTGATAGCAGTGGCATTACTCCTAAAGGATTGGGTAAGTACAATGCGTAAGAAAGAAAATATAAGAATTTCCTGTGTAGGAAGATTTATGATGTAAATGTGTGAAAGCTCCTTGGATCTGTAGACAGAGGAGGTAATGGCAATAATCAGTGCCAGTGGTCAACAGCAGAGGGAATATGCAAGCAATTTTGGTGTATCATACACCTCTGATGATAATTCCTTATGTTTATACATATTCCCAGAAGAGTCCAACTCTGGTCTTCAATTGCATAGCATATACTTATGTGGGCATACTTTAGGAAACATGCTAAAATCACTGAATTTTCATCTTCTGTAATAGAGAGGAACTGTTAAGTGTATTTCATATGCCAGAGAAAATTTGTGGGGTTTGAATGATTGGTAGTGTTAAGTGACATTGAAAACAAAGTGGAAACTTAAAGTTCTTACTGCTGAGATCTCTGAAGCTGTATTTCCAGGTTTTTTTTTTTCTCTACCCTTACAAAATAGAGATTGATTTAGCTTCACTTACAGTCATGTGCTTAGCTTAGCTCAGGAGCATTGAATGACAGCAACAACAAAATACAGTAGTAATACATACAGGCTAAACACTGCATGTAACAGATGTGTATTAACCAGAGCATCAAATCATTCTAATCCTATACACTCCAGCTGTAATGTCATTACATTCAGCTGACTACTGTGTAAAGCAAGGAGGATTTGGCTGAAAGTCTCTTAAAAATTAATTGATATAGGAGAACTTATTAATTATTTTTATTCTGCAGCTATTACTGTCATGCTGAGAAATTGAATAATTGGGGCATGTTTTAGTGCTGTCACATATCCAAATATTTAAGATGGTGACATATGTAAGTTATTGGATAATTCTTCATTTGTTAGAGAGCTGTAGGCATCGGGTTTTTCTTCAATATATTCTTTAATAATTAAAAATGGAAGGAACAATACTTATCCTAGATTAGGTATCCTAATAAGCAGTGAAGTTGTAACTTGTTGAGGCTCACAGAAAGAGCTGATGTTGGACTTGGGACCTCATTTATAGTTCTCTCCTAGTATAATATTAGACGAATTATATTCTTCATAAAATTATTAGAATTTGTTTTAAAAATACCTAACAAAAACCCACTGTGTTTCTGTTCTTTGTTCATTTGAATGAAAAGTTTGTGACACTGATTATGAAAATTAACTGAGGTAGTTACTTAATTCGCATGGAATTTTTGTCAGTGATAAAATACATTTTCCATTTACACTGATTCTGGATTCTCTTTGCCAAAATGGAATTAAGTTCATTTTTGGTACCTACAATGAATGTGTCTCCATCTGAGCAAGCTCCATGTCTTGTTGATTATAGACAGTGGAATGCAGGAATCAGTTGCCTGAATATGGGTTTCTACCATCATTTTAGTCTCTGTGGGGCATCCCACCTGCTGTTCAGAAGGATGCAGGTGTCCTATGCATCCTGTGTCAAATATGCTTGTTCTGTGTAGATATTTTTGATACCTTGTGACATGTCAAATCACACTGCTAAGGCATTGCAGATGGAGTGATGCACTTCACTCAGAGAGAGAAACAGCAATACATTTATTGATGTAAGACAGGGATTTAACAAAGTTTGGTGCTAAACGCAACGGTGTTCTAACAAGATTTGAGATGGCAAGGCACACTTGGTTATTTACTGCACAGAGGACAGGGTCAGGCAGAACTGTCAGGGAGACCCTCCCGTTGAGTCATGAGATTTCAGAGGACCCCCTTGCCTTCTAAACTCCTTCTCAGAGAGGAGTCTAGGTGCAGCTGGATCCAATCCCAGTCCCAGACTTGGTCAACGGTTTATGTCTAAAGGATAATATATGCACAATCAATCCTTTATACCACTTAGCTAAGATTTCAAAGTGTAGCATGCCACGACAGATCCTCAGTAAGTGACTAATAGCACGGAATCTCTGAACCTTGAGGAGTAACCTTGAGTGGCATCTCTACTCAAGGGAACATCCTGGCATTCAGCCTGCTGCAGTTTAGGAGAGCTGAAAGGGCCCTTGGGCTGTTCAGTATTTATGGAGGTGAGATGATTGACCTATACTCATATTTGCATATTGATCACAGTACCAGCATTGCTCAAGTTAGCCCCTTGGCTATTGTGTTGTTACCTGTCTCCCCAAAACCATGTTGAGCCTGGATGCTGCCATCACGACTACATGCACCCATTATGACCACCACAGGTGGTTATTGCTTGGGCAGGGTTATGGGAGATAAAGATCAGCTTGGCACCCAGGGAGGGGGAAACACACCGTCATGTGAGTATGTTTAGGAAGCTGTGTCCTACCTCTAGTCAACAGAGCCTTGGGAGCTCTTTAGTTTGAAAGGTAGTTGCTTTCTAGACCCCGTTGACTATATTGATTAGACCTCTATTGACTTCTGTGGCAAGTTAGAAGCTGGTCTCACGTGTTGGCAACTGCACTGTAGGTGTCTGAAATTAGGGTGAGCTGAATCCTACCCTGGGACTGACTTTATCACGCTTCATGCTTTCAGAGCTCTACTCTGTTGAGGGTTACGCTGTCGTGCTGTGTAGATAGTTTTACTATCAGGCAAGTTAACCATATCTGAGCTCATTGAGGAATTAGGATGTTAAAAACTCAGCTGATCAGCTTATAATATGTACATTTGTGACTGTTGAATGACCAGCTGTTGGGAGGTAAAGTTTCTAGGTGTCAACCATATTTACAACTAGACAGAGACCTGGAAAATTGCTCAACTAATTTGAGACTGTAAGTTTCATAATATTGTCTACTTGTTATTGCTGTAATTCTTTTGGGGTTTTGTTTTTCTTCAGGGGTTTTTTTTTTGTTTGTTTGGGTTTTTTTTAATTAAAGAATTCCTGTATTTCTGTGTCATGATACTAGTACCTAACAACACTTTGAAAATGTATTGCATATTACAGACTTCCCTCCGGCTAGGCTTGCTCTTTTGTGGAAACAGTGTGACATTTCTTTCTGTAGGAGATACGGATTGCTTTTATCTTGCCCAGATCTGCCTCTCTGCAGTTAGCTGTATTTCTGGAGTATTTGTATGTGTAATTCCAGTTGAATAACTACAAAAAATATATAATGTATTCATCAAAATCTGAACAGAAGGCACGGGCTACACAAGGACACAAAACTAGGGATGATAAATGAATCGGTTAACTCTAAATTAGCATACATGTGGCTGTTTTACTTCCGTACCTTTTCTTTCATTCTTACCGGTTTTAAGGATATAGTACATTCTCTTCTCATTTGTGTCAATTTCAGAAAATATTCTTTTTTTCTCAGGAAGGCAATCAGGTAGGTCCCTGAAAGGCAATCAGAGACTGTAAATTACTGGTTGGTTGGTGTAGCAGTATGACAACAAAAATCACAATTACTAAGGCCTTCATACATTAGTTGGGAAAGCGTTTGACAAACTGTGAGGCAATGCCCGTTTTCAAAATACATATTATTATCCACGATATCTGCATTTTCTCCTTATTTTTTTTTCTTTAGTTAGATTTATAGATAAACTTGTCCTTTATCCTTTTCCTTCCTCCCTGTTGCTTAGACTGCAGAAAGTCCCGTGTAATTAATATAACAATAAGACAGTATTTTGTAGTACTCTTTCCTGTCTGTAAAAATGGCTTTCCTTCTGTTGAGTTGAAGAATGTCGGCTTACCGGGGAAGAAGATCAGTGACATAACAAGGGATGTGCGAATCCAGCGTAGTTATGGAATTTTCTCCATGCATATCAGCACTAGGAGGTTTTTTGCTATTATTTCACAGGTAGCTTCTGCTTCTGATTAATACAGCTGTAATAACTGTGGTGATTTGCCAGCAAATGACTGTGGAAATATAGTAATTGCTGAGGTGATGGCTTGCTAAATTTGAATTCATATTAACTTAATTTCACATTATTTTTTTTATCAAATTCACATTAATTACTTTCAATTGATAAAATTCCTGAAAACTTTTCAAAATGCTTAATCACCTGGCTATTACATTGCTTTTCTTCACCAGCTGCTTTTTCTTTTGACATTAAGTGCAATCTGCCAGTGTGATATGCAGGTCTGGCTGATTCAGGCTTATAGTCTTAGAATAGTATAAGTAGCTATAGTTGATATGCTTAATACTTTTTTCTTTCCAACTCTTTTCAGTAACTCGTAACTTCACCAATCCTAATATTTAAAAAAGAAAAGTTAACTGTTTCAGGATTTTGGTTTTGTGTTGATTTTTGTTAGCCTGCGTACAGCCACTACTGCCATATGTAGCCGGCAAGTTTGTTGTTAAAATGTAGAATAATGTGTAAAAAGAAGTTTGTAAAAGTAAGAAACTTTCACCATAAAATTGCAATTATGTGAATGTTACAGTTGCTGCATTTTAAGTAGCGTTTGATATTTCAAAATGACAGAACAGGACCCGTTGTGTATGAGCACTAATTTTACTGTAAGAAATTAAAAAATATCATAATGTGAGAAAATGGCATATCATATTCCCTTATCAGAGACAACTGAAACTCTAAGCTAACTTGACATCAGACTTTTCAAATCTGAAGAAGACTATAATGGAAATCTTGCCAATATCTGAAATTTGACTTTGTGTTATAGTGCCTTCAAATACTTTGCTGTCATATTAGAAACGAAGTTTATTCATGCAGACATTTTAGTAGTGTGATGCTTTCTTGTCTTCTAGGCATATCATTTTTTATGCAGAGATACTGAAACACTTTTTAATATTAGTAGTTTGATTTACTATTACTTGCAGACAGTTGATCTGCCTCAACATTTTATTGCCTTCCCCTGTCCTAATAAAACACAAAAGTGAGTGAGTTTTCTGTATTGACAGGTTAGTATACCTTCTCTACAGCCAAAGTGGCTCAATATTGAAGCTTCCCATTTGGTTAACGCTGTTTTCTTAATATTGAAAGTTTCCCCTTTGCTGCTTCTGGTATTCAGCCTATAAAATAAGAGGTGTAAATGTTTTGGATTATTTAAAAGGCTCTAATATTTATTTCAAATTTGGTTTTATATCTTCTCTTTCATTATTGCTTTCCTGTTTCAAGCTGGTATTTCTTCTTGGATTCAGGATACTAAATTCATATTGTTTTGTTTTCTTCTGAAGTATCAGAAACACTTTTTCACAATGTATACTTATCAGCTTGCTTGGTAATTATTCTTTGTAGGTTTTATATTTTAGATATAGATCTACATAGTGGAGGCAAGTTTTCTGTTTAAAATTACGAGTTTTACTTTCTTTTTTTGTGTGTTGTGCTTGTGTGTTTTTTAAATTAAATTACCCGTTATAAATAGGTGGCAGGACAAAAGTGACTTGTGTTTTATTAAGACCATATTAAAAGTAAACTTGTGAAATAATTCTTATGTCAGGAAGAGCAGAAAAAGTCAAACCAATTTCCACAGGAAAGAATCCCTAAACTTTACTATATTTTATTTTACACTTGAAATATGGTTATAGCTATTCTCTTGATTTGCCACATGCATGCTTTTAACATTTTGTTAAATCATACAGAATAAGATGTGAAGGTGGGAGAAGATCAGAGGGTTGCCCAACAGTTGCAGCATCTAAAGACACAGTGAAGCAGGCAATTGAGTAAAAATTATTTGAAATTATATACTTTCCATAATTATTTTCTTTTGTGAGTTTTTGGAATGAAGAACAGGGTAAGTGGGGAGAGATTTAACTCTTTGTCTTGCTATGATAGATGATGCATTTCAATGATAACATTTCAAGCTGCCAGAGACATCTTAGCATTATGTTACTACTCTTAGTTCTTCTTTGATCTTTCGTCTTTTCAAAATATATGCTAGACTGAATTTAAACAGAAGTCAAGCTGTGATTGTCTTTCAGAAGGGGTAAAACATACATATTTTTAATGTAAAAGCAACAAAGGAAAATGTAAAAATGCTTTTTTTGTTTTCATCTTCGGATGTCTAGTAACTGTTGGATAGTTTAATTTCTTTATTAATACTTTTTAGAGAAAAATAAAATATTTATGAATTTGAAAAAAATATTCTCCATGCTGATGATTTCATTGGATGTACAATTTCTGTAAATTTAAGACAGAACTTATTAGAGCCCACCAGGATATTTTTGTCTTGAAAAATTTCTTTTGGAGTTACGTACTAACTGCATGGTGTTCTCTGAAAATACTGGTGGACTAACAGTGGTGCAGTATGAGAAAGCATAAAATGAAGACGATAACAGAAATATAAAGTAAATATTGTGGAGTTTTTTTTCCTAAGAAAAAATAACTTAGGATACTCATTGTTAACAACTCAGAAACGTACTGTGCTAAACTGTAATTTTGGACCCTGTTGCAGACCATCCCTATGAAATACTTGCAATTTCATTGTTGTATGAGAAATGTGCATTTAAGTTCCAGACTACTGAGTAGTGTAGTTCATTCTTGAACCAAGCATTTCTTTTTCTCTACTAGTGTTGCCAGTGTGCTTCCTAACTCTTACTCTGAATGGACCTTTAAGAGCAGTATCACAGTATCGTCAGGGTTGGAAGGGACCTCTGGAGATCATCTAGTCCAACCCGCCTGCCACAGCAGGGTCACCTACAGCAGTTGCACAGGACGGCGTCCAGGCGGGTTTTGAATGTCTCCAGTGTGGGAGACTCCACCACCTCTCTGGGCAGCCTGTGCCAGTGCTCTGCCACCCTCAGAGTAAAGAAGTTCCTCCTCATGTTAAGATGGAATTTCCTGTCCTCAAGTTTGTGCCCATTACCTCTAGTCCTATCACCGGGCACAACTGAAAAAAGGCTATTCTCATCTACCTGGCACCCTCCCCTTAAGTACTTATAAGTATTGATAGGATCCCCCCTGAGTCTTCTTTTTTCTAGACTAAAAAGACCCAAGTCCCTGAGCCTTTCCTCATAAGAAAGATGCTCCAGTCCCCTAATCATCTTTGTAGCTCTTTGCTGGACCCTCTCCGGCAGTTCCCTGTCCCTCCTGAACCGGGGAGCCCAGAACTGGACACAGGACTCCAGATGTGGCCTCACCAGGGCAGAGTAGAGGGGGAGGATGACCTCCCTCGACCTGCTGGCCACACTCTTCTTGATGCACCCCAGGATGCCATTGGCCTTCTTGGCCACCAGGGCACATTGCTGGCTCATGGTCATCCTGTTGCCCACCAGGACTCCCAGGTCCCTTTCCGCACAGCTGCTCTCCAGGAGGTCAGCCCCCAGCCTGTACTGATGCATGGGGTTATTCCTCCCCAGATGCAGTACCCTGCACTTGCCTTTATTGAACCTCATCAGGTTTTTTTCTGCCCAACTCTCCAGCCTGTCCAGGTCACGTTGTATGGCAGCACAGCCTTCCAGCGTGTCAGCCACCCCTCCCAGTTTTGTGTCATCAGCATACTTGCTGATGGAACACTCTGTCCCTTCATCCAGGTCATTGATGAATACATTGAACAGGACTGGACCCAGTACTGACCCCTGAAGGACAGCACTAGTTACTGGCCTCCAACTGGACTCTGCACCACCAACCACAACCCTCTGAGCTCTATCTGTCAACCACTGTTCAATCCACCCCACTGTCCATTCATCTAACCCATACTTCCTAAGCTTGTCTGTGAGGATGATGTGGGAGACAGTGTCGAAAGTATCTTGCCTCCTGATAAAGAATGCATGGTTGTTAATGTCAAAGTTAACTCATGTTAAATCAAGTTTTCAAGAACATTAGTGCCCAATATTTTTGAACGTGAGCTAGAAAGTGAGAATTATGAAAATTATTATAAGGAGGAAGTAACTATATTTTTTCTTTTCATGGATATAAAAAGTTGCACAGAGTTATTTCAAGGGCTGGGTTAGAGTGGAACTCAGTTCTCATTAGCTTTGCAACAGTAAGATAAAAAGTAGGTCTTTCTGTGATCCACATAATGTGATGTTATTTATGCATGTGTGGAGATCAGATTCTGCTATTGGTATCATGTTTTATTAATTTAAGGAGTAGAAATATCATGCTTTTTACATATAAAAAAGCCAAATGGAAGAATGTTGTGTTTGGTTGCTTGTAGAACCGATAAAACAACATTTTATTTCCAAAGACAGGATTAGAAATCATTATTTTTGTTATTCAAAGCTCCCAATCAGTTTTTTTACACCAGTACTGATTGTACTTCACTTTGAATATGTTTGCTTATTCCCTCCTAATTAGTTCTGGTTTATGCCCCTATAATTGCTCTGTGCTGCAAGGATGAATTGGATAAATTTTTTTCATTTATTTTTGTCTGGATAAAGCTGGCTAACTCTCATTATGAGGGTATATTAAAAAAAATCTGATGCAAATCATGTGCTATCTGCAATAAATAAATACATAAAGAATCTAACAGCAGGGAATGATTTGGTGACTCATCCTGGTGTGGGATAAAGAAGGCATCCTTTCTCTTTCCAAATTAACAAGAATGTTGCTATTTTGTATTAGGGGCTTACGGTTGCTGTAGCAGATCTTAAAAGGATTATCTTTGTTGTGGATTTGGTTTGAGTTAGGGTTTAGTCTTTAGCAGTGCCGTTTATCAGTTTCTGAGTGATGGTGACACTGAATTGTCTATATCCGGTGATGAGCACAAAGATTAATAGTAAAGAAAACTACTTACAGTGTTGAAAGACAAGATCTACTTGCTTCTCTTTACCTCAGTATATGTGTGTATAATGTATATTTTTTAAATATAGTGTAAATTATACCATTGTTTGGTCAATAATGCATTTTTTTAAAATAAATGTTCAACTAGTAATGAAGCTAAAAATGTGATGACATGACATTTATAGTGGCAAATCCATTTTATGTAGCTTTACAACTTCTCAGATTAATTAATTCCATTCAGTCTGTATCAGATGACTGTTGCATTACAATTGCTGCAGTCCTTTCTTCCACTCTTTGTAGCTGTCTACTGGTTACAGAATCACAGAATCATCAGGGTTGGAAGGGACCTCTGGAGATCATCTAAGTCCAACCCCCCGGCCACAGCAGGGACACCTACAGCAGTTGCACAGGACGGCGTCCAGGCAGGTTTGAATGCCCCCAGTGTGGGAGACTCCACAACCTCTCTGGGCAGCCTGTTCCAGTGCTCTGCCACCCTCAGAGTAAAGAAGTTCCTCCTCATGTTAAGATGGAATTTCCTGTCCTCAAGTTTGTGCCCATTACCTCTAGTCCTATCACTGGGCACCACTGAAAAAAGACTCTTCTCATCTACCTGGCACCCTCCCCTTAAGTATTTATAAGTGTTGATAAGATCCCCACTGAGTCTTCTTTTTTCTAGACTAAAAAGACCCAAGTCCCTGAGCCTTTCCCTCATAAGAAAGATGTTCCAATCCCCTCATCATCTTTGTAGCCCTTTGCTAGACCCTCTCCGGCAGTTCCCTGTCCTTCTTGAACCGGGGAGCCCAGAACTGGACACAGGACTCCAGATGCGGCCTCACCAGGGCAGAGTAGAGGGGGAGGATGACCTCCCTCGACCTGCTGGCCACACTCTTCTTGATGCACCCCAGGATGCCATTGGCCTTCTTGGCCACCAGGGCACATTGCTGGCTCATGGTCATCCTGTTGCCCACCAGGACTCCCAGGTCCCTTTCCACAGAGCTGCTCTCCAGGAGGTCAGCCCCCAATCTGTACTAATGCATGGGGTTATTCCTACCCAGATGCAGTACCCTACACTTGCCTTTGTTGAATTTCATCAGGGTTTTTTTCTGCCCAACTCTCCAGCCCGTCCTGGTCACGTTGTATGGTGGCACAGCCTTCCAGCGTGTCAGCCACCCCTCCCAGTTTTGTATCGTCATGTTACGTAGCCTGCAGTTTCTCCAGCCTCTCTTATTTTTCTCTACCAGTCCTCTTTTAATTTTTCCAACTAATAAAGTCTTTTGAGTAGAGGCTGTCCCCTTTTTCTCATTCTAATACAGTGAAGCTTCAAGACACAACAAAAATGCGAGGAATACATAGTAATGGAAGACTGAAAGAAAAAGCACTATTTTGCCTGCTTGGCATCTAACCTGCCAGCAATGACTCCTTCGGTATCTTTTGCATGTTGAAGAACCCTTTTCAAGGTTCTCGCACTTCTCCAGAGAAACTAGTGGGTATTTGAATAAGAAGTATGAAATTCAGGTACCTTTGAACAGGTTCCCAGTTAATTTGGGATATATTCTTTATAATCCCTCCTTAAAATTTCTGTTACAGAACTGCTTTTCAGAGCTCCCCATTGCCTTAGTGTTCTGTTTTCTGTTTCCATAATTGCAGTCTTCCAGAAAAGACAAAATGCCTCAGTTTTTAGGCCTGATTTTCAGATAATATTGGACATCGAATCCCAATAAAGTGTAGGTGGGAAGAGAGTGTGCGAAGAAACAGATTTTTGTGATGCAGTTAGCTGAGTTGAATCTGCATTTGAATTAGGGAAAAAAATAGCTGTTGGCTAGAAGCAGACGATTACCATAAAAACAGATGCAATATTTAATGTAGTTGCAGCAAGTACCAAAAAATCCAACTTACTTCGTTTTTTAAAATGGGAAGTAGATGTTTCATGGTGCCATTAGACTGTATGTCTAGAAAACTGTTCCTATATCTTTAAAGTTTATATGATAGATTTTTTACAACAATAGCCTTATTGTTTTTTACACATGGTGGCGGGGACAGGTTGAGATTTATTTGCTTCTTCCTGAAAAGTAACCCATTCTCCTCCCTCCACTCCTTAACAGGGAAGAAAACTTGAGAGGATTAACCACTCTTTTTGTTCCTGCTAGTCAAACAAATATATCTTACTGTTGTGGTTTAACCCCAAGCTGTTGGGATAGGAGAGAGAATCAGAAGGGTAAAAGTGAGAAAACTCGTGGGTTGAGATAAAGACAGTTTAACAGGTAAAGCAAAAGCTACGTACGCAAGCAAAGCAAAACAAGGAATTCATTCGCTACTCCCCATTGGCAGACAGGTGTTTAGCCATCTCCAGGAAAGCACCACTCCATCATGCGTAACGGTTACTTGGGAAGACAAATGCCATCACTCCAAAAGGCCTCCCCATTCCTTCTTCTTCCCCCAGCTTTATATACTGAGCAGGATGTCATATGGCATGGAATATCCCTTTGGTGAGTTGGGGTCAGCTGTCCCGGCTGTGTCCCCTCCCAACTCCTTGTGCACCCCCAGCCCACTCGCTGGTGGGGTGGTGTGAGGAGCAGAAAAAGCCATGATGCTGTGTAAGCGCTGCTCAGCAATAACAAAAACATCCCTGTATTATCAACACTGTTTTCAGCACAAAGCCAAAACACAGCTCCATACTAGCTATTATAAAGAAAATTAACTCTATCTCAGCCTAAACCAGCACACTTACCTTCAGGTTTGCCCTTGTTGCCAACTCGAATTACTGTGTGTGCATCAGTGGCTTCACCTCGAAGAGTGGCACTGGCGACTATAAAAAAATCTTCATTAAAAAGTTGTATTCATCTGGATTGGAAATAACACTGAGACATAGAGTGTTATTAAGCTTTGATATGTGTTTATTAGCATAAGATGAAACGGTTGATGAAAAAATAAATTAGGCTGCATTTATTTTCACTGTGCAAAATTTAAGACTGTCTATGACATGTGTTGTTTGAAAAGCAGGAATTTAACACAGGAATTTCCAGTTCAGCCTTAACTATTTATGAAGGGGGAGAACGGAAAGTACAATAGACTGAGTTTCAAGTGACTGTAGTTGTTAGGGCTCTTTTTCTCATCCAATTTTTTAGTTACTCCTGTTTTCCTTATGTACTTCCTCAAGCACAATTTTTAAAAGTATCCTGGATTACAGAATTATTTTTTTTCTGGTTTAAATTTAATATTTTCTTCAGATGGTAGTTTCTCTTTGGTTAAATAGCTTCAGTTTCTGCTGCAGGTAATGGCCACCACTAATATTTCATTAATCCTTTCTCTGTTGGTTTTCACTCAGATGATATTTAACGTAGTGTCTTAGTTATTCCAAGTTGTTATCACATAGTTTAAGTGAGATTCAACTTTGTGTTCACACCCTTTTAAGTTTACATGTCCACAGCGTAGCTTGTACTAGGTGTTTAAACTCCTGTTGTTTTGAGTGGAATTCAACTCAATGTAGTCAATAGAATTAATAATTTTTGTCCTGAGTTGGCACTGCCATTGGGTCAGTTGAGTGGATCTGTCAATAAAGAGAATAGTTGCTTATATTGGGATTTGAAACTACTGGCTCGTATGACGACACCTACAGAACATATACCTTAATTTAGTTGTGTGAGTCTACATCTGATTACTACCTCTCATCTTCCTGTGTCTTTGTTTAAAAAAAAAAAAAAACACTTTTTTCCAAATGAAACATCACTTTTGTATATTGGTGTAGTAAAATGTCATTCTGAAAGGTTATAAATGATACCATTTTCAAATATGAACTTTTGTATAATGAATAGAATGCTAAATCTGTTGTTGGAACTGTGATTTCCTTTTAAGAAGCTGCAGTCATTAAAGGACTTCTTATTTTATATTTAAAAGGTGTATATTTTGCTTCTTCCAGATGGTCCTCGGCCCTCACAGAAAGAAATCATATCACTAAGGGCATTTATGCTTCTGTTTTTGAAACAACTTATATTGAAGGTAAAACAGTCTATTCCAGATGGAAAACATTGAGTTCTGTTATATACATGCAATACAACCTTTCATAGTAGTACATATGTAACACCTGTCCAGTATTGTATCTGTTTCTGGTTAATTTTAATGTTCATGTACATATTTCCAATCAACATAACGGTAGTACATTTCTTATTAACCTCACCAATCTATGCCATATATATTTTATTAAATGTACTTGCAGAAATAGTATATGACACTACAGAATTTTTTGGGTATTTGGGCTTTTTTTTTTTGGTGATATTAGATAGCTGTTTGATTGATGAAATGAAAAAGGTAATGGTAGTTGTAGAGTTAGTTATTGCTTTATTCTTTTGTTTGTTTGTTTGTTTTACCACTGGTTGAAATGGTCTAGGACTCTAGTCTTTGAGGTATAATCTGCCATTTAAGACTAGATTGAAAAGCAGTATTTTCTGGCCTGGCTTATTTCTCCTTTTTTTTTTTTCCCCTGTTCTGTCTCAGGGATTGGAGGAGTTGCAGTAATAATTTGTAGTATCTGAGGGCCCACACTCTAAGAATCCTTTCTAGCAGGAATAGAGGGCTGACTTTATACTCTAAATAATGCCCCTCCTTTGTTGTTGGTTTTTTTTTTAGGATCGAGGCGTGAAAGAAGATGAACTGCAGAGCATATTAAATTACTTATTAACAATGCATGAGGTACATTTCTGTAATTACCTATCTTTTACTGTAACCAATTCTACCAGCTCTATGGGAAGCCTGCTGTTGAGGTTAGTTTGTAGAATAACATTGATGCTTGTCGTACAGGATGAAAATATTCATGATGTGCTGCAGCTGCTAGTGGCACTAATGTCCGAACATCCAGCATCCATGATACCTGCCTTTGATCAGAGAAATGGGATACGGTAAGACAGTGAAGTGAGAAAATATCTTAAAAGTAGTTCCAGTATCATCACTCTCCAGATTGCTTTTTTTTTTCACATAAATATCACACTTGCTGATCTGTCAAACTACAATTTTATTAACTTAGGCTATATTTTTTGTCAAAAACAGAGTGGTTTTGATAGCTTGGAGGAAAACAAATTCTGCTTAAGGTTATCATTATGATATTTGAAGGTAAATGTACTCAATCTGAAATACAATATGTAATTAAAAAGGTGCATCAAAAAGCCAAGTATCTGTCTCAGAATAATTTTGAATATTCTGTCTTCAGATGTTCAACATAATCTGCAGGTAAGAAAAGGAAAACAAGAGAAATCATGCCCTCACCTCTCAAATTCTCTCTGAAAAGATTAAAAAACTGTCTTTGAAATTCATACGTTTATCTGTGACAGTAAAATTAATAACTGATAATTCCCAGACAAGTGGGATTTTTGGGTTTTTTCTTATGCCTAATTTGGTAATGCAGGTTTTTTAAGAGATCAGTACTTTTCATGTTAATAATTTAATATTTACTATAGAATTTTGTTTTGTGCTGTTCTGAAAATGCTTTGGAAAATGCAAGAGACTTGTAAAACAGGGGAAAAAAAAATCCAACATCCATTACATGATAAATTCAAGCCTCTGTTTTGCCAAAATACAAAGATCTTCATACAAATACTTGTACTTAGAACTGTTTGAATGACAATGCTAATTGAAGGGAAGACTCATTGTACTCGCAGTAAGGACTTTGTTTTCTGCCTATAGCTGTCTGTATTGAGGCAGAATTATATTCCTGACACCTTTGGAAGAAGGGCAAGACTGATCTAGAGGATTTAATACATCTTTATGTAACATTCATGGTACCAATATTAAAATTGTTTGATGGTACAGTCTCTGTGTTTCAAAGTCTGTGTTGAAAAAGTGGAGAGAACGCACAGAATTGCAACATTTAAGTATTGGAAAAAAAAAAAGCTTTACATAGAATTAGGGGTTCATCTGCCTAGGTTATCAGAGGACAAAATCCTCAGAGGTCATTTGATAATGGCCTAAGTCCTTCCAAAAGAGGAAGATTTTGTCTGCTAAAGCGCTATTTAGTGGAAAAAGACTGAAAAGAATGGCTAAAAGCTGAAGCTCAGCTAATATAAATGGGAAACTAAAATATAAATTTGAAAATTTGTAGGAGAACAGTCCAGAGAAAGGGTAGTGTTTTCTGTCTCTTGGTATCTTCAAATCAAGACTGGTTTCCTTTCTGAAAGAACTGTAGAATTTGTGCTTAAATCAATCATATTAATTAAATAAGTAATAAATTTAGTGAGTTAAATTTTGAGGCCTTTTTTATCCAGGATTTAAAACCAGAGGGTGTTTTTTTTTTTCTATTTCAAATTTTGATGCAATGAGGATGACGCTTCATAGGTACATATGGGATTTCATGTAACATATTACCATATTTTACTTTTGACAAATGAGATTTCAGTATAAACATGCTGTGATTAAATGCAGGTACCCTATCCTGTGTTGAAAGGATATCGAGTAGGGGTTTTAAGAATGAAAAGGGATTTTCAATAGCATCCAGGTACTCCAAGAAACTCCAGGATATGACCTTATGTGCTCTAATCTGCTGCTCTTGTCTTAAGCTACAACCACTCGGACTGTCTTTTATTTGATTGTTCTGAGATAGAAGTATGAGAGAAGGTTGTCACTTTCTGTTATAAAGCACTGAACTGAATCAAAAGGTACCATGTTTCTAACCTAAAGAATTCATAATCAAACTCTTATGCTGTGCTTGGTGCTTTCAGTATATCCTTCCATTTTGTGTAAATTGCTGTTTTTATAGTTTTCTTTATTAAGAAATATCCCTTTTCAGTGAAATACAATCTATATATGTGATGTTTAGTAATAAACTGAAAAAACTTGTTGAATTTGTTTTTCTTTTTTAGAGTAATTTATAAACTATTGGCTTCCAAAAGTGAGAGTATATGGGTGCAAGCTTTGAAGGTCCTTGGATATTTTCTTAAACACTTGGGTCATAAGTAAGTGTATTTTTAAAATTGTTATAGTGGTGTATTTAAGTATTTCACAATTTGTCTTGTCTTTTTGTCATGATTACCATGTGTTCTTTGAAAGTCTTTAGAAATTACTTAAAATCGTTAGGTTTTCTGATTAAAAATTTGCACCTTTATACATTGGGATAAAGTTAATTTTCCAGTTAACTTGTTACTGCTATGATGTTTGAAAAGATACAGTGATTTTCTGCCAAATATATGATATGCTGAAATTCAAGTCTTAAAACGATTGAAAAACATCTTCCAAAAATACATTACATACATGTATGTTCAGCTAAGGATAATAGGAAACATATGAGTGTCATCAAAAATTTGTTGCTGGAATTTTCAGTGTCACTTCAATAAAAGTTTCAGGGAGGTACTTTTAAAAATAGCTTTAAAATGATGGGGAAAATGAAATAGAAGACTATGTTATTCACATGGGAAAGTTTCAGAAGGAAAAGCAGACAGACTTATGTTAACAATCAAAAAAAAAAAAAAGGAGGTAAGGACATACCTCTATGCAAGAAATAGTCACATATAAATTGTGACAGCAGGAAATATTCATATTTAAAAAGAACTGGTGTCACGAAATAGACGTACCTAGTCTCATCTTCCATATTTAGGTGTTAAGAAAGAATTAAAAAGCATGCAGTGCTGTGTAATCTGCTGCTGCTCACTTTTCCCCTTCTACGTATGGTGCTTAACTGTCTGCCGGGGTTAACCCACAGCGATATTCCAGTGGGAGACTGTGCAGTATAAAAATTAACCGTGCTTCACAAGAGACTTCATCATGTAAAACCTCCTTAGAAGGGAAAGGAGCTAGGAGGCCAGCCAGAGTGCGGTATTGCTGGACATGCTTTTCTTGGTGAGATCGGTAAAGTAT
Organism: Pluvialis apricaria; assembly: GCA_017639485.1. Lineage (NCBI taxonomy): Eukaryota > Metazoa > Chordata > Aves > Charadriiformes > Charadriidae > Pluvialis > Pluvialis apricaria. Next base: position 26,958,204 of record CM030007.1, read on the forward strand.
GACTGTATAATTGAGAGACAGTTAGATGAGAATATGCTCCCAAATGGGATTTTTCTTTCAGGATCCAGCAAGCCAAATAGTGTTCTGGGAATTAATAAAGCAAATTGATAGTCCGCCTAAGAATCTCCAAAGGCTTTTCAAACATTACTTACTAAAAGTCTTGGATAGGAGTTGGATTAAGTAAGATACACCAGATGAAGGTTTGACTTGTGCAGAAGCCTGGTTGTGTCCAAATTAAGTACATTTGTTCAAAATATTTATTGCTTATCCAGTAAATAAAGCAGCAAACTCTGTAAGTGCAACGTCAGAGAAAAAGAAAAGTGAGATTTTTCAGAAGCTGAAATTTAATTTCCCAGTCCTTAGCATCTACTTGTAATTATGGATGTATCAGTGTAGTTTCCATTGTTGAGTGGAAGTAAGTTCTTAGCACAAAATTAAATAACTTTATTTTTTGTGTAATTGAAGTCATTGAAATCCCCTTGAACATTCTGTGTAACTTTCAAAGGTTTTTTTTCTAAATTTTCAGACCTCTGAAAGTGTTTACATTTTATGTAGGCAGCAGCAAGTAAAAATGCCCCCCTCATTTTCATATCTTACAGCTAGTGCTTGTGAGGTATGCCTGTGTGTGCATGTGCATGATTTTATAAAATTGTAGTCAACTACAGGAAATTCTAAGCGATTATAAAATTATAAACTACATAAAATTATAAAGCACTTAAATTTCTGTTTCACAGTACAGGAAACAGGCATTGTATTTTAATACACTAAAGCAGAATTGCATAGAGATGTTATAATGTGATTTATGAAATCCAAACCAATACAATATTAATAACAAATTTTTAGGTACAAAACCAGTTACCATTGCTGTAGTTCATATATATTCGTTGCAGATTAAGCTATAGAGTGGAGGTAATTGATTCTTAGAAGAAATGACCAGTAATGTGTTAGATGAGAGCCTGAATAACTAATTTGATTTTTCTTGGTGATCTGTGATGATAGATTACCTTGTCTAACCTTAACAGTGGCAATAGCTGTTCTTTTCCTTCTCTGCCATCTTTGATTCTTTCTACACCACCACTGAAATCGGTCCGTTATTTACTTTTGATTTTTATCTCAGCATTTAAACCTTCCAATGAATTCTCACATCCATGTGCTACATCATTGCTCACAAGGTTGAATACCTGTAGTTTTTCTCATAAGTAACTCATGAACTCTCTTCTGTGCACAGAAGAGTACACACTGTTATAAGTTGTTGTCTCTTTCGTGGTTATTTGAAAATTATAATATAATGTATTAAATTCAAAAGTTCTAGAGTGAATCTATGGAGTTTAAACCTGTGCTATTATCATTAGTAATCATGAAAAGGGAGTTTCTTAGCTTTTGAATGCATCAAATTTTACAAAAAATTCACTGTATTTTATCAGATTTCATTTTTTTCTGCTGCTTTACTATAGGTTAATATTTTCAATAATGTTTTTATTTCATATTCATTACAGTAGTACATAAATTTAATGATGCAATTTATGAGAAGTACTATGTTTATTTATGATGTTATATCCAGTTTTAAAAGAGTAGTGTTTTGGGATAGATGGAATTCACTGATGTGTGATGCTTTCTTCTCCTCTTAAGAGCTGAGTACTTTTTGTTCCTAGCTATAAAATTCACTTCAATCACTTGGAATTACATAACTTTTCAGGATTTTATTTCCTTTACATTGTAATGCATGTTATTCCAGGATTTAATTATTTTGGCTGCATGAGAGAATGCTATAGAAAGTGAGTGGCAGCATTGATAAATCTGTATGTGTTAGTATTTACATTGGAAGATCTGAGACTGGATTGCCCTCACTCCTTGAGAGAGCAACAAAAGAGAAGTTCTGCAGTGATCACATTTTAGTCAGCCCATGAACATTGAGAACTCTCTCAGACTGAGTAAGATAGAAAGGGATTCTTTTGTCTTTTTTCACTATGAAAATAATGGAGCGTGAGAATGATGTGTCATTTGTTTTATACCAAAGCCCATCCCAAACATAGCATGGCTTTCTGAGAACCTTTGTGTAGGGATAGAGTGTACCATCAGCAAGTTTGCTGATGACACAAAACGGGGAGGGGTGGCTGACACGCTGGAAGGCTGTGCCACCATACAGCGTGACCTGGACGGGCTGGAGAGTTGGGCAGAAAAAAACCCTGATGAAATTCAACAAAGGCAAGTGTAGGGTACTGCACCTGGGGAGGAATAACCCCATGCATCAGTACAGGTTGGGGGCTGACCTCCTGGAGAGCAGCTCTGTGGAAAGGGACCTGGGAGTCCTGGTGGACAACAGGATGACAATGAGCCAGCAATGTGCCCTGGTGGCCAAGAAGGCCAATGGCGTCCTGGGGTGCATCAAGAAGAGTGTGGCCAGCAGGTCGAGGGAGGTCATCCTCCCCCTCTACTCTGCCCTGGTGAGGCCGCATCTGGAGTCCTGTGTCCAGTTCTGGGCTCCCTGGTTCAAGAAGGACAGGGAACTGCTGGAGAGGGTCCAACAAAGGGCTACAAAGATGATGAGGGGACTGGAGCATCTTTCTTATGAGGAAAGGCTCAGGGACTTGGGTCTTTTTAGTCTGGAGAAAAGATGACTGAGGGGGAATCTTATCAATAATACAATAATATAAATACTTAAAGGGAGGGTGCCAGGTGGATGGGACCAATGTTTTTTCAGTTGTGCCCAGTGATAGGACAAGAAGTAATGGGCACAAACTTGAGCACAGGAAGTTCCATCTTAACATGAGGAGGAACTTCTTTCCTTTGAGTGTGGCAGAGCACTGGCACAGGCTGCCCAGAGAGGTGGTGGAATCTCCTACTCTGGAGACATTCAAACCCCACCTGGCACCATCCTGTGCAACTGCTGTAGGTGTCCCTGCTGTGGCAGGGAGGTTGAACTAGATGATCTCCAGAGGTCCCTTCCAACCCTGACCATTCTGTGATTCTGTGATTACTACAATTACATTCATATTGGGAAAGATCTTAAATGGTGTTTAATTCATAATATTTCCAGAATAACAAGTTTTAGAACTTTTTAGTACCACAGCAAAATCTTCTGCTTCTGGTTTTTGGTTTGGTTTTTTTTTTTTGCATTTACTTAAAATGTTTAACATGCTTGGCATTTTCTTAATATTTTTGTTTTCTCTTCCAGGCGAAAGGTTGAAATCATGCATACTCACAGTCTTTTCACTCTTCTTGGAGAAAGGTTGATGCTGCATACAAATACGGTGACGGTTACAACATATAACACACTTTATGAGGTACAAATTACTAAACATAGAGATTGTCATCTCTGTTTTACAAATTATGACAACTGTATTGGGACTCTGTGCTTTAAAATATCCTGATTCTCAAGACTTTTGAGAAAATTTTAGATAGAAATTTTAGGAAAGGATTTTTTGGTTCAGAATGTATTTTTCCATGCTTTGGATATTTTTATTAACAATGTCATAATTTTTACATAATCTCAATAGAACTTTCCACTTATAGAGAGTGATGGAAAAGATCGTGCTATTTAAGATGTTCATCACTTTACACACACACAAAAAAAAAGTTACTTCAGACCTGCAATTGCTCTTACTCCTCCATTGCAATGGACACTGCTGGAGCCAGAAAGATGCCTTTTTTTTTTTAAATTTTCTTATTTGTGCCATTCCTTTCAAGTTTACAAAATTTTGAAAAGTGCTGTTTTTCTTTTTTAAATAGTAATGCTGATACTAGGCCAAAATGATAACTGAACACAGCCTCTTTTATGTAACAGATACTGCTTGAGGCAAATATGACCTCAAAGCATTCAACTGTTTGATCAGTCTCTTGAAGAAACTTCAGTTCTCGTGATGAGCAATTTTGTTAAAGCAAAATATTGTGAACATCATGTTGGTCGAAATCAATGTCCTAATGCCTGCAAATGCATAAAGACCACGTCCAGTCTTTAATTATTTTTAAAAAGGTGACTTAGAATTGAATCTTTTGCAATATCTGAGGATCTAATGCACTAGAAAGCTATTTTTTTAATTATACTATTATTTTTTTTCAGTCACAAATAGATGATATGGCTAGATACTGAGGACTGATTCCAGAAAAGACATGGAAGACTAAAGAAGTGCTTGATATTTAGGGTTCTGAGTCTGATTGATGCAGAAAATGTTCTCCTATGATTGTAAAAACCTAAATGTCATCTGTTTGCCAATGGCTTACTCAGATGTTCTTTTTCATTGCACATCTCTAAGCTTACCCCGTGTGGTTTGACCACTTGGGTCTCACAGTCTAGATGTCACTGCATCCAGATTTCTGAGAGCTTCTGTGATTGATATTCTCAGAAAATACATAACTCAGTGACAAAATTAAAGTCCTCATGGAGTCCAGCATCTACAGACATTTACATTTGAAAAAAATAGCCAGAGGAAGAGAAAAAGGAGTTAAGTGCCAGAAGTACAAAAGATTTGCCAAGGAATGTATGCAGATATTTTCCATGTTCACTCACAAACAGCAAAGGCATATTTGCATTCTATTTTAAATACCTATATGTAAAGACCCATTCAAAGATATTGTGTTTACAACTGACATTAGTTTGGTTATTGATTAATGAATGAGCTAAAGTTCTGCTTTAAGTGACATTTACTAGTGAAATTAGTTTATTTTGAAATAGATTTGCTTGAATATACTTCTTGAGAGTCCCATGTTAATATAATTACATTTTTAGCTTGTTCTTAAAAACAAAGTTAATACATAGAAACTGTGACAGGTATCGCAGTGTGAAAGGTCTGTAGTGTTGTCTCAATTAGTTTGTCAGGTACAATTCATGAAACAGGAGAATGATCTGTCTTGCTCATTATATGAAGCCCCAGGATTACTCCTATGGAATGCTGTCTGTGACTGTTCATCCTTCCTAGGTGGAGAAAACCAAACCCACTTTTAAGAATTACTGGGTTTGCTTATGGATGGAATGTATGAGAATAACTTCTGAAAGAATTTTTGATCTGTGAATGTATAATACTATGAGGAATATGAATGAAGTATTTTTAAAACACCGTTATTGTATATTTAGTCAGCTAACTAAAAAGTTAGTTAACCAGCCATGAAAATCTTGATCCTTGCATAGAGAAATTGCTCGTTTCCATTCTTCAAGAATAAAAATGTTTTACGAAAATGTTTTATATGAAGTTACAGTGTCGTCATGGTAAATGTCCTTAAGAAATTTTAAAATAAACAAATAAATGCTGTAGTGTTTAATTAAAAATGGTAAAAGGAACATCATATTCTATTTTAGATTTTGACAGAACAAGTATGCACTCAAGTTGTTCATAAACCGCATCCAGAGCCAGATTCTACAGTGAAAATTCAGAATCCAAGTAAGGACAATATATTATGTTTGTATGATAAATGTATTGCCTAGAGGTTGTGGGGGTTTTGGAAAGAATATGGTTCAGGAAGTGAGCATAATTCATTGGTGTATCTCAAATACACGTGGGTTTCAGTTTCTACTTACATTAGTTGCTGTCAGCAACTTTTTTTGGGTTTTATATGTTGTTAAAATGTGTTACGTAACTAATTTATTCTTTCAAAGTGATTCTTAAGGTGGTAGCAACGCTGTTAAAAAACTCCACGCCAAGTGCAGAGCTGATGGAAGTTCGACGTTTGTTCTTATCTGATATGATAAAACTCTTTAGTAATAGCCGTGAAAACAGAAGGTATGTTACTACCAATAATATTTTCTCATCCTTTACTTGTGGGTAATAGCAATCGGTTGTACTCTGTGTAGAGTTTTATACTGTATATTAAATGTAATATAAAAAGATAAATGTGATAGGTCTGTGGTAACTTTTCTTAGTTCAGTAACTAATATTGGGTTCTTCTGTTTAGAATATACTTTAAATTTTCATTCATCCTGAAGTATTTTTAAATTTCTTCCTACCATTGGATTGATGTTCAGAGGAGATGTACCATATTATTTTCCTCCTATTTTAACCACCATAATGTTAAAATAAAGAAGCTTTATTTGGATATATTTTGACCTAATTATTTCACTTTAGATGTTTACTTCAGTGTTCAGTGTGGCAGGACTGGATGTTTTCTCTGGGATACATTAACCCTAAGAACTCTGAAGAGCAGAAGATCACAGAGATGGTTTACAACATTTTCCGTATTCTCTTGTATCATGCAATAAAATATGAATGGGGAGGCTGGAGAGTGTGGGTGGATACTCTTTCTATAGCTCATTCCAAGGTAAGAAATGTCTCGTGGATGTTTTTTTAATACTGGTAACTCCCTCAAAGGAACTAGCAATATAGTAAGATAAGATGTAAAGTGATTTAGTGCCATCTGGTGGCTTTCTCCATACATGTCAAGGTGGCATTTTTCTGTCATCGTTGTAGGTCGTTTGCTGTGAAACAACTTATAAGCTGTATGTAATATGTTGTTATGATTCTGTTAGTTTTTGTCCAAGTTCATGTAGCGTATATTCATCCAAATAATCTGTTCTTTTCTTTTTAAGGTCACATATGAGGCTCACAAAGAGTATCTAGCAAAAATGTACGAAGAATATCAAAGGCAAGAGGAAGAAAACATAAAAAAGGGGAAGAAGGGGAATGTGAGCACTATCTCAGGTCTTTCCTCTCAGACAACAGGAGCAAAAGGTGGAATGGAAATTCGAGAGATAGAAGACCTTTCACAAAGCCAAAGTCCAGAAAGTGAAACGGATTACCCTGTCAGTACGGATACAAGGGACTTGCTCATGACTACAAAGGTGTCAGATGATGTTCTTGGAAGTGCTGAGAGACCAGGAGGAGGAGTGCATGTGGAAGTTCATGACCTTTTAGTCGATATAAAAGCTGAAAAGGTAGAAGCTACTGAAGTAAAACTTGATGATATGGATTTATCACCAGAGACATTGGTAACTGGAGAAAATGGTGCACTTGTAGAAGTTGAATCTCTTCTAGATAATGTATATAGTGCTGCTGTTGAGAAGCTGCAAAACAATGTTCATGGAAGCGTGGGTATTATTAAGAAGAATGAGGAAAAAGATAATGGTCCATTAATAACTCTGGCTGATGAGAAGGATGAACCTTCTACTAACAGTACCTCATTTCTCTTTGATAAAATACCTAGTCAAGAGGAGAAACTTCTACCTGAACTTTCAAGTAATCACATTTCTATTCCAAATGTGCAAGAGACACAGATGCATCTTGGTGTAAATGATGATTTGGGATTGCTTGCACATATGACGGGTAGTGTAGATATAACGTGTGCTTCAAGTATAATAGAGGACAAGGAGTTCAAGATTCACACAACTTCAGATGGAATGAGTAGCATTTCTGAGCGTGAGTTGGCTTCATCATCTAAAGGGTTAGAATATGCTGAAATGACTGCCACAACTCTTGAGACAGAGTCTTCTGGTAGCAAAACTGTACCTAGTGTTGATGCAGGAAGTATAATATCAGATACGGAAAGATCTGATGATGGTAAGGAAGCAGGAAAGGAGATACGGAAGATCCAAACAACCACCACAACCCAGGTAAGTTTCAAGTACTGTAGCCTTGTATGTATCTGATGTAATTGCTATACATTGCTGCTGAGTAAATTAATAGTATGAGATCTGAGAGATGTTTGAAGTATATTTCTTTAATCATATGAAAGGTTTCCATGCTTCAAGCCTATATGCTTTGAAAATGCCATAACATACAAGGATTGTGAAATCTTTCATGTCTGTATAGAAAATATGGATGTGTATGCTTTAGTTTAAAAAACACAGCTACGAGAGTCTCATCCATTTTCCTTAGTTCTTGTGGAGAGGTTAAATGATACTCTTAGAATTCTGCTTTAGACTTTCTTTTTAGTATGTCTTAAGATTAGAAATATCTATATTTTACCGTACAATACATGCTGAAGTATTCTTTACTCTTGCTGTACCTTTCTCAGAGTGTAGTCTTACAACACTTTAGTACACTGTCTTTCTTTCTATACAGGAATGCTGGTATAAATAATCTTCATATTTGATCCTATCACAAGGAAATGATAGTTTAGGGGTAACAGAAGAAAAAACGCAACTTGATTTCCAGACCAGAGATGATTAATAATAAAGATTAATAAAAGAAGTAGTATCTACTTTTTTTCTTGGAGAACCTGTCTTGTCTAGGTCTCCCTCTGAAAAATTCTGAAAAATTAGTGTTTTTGTGAGAGCCATAGCATTCTGAAAATGGGAAGACTAAGGCAGAAGTCTACTTTTTGAAATAATTTGTACTCTGTATACACAGCAAAATATAGAATCACTTTGAACTTTTAAAGGACACAATTTATTTCCTCATTGGCATTGTTCAGAGAGTGTAGCACATAATCAAAGATTGCTTTTAAGGATGTTATCAGGTGAAGAAATTGAGTACCTTCGAGATTTTACTAGCTGACTATATGTCCAGTATGTACAGCAGTATTTAGCTTCTAGGGTTTAAAAGTCAAGCTGACTTCCTGAAACTATGGAAGAACAGCCAAACGAAAGTTGCAAAAATTGCTCTGCCTGGTAATGTGTAGTGTGTGCCAAATCGTCAGAAGAAAGAGTTTCAGAGATACAGTCAAGTATGCTCAAAGTACGTGTCATCTGATAAAAGAACACAGAACACTATACCCGCTTCATTCTTCAGGGAGACAATACTTTCAGAAAAATTCCGGTGAATGGACATTTTAATTTATTTAAACAATCTGTGGTTTCCAAAACAGATACTTTCCCTTTAAAAAAAAAAAAATTGAAAAAAACCCTGGTAGTCAGACCAGTGGGTTCTGATACACAGAAAGAATACCCTCTTCTAAGTCTCTCTTCTATGGTAAGAATCTCTGTTTTGAAGAGAAAAGCAGATGAAGCTCTTGCATTCCCTAGACAGGTATTACAAGAAAAGTTTGGGGTTCTCTTGTATTTTTTCAAAACTGTGAAAATCCTCATAACATCAGGGACAGTCTATCAAGCATTGTGTAGGGATCCTTACACTTAAAAGCATTTGGTTTAATAAGGAACAAGCCCTGAAAGCTCTCAGGAGGAATAATCTTGTCTATTACTATACAGACACCTTAAGCCTTAAAATTAAGACTGTTAATACCATGGAAACTGATAAATGGGAATGAAAGGAGGATAGCAAGAAAAGGGAGCAATCAGTTTTTATTCTGAAATGTGGATTTTTGTTTAAAGAATAAAAGACAAGTGAAACACTAGATACTCATTTGCTAGGTACATGTGTGCACCCATAAACACAGTGAATTTGTAGGATAAATCTTTAATGGAAAAGAATCTGAAAACCTTAGGGATTTTTCTGTTCTTTAACCTCTTTTCTTGGTTAATTTCACCTATAAAAGTTGATTTATAAAAATGTAAATTCTTCAAACCTATCATTGTTTGTTAGGATTAAAATGATGCATAAATCTTAATGAACTTTTATCAGATCATTGTAAGATATGAGAAACAAAATGTTTTCCAAATGTTTTGCCCTTAGCTACTCACAAAATTGCTAACAGATCATTTCGGTCTGCAAATTATCTACAAACTGTGTGCTCTTCAAGTGTTTGACTCTACAAATTATTTAACTCCCTTGCTTCTCCATATACTACTTAAATTACTGTTATTTCTCACTAAAATCAATGTTAAACTACAATGAATTGATTTAAGTCTGTAGCCATTAAGATCTCTTTTAAATAATTTTCTTTAAAACAATTATCAACTGTGTAGCCACCAGAATTGTTATCTTTGGGTGTTTTGCAATACCCTGTGAACTGTAAACTCTCCATAGCTAAATCTTTTCTGTTTAAATTAAGTTAACCTTAATAAAAAAATATGGAAATACATATTAAATAAAATGTAAATCAAGCATTATTGTTTTCATGAATAAAGAGCAATGTTAATTTTAACATGTCTGTAGTGGAGCTGGGAGTTGGAGTTTTGATTGCAGCATGTGTGGGAACTGCCACATTAGATTTGATCTCTTTGAGACCACTGAAAACACTGAAAATTACTTAAAGGCTGGCCACATAAGTGTAGATAGTTGGGTTTCAGGGTGGTTTATGCAAGGCACATCAAAGCCCATACTTGCAAATACAGTATTGTTGACTAGATAAAAGCTATCCTATTATGGTACAGTTATACCATTACTGCTGCTGACATGGCAACTACTTGTTATTGTATCCAAAAGAGAACAAGTGGTATGTGAACGGAGTTGCTAACCTCAAATTCTCTAAAAATGGGTCTACGATTAGCTGCCCACCTTATCATAAGAAGTAAGCTGTCTTTTGTTCAAATGGACTGAAAGGAAGCAAGAAATTGCACAACAAAGTAGAGATGGGAACTCCTGCTTACTTCTAAGAAGAGTTAATGCCTTTAACAATAGTAGATCAAATATTGAAGAATATAAAATTAACTCACTCCTATGATCCTAACTAGGAACGACTGAAAATAGAATTGAAAGCACTATGCAGAAGATTAATGCAAAAAATTCAAATCTTAGCTGTCTAAGAAAAAAAGTAAAGAAACATTTAAAGATAGTTGTGGGAAAAACATAGGAAATTAAAGCAACAGTAAAACTTCTGATTTTAATAGGTCAAACTGAATGAAGGAAACCTGCCCTGCTCTCAAAATGCTGGTACAGAAGATCAAAATCAGACTAAAGATCTGAGAAGCTTTCCAGCTCAACTCCAATGCCATTTCCATTTTTACATTGCTAGGACAAATATTTTGTAAATGTATTTTTGCTTTTAAATGTCCAGTATACTGAGATCAGGAAATGAATATGTGAGCAAAGCAAATATATTTTTTATTTTGCCAGTTTGAAGCTAGTATAAAATCACTTTAAAATAATGTCAAGGATCAGAATTTGTATTTCTTCCTTTCAGAGGTGTTGCACATTATAGCTAAGTTTGTTGTTATGAATATTTGCCTCAAATTCAGTCAAAATGTTTATTCTTTACTACTTTTTCCTTCACGGTATTCTCCATCATATCCTTTTTGTGTATCTTTTACTTTTGTCTTTAATCACCAAATGGAAACAGTCATTACTCTGTAGGTAGTGAAAGGGATTGAAATTCACATCCACCACCTGATGGGAGAATCTAAAGAATGTCCTGAGGATCCATAAAACTGTTAACCAATTAACAAAGTGTAACAAAATTGGCAAAATGAGATTTGGGAGACTAGACTTGATTCTTTAATGATCCTGCTAAAAAGACTAGATAAATAAATTGGGTTTGGAAAATGAGGAGCTGTCTAAAAGTACATTGATTCCTTGAAGCCATCGGTGTCTAGTTTGTCCATGTTTTTAGGCAAATATTCAAAGAAAATTGTGGTATCAGCACAAAAGAATTGTTGTTTTCTATAAATAAAGTCTTATCACTATCACTGCTGACCTTGTATGTGCTGCATTTGGGCTCTTCTATAATACTTCAAGTGAAGAACTTGAGTGCAAAACATGCGTGAATGGCTGAGAGGAAGGCCAGCCGTAGCCTTTCAGTGCTGGTTGATTTGAATTGGAGCAGCTCCTTTACTGAAGGATACCGCCTGCCTGGAAATATCAGTATCTCCTGTTGTTTGTGCTCTGGTTTAGCCCATCCTTGCTCCAATAATGTGATCCAATCAAAAACACATTACAAAAAGTTAATATGATTTTTGAACTTCTTGTTGATGTAGGCAGTACAGGGTCGATCGGTCACCCAGCAAGACCGGGATTTACGTGTTGACTTGGGATTTCGAGGAATGCCAATGACGGAAGAGCAGCGACGACAGTTTAGTCCAGGTCCACGCACAACTATGTTTCGTATTCCAGAGTTTAAATGGTCTCCCATGCACCAGCGGCTCCTGACAGACTTGCTTTTTGCACTAGAAACAGATGTACATGTTTGGAGAAGGTAGGTGGTTGTTGCTTCTTTAACTCCTGTTTTGTGTTTCCACCAACAAGGAAAAATTAGATGTGTTGTAGAAGGGACGTTGCTGGGATAGTGGGAAGGGAAGGACTTGGTGTTAGTTGAAGTACCCTTCTGTATCTCATATCTTCCCTTTTCACCCCTTCCCAGCCTTTAACAGCTTTATTTCACAGGTAACATTTTCTTGAGAGATTGTGTAACTCATACATACCTAACTGAACTGAGCTGCTCTCTCAGCTCATGTTTAGCATTAGAATCTACAGCTTCTGTTTCAGACATGAGGAAGACTTGTGTGTCTGGTAATGGCCATTTTTTTTCAATTGATCGATTAAAAGAGGGCTTCTGTATACCTCCAAACCTTGTGAAAAAAAACCTCTTTCCTATAACATTTTCTAAGGAGTCAGTCTTTCTAGTTGACAATATGTTTTTTTGCTTGCCAGCTCCTGGTTGTAGTTAGTCTTGGTGGTTATGTTATATTTTATGACAGCAATGTGATTTCCTAGGTTTTTTGTACACTGTAACAGAGATACTCAATAACTTACTGTTATCAGAGACCTTAGATATAATAGACACTATTTAATCTAACTCCCAGGACAGGACAGAATAGTTAATTTTCAGAATACTTGATCATAGGTATATCCAAGAACCAATTTATATTGCATTTAATTCCCAGTTTTGTGAACTGTTCTGTGATAGTCACTAAGAAATAGACGATTTTGATAACTATTTTTTGGTCAGATATGTGGGAGGGGGTTTGTACTTAGTCTTTAAGTAATGCTTGGAGATTAAAGTTCAGTTTGTATAATTTTAATTAAAGCCTTTAATTTTTGTTTGCTGGCTGGCAACAATGTAGTTTTGGGAAAAGAACATTCTTATAGACCAAGTATTCCTCAAAAAAACACACACAGTGTTTTATGTTTTTGGGGAGTGACTGTTTCATGAGACAATTTCTCGCCAATTAGGAGCTGCTGAGATTTCAGCTAATCTTATTATCATCCATGGCTTGCAAAGCTATTACTAATGCTAAATTTAAAATTAGTTAATAAATTTAATATTAGGTCAAGTGTCATCGTATTACCAAGTTTCTCCTTTAAAACACTAGCATGTGTTATCTTTAGGTGTTACCAAGGGTACTTCAAATGGCACTGGTGCAGTGTGGTGAACTCTTAATATTAAGTAATAACTTTCACGCTGAAGAAACAACCCCACTGCTTTCAGCAGAACTGCCTGTGAAGTGAAGTACTGGTTGATGGGAATAAAAGGTTACAAGCCATTGTTCTCAACCGAGTATCTGAAACTAATCCTGGTGTGAAAATAGATAGCAATCAATTTGTTCATTAAACTAGTCCTGTTCATATTTTTAGACAATTTACATGCAAAGGTTTGTAAATGATATTTTGCCTTTATGTGAAAGAAACATTCACGGTCTGGTTGCAGTGAATAAATTTATCTAATCTTTTATTTTAACTGTTTGGTTTTAATCCATCCTTTCTTGTGTTCTTGCAGTCACTCCACAAAGTCTGTGATGGACTTTGTCAATAGCAATGAAAATATTATTTTTGTACACAACACAATACACCTCATTTCCCAGATGGTAGACAATATTATTATTGCTTGTGGAGGAATTTTACCATTGCTGTCAGCAGCCACATCGCCAACTGTAAGTACAATATTTCCACCTAGTGGTCATACTAGAAATTGTTTTTACTAATACAAACCACTATTTGCACCTGACTTTTCTTCTTTAGGGATTCCTGTCCCTTCTCTGCTAATTCCTTAAAAAATAATTAAATTTATAATCGCAACTGTTAAGCTTTGATATACAGAGTGTTTATAATATTTTGCATTTGAAATGCTAATTTTATTAGAGAAGTAGTACTAAGTAAGAATAATATTTCGTAGATATTTAATATTTTGTTTGGAAGAGAAGACATTAGGATCATGGTTACAAATGATGATGTAACAAAATTACGTCCTTTATGATGGCTAGTCATTGATATTCAGAAATCTGTTTTGCATGGCCACCATTTCTTTGCATGCCAAATGATACCAGAAGTCATCCCCTCACTACTCTTGTTTATTTCTTCCTTCAGTAGGTCCTGACCTTTGTTTCCTTTTTTTATTTTTAAAAAAATCTTGTATTGAAATAGGCTGATGTTTTTATCCACTGTGATGTTCTTAGTAAGTGATAATTTCTTAGGTGATCACAGTTCAGGCAGGCAGAGTAGCCTAATAGAATGCTTCATGAAAAAGGGAGAAATATTTTGTAAATATTACATTATTGTCAATAGTAATTACAGTATTTGAATGTGACACCTTGTCTGTGCATATAATATCTGTAGCCCTTTCATACTAAATGTTTTATCTTGAACATCCCGTAAGCATCTGCAAGTATTGATCTTTAAAAGGGGAGAAAATGAGGCCGAGAAGGGACAAAGGCTACCAAGATGATTAGGGGATTGGAACATCTTTCTTATGAGGAAAGGCTCAGGGACTTGGGGCTTTTTAGTCTGGAGAAAAGAAGACTGAGGAGGAATCTTATCAATACTTATAAATACTTAAGAGGAGGGTGCCAGGTAGATGAGAAGAGTCTTTTTTCAGTTGTGCCCAGTGATAGGACAAGAGGTAATGGGCACAAACTTGAGCATAGGAAGTTCCATCTTAACATGAGGAGGAACTTCTTTACTCTGAGGGTGGCAGAGCACTGGCACAGGCTGCCCAGAGAGGCTGTGGAGTCTCCCACACTGGAGACATTCAAAACCCGCCTGGACGCCGTCCTGTGCAACTGCTGTAGGTGTCCCTGCTGTGGCAGGGGGGTTGGACTGGGTAATCTCCAGAGGTCCCTTCCAACCCTGACCAGTCTGTGATTCTGTGAATGTGGCTAGTAGGCACTGGAGGCTACAAATGTAGTTTGGCTGTAAAAGCTTGATTTCTTGTTCTAGCCATTTAGCAATTAAGGTTACTTTATTTTGCCTCTACTATTACTTCTAGTTAGCTAGCGAAAACAACTGTTTTGCACAATTTATTTGAAAGGTATGAATATATGGACTAGCAATTGGCTAAACATTAATACAACTTTCAGCCAGGCAATTAATAGTTAAATGCTGTATCTTTGCTATTTTCACTGTGTTAACTGGGAAAATATTTGCTATCAGGAAAAGTGCAAGACTCACAGGAAAGACTTCAGTTCTCTGTAGTCACAAGAATGACATCAAGATTGCTGAATAAAAGATTTTGCAAGTGCTTCATTGTAAATATTGACAAGTTTGAGAGAGTGCACACCAAGCCATCTTGAGATGCAGGCTGTACTATCAGTCTTCAGATAAAAGGACATTGGGAGATACTTTATAAAACAAACCTTTTAGACGTCATTTGAAAATGAAGATGTTTTCTTTGCCATCTTTTATATACAAATATAAGCCAGGCACAGCATTACTTAGGCTGTAATTTCCTTGAATGATCGTGGTGGGTTTTAGCTCTTATCCTGGTTTGTGACACTGCAGAGCCATTCTATAGAATGATAATTTTGCAGTTCATCATATTCCTCTATTCTGGATAATAAATATATCCGTGTGTGTATAGATAGATAGGTGATACAGCTATAAAAATTACACCTCCATTTGTTAAAATACTGTGTGTTGATACAATAGCAGTGATTTTCATGCATTGATGCAAAAATCTACATTTTCAAATTTGTGTATTATGCATGCATTTCTTCACTACATGGGAACTGTGCATATTACTTAAATGCTCAATTTTGCCATCTGTTTAGAATAATAAAATAAAAATAAATTGTGAAATAAACTAATTCACTAAAAGATCAGTAGCTGGCTTCAAACTGAATGAATCCTACTCTATGAAATTTTTAAAAAGTGATTACTTTTGTCCCAGATGTACATGGAGGGTGGGGAGAAGTAATTGATAAAATCATGAATTAACTTCACCTGGAAATAACTGCTACTGTCTAGATGATGATTTCATAATCACTTCCACCTAGCAGAGAGCTTCTTCCCTCCCATTCAACTGCATTCCTGTTATGTCATTGTCTGTCCATAAACATTAGCAGGATTTATTCATCGTTGTGACAGATAGAAAGACCCCAGAACACCCTTTCTCCTTCTCAGAGCAGGTGCTATCCCTCAATATTGTTCTGGATCACAGTTATGAAGGGACCAGATGCCCTGTTGGGCATCAGACCACTTCTGAATATCCATCATATGATGAATGAAAAGAAGTTTCATACTGATTTTCAGACTTCTAATACTTTTACATCCTTAAACTGCTGTCGAGAAAGTGGATGGACTTCTGGTTAGGAATATAGTTCTTCTTAGTCTTGAAAGGGCAAAATAGTCCAGTGCTTACAATCAGTTACAAAAGACTGTCTCACTCTTCTTCCAAGAGCTGCTAATTGGAAGAGAGAAGAGGTCTGAAACTGGAAGATTTATAGGATGTCTCTGCTGCATGAAAACACTTATGGCAGGCCTTCTAGTGACATTTTCTGCCAGAGTAACTCTCAAGGGAGGAGAGCGCCAATACACTTTCTCCCTCACCAATTCAAAGAGTCACAGAATGGTTGAGGCTGGAAAGGCAACTCTGGAGGTGATCTGGTCCAACTGGTTCAAGTGGTTGCCCAGGACTGTGTTCAGATGGCTTTTGAGTATCTCTGAGGATGGAGACTCCACCATGTCCGTCGGCAATCTGTGCCAGTGCTCAGTCACCCTCACAGAGAAAAAGCGTTTCTTGATTTTCAGATGGAACCTGCTGTGTTGTAGTTAATTACATTAATAAATGGTTTTTTTTCCACAAGACACAGAGTCCAAATTTTGTGTTGCATCTCATGAGTCTCTTCCAGCCTCAACCATTCTATGATTCTGGGTGATTTTGTGATTCTGTAATTTAAACTGGCCATGGTATTAGAAGTCCAGTCAAACAGTACTGCGCTACTCTTAACCGAAAGCAAGCCTTCCATGTGTTCCATAAGCTACCCTACTGGGTCAGCGTAAGGGCCTGGCTAGTTTAGCATTCTGCCTCCAACAGTGACTATTCGCAGCTTACATCAAAATACAGAAGTCTGAGCAAACTAATTGGTTGCTCTAATGATACTTCATTTCAGCATTTAGGATTTTAACAGCTAGAGAGGGTGTCCGGGCTGTCATATTTAATAACTACTGAGGAATTTATCCTTCTAGACTTTATCTAATCTTTTTTGAAGCTACTTATGCTTTTAGCCTCCATAAAATCTTATGGCATTGAGTCTGACAAAGTAATTATATAACCATTGAAGCACTTCTTGTCTTTGTTTTTTTAAGCCTGCTTGAATGTATAAAGTATGTGCCTTACTGTTCATGCTATGAAATGAGTGGTTAATCACGTCTTTATTCATCTCCATATCATTTATGACTTTGTAGGCTTGAGGCACACTCTCCTGGTGTGCTTGTTGGAATCCATAGAGTCTACATCTTGTTTAGACTGTCTTTGGACACCTCTGATCTTCCATATCTCTATTCTGTGGAGCTTTTCCGGGGCATCAAAACCCTCACATTTTATAGATCCTGTAGAGTACGTATATTCAGTTTATCAACAAGTATGAGCTTGTTTTACTTAATTTCTTCCTTTTGCACTTTCATGAATGCGGACTCTCAAGTATTCCCACTGAAGGCATTTTGGGCCCATATTGAAATTTTAAAGTAGTAGTTCTTACTTATTTCCTCCTAGTGTATTGTAGTTGTGGCATAGAACACATACTTACATCTACTTCTGAAAATTAGTTTACTTTTTGGTCTGGAATAATGAAAAATGTGAGCAAAAAGGCCATAGAACAAACCATAACTGCCATTCCATCCTTTTACTTCAGGATGATAAAGCACGATGGAATTCAGGAAGAGATTAAGGTAAATTTAGGTATCCACTTGAAGTACTTGCATTTGGACTAGATTTCTATCCAATGGAGATCTACTCAGTAGAAGCAAATGATTCAGCTGTCTCTGATGTAGTGGCTGGTCAGCCACATCCCTGTAGGGTCCATCGACTGCAATGACTGTTAAGCTGGAGCTCAGTCCAGCCTCTTTTTAGGAGGTAGCTTTTTTGTTTTCTAACGGAAAAGGTGACAGACAGAAACACAGAGTTCCTTTATCGACCTTGCAGTCCTGTCTGTCCATAGCTCCTGGACTTCAGTGTGTCAGTCTGAGTTCAAGCAAGGCCTTGTCCTGGGCTCCTCATTCTTAAACAGTCCTAAATGTCTGTTACAAAACTTTTTTTCCCAACAGTCTGCTCTAAGAGTTAGTAATTATTACATATGTCCCATTGCTTCTTGTTTTTTTTAAAGGCGTTTCACCTGTTTCTTGTTAGTAGAATAGATGCTGAATATTGGATGCTATATGCAGAAAAGAACCAAGAGATAACTTTAGCAAAATTACTTTCAGAATACTGGAGGAATTGCGGGGTTTTTTATCTTTTGTGCAACAGATTCTTTATTGTGTTGCCTCCCATCCTGGAAAAGCAGTACTGTCACAGTTTCTTTAGAAAGATGAATGTTTGGGGAATTTCCCATTTCAAAAAGACTTTTTCCTTTGCATAGTTAGGATTTGGAGTGAAATGGCAATTCTTCTGGGCTGGGTGGAAGATTAATCCATGATGCCTTGTCTGCTGTAGAACAGGCAAACTTAATTAGGGAATTTCCTCACTATTGAAATATTATAATAGAAATCTGCCTTTTGCCATGCTTTTTTTAATCCAGACTAGGATGATCTGAATAATGCTGGGAACAGGAGCCTTTAAATATGAACAGGAAGAAGAAAAGAAAAAATACATTATCTGTGAAAACAAAATACTCACAAATCTGTGAGTGACTGAAGAGTGCAGTGAAGATTACACATTTGTATGGAATACAGGGGAAATTTTACTGTAATTCACAGTAATCTATTCCCACATGTTTTAGTGTTTCCCTTGGTTTCAGTTCTATACCACCTCTGTCTCAGGGTCTGTACAAGGACTTTCTGCAAATGCTGGTGTTTTTAAAGGGTTGTCAATTGTATATATGAAACAATTTGAAATTCAAGCAAATATTGACAAAAAAATCTAACCAGTTTTGTTGTTTTACAATGTAAGCTGGGATGTGTTCCACTGTTGATTCTCGTGTCTTTCTTATTAAATTGGGGATATCAGATAACTCTGCCAATATTATGGGGAGGTCATAAAATATAAAATACAAAACACTGATTTCCTTTTCTTTCTTTGAGGAGGTCTTTTAGGCTTTTCTTTAATTGCAGCTATAAGGAAGGCATTTTTAAGATGGTGTACAGGTGTGAAAAAAGCATGTTTGGGGAGCTGTAAGGAAAAATGTTTGCAGAAGATGCTTTCTGTTAATAGCAGCTGGTTACCTGATAAAACGCTTTCTGTACAAGCTTGGAATTTGAAGTAATCATTGCATGCTATAAGGATAGCAGCTGTAACAAGGACTTGAGGACATTGAGTAAGGCAAAAGAAATTTGAGGAGTTGAAATATATGTGACAATTGAGAGTAAATTTCCAGACTCTTTGCAAATAGTTTGTTTTTCCACGTACTCTCTGAAGCCTGTAATTCTAAATTCTTGCTTGCAGCATTTAAAACATCAGCTCTCAAATTTTAATCTGAGGGCTGCTGGTATTATATGAATGGCTGTCTACAAAACTCAATTAAACATTTAAAGACAGCCCTTATTAGGTCTGTGGATGAAAAGCCAAGTCGAGATATTTTTCTGTACATCCTGTATATAGTGTTAGCATTATCATGTTCATGACTCATGTGATGCCCCAGGTGCTGTGCGATCTATAACAATTCTGAGAATCCACAGTGGCACACTGATGTAAAAATTGTCAGCTAGTAATGGAGAGGTAATAGTTGCATCCAGCTGCAAAAGAGGAAGACGCATTTAAAAGTTGGCTGAACGTGGTATTTTCTGTTCCAAAAGGAAAGCAAGCAGTTTGTTTCAGCTTGTTTTTCTGTTAGATTAGGTTTTTCCACTATTTAAATGACAAAAATACTGACATACCCTTGAAAATTCATTTTCTTTCTCTTTTGAAAACATAACCAGTGAAAACTTAAGGATTAGTTCCTAGCCCATTTTGATAAGAGAGAAAGTACTTCTACCTAAAACTAAACCATAAAAATTTAACACACTTATTTAATTGTGAACATTGGAATTTGAAGACTAATTCAGTGCCAGGGGCTTAGTGAATCTTTAAATTTTTTTTCTGTGGTTCAAAAGCATTCAAATATCCAGTGTAATATTGGTTTAGGCTGAAGAAATCACACCCAAATGTAATATTGCAATGAGCTACCTTGAGTTGCTTCAAAGGAAGGAGCATTATGCATGAAGAACCAGTTTGCTTTTTGTGATTTATATTTGTTTTGTCAATAACTACTTTATTACATTTCAGTTGAATGGCTTGTTGTAAAACACTCATTTTATTTCTGTATAATCAGTGAAAACATTACTTTGGTTTACATTGCTTCATAAAATTTCTTTATGCACTATATAAAAGATGTACATTGGTTTGGAAGAATCAGTGTTTACATGAACTCCATAATAATACAAGATTTACAGTTTTCCTTGTGCATAGCTATCTCTTAGAAGTCTTTATTTTCAAATTTTCATGCTGAGCTCAAATGTTTTGCTGTTTGAATTATAAATTAAACAAATGTATAATTCCAAGATACTAATTTGTTTCAATTTTACATTGTATTTTTAGTTAACTTAAATAATTTTCTTTTTCTTTTATTGTTGTGATCTGTTGTCTGTTTTGTCTGTTGCATGTCCAGGGTTCTAAGGTTAGTATTGCTGCTGTAAGTTTCAGTTTTCTGCATTTTCAAAAATACCTTATTTTTGATCATTTAATATTTTGGCTTTTTTATTATTATTATTATCTTCCTGTATCATGGTGTAGGATGTAAATAGGAATATATTGGGGGTAATCATTAACTTTTCCTAACATGGTTCCCTTGAGTATCTTAATGCATTGTCAAGTATGATGCTTACTGTTAGCTACCAGACTGAACGAAGGCAGGTCCGTGAGCTAATTTAAGTTATAAATGTAGTTGTCAATAGAGAAACTCCTTAGGCCCTGAACATATTAATTGTATGGGAGACTTGTTACTGCTCTTAAAATACACTGTGTGGTCATGAAACAGTGATCAGTTCACTTTTTAAAGAGTTTTTGATCTACACCTATTTAAAATGTTGCTAATACCGGAGGGCAGCTTGATCAACAATGGTGCTTATTTTAAACGTTATTAGAATATCAGTGTGCTGTATTTAACAGGTAGAACTGATGGTAAGTTTTGCTGTAAAAAACTGTTGGTCTTTTTATTTTCTTCCATCCAGCAGAATTTTAGGGAGATTTGTAAAAAAAGAGGGGTTTTTTTCAATTCAAAGTTTGCAAAAATCTTGGTAAAATAGACTAACATGTTATATAAAATGAAATTCTTACATAACTTAAAAAAATAAAGCAATAGATATTCTGAGAAGGTTTAAGACTATGATTGACGCAATACAGTTGAAGCTTGAGAAAAATCAACAGCAGGCAGTCAATCGGCTGCTAGCGAGCCTGGTGTTATTTCAAGCATGAGTTCGAAGTTCAAGTTGCTGTAACCACCTATGAGTTTTTCTAGTAGACTGTTATGGCTATAGATTTTTGCAAATATATTTTCTCTGGATGAGTGCTTTCAGAAATTATGTTCCAGTCTTTTATAAAAAGACAGCAACTTATTTTTCCAAAAAGTAGAAACGTAAGCGGGGGAGACCTGGCTTAAGAAGATAGGCTGGAAATCCTTCTGAGAGTTGTCGTTTTACCATTTTTCTGATATTATTGAGCAGATCAGACAGATGACAGCCCTTCCCAAATCCCTCATGTAACCGACATGTTGTGTCCTTAAGATAAATTAAATGAAGTGGTATCCATCATTGTGGTGACACATGCCACATTATATCCTTCATCTTTCAAAACAGTTGTTTCCTTAATAGCGTTTGGCACAGTTTGCGCTTTTATAATTTTGGATGTAAAATATTCTAAAAAGTGACTCATGAGTGAGGATACTAATTTTTTAGAAGTACGGAATAAAAGATTTTTCAGTTTTCTGTATGTCTTTTTCTCTGGGAGGAAGTGGCCTTAACAGCACAAAATATATTTTGAAAATTTTTTTATAGGTACTTCTAGCAAATCAATAAAAATAAACACACTGAAAATAATACTTTTCAAAGGGACTGAACTCTGTTCAGAAAAGCCCTGCAATCTGAAATCTTGATGACAATCAATAAGAATCAGCCATCTATAAACAATTTTAAAAAATAGTCTTTAGGCGTATGAATGTAGACTGAGTCAAGTGCTAAATCCTGTTTTCAATTTTGCCTAGCTCCAGAGGTAAAAGTGTTTAAACAGGTATTTATTTTTTTAATTCTCCTGGTTTCAGGCTAAACTCATAAGTCTCTTTGTCTCTCTCCTGCCTCTCCTCAGAGGGAGAGGTGGGGGAGAGCATCTGTCGTTCCCCCTGAGTGGCCAATCCGGCCCAAACTACGACATTAATTAAACTTACCGTTTCCTCAGTTATCTGCACTCTTAGACACCTGAGTGCATTTGAAAACATGAGTCTGGACATCTAAGTGTCTTTTTGGAGAAAAATATAACCCCCCTTTTAGATTTCAGAAATATTTACCTCATTCAGCATTTTCTGTGAATTCCCATTTAAGAAAGTCCAACACTACATTAGAAAAGAAATGGCCATTCTCTGGGAAATGTGAGCTGCACGCCATATAACTTATCACATTTTTACTTCCCCCCTGTTGCTGTCATGAGGGAGTAAACGTACTCTCTTCTGATCTCCAGGAGAATTGGACTCTGTCAGGTTCCTATGTGGTATAAGCATTCCCAGGGAGAATCAATCCATGGAAACAAGGCAAAACTGGTTTTTCCCACTCCCCTCCTCACATTTACTTGTTTATCTAAAGGAATGTGAAAGCTATACAGACAGTAATTTAGTAAAGTAGGACTAGAGGTAATGGGCACAAACTTGAGCATAGGAGGCTCCATCTTAACATGAGGAGGAATTTCTTTCTTTTGAGGGTGGCAGAGCACTGGAACAGGCGGTACAGAGGTTGTGGAGTCTCCCACACTGGAGACATTCAAAACCCGCCTGGACGCCGTCCTGTGCAACTGCTGTAGGTGACCTTGCTGTGGCAGGGGAGTTGGACTAGATGATCTCCAGAGGTCCCTTCCAACCCTGACCATTCTGTGTAATTACTTTCATCTGTTACCTGTCAGTTTACTTGGGCTATGGAAGAATATAAGAGGACATTGCACCCTTATATACCATGCATTGCTTTACCATCTGGCCGCACTTTGTCTTTATGTAATTGCTAATGACTTTCTCATTTATATTAGACTTTTTCTCGTCTATTACAGCATGTAAATGTAAATAGTTTTCTCTCTTCATGCTGTCTTACTTTGAATTTCACTCACAGTTTATGTTAATGGTAATAGTAGAAGATTTTTAAATAACTTTTCAATGTATTTGTCATTAAGCACAACAATTTAGATTGGTATGTGTATGTGCTGTCTTTATATTTCAGTCGTGTTCAAACTGTTTAATTCAATTATCTCCTTTTAAAGACTGAATTGGAAAATATTGAAGTGACACAAGGAATGTCAGCAGAGACAGCAGTAACTTTTCTCAGCCGTCTGATGGCAATGGTTGATGTACTAGTATTTGCCAGTTCTCTAAATTTTAGTGAGATTGAAGCTGAAAAAAACATGTCTTCTGGAGGTCTAATGCGACAGTGCCTAAGGCTTGGTAAGTCAGCAGACAGTATGTATTAAATAATTACTTACAGATCAATGAGCTACAGATGGATCAAATAGTGACACATGTAGGAAAGGACCTGTACTGACAATGATGTGATAAAATAAAAATCCCATTTATTATTGATTTGGTACCGGTTCAAGGTTGATTCATTTTAGGCACAAGAATAAGCTAAAATAACATGTCTGAAATTGTTCTTTCTTATGTATTTCAAGTTGTATATATTTGGGGGAGTAAAAATATTAAATATAAGTAACTAAACGGAGAAATTTTTTTTTTCTTAAAACTGCTTTCCTACCTGCATATTGCAGATTTCCGTATCCAAGTCTCCATGGATTTGGATGACTGCTTATAGGCTATGTAAGATTAAAAGCATGGGATGCATGTGCAGGCTCTGTAAATGTCAATATATGTTGCAACAGTCTGGTACCTATCTTCACTATTTACTATTTGCTATATACTGTTACAGTTAATGTAGAAAATTTAGAAATTTATGAATAATTCAAACTATTCTATGCAAACTATATCACTTTATCCTTGTGAACATTACATTTTGACTGTCATCTGTCATGATGCTGTTTTGCCCATGTTATATCCCACATACTTTTTCATCTTTCAAATGATGAATAATTTTTGTACTCAGATATTGTCCTGTTATTATTCATACAACATATTAGGTCCTTGGTAATTGTACTGCTCCTGGTATGAAACTTGTGGTTTATTTTCAAAGATCAATTTTCATCAAATTCTAAATTGCCACCTACTATTTTTTTCTATTCTAGCTGTACATAAGTACTTTCAGATTTTAAGTGTTGATAACCGATCGGTAACGTATGAGAGCTCCAGTTAAGCAACTAATCATTTTCAGATTTTAATATAGTGATATAGCAGTTACATAAAACATTTAGTTGTTCAACTAAAGAATGAAATTAATAAGTCACCATAGTGCTTTCTTTGTACCACCAGAGAGTCTAATGTGAGAACTATGTTGCGCTTAGTATTTGGAAATGGTTATTGACATATCAAACTAGATGTACAGACTGCTAATTGATGTTCTGAATATAATAACGAGAAAATGTTCTGATCTGTAGCATTTTCATAACTTCTTTTTAGTTTGTTGTGTGGCTGTGAGAAACTGCTTAGAGTGTCGGCAAAGGCAGAGAGAGAGAGTGAACAAGACGTCATTAATCAGCAGTAAAACTCAAGAGGCTCTTCAGGGTGTAACTGCATCAGCAGCAACCAAGGTAACCCAGTCTTCAGGTCCCAACAGCAATGACAAGTCTGTACCACTGTTTTATAGGATCAGAAAATAATTGTAACTGCCTTCTTAAATATTTGGCAAAAGCTTAGGTTTTTACCATTAACTGGCTTAAAGTAAAAGTTGGGGAGGGGGGGTATTTGAAACAAGAAAATGTTAATGCGGTCGTATGACTAAGAGCAATTTTAAACAGCTTTTTCTTTCTTGCTTGGTCTACTTCAAAGAGCAAGTCCCCTTACTCACATCTGTCATAAATACCTGCATAGCTTTTTTAATCTGTCAGGGCACTTGCAGTTTTGATGAAATCCTGCAATCATATCTTCGTTGGTGGAACACCTGAGTCCCGGTAACTTCAACAGACCTTTGCATGCATATTAGACATCAGTATTTTCTGTCTGTTTTTAGGAACTAAACTTGTTCAATATTCAATTACAGCTTAGTTTTTCCTGTTTCATTCATTGTTCATGTCTTTTTTTTTTTTTTTTTTTTACCTGTTTACAGCTTTAAGATTTTGGGAGTCCTGAAACTAAAATCTCCAAAGAATTTAGCACAGCCCACAACTAAAATACAACACTTTGTGTGATGTAAAGGATTCCTTTTTTTTGCTGCTACATTTTCATTACTAAGTTCAGTGTTTTTTTCTTCTCTAAAGACTTTTTTAGATAGCATTTAAAAACTCAGCTCCTTTCACCATATTATTTCATTAAATCTCACAGAAACATTACATTTCTCCATGTTTACACATTCAGTGCAAATCAAATCAGTGTAAGAAGGCTTTTAGGTGTTTATGCATCATTTGTAATACATTATCATTTTTTAAAGGAAGGATACTACTCTATGATTTTTTAATAATAGCAGTTATTCTGTAAGTAGTCTGTAATAATTCTCAGTAAAATGAACATAAACTGATTTTTAAAAATATTTCTGCTCATCATTTTTAAATTTAACGCTCATATTAGAAATAACTTATTGTACTTCTATGAAACAAATGTAATCTTAAATAACCTTTTGTGTGCAAATTATTATCTTAACTCTGCGAAGAGATACAATTGTTCTGAGGTACTAGGAAGTTGTAAGAATTTATATCTAAATAGTTAGTATTAAGATAATAATTCAAAACATTGCATTATTTCTAGAACCCTTGTCTGAGTAGTATGTGGGAAGTATATTGGTAGTAAAAAAGCATCTAAGATTGATGCAATATCTAAAAAAGGTGTCAAATTAAGGTTCTAACAGAAATTCTTTGATATTTGGGGGGGCAAAAAAAAATCTCACTACTTTTTATTTTTAGACTCCCCTTGAAAATGTCCCTGGCAATCTTTCTCCTATAAAAGACCCTGATAGGCTTCTTCAGGATGTTGATATTAATCGTCTACGAGCAGTTGTTTTTCGTGATGTGGTGAGTAATATGTGCTGTAATTCTTTCTTCTGCAAATCATCACTTATATTTTGAAAGAGATTTTGATTGTACTGGAATTAAAAATATCCTTCATATGTTGCACTTCGTATATTATCTGCAAACCATCTGCTCGTGGCTTTGTAACTACCGGCCACTTTCTGCACTTTAAAATTGTACTGGTAAGCTACTTGAGATTAGTAGCTAACTGTGTTTAACAGTCAGACTGGATCTTATATTAACCAAATAATCACAGCCAGAATAAATCAGTTATGACCTATGTTAGTTAAAATTGTATTACTAAAGGCGTCGGCTATTTGTCCAACCAGGGTAGGGGGAAGAATTATTATATGTATTACAGAACTGCAGCAAATTGATTTATAAAGACAATTTTCACTTCTGCTAAATGTATATATACATATACTATATATAAAAATGTTTTTCAGATTTGTCCGTAACTTTTTTTAGCATAAAAGTGCAGCACAATGTTTGTTTTTGAAAGAAGTACAATAGTAATTACATATACGTGAACAGATATGTTTAAAATTCTCCAACCCAAGTTCAAGTGGATTGAAGTGAAGACTACAGTTAGAAATAGCTTTAAAAAGAAGAAAGTAGAACTTGTGACAAAAAAAAAAATTATGTGTCAGAATGACCTGATCATCTTGAATGGGCAAGGTTGAATTTGGGTGGAGAATGTCTGTCACCTACTCTTTTCTTCACAAGAGGAGAGGGGAATAGGGGAAATATTGTTTCTGGCATTTCTGTGAAAGAACTTAATAGGAGGATATCTAGTTATTTTAAGAATTGCAAAGATATGCAGCTATATAACACCATAAGATATAACACCAAAAAACATGGAAAGCAAGCACTAGATTTGGAGTAGAAAAGGCATACTTGTGGAATTGAGACAATGTGAAACCACTATAGGAGTCGATAGGGGCTGAAGTCTTAATTCTACCATGTTGGGTTTTACACCGTAATAATAATAAAAGACATTTCAGTTGAACTACAGCAACTTAAGCTCAATCGGGATGATATCTAAGCCGTAGATGGTAGTTGCCACAGAACAGACTACGTGGGGTGGGAGGAAAAGAAGACAGCAAAGTTGTTGTGGTCCTAGCATTTACTTAAATCAGAGTCTTGGAAAACTAGGATTGCTGCTGCCAATCCTGTTGAAGGAGAAGTCACAATGTGCAAACTGGGATTTATTACCGGAAGAAAAACAAAGATCATATCCCTCCTGCTTTTAGACATTACCAGAAGCTGTTATGCCTGCTTCTGCATCCACTGTTAGCTAGAAAAGCACCAGTGAGCTTAGTTTTCCCTCTCAGCAGTAGTACCCTTTACCTTGTTGTGGCAGGAGCTGTCAGAGTCTCATCCTTGGGGCAGCAAAAGTCAGTTGCCCTTGCTGTTGGGAAGCCTTGGAAGCACTCTCAGACCAGAGTCAGGCCTCTGTTCTGAAAAGCCCATTCACTCCACAGTCCCAGGGATTTGTGTAATGGCCAAATTACCTGTAAAATTCAGTACTTAGTACATGCTTTGTGCACAGCACTGCACTGAAAATCCATTAAATCTTCTACATAATCCATTTGCTACTGTGCTAACAGATAGAACGTTTCAGAAGGGTATTGTTTATTAAGCCTTGTGGTGAGCTTGTGTGAATATTCTATGTAACTGTTCAACATTTTAGGTCTGTTCCTTTTTCTCCAATGCAGGACGACAGCAAACAGGCTCAGTTCTTAGCTTTGGCAGTAGTTTACTTTATTTCTGTTCTGATGGTCTCCAAATACCGCGATATACTAGAACCACAACGAGAAACTGCAAGGTCTGGGAGTCAGGCAGGTAGAAATATCAGACAAGAAATAAATTCACCAACAAGTACAGGTACGTTTGTTTTCTTTGTTTGTTTGTTTGATTATTATTTTTTTTTTAGAAAGGTATTTTTAGTGAGTAGCTGAAGATCCTACTAGGAAATTACTTGCTACTTTCTTCCTCTATAATCATTCGGTTCTTTAACATAAACTGGCAGATTTCAGTTATTCTGTATATTTACTTGTAGGGTGTAACTAATTTTCATTTGCATATTGATTTTTTAGGCCTTTTTTATCTTTAATTTGAAACTAATTAAAAAGAAACAGGGTGCTTGATGGAGTTAAAGCTGTAAAGAACAAGCTGGTTAATCAGCACAACTTCCTGAATCTGTTATTTGTTAGCAAGAACAGATATCTTTAACTCTATACTATGAAATGGATAAACAGCAAACACAGCTGTTAGCCCATGTGAACTCCTTTTGTTTGAATGAGGAGGTTTTTGCAAGGGTCGTGGTGGAGTACTTTCTTGGAGTCCTGCTGCGTTGGTGCCTGCATTTAAAAGCCTATGGAAACAATATAATAAAAAGGAAGCATTTCTATTGCCTTCTTTGACTCAACTGTTTGTGATTTTTATTAGTAGTAGTGGTTTTTACTAGCATGTGTTCTTCAGTCTGGGAGGGAGGGAATCTGTTAGCTGTCAGAACCCATCAGAAATTAGGGATCCACACTCTACCCCGCTTTGTTTGAAATATTTTACACTGTCAGTTCAGTAGTTTTTTTCAAGTCCGATTGGACTGATTATAACTCTACCTTCTGTGTTAAAAGAGCTGAAAACAGTAACTGAATTTGTCCATGAAGCTCTTTATGTATGCTTTTCTTCTTGTATTGATTTTTAATTACTTTCTTCATTTATGGAGTTGCTAATTTTCATTCTTCATAGAATTTATCTTCTAGTTTGTGTCATATTTACATTTAGTCGCTATTTTCTGATTCATCATGATGTTTTAATTTACTACTTATACATAATTTTTAAAGTCCATGTGCTTGTAGGCTTTCCATTTTAAATATACTACATGAACGTAGTCAATTATGAGAAATCATAATTTGTTGTGCCTTCCTGGTTATATGTTATGGTTCTGCACTAAGAAGCTGCTAGTTTCAGTGAACTATTTCATCCATGATTGTCTTGCCTGTGTGCCCGTGTATATATCTATATCTATCTGTGTCTCTTTTTCCCCATGAATGTTGCTCTTGAAGTGCCCAAATAATAGGTATGCTGTTTCCTATCTCTTGATACAGAACTTGTTTTCTTCCTTTAGAAATGCATTTTTTTGTTGATAATACCATATTTGCATGTTTCAATGAGATAGGATATCTGTCATGGATCCACAGTGGACCAGGCCACACATGAATACTAGCTGGCTCACATTTGATTCCATGATTTTCTCCACAGTTGTGGTCATACCATCTATCCCTCACCCAAGTTTGAACCATGGATTCCTTGCCAAGTTAATTCCTGAGCAGAGCTTTGCCCACTCATTTTACAAAGGTAATATTAACATCATCTCCTAACCTGTTTGGGTGTTCTTATTTAATGTAATGTAATTTAAGAACTAACTGTGATGTAATTGTTGATAAATAAGTATACGCCTCAGGTTACATGGAGATCAGACCTGATGATACCTTTAAAACTTTTAACTTCCTGCCTACATTTCTCTAGGAAATCTCTTTCCCACTTTTACTACAATTTATTAACTTTACTTATTATGAAATAAAATAAAATAAAATAAAAGCAGTCAGGAGAAGGGAGTGGATGAAGAAAATTTTAAATGCTTTTGGTTTGTGGTTATTCTGCTACAATATTAGGTCCATAAAAATAAAATCAGGCCTATTTTAAAAATATTGCATACCACATAAAGTATGTAGTACTTCTGTAGTATTCCCTTTCCCCAGATCTTTTCCTGTTCTTTTGCCTTCCTTTCTCGCTTTTTTTCTTGCCCTCTTGATGGTATGTAAACCTCTGATATTGTATGTATTGTGAATTAATTTATGCCT
Organism: Pluvialis apricaria; assembly: GCA_017639485.1. Taxonomy (NCBI): domain Eukaryota; kingdom Metazoa; phylum Chordata; class Aves; order Charadriiformes; family Charadriidae; genus Pluvialis; species Pluvialis apricaria. The sequence goes on from CM030007.1 coordinate 26,988,470, forward strand.
GTTAGTTAATGTGCTGTGCTTTTCTTGAAGGAAACCGCTTTTGTGACCAGAGCAACTATTATATGTTTTGGGCCTGATTTGTTTTGTTTGTTTGTTTGTTTGTTTGTTTTGTTTTAATAGATACTATATAATGTAGGGAATATGTTTTTCAGGTGTCATTACTTGAAAAAGAGAGGGTTACCTGAATGTAACTTTGGCCAAGTTTGCATGTACATTTCCCTGTTTATTTGCATGCACTGTGCTGCGAATACAGAAATGTAAAATAATTAAAAAATTTTATCTGATAAAAATGTTCTTGGTATAATTTTGAAAAATCTCAATGGGTAAAAAGATTGATTTATAAAAAGCCTAAGAGATTTTAAATGGCATCCTGTTTATAAAGAACAGAAATAGTTAATTTCCTACTTTAGTAATAATGCAACATATATTTATCATACACTGTTCTGGGAGCATTACGTCAAAATACTCATTACATCAACTAAAACTGTCACTATGTTAATCTGGCATTTCTTAAATTTTGATGTGTGCATGTATGTATATTATAAATTGTTTTAAATTCTAGCAACTAGTAAGCAAGGGTTTGTGATTTTGATTAGTAAGACTATTGTCTGCCATACAAAGAAAAAACATATTTTGGATCAGTCAATTTGCTGATGTAATATTCTTTGTTGTGACATAGTTGCATTTGTATGATTTAATCCATTGTTGATAAAAATGGAGTCATTTGCTATTAGTTCAGAAAAGTACTACAGTACTATGTGGTACTACAGAATAAACCCCTAAAAGTTCATTAAATATTGCTTTCTCATCTTTTTTTTTCTTTTTTTTTTTTTTGCATTTAGAGCATGTTTCTGTGTATCAGGCATAGGATATTTTACTTTTGACCACCTTTGCTTGAAAACTGGGGTTGGTTAGGCTGCCTCAAAACACAGCTATTTAAAGAAATTTAAATTTTTATTAAATTTAATACAATAAAAGTAAATTATGCAACATAAATGAGATTATAGTGCTATTTGTGCAAAGCTTGACATTTGATATAATGGGTGGCAAAAGGAGGAGAAAAACAAATAGTTTTTCTTCTTAGCCATATATAGTACGTCAATAAAATATACGTAACAAAAGCAGAAAAAAGTTTAAGAAGAAATGCAGGCAGCCCTACGAACTCAACAAAATATTTCGGATAAAGCATTTTTTAAGAACTGTGTCTTCTATACTACTGTCTATAGTACTTCTTTTACCTTGAGTTCAAGCAAAATACAGTTTTGTTTTTAAAATAGTTCAATAGAGCTATAGTAAAAGGGTGAGCAGGATACAAAAGAAAAGTGTTTGGGCTTTAGAAACAAGTTATTCAATAAAGGAACTGTTATCTGTAGCTAGTTATTTTATTTGTTGATGTCATTACATCCTTCAAGGTTTTAACTCTGTGAGGTCTCAGCCTCTTATACTGAACTGTTTCACCTGTAAGAGAAGCAAAATGTTTCTGCTTTTTATATTCTGAACCCAGTTCCTCAGTTTTGAACAACATTAACAGGCAGTGAAATGAAAGAAAAAAAACAAATTGCCAGCACTGTCAGAAAAGGCTAAAAGTCAAAACCTATTTTGTCATTGCAAGAATCTTTCGTTCCAGTGGCTAAGCCAATTGCTTTGCTTTTAGTGATCTGACATGCTTTCAGATGTTGGCAGCAAGCATGTAATATTTGAATATTATTTCAAATTTTAAAGTATTTTAACATATTATAGAGTGGTTTAATGTAGCATTTAAAAGCAAATACATATATTTAAAGGAAAATCCTATTTATTAAAAAACGGATAAAAATTCAGTTGTTACATGGAAATAAAGTCCATATTTTATTCATTCCACATGACACTAAATGGATGCAAAGGATTTGTTCTTTGTCAGTCCAATTCAATACAGCAAATTGCATCATTATTGTTGGAATTGTACATAACTTTTTGGGGAGATCTCTCTATGAATTTAGGGAGAGGGGTTGTCTGATTTAAAAAAATCTATTTTTAGTAGATGAAATCTGATTGTCTGACTAGGTAACTTGTCAGGGGAAGATTAAGGTAGGAGTAGGTATATTACCGGTATTTAAGATACTGACTTCATTCTTAGTGATGCTGCTTTTTTTTTCTTTACACGGGGCAATATCTTTAGTTAAAATATATTTAAGGCTGTGTGAGAACCTACTTGTCTCGGGAACGTTACAGTATGTGGTTGATGTATGCTTCTTATGAGTAACTGCAGCTGGTGTCAAGTGCAAGTAACAAGAATTCTCAACATTGTTATAGTTGATATGAAACTTTTTGGTTCTCATTATATAAACTGTTGACTTTTACTAGTTTATTGATGGTCTTATATACAAATAAAATCTAGTGTTGAAATAAAAGACTTTAAAATATGCTTTGCAGGGAAACATATTCTACCTTTACTTATAAATGTTTGTAGGTGGTAAAATAAGTAGGTGGTAAAATAGTATTTCTTTTACTGTTAATCAAATATTTTTCACAAGCTATACGTTATCTTATGGTGCTTAAAGAAGAAAGGAAAAATCCAGGAAGCAAAAAATAACCCAATCATGTCCATGACTACCATTTAACAATAAGTATGTTTATTTCTTTATAATATTCTATACTCCTGTGTTTATTTTTCTTTCTAAGCTGATATACAGGGATGAGAAAAATGTGTCTCTATCTGTAGATTTACTCATAAATTTTTCACAAGGCTTTCTCCTACTAGTTCCTGATAACTTTAAAGGGTCTGCAGTACTTCTAAAATAGTCTGCCTAGACAAAGCAGAACTTGCAAACTGAAAAGAAAGCTCCCTCTCTTTTCAATTTAGGTCATATATGGTGTTACACTTTGGAGTAATTTATTATCACAGTTTGAAGGAAAATAGGAGATCAGAACTATTCTCTTGCATCTCAAGGATGTCTGAGAAACACAGCCCTACAAAACTAAATGTTGCCAGACCTGCTTCTTTCTGTTCACAGTACCAAAGAATTAGAATAAGTTAGACTTTGGGGATGTTATATGGTTCAGTTTCTCTGCATTTGTGAAGATTTCAAAATGGAAACTTTAAATGAAGAATTATTTAAATGCAGGAGCCTATCAAGTGGTCTAAAAGGTTGCCTGGCCTCACAGACCTTTTGGTTCATCAGATTTCTTCAACTGACTCTGATGAATTCTTCAACATAATTAAAATATGGAGGTGTAATAAAGATGGAAATGGCATTAAAAATGCTTTTGCTGGAAAGGGAGAGTTATTTTCACCTGACTAGTCAAAGATAATAGAAACAGCCTTTATCATTCATGCTATCTCTGTCACTGTGGGTATTGCAGTATGACCAAAAACTTTGTACTAGATTTTCAGTTTTTGTCTCTAATCATCAGTCATACGAGAGTTGTACTTTCTGGAAAGTACCAGTAGTGAATCAATGTATGAGCAAATTATCCTTGTCTCCCTGTATAATAGGTGGAGAAACGTTAGGGCATATTTAGAGTACAATTCACCTGGCCTGCTTTAGAGATCTGCTTAAAAGAGAAATAAATTGGGTGCTAGAAATCCCTATCTTTTTCCATACACTATAGATGTCATTGTAGATCTCTGCCTTGGTCAAATTAATCCTGGCTCCTTTGGCTAGGCTTAACTGAACTCCAGACACAAAACTTGCTTTATGACAAAAGCTGGCATGAAATTGTTTCATCTCAGGCACTTAATCCAGTCTAATGACATGTGCCTTAGTAATATCCCCATCCCGTAGACAGCTACAATTTGTTACATATATGTTCATAGGTACATACCCTTCTTAATGAGTACTACACATATATGGTTTGAGAGTAGGAATTAGATATACATCTAAACAATTCCATGATGTCTTCAATGTAACGATTGGCAGACATGTTCCCTCTGTACCTGGCATCCAATAAATCTGAGCAATGCATATCATTGTCCCTCCAATGGCCCCTTATTTCTTCTCTACCTGTCTTAACAGCGTGCAGTGCAACTAATCTGCACCTTTCTCTGTTGTAAGGTGTGTTTGAATACTCATTTGTTTCGTTGTATGGTTGAGGGAATTTTCAGTTTTGTTCTTTTTTGCCTTATAAGTATTCCAGTCTCCTTTTTTGCCCGCTGAGTCCGTGAGATCCTCGAAGGAGACTATTCCTTGCAGTCTGATGTACTTGCAAACCCCTTCATAAAAATCTTTGGCTTTCATCTTTAGCTGCATGTTCCACAAAGGTGGTGTGTGAGAAATCCTAGCTGTGTTGTATTTAGTAGAGAAGCAGTGCTAAAGCTTCATCTCTACTGCTGGTGATGAGGGATGATTTCAAGTCCTTTGAAAAGCTTGCTTTCAAATTCAGAAGGATGAAGATAGTCCCAGTAAGCAAAGCTACTTCCCATGGAAGGCAAACAAATTTCTGTTGTATTTTGCAAGCTAATACATTAAATTAATTTTAACGTCAGAGGAGGTTCAGGTCTTTGTAGCAGTGTTATCAAAACTCTTTCAAGGCTTCTGACTTCACGGCACATTCTGAAAGTGCACCTGAGCAGTGGAACTTGCCAGTTCCCACAGCCATTTTAAGATCAAATTGTGTTATTCAAGACATCATTAGTGGTCTTTACTTTTGGTCAGCAAGAGCTACCCTTGTGAACTGAGCATAAAATGCTGAAATTTGTATTTCTGCAATGGCAGCAGTTGGAATAGCTTAGAAAAGAGTGTTTCGCTCTCAGTTGATTTCTCTGGTAAGATAGGGATGTTTTCCCAGAATTGCTGTGAAAATATCTCTGTTATGTCCGGAACGTGTAGGGAAGTTGAGACTGAAAAATTGGGAGTAGCCCTTTCTCTTACCAGGTAGAGAGTAATCAGTCCTGTCCTGTTCAATATATTCATCAATGACCTGGATGAAGGGATAGAGTGTACCATAGCAAGTTTGCTGATGACACAAAACTGGGAGGGGTGGCTGACACGCCGGAAGGCTGTGCCACCATACAGCGTGACCTGGACAGGCTGGAGAGTTGGGCAGAATAAAACCTGATGAAATTCAACAAAGGCAAATGTAGGGTACTGCATCTGCGGAGGAATAACCCCATGCATCAGTACAGGCTGGGGGCTGACCTCCTGGAGAGCAGCTGTGAGGAAAGGGACCTGGGAGTCCTGGTGGACAACAGGATGACCATGAGCCAGCAATGTGCCCTGGTAGCCAGGAAGGCCAATGGCATCCTGGGGTGCATCAAGAAGAGTGTGGCCAGCAGGTCGAGAGAGGTCATCCTCCCCCTCTACTCTGCCCTGGTGAGGCCACATCTGGAGCCCTGTGTCCAGTTGTGGGCTCCCCGGTTCAAGAAGGACAGGGAACTGCCGGAGAGAGTCAATGATGAGGGGATTGGAACATCTTTCTTATGTGGAAAGGCTCAGGGACTTGGGGCTTTTTAGTCTAGAAAAAAGAAGACTCAGAGGGGATCTTATCAATACTTATAAATACTTAAGCGGGGGGAGGTGCCAGGTAGATGAGAATAGTCTTTTTTCAGTGGTGCCCAGTGATAGGACAAGAGGTAACGGGCACAAACTTGAGCATAGGAAGTTCCATCTTAACATGAGGAGGAACTTCTCTCCTTTGAGGGTGGCAGAGCACTGGCACAGGCTGCCCAGAGAGGTTGTGGAGTCTCCCACACTGGAGACATTCAAAACCCGCCTGGACGCCATCCTGTGCAACTGCTGTAGGTGTCCCTGCTGTGTCAGGGAGGTTGGACTTAGATGATCTCCAGAGGTCCCTTCCAACCCTGACCATTCTGTGTTTCTGTGATTCTGTGATCAGTACATATTTTGAGAGCAGAAATATCTGGTCATTGGAATGAGACACAAGAAACAGAGGAGCGTGGTATCTTCTGTTAATAGCAGCTAATAAGCCTTATCATGTAAAACCAACAAACCTCTTCAAATTACAGCTAAGAATTTGAAGTTATTTCAGCTATGGTGGTCAAGATCACTTAAGATGAGTTTTTTCAATTCTGGTCATTACTGCAGCTATCCTTGCTTACCTTGAAGGTTTATTGGACTACTGTTTCTTTCAACAGCACTTCTACATCTCCAGCAGTGGAAAAGTGTGAATAATCTTTTTTTTTTTTGCACTTCAGCTGGCAGCCTGTTAATTACTGAGAACACAATTAATGTTAACCAAATAATGGCAATATATTTTCAGTTGAAAACTGATGTTTCCACTTAGCATTATTCAGAGGTGTTTTGGAAGTGAAAGCATCGCAACAGTGCAATTCACCTTATAACATTGTGCAAAGAAAATCAATATGTAGCTTATCACAACATTTTATCAAAAATGGATTGGCTTCTCAGCTCCCTTGATATCACTGTCTGTATTTTTCTCAAAGCACTATAAATGAACAGATTTCTTAAAGGTATGTGCTGTGGATGGATTGGAAGCCATTGATTTTTTTTCTTGACAGAACAAACTATATTGAAAAGTTGCAGAAACAGCTTTTTCTTTGAAGACAAATAAAGCATTTTTCTGATGTCATAGGTATACAGTACTTTGGGATATTGTGCATTGCTACACTGTTGTTTGTATTCCTAATCTAGTAGCATAGAGATTTCCTGCCTACTTTTAAACTAAATATTTTGCAGAAGGGTAGCAGTCCAACTATGCAGAATGGACTAAAGGCCTAATTTACACTGCCTGTCAAAATATCCTTTGGCTCCACAAAGTCCTGACAACAGTCATGGCTCCATCTTCCTCAAAATTTAGTTGTACATATGTTTTCAAGAAACTGAGGGAAATGTTATAAGCGACATGGATGATAATCATGCGAATCATAAAATTCAAATTCTACTGAATTTCTGCCTGCTGCTCAAAATTATCATACTGCTTTCCTGATGAAATATATGCTGCTGATTCCAACTGCCTCTGAGAGGACATGCATTTGAAGATCGTGATATAGTAATAAGAACATCTTGATCTAATATTTATTGCCCTTCACCAACTACTTAAGGCATCAAAAGAGAGGTTTGCACATTTTTAGTATAAGTTTAATCATATGTATGGAACATACTCTGTACTTCACTGTTAACTTTTTTTGCTGGATGCTGTAAAACTGGACGACAGATTTTTTTTATTATTTCTTTTGCAAGAAATGTCTAATCACAAAAACATCAGCTTTATCAGTACGGGTCAGAAATACAGATATTATAGATCACTGCCAACTAATGTATTTTTTCATTATGTGTTTTTGAGTTTACACATGACAAAAATAAAAACTAAATAAAAATATAGAAACTGGCAAAAACTAGGGAAATTCACCTAGAAAAAATACGTTACCATATTATTTTATCTAAGTCTTTTTTAGTTAATGCCTTGGTAATGCACTGGTTTAGTACTGCTGGCATTTTGTTTGGCAACCAGGTAATCAATCAGACTGATGTACAGATGTCTTATCTATCAAGCACTGAATGAAAGAGGTTTGATTAGTAAGGAGGAATTAAGACATTGGTTAAAGACATTGACGAAACAAATCAAGAGTTATATCTGTTATAAGTGGCTCTTTTAATACTCTTTCTTTGGTCAAGGTACAGGGAGCTGCCCTATCTCCATGCTTGAGTCCAGGAGTGGTTGTGAGGAAAGAAACAGATAAGACTTTTGAGGAATTTGAGCAAATTGAAGCAATTTCCAGTGAGCAAAAAGAGAAGACGTGCACTTACAGGTGTCCAGCTGTGAAAAAGGGCTGATGATAACTCTGTCCTCTTCAATCACTTCCCAAACTTGATTTCCCCACCCTGTCTCTCCGGCTCTGTTTCTTTCCCATTTCAGAGCCTCTCTATTTTTCCTGGTCCAAAGCTACGTCTTTTCTCTTCACAAATCCACTCTGGTTAAAAGGAAATTCCAAACCCTCTGTCTTAAATCTCCTCTCTCAAGATCTGTGCCCTTCCCCAGCCCCCAGTTTTCAGCTGTGTTCCTCCTGCCCTCAGCTGTTCATGTTAGAGCCCTGGCATATCCCTGCTTGTGGCTTTCACTCTTCCCAGCCAAATGCTGCGGTGGCATGCGCTCTACTTCCACTTCTTCATGTACACAATTACTGGTCCTATGTTAGATGGACAACTGAATCTGCGCTGTTGCATTGCTATCCTTGCAGAAGCAAAGGGCCAGCTTTTGGTCTGGCAGGAATTTGAGAAACCTGGGTAAATGGTCTGGCTAAATAATAGATGCAGGCTGCATTTATCAAGCATTTTCCTTGATGAAAGCCTGATAGTGCAAGACTGACAAATAGTGACCCTAAGCCAGGCTCTTTTTCCTCACTTCTTTATCATTCAATTAACAAGGAAACTTGTTTAAAAAATATTTAGAATGGCAAATGAGTTCTGCGAAATAAAAATCAGTGTTGCTCAGATAGCCTTGCCTCTGAAGTAACAGATCCCCATGAGCTCCATTAATGGGGCACAACCAGATTTGCCTATTAATGCATAGTTATTACATGTAGAGTAATCCTGGCCAGGCTGCCAGAATGAGTACACGTTACGTGGTTGGGCCATGACCACGATCACTATACAGGGAATTTGTACTCTGGTCTTTTTATAACTTCAACACAAAAGTAGAAATGCCAATAGGAGAAAAGGCCCTGAGTAGATACAGAGGAGCTTGGCATCTTAATGTTTCATTTAAGGTGATTCTTCTCGCTGTTGTGCCTCAGCCTCTGAAGACGTTTCCATTGCAGCTCCATTCTTGGTTAGTCCTTTCAATGTACTTTTAAATCAGACCCTTATTACTCTTTGATTCTGTCCCCATAATTAGTTTCTTATCTCAGTTTAGTTGTGCTGCTTCTCATATATGAAAACTAGTAGATTGATGGTGCTAGGAAGAATTTTTTCACTCTCTCTTTATAGCCTAGAGCTTAGGAATTGGTTAGTTGGCCCTGCCACCTATGGAGGAAGCTGCAATATCACTGTCTGGTTGGTTTGAAAGCATTTTCAGCTTGTAGTGTACTGTCCCTGAAAGTTTGTAGAATACTGCAAAGGGGTACATGAAAGACAGCTAATAAGGTTATTATCAATGTTTTAAGATAGCTATACAGAAAAGAACTCTTAAATTCTCCAGTGCACATGCAGGCTGAAAGGTGGCAGCAACTTCTATATCAAGATTGCCCCAAACCTTCTGTTGTCAAATGTTGCTATATTGTTTACAGCAGAAATTTGACAATGATTTGGGATAGTATGACTTTCAAATAAATTCTCAGACATATTGTAAGCCGTTAAAAATAATAATTGTCATACTTTTTCACTTTTGAAAAATTTCAGCTGATTTTTATCTAATGGGGGGGGGTTAAAGAAATTAATAAGAAAAAGGACCACAGGAACATACACACAATTTTTCCATTTTTTAAAGTAATTAAAGATTAAAAGGAGAATATTTTGTGTTGTCATTTTTTATAATGGCAAAATTGTATGAATTTACCACAGATATGAAAGGTCTCATTATTAGGTTAATAAACATGGGTGGGGTGTATTTTTTAGGCATATGGAAGCAGTGCAAGTGCTATTTAGGTAACTCAGTAGGTTAAAACAATTACAATACACTTCATAAATCACAAGCAAACAAGATATTTTAGGGAAGGAGCGTGACGGATGAGGTCACCAGATATACAATATGTCATTTAGTTAAGTTAAGCCCATATTTTTCCCATAATGTAGTAGATGAACTCATTAGTTACAATGAAAAACAGTAAGAAGGAGGCATCTGGCTTCCAACTGCCTATTTCTGACAGGGTTAAGATCACTAGATCTAGTAATGTTCCTGCTTTGTCTACTGACATGGCCTTGTGCTGCAGAAAACTGATGAGGTTTGCTGAAAATTTACAGGCTTACTGTCACAATGTTATAACATAGACAGATGCAATCAGTTACATTTTTGCCTCTGTTCATGTTTATCATTTTGCTAAGTTGCTTTGAGTATTTAGGATTTTTGTAAAAACATACATGTTAGTGGTTTAAGATTTTTCGAAATAACGTTATGAAGCAGTATTCTTTATTCCTGAATTCTGAAGGCAGCAGAAGTGCTATGACACAGTATAAATAAACACAGAATAAAACTTGTGGATATGCAGAGTTGTAACTAAAATTGGTTGGGTTTTATGACCCATGCTCAGGAGTTTATAATTTACCTAAAGTAGTACTAATAATAATACTGATCCAGAAAGTCTTATAATACATCTTTTTAGACATATTTATCTGAATTTCCCAAATACTAATTTGCTAGTATTCTTATTTTAGAGGCAGTTATTTTAGCAGGTTTTTTTGTTCTGACTTTATTTTTCTTTGATTTATAAAAAGTAAATTGAACCTTTTAAGCCCTTATTTCTTTAGCTTGCTTGATGTTTTAAAAATTAGAGTTAATGCATTGGATTTAGGTAGCTTTTAGAGATTGTTATTCATAGTGATAAATCAGACTAAGCTTAATTGACTTAGTGCAGCATATTCATATTAGGTACTGGAGACACAGGAAGAAAAGTAAAGATAAAAATCTGGTTTCTGTGGATATCAAGTATCCATACACTTACCTGTATATAGAATAACTTCTCTTGTTATTTTTTTCCTAAATAATTTTAATTAGTGTTATATATTGTATATTATGTTATATGTAAATTCTATATACACAAATTTAATTTTTCTTCCATTTTTAACTTTAAATGGTGCAATCCTTTAGGCATTTTATTGTCATTTAGGAACAAAGGATTACAAGGCACCTGATGAGTAATTAAGTACAGTCCTATTTATAGAGTCTTGAAATTAGTTTTGATTTTTGAATTTCCTACTCTACCTGGAAGGCTATTCCAGAATCTTAATTCCATAGCGATGACTGTCACTTCTCAAGCTGAGTTTATTCCTGACGAGTTTCCACTCAGTTTTTCTCCTGCCAATTCTTCCGTTTAGCTTAAATCCTCTTTCTGGAGTTTGCATCCTGAAAACACATGTATAATAGCTGTTGTATACCCTCTCAGTACTAGTTTGGCCAGTCTATATCAGCCAAACTCTTTCTGCAACAGTTGATCACTGTGGATGTCTGTAATGGCACTTCCATCTTCCTCAAATATAACAGCGTACACAGTATTCCATGATGAACTCTACCAACACCTTCTCTAATGCATTAATACTTGACTCTTGCAGGAGCTATTTCTTCAGAAAAGTTTGGAACCACAGTTGCCTTTTCCATAGCAGTGTTGTATTGGTAACTGAATAGTTACCCAGTGACTGATGTATCCAGGTCCTTCTCTTCAGTCAGATCCAGCTGATGAATGCCAAATATAATAGGAATCTCTATATTAGTCACTGGATGCATAGCTTTTCACTATTATATGTCATATACAGGTCTGTCATAATTCCTTCTTATAACCAACCTTCTGTACATCGGTTGTACCTTGTGACTTTGTTATCAGAAAATTTCATCAGAATATTTTTACTTTTTCATCTGAGATCTTTATTAAAATTTTAAAGGAGAGAACTCCCATGGTAGTTTTCCTCAGACTGATGTTTTTTCTTTTGAAACTATTTGATGTCTCCTTCTTAGCCAGTTTCTTTTCCCACCTTCTATTAGTTTCCAGGTTCTCCTGACTAAATTACTCTCTCTGTGGAATTTTACTACATTGGTCCTTATTTTCTTTGAGCAATAAGTATTTAAAAAGCTCTTTTAGCAAAGCGATTTTGTAATCTGTCTTGTTCCATTCCATTACTATTCTTTACTCCAGAATAAATCCTGACATCTTGCTTACTGGCTTGTAGTTGTCTAAGCTGAAGGCTTGTAGTTGTCCAGATCCTTTTTTCCCCTTTGCTGAAAAGGAAAAGCATGTGTTGGTGTTCTCCAGTTGCACGTTGCTATCTCCACTTACCTGTTTGGCAAAAGTATTTGCTACTAGACCAGTAATTTCATAGACTGTTTCTTTCAGAATTGGCTTGGAGTCAGTTCATTCCCATGATTTTAATACATTAAAATCTTTCTTCAGGTTTAGTTAGGGTATTTGAATTTCCACAACCACATTTCCATTAGCTTTACTGTCTTTAGTTTTGTGTTCAGCATTGTTGACCTTAATGAAAATTGAGGTTACGTATACTTGAACTTCACCATGTAGTGGACCTTCTTCTTTTTTATTGTCCTCTTTTCATTTACATAATAATGGAACCTTATGCTATCTTGTTTACCATACGTTACAAGGGCAACAATCTGCTTGAGTGGCAGTCCAGTCCTACCCTTCCCTTCAGTTGAGAAGTGTTGTCTTTGTGTGGGTGAGGTTTAAAGAGAGAAGCAAGCAGAAAATTCATTAGGATCATTCTGTGTATCAGATGTCCTTCTGTGCCAAATATAGGCTTCACTAAATAGATACGGTGGGTTATTTACTTCCTGACCCAGCAGATGCTAAATGCATTTTATGCAGCTCATAAATCCAGTTTCTACTTCCTGCATGACAAAGCAGGGCTCATATCTATTTGATAAGATGTGTTTAAGGCACTTAGGAGAAAGAGAAGAAGGAAGTGGCTTCAGCATTTATGTCTGTTAAAAGGAGAAAACAATACTCCTTATAATGGGTTATTCTGCTCTGTATTTTTAAGTCTCTTCTGTTCTATCTATATCTGTTAATACTTGTACACATGAAGAGTTTTACACTACTGTTCAAACGCAAGTAATCTCATAGAGTTTTTTATGTGCACATGCGTACACACACACTTATGCCCATGTGATAAATATGTAGATATTTTACACCTGACGGTATCAAACAATTGGTAATAAGTTATGTGATTGTTATTGAAGTTATGTTGTTGAACGACATTTTGTTTGGAATAGGCAGAAGGGCAGAGCTTCATCTAAGTATGTTGTAAAATATTTTCTATAACATCTAAATTGCTATATCAGAACTATCCAAAAAAAAAAAGTGTTTCTAATTCGTACACAGGCCAGCTAAATTTTGTAATCAAGACAAGTGTTCCAATGAAAATAAAGTAGTTTGAAAATAAATTAAAAAATCAGTTTGAGTGCAAGCTTTTTGTCATTAAAAATAGCCACGGTCTGTTGCTCTAAAAAATATAACCAAAAAGATGAATATGGAAGTTATTCACAACTCTAGCTAACTTTCCACTGGGCGTAGCAAATTATTCTTATTTAGTGAAGTTGTTGTGTCTGTTTCACTGAAGTAGTTAATAAAGGTACGCTTTTCTCGGTTACAAGATGTTGTAGAGTCCATTCCAATCTGGAAATGTTCCAAACTCAACAGATTTCACTTGCTCGTGTCTCTATAAAGCTGTGTTCTTAACATTTTCCAGAAAAAAATACAGAATTTTACCTTTTGTGGGGAAGGGGGAATTATCTAAAGAATGAACAATAACACTTCTTTTTTTCATTCTTGTATAAATAGATATGTATTCAATGTAATGATATGTGTGTAAAAATGTGTATAATACAAATTTGAAACAAAAGATAAAGCATAAAAAAGGTCTAGCAGTTTTCTTTTGAATGCAAGCTTAATACTTGCTGACAGCAATAAAAAGACTAAATTTTACAGTAATCCTAAAGCATAAATGATTACATTTTTCTCTTTCAGTAGTCTCACAGATGATGCAGATATGCAGTTGATAGGTTATAATTTTTAATGTTGTTTTTGCTGGCAGTATTCTACTGTTTGATTACTGTGTGAGTAGTGGGCTGTAATTTCTAAATGTCACTGAGTTTGCATAATGCAACTTTGGGTTCCATCTTCCAAGCCTTTATATATGCCAAACAGCTGTTGAAAGCAAAATGTTTTGTATGTAGAATGAGATTCTAAGGTGTAAAATACTAAGATTTGTGGGCTTACTAACACTTACATTTCGGTCTTGTAAAACCTCATGATCATCTTTTTAGGAGAAAAAAAATCAAACTAAGTTATAAATATTGTTCATAATCTCTGTTTCACTGCAGAGACACCAACTGTATTTCCAGAAAATATCAAAGATAAAGAAACACCGACACCAGTTGAAGATATTCAGCTGGAAAGCTCTATTCCTCATACAGATTCTGGAATTGGAGATGAACAGATGCCCAATATTTTGAATGGGACAGACTTGGAGACCAGCACAGGCCCTGATGCTATGAGCGAGCTGTTGTCTACTTTGTCTTCGGAAGTGAAGAAATCTCAGGAGAGCTTAACAGAAAGCCCCAGTGAAATCTTGAAGCCCGCATCATCGATATCCAGTATCAGCCAAAGTAAAGGCATCAATGTTAAGGAAATACTGAAAAGTCTTGTGGCGGCCCCTGTTGAAATTGCAGAATGTGGTCCGGATCCGATCCCTTACCCAGATCCTGCACTGAAGAGAGAAGCTCATGCTATTCTTCCCATGCAGTTTCACTCATTTGACAGGTATATGGCTGGATTCATTATTTTGTATTGATGTTATTCAGAAATTTGAAGGATTTTTTTTTAACATGGTTATTCTTCTATTGATTTGTATTAGACTATATTAAAAAACAGTTGCATTACTTCTCCTTTTCTGTGTTACCAAAACAGACTGTATAGTATAGACAAAAGTAATTCACCTTGTTTTTCTCTGTCAGCAGTGAATGAAACTCTACGAGGTACTTGGAAAACAAGCCTGCTGTAAAGAAACGTTTTTGCAATAAAATCTTTTTTCCTTTAAAACAGCATTTTAGTGAGGAGGAGGAGGGGTAATACCTGCTGATATAGAACAGACTGACTGCAGAAATTCAGTCGAATATTCTTTCAAAGGCTTAAATCTTAATTGGATCCATCATTGCACTGTTTTCTGGTACTGAAATGCTTCGACCGTGGCAAATTGTTTGCATGGTCATGGTGGAAAACAGTTTCCTTTTAGGTCCTTAAAAAGCAAATACACTAAAAATTCAGTGTTTAAAAATAAACTGCTGAACATTTCCACAAGTCCTTTGTTTCCTTTTTTAGGCTTTAGATTCTAAGCTTCTAAGCTTCTAATGAATATGCTTTTATTTAAATGCACAGTCCACCTCAGTTATCCTGAACATAGAAGTTGTCATAAGATGTGCAATCGACAACATCCTTTCAGAAGAAGAGTAACCTTATGCCATTGTGCGCTCAGTCTTAACCTGTGCAAAGAGCTAACTCGTATGCCTGTTGATGTGGATACATTTTCCACTATGATAGGATCCCTGCAGTTTCTTCATAAAAATGTTTTTAAAAAGTAAAAAATGGAATAAAGACTTAACTCAAAGATATGATAAATCATGTCTCAAGATTTTAAGCAAAGTTGTAGAAATATATTAGTTCATCATGCAGGTACAAGAATTAAAATTCTGGAGGAAAGAAAAAATATAACAGGAAAATGGCTATGTTGTGATTTATGAGAACAGTCCATCTGCATTTACAGAAAACCTGCAAAAATGTCACAAATGTCTTCATTAAAGTCTGAAGAAAAACAATATGCAATCAATGTTTTCGGTGTAGTGTAAACAGCAAAGTGCAAGAATATACATGAGAATTATAGAATAAAAGTGAAGAAGCATTTTTTCGCTAGGAATTCCATAGAAAAGCTGGTGCCTTTCTGTCTCTGTGTACTGAGGCTACTTTTCTGAGATAATTCGATAAACATTCAGTTAGCATCTGTTGTGACAAAGAAGATTGGATTGAGATAGGAAAAGTGAAGTGTGTTTTAGAGGCAATGAACATATCCCTTTCTCATAATATTTTAGGTCTTAAGGCCATTTCAGAGAAAAGCTCATTTAGCAGCTGTTTCATTAAAATGATATTTTTTTTATTCACAAATCTGCATGTTTTGATTTTAGAGTGATTTCAATGTGAAATGAAAAATATTTTTTTCTCTATACGGCTAGGAATTTTTCCTTAATCCTCTGTGAGGAACCATCATGTTCCAGAATGCATTCCTGTACGTTAAGCAGTACAAAATTTGTGGTGCATGTAGAATTAATAGTACCTAACTGTAACCACCAAAAGGGTACTTCAGTTGAACCTATTCAGCTAAATTTCTACCTTGGTCAATTAAGAAAAATACTTTGTTCAGAGGCTTATTATTAATTCGCAAAATGCTAGACATAAATTAAAGTGGGCATATCACCTCATGATGTTAGAGGGAACTTAACATCAAGATGATTGAAGAGATTAGTTTTATTCTGCATTTGTAAGTGATGGTGTTATAAGAAAGCATTAAAAACTCTTAAAGGGCTGCAATAGGTTGGCCATAACCTCTATTTAGTGTGAGCACCTCCATTAGATTCTTCTTGCTACAATGTGACTGCTTATACATTTTGAACATCATTAGTAGTAGTTCCTAATAAAGAATTATGGAATTATTTGAGAGGTGCTTCATGTCTAGAGCTTATGGATTTTGATAGGCATTTCATACTTGATAAGTTTGTTTATGAGCCAAGAGGATTTAGTGGTTTGGTTTTTCCCTGTCCTTTTACCCTGCTGACCAAGTTGTGATTTCATGATTTACTGTACGAAGTGTACAGCTATGTTTGTAGCTTGGTAGCATATGTTATATCATGTCAACCCTTGGCATTGTTTACTTCTCCAGCAAAAATAGTGGTAATGGTTGAAGTTTAGGCAAAAGAAGTCCCATTTGTATTGATTTTGTTGGGTTATTTTGTTCTCTTCAATAGATCATCCTGCTATCTGATTTTTGTGAGTGCGGTAGGTCATGCTTTTTAACACAACCAAAAATGGCAGGTCACAGCAGATCAGGGAGTGTTAAATTCTTACCTACAGCTAAACGAGTGTTACTGAACTGTGGGCATCTTGCTAAAACAGGACCTCAACTTGGCTGGTTGCACCTCATGGCTGCATTACTGAATGATGACCAGTGTTCAGGCAAACACTTCTCTGTGCATTTTGCTCATGTTTGCAAAGTACTTACTTGACCACTGTGGCAATCTTTGGAGGCAAAATATGGGTGGCGTTGTCAATTTTCTTTTTTAGATTACAAAGGAGAAGCAGATTGAGATCTTGACCCTGTAACTTTTCATGGGGGTGAAACAAAGGTTAGAGGGGAAAAAAGCTTGAATAGCATATTGAAATAATATTAGAATTAATTAAAATATCGAGGAAGCAACATGAATTTTAGCATGTGGTGGTTTATGTATATTTTGTGTTGCCTATAGTATCCCACTTACTGTTGAAAAACTGGAAAAAATTACGTGATTGTTTTTCCATGCTTGCTCATGAAAATATAATTGTTTACTGATATAAACTAACAATTAAATAATACATACTGCATATTTTTTAAAAGTTAACACTATACCCGTGGACCATATTTCTGTAGGATCTTCTGTTGCTGTAGTTTATGCAGCTTTTGGTACTTCACTGAGCAATGTGACTATCGGTCATGTTTATTCTCTCTAGTGAGAATCATGAGCAATGGAGTGTATTGTTTTGTCAGGTTTTGTTTGTTTCAGTTTTTGTAAAATACATGCAGTGATTCCATATTTATAAGCAAATCGAGGTTAGAGAAACGTATTTTTCACTTTAATCAAAAGATATTCCTAGTCCTTGTGAGGCTAGAATTTTTTTTTTATTATTTTTGCATTTGGATGGCTGAGTGCCTTGTACAAGAAGAGTTGAGGCAGTAAGTTATTAGCAGGAAAATAACAGTATCTTTGTTGTTTTAAAGATATTTCTTTAACTATAATCTCTCCTCTTACATGCAGGTGAATGCCATATAAAGCAAACTCCTGTAAATAGAGTTGAGATTAAGAATTCTATTTTATCATTTAATACGATGTGTTTTGCTCTGCACGTTCCTTTAATTGTATATTGCTAATACGTTCACAAGAGTCATTGTGTAATAGGCTACGGTGTGTTCTTCCGTAGAATTTGTGCAGTTATAAATGAAATATAAAAGCAGAAAACATGTCCAACATGTTTTATCAAATAGGACTTGTGTGTAGTTAATGTATGCAGCAGTTCAAGTACTATCGAATGTAAATGATGAGGTGATATTGATGAAAGGAGGGGATTGAGGTCTCAGGGGGCGCTGATGACGGATTGAACAGAAGCGGCCTTGCACCGCACGTAACTCAAGTCTGTCGTCTTCACCGCTCAAAGCCGTAATGGGAGGTGGCAGTCTGAAATGAGTTGCCACGGCAAAGAGTATTATTTTTGAAATGCTTTCACACAAATCACTAGGCCCTGCATACAACTTAGTTTCATGCTTTAATGTCATCAGGAGGCACAAATTGGTGTGTCTAATTGTTTGCCACCTGCCAGCAAAATGAGCTGCCAGCCAGCCAGACGGGTTTGATTGTCTGTCAGCTCTTCAATAGATTGAGAGTGACAACATCAAAAATTTCACTTCAAACTCTGAAGCTTTGAGCAGCTTTTCAGAGACCTCTTCCCCACAAGTGCTTCTGGACAACTGCATTTTTCAATTAGTTTTCAATATATGGCTGCCTTCTGCCTCATCTGTCTTAAGGTAGCTGTAATTACATTATGAGCTGTATAAACAGATTTCTGGGACACTGGAGCCTGGATCCTCAAAGTTATGACATGTCTTTTAACGTCAGACTGAATTCCTTGAAAATGGCATCCAGGATGACATTTTTAGAAGCAAACACAAAGGGTTATTTCACCTAGATTTGCAACTAATGGAGCATAACTCACCAATAATTCCTTTCTGCCTTCTCATCTTTTGTCTGACAAAAATCAGTCCCTGTTATTGATTTTTAGGGTTTGGGGATTTCTTGTTTCTGTTTTTTTGTCAATTTGCATTTGTCCCACTAGACACAACCTAGACCATTAACGTTTGTGAATTTATTTGTGATTCTACCCAGTACTGCATTCTGAAGCTTACATTTGTCCCACTCTGCTTTTTTCTAGTGGAGAGTTTTTAGAGGGGTGCTATTATTGAAATTGAGAGTGCTTTTGGTTTTGTGTCTCATTTATTATTTTTTCAAAGTGAGGTAATTTACATATATTTTCTGTACTTAGCAGAATTATTTCGATAGGAAGCATGCTTGCATAAGCAGAAAATCTTGAGTTCCTGGAAATGAGAAGATCAGGTATTTTTGCTGCTGTTAAATACCTTATTTCCTTTTAATCCATTATCACTTCATAAATTGGAATACTATGGGTTTGCATAGTTTAAATGCCCAATGAAGTCTTTACAAGCATATTTTGAAATATTTTGAAGGACACATTTTTGAAGTATTTTAGTCTTGGTTTGTTTTTTGTGCCACCCCCACCCACCCACCTCCCAGAGGTCCTTGGCAGTGGTTTTAAAGGTATTTATATGCTAGAAAAGGTGGACGACTTGTGAAATCCAGTCAGGACTGATACATGTCTTGCCAGTTGGTACAGAGAAAGAAGGTCTTCAAAAAATACGTTTAGGTAAAAATCTGTGTTTTATGTATGTAGGCTGTATTTAGAAGGACTACTCAGAGACTCTCTGTGTTTTACTAGAATAAAATTGTGGGGTTTTTTCTACTGATTGACAGAATAGGGAAAAGACAGGAACTGTGAGAGAAGATGCACTGAAAGTTCAAACACAGAGGTTCAATATTTGTCTGTTGTATTATTGCCTACCTTTGGGAGATCATTGATAGACACTGGTCTACGCAGTCATTTAAATAAAATAGCTAAACCAGGAGATTATATTCCTGTTATAGTTCTCGGTTTCTCCAAAAGTTGATTGCTGAAAAACAGATTCGATTTTCCTGAAAACTTAATTAAAATGAGTTATGAATAAATATGGGGTGTTTTCCTCCCAACAGAAAAGATTACTTTATAAAGTTAATAATAAAAATAATTGGAAGAAAGAGAGCACCTTTACCATGAATCAAGAAGGGACGGTTACAGGTGGTGTCAGCACTTAGTTATCCTGTTCCCCATTAGTTTGGTATCACCGTAGTTTGTAAACACGTCAATGAAAAAACATTCAGTAATGTGGGAATTAAGTGACTCATCTGGGATTTCTTTTCACCCAATAATCTTCCTGATCTTTGTGTGTGGGAGATTGTGGTCCAAAGGAAAGACTTGGGAGCTCCTCTGTCTAGAATCTTTTCTAAGACGGCAGTTAAAATACACTCCAGAGAATAGGAGGTATGGTTTCAGATCCTCTTACAGAGAAAAGGAAGTTGAAGTTGCATTGTCTGTATTCCTAGAGAGTGTCTTAGCCACTCATTTACTAAATAAAATGGAGGACAAGGTGGAAAGCGCACCTCCATCTCAACGGTTCATTTAGAACAACTTCAACCCAAATTTAGTAATAGGTTCAAGTCAAACAAAATTTGGTCTGTTAACCCTCTTTTTTTTTTCATCAAGCTGTAATCATATTCCTCTTGTCTATCATTTAGCAATCTGTACACAGGTAACCCTTTCAAAACTCTTCTTAGAATCATAGAATCCTAGAATCTTTTTGGCTGGAAGAGATGTTTAAGACCATCGAGTCCAACCGTCAACCTAGCACTGACAAGTTACCACTAAACCATGTGCCTCAACACCACATTTACACATCTTTTAAATACCTCCAGAGATGGTGACTCAACCACTTCCCTGGGCAGCCTGTTCCAATGCTTGACAACCCTTTTGGTGAAGAATTTCCTGATATCCAAACTAAACCTCCCCTGGGGCAACTTGAGGCCATTTCCTCTTGTCCTATCACTTGTTACTTGGGAGAAGAGACTGATCCCCACCTTGCTACAACCTCCTTTCAGGTACTTGGAGGCTCAGGGGAGACCTTATCACTCTCTACTTTTCTCCAAGCTAAACAACTCCAGTTCCCTCAGCTGCTGCTCCTCATAAGACTTGTTCTCCAGACCCTTCACCAGCTTCATTGCCCTCCTCTGGATATGCCCCAGCACCTCAGTATCCCTCCTGTAGTGAGGGGCCCAAAACTGAACACAGTATTCAAGGAATGGCCTCACCAGTGCTGAGTACAGGGGGACGATCGCTTCCCTAGTCCTGCTGGCCACACTATTTCTAATACAAGCCAGGATGATATTGGCCTTCTTGGCCACCTGGGCACATTGCTGGCTCATATTCAGCTGACTCTCAACCAACACCCCCAGGTCCTTTTTCACTGGGCAGCTTTCCAGCCACTCCTCCCCAAGCCTGCAGCGCTGCATGTGGTTGTTGTGACCCAAGTGCAGGACCCAGCACTTGGCCGTGTTGAATCTCATACCATTGGCCTCAGCCCATCGATCCAGCCTGTCCAGATCCCTCTGCAGAGCCAACCTACCCTCAAGCATATCAACAGATATTCAGTGCATGGAACCATAGCTATATCTCAACTGAAGCTTTGTGTATGTTTTATCAGCAGAAACCAGGATCTCTCTAGTCATGATTCACTGGATATACAGATGAAAATTGTACTGGATTTTTGTCTTACTTTTTTGCCCCAATAGGCCACTGTAAAATCACTATTACAGCTGTTTTGCCTTTTACAAGACTGTGGCTTTTTAGCACTCGATTTTTTTGGATTTTTTTGCATCTTAGATACAGGATTAGGTTCATTATTTATCCCCAGTCTGTACTTCATACTGATTGTTTCTTTATTTTTTTTCTTTATTCAATAATGTTTCTGGCATTTAATACATGACATTTTCACTTATACTGTATTCACATTCTTCAAACTCATTAGATTTCCAGTATTTCCAATTTCTCTGTTCAGCCAAGACTATTCATCTTTCATGATAGTTAGCTTTTTAATCTCTTGTAGTTTTTCCTTGTTTCTTGTCAATATTTTAGATCAATTTAGGTGCTTCAGCTAATTTATCCTGAATGCAAAGAAGATACTAGTGACTGAGAATTTCACTTGGAGTAAATGTTTACCTTCCTGCTTTATCTGAGAGTGAAGATCAATGATTTCATATCCTTTTCCTAAAGTCATACCTGAGATGATTTGCTTTCTTCTATTTAGAAACAAGCAATTTTTGTTTAGTAGATTAGGATCATTCTATGTATTTGATTTGAATGTTTTGGTGAATATATGGTATCAAATGATTGAAAGAATCCGTAATAACTGGACATTCAGCACAAAGGTTTCATTTGCATGAGTCTTAAAGTTTATATACTTCTGTGAGCCTTCCATATCCTTTCAGTAGACCTCACATTTTTTTAATCCAGTTTTTCTTCTCCAGGGCTTTGGCCTCTGAGTTACATCTTTCCTCCTTGATTTCAGATGAATTTTGTCTTAATGCAGTCAGCCTAATAGAAGGTTGTCTAAAGTAGGATTCAAAATGTGTTGTTAGCACATGCTACTGATCACTTGCTACAGACTCAAATCACTATCTGGGGCTGAAATCGGAAAGAATATTGAGTAATTAGCAATATACATGTTTCATAAAGGACTGGACACGTACATAGGTGTGGAGAATATGAATAACCTTCAGAGAAGAAATACTAAGACTTCTTTTCGGAGATTAAATGAATCTAACTATAGGACAAGGTGATATGTAATATAGCAGACAAATTGTTCCCCATTTTCTACTGTGATTTCTTCTGTAACATGTGGCAGAAGTTGCTGTTTGACACAGAGTACTTCTGTAAAATGTTTGCCTGAAGTCTGTACCACTTTTTGAAGAGCACTTCTTGAAAATCCTCATGCTTTCTGCTGCTGTGGGGCAGGAAGGGAGGAGCAAGAATATTAATTCAGCCTTAAGAGGTTTCACATATCCCAGAAGAGTGTAAAGTGATTCTGATTTGATTGCTACTGCTCAGATAAGTAACACAAGACATTCAGTATTGGAGGCTTATCTCTGACTTCTTGATTGACCAGAGTGATTAGGTTGGAAGGCCTTTAGATTTTAAAATGGAGAAAGAGGTACAGAATGTGGATCAGACTAAGAAAGAGAAATGTAGTGCTGCATGACCTGATTTGTCTGTCACCAGCACTGGGTAGCTAAATTTTTAAGGAGAGTGAGTTTGAGAAAGTCTTTTTTTTTCATTTCCTCTTTTTGCAGTTCAACACGTTGATGGTATTATTTTCTGTCTAAATATTTCACGTGAATTACTAAAACCCAGAAGAATCCTGTAGCCATTTGCCAAGGTTATTTAATGAAACAGTAATGCATGAGTGGTGTGGATGTTCAAACACCATCACTCATCTTAAATGTGATGTGAATTACAATGACTTTAGGCTTAGATTTACTATTTGAAAGGGACATTCATTGAGTAACAAAATAGTGATTAGTGGTCACAATTCTTTTTAGAATTGTAAACTACCTGATGAACAGAGAAATAAAATCAGCTGCTGCAGCCAATTACTACTAAGCTTTTGTTGGCTAAATCATTGAGGATCATTTGGGAGCATGATGATGTGATTCAGAAAAATGTGGACCACTTTGGAACATTTTGGAATTCTGAAATATGTTGTATAAAACAAGGCCTAAAATGAAATAATGGAAATGTATATAACCTTTTCTTCTAGTCTGTAGATTTCTCTTCCTCCACGAAAGAAATACCTGAATGTCCTGTTGGAGTGGTTTGATAGGTTAAAAGAAGGAGGTTTTTGACTTGAGAGTGGTCAGTCATCCTCTTTCACCTTTCTTGTTCTGCTTTTCCTCTGATTGTTTTGCACATTTTTGACCACTCTGTGGTGTTGTTCATATAGTTTTTCAATCTCCTTCATCTGGATGTCATTCTGTATCCACTCGCCACATTTTGTTTTATCAGTAGGAATGAGACATTTTGACAAGGTCACCATGTATGACATGTCAGAAAGCTGCATTTTCTTTCAGTCTGGGATGACAATGTCTCACTAATTTTGCCTATTCTTATGGTAGAGAGGTTTCTCTTGATGTTTCTTGATAATTTGTAACTTAAGAACACCTGACCTGTCTTACTGTCCTGATTCAGACCTACAAAAGAATGTCAGCCATATGTAGAGCACTAGTATTTGTGGGATCTGGGCAGGATTGGCCTTTCTTCCTGTAGGAGCTGATTTTCAGTCTTAAACTACACTCTTAAGAAAAGAATCTTTGCCTTTATAAGTGGTCAGTACATTATGTCTGAGGAGTGAAGTTGACATATATGGACTTTGCTTTGGAAAGTTAGGTGATCTTTTGGATGCTCTGAAAGACCTCTGAGCTGTCTGAAGATAAGGAGGAAGACTGAATTTAGCTTCATCTTCTTTCGAAAAGTACCAGAAAAGTAGGAAATACTTTTCAACAATTCTGTCAGCAATTTAGTAGATACCAATACCAAACATTACAGGAGGGAAAAATTATTTTACTTAAAATAAAAACCAAAACAAAACAGATTTCACTGACACTCCATCTCACATTTGCAAGCAGTAGAGTGGGCGTGTGTCTGAGGAGTGTGTCCAGCAGTCAGGCACCACCCATGCTTGTATCCAAGTGCTAGGTCCAGGATCTGCTGCAATGACATGGAGAGCACGGGTGGCCAGCTGTAAAGTCCTCCTCGCATCTCCTGTTTTTTTCATAGGTTGGAAACTATTTTCAATTGGATATGGCTTTTTTTACCCTGATGGAGCTATCAACAGTCTGTCCTTCCCCACCTCTTTGAGTCATCCCTGTTCACTGTTTTTGTCTCCAAGGTTTGGTTATCTTGTGAAGCTACCTGCATGCCTGTGGTCTTGATATCCTGATAATGTATGTGCCATTAGCATAGGCCAGTCTAAGATACCTTTTCCTTCTTATGCCTCAGCATAATATTCCCATTCATGGTCACCCGCCTAGTGGATGAGGGAAAAGATGTGATGTTATTTATCCAGACTTTAGTAAAGCCTTTGACACCGTTTCCCACAGCATTCTCCTGGAGAAACTGGCTGCTCATGGCTTGGATGGGCATACACTTTGCTGGGTAAGAAACTGGCTGGAAGGCCAGGCCCAGAGAGTGGTGGTGAATGGAGTTAATTCCAGTTGGCAGCTGGTCATGAGTGGTGTCCCCCAGGGCTCGGTACTGGGGGCCAGTCCTTTTAATACCTTTATCAATGATCTGGATGAGACGATCGAGTGCACCCTCAGTAAGTTTGCAGATGACACCAAGCTGGGTGGAAATGTTGATCTGCCTGAGGATAGGGAGGCCCTGCAGAGGGATTTAGACAGACTAGATTGATGGGCCAAGGCAAACTGTATGAGTTTCAATAAGGCTAAATGCCGGGTCTTACACTTTGGCCACAACAACCCCCGCCAACGCTACAGGCTTGGGGAGGAGCGGCTGGAAAGCTGCTCAGCAGAGAGGGACCTGGGGGTGTTGACTGACAGCCGGCTGAACATGAGCCAGCAGTGTGCCCAGGTGGCCAAGAAGGCCAAGGGCATCCTGGCCTGTATCAGGAGTAGTGTAGCCAGTAGGACCAGGGAGGTGATTTTACCCCAGTACTCGGCACTGGTGAAGCCACATCTTAGGTAAACTGTGCTCAGTTTTGGGCCCCTCACCACAAGAAGGACATTGAGGCGCTGGAGTGTGTCCAAAGAAGGGCAACAAAACTGGTGAGGGGTCTGGAGCACGTGTCTTATGAGGAGCGGCTGAGGAAACTGGGGTTGTTTAGCCTGGAGAAAAGGAGGCTGAGGGGAGACCTTATCGCTCTCTACAACTATCTGAAAGGAGGTTGCAGAGAGGTGGGAGTCGGCCTGTTCTGTCAAGTAACAGGTGATAGAACAAGAGGAAATGGCTTCAAGTTGTGCCAAGGGAAGTTTAGATTGGATATTAGGAAGAATTTTTTCACTGAAAGGATCATCAGGCATTGGAACACATTACCCAGGGCAGTGGTGGAGTCCCCATCCCTGGGGGTCGTGTAGATATAGTGCTCAGGGACATGGTTTAGTGGTGGGCTTGTCAGTGTTAGGTTAATGATTAGACTAGGTGATCTTACAGGTCTTTTCCAATCTAAGAGATTCTGTGATTCTGTGATTCATTCTTCTTTCACACCAATCATAGAATCATAGAATTGTCTAGGTTAGAAGGGACCTTTAAGATCATCTAGTCCAATCATCAACCTAACACTCCACTAAACCATGTCTCTAAGCACCACATCTACCTGTCTTTTAAATACCTCCAGGGATGGCAATTCCACTGCTTCCCTGGGCAGCCTATTGCAGTTCTCTGCAAAGATGGTGTAGGTAATGATAGTAGTTTCCTGATGAAATTAATATAATCAAGAGTTGCTCCCGCTTAAGATAGAAGTCCTAATTTCTTCATGTTTTTCTATGGCACTACAAGGACTCTGCTCTTGAGTACTTATTCAGTATTCCTGAACACCCAGAACTCAAGTGTTTGATTGAAGTATTAATTGAGCTAGAGATCTTTGTGTGCAGATAGGAGCTAATTTTAAGAAATTTCATGGTGTTATGGAGCAGATTAATCTAACCCATGCAGACCCAGCTTTACACCTGTAGCTGCTACTATGTAAACACTTCATATCAGCAATGATTATAAGAGATTATTAACTACAGACAAAAGCAATTATTTTAGGGTCACATATCTTAATCAATACCTCTTGCATTGTGCAAACTCATCTTCTCCTACTGTAAATGGAAGGTGACAGAAAACCATCAATATGCCTAGAGTTACCTTTCTAATAACCCATGCTTCAGGGTAGTGGTAAAACTGTTATTCAGAATGCAGAGACATCAACTGGCACTGTTACCCCTCTAAAAAGAGTGGAAAAAAATTTGCTTATGGATCGTTTTGTACACTGTCATCATATAGAAGGAGATCACAAAATATAACACTTGTATAAAATTCTCACAACGGCGTCAGCAATACAATTTGCATCACCAGTCTTTAAAATCTGGGGAGACTGAAGATATATAAAAAAAACCCAAACATATTACTGTAAAAAATTGTTCTGCATCTTTTTGATCCATCATGTACCATCATATTTACACAGATGTGTAACAAAATTATTACCGAAGAAACTTCTAGAGCAAAATGTGTCCTTATTGCCCTATCTAGTTGCATTTTCTTGCTCTTTTATTTGATCACAATGATTAATTTTGAAGAAAGTGTATCTGCTGAACCAGAAAACGTGTATGATGATGAAAATGTATTTTTAACATTACAAATATGATTTGTTTCAGGCTTATTTTTCACTCAGGTTTTCTACTGAAATAGACTTTTTAGAAGCAGTTTTTTATAGATAAATGGAAATGTTAAATGGAAAAATGTAGATATAGTTGTCTGCACTGTGACAACTGTCCAGTGTTGAAAAAATATTAATTAAATGTTTCTGTAATATTTTTCTTCTTCTTTGCTTTTAACACACACAGTAAGTCTTTTAGTTTTGAGGTTTGAAAAAAAGAGAGTCGTTTAAGATTTGGTGAGAACATGTTTGTTTGAATACAACGCTGTCTATGTATATCTGATATTATGTCAAATTTTTTGTATGAAAGCCCTGTTCTCTTCTTAAAAGTTTCAAATTCTCAAGGCTGCTTTTTAAATCTTATTTTTAAATGGGCATGATATCGATATTGTGAAAGCAAATGTTTAGTGCGTTGCATTTTAGGTGTTCAATTTACATCATGTGCTATTGATTTAAATGAGTATGAAAGTTTTGCAGAAGGCTGAATGCAAAATTATGTTTGTCAGTCAACTACATTTGCAAGACCAGTATGTACATAGTACTGAAGAATCAACACCTGTATTCAAAAGTTCAGATAACTGGCAAAAAAATTGTCGTCTTAGATAACTTCAGTAAGATCAACAAATTAACATACTCATTAAGACTGCATGCATATGGACTGCTAGTATGCTGACATCATTTCCAACGCTTAATGTTTTCTTTGTAAATCTAGAACACAGGTGATAACGGTGTTCACAACTTACCAATGAAGTCAATGGTGGGGTCTTTCCATTTTGTGGGCTCTGAAAGACAAATTTGTCAGAATCACATGAAGCTGCATATGGAGGATAGGAGTATGGGTTTAGGGTCTGTCAACGTAATCTTACACTATTTCAGAAAGGTTAAGAAAATTGATGTTATTATGTGTTCCTCAGCAACGGTGTTATAACACAGCATAATCCCATCATAAACAAAAAACCTTTGCTGACTCCGTTGTGCAGTTTTAGTAATCTGCTGTTTCTTTTTCCGCAGGAGCGTGGTTGTACCAGTAAAGAAACCCCCTCCAGGTAGTCTGGCCGTTACCACCGTTGGAGCTGCCACAGCTGGGAGTGGACTGCCACCGGGTAGTACACCTAATATATTTGCTGCAACAGGAGCTACACCAAAAAGTATGATTAATACAACAGGTATTGTCCTTAAATATT
The DNA here is from genome assembly GCA_017639485.1 of Pluvialis apricaria. Classification (NCBI taxonomy): domain Eukaryota; kingdom Metazoa; phylum Chordata; class Aves; order Charadriiformes; family Charadriidae; genus Pluvialis; species Pluvialis apricaria. The sequence goes on from CM030007.1 coordinate 27,016,662, forward strand.
TTTGTGACCCTCATTTTTTCTTGTTTGTTTTTTTTTGTTTTGTTACTTTTAGTGATGTTTTGTTTTTTAATCATCTTTTTTGTTACTGTTTTTGTACTTCTAAAATAAAAATCCAGACAGATTAAACCTTGGCCTTTATTAGAGCCAGTGTTTTCTCTTGGTGTATGTTTATAATCTTTCATGGTGCACATTGGACTTGCACAGCCTTAAATAAGTGAATAAATAGCCTTAATACTGTTTTATAAGTGTAGTTTAGAATTGAAATGAGCTACTTTCTCTAGTGCTCTCCAGGAGAGGATGTTTATATGATATACACCAATTAATCCCTCCTTATGCATCCAATAAAGTAAAGACAACTAGCTACTTAATAAATACTTCTTAGATTGTGGAGGGTTAATATTTTGGGCAATTACTATTTGTCAATGAAAATTTTGCTATGATTTTTGGAAGGCTTTTCAGTAAGAACCTACCTAATTTAATTGTAGTCACGCCTTATCAGTAGTTTTTTATTGTGATCTACAGAAGGAGGACAAGACCTTTTTTAATTATTGATAATGGTAATAAGGGGATTGCCTATCATGAAGGAGCCCGTTGACCATGGAGACTGTGGTTTCCATTCAGAAATGAATCCTTACTGAGAGCAACTGATGTTTACTTAAACTCCTTTGAAATGTCTGGCTATGGTCTGTTTTCTTTCTAAACTAAGCAAAAGCACTTGAGAGAAGAGCTCTCTTCAAGGATATCACAACTTCAGTCAAGGGTTGAGAAAGTGAAAATATCCCTGGGGTTGCAGAAAATGGAGGGGGAAGCTTTTGGCATCCTTCTGCTTCATGGAATAATATGAAGACACGCTCATTTTTTTTTCTTTCCTTTTGCAGATTACCTTAATACCTGGTAATAGAACTTTGATTTTTCTAAGGATAAAAAAATCTTAAAATCTAATTATCCTGAGACAGATGGGAGGAATGAATGCTCTGAATAATGTTATCACTTCTATGAACAGTTCCATTTGTGTAGCCACTTCTGTTAATCTTGAATGGATTTCCTTTTAGGTACTCTTATGTCATGCAAAAAATATCCTACATTGGAAACTTTGTTTTCCAAATGATACTGAATAGTGTAAGCTTTTCAGTCTTCTTGCTGATTAAAGATCTGAACTATTTTGGCTGGAATGTAGTAGCTCTTCTTTGTAAGTAATTACATTTAAAAGTCAGTCATTTCCCCAATACTGTTCTTAGTAGAGGACAGTATTGCAGATACCATGGCACATTCACTGTGGATTAAAGGCTGCCTTTTTTTGGCAGATCTTTGGTAGATCTTCTTTTTTTTTTTAATGCAACTGTTTTTGTCTCCTACTCTATGGAGTAGCTTGATTAAAGGAAAAGAATTGATTCAATGGAACTTCAGCAAGTATCAGGTTTAATTAGAACTATATGTGTACAGGACTTCTTTCATGATCTTATTTGGTAAAGCCTTTTATGCCTGAATTCATCTGAATGAGCTTTATTGATGAATTCTCTTAAGAAATAGTTTGAAATGTCTCCTTCCCCTCCAACCTTTCTTAAAGATATGAATTTTATATCAACATTTTAGAAATGCTAAAGACATTAATGAAAGGATAACAAGGTGTATGACATTGAAAACATACCAATATCTAATAGATTAAAATGCTCATTTTGCCATTTTTAATTAAGCTATGCCTATGGTAGTTATAACAGTGATCATATGTCAGTTTTTGAGATATATACATGAGGTATCCAGATACTTACTGGTTTATATACTTGTAGTCTGTGAAATTATCTATGTCATTAATGATTTTAAAGTAAGGTATAGAATTTCATTAAACAGCACTTTTTTTTTTTTTTTTTAGCTATGGTAAAAAAGAAACAGTATACAATTTTTTAGAAACACTAGATGTCTCCCCAAACCTATTTACAGTTGTTTTTACAGTATGTCACAGATACTGTAGAAATACAGTTTTATCTTTGAGGTATATTCTGTGCTGAACTTGTGCGAAAGGTGTTTTTTTCAGTTATTCATGGATTGCAGTCGATGTTTACATTCCATCTGCCATCACTGTCGTAGTCAATGTCAGTGTCACGATGTAATAAGATGCATGTTACTAAAGTGCTTTGAATGTATCTTTTGGGAGACAGGTTTTCTTCCTTCATCTCTTTATGTAAGAAACTGCTTTTATAGGTTTTGGATTGGATTTCTGTAATTCATACCCTGATTCTCACTTCTATGTCAATCCAGCAGTTCTAGGTCTGTTTGACCTTCTCTTCTGGGAGCCTAGCGGGTTAAATGACTTAGCAACTGCATTTTTAGACAACAACCTTAATGAAGAAAATTTGACTTTGAAAGGAAAAGGGAAGAAGCAATAAAAATATGTGTTACCTATGTAGCTATGAATATAAATATGGAACTAATATAAATATATATATAATATAAATACGCACGTGCGCACACACACACACATATACATCTCTATATATGAATCCTTAACCTTTTTTAAGCTACCCTATTCCCCGCTAGGTTGCTGTGATTCCTAGTTTGGGAGAGATGGCCTACCTTATATTTTCATGTTTTCTTCTCGCTATGTTTGGGTACATTTACAATTTACATTTAGTCCAAGTGAGAACCCACAGTGTAAGCCATAACCCACCTCCCACTCACATTATTAAATCAGTAGGCTAAATCAGTTCCTAGTCTAAATCCTGAATCTCACCAGCTACTCTAGTGTCGGCAAGCCCAGCAAATCCTGCTGAATTTTGATACTGTTTTGAATGTAAATTTTCCTAAATGAGCAGGTTAAAGTTCTGATTTCTACCTTACTTCTTTTTATCGGTAAAAATTAATTAAAGGCAAATTAAAAAAAAAAAGTCCTCCCTGCTGCCAGAGCAGCATTTGAACTCTACTTCACTGTCAGCTGGCTGCATAGGCAGTTAAGAAGCCATAAATACTTTGTAGAGCTTTGCAGGAAACTGAAAAATACTATATACCTGTGTAATGCAAAGGACAGTGATATATCAACTGCTAAAACTGACCAGCAACAGGGAGTTACCAGTTAGCAGTTTCACACACTGGCAGAGTAATGCTGTTTATCTCTCAGCTGGGGTTCTCCACCCCTTGTTGCTAACTTGGGTAGATGTTGCCTGTCGCCCTCGTCTCCGACAGCACTGCGGTCCCTCAGGCTTTGAGCTGCATCTGCCTCTCCTGCAGTGATGTGTCGCACAAGGGCTGTGCAGCAGAACGGGAACAGCATTTGTCACGGTGCTCTCACTACTGTTCGTGGCCACTCTGTGCCTTTGCTGGTTTGCTTCGGAGAGGCTGAACTCACAGTGCCGTTTCAGCAAACATGATAGATTGGCATTCAGAGTCTAAGTTTAGCCTTTAGCTCTGACCCAGATCACTTAAAGTATAAATGTATGCTCTGTCTGTATCTTTTTGTCTGGGCAGCTGTTCACAGCCCATTGAAATGATACCCGCACTGCCCTCCCTACTTTTAAGGTCTAAAAGTTCTCCTTGACTTGAGGAAGGAAACTGAAAAAGTAAAATTAGAGTCTTAATACTCCTCAAACACTATTTTTCCCCCTGAAGGAATATGCATTTTCTATCTTCTCTGTCATTTTTTAATTTGTATTTTATTTTCTGCCTGTAGTTGCAACTGGGCAGCCAAGAAGTGTGTGCGTATATATGTTAATATATTTTTTAAAAATAGTTAAACTTCTATTTTCCGCTCAAGCTCATCTTAAATATACCTTTATTTTAGAAAGATCTTGCTTTACAGGATGATGTAAAAATATTTTCATCTTTGGAATATAATTTGGGAATAATGAAAATGAGGTAAGGATTTATTTTGCCTGATTTTCAGTAACTCTTTAAGATTATTGTTATACTAGCAAAATAAGGTATTAATTTATATGGTAATCGTACGTAATGTTTTTACTTGTTTTAGAATAAATAACATTATTTCCTTACTTAAACGTAGATGAATAAGACAAGGACTATATTAAAAGTCTCTAAAAGTTCTATTTCTTCAGACTGAATTAAGACCTGTATTTTTTGGGGGACAGGTGCAGTAGACTCAGGATCTTCTTCTTCCTCTTCGTCATCCAGCTTTGTGAATGGTGCTACCAGCAAAAATCTCCCAGCTGTCCAAACTGTTGCTCCAATGCCAGAGGATTCAGCTGAAAACATGAGGTACACAAGTTCTATCTATCTTTTAATATTAATTGTAATTTCTCCTCCTGTAACAACTTCATACACACAAAAAAGTGTAAAAAGAAAAAAAAATATTAAAATGTATTTTAGCTCATTTAATATGCATTATTGTAGTTATTCATATAATACAGTGTATATTTATATAATTTTTTGGTATTGAGAATCTATATACTAAAATAATACTGGACTGAAAAGTCTAACTTGTTTGAACTATGCCAGACACTAAAACTTCATTGAAAGTAACTTTTTAGTTGACTGGCTTTTTACGTTGCTCAATAATGATAATGAGAATTGGAACGCCAGCACAACTTGGCAATGGAGCACCAGCAAGTGGAAAGAGAGACATAAACACTTCTGAGCAAACAAAAGCCCTATTTAAACTGGAGAGGACGAAACCTGACCTGTATTCCTGTAGCTAGCTAAATGGTGCACCAGGCCTGAGTTGGTGTTGCAAGAGACACGTGCCATGAAATAGCTAATACCCCTCTCACACTGACTGGCAGCCAGGAAAATGCCCTCTGAAAGTCACATTAAATACCTTTGTATAAGAGGTTATTATGTTTTTAAAGGTATTCAGTTGTGCCACGGCACGCTTCAAAGACAAATTTTTCACCTTTTCAAGGTGCACACCGGTCTGTCTTAAAAAGCTGACACAGGGTATACTAAGGAGTTGCCAAGTGTCCCTTAGCTGGCCGGCCACTTTGAGGTATGGTTTTAAGGAGAACGGAGTGGAGACAGTAGCCAAGCTAGTTGTTCATGAGCGCACAAACTCACAAACAAGAGAATTTCATTCTCTAATGAACTAGAAATGAAATAAAAAATCAAGGCCCCTAGGTAACCTGTAACAAAAAGTATTGGTGCTTCAGCGATTTAACACACAGTGGGGATAAAAAAGCCTTTTTTTCGCTGGTGCTGTCTGAAGTGTCAGGTGTGTGGTGCAGGTGGAATCCCAGCAATGGGTGCGGGCCCGGGCTGAAAGGGTGAGGGCTGTTGGCTCCACTCCAAAAAGGTGCAAAGGATCAAGGAGAGAATGACCATTTGTGTGGCATTACTTATTGCTTGACAGTGTTACAAGGCAAGTTAATAAAATTGTGGTGTGATTAAACCACTTCTTTTGCTTCTTGTCTTCTTCATGTGTTAGGACAGTGGTTTGCTGAGGGTGAAATCTTTTTTAAAATTCAGATACTGAAGTATGTTAAAATTAAACTGGATCACTAATCGGTTTGTATTTCAGTTATTTTAACCAATGCAATGTTCTTGTTTTTTCATGAGCATTTTGAAAGTTTTTGCCCTGGAGCCAAAGAACTTCAGTTGCAAAAGCTCTGAACTCAGAATTTGAACTCAGAAGTAGTTGCACTCTGACTAGCAACTGAAATTAGCGACTGAAAAAACTTATGTGGAGCACAGTATCAGAAATGTAGATAACTTAAATCCTAATCAACCCAAGAAACGTCTTTTGAGCTTTTTTTCCTTTTTCTGCCCCACTCCCAAGAACCAACTAAAACTTAATTTTGATAATAGATAATTTTGGTGTTTCTCACTTTGAATTCATTGTGCTTCAGCTTTTAGGAGATTAGAAATCAGAGTTGTTTGTGGGGTGAGAGAGCAGGAAGTAAAAGCTAACTTATCTAAGCCTTCCCTTATAGCAGCTGCATAGGAAAAGAGCTGCTGATGGCTGTAGACTGAGCAGAGGAAAGTGAGCAGGAGAATGATCTTGGACTTGTAGATGTTTAATAGTCTTGTTTCAGAGGCAGAGGTTTGGCCTGGAATGAGATTGGGAAGGTGGCACATTTGGGACTGGGACACTGTGTGTGCACCTCTCTGCACTTTCTTGTGACCAATTCAAGCAATAGGTAGTAAGAACCATCCACAGGATTATTTGGGTTTTTTTTCTCACAGTTTTAAAAGTATTTCTTTCAATTGGATGTTGCTACTGTGCTCCTTCAATCTTTCATGTCCCAGTTTATCACTTGTATAAATATAGAAAGTGTATATAATTATATATAATATCTATCATTTATTTTCTGACACGTATTGCCTTTAATATGCAAAATAAAAAATCTTGAATTTGAAAGCTGTTAAGAGTTTATTTGCCTTGAATGTCTACAAATGGAAAAGAAAAAACACAGTATTCATTCTTTACAAAAAAACCCAAAAAACTCAGTTCACTCATGAAAACTGATTACATTAATCCCCACACAGAGTTCCCTAATGACTGCAGGATGCGTTATAAGGTAAAATAGATGTTAGAAACAGCTGTAGAATCAGAAAGTGTCTCTCTTTTGCTGGTCTGTGTGCATGTGTGTGGACAGGAAAGGCAGCAGATGGGCTACCTGCTTCCGTGAATCATTTTTTGGGCGTCTCTATGCATGGTTTTATTCTTAATTCTGTTTGTTCTTTTTGAAACTGGAGGACCAGAAGTCCAGTCAGTTTTCAACATATAAATGCACCAGGGATTTATATGAAGGAAAAAGGATTTTATTTTTCCTTTTTCTCTATTTAAATAATAATTTCTGTCCTTTGATATACTTTTTTAAACAGTGCTAAACTTTGATCTCACATTTTCACAGAATGCTATTCCCAATTGCCCGTGAATGGATCTATAATATACAAGATCCATCAGCTATCCATTTGATAACAAGTTGTTTATTAATAGCTCATCCAAGGTGTAGGTTAACAGCACATCCACACCTCCCATATTACTTGATTCTTCAATAAAAATTTATCTTAATTAAAAAAGTTTTGAACTTGAAATTTTTTCAATTGTACGTAAAGTTTTCAGAGTTAAATGCATGCTAAAATTAGACCTTTTAAACCAATTTACAGTGAAAGCATATTTTAAAATGTGGTTTAGAGAAGTCTGGATTAATCAAGTAGGCTCTTTATCTCTATCAGAAAAAGCTTGCGGTAGATTCATGTTGCAAATTAAAGATTCTGAGCTAGTCATGTGCGTTTCAAGCATAGTCAATAGAGGCTTTAGCATAGTGAAATTCACTTCAACTAATCATCTAAAACAAAGGTTGGTGATATGAATTCCTCCTTTAGAATAATGGAAAATCAATATCTGAATTTGAAATGGCAAAGCAGCACATTGAAAGAAAGTAAGCTATAGGAATTCAGTAAAATAATTTTAAGCTAATGAAGGAAAACTTCCAATTTGTTTATAATGTCAGCTTTCTTTTTAAATGTAGGGATCGTCATGTGGTTTGAATTAAAAAGTCCATATTTATTTAGTGCTTATAGATAGTAGATACAGTATAAAATTTAAATGTCAGTGTTCATTTTCTTACATTCTGTCAATAAATGTAACTTCTGCCTATAATTTCGCTTTTAAATGCCAATAATATTCTGGTGCATTACAGCACAAAAAAAAAAAAAACCTTCAGCCATCAGCAGTCCAAAAAAGAACAGCAAAAATTCTTGGTAGACCAGAATATGCATGTAATTTCATTTTTATTTTTAAGCAATAATTCGCTTCTTTTAGATAACACAGCAGGTTTTTAATCTTGGCACAAGAGTTTCAGAGGGCACAAGTGTTACGCCCCATCAGATTTTAAAAGGGAAGAGGGACTCTGAAGGGGTACAATCCGTAGCACACTGCTGACATTTGCGTACTATTGCTAGGTTGGTATCCTCAGACAAAGGAATATTATTTCTGGGTTTTAAGAAGGAAACAGAAGCCACAACACCTGTTCTCATTGCATGTGTAGAAATTAAAGAACATGCTTCAAAGATTGTATAGTCTCAGCAGGCAGAGAAGTATAAATGCAAAGGCAAAGTGATTTACCTGGGATCATGTTCCCTCAAAGATGAAGAAAAGAATATTGGTTTTCTTGCTACCTGTGCTAGAATGCTTCCTCATACACTTCCTTGTCTAGCATTGCAATGCCAGATGTTGTTATTTGAAAAGCAAGTTACTTGTGATTGCTTTGGGTGAATAAAAACTTCTCTTTTCAAGCGTTCAAATGTATATGAAATGATGAGGTGTATAAGCTGAGTTAGGTGAAATAGACTTGCCCTTGAATATCTGACATTCTTCTTATCATGTTTGAAAAATAAGAATTTTACTTGCTTTGGAATGTTCTGTAAATGCTGTAGAATTCATGAGGCTGCCACACTACCGACTCTGACATGACATTTGCATTTACTTAAAGCCATTTAAACACTATAAAGTGTATTCAAATTGTGATCATCCTCTTTTCTAAAGAAGCTTACAGCAACTTTTAAATAAAACAGGTATGATTTCACATTATTTAACTTCTATTGTGAAGGGTTCTTCCAATCATGGTCTCTGTTTTTCCACAGTATCACTGCAAAGCTTGAAAGAGCTTTAGAAAAGGTGGCCCCTCTCCTGCGAGAAATTTTTGTTGACTTTGCGCCTTTCCTATCCCGAACATTGTTGGGCAGTCATGGACAAGAGCTGTTGATTGAAGGTACTGTTTCTGTTGTAAAATTATGTTGGTTTAGCTATTTGTCATTTGATATGAACAATGTTTCTTTTTCACAAGACCTTATATAACTATTTTTGGTAAATAAATTAATCAGTAGTTAATGTGTTGTGATTTTACTTCCTTGCATTTAACTTCATTTCAAGAATTTAAAAGTGATAGCTTTTGTACCCCTTTTTTTTCCCTAAGTGAGATGCTATGTAAAGATACATCTTGTCATTTTGGAATTCAAGAACATCTCTGTAATTTGCTTTTTCCTCCTCAGAATAATTATATAAGTCTTTCAGCCTGACTTTGAGAAACTAATGAAAAATATAATTAAAAAGTGTAATCAATTCCTGTGGAAGAAAGCAAATTGAAGACTCTGCTCCAACATTATTGATACATGCATCTAGATTTGGTAGAGACCTGTCCTACCTGACCTACGTAGGTCAGTTAGATTCACACAGGCAGATAAATAATTGTCCCTAGAGAATAAAAAGGGATTATTTTTTTAAAGAAAAGTATCCTTCAACACTTACAGGGATTTTTATGGGTTTTTATGCATTGTCTTAACTATTTAATAGTTACAAAATTTGGGGAAAATAATGAACCCTCATAAGTGAGGCAATAAGTAACGCAGAAATTATGCAGAAAGTGCAAATGCGGCAAGCTCATGCAGAAAGTAATGAATTGGTACTAATGCAGCTAAAATAGTGATGGGGGAATTTGTATGAGCATGCACTGATCCCACATCATATATATACAGAGGAACATATTCAGTCAAGTAAACTTTTTCCTTCCAGCATTGTTCTTACACACAATATTGCTGTTTAGTGAGAGGTTTACAGTTGGACTAGATAACTCAAAGGTCTTTTCCAACCTAAACAATTCTATGATTCTATGAAAAAGTCTCATTAAGGCAAAGCTCAAAACATGTGAAGGTCTGTGCAGAAAAAACAGAGCTTTGTGTTCAAATTCCAAAACTCCTCCTATTATACGTGTATTATCTAAATATTAGTGTACAGTCTTTCTATGGTCTCAGTTATTATTCCCCACAGCATTGACCCTCTTTTATTCTTAATGCTAAAAATATTTGCACGTTGTAACTGAAATCTTCTAAATAGCCTTTTCCTTTCTGTCTAATTATTGTTTAATAATAATATAATTTAATAATACCAAGAAGTAGTATATTAGCTTAGTAATTCTCAGAAGTTTCAGGGGTTATTTTATAGCTATAAGTTGCAGTTCTCATTTAATGACACCTGAAGCTAATGGTCTGAGATGCTTATTGTGAACATTGGGATGGCTGTGAGATATTTGATGGATTCCATTGTTAAGTCTTTTATTTCCATGAAGTTGATTGCAAAATTTGTAGCACTGTTATCCTTTTCTGTTTGACAATTGATTAATTTCAGTATAGTTTTTATACAACACAAATTAAATTGTCTCAGTTTAACCTAAGCTCTTTTATAGACTAAAAAATTTCTTCACCGATGCTGTTCTGACTTCATCTTTTGGTCAGATTCATGGTGTGAACAAGGCTCCAACAGTTCCCAGCGTATGACAAAGAGTGAAAAGCTAGAGGCCACCTCATGACTATATGGCAGTATGAGTTGATCTCATTGCCTGTCCAGACAGAGACACGGTTTTGTCGGCTGTAGCATTCTTCTGATACCCACTTAGACTGCTGTTCCAAATTTTGTCCCTTCTATGACTCAGCCATCCAATTCAGTCTCAGGAATCAACTTTTACAAACCAAACACCGAGTTCCAAAATAAGTCCTGTCCTTCCCATCACCTTTCCTTAATGTTATGTCTAACCTTCTGTTGAGTTGCTGTCTCGTTCCTGATTTCTAAGAACTAGTCCTTTCTTCCCAAGATATTGAAATAGCAATCTGTAAAGAAAAAACAATCCAAACATCTTAGATTTTTACACTGCATGCTTCAGGACTTGAATTTCTGTTTGCTCCCTCTAAAATAATTGGGCTTTTTTTCTTTTTAACAGAGAACTCAGCTGTTTTTATAGTCATTGTGTACTTCTCATCGTTTCTTTCTTCATTGCATGTGTGAGAGCCTTGATCTTAACTGAACTGAATTCTTGCCTAGTTAAGTTCCCTTTAAAAGGGAATTCTAAATTCTCTCCTAGTCCATTACCTGATTTGCTTTGATAAATTTCCTGCCATTGTTTACTGAAAGCCAATGGTGGTCCTTGAAGTGTTTGAAAGGGCTCTCCATGTAATGACTGTGCAAAACGGAGGGGTTTAGTGGCATGATTGTGAGTAGATAGAACTCCTGTGGGGCTTTGACAATTTAAACTTGATTTTTTACTGGCAAGCAGTAATTAGCTTGACAGTTTTATATGAAATAGTTTAATTTGTTGCTTTATGTGTAAAGGTTTTAGTTATAACAATTGAAAAGAAGCAAATAAACTTTATTTAATCAAGTCTGAAGGTGCTGTCTGTTTTTCAAATTGATCACCACAAAAGTATCTCTCTCTTGCATTCTATAAAGCATGTCCTTTTCTTCTGATTATTCAAGCTTGAAACATAAAAATAGCTTCCCTCCTCTAGCTGTCTTTCAAAACTTCCATATGGTATGAAGCCTTTTCCCTATCAGATTTTGCTAAAATCTGAATGCTTTCAGGCATCCTTGATCGCATGTGCTTTTTTTTCCTGGAGCTCTCTCTAGTGCTCTTGTGCATGCGCATGTGTAAGAATTACTAAATAATTTCAGACTTGGTAAGAATAACCATGGGTTTGTAGCTGGGGTTTTGCATACCGAAGAGAGAGCCCAAAGGAAAAGGGAAAAGGAAAAAAAGTCATATTAATACTTCTAAAACAGGTTAATTATGCAAGCTTTCCAAAATGTGTGATGCTTTGAGATAGGTGTTGTTCATATATATTTGGAAATGTGCATACCAACTTAGTTATGATTTCACTTTTGTAGTACTTGAGCTGTCTCAAACTTTTGGTGAAAAATCTTGCAGTCATACCGTGCCACCTCATTTTCCTTTAGCTCCATTCTGTCTCATGGAAGACTGGCTGATTTATTCTTTGAGGAAATTATATTTAACACCTGAGCAGTGGCTTCTTAACTCTTGAGTGGAGCTGAAATGAACTGGCTGAAATAATCTGATCAGTCTAGACTGAAAACTTGGACCACTCATACTCAAATTTGTTAATTTTTCACGTTTGTTCATGTAAATTCCAAAATGTCACTGGTAGCAGAGGAACTCTATCAAGTAGTAATCTGACATTACAGAACAAATTTATTGGTAAAAATCTTCGTCTGTTTACCTATTGAAATAGCATTCATTTTTGTGCCTTTTTCCACAACCAGTTCTTTCTTCAAAGGTATCTCACTGTATTCCAAATATTTCAGATTCCCAGAATGTGTCCTGCATGATAAGTTTGAAAGGACTAATTTGCAGTCAAATGCAAATAGTTTCAAACAGAGTATAACAAAACCAGCCCAACACTACTGTGGTTCATCAGCTGAGGTTCTTTCAATGCCTCAGAGAACAGAAGTTGCAAAGGTTAAAATTGTCCGTATAGAATCTAATTGGAAACAAACATGCAATATGTGTAGGTCACATATTTAAGCCTAGCAATGCTCTATATGGGGTTCCATTTAACACTTGCACAGATATGTTTTCACTAACTCTAGTTTCCATATGGTCTGCAAATTCCCTCTATGTAAAGTGCATTACAACATTCTAGCTTTTAGGTGAAAATGTTACAGGCAAGTGTAATCTGATCTGTATCCGAAAGAAAAGTTATATCCTCTTTTTGTCAAGCACAGATGGGTAAAAGTATTTTCACTACAGCTATTCTTGGAGTGTCCTGAACTGTTACGATAGGTCCAAGATCCATAGTAACATACAATGCTTTCCCTTCTCTGTAGTGAGATACAAAACAAACATTACCAATGCTTTTCATTTTCCTGTATCATTACCTGGGTAGAAGGTCAGCCAGATACCCCTTTTCCAAAAGAGCTCTTACGAATCCTTTGGCATGCATTTGATATGTTTCTGATACACACACAATTCAAATCAGATGAAACAGAAAACATTTTTGTGCTGATAGGAACACGATCTGTTTCTCCTCATTAACTCACCACATGGCCCTGTGAAAATATTCAGTAGAAGTGGTGATGGACTCTCTTTATATGGTATGTGAGAGGAGGCTTCTTGAAACGCTTGAAAAATTGCCCAAAACATTCCTTTGGAAACCACAGATAGAACTTGGATGCTAAATGACATTACTTTAAAAGCCCCCAAAGACCACAAGTGTGCCATCACTGTGGCATATACCAATACTGGCACAATTAGTTTCTGATTTCCTTGCACAATACTGAGTTTTGTATTAGGAAATACAGAGCAACCATTTTTCCTAAGATACTGTAGCAATCTGGAAATCCCTTATACTTTCTGGGGAAAAAAAAGTACTTTTTTGGTGCTTAACATGGCCCTTGGCTTTCTCTTAGAAAATTTTCAGAACCTTTGTATTATTGTGCTCAGGAGCACAGATGCTATAAAGCAGAGAGATTGCATGCTCTTGAAGAACTTTATTTTCCTGTTTGTATTGTTATCTCAGTCTTCTATCTCACTCTGCCACATCCAAAATATTTTTGTTTGTGTGTCTGGACATGTTCTCTTTCAACTGATCAGACTTTTGGTAATTGCTTACCAGTCTGTAGCACAGAATGTAACCACCATTCTGAACAAAATAAATAAATTGCTAAATATCAGCAAGTAAGAGAGAAAGGGGATAAAAAATAGCGTTCTGATTTTAAAATCTGCATTAGCTGGAATTTAACAGCACATAAGTAAAAACTGAAGCTATTCATAGTGCTGAAATTTGTATGAGCCATTTTTTGATCCTACTTTGATATTTTTATTAACAGTCGAGTATGGTGCAGAATTGTTACTGGCAAAGCTGACTGCTTAGACAGAGGTATACAAAATGAGAAGCAAAGGCATTCCACTGGAGAGATATGTGGAATCATTTTGTGGAATAACCAAAAGTCAGGAAAAAGCCAAATTTCAACACAGCCAAATGCTGAGTCCAAACTCTAGGAACAAAGAATATAGACTATACCTAGAGGGCAGGAGATGAGGGACGAAGCCACTCAGAGAATGTAGGGATTGTTACAGCAGTTAGCATACTCTGGGCTATCTTAGCTCAGTGCCAAGGCAACAAAGACTTGTCCAATACTTGGATGCCTAGGAAGAATAGATGAGGAGGTGATTTCGTTTCTGTGCACAACTTCAGTAAAAGTCCTACCATCTAGTTCTACATTCAGCACTTCAAGAGTGATATGCACGCGCCGAACAGGGAACAAAAGAGAAGGGCACAAGAGAGATTGATAGATGGGAGATAAACTCCATGTAAGGAGCTTGATTTGTTCAACATACTGAAAAGAAGAGATAAAAAGAAGTTAGATACTACAGGATGTCTTAGCCTTTCTACCAATGGAATGGCTAATGAGGGTAAATAACATTGGAAAACTTTACTGGGGTTTACCGCCAAATATTGAGATCAATGTTACTTGTAGTCTTTATGACTGTTCTGAACATTCCTTCTAAATAATCTTCAGTCCAGCTTATCAAGAGGAAAAATGTCATGTATTTGCTGAATGGTTTTGTGAGTGGTTTCTTTGTGTTTGTGGAGCCTGTGAATCCCCATTCCCTCTGTGCCATACCTTGTAAGGAATGATAGTCTGCATTAACCTTAATTTGCTCTAACATTGCCATCACTGCACTTGTTCACGTGGTCATAGACAGATATACCTGAGTGTCAGCTAGTCACCTGCAGGAATCGGTTTAAAAAGTGTTTTTCCCTTGTTCTGCAGTTGACTGCATCTCAACTGCAGATGCAGTCAAGAATATATCATCTTCATCAAAGGTGTGAAAGATCATCAGTGTTCAAGTGTATGAAATAAGCCTTTGTTCTAATTTTTTTTTGCGTGTTTCTGTGTGTATATATATAAACTAATTTTTATTTTTATTTAAGAAATTGTTTAATCATTACTTTGAAGCTCATTTTAGTATGAGACATTTTCTCCTTTCTCTGCATAATGAAGTTTGTCTATTCAGAAAAGTCTTATATAAGGCTCATGCCTGCTATAGTTTGGTCCCAGATTTCAGAGAGCCCTTGCAAGTATATGAATGTATAGCCATACATATACTTTAATGTGATTTCCTGAGAGTACGAGACTTATGTGATCACACTGGGTGAGGAAGGATCAGACTTTTACTCCCTTGATAACTTTTCAATGTGTTGGCCATTTTCAGCTGTTTTTACAGAGATGCTATTAAAAGAAGCTATTTTTACACAATATTCAGGAATATAGGTATCTGTTTAAAGAAAAGATGCCCTATAACGTCTTGGCTGAGGCAGTAGTTACATGTGTATTTCTTAATAAGCTTCAATATTTGTTCTGCACTATCGTTTGGGCTACGCCATCATCGTGTAGTGAATAAATGAAGAATTTAAAAGTAACTCCAAAAAACCTCATCTGGTTCATTTGCAGCTGTGTAATATACTGTGTTGGTACAACACTATGGATATTGCAGCGTAAGGAACAGGAAAGCAATTGATAAAGCAGGACTGAGAGAGAACGAACAGTAGGAACTCAATCCTATTAGACATCAGAGGATCCCTGTTAGAAATCAAAGGTTAAAAATGTTTCTGTGGGGAGGATGTTATGCAATGGTCAGGCAAGTGTCATTTACAGTGTGTGTCTCACTGGACATGATCACTCTGGTCAGGAAGGGTCAGGGATCTTTTGGATTGGTTGGTTCGTACTGGAGCAGGAACTCTGAATTGGTTTTCAAGGTGAAGCAGTTCATAATGTGCTTCTTCTCTACCACACCACCTCCTTCTCCTTTCTTTCCATGTGCCCTACATGTCTCAGTGTACATTCTTCTGTGTCTAGTAAGAGGTGATGCTGGAGGTTTAGCACAGTGCAGTTAAAGCCAGTGAATTGCCTGACCCAGTCCTCTGGAAGACAGATTTCCTTCATTTGTGGTTGTAGGATTCCTGTTCATAGATTTCTTTTTATCTTCCACTGTAAACACTTGCAAAAAGAACCCAGTGAAATCGTAGTACTGTCTGAAAACAAGCTTTGTTTAGATAATGAGGTTGGAACAATAATGAGTTACAGATAATGCTTTTCTTCGGTAAGTTTTAAAACATTCATCAACAGTAACATTGGATAACTTTTTATATTGTTACAAGCTTTGAGTGTTGATTTGCACTGGATGTTTTTTATGTATTTTCCTTTTTTACTTTATGAAATTCTGCAAGTAATTTGTAAGATTTGTTTTTTACCATGAAGAAAACAATAGGTAATTTTGAAAGAGGGCACGAAAAGCCTTGAAAACCTCCAATGGATATAATTTAAAAAGCTGCTGCTGATTGAAATCCTGCCTGCACATGTTGTAATCCCTTCGTAAACAGGAAAAAAAAAAAAAAGTTCATTAATTTCAAACTACTATTTATAGGCTTGTAAGAAATTTGTTGTAAGAAATTCTCTGTCTATGGTTAGCTCTTAGTGTCTTACTGAAAGGCTCCACAGTATGTTTATGCTTCTCCAAACACTCGGAAACTGAAAGTGTTTCCTACTAAAAAACATCAATGAGTCAGATACACATGGAGACAGAAAACACCAGTTTTCCAGAAGTCCGGATGGTAGGAACAAAGAACCAATGAAAGGTTAAATGGATATTCAAATCTGCCTATTTATTTACACGTACTCCAGTAGAGTCAAGGTTCAAAGCTTTGCAACTTCCACACTTGCTTTTCAGAACATGCTACTAGTGACTGTTCCTACTAGAGGAACGGAAGAGGAGGTGCCACAGCAGAAGTCTGTTATTTGTCCACAGTGAAATCTTCAAACTATAATGACCCCCACATCAGTTACAGAACATTTTTCTTTCATGTAATATTCTTTTATGATACCTTTAGAGGGATAGCATTACAAATACCAGAAAGTGAAGAGGATACACATTCACTTGATTTTAAAGGTTTAACTCTTGAATTACTGAAGTTCCTGTGTGCAGAAGTATGTTCTGAACAGATGTTGAACATGGCAGGAAACATATAGATCAGAGATCCAGATAGCAACTAGGAAATGCATAGCATCTGGCACCTTTTTGAAAGTAAACCTGCCAATAATTAATTACACATATGAGACACTTTATCCCTGTCTAATGAATTGGACACTTACTAAGATGTATTAGACTATGTAACAGAGGTTAACTGCTCATGCCTTCTCCTTTGTCTTTGGCTTGTGTGGTCCCAGCATAACTTAAGGGTAGAAATTGTTGTTGGCACTCAGGTTATATGCCCTTGATTATGTTATCATTGTTACATTAATTAATAATCAAGACATCTTTACAATCCAACATGTATGGAGATCCCACTAGGCAGAAATTGGGGTGGTTCTGTTACTTTGCCAATGGAGAAAAAATGACCAAAAATGTTGAAGTTACTAAATTACTGTTGAAAGTGCTCCTATAAAAATTACATTATTAGAAACCAAACAACACCAATTGCTGTTCTTTTAAAGCACATAAAGAAATCCACAAAATATCGGAGACTTTAAAGAATGAGAAAAGGAGTTGTTTGTGGTCCTCAGGCCCCACTTACCTTTGGCAGTATTGAGCACTTTCTCAGAAGCTTCTTTATCAAGCTAGTAGCCTGTATTCCAATTGCAAGCCATGAGGCCTAGAAAGGACAGGTCTTTTGCCTTAAATCTCTAGAAGAATTCCCTCCCTGATGACTTCATACTCCTTCTTTGTCCTAATACTACCCAGGTAAGATGTCCCTCTGTCTTCCTTCTTGTTCTAACTCTCAGCTCTCATGGAAAATAATTTTCTTTTTTTCCCTTTTTTTTTTTTTTTTAAATAAGTTTGTCTCCTACAACATAAGACTAGAAGGAGATCTATTTAATTTTATTTCAAGGAAATGATTTTTAAAAGATTCTTGAGAAAGTTCTTAGCACGTACAGGCACTACTGTAACATAGCCTGTAGGTGGACTCATCATATCAGGTATACAGCAGTGCTGCATGGTAACACTGGACTAAGTTGTACAATTTTTTTAGAACAGCCACCTTTTTCCCCCTTATTATTTTCTCCTCTACTGTCCAGGTCCAAAGAAAAACGAGGTGGTATGCCAAAAAGGTATTCAGTATCTACAGGATGTTCATGCTGTGACTGAAGCTCCCCACAGGCAGAGGTTCTCTGGTTCTTATTCCACTTAATTCATCATTCAGAACTCAGCAGGGGACTCTGCCTGATTTTGGACTTGAAACAGTTAGGCTGGTATTCGCCCCACCCTTTGTCCTCTAAAAGCTTAAAAATGGAATCAATCTACTTTATTATCCCAGCAATATTTTCCAGAGAACTACCTAACTCTGATAAACTATAGGGTGCAAATAACATCTCTGTATCAGATTTTGCCCTGAAAGATGTATTTCTCATGAGGCATAGTCTAATAATCCTTTTCCGTGTAGCCTGAGTTCTATGTCCAGGTTCTTTACAAAACTAATCTCATTAGGGCTGGTCGCAGTTTCTCCTTCTATATTCCTTAACTCTGTGTCTACTTATCACCTGCTCTTATGACCCAGACTGAAACCTTTTCATCAGTGATCAAGTTTAACAAAACTTCCTTACTTGTCCTGATGATTTAAAGGCACTTCTACAGGTCACCCTGTTGGATATGGATGTGCTTGTTTCCATGCCTTCAAGGCATAAACAAAGAATATTCCACAAAAACTCTTGAATAATTAACTTGAGAAACTACTACACTTGAATCTTAAAAATATACCTATTTATAGAGCCCTTTGGTTTTGCTAGAAAAAATGTTAACAATAGCATAAACATTGATCAACCATCAAGCTTGATTTATCTAGATGTTAACAGGCTTCCTACAGACCTGGGATTATTTTTGCAACGACTAAGAGAATGTATCTTTACTGTGTTTGGTCTAACTTTGTGTTAAAATTTATCTCCTCCAAAAAAAACAAACCTGCTAAACGTATATTGTCTTACATCATGTCTTATTTTTGTCTGTTGGTATGTAGAATTTTATGATATGATCTTTTTATATTAATCGTGATGTTGTCTGTGGAGATTTTCTTGCAATGGGAAACCCTCATGCTGAAAGAAGTTGTCAGACAACAGAGACAGTTGTGATATGTCAAATTAAGATGGCAAAGTGATGTCAAAGCAGGTCTAGGGAGAGCCCATAACAATGTTACTGTCAAGTAAATAAAGAAAACTGAAACACAAGAAGTACAAGTTATTTCAAGAGATCTATGACTGTGGTACGGCTCTGTGTTTTGAGAGACACTGTTTTAGAATGATTACCATTTGTCAGTAGGACCTCAGGATAGGAGCAAGATCTGATGGCTGCCAGCTAAGGTCAGCAAAGTTCAGCATGGAAATGGAGATTTATTTTTTTTTCCTTGTTATTAAATTCTTGGAAAACATTTAGCATCTAAACAAAATATTAGTTCACCAACCTTTTGCTCAACTAGATACACAAATTAGCTGGTGTGTTCTGCTACTGAGGAGATCACACCTAGTTAAAATAATGGTGATCTTGGTCTTAGAAATTTAGGAAGCTGCATGAGTTCTGTGAGGTTTTGTTATACTTCCTATTTGTAGCTGCACTGGTTCATTCACTGATCTCTCAGTATGGCCCCAAGGTTGCCAGAAAGAAGAAATATAAGGAAGTAAGGACGACCAGTAAGGAGTAAGTGGTTTAACTGCTGTGCAGCCTATCCTTTTCTCTCCTTCCTTTATTGTCATTCACCATACACACATTTCAATTGTGTCATGCCATGATGATAATATTTCCCCTAATTATACAAAAGAATGTAACAAAGAACTATAAGGTAGTAGTGGAAAGGAGGAAACAAAAGGCAATTCCTATGTTTGAAAGAAGAGGAGAGAAACAAAAAGCAATAAATGAGCACAGAAAACAGGGCATCAAATAGGAATGTTATAGACTGAAGCTAAGGAAAAGTGGATAAATTTCAGGAGAAAAATAAAACCTCATACCTAAGGAAAAAATAACATTGAGTACTGCATTTGAATTCTATTCCATGTGGCGTTTTCAGGGGGAGCATGATATTCTAGAGACTGTCATTTGGAATCATACTTATGATCCATCTTGTCCATGATGTAACTTTTGACAGCTTTAGAAAGAATTAGAAAAAGTTCTTGAGATGAAGAGAAAGCATCATAGGTGTAGTGAAAATATAAAGTATAAATGTTTGCTTGTGTTAGTGAGTGAAATTAATGTTCTGATTTCTGCCTGTATACTTCTTTGAAAATAATTCACTGTTGAGGTAATTATTCTGAAGTGTATTTACTGTAGCACTGATTTGAGAGGAGTTGAAGGACTGAGAAAAAAGAGAAAGGAGGAGTAGGTGTTTCTTCATTTAAATAAGAAAATTGTGAGGGATCAGTAGAACATAAAATCTCAGAATAGTTTTTTTCCCAGATGTATTGACTATGTGGCAACTTTTTTGGTATCAATTTTTTTCATGTAGTAAATTTTCTACAAATTTAATCACAAAAACAGCAACTTGATCAGGAAAAAGAATGGCATCTTAAGAGAATATCACATGACAAAATTTGAAAAATCTTTTAACTTTTCACATTAAAATTAATTTTTAAATGGCTTTTTCCATTATTTTTTTTCTTACTCCATCCATTGAGATAAAATATCCAGGGCAGCAGCTGTGCCAGGAATTTAGCCACAACTTTGAGCCACATATTTGAATAATATAGGATAAAGTGGAGAATCAGAAGACTTCTAGGATCATATTTTAATTTTCACAGTGGATTGTCGCGTATTCAGAAAAAAATTGGAATGTTTTTCATTGAGATTCTTTCTATATAAATAAGAGGTTTGGATTTTCCAGAACCTCTGACTAAATGTTTGGTTTTCAGTTCTTCCAGGATTCCACCATAATAAAATGTTTATAAGTTACTCAAGTCTCTACCTTAGACTGAAGTAGACTTCAACAGAAAAGAAATAGTTAAATTTTACAGATATTTTCAACATTGGAGGTGTTTTAATTTGATCAGCTGCCGTGCAGTGTGATCCCTGGTTTGGTTGTTTTGATCCATTGTCTAGAAGGGACTTTAGAAAAGAAGGAAACACATTCCATTTCCAAATTAAATCCTAGTATATACTAAGTATCATACTGTTCAAAAAAAAATCTGCTTCACTTAAATTTAACAGGGAATTGTTTTCTTCTAATTAACCTTTGTGTTGTATTCTTTTATATGAGAAGAAAAGGTGTGTTATTAATGCTAATTAGAACAATTTCTCAATTGATACATGCTAGATTAGATTGATATAAATTTTAGATCTGTCCTGATATAGCAATTAGATAAGCATATTAGTTCACTACTTCACAACAGATATTTGAAAAGAGACCAGTCCAAAGACATGCTGTTTTAAAAGAAGCACAGAGAAACACAAATGCATATATTGAGTAAATCCCAATGGACCATTGGCCAAGGAAAAAATTAGCACAGGTGCTAAATGAAAAACTGGATCAGTTTGAAAAATCTTCAGTGAGATATTAAACTGAACAGTGGTAGTGGATTTTATTTTATAGATTAAGTGATCTCCTTCTCATTTGATGAATGAGAATTTGTGCATCCCATTAACGGTAATGGAAAATTGACAAAAATTCCATACATTGGTATAAGGCTAGACTCTTCAGAGTAATGTGGCACCAGAATCAGTTTTGTCGATATCATTACAGCTCATGGGATCACAGTACAAAAGTCTGTAATTTCAAATAGCAAATCATGTACACATTGTAATAAATCCCCTCTCTGCGGGTATGCTCTCAAGGGTTTTTGCCATTCTGTGATTCCATCTGGATATTTTATAGTCCTCATTTAGATTCCTTTTTAGTAACTGCAGTGGTGAAGAAGTATAGGTTTTTTTACTTTAATAAAATAATTCAAGAAACCATTACATAGCATTCTTATTCTTTTAAATATTATCCGCATATTAAGATCTGTTTTATTTTATTAATTTGACTAAAAGGACCAAATCGTTTGACTTGGATTTGAACAGATTAAAATCTACTTTTTATGTTGACCTATCAGTGTTCATTTCAGGTGTTTATCTTAAGATACGAGTTCTAAAGACTTCTGATAATATTTTAAAGGTATTTAATTTGAATGAATACCTTTTCCTAGATTTTCAGGTACCGAATATAAAGAATACTACGTGTTGTGCAGTCTCTTTCACCATAACACAAAATCTTGTAAGAAGTATAATTGTCGTGATCAACTACAAAAGCACTGAATCAAATTCACATTCATCATGTTTTTCTGTGTCACTCTCTTGCTCTGTAAAGGAGATCTACCCATACAAAGGATGGTCAGGAGTACTAATACAGCCATCCTTCATGGTCCCTGGAGTTGGTGGTAATGTTGTGTTCTGCCAGTCAAACCTGCTGAAGGGAATTGTTAAATCCATAACCCTGACTTTGTTATTTTAGTGAGTATACGTCTTTGGAATAGTGTTTCCTTTCATCTAGTAAAAGTGGAGTTGTAATTATTTTGCAACATGGCTGTGATTTCCATCTGCAAACTTTCTGCAATTCCTGAATATTTGCCAGCCTTTGCTTTTCATAAATTAAGACCATTAGTGTAATTTAAATGTCTACAAAATACGTGACATGTGTAGTTCTAAAACCAATTTTGAGTGTAATCTTGCAAAACATTACATTCTGTTTAATACACATCTTGCTTATTTTTTTTCCTAATAATTGCTTTGCTTGGAGTAAGAACATCTGTCATTTCAGTTATTACTTTTACATAGTTAGCATTTACTTTCAAACTTTTCACCTCTTTAATTTTCCCTCCATATTATCTCTTTTCAGTTCTGCAGTGAACTCACTAGCAACTTGATAATTGATTAGGACCATCAATTTGAATCTAAGTTTTCTCTGAATGAAAAAATGTGGCAGAGAGGGTATAATGTAAACTATCCAAGTAATTGTAATTAATGGTCAAAAAAGAAATCCTACATTTATTTCTTTCATTCTAAGTTGGTTTAGCAAAATATTTCAAGAAAACATTTGCCATAAGATTTTGCTGGAAGAAGAAAGATATTTTGCAAGAACAAATGAACTTGAAGGAAAATTTGCATTTCCAACCCAAATATCACAATCACTTTCTTCCTAGGACTATCAGAGCCAAAACATGCTTTAGTTTCTGTCACCAGCATGAACTGTCCTTGAAAATTTATTGTGCCATTCCTAACAAGTGTTAAACAGAGTATAAGGGAATGGTCTATCAAAAATGGAGACAAAATTTGTGAGTGGTAGTTACCAGTGGAAAATTCTCTTGGCACAAAACTCAGTGAGGATTATGGGAAGAGATACCACCCTATGAGTTACCAGTAGTTATAGGGAACAATTTGAAACAATACAGTTTAGTTTAAAGTACATGGAAGAGTATATCAGTAGGAAATAGAAAATAGCTGACCTTACAAAAATACAAGTTAAAAAGGAGAATTCTAGTATTTCTGATATTTTTTCCATCTAGTTTTAGGACTTTATGGTCATTTCTAAGTACATTTTGTGCACTTTTCATATGTTAATAAAATAAGGCATATAATAGCATGTCTTTATTTTGTCATAAGCATTTTTTTCTATATGAGGGTCCTGTAGTTTTGATGATATGCTGTACGGGAGTAATAAGGGCTAAATTCTCTCTGTGAACTGGGCTACACGGATTAAACTTTCTCAAGCTTTTTATTTAGTCATACCTGAGACTTTCAGATAAGTAGAAGCTATAATTGAGTGAAAGATTTCTGCAGGCTCTAAAGTATAGTCGATTGCATCTCTTTTTCTAAGTTCAACATAAAATATAAAAACATTTAACTTTTGTTTTTGCTAATATTACAATTGATTCCAGCTCCTATAAGGGTTTAAGTTGACACAAAGTAAAATCACTGAAAGAAAATGCAGGCAAACCTTGATAAAGACCAGATGAAATTGTGGTGGTATTCAGTTAGACTCATACACACATTGTATTAATAATAATAAAAAGAAGTTCAAAACCGTGATCTTATTTCATAAGGATTTTTTTTAAATTGATTTTATCAGCCTACATTAGATTTCTCTAAAATAGAAATTCACACTGACTAGTTCAGCATGGTGACTTCAAGGTTTTGAACTCATGACTTCATTAATGCCACAGGCATGACTAAAATAGTATAGTTGAAATTAATCTTTTTTTAGACATTAATAAGTCATAGTGAAAAGAAATAATTAGCATATCTTTGGGCCAACAGTAGAACATTGAAAAAGAAGTCAAGTAAACCAGAGCATTTCAAGATAATTGCCAGGCATACATCATTTATTCCAGATTAGCTAAGGTCACGCACTTGATGCTCCCAGTTTTTGCATCCATATATGTGGTCATTGTTGCCATCAAATTGCTGAATTTTGATGGCTATATTTAATGGACTGAGAATAGACCATGAAGAAAAGTACTAAGAACAGCAAATATAAAAAGCACGTACTCCATTCAGTTAAACAATGACCTTTTTAACCTTGCTGTATGCAGGAAATATCCACTTGTATTTTAGTAATTGCATTAGCTTCCTTAATGGCATTTGATACAGATGGTATAGGAAGAACTTATCTGCAGCTGAAGAACGCAGGCAACAGTTTTAGTTTGAATTGCAAATACTTTTTCTCATTGGAGTTAAGTGGGGGGAAGGAGAACTGGAAATAAATTTGTGTGCTATCCTCAGTCAAAGAAGTCATTATTTTTCAAAGCTTGTTCTCATTTTTGTTTCTCATTATGTTAAAGCTAATAAAATTTTGCACATTCTAAAAATCTCTGTGAAATCCCGCAAAACTATGAAGAGGAAGAATGAATGGAGTTGTTAGTGCATTTAGGGCTTAGGAAGTTGATCTTTATTCTGATTCATGCCACAAATTGTATTTTTGATTTTCTGAAGATACCTCAACCAGTTTTCTGTCTGTAAAATGGGAGCAGAACATTTTCTTCTTCCCTTTTTTTTTCCTTTTTTTTTTTTTGTGTGTCTGTTAGAATATATACTGTTTGTTGAAGGAAATTATTTTAGTGTCTGTACCAAGCCAAAAGCAGTGAGGCAATTCACACAAGCTGGACTTCCTAGAAGAGAGGATCACCCAAATTTAAAAACCAAAAGACTGTTAAAATGATCTTTTTTCTGATCTATGTAGGATAAGTTCAGCAGGTCAGGGATGATGATTCTTCCTTAAATTCTCTTTTTGATTATGTGGGATCTTCATAAACCAGAGATTGTATTGTGACAGTTTTTCCTAATAGGCAGAAATGGATCTGTCCTCCATTAGGTCTGATCTGTTTTTATCATTCTCTACTATTGACTCCACAACAGCTCTGACAGTAAACTCTGAAGATTAATTGTTTTGCGTAACAGGAAAAAAACATATCTTTATTTATTTCGAATCTTTCCTGCTTAATCAGGAATAAGCAAAAATGGCAAGAGGCACAAGGGACACAAAAACAGAGCCCTTGGCAGCTAGGAAGGAGGAAATGGAGCATATAATGGAGGGCACACACTTTCCCTCATATGATTTGAGTGGAATAGTCCCTGAAGTGAGAGTAGGAGGCTGATAAGCAAGAAACTTATAATGTGAAATGGTGGCCCTGCTATGAATGTTGCATGTTTCCATATTCTGTTTTACTTCAAGGAATGTATGGTATGAATAGTTAAAGGTGAACAGAAATTATTTCTATTTCCTACTTCCTACACATCAAGATGCATGGGATTCCCCATTTTCTGTTATGGCTACTGCTGGGTTTGCTTATTTACAACTAGTGCTGCACACTTAATTTCTGCTGTAGACTGAGCTCTCTGCAAAGGGTATTCCTTGCATCCATCTTTGACACCATGAGCTTCTTTTATGAGGCTTTCCAATATCCCTCTGTGTTTTCACATGTGAGGAGTGCTACAGTCTCTTAAGAGAGTTATTTGTTTCTTTTTGACGTGAAAACCAGCCTCTTAGGACGTCAAGTTTTGAATACTGCTGGTTATGAGAGGTGTTAATGGCTATTAGCAATGGTTGTTTCATCAGCAGCCAATTACAGAGCTGGTTACAACTAATGGGCATGCTGATGTGCTTACCAGATGTCAGTTCTGCATCCTCCTCTTTCTTTTTCTTAACTTCACCAAAATCAGTTCGATTCTCCTTTCCGATGCTAGAATGCTACATCCAAGCTTGCAGTTGATTACATGCGATATACAAAAAGTTGTCAAGTGATGTCCATAAAAATAGAAAACCCACATCAATTCTAGGTCAGATGATCATTTTACTCAAGCCCATAGAGTCACGCTTTTAAAAATTATAGGCTATAAGAATTCTTAGTATTGTAAACAGAAAATTTTGCACTAAGGTAATTATCACTTCCTTCAAACACAGTCCTGTTTTATTATATATACATCATTTGAGTCATTAAGACTCATGGTTATCTGGATGATAATTGTGAGTACTTATCCTAGCCTTGTACCGTTTTAGGCATGTGTATTTTGATCCATACTCCAAACTTTCTTTCATATCATTTGAAGTTACACCAACTGTCTTTGAAAGTTAAAAACTTCCAATTTAAGTAATTGAGCCAAGAAATAGCCCTCGTGTGTTTCTCTTTAAAGTTTATATTTTGCATTGAATTTTCTATTCTTTTTGGAAACCTGGTGAAGATACAAAGAAATTAATGCTGATACATAAACATTTGTTATATGATTTAATTGGTTTATTTTTTCATAACTGTGTATGATGGAGGCATTTGTTCTTTTGATGTAAAATCAGAAGGTAGAGACGTACAAATTTAGAAGACTGTAGCATGGGAATATATTTCCAAGAGCATTATTTTGACTCGATCTTGTGTTAATACACCTGAGGTCTGATTTTGAAAGAAGATAAGTGAGCGTGTGACAGAAAAGAGTTGGTTTTTTTTTTTTAGTTTTACAGAGTATGAGATGGATTCGTAATAAACCAGAGAACATTCTATGATAAAAAATTTGGTACGTCTGTGCTACCTGCATTGGCTTAACTGTGGAGCTCAGTCTTCTGTTAGGATTTTCTTTGTCAGCTTTCGAATAGTGGAGGTAGCCTGCAGGTGATAAGTATCCCATTAATCTTTCTGATCCTCTAGCACTTGAGCATGAGAATAGCTGATCAATTACAGCAATTGTCTCCCTAAATGAGCTTTGCACATCTGCCTCTTATTTCATTAGTTAACTGTCTGCCCATATATCTGATAGAATGGAATCCTAGTGGCTTCTTACAGCTTGTTCTGTGTTACTGTACAATAAGGATGGGGTTGTTAGCAAAATGGGCACAAAAGGGTATTTATCCACTACTCGCAATAAATATACGTGCTATTGTGTAGGAGTGCTTTTGTCTCTAATCGCTGTTTGTAGAAACCTACTTAAAGCACATCAGTTTGCTTTTCAGCTTCCTGTTTCGTCCTTCGTTGTAAGCTTTATATTTGTGTATTTATCATTTTTATAAAACAACCAAAGTGTTTCCATGCCCTAAACCAACATGTCAATGTGTGGCCTATATGATTTCAGATAACAGAAGCTACCATATATAGTTAACAGTAGAAGTGTAATTTCCTCCTTGTCTCTTTGCAATGTATCTTTTAAATACTTAGGTAATATACCCTTCTCAGAAAGTGAATTTGCATTTCCAAAGCTTCAAATAGTGGCAATGTTATTAGGTATTAATTATTCAAATTAGGTACAAAACAATGAGTAACAATTACACTGCATTATTCAAAGTTTGGTTTAAGAAACATGGACTACAAATGCTGGGTTATAATTTTTATAAAAAAAAAGATTTCACATTAATGCCTCTTTCATTAATACTCAAGTTTTCAGTTACAGGAATATCAATAACCAGGTGAAAATTAAAATAATTCCTAAGCAGAGGCCTTATTCTCTACCTGTTAGTATCTGATCAGGTTATTCTTAAGAATTTACAGGACTTCGCTTTCAAAGATTATTTTCTTACCTTTATCATACATTAAATTGCTTTAGATGATATAGATAGGTATTTATTTATTTGTTTATTTATTTATTTGAATGGTGAACTGAGCTAAATGCCAAAAAGACTTAACTAAAAAACATTCTGTCCTGAACCTTGTACAGATTATTGCAGTTGATGCTTTGATGCTTTCTGAACATTTAAGTATGTTTAAATCTGAAATTCTCAGATAATTGTGCTTGAAACTTGTTTCAGTGAATTTAAGTGATAAAAATATACAGCACAGATACTTTATGGAATTTCTGAAACCATGGAGCTATAATAAATAAATATCACCAATCTTTTAAATTCATTTTTGACTATTTATTGCAGGTCTGGTTTGTATGAAGTCGAGTACTTCAGTGGTTGAACTTGTTATGCTGCTTTGTTCACAGGTAAGACATTCTCTGGTTTTAATTGTATTGGTTTCCTTGCATAGTGCTGGATTACTGCCAGTCTAAGAATCATATCTTGCTGTTTGTTCCATTCTTCCATTTCAGTATAAGAAAATACAAATTAATAATTTCTAGTAGCATATAAGTTGTAGATTTTTTTTTTTTATACAGTCCGTAATGTCACAGGGCTTACAATGTATATTTGCATTTGTTTTGAAAAGTGTATGGATGTACATTATGCACTTTTTCTGTGCGTGAGCTCTTTCAAGCCAGTTCTTATTTGGAATGCATAAATAGGATACTGTTTTCATAATTTTATGTTAAAATCTGTCTCTGCATTGGCAATTTTTTAAAACCTTACGTTGTGGTGACTTTATTACTTTTGGTGTTCATGACATAACTTACTGCATATTTTATATAGCTGTCTATATAAAAAGCAGAGGAACGTGGCTTAGGTACTCCTCAGGAACTGGCAGAAGCAGAGCATTTCTGTTTAAAAAATGCTGCGGTTAATTTTTTTTTTTTTTTTTAGCATGGCAATAATGGGTTTCTCAGAGATCTGAATCAATTAACGTTTTAAATTGCTTTCACAAGTAAAATATTCAAAACTAAAATAACTCCTTATACTGTTTGGATTGTTAACATGTCAATTTTAATTTTATTTGTTTTGTCAGAAGTGTTACTGACTACATTAATATATATAGCCTTTGACTTTAAACTGCCAGTAATAAGTTACCAACCAACATTTTAGAATTTTCTTCATTTTGTAAAATATAAGAAAAATATAATGGCCTCATAGACCCAAATAAGTTCACAAGTTTTTACACTTCTCTAAAGACTTATTAACAGCTTTTCATTTACCAAGTTCCCCCCAGATTTATAATACCAGCAAAACTCAAACCAAGTTAGTATATAAAATTCCCAGGTTAATTTGTTATATCATTACCAAGGAAAATTACTTGTTTGTAGTTTTACTTGAGCATTCACTGCTGCACATTGAGAACATAGATGAAAAATGTACTGAAAAGAACTGAGTTTCTAGGTGTAATTGCAATGAAAATCTACTTTTGAGGAATCTCTCTGAATATAATTAACATTTACAACTGATTTTGGGGGAGGGGATTCCAACTTACCTGCTTTTTGCCGATCCATAGGTTGCATTTCTTCAAGCTTGAGTCATACGGAAATAATTAAATCTTGTTTTCCCCCCTTTTTTTTTTCTCCTCCTTTATTTTTTTTTTCCCCTCTTTTAGCCAGGGTGAATATTGGTTAGGGAAAAGTAAAACAAAAATACATCCCTGGCAGGAATCCTCAGTGGGGTTTGAACTTCAAACCTTCTCCAGCAGGGCACTTGAAAAATTTGTTACCTAATGGTGAAGTCCTGGGTTCCAGGAAAATTCCAAAAGATCCATTAAGGCTTTTGAGCCCTATGTTCATGTCATACAACTTTTTTTTTCTTTTTCTTTTTTTTTTTTTTTTTAGCAGCTTTTGAAACCTTTTCTTGAACCTTTTCTTGAGGGAAGGAATAACTTACAGTTCTTTCTTCTCTAGCCTTTGGTTTTGCTGCAGTTCTCAGGAATAAAGTGGAATGTAGCATTAGGGTCTAGTGTCTTTGATGGCCTCATCATCTAATCATAGGTTTAACATTACTCATTTGCTGGCTCCAGGAATTCCTGCCATTAAGGGCCCTAGAGATGAAACTTTGCCTCAAATATTGATTGAAAGGAAGAGAGAGAAATTTAAGCTCTTTCTGCAATGCTTTTTCTTTAGACGTCCCAGTAAAGCTATGTAACAAATGCAGCTAAATCGATTTGTTATTTTTATGACTATTATACATGTTATTTATTATTTCAAAGTATTTGACTATTTTAAAAATAAGCTTCATTTTATACCTGAATAATGTGAAGAGCCTAATAATTTTCAGGTCTTGAACATTTATTAATTTTCTTCAGTGTTTGGTTGGCAGAGCTATTTTCCATCTACCCAATTACTCAGGGAAATTGCAAGCTTTTAGTTTTTATACCCCATCTGATACTTCAGGGTTGTTCCCTTATCTTCTAAATATGGAGAATTTTGTGTCCTGATGTCCATTTATTGTTAAGTGCTTCAGAAGCTAATGCTGTAATGTTTGTTGGTGATGTTAAATGTTTCTACAGGACTTGGTCAATAGGGGGCTGTAGTGGTGCAAATTGCGTTTTCCTCCCTTCACCTTCCTCATTCCAAAAGTATTGCTTCTCTAAATTGCATCTGCACAGAATATTGTTTTTAATCCTGTAGGTGTACTAAACAATCAGGTCTGTAGTTCTATACATCTGCAGGGTAAAAAAAAAAGTATTTTTTTCTATTTACATTTTAAAGTTATTTGTCAAAAGAATGCACGAGGTAAATGCTATACAAATACTGATGGATAGAAGAGAATGGCAGACAGACAAATATCATAATCCAGCCTATAGCTAACAGAATTTGGAATTAGCATTTTAGGAGATGTTGCCCACAGCAAATGAGGTTAACTCATCTCTAAAAAAAACTCCCAGATAGTGCTACCTGAGCTTTTCCATATGATAAATTGGGTAATATGGACTGGAAAGACTATATAAAGTATGTCGGTTTTTAATAATCCTAATGTAACTAGGGCTTTTCTCCCTAACATGGGTAAATCCTTCATATTCAAATTGAATGACATTTTACAGATTATGTGGGGAAGTTTGAAATGTGTCATTCAAAAGATAGATGACGATATTAAGAACCTTTGAAAAGTACAATTTTGTTTGCACAGAACAGGGTAACTTTAGACATTGAAAAGGAAAGGGAAATGCAAAGTTTGTTTTCCTTTCATTTGCTACAGCAAATTAGATGCTTTTATGCTCTTTATGTTGGAAATTCCATGTTAACGACTACAGATTAGCAAGGATGTCAGAATTTTTTTTCTTATCTGAGCTCCTGAATAAAATCAACATTGCCAGCGGCTCACGTCCAAGGTATGGTCTAAATTTACATGAAATATCACATTACAAATGTCTGAAGGTACATGTCATGGATAATTCAGTTCATATGGGCAGCCTTTTAGACTCTGAGGGATATGCAATCAAGCCTTTCCCCCAAAGGAATTTGGAGTTTCTGTGAAAAATACATTTTAAGTTTTAAAGGAACTCCTGTAAGGGTAGTACATCATTTGTGGGTTTGGGGAAGAACAAAAAGTTCTACTCTTTGCATTTACAGAATCTCTCTTGTACTATAACTTGCTTTCCTGCACCCGTTTTAGTTTTTCCTAGTATCACCTACTTCACTAGATTAAAATTTAGGTTAATTTGAAGGCTTTATTTTCTTTATTTCTTATATAAACCAAAAGCATACATCCAAGTACTTGAAATATATTTTTTCTAGATAATTGATAATAAACATATAATGATTTTCACTTTTCATAAAACAGGCATTTTCATTTGGATTTAGTCTATTTTAACATAAAACGGATGAAGATGTGTTATGTTTGACAAGATCTGTGCTTGATTAGCTGGTCTTTGTTCCCTTAGCCTAGTTGAGCATGTCCCAGCTGTGTTGCTGTTGGAGTGGCAGATTTCTTCAATAAACCATACAATTTTAAAAAAAATACATTAATTTTTGCAGTGTAGTTCCTTCTTACATCAGATTTAGATTTCAACTACTTTTTTCTTATTCTTTCTTATTTTTTTTTCCCTAGCCAAAACACTACAATAGTTTCTAATTACTTCCAGATCTTTTGCAACTTTTTCTCTTTGGGGATACAGCTTCTGCAGAAACTGAATGATGTTATCCCAAAGGAGTTTTATCTCATGCCACTTGTATTTTTATGTATCTTATCTATTAACAGGGGAAATTTATTTTCTTAAACAGAAAATACTGTCTTAGTATTTAAGACATCTTGCTACTTGACCTGTTTAAAAATATAACTATTACAATGGATAAATGGTTACTTTAGGGAAAAAATGCTATGTTGTTTGTGATTGTAGAATATGTGTAGAATATCTGATGAGTTTCACGGTTTTGTAGTTTTTAATACATCATTGGTCCTGTTGATTTCTTCTCCCCCCATGTTGGAAGTTTGATCAAGATTGTAATTCAGGAGCCTCCAAGGGAAATATCAAAACTAGGATGAAAATAATCCACTTCTGAATGACTATGTTGAGGAGAAAGATTTATTTTAAATGCTACCCCTTGTAAATAGGCTTTTATTAAAAAAACTGTATGAGGAGTGAGGACAAGGATATACGTAACCAAGAAATGCTTTAATTAAAACTGGCAATTAAAATCTGTTAGGAGATTCTCAAATAAGTGGTAACACATGGACCCTCTTATAATTAAGCTGTAAGGAGATTCTGTAAATTGTTTACTCTTATGAAAAATTATAGAACCTTAAATAAAGCAAACTATACCAAGACTATACCCATAACTTGACAAACTCCAGTATGTAATTAATGGGTAAACTGAGTTTCAGCTAAGCCTTTCAAAGGTTGGTTAACAGTGTGAGCCTCATGAATGAGTTGTGTCTGTCTTCATTGTCTTATCTATTAACCTGGAAACTTAGAAGCTGCTTGGGCTGAATCCAGACTGTCTCTCCATATCACAGACAGCCATTGAGTGCATACTGAATCGAAAAAGATCTGTGAAGGATCTGCTCCCATTCAGTACAGTCTATAAAACACTTTCCAGTGTTTGACAAATGTAAAGCATAGTAGTTGTATACTACTATGTATACTACAGCAATCAAAGCTATAAAGTGGCAAAATGGGGCAGAAGGTGGGAGAGAGGAAGCAAATGAGTGCATTGCCTGTTGTCCTAAGTGGCAAGAAAAAATTTTAAACAATATCAAGAAATTAATCCCACTCCAACAATAGGTGGAAAAACAAACACGCAAACCAACACCTCCGCCCCCCCCCCCCCCCCCCCAAAAAATGTGTGCCATACCAGTGCAAATTCAAAGGAAATTCTCACTTAGTAAATTTGGTGATAGGTGTAGCTCTAAGAATATAGGAAGACCTATCAACCTAGAGGAGAGATTTCAGTATGCACTAGCACATCTAAACATACATTCGGCCTCAAAGTATGGGATAGCTCTTGGGCTTCAGAAACTGGCAGCTGCCCAACACAGGAACCAAGCAGAAAAAGAAAAACTTTTCTGGTTCCTACAGATGACCAGAAGCCCTGAAATGTGGGATTTGTGTAACAGAAACACAATCCATGCGTCTTGACACTAAACATTCTCTATTCAAGGCTTTCTATAAAAGTTTAAGTAGGAATTCTCCAGCTCTGCTGCACAGTGCCTTCTCATCAAGCACTATCCTCACAGGTATCTTACCAGGCTTCTGCTTAAGACAGTTAGCTTTATTTCTGTACTACACCGTTTGTATGTCTATTTTACATTTTAATATTGTGCATTATCAGAAACCTTTTGATTTTCATTATAGATTTATTTGTAATAATTTTGTATGCATTTACTCCTGTTGCCAGTATTAGATTCAACTTTAATTATGCTTATTGGTCCTTATTTATTCCCTCCAAAGCCTAGAGTTCTCATACTCCTTAATTTTTGTCTGATAAGTGATAGCTCTTTCAGAATAACTGTGATAGTAGCACACTAGTAGAGGTGTTTGCTGTTTGTCTTTTTGACACCAGCTGCAGTAGGAAGGCTGAAGAGAAATGACATGACTTCTTCTCTTAAAGCTAAAGAGCAATGAACCTGGGGCTTGATCTACTTAGGCAATTAAGTCTGATATAACTTCAGCAGTAAAATTAAGGTTTTTTATGGAAATTCCTATGGAGGTGTAATTTTTCAATTTTTCTTCTTCCTAATCATGAAGCAAGTTGGGTATTTTACCTTTGGCCATGTTTTCCCATTTGTTCTGTTGGAATAGTAACAAGTGATAGGACAAGAGGGAATGGCCTCAAGTTGCACCAGGGGAGGTTTAGGATGGATATTAGGAAAAAGTTCTTCACAGAAAGGGTTGTTAAGCATTGGAACAGGCTGCCCAGGGAAGTGGTGGAGTTACCATCCCTGGAGATATTTAAAAGACAGGTAGACATGGTGCTGAGGGACATGGTTTAGTGGTGGTTTTGTCAGTGTAAGGTTGATGGTTGGACTCAATGATCTTAAAGGTCCCTTCCAACCTAGACAATTCTATGATTCTATGATTATCCACTGTCTCTGTATTTCTACCAGTGTGACTAGGAGACAACGCTCCATATCATACCACCACAAAAGTATGAATTAAAATTTGGTATAGAAGGGAGGAATCCATAGAAACACACGTGCAAACTTACGGAAATTCATTGTTTCAGTAATCCTTTTTTCCAGTATATCTTGAAAACAGTTATCTTAACAAAGGATCTGCTACACGGCTTCTGTCATGTAGCTTCTTCTCTGCTAACCCCACTTTAGTACCAATGCTGATATTCATAAGACACAAACGCACCTGAAAACTGTTCAGACATTTGTTTCCTCATTTAGTGGGTTAACCTGGCTGAGACCCTAGTTCAAAACCCACCAGAGCTGCTCAAAGAGAAGGATTCAGGATTGCAAATCTGGGAGTACAGAGGAGGAGAGAGAAAATATCACTCATGTTTTCATGGCAGCAAGCTGTAAATTCAGATCTCTGCATCTAATGGAATCATCCTCTTAGGCTGCAGTTTCAGTGTTCAACTTATGCTTCTCTCTGGCCCAAATCATACTGGCAGAGGGTGTCGTATCTTCTGCATGCCTAGTTCCATATTCCTGCTCACTCCCTTTCACCAATACATGCAATGGCGGAAACAGTTACATCAAAATAAAATGTAACTCTGGATAAAATCATAATTTTTAACTGATTCTACTTTTAGAGTAGCCCTGAAAGCAATAGCTCATAGCAGGTGACAGGTAAGATGGCTGGGCTGTAGGAAAGAAAGGCTGCCCCTGTGGCAGTCAGGAAAAAAGAAAGGAATTTTAGCATTTGGTGGAAGAGAAATAGGTTAAAATAACAACAACAACAACAAAATCCTACAGATTGTCATACACTGGACAAAGCACTAGAAAGGTGTATGAAAATGTCAGTCATGTAGCTCCAAATTGAGGGTCTGTAACTTCACTTTTTTTCATAGAATCAAATTTAAGTTCAATAAATAAAGTCTTTGTAGCTGAAGTGGGTATTTTCTCTAATAATTGTAATCCTGTTTGGACTATATAAAGGTCCAGAAAGAGAGAAACAACATTTCTACTCTGTCCTTATCCGTTATCAAATGTGGTACAGATTAAACATGTACTTATGTTCTGATGTTGATTTGGGGCTCTTCACAATCCAGAACACAGCCTATACACAAGTAGGTTGTTATACGCACGTCGTGTAATTTCCAAAACCAGAAATGGAGTCCAGTACAAGCTACAAGGGAAGTAGAAAACTTCCCTTATATTTTATTGCTCAAGAAATTAAATGGGTCAGGGGGGTGTGGTGGTGGTGGTGGGTGTTTTGTGGTTTTTTTGTTCCCCCCTCTGGTGTTTCTCCCTTGCTCTATAGAATTCTGAAAGTTTGCCAAAAGATGATCATTTTGCATTATCTTTTTTTTTTTTTTTTTTTCACACTAAAGGGGTGTCAGAGAATTTTCTTGCATTAATTCCTTGTCCATATGTGGAATGTCTTCCAGCCCAATCTCAGTCTTCAACTCTTGGCCATCTGCTTCTGATAATCTGACTTTCAAATGGAAACCATCGGTATATTCTTTCCTACTTGTTGGGCAGGTTTACTCTCTTGATTATTCTGTGAGATGTCCTTCCAGATCCCCATACCTTCAGAAAACTACTTCTGTGTTTTGCCTTTAGTAGTAAGCAGAATCTTTTCTTCAGAATCTTACTTACACCAGAGCCATCATGGATCTTCTGGTCCTTTCTCTTGCCTGTCACTGTCAGAGTATTTTTGTCAAAAAATGTCAAAGACTACATTTATTACACATCAGTGAGATGCTGATCTGAACCTCTTCTAGATTCATGGCAAAACAGGCAGGATCAGAAAACTGTTTTCTGGGGGAAAATTACTTTCCCCATATCCTAATATGGCAAGGTGCCTTTTCTATTAAGTTGACTACAATTGAGAAGGATCTTAGATCAGAGGAAAACATCTAGAAAGTCAGTAAGAGTCAGCTAGTATTTCTTAAAGGGCTGAGAAAGGGTGCAAAAGGCTCATTGTTTGAGCCCATCATTATTAATAAATACAGCGTAGTTTGGGAGACAAATGGAGACAATGTGAGGAGTAGTTTTCTGTTCATCAAAAAGTCTTCTCTTTAATGGTGCGTTTTGGAAGACTTCAAATTAGTTATCCACTTTTAACATCAAAAATTGATTGAGTAATAGGTAGACTGGCTTTTAGGATTAGTTGCCATACGTAGCAACACATGTTGTTAATAATATTTTTAGTGTCTCTTAAACGAAGAACTATTTTTCCAGTCAGGAAGGAAGCTCTAGAAGTTATGGAGACACATGTATCTTCTAGCAGATATCTTCTGTCTGCATTAGAAGATGTGCAGAATTTCTACAAGGTGATTAAGGTTAATATTGTATCATCTAAATAAATTTGGCCGTTTCCCTAGTGTTTTGATAATGTAAATTTTTTTTGCAATTATGGATTAATTTATTGTTTTTCTTCTAAGATATCAGTGAAATGTTCCTGTGGGAACGTTTGACTTCTTTTCCAAGATAAATTGGGCACTTACCACAGGTGATCAGAAGTGCAATGGGTCTGTGTGTTTCCAAGAAAGCGAAAAATTAACATATTACTCCAATTCAAGAAAATAAAGGAAAAATCAGGCTTTAGTCTAGTGAAAGTGAAATTTGAAACTTCCTACTACCTTTGTTGCATTGTTAAAGTCATACTCACATAAATAGTGTTGTGAAAGTTTGACATTCTTTTCCTTTCTGTGATTTGGCCAGAAGCCCGGTGTATTCCAATACTTGCAGATTTGCCTTCCAGGAGGATGTCGTCAGTCATTCTGCAACTTCCTTATTGTGGGAAATAGTCGCTTTTAAAATGGATGACCTATCATAAAATCCTAAAATTGATACCAAATTTGCTTGAAAGAGTAGACCAAAAACATATTTTATTTATTGTCTATCAGCAGTATACATGTGAGAGGGAGAGAAGGATAAAGGCAGTAAAATTGAAATTCTTAGACCTGATTCTCATTCCAAACAATAATGGAAGGTTTTAAGACTCCAATATCTTTAGCCTGATTCTTCTAGGAATGGTAGGGACAGTCCTATGATCTTAAAAACTGTATAATCTTCTCAAAACTTTATGAGCAATCTGATCAAAAATTTATGAGGCTGTAACTTGAAATCAGTTGGTTTTACTGGTTTTACCTACTTTTAATGGACATGGTTTTCTGCCATAAAGAAAATGGCAAAAATTTCCTTCGATCTTGTAACATTTCCTTTGAATCTTTCCTCTTAAAAAGTAAAGCAAGTTATTTGTGATTTTGGATGGTAACTTCACAACATGGAGTTCAAACTCAAGGTAAATTACATGCATGTTGTGAATTGGAAACGCATTTTTATAAAATTTCCCCTTCCTTATCCTGATAAAAGGTAACACCTGTTCAGCTCTGCACAAGACTTTTCAAAACATATTCAAGGGTCTAGAAAGAAGAGAGTCAATATAACAGATCTGTCTCAAGAAGTTATGATTAAAATACAGTGATTGAGGAATTGAGGTATCAACTAACTTATAATACCTTAGACTAGAAAATTCAATAAATATTCAATATGACCAAAAGAAAAAAAGTGCTCAGATTAGTTTAAGATTTGGAGAAGAGAGAATTCCAAAGAAGCTACAACTGATTGAGACAGTGGTACCTGTAGTGGAAGGAGAATAGTAGGATGGTTACTACACCAGTTATGTGTCCATTCAGTAACTGCAGTTTGTTGAGAAACTTTTAATTTGTGACACAATTTTAGACTTCCTTGCAGAAATTAAAAAGGGTGAGAGGTCTCACATAAATTATTAAAACTCTGAGAATCACTATCCCTTTTTTTAATAAAGATATTGTGTAAAATTTATTAGTTAATTTTAATACTATCACAACATTTTTTTTAAGAAATTTTCTAATCATCTTGAATAAAAAATTTAAAATGATTGCAAGCAAAGCTTGATTTGGAAAGAAGTATAATATAAACTAAAACAAGTTATTAGTGTACCAAGCCTAGTTGTTCCTTTTTTGCTTCTTCACTGTTGTTTTTTACCTGTGCAAATTTTCTGGTATCAACTTAACATTTGCTAAATTTGTTAATACTGTGTAGCCTTTTTTGTGTGTGTGTGTACTCGGGATTGGAGAATTTTAAAGAAAGAACGTGAGGAAAATACACTCAAAAGTAAAAATTGTAAGAATATGGGAGAGTAAGAAAATATACGTCATGATTTGAAAGAAAAAAACAACCCTGAATTTCAAGTAATATCTGTACCATGTTATGGTTTAGTATTTAGAAGCTTTAGCCTT
Source organism: Pluvialis apricaria (assembly GCA_017639485.1). Taxonomy (NCBI): domain Eukaryota; kingdom Metazoa; phylum Chordata; class Aves; order Charadriiformes; family Charadriidae; genus Pluvialis; species Pluvialis apricaria. Next base: position 27,055,298 of record CM030007.1, read on the forward strand.
TTACTCTCATCCCCATTTTATTCATCTCCGGTCCTCCTCTATATGGACAGTTTCATAACAGCATTCAGTATGAACCTTCTGTCAGGGAACATGTACTGATGCTTTCTGAATGCAGTGATACTTTTCAAGCAATGGTAGAATAGAGGAGGAGGACAAGTTGGGTGGGGGCTGGGGAGCAGCAATTACCAGTATCCTAATCATTTAGTACATTTTTTATGTCTTCAATAGAAGTTTGCATAATATAAAATATTTAGAACATAGCCATAGTGGATAGTAATTGAAACTGGATGTCTAAAGTTATAATGTTTAATTAATGTGTATGAAGACAATTTTTTTATTTCTTTCAACGTGAATTAATGATATCTTCATTCTGGTTTTAGTACAAAGGAGTGATAACTGTCATCATTCTTGAACACTGTCTGTGTTAGTCTCTAAATGTGCCTCTATCCCTGAGTCTTCTATACCCTTCCTTGTTCTGAGAAGTGCACTACAGACAGTAATATTCATTCCCACTGCCCTATCAAGCAGAAGCCCCAAGGGAAGAAAGGTCAATGCATCCTTCCTGTATAGGATAAATTCTCTGGTACAAGTCTTCTGTGACTTCAGCATGTGATTGGCATCAGTATTTTTGAGGTACAGAAAAGTCTTCCAGCTCTTGTTTTAAGGCCCAGAACATTCAGGATATGAACTAAACCAAAACCACCTGAGATGTACTGTAGTCATTCAAGCACTTAGCTGCTAATAACCAAATGTCTATGCTACGATTCTACTTGCCTACAGCATAAATTTTCCAACCACCGTCACTGCGTCCATTACATTTGGTGTTTATTGCATCTTGAGGGTGAGAAAGATTTCCTGTGGAATCTAAGCTAATGTAAACAAAATCACTGTACGTTCTTTGAGTGTATAACTCCACATCTTAATCCAGTTCATAAAGTGCATGCAGTGATCTGAATGGCCATTGCAAAGGCAACTGTAATGTTGGCATTTCTAAGTATTTCAGTTTATTGTTTGGATCTTTTAAAAAGAAACTGAAAAAAGGAAAACCAGGTGCCTCTTCACAAGTAGAGTTCACCTCTCAGGATCATTAATCTGTTACATTAAATTATGCCTGAAACCAAGAGGAAATTATAGTAGTAATAATTATTCCCTTATTGGTGGATTAATGGAGGGTTGGGAGTTTGTACTGAAGTTTGTAGTAGTGAGTTTGTAGTGAAGCAATGCATGAACCATGAATCCTGATTTCTTTCTGGTTCTGCATCATGATGTTTTCCACTTCTGGTAGATAGCTGGGCAGGTTTCACACATTTTTATCGTGAATAATTACTTTGGATAAATTGATGAGATATTCTACCTATGGAGACATAAGGAGAGATTTGTTTGTTTCCACATAGTTATCTAATAGCTTTTTAGGTACCTTAAGATATCTCACCTAAAATCCAGTTAGCTGTTTTGGATATTTTGGATGTCCTGTAGTATCTGAGACATTTGCGCTGAGCAGAAAGATCTGACAAAAGAATTTGAAGAATCTCTTGGTCTTTTGCAGAAATAGGTGGACTCTCTGTCTCTCTTTAAAAATTTAATTAGCATGCTTTCTTCTTAGGAAGCCTTTTTTGTGGGTTTTTTTGTTGTTGTTGTCTTCTCTCTTTTTAACACTTCTTTCCTGAATTGTAGTCACACCAATTCTGCTTTCCTGACTGCAGAGTCATAGCAGCTGTGGTGCAGAAAAGCATCTCAAGAGTAAATGCTAATAAGAGTTTTTATAGTGTTCAATAAAAGGCTCTGATTAAAAAAAAAAAAAAAAGATAATGCTACACCTCAAATACTGTCTCTAACTCAGACTGCTGTTTCTTTAAATGACACTAGGTGCCTATATTTAGGTGATTGAATCCTTCTTAGTTTCTCAGAGTGACTTTCTACTATACCAAGGTGATTTATTTGCTACCAAAAATTAGATCATTAGGCTTGCTTCAGTTACGGGATTTGGAAAAGAGCACAATCAACAGCACTGAAGAAAGGACCTGTTACAATGGTTTTCTAGCCCACAAGCTAGAAGCTTGAGTGCTGATACTCTCATCTTCTCTAATCAGGACTTACCTGCTCAGTAATAGGTTAGGAATATGTTCATTATTTGGGTATTTTAGTAGCTTGCCTCTTATAAAACCAATCATGAGTACAAGATTATTGTTGTTAGGCTTTTTTTTAAGATGCATGACTTGGTCAAATCTATGAATTTTCATAAGATCAGTAAGAAGCCCCTTGCTGGTTAGTTACTAGTTTTCACAACTATTCTTTGACAAAATTTCCTTATCTGTGCAAAGCTATCCTTTTGGCCCCATTTAAGGAAACAAGCATTGGGGATTTCTGCCTGATTTTTTAGTCCTGGAAAAAAGGAAATGTAAAACAGAATAGTTCTGTAACTGTAACTCTCTCTACCTATTTGTCTTCATAATATGAAGTGTCTGCCTAGAAAATTTCTCTGAACTGTAATCCGGCTCATGTATTTTCATTATTTTTTTCTGTATGGAAATGTTTATTACTCTTAAAGATAAGCTGTAAGGAGTTATCCCAAAAGAAAGTAATCTTTACTTGCTAGAGAGATACCTTTTTTCATCTCAAGTATCAGAAGTCGGTTGGTGTGACAGAGGCAATGGGTTCTATGGCAAAAAGCTGTAATGCATTGAGAATTTTCTCTTTAACTTAGTAATATATGAGGCGAAAATTATTATCTTTTAATGTCTATTAAGTGGTTCAAATCAGTTTCAAAAGTTTATCTTGGAAATCCATGTTAATAGTAAAAGAATTTTAAAAACTCAGTTTGTTATTAGCGACTGGTTTTGTTTTCACTTACAATGGGGAAGAAACAAAGATTGAACCCGAGGAGGGATGGATGGTACACAGATGCCTGCCCTATATGATAAAATGTACAAGGTGTAACACTGAAGCAAAGTGAAGAAACTACTGCTGCTGTACTTTGTTGCACTCAATATGTTCATTGAGCAACTGTATGAACTGGAGAAACAAGATGTGTTTTCATGTTCTCTAGACAAGGAAACTAAAGCTTGCTTAAGGGCGAAACTGAAAACACGACCATCTAAAATTTATTTGAAAATCAGACTGAATTAAAGTTTTTAAATGATCAGGTCATTCTTCTTTTGAGCGGGGGGGGAAGCATTAAATTCAGCTCAGCCTGAATTCTGGCCCCTTAGGAAGTCATCAGGGTCAGCTTCAGAAATGTGGTTTAAAATCCTTGGGTTTTGATCATGTTATATTTTATCTTCTTAGGAATGGCAAAATTCTATTCAGAAGAATGCAGGACTTGCATTTATTGAGCTCATCAATGAAGGAAGGTAATTAATTTTAAAGCTTTTGAACAAGTAGTCATTTTGCATTTATTCCATTGGGTGATAATACTTCCTCACCATCTGTTCCAAAAAGATCATGAAAAGGCCATTTTATTTAAGAGATTTATTGTACAGATACTTCATATAGTAAACCATTTGATTTGAAAATGTGTAAATTCTGAGAATTTTGTTTATTGACAGAACGAGATAGAGCTCCCATGAACTGTATATAGGTTTGGGTTTATTTGAGAATTGAACTACCATTTTCCAGAGCAGCAAGGTTGTTTTACCCAAACAGTCCAGGGAGCCCAATCTGTAAACCCATCTGCTGCTCCATCTGTTTTAGGAGCACAGCATTCACTGTACAGATGCACTTTTCTATACTACCAGTTCACGAGGAATTATTTTATCTAGAATTTCTGGTCCAATTTGAGTCCTGTAAAATACACAGGACATGATGTTTGTAAGAGCTGCCTTGCTTTTGCAAATTGTTAAGATACTTTATTATCAATCCTCAAGTAATTTTAATGCTATACCTGTTTATATCTTCTACTCTGTGCAATGTTTGTCAGTACTTCCAGCCAAGAAGCTGGGCAGCAAAGGGGGTGGAATGCCAAAGACAAATGGAGCCACTTGTGTAATGAGTGTGACTTGTATTGGCCAATACATTAAATTCTTTTGAATATAAAAGTCAGGATATGTGCAGTTGGAAAAAAAAAAATGTAACGTGCCTGTTGAAGAGGTTTTGCCATTTTATGTGTGGTTTCTTTTTTTCACCAATAGTATGTTGTTACCAACAGTAAAGTATCAAATCTTGTCTTTATTATAGGATATATTTTGTCTAGCTGATATTTCAGTGGTTGAATCATACATTCATTTAAAAGGAAGACTAGAACACATCAGAGATAGTAATATAGGAACACTAACATCTGGAAAACAGGAGAATGTAGCTTACACCCAGTTTTTGATTGGTGTAAATTCTCTGAACGCACATGAAGTTACACTGCCATATAGCAGTTGGAAATGTGGTCCTTTTGTTGGAAATTCTTCTTGCTATGCAACAGCAACACGAGTTTGCACCATAATAGGGCTCACCTGAGTGGGTCATGTACTGCACATTATGCAATAAATATTACATGGTAATAGACTGAATAATTACAGTAAGCTTATGTTCTTGGATAGTAATATAGAATCCCATTTTGACCCTTTTTATTTTCTCAGCCAGGCAAGTGCATTCAGATATTATCGCATGCTCGCTATTGATAAAATGCTCATTCTGAACAAATCCTACATCCGCATATTTTAGCTGTCAGTCGACTGCTACTCCCCTCTAACAGTAACTTTTCAAAATGAAGCAGTATTTAAGAACTGCTGCATAAATCCAATCAAAGGAATGTCTAATCAAACTGCTCTTAGACACATGTTCCTCCATATACTTTTGTCAAAAAGGTGTTTTAGAACAAGTGTGTGTGCATTACTTGAACACTTTTCTTTGCAATCAGCCCATCCGTTTTTAATTTACCCTTTTGGGCATAAAGATAACAATCCTTTAACTGGAAATTGTTATAAATATTTATTCTGCTTAATAGCTAAACTTGTGAATGCAATTCATCAATCATAGCTAGAGAATGCAATTCTGCAGTTGTCAACAATTAACAGGACATAAACAGTTGATGAATGTGCAGCTGAATTAAAGTGCTCCCTAGGATAACCTGAAATTATAAACTGGATCATTTAAAGGAATCTAACAAAAGATCTTTATAATTAAAACAAAGCAGGGTTAATGGGATGTAAAATTGCATATAATCGCTGTGCAATAATGATTGAATTTTAAATTATTAAAAGCAAAATGAAGACTAAGAATATTTTGAAGGACTTTCTGGGTAAGATTTTGAGAGACCTGGGTAATAAATCAACAGTTTTGAGAAAGGTTTTTCTTTTGAGTGTGGAGGAAAAGGTTTAGATGTAATGCAGAGGATCATAGTTTTTAATATATTCAGTTAGATGTCTATCTGTTTTAATATACGGATGCTATGAGGTGATTTTCTGAGTACCAAACTTTTGTTGTTTCTCCTTGAAATAATTCAAGTGCCTTTCTGATCTTTGACTTTTTGTTAGAAATGTTCCGAAACAAAATGTGTCATTTTAGTTGTAGTTAAAAATATAACATCTATATTCCTGTCACTTTAATAAATTGCATTTTCTTTTAAAATCAGTTGATTTACTGTGTTTGTTTCTATTTTTTCGTGTTTTAGATAGATAATGTTTTGTTGGGAAGGTCTGAATGACACGTATTTGTAGAATTCAGCATATAATCACTCTGACACAGCTTTCTAAAAATAGGAACTGTTATAACAGTTTTTAGTGTAACAAGAGTATCTGGCTATAGATTTAAATTAATACTTTCCAGAAAAACATATGCAAAGATATTTAATTTGGAAGTGTAGAACAACACTGTCTATAATATACATGAAAGATTTAGAGACATCCTGGTTATGATCTTGAACTTTATGCTTTTTTTTAGTCAGTCTCATGCTCTCATGCTATGAATATGTGATGTTGAGGGTATCACACATGACAAGAGCTTCACTGATAGAAACTTAATTAGGATTTCAGATTTACATTAGGGTATACACATAAGTAGGCTTCTTAATTTAAGAGCTGGATGCATCTGCAATGTTGGCTGTAAAAGAGTTCTTTAGGAATTATGTGGGAGGGAGATTACAACCTACGTTCAAGTGGGGTGGTGATGGATGAGGTCAAAACAAAAGGATGCACGGTGACAAGAATAAGAGGTAAGATAGGAGTGCCGGCCTCAAGTAGATATGTACACAAATTCATACAGCTTGGGAAACTAGCAGTAGGAATTACTTCACAAGGAATCACAAAACTATGACAACACTGGAATGAATGAGATTTGGTGGGACAGCCCGCACTGCATGACAGAAGTGCTGTGGACAGATACCTTGGGAAAGACAGGGAGAGAAAGCAAGGAAGGAGTGTTGCCTTCTCTGTGAAGGAGCAGCTCAGATGTATGGAGCTCCTCAATGGGATCGATTACAGTCTGGATGGTAACTTGCAGGACAGGATGAGAGGAGAGTCCAGTAAGGGTGACGTCATGGTGAGAGTCTGTTATAGACCACCCATTCAGGGTGAGGGAAAGGAAGAAGCATTCTTGAAATGATTTAAGGAAGTGTCTGGATCACAAACCCTCATTTTCATGGGGATCTTTAACCTTCTTGGCATCTTCTGGAAGTGCAACAAGGTGTGATGCATGCAGTCAAGATTTCTGGAGCGCCCTGGAGGTGATTTCTTGATACAGGATGAACCCACTAACAGTGACAAACAGCTGGATCTGCTGTTCACTAGCAAGCAAGAATTGGTTTTGGATGTGGTAATTAATGGCATCTTTGGCTGTAGTTACCGTGAAATAGTGGAGTTCAAGATCCTGAGGGAAGTGAGGATGGGGAGTAGCAGAGTATAGACTTCATGAGTGCAGATTTTAGCTTATTCAGGAAACGCATAGGTAGGATCCCATGGGAGGTAGATGTGGAGGTCAGGGGAGCTCTGGAGAGGTGGCAGGCCTTGTCCAGCATTGTCCAAGTGCAAGAATAGGATAAAAAGTAGATGTATCGAGACTGGTTTGGCTAACCAAGGAAATTATAGTGGAGCTCTGGTGCAAAAAGAGAGTACAAAGGCTGTGGAAGTAGAAGCCAGCTAGAAAGGAGGAATTTAGAAACATTGCTTGAGCACATAAGGAACGTATTCAGGAAGGCCAATGCTCAACTGGAAGTGAGACTTGGAAGAGATATCGAAGGCAACAAGAGATTCTACCAGTTCATTACTAGTAAAAGGCTGACCAAGGAAAATGCGGCCTGTTGCTGAATGAGATGGATGATTTAGTGAAAGATAAGACTGAGATGCTCAATGCCTTATTTGCCTGAGTCTTCACCAAGGTTTCTAAAGCCTCTGGCTTTAGTTCAAGGAGGATAGCTACCTGCAGTGGATGAGGATTGAGTCAAGGATTCCTTGAGACCACTTGCTCCATACAAATTCATAATACCTGATGCGGTACATCTGATGGTAGTGAAAGTCCTTGCAAGGCTGATCACTATTATGTTTGAAAGGTCAAGGAAATTGGGGCAGGTCACAGACACCTGGAGAAAGGCAAATGTTGCACCCATCTTCAAAATAGTCCAAAAAAGCCAGAGAACTATAAGCTGGTCAGCTTTTCTTCTTGGAAAACCATGTAGCAAGTCATTTTGAAACACATTTCTGGCCTCATGAAGGAGAAGGTAATTGAGAACAGCCAACATGGATTTACAAAAGCTAAACCATCTCTGACCAACCTGTTTGCCTTCTATGATAAAACAACTAGAATTGTGGATATGGGGAGGAACATAATTTACCTTGACGTTGGCAAAGTTTGCATACTGTGTCCCACAATACTCGTATCAGAGTTAGAATGCTATGTTCTGAATGGATGGAGAACTAAATCGGTAGAAAACTGGCTACATAATGGGGCTCCAAGGTTTGTGGTTAATTGGTGGTACTCTACCTTGGTGTCTTTGACAAGTAGAGTATCTCAGGGGTCTGTGCTGCCTAAGAGATGGATGTTACAGATCATTATCTGTTAGTCTTTCAGAATTGGATTATTATCCTCAACTCTGTTTCCTTCCCCCTTTATGTTTTCACAACACTCACCTCTTTAAAGAGATGACCTTGTTCTTTCATTTCAAATAATTTCCTTTATTTTTTACAGAATTTTCTCATTTTAAATAGAAGTAGTCTGATCATAATGTAAATTTGAGGAAACATGAGACTATATTTCATCTCAGATTTAAAATTTTAAGAGTTTTTTATGTAATTTCATCTCTGTACCTAAGTCTGCTTTCTGCCTTTAGCCATGAAAATATATACTTTTGCATATCCACCTACCTGGATCTCCAAGCATACTTAAAATTCACAAGAGGCCTTTTGTTTTTAAACCCTGTTTTGTTGAGAGTTTTCACTAATTTCCTGGAAAGAGTAGCAGAATGTTTAAATAGACTGGAAATTTGTGTTTGTTTAAATTTGGATGAATTGCTGATTAAATCCTGAAAGGACCCTAATAAAGACTTACATTCTTTCTATGTTACCTCAACTAGGATTGTTGAGTAACTGCAGCACATTTTCTTTTGGACATCCTCTGTTGCAGTTTGGCAGTTCTGATATGTTTGGTTTGTGGTAAATGCGCTCACAGTCATTATTCACTGTCTGCAATACTTAAATGTTCAGGCCCTGTGTTAAAAGGTATATCTATGGTGTCATTTGCCATATTTGATTTATGACATGCATTTACAACTGGATCCCTAGATACCCCTGGAAGAACTCGTTTAGTAGTTGGGTGCAAGAAGAATGGAGAATGGATGCTCTTCTTTTTTCCTGTCTTGACGATGATTTTGATCCCAGGAACCTTGAGGTCAGAATGGGGAGCTCACCTGAATCATCCAGGAATGCAAGATACTTGGTCTTCAGACATCATGGATATTATGTAGCTGAGGGCTACCAGAACAACTTGTGAAGGATGCCAGTGTGAGGTGCAAAGTCCAATATATGCAAATCCAGGCAGAAAATAGCACTGGGGGAGCAGTAGCACTCGGATACAGTATATAAATAAGAACAGAGGTGCTTGATTATTCTGTCTTTGACCGATGCAACTAAATTCTGTTGCTGTACTGTCATCCTCACCAATTGTAACTTTTGATTGGAGGAATCCTTTATCAACTGTGAGTGGCGGTTTTATGGAAATTCATCCTAAATGTCATCTTCTGTCGGTAAAAGATTCCTGTCATGGATGCTTCTGTAAAACTGGGCACTGAATGTCTGTATTTCTGCTCTAGCTGAGGCATGAGCTTGAGCTCTCTGTTAGATGTGCTTTTTTATAATCTCATAGTATTTATTACATCTGTCCTTGCTCTACCTCCAGACTAACAGTCAGTTTGTGTTAGACAAAGCATAGATTGTTATGGTAACCATCTATTTATTTGTAGGGTCAGTACAGCTGGATTTCTTAGATCTGTTTGAGGTTTTGAGGAACCCTTTCACCTTCTAACGTTGGCTGATCCGGTCATATCTCAAAGCTGAGGCTCATTTTGAGATGCATGCCTCAGATGTTTACTGGATGGTCACTATTTCAAAGAGACAGATTCCTCTTGATTTAGAAAATTCTTATGCAAAATAGGAAATCTTCATGAGGACTGGGATAGATTCTTTGTGGTCAATTCTGAGTTTCACTGAGTCTGTTATAGCTTCTGTGGCATTTCTGAAACTTTAATAGCTACGTCCATGAAGTTTATCTTGCCAGTGTGCTCACGTTGTAGTCCAGTAGCTGCTCTTTGCATGCTGTAATTTCAAGTTTTTCTCTAGTAAATTCTTCATTATTGCCCTTTTGCTAGAAATCAGACCCCTGTGTTAGACATAACCTTCTGAAGTTTATAGGAATTTACTTTCAAAGTATTTATAGCAACACAGCATCTTGTAGAACTTCAAACTCTTCAAGTTATATCAGTTTATGAATCCTATTATAGATACCAAGTGCAACGATAGGTTTCATTTCTTATGAATGCCATTAAGAGTAGTAATTGTCAAAACAACTGTGTTTGGTGAAAAAGTGGCATATTTCCAGGCTGCTTCTTGGAAAAATTAAGCTATGGGCATCTGATGAAAGTAAGTCAGAGAAACATCTGTTTCCCTGGACATGTGAGTTGGCAGAACTTCAAGAATGAGTAGAGGAAGCAAAACCTTAGCTAAATTATAACAAATGTTCATTTTGTAATCTGTTTTGAAAATTGCTGCTTGGGAATGATCTGCTTTTTTAGTTTCTATCAAATGAAAGAAAGATTGGGTAACAAGCACAATTGTTTTATCTAGCAGCGTAACAGCTATGAGCCCTCTTTCTCTCTGTGAGATTATTTCTAGGAAGAACTGACTGCAGGATAACAAAGTCAGTTTATAATAGTTAGTGAGGTATGAGTTTTCATCCTTCAATTCTGATAGGTGTACAAGTATCACTGTTTGTCACAACTTATCCCAACCCACATCTAAATGTGTTGCAAACATCTAATATTTTTACGTGTTTCCAAGACATTTTGGGTATACTCTTATCACCGTCTCTATTTCCAAAACTCAAAAAAAAAAAAAAAAAATCTCCTAGGCTCTGGCTGTTTGCCTGAATGACTTCTTGGAATGTGGAACTCCACAATCCAGCCTTTTTAAACCCCAGTATCTGAAAACTAGGAGCTTCTGATTGATTACGTGTACTTTTTAACAACTTCCTTTAACCTACAAGGACTGGACTTCTAAAGTAACCTTACTGAGGACAGAATTCAGCAAAGCAAGCCGTGTGGAATTAAAAGAACTTCTTACCTACTCGTAAACATTTGCAAGTAACTTATTTATGAATTGGCATGTCCTGTGACATACTCTCACCTAGTCTGCTCTCACTTTTAAGTCTGAGACTCTTGGATTTTTAGGTAGAGGAGAGCCTGCCATTTACTTTTATTTCTACAGATACTTAAGCCCTGTCATGCTTATTTTAAAGTACCAGCATATCTTAATTCTAGTTTTTACTTCCATTTTCCATATGTTCAGCTGGAAAGTTCACAGCTATCTCTACAGAAAGCTCATTTCCCCATAGAAGTGTACCAGGAATTGAGTCACAAGTGACTTCAGACTGCTTTGTTGGTGGATTCCTTACTGAAAGTCCTTTGATTTTGTCTAAAAACAAATCAAAGCCATTTCCTAGTAAGGGAGCTTTAAATTTGTGGGCATTAATAGAAATCAAGCTTTTCTTGGTAAAGAGAAACCATAAGTTACCAAGTCAGTGTTTAATCTCTACCTTATGCGGTAAGAATTGAGGCTCAAAGAGGATAAGGTTTTTGCTGGTCATCAGTTCCTTGTTGAGATCAGCTCAGCTGGGGAAGGACACAGCAGCACATTTGGCTTCAATTCTCGTAGGAGTTTCAGTGGTGCAACTGAAGAAATGGTCACACAGGATAAAGCCAAACATTATTCTAGGTCAATGTCTTTTTTCTTTTGGTAAATCATGAATTACTGGAAAACAGTATAAAAAGTGCAGCAAGCCTGGGGTGACACTTTTCAGACAACTCCTTAGCCCTGTGGGATGACTACTTGTGTAGAGATTAATAAGTATGACCAGAAGGCCTGATTCATCATTGTCTTAACATCAGTTTATATACTAGGTCTTTTGAGGGTGATGCTTGCTAAGGCACGATGAGGATTTACAAGGGTGAATGAGAACGGTGGGTATAATTTAGTCACAACAAATGTTCAGTTGTCAGTGATAAGGAGATCTCACTAAAGAACACTTCTTATTTCCAAAGGAGAGTGAAAATGGTACTGCTCTCCAATTTCAGATCTTCCCTCTGTTAGGCAAGTGTTTTAGGCTGGAGGCATTTTGTGCCTCAAGCTCCTTCTTACTTGGATTGGTCACTCCAATACATAATAGTTTGGGAAAGATGCAGAAAATAGACTTTTCTCCACAAGGGAGTGCTCTCTAAAAATCTGTAGATGAGAAGCATAGTTGGGCAGATGACTGAAATATCAATCAGGATATGCTGGGTGGGTTTCAAACATGCATTAAGGTAAGTATTATACAAGGTAACATGTTACGTAAGTATTTTATAACGTAACAGTACATGGAGTTCATGTTCTTGAGAATATGTGCTAGAGACTGTTGGTTCGTCTTTTGGAAATATCCGAGGGGGTAAAAGACAAACCTATCACTGAAATTTTCTTGTGCAAAATCATAGAATATAGGACTAAGAAAAAGGAAAAAAAAAAAATCTAGAATTGCATCAGAAAAGGTATTTCCATTGAAATAAGGCAGCATTAATATTACTATGTAAACAGTGACTAGAACTTGTCACATACTGCTGACAGTTTTGGCTATGCACTTGCGGAAAAAGTAAAATCAGTGTATGAAATTAGTAAAAACCCAAAAGGCAACCTCTTTTACTAACTGTTTTGCTGTACAAGAAAAGTCAGAGAGCTGCTTTACTTAGCCTTGTAAAATAGGGGTAGATGGAATATCAAAAGGTGAACAAAAGGAAGAAGAGTTGTGTAAAACTAAGGGCAACATTTGCATAAAATGAAACAGTAAAGACTGCTGAAAAATACATTTGGATTGGAAAGTAAAAGGGTTTTAACCTTCAGAGAACCTTCCAAAGCTGGGCTGGTGGCAAGCAACTCGATCACATTCCATAAACTGAAGACACATTTCATAAGCTAGATTTCATAAAAGTGCATTTCATAAACTAAAGATAGTTTATGAAAGAATTTGTATGACGTAGCTGTGTGTTGCAGTGGAGTGAATTTGCTGACCTAGAGGTCCTTGTTCCTTTCTCTTACTTGCAATGCATGAAGGGAGATTTTTTTGATTTATTGGCATCCTTTGATACTACTGAGTGTGAGATTTTTACTGGTTTGGGATCCTTTCTGAACCATTTCTATTGTTTTTTCTATGAGAATCCAAAAGATTGTAAGCACTTTTTCCCATGCCAGAAAAGTGTGAGGTTTTTTTATTTTTTTTTTCAGTCCTATGCCATGCATGTGATTGAGTTAGTAAGGATTTAGATAATTTGGAAAGTATTCAAAGAATGACGACATTACCATGCATGTTCATCAGGTGTAACCCAGTTAGGACAGCATGCCGAGGTGTGCTGTGTCTATATGAATTTGAGATTCAGTCATCAGAGTTAGTTGGCCATGATTTAATTCAGATATAACAGTAATAACACTTTTGCCATCTTTTGCTTAGTAGAAATATAGTTTGAGAATACAGGATAACTTCCTGTTAGAAGTAAAAATAAGTACCAAAAAAATAATTTTAAGTAGTGTTTTAAATTTCAAAAGGTAGCAAGTTTCCTTGAACAAGTACAGCAAGCACACAAGCAAGTTCCTTTGCAAAAACCTCTGTAAGGCATTGCTTCCCTGACCTTGTAGTAGCTGCCTTTCCTTTCAAAGCTAAGATGACACATTTAACTGCTTTAACTTATTATGCTTCTATTTTCTGCCCTACATTCTTACACTTACAAATCAAAACATCCAGTCCAAGGCTTCTTTTGGAGGCATGCAAATTTCTAAATGTTGGCCTAGGTTTTAACCCTTCTCTTTTTCAAATGTCTGTCTTTCTGGCAAGGGATTTTAAGAGCAGTGTAATTCTTAATGGTCTTCTACATGCAAAAGCATAGTTTACCTAGTTTTTGAAGTTTTATTTTAGGTGCATACAAGCACCTAAGGTAAGCGAATCACAATATTTCCCTTATTAGCACACATTGATATGATATTATTTAATGATTGTGTAGTGTTGATAGGTTGTGGCCTCACTTTTGTCATAATCCCAATGTGCTGAGCACCATACAAACAATTTTTTGTCTTTTTCTTGAAGAAATCACAATCGGTGATAGAGATATGAGAGTGCATGAAACAACTGGCTAGACACAGTTGAAATAATATTGAGATATTCCATAAATAAGATTTTTTACAACAAACAAAAAGGAAGAGAGCAGGTGTGTCTGTAGTTTAAAACAAAACCAAATAGCCTGAACTGGCCTATGTTCATACTGGTTAAGGTTAGCACCTGCTAGAGCGGAGAGTCTTCATTCATCCTACATAGCACTTGGTCCAGCTCCTCCCTGAAGCCTGTATGGTTCCCGTTTCACCTTAAGATATCATTGCTATTTTTTTCTGATTACTTCAAATTGTTTGGAATAACAGGAGGGCTACCCACTAGAATGATGTGTTCTGCGTGCTGGGGTATGGTGTGAAAAACACCTGCAGAACTTTCTTGGGTAGCATTCAGGAGAATTTAAGTTGATTCGGTCTCATCAATGTGTCTTCAGTGAACTGTCCCTTGGACCATGCCTATACATTTTCTGGATGGAAATTAGAGCAAGCCAAAAAAACGAGTGGAAGCCAAGCTAATGATTTGAGTGGTGTAGGCAGTCAGGACCCAGGGCTCAGGCATGTTCCCTGGTCCCCTCTTGTTGGTCATCTCCTTGACTTTGGACCCTAAAGACCTATGGCATTTCGAGGTTACCTGAAATTTGGCTTAGTTTGCCTGATATGCTGTCCAAAAGCTGCAGCAACTCCAAAGTTGTTCCCAAATGCATCAGGTCTCTCAGTCTCTGGAGAAGAAAGGTCCATTAGAGGGGTGGGAGGTACAGCTGGGGTCACCAGCAGTTTCAGCCAGCTGATTTGAATCATCTACTGCATGTCTATAAAAGTTTTCATTTTCTGTAAAGCAGTCAGAGACTAGTGTCGACAGATCTTATTTTTTTCTTGTTTTTTATTTTTTTTTTAATATCTTTTCTCTGAGTATTGGCAAGAGGTTTATTTATAACTTGTGGAAATTAGCATTCTCTGGGAATCCATTTGAAGTCCCTTCTAGGTGTTTTAGTGCATAGATGGGCACAGAGAATGTGAACACTTTGTAATACAGATAAATACAGCTGAGATGAAGATGGTATGTATTTATAATTGCTCATGAACAGAGGCAGCTTAGATTGTTTTTTGAGATATAAAAACTGTGCCCAGATGTCCTAAATAATAACCCCAGTGGACTGAAGTTAGTCTCAATCTTTTCTCACCAAATTCTTGGTGGCATGGAGTGTCTAAGAAACCTATTTATTTCATCTAAAGCCATTTGGAACTAGAAATCCTGCCTGGTCCACAGCTGACTCAGAGAAACTGAATTTGCTGTGCTCCATTTATTCAATAGTTTATTCATTCAGGAAGGGATGTACAGCTAGTAGACACTTGAAATCTGTGTGTTCAGCTTTGAAGTCCTAGCTGGTTGGTTCCAGGTCATTAATGTCATATGGAAAAGTTCAGGAAGACCTGTGATGCAAAATTTGATTGGAAATGTTAAACACTCACTTCTAGTATTTTATCATTTTAGAGAAGCTTGTTAAAGTCATGAATGCTCACTCCTAATCCATACCTGAGGGCCGTCCTATACTTACCTCTTAACAATAAAGATCTGAACACATAACAGTAATAAAATACTAAAGCATATCTTCCAGCAGGGTAGATTAAAGAATAAAGCTAACTTTTGAATACTACAATGGAGGCAATTTTGGTCTTTCAGCTTATAGTTTGCCAAAAACTTTTTGCTTTCACAAACAGCAAAAGGTTAGGTATAATAAATAGGCTTATTAAAAGCGTGAATATGCACTGAAACCTTGATCCAAGCTTGTTTGTCTTTGTCTCTAAACAGAGGCCCCAACTTTTACGTCTTCCCATGCCACACACCCATATTAAACATTAGCTCAGGATAAGTTATTTCCTTCCTTCACAGATGGCAGAACACACCAAAGGAGGCAAGAAAGGTTCAGGTCTTTCCATCTTATAGATGCAAGGTCTAGTACTCATTACTTTCATGTCTAATAATCATGGGTTTCATTTGTGGTGCTTCTAAGCACCAGACACCAACCTTACAGTGGAATTTGCTAGAAATTTCACATTCTTAATATAAGAATCTCTAAAATTAAGTGTGTTTCCCTGATGCTGCAAGAAGGAAAATCCCAGACCGTGTGCCAATTTGACACAAAGAGAAACAGTTCTTCCTGATCCTAAACAGACCTGTCAGATCTTTGCATCCTGAAAGATATTTCCTCCCCACTTATAAGAAAAGCAAAGCAATTTTGAATAGAATGGGTAAGCTTAGATACAGACTGTAGGGACGAGAAAGTAGTTGTTTCCATTCTTCCTGCCCAATAGGATATCAGCATTATTAACAACACAGTGTTGTTTATGCTGCAATTTTATTATGCATCTCATGGTATTTGGTGGTCTTCACAAGAGTCTTGATTTAAGGTGTCTGATTGACTTTCTCAGTCTCAATCCAGTCTTAATCTATTTTTCCCATCTTCTTAAGTAACGTTTGTCTAGTTCTGATGCTGTGAAAGCTTGGAAACATGACGCGCTTTTCACTGTGGTGTTTGAAAAACATATGAGAGATACTTATATTATTTAGCAATTTTAATAGAATCTTAAATCTTCAGTAATCTCATAATTTTTTAAGACTTTGAAATTGGAATATTTATATTTAATAATATAATGGTATCAATAAGAATTTAAGCAGTTGCCTAGGTCTTTTAAATGATAGTATAGTATTAATATTCATATTGAGACTGCTGTTAAAAACATACTAGAAATATAATACTTCTGTAAAGAACTTTTCCCTTCAATAATAAATAGCAAGCTTTTTCCGTATAACATGATTTATTTGTGCTTTCACAAATGCAGAAAAATTTGGATAAAATTAATCACATCAGATAATTTGACAATTGCATTACAGTAGTTTCATTAGTTTCAATTTTTTCCATTTTAAGTAAATTTGCTGAAATAGCATATTTGAAGTACATCAAATACAAAGGTTGATTTTGATTTTTCTTATTTTAGGTTATTATGTCATGCAATGAAAGATCATATAGTGCGTGTTGCAAATGAAGCAGAATTTATTTTGAACCGACAAAGAGCTGAAGATGTCCACAAGCATGCTGAGTTTGAGGTAAGCCTGAGAGTTGGTGCATTTCTGCTTCTCTGTTTTCACTCAGTTGTCACCTAGACTGTAACCCCATACAATAAGGATTTTTTTTCTTCCAAGAAAGAAATTTACATTGAAGGCATTTCAAAACTAGTTTTTAAAAGCTTTGGTAAATGTCAAACACAAGGAACAGGTTTAATTTCTCATCTCCTCACTGAAATCCTTGAAAACATTTACAGCTTGAATAAATCCCTTAATCAGAATGTCTAAACTGATATGGCAGACCCTTTAGCTTCACAAAGATCTTTTCTGATTTATTGTAAATCATAATGCAAATCACATTAGTAATTATTTTTGTCGGATTTTATCAACAGTATATATGAGTTCAGAAAGAAAGAAAAGCAATTAATACACTTAAAGCACTTCATGAAAAATAAGAAATAGAAATGTTTTGTTAAACAGAATTAGTATTTTAAGGTAATCTTGTTAGAACATTTTGTATTTTGGAGCACTTTAGAACACTTACTTGCCATAATTAATATATTGAAATACGATATTACATTTCTTTCCTGCTCGTTAGGAATCGTTAACTATTAACAGTAAGATTGTTTAAAATGTCTATTCTTTTTACGTATTGGAAGAAGTAACACGGCAGCTGGATCCCATAACTCTTTAATGTCTATAATTCTTAGTCCTAAAAGGAGTCAACATTCAATTGCTTTTTTCATCAGTGTTGCAGTATACAATTTAAATTACATTGCTTGAAAATGATCCAAATAAACAAAAAAAGCTATTTTTAACACATGTTTAGATAACAGGTTTTTGAGTATTTCTTCAGGATTATTTTTGTTCCTATTAAAAAATATATTATGCAGAAATGATGGAGTAAAGTTAAAAATTCAATTTTGACATGATTTTATCAAATATGATTTTACATTTTTATGGTGTTTTGTACATTTCAGCACCATTGTTTTTTATTATTTCCAAACGTGTCTGTGCTTGCATACATTTGTGTATGTGTAAGTATATATACACAAACATACATTTCCACATGTTTTGATGCTTAAGTGATGTAACGTTAGGATAAAGATAGACTGACTTAGTATTGATGATAATAAATGGCTATATCAATTTATTCATCTGTCAGAAAATGTCAACAAGCACCTGGAGGGTAGAAATAGGATCCAGCAATCTTAGTTTTGATGAGGTTTTTATCTCCTTGAAACAGCTCTCTCAAATGTGCACTTTGATGTACTAGTTCTTGTGCTCCTTGACCTAGCTGAAAAGTGTGAGACACAGAGATATCTGTTGTCATTTCGAATACACATAACCTTTACTTCATTTTGTCAGAGCAGACAGCAGACACTTGTCATGTGGGATTGCAACAACTTTATTACCAAGCATATACTGGATATTTTGAACTTAGATAAAATCACATTTACAATTAAGTGTGTGTCAGAGTGAAGTTTCATATTGCCTCAACAATAAATAACATTTGATATTTATCAGAGCATCGTGCAGTAACCTAAGATGACAATGGAAGATTGAGTTATCTGCTCTTTGAAGAATACATTGAGGTATAAGATCTGTCAGAACTCTAGACAAAATGAGAATATTCAATTAACTTCCAGCTTCTGTTAGCAAATAGGATTTAGAATATTAAGTAAAGTCCCTAAAGGAATAGCCTTAAGTCAGTCTTATTGTCTGGTAAAGAAACCAACACATTTTTCATATATGAAAATTTTCATTATATTTGTCACATGAAAAACTCAGCTACATGTTTTAGATGAGTAAGATAAAATCTGCAAGTCATAAAAGAAAATTATGAAATGTAGCCTGTGTTAAATATGAAACTCAGATGTACTTAAATAAGGTGATGGTTAAAGTCTGAAAGAATGTTTTCTATATTGTCTTTAATAATGGTAGGTATAAAACTGAGCATTTTATTATTCATCCTACTTGAAAGTAGTAGGGACAAAGAGATTTCTGGTAGTTTTCTCTTGCATAATTGTAAATCTGTCATTTTGTTTTAATAAGCTGTATTGGTATATGTTCTGGGTTTTAGTACATGTTGATCATTGCTCTCAGCCAGAGAAGTGAGTGGCTATTTTATTTTTACCTTTTAAACTTTAATTGAATCATTATGGGTGAAATGATTTGGGCCAAGCTGAACCAAGTTACTGTGTCGCTTGCATAGTGGGGAGGCCATGGACCAGCATCTGAACTTTATCCTGTGACTCCAGTTGCAGTCAGGGCCAGGGAGATTCATCCCAGAATGGGTGCTTCACAGTTAACTCTGATTTTGTTAACCTTTGTAATTCTTCAGGAAGAAAAATGAAAATTTAATTTTACTGTCCAATGAGCTGGTGAAATATTAACCTCATTACTAAGCCAGATCATTGTACTAATTGGTGCTTCCCTGTACAAGAAGATAAATTGAAAAATGAATTAACCCTTTATGAATTAGTGTAATGATTGTTCTTTTTCAGCTAGATTACTTGAAATGATGGCTGTAACACAGTGGAAAGACCATTGTGAAAATCTTACTGAATGCTAATGTGATCTGTAGTAAAAAGGCAGTGTGCAGAAATATGAAGAATAAACTACAATTTAGTGTGAGGTTAACTTAATTTTAATTGCTCTTTTGAATATTAGAAAATTGGATTCTGTTCAGCATTGTGTTACAGTACTGACTGTTGGTTAAGTGTTCTAAAATGGTGCACAATAATTGTGTGTGCAAAAATACCTCTTACAACGTGGTTTTAAAACTAGCTATTTTAAGAATAATCTAGTCTTTTTTATTTATACCTAGAAAATGATACTTACAATGGCTTTATTTTAATTAGCATGGCTACATTTGCTTTGTTTAGACATTTTGAAAAGATCTTTACTGGGAGGAGAAATTGAATTTGAACTTAACATAATTTTGAGGAAAGAAATGGAAAAATTATATTGTGTTTATTATACGTAAAGAAAGGATTTATCAAAACAAAAATACACTATAGAGTTTTAACATTTTTAGAAACAAGTTTGCGTGCAGGTCAATAACAACAGCATTTATGTTAAAGGCAGTTATCTCTTAAAGGAAACATGATGAAAACATTAGATCCTTTTCAGTTTAAAAGATGAGCGATTTTTTAACCATTAGGGTTTTTTAGAAGTGGTAGTATGTTATGAAAATTTTTCATGTTGCAATGTGAAATAGAAAATATACTCCTTGATTTTGTAGTTAAAGGAGTTTCTCTTTACCATGCGTAATAATAAAATTATCAAGTAGCTTTTTAATTGTAGGTTTTATTGCAATTTAAAAATCAAAAACAGTGTATATAATTTTTTCCTGCATATTATGTTATGTATGTTATACCTTAGAACACAAGAAACTTTTACAAATTGAGACCAACTTTTAGGGCGTATCCATGGTCACACATATACACACAGAGATGTATAGCTAAATATTTTCAATTGCAATTCTGTTGTCCTTGCCCTTGATATTTCAGTTTTTACATGTTCTAACGGAATGCTTTTTCATGGACAATATATAGTAGTAGAACCATTTCAATTGAATGGTGTGTCCTATTCATCTTAAAAGTATTTTAAAGAGTTCTTGTCGTATTTAAAGAGTTTTAGTAAACAATCATTTTAAGGCCTATCTTTTATGAAATAGATGTACTTTCATTCCTAGTCGCAGTGTGCTCAGTATGCTGCTGACAGAAGAGAGGAGGAGAAGATGTGTGATCATCTTATCAGTGCTGCTAAGCATCGAGATCACGTTACAGCCAATCAGCTGAAACAGAAGATACTCAACATACTAACAAATAAGCATGGTGCCTGGGGAGCTGTTTCTCACAGGTAAGCTGCAAATATAATATGTGTGGGTTTTAAATGTTACTTTCAAGGTTTAAGAAAAGCAGTCATATAACTGAAATATGAATGTGTTAGGTAAATGTATTTTCTGTTAGTCTTTTCTTCAGCTGGCTCTTGAGAAGTCCTCTTTGCTAAAGAGTCATGGGTCAAACTCCTTTATGGACTGCAAACATAATATTTTACCACATTTTAAATAAATTGTAATGGGTATTGGTTGATTATAATGAGGTTTTACGGTTAGTTTATCAGTAGGTTTTGAGGTTTCTACCATTATTAGCATCTGAGTGAAGTGTTCTGAATGAGATATGGAGGGATGTAGAGATTTCCATATAGACGTCAACAGAGGAAATGAAGAAGAGAGAGTCAATAATGCTTGTCTAGCATTATAAAGTCAGTATTAGAGTAACCAGCAAACCCAGATCACTTGAGTTGCTGTCTGATGCTTTCTTCTGTTTATAGATTTTTCTATGCAAGTAATGAACTGGTAAGATCCACTGGTAAATCTTAACTCTCCTATAACAAAACAGTAGTCAGTGCCAACCGTGCACAGTCCCACTCTGTGTGCTTAAAGCAAAACTTACATTGTACTCAAATGTAGCATGTGCAAAGCTGAGCATAAACAAAGTGTGGCTCAATTCTATAGGTAGCGTGTTAAAAAATAATAAAATAAAAAAGCTTGATCCGAAACACATAATTCTTACTGTATGCAAGTGATAATATTTGTATTTGATGTTTTAATCAGAAGTCTGTTGAGTGCTGTTTTTAAAAGTTCATTCTATTCAACATAGGGGTGAAATTAAACATTGTCATATATCATGCAAAAAAACAGAGCCTTGCTCTTCTGAATCACAAAAATAGCCAGTGGCTAAGGTGCTGACCCTCATGTGGAAGAATTGAGCTCAAATTGCTCCTTTCCTTCATTCAGAGCAAGGTCTTGAACCTGTGAGTGCCCCGTCTGCAAAACTGGAGACTGCAAAGTCTCACTCTTGTTTGTGCATTCTAGCCATAAATATTTGATTAGTTATTCAAAGTGGGACAGCTCAAACAAGAGAAATCAAGGAAGTTCTGTTTCCAAGTATGCAAATTTTTATAGTTTAGTTTTCTACCTAATTCCTGTTTAAGTTTGCTCTGAGTCAGACAGAGCAGATCAAAAAGTTCCATTTCAGCTCTGAAAAACCTTTTCAGTAAAAATCTAATTCAGACTGATAGACTAATACAAAGACTTGTATATATCTCTAGATAGATATTTTCTTTCAAAAAAATCTATTTTAATGTAGCTTGAATACATATCTAGGGCTTAAGCTTATTAGCAAAGTTGTCAAGTAATAAGTTTGATACATCAGTAATAATTTTTACTAAATATCACATATACTGTTTATTCTTTTTGTCATTCTGTCTAGTTGGTTCTTGCACTTATACGGTGTCTAAAAAAATGTAATTCTTCATGTTCATCATCCTTATATCCTTATATCTTCCAAAGAAATCACTATTTCCTGGATGATGATGTAGATGTATTTATTTTTTAAGGTGGTAGAAAGTGTAGAAATTCAGTCTTATGGAAACTCTGTAGTCTAACGCCAGAAACACTCTGGTGGAAATTAAAAAAATGACATATATAAGATTGTGGTATGGTTAATTCAAAACAGCCATAATGGACACTCCTATTATCTCTAGTTGAAGCTTAAAGCTGTGTATCTGGAGACCTGAGCCTGATGAAAATAAGTGCAATTTTCAGTCCTTTCAATGTCTTTGAATTTTTGAATAATATTGTTGCTCAAGTTCATGAATGGCTGCAGACACTTGGCAGGCTCAGGTTAGTTCCTGGTCACTAACTTTTTCAGGAGGCCATCTCTTCTTTGGGCCAGATAACTTTCCTCTCCTGGATTCTTGATGGCATCCTACATGGCAACCGACCACTGCTGCCGCTTTTTTTGCTCTTCAGTCCATGATCGTTTTTGATGGCCCATGAAGCAGCTTGACACCTGTGACGAACCTATGAAATTTCGTACATCACACAAAGGAAACTGCAATGTTATTCCTGTCATGCCACTTCCCCAGTGTGCCTGCTCCTCAATTACTGGCAGTGCTGCTTTCCCATTTCGGCGCTCGCCGTGTTGGGTGCAGCTGTTGGCCTGGCTGTGTTTTAGCTGCAGGCTGCTGCTTAACCTGGAGAAGGGGGGACATGGTGACAGCACGAGGTCTCCAACTGGGGTCCCCCATTTGCAGGAGCTGATCAGGAAGCAAGTGGCCTCATGCTGCAGGTCTCGCCATGTGTGCCAAGCTGTGTGATCCATCACACAAGTGCACCTTCTGCCATGAGATCTAGCGGACTGTGAATGGAAAGGCCTGGGATGGCAGCAGGCAGGGGGAGATGCCCAGTGGGAGACCCTCTGAGCCTTGTGAAGAGCCACGGTCTGTGGTTCTCAGTGGGCAGATTTAAAAGGCTTCAAGTGCAGAAAGTAGAGAGGGGTCTCATTAAACTGCACAGGCACAGAAGGCAAAACCTGTTGTTAATTAGGTAGTTATTCCAGTATGCTCTATATGATGGAAATTGAGATGGGTTCTAAAATTGTACATACTTCTGGTCTTGGCCAGCAGGAGACACAACAGGCCTCAAGTCTCCGTTTTTAATTCCTGACAAACAGTTAGAGCGTTAGCAGTCTCTTTATAAACTGTTGCTTCTGTGTGCCCCAGAAGATACAGCCTGACTGGAATACAGAGTTACTTTAAAAAAAAAGTCAGTTGACACTCCAGACCTCTAGACCTCTGTAGTGACTCCATCATTTCTGTTCAGGAGAGCCTTCTCAGTTCTGAAGGCACACTGCTGGTCTCCCGTTCATCTCTTGTGCTGGAGAGCATTCATTGAAATGGTGAATTAGTGAGATAGAAATAGTGAATTAGGGAGATCGTTCTCAGGCCCAGTAGGGGCAAGGGAAGAAACAGGCAACCTCCTCTGCATGATAAATACTTGGGCAATAGCAATGCCTTTTGTCATCCAAAATGGTTGAGATAGGTAATAAACTATCTGGGGGAGGGGACGAGTGTGATTCTTAAAAGCTTCAATTCCCTTACACATACACTATCTGCAGCTACTGATTTACTGATAATTGTAGCATACAGTACATATATATGCGTTTTTTGTTTATCTCTCTTCAAGGTAAAGAAAAATTTCGAAGTTCTTTAACATAGAGGCTCATGTTATAAAATATTAAGGACTTATTTTGTGCAATATGACCCAGCTGTAGAGAAATTTTTTCCTTGTGTTTGCGGTTCAACACAGTGAGTTTGTAAGCCTCCCTAGCTTTTGTGTCTGTGTACTGTTTTTGCAGAAAGCAGCAACAGCATTTACTGTGTTTAATCGGTAAATGCCAGAAAATTTACTCTTTGTTCATTAAGAAACAGAGTCAATTAAGAAACGTAGAAACTTAGCGCTGGGAGGAAAAACAAGAGGTCTGATGAGTGAAGCTCTGTAGTATTTGTAAATTATTAATTTTAAATATATTATCATAAACTCTTCTCAAAATGTCTGAAGAAACAAGAATGAAGTTGAATGCTGTGAGTCAACAAAATACCATGAAACTTTCAATTCTAAGTTAGATTATAGTTACATAAAGATAGTTGAATTAAAAATAACATAAAATTGTAGCTGACTCAATTACCTTCTTAATTAGCTATTAATTTATGAAGAAGAAATTAGTTCTATGCAAGAGCCCTACCACTTGGATAAATGCTTACAAACACAGTAATATGGTACAACCTATGCCTGTCCATACATTCGTCAATCAGTATGGTTTGAATTGGTCTGAGAACTTGTTTACTCTTTCATCTCTTTCTGTCTAAAAATGGTAAATAACAATTTTGATTTTTTTTTATTGCTTATCAGTCTTCTTTTCCCCATCATAAATATTTTCCCTTCACCTCTTAAAGTGAAAACCAAAGTTCTTTTGCTCAATTTCTTGCAGGTATGAGCATCAACTCTTCTACAACAACAAAAGGAAATTATTGATCATCTTATTTTCTCATACGTATCTCAGACAAAGAATAATAGATTTCAAAATAAATCTCGTTAGTTTGTTATAAATCCTGTTCGTGCCCTTAAACCAAACTAATTCTGTTTTCCTCATTTTGGCAATTTCACACTTTTAGGTATCTTCATCACAGCTTACCCTAAACATGCTGTTTTTTTCCATTTTTTAATTTCAGCGTTATACCAAAATTAGAATTCTGCAGGCTTTTCCCATCCAGATGAGAAATTGATGAGTTGGTTATTTCTTTGATGCATTGCCACTTATTCAGAGTGAATGTGCAACATCCTATTTCCTTGAACTCAGGAAGAATCAAACAGGGTGTTTCATAGTTTAGCGTTCAAAGCTTTAAGCCAGCACTTACCCTTAGCTTTTTTCAGGGTTATAGTCTTCATGTCACAACATATGCTTCCTTCTGTTTTCTCTGTCAGCTTCATATGGTGCTTCTCTTCCTCCCCATCTGCTTCTCTCCCCATACACGTCTTTCTTAAAAAAAAAATAAAAATTAGTGAAACCTGTCTATACACACAGTTCAAATTCCTTATCAGCCATATGCGTGCCTGTGTTTTGGGTCATAATCTGTTACCATGTTTGTTTGGAGCATTCTCTTAGTTCAGCCTCTTAGTTTCATCAGATATCTCAACTTTTCAAAAACTTCTATTTAAGAATACTGTATACATAGCTCTACCTTACAGTTTCTATAGGTTTAAGGCAATCTAGGGCAATACAAAGAGCTCTGAGTTCCAGTTCATGTTCTAAATCTAAATATGAAATACTTGTCATAGGTATATTCACATGATCAGTTTTGATATACACAAGAGGATTATTATAATGAGAAAAATGACATTTAAAAATGAGACTTGGTTCTCTTGCTTTCCGTGATTTGATGAAGGAGGTTCCACCTACATTAAAGCAGCTTTACCAAATAGCAAGTATACAAGGGCTTTTTCTGTTCAAATCCATCTTTGGTTAAACTAGACACCCATAACAAATTAATCATTCATGGTGGAGGGCAGAGCTGTCAAACTCATTCTGTGGTAAAGACCAAATTCGTCTGGAGAGACAGGCTGGAAATAAAAAGTTTCTTGCCAGACAGCTAGTTCTGCCTCTCACTACAGCATGTGCTTCTGCAGAGATTGGGTTCTGCTGGGGGCCATAAGGGGAGAGCAGAAAGAGAACTCCCCTTTTCTGAGCCTATGGGACTTGGTGGTTAAATAAGTTGATTCTGGGATGACAATGCTTCAAAACCAAATGTTTCCAGTTTACAGTAAGAGAGACCAGAATGCAGGAATTTAGTAAGAAGGAGTTTCCCTTACAGCCAGCTTTTGGCATGCTCTGACTCCATGGCTGTACTAGCTGCTGTCTTAGGAAGTTCAGAGAGACACAGAACTTATCCTGTCCCCCACTGCAAATCAGCTTCATCTGGTTTAGCTATTCATTCATTTCTGGCTCATTTTAACTGCTAGACATAAATTACAAAGGGAGCTTTAGAACAGTGGAAAAGCTGTAGGACCAGATCCTGTCTACTGGATCCAGCAGTGTGTTTGACGTGCCTGTTGTTAGAGGGCCTGTTAAGGTGCTGCGTTCTTCTACGTACTCTGGAAGAACTATGAATGTGTCTGGAATTGGTGGAATCTATTTGTCTTTGCAGAATAGATCCTTCCAGATGGATCTCATGGAACTTGCACACTTTTCGGCTTATTCATTAGCTATCCTGATTACAAGTTCCCAATATTTAGTTCTGAGACAATTTCATTACAACAAAGCATTAAGAGAATGATTTCCTGCCTTCTATAGTTTGCACTTAACTGCAAATAACTTGAGATACCTTGAGATCAGCAAATGTGTCAGCATTATTCTCATTTTAGGTCCAGTCTTAGTCATCCTTCTGTAGCAGGTTTTAAACATAAATGCGAGGGAAACAATTTTTCTAATCTGATTACTCTTATGTAGTATTTTACTATTTCAGTCCCCTTCTTAACTTTCTTACTATGCTTCCAACTTTGTGCTGCTCCTGCTGCACTGCACCCATTATATTACATCCCCTACTCATTGCATACCCTCTTCCTTTCCTCCCTCCCTAATTGCTTACCACTGTGCTGGAAGGCAGAGACTATTTGAAGGAGCTCTTGCTAATGCTGCTGTGGCATTTGATGAGCATGATGGAAAAAGGGGACGGAAGAATTCTGTATCATCTTCTGATACTATGAAGTTGGCTGCAGGATGCTATTTGCAGTGTAGAGATAACCTGCCAAGAAAGGGATGTTGTATAATTGGAGATGGGCTGTACGAGTGGATGCATGGTTTGCTTACATGAGACTTATTCAGTTCTGTGTTTGTACAAGGTTACTCAGTTGTTTTGAACTGTGGTGCTGTTCACTATGGATTTTTTTCCCACAGCTGGAAGAAAACTCTGAAGAAAATAGTTTCTTTGGAATGAGGTAGTATTTTCCAATGTTAGAAAAGGCATGGTACTTAGGGAAGTCTTGTTCAACTCTACAGGAAGACTTGTTTATCTCTAGGAAGTAGAGGACATTGTATTTCATATCAAAGAAGGAAAGATTCTGCATTTTCTGTCACATTATTACTTCTGCAGTAAGAGAATTCTTTTTTCTTCTTTACTCTGTTTTTTCACTCTCTTCAATATGTTCTCTGTTTCTGCCCAAAATTTGTTTTTCCCCTTTTGCGTCAAGGCAAACACAAAGAGGAAAGCGTGGCAATGGTGTTTTTCTTTAAGCTTTAGAAACAACAGATCTTTAGATGTCTGTAGACTCTTTAACTGGAACAGCAAGCACAATATATATCCAAATTGCATACAGTCAACTTACTATATGTGTTTTTATTGTAGCAGTAACAAGGGAATTTTAAAGTATACACATATTAAGAGGAAGGCCAACCTTAACAAACCGAGAGGGACTTCCACTCTTTCTTAAGTCTAGCTGTAGAGCTAGCACGTGCACGTGCAGCCATTCAGCTTCCAGAACACCAGTCACAAGAACAGCCATAATGGTTCAGACCAGTGGTCCATCTAGCCCTGCAACATATCTTCTAGTGTAAGTGAATGCTTAAGAAAGAGAAAGGTAGGACAAGTAGACGTGATAGGTCCATCTAATTCTCAGGCTCCTTGAATTTTCAACCCAGAATTTCCTGAGGAATCTCAATTTCAGTCAGTCTTGGTTTTGAAGTTTCCTCATCTCAGTAGGGCTTCTAAGTCCAGCTACATTTCTTCATGTTTTCCTCCTAGTTCCTGCAGTGGAAGCAGCCTCTGCAGCAGCTATCAACAGACTGGGCTAACAGTTGCTGGTATGAGACAACATTTCTAGCATCTGTGCTCCTTCTTTCCCTGCCTCCAATTTAGATGGAGGTAGAAACTCAGTAGAAACCATGAGGGAAGAATTTCTCATTAGGCAGATAACACTTCCCTCACATGATTCTCACTTTTTCTCCCATGCCTATCTAGTAATACCTGTGCAATATAGCAGTGGATTTCCAATCTTCTCCATATATAAGAATAGAAAGCAAAGGAAAACAAGGAACAAGAGCCATAGATTAGAAGATTCTGAAAAAGTAAGTTTTATGTTTCTGAGAAGGTGTTTTTTTTCTCAGAAATTAGAATCCTTTGATTTATTATTTATTTTGTGATATAAGATGGGTGAGCAACATTTTTAAGTCACAGTAGGCTGTTGTAGTACCATTACACTCCAGGATTCTTTCCCGTGTGATGCTTCAAGTAGATTACAGAAGATCAATGCAAAGCTGTAGAAAATGTGTTTTTTCTAAGAGAAACATCTATAGAGTTTTGACAGACTTCTCAGACATTTTTGTTGGAAACATCAGAAATACAAAGTTTAACCAGAATTGAAAACCCAGTGGAGCCATTTTGATTCCCCTCCTCTCAAAACCTTAATGTCTTGTACTTTTTTATTTGAAATTTATTTATGGCCAACCATATGTTTGTAAAATAATTTGAGACAATCAGAGTTGGGTCTGGAAAGGAACTGAAGATTAAATCATCCTCAGGCACTGAGGCAGGTGCGGTCTGGTAGATCCCTATCACGTGCTTTGCATCCCCCTTTCTTTGACAGGGGGAGAGTGGAGTTCTACTAACACCTTAGAAGACCTGTTCTATGTCTTTGATAGCTTTATAGTTGAATTTGCATGCGCGTTATAGGATCATTTTCTTTGCTACAAATTAGATTAATTATACCTGGGTTTAAACCTAGCCCTTCTCAAAGGCTTTGGAAGCTGATATTCTCCTTTCAGGCTGTTGACTTCCAGACTAGACAAACACTGTTTTTTAAGTCTTCCTTTACTGATTAAATTATCTACATCTTGTATAATGCTGGTGTATTGCTTTAGATTTCTTGCAGCTTGCCTACATCTTCCTTAGAAAGAGGTACTGCAATCTGGGAATTTGATTGCAGATGAGCCCTCAACAATGCACAACTCGAGTAGTTCGTTTCACACTATAGCTTTACTGATGCATCCTAAAACGAGATTGTAGGCTCAGTCCCAGAACCCCTCTGCAGGCTCTTACTCCCTTCTGCTAATTGACAATCACTTGCTGCTTTGTATCTGTGCTTGTAATTGTTTTTAAGACTGTTGTCTCTCTCTTTCATCTTACAGATTTTAGACTTTTTAAAGTAATTTTGAATTATTATTCTCCTGTGCTGTTCTTATAATTCTCACAGCTCATTGTCACCCCAAGTTTTATTGTGGATTTCCTCCGATTCTTCATCGAAGTTGATAATGAAATATTGAACACAGCAGAATTCAGGAAACAACCCATACAGTCTCCCACTTGAAAAAATATCTGGTCACAAACCTTTGTTAGTTGCTATAAAAAATTCCAGGTTTTAACCATTCATGTATTCCTCTATTATATTGTTACATATTTCTTGGTCTATGCGAACAGTAAGTACTCTTGTGTCAAAAGCTCACTGTTCTAATTATGCTGTAGATTAATAAAAAAATAAATCAAATGGCAAAGGTGTAAAGGAAATTACTTGTTTGTAACAAACCCACATTATATTGTTTCATATTAATTAGCTGATTGATAAATTCTTCTAGTATCTTTGCATGTATCAAAGGTAAGCATTAGTTTATAATGCATTTATTGGGGTTTTCCACTTTTAAGATTGCATAGCATCCTTTTCCAGTCATCTGGAATCACACTTATCCTCTGTACATTTTGAGAGAACTGCTAAGTGATTGCCCTCTCCTCCTCCTCTTTTTTTTCTTGCTACATTTGCTTTAGGATTATGTGAGTTTATTAAGAAGCTCTTGACTACAACCACATTGGTATTTTAGTATATTTTATCTCCCTTCCGCAACAGAATTGTCTGGTGTTGTGTATGTAATTATGGTTTTAGAAATTGTGGTGGGTTTATTTTAAAAGGGGTTTATCCACCAATTTCCTGAAATATTCTAAGTTTTGGGGACGAAAACTTGGTTATTCTGTAGCTTTAACATCTTTCCTTGGAAATACGAGCTCTGTTTCAGTCATTATTTTCACTCCAGATATATTTCCTCTTAGATATTCTTATGAAAAGAACTTGAACCAGTCAGAATCAAATCTGAAGTACCTTACTGGACTTAAGCTTTTTTCATCCTAGTATGCACATGTATACAAAGCATACATCTTTTTTACAAGTTCAATTTTTTAAAAAATTTGTAACATTTATTGTTTGAATAAATGAGCCCTTTAGCACAAGTTTGGTCTTTTTTTCTGTTAGTTATTTAATTTTAGATTTTTTTAACATCTGTCTACATCTTCTTTCAGAGGTGGTAGTAGAGATTTTTTCTGTTACATCTCAAAGTTCAGTACTAACTTTTTTTCCTTTTAAGATTGCCCAGGCTTTCAATAAGTATATCTCATGGCTATTTCTGAAATTCAGAGGAAGTAAACTATTATGTACTAAACAAAAAGTACTTCTTTCTTGTTTTTCCCAGGAACAAAACCTGATTTGTCTTGGCAGGCTTCTATGATGCCAGCCTAAGTTTTATCTTCTGGATACTAAGACTTCTTATTTCTTAGTTCCTGTATTTCCCATTTTCGACCTCGCAATGTGTAATCAGCTAAGATATGTAATAGACTGATCCACTATTCTTATCTCCTCAGTTGTTGTGGGTTTTTTTCTCCCCTCCTCTCCCCCCAAATCAACCTTCAATGCGTTTCCCCCCACGCCCAGTTTTGCTCCCGTGTAGTACAACAACATCCTCCTTCAAACTAGTTTAGAGCTTCCCTAAGTCAATGCGTCAATCACACAGATCATCTGATGCTAAAGAGAAAATATTTTATCTCAGCATAATAGGTTCTTGTTTGGGTTCATAGTCCCATGTTTGAGGAAATCGAAGATCTCCTCTCAGCAGTGTCTGTTCTGTTCTTATATCCTTACCTTTACCATCAACCAGAAATACTCTGTGCTTGTGCCTATTTCACTTTATCTCCTCTCACACTGTCTGCAGTAATTTCTAATCTGCTCAGAGTCATACCTTGCAGTATTACTACAGGGGAGTGACAGGCAAGTAAATGTGCAACTGCTGCTCCTAAGCGCCATGTAAGAGGTCCTGTTTTCAGGTGTGCAGGAGGAGCATGGTTTGTTGGACACAGAGGCCAGCAATGACAGCCTTGTCCCAAACTTGAACATAGGAAGTTCCATCTTAACATGAGGAGAAACTTCTTTCCTTTGAGGGTGGCAGAGCACTGGCACAGGCTGCCCAGAGAGGTTGTGGAGTCTCCCACACTGGAGACATTCCAAACCCGCCTGGACGCTGTCCTGTGCAACTGCTGTAGGTGTCCCTGCTGTGGCAGGGGGGTTGGACTAGATGATCTCCAGAGCTCCCTTCCAACCCTGACCATTCTGTGATTCCTTCTTACCTTAATATAGCTTAGCAGGACCATTCCTTGGGTTTGGTGTTTCTGTATGCATTTTGTCAGTACAGCCTGTATGTTCACACATATTAAACTATGAAGATCATCTTTACACAATTCACTTTTCTGAGTTCTGAAAAATATTCCCTGCAGATGCTTCTCTTTCAATTATCACTGCTGTTTGGTTTTTTTGTTTGTTTGATTTTGTTATTTCAAAAGACTGAAAAAATAATCTTACATGGGTTTATTTTCACTGATTCAGGAACACCATGTCTGTCATAGACTTCACACGGCTTGAAGGAGGTTGCTGTACTTGATTGTACTCTTTCCTCATTGATAAAATAGATATGGTAATGCACAGTATACTCCTAAAGAGTAATTAAATGATTCAAGATGATATCAAAAATACTATGTAGGTTTGGTATTATTATCTGTTTTTACATTGCTTGTATAGATTCGGTACATTTGTTATAGTGTTTAGTTTTTCTATAAAACTGTGTTTTTCCTTAGCTTGTAAGCTCTGTTTTTTTTCAGCAGTAATATCTGTTCACATAGAGGTTTGATGTGTATGTAGATATATTTCTTGTACACTTACAGACATAAAACATCTGACGATGACAGATTGCAAACTTCTCCCAATTTTTGTGGTCCCCAGTATATTGATATCTGTTGTCAATAATATAGGCTGTTGGTTACGTTGTAAAGCTCCATTGCTCAAGAGTGTTATATTTTGAAGTCATCTGTCATGGATGTATTGTAGAGATAAGAGACTATTTATGTTTATGGCATTTTAAGTAACTCAGTAAGACCCTTTAGAATATACAGAAAAGGCTTGTTTACTGTCATCACTGCTCACTTAATCCTGTGACCTTGACATGATAGTATGCCCGTAAAGCTCCCTGCGGGTAGTTCAATAAAATAGATGAACATCAGAGTCTAATGATTGTTTCAGCTTCAAGAATATGCCGTAAATATTTCTTAAATATTCAATAGCACTGAACCATTTTAAAACCCAATAATGTGGTAAACTATCCAGTTGTCTAAATTATTAGAAAATCCACAAAAAGATGCATAAACCACATACTACTTCTGTTCAATTTGAGAATGCTAACCATTGTTTTAAAAAATATTTTTTACACAATGCCAATAGACTAAAATTAAAATTATTTCTTAAAAAATAAGTTTACTTATTTTTCAGATTTCCATTTTTTTCTCTTCTCTCATGATAGCAAATTATATTTATTGTGTGGGAATGCTTTTTGATTTTCTTCGTCACAATCTGCTTCTAGGAAAGATTAATGTGAAAGAAATTTCTTTTGATGATTTACTAAAAGTTATGTTTGCACTAATTTTAGGAAGCAATAAAAACCTACATAAAGAGGAAGCTAAATTTGACGTCTCTTAGGCCAAATTTAGAAATACTACCGAAGCCTTTGGGATACTTTGCCATAAGAGGGCCTTAATTTTTATGCGTAATATATCTTGTGCTATGTGAAAACATGGAGGAAAGTAAAGCATGATATATTTGCCTCTTGGTGCGTGCAAGTGTTGTTTTGGTGTTATTCAAAAAATGTTCATTTTTAAATTTTTTTAATGTATAGACATTCAAGTTTCCAATTTCTATTAGCTAACAATGCATTCTTTTCAGACATGTAGTAGTCTTTTACACTGAATAGTAACCCAAGCTCTTGTGTTTTCATGAATAAGAAGCAATGTTTTCAAAGTTGATGACAGCTTAATAGCAGAGGAAATTTATTTAGTGAACTTCAGACAGTATTTTCAGTGGTAGAGTTTCATACTGAACTGTTGAGCTAAAAATCTATGAAAATTAATGGAGTGAAACCTGTCAGGAAAGAAGAGCAGCCAGGAGCAGGAGCAGGATGTGATATGTATCCACCAAAACCAAATGGAATCTCCTATCCTTTCTGATTTAACGTCAATTAAGTACCACTGAGAAGCATGAGAGAAAATAGAAAAAACACCCCACACTATCTGGCTAAATGCCAGGCAAAATTGAATAAGAAAAACATAGTTTATTTCGTAATAGTCTTTCCATTTGAGATCATCGTGAGAAGTTCATGAAAATCTCTGCTTGTATACTCTTAGAGGACCCAGACAGACAAACTGTTTAGTTGTTCCCCAAGTGTACATTACTTTTCATTTTTAACAGTCTTGGAATTAAAAATGTAGAAAAACTGTGATTGGAAACTTGTGGAAATGGCCACCAATTTGTCTGATAATACCTCAATAAAAATTATACTATTAAATTTTAACAAAGAAGGTGTTATGAAGGTTTGAGGCCTGACAGAATAATACCAAAGTATTACAATTAGTATAAAAGATAGACTGGAATTTATGTACAATTCAGTAGTGTTAGAGAAATATACCAGTAGTCTTTAAAAACAAGGAAATTGCTTTTTACATACCAGTTATGTTTTTCCATTAGTGTAAATGGTCCTTTAGTGTATCAGATATACTCAGGCTTAGTTTTTTACTTATTTTTTTGAACTAATGGTACTGTGTATGTTAATGCTCTTGTTTGGTGATGAATATATTCTCTTTCCTGAAAAAAAACCCAGACATGCTTCTTTCTGAATGGACATCCAGCGGAGGTACCTCAATTTTTGTAATACGTGTGTTGCAGAAGCTAAATCTACAGATTATATGTTGGGTTCTG
Source organism: Pluvialis apricaria (assembly GCA_017639485.1). Lineage (NCBI taxonomy): Eukaryota > Metazoa > Chordata > Aves > Charadriiformes > Charadriidae > Pluvialis > Pluvialis apricaria. The sequence goes on from CM030007.1 coordinate 27,089,634, forward strand.
GCTATGGTATTCCCTGTATATCTGGATCATTTGATAATCTTTACCCAAGCTATAAAAGGGTGTTATTGCCAACTGTGCAGGGAAGTTCAAAAGGTTCTGTTGGACACCACTAAATTTTAAACAGAGACCTTTTCTTAGGAGTGTTTTATTCTGAAAGTACTAGAATAGCTCTTTTATTTTGTTGACACGGTGGCAGATTGCTAAGGGCAGCTCTTTCAATGCAATATTTATTTAGAGCATTATACTTCTTTAAAAGTAATCAGCGAGTTCTCACTAAAAACAAAAAATTGTGCACACTAAACCAAAAAAAATGTACTTCTAAATTCTTGTTCTCTGGTATTAGTATTAAGAAAATATTTTTATGTTTCCCCTTCTTTTGTTAAATTTAACTTTCACAATCCTGACAGTAATGTTGTAATGCTACTGTTTTCTAAAAGATGTGCATTCCTTGGGAAAAATCTCTGCTCTAAAAATGAGAATGCCACAATGGACATTCCCTTACAATAGAATTTCTACAGATTCCTGTTGTCATTCATGGTTTCCAAAACATTTATAAGATGTTAAATCACAAGCAGATTTTGAGGTAGCTTTTAGTAAATAATTGGTTTCCTGGTGGCTGGCTTCTTAGGCTCTCCATCGGCTCTAATGCTCAGAAGTTTTCATTGTTGTTTTTCTCCCCATAGCAGTTGGTATTACCAGTTGTAAAGACAAGACACATACCTTCTGCTGATACTTTTTCAACCCTATTAGAAATTCATAGCTAACATCATCACAGACGTTAGAGAAGCATAAAGGTCAGTGAAATAATTGGCGTATATATAACTGAATGATGATATCGGTTCCAGAAATTACAGTCACTTGGACACCTAGAGTAGATGAATAGGGAGAGGGAGATCTTCGTACTACCTTACAAATACTCTCTGACTGAGAAACAGCTGTAGGTGTGACTGGAGTTATTTTGTAAAACCTTTGAATTTAGACCTGGCAGACAACCAAATTGGAAGGATCTGGAAGCAGTGGTCCTTACTCCCCAGTTTTTCTCCTGTCTGACATCAACAGTAAAACTATGATGTCAAGCATTTGTATTACTTTTTGAGCTTCCTGAATTTCAAATTAGTAGCACCTTTTTTGATTATTTTGAGAGCAGAAAAGTAATGGGGAATATTCTGCCTTTCCATAACCATGCTCACTACTCGTCACTTTGTTCTCCTGCTGATGGTTAAAAAAGTCAATCATCAGCAACAAAAAGTTTCGCTAGTCCAGCATCAGTGCAAAAACATTAAAGTTTGAAGTCCTTTATGAGCTGGAATAATTTCAGGAATTCCAGGAAGGACTAGTTTTGTTAATGGAAATCCTGAACTCTGGTATGTTTTCACATTTTGCACTTTGCATTGAGAAGGAGCAACGCTCTTAGGATCATTGCTTGAATTTATGAAGGAGAAAAAGGTTGCTAGTGTATTCCTAGTTTTACTCTATATTTACATAACAACTTCCTTTCTTTTTTTTTTTCTAAACCAGCCAGCAATAATGAAGGGGGAACGTGGTTTACAGGACTTATAGTTGTGGGGTCTGTGGCCCCTTCCTCAGATTTCTCCCTAAACACAATTATCAGTGCAATTCAATTTAAAGCCAAATATGTGTCTCCATTTACAGTATCTAGGTGTTGCCTACCTTCTCAAACTTTTCTGTAGACTTGGATCAATGAAAAGGTTTAAAATTACACTGTACTGAGTGTGCTCAGTAGTTTTTACTCTCTAGTATATGGAAAGCAAGGGAATTTAACATGCATAGTTTATCTGTATCTTTCATGTATTGAGATCAAGAATTAAGAGACAAATGTACTGTAAAATGCTGCTTCGTTTTGTATACCACATTAAGTGATTGTGTTCATGCATGTATTTGTACAATTGTATGAATTAAGTCACAAAGTATAGTTTTTGAGATTTTCTTCAGCACTGTTGCTTAATTATTTTGAACTTGGTGTATTTTTAATTTTCAGTCTTGCAAATTATGGGCTTGGTCATATTTCTTAAGCAACTGAGTAATGCAGGAATATTTTGCATGTGATTTTGGGGGTGGGTGAGAGTTGTTTTTCTGTGGGTCAAGAAAGCAATGGGAGTGAACAAATGATGTGTTATTTCCATGATCTAAATGTTCTGCAGCAGTAGCAGCAGCTGAGCAACTCACTGTTATTCAATGCTACATTAACTTTTCCATTAATGCTGGTGCTGTAAAATATGAAGCCCTTAAGCATTGTGAAGTTCCTGCCTGATTTTTGTTCCTTTACATGGCTGCTGTATATTTGCATGTTACAACCATTATATGGATAATCACCATCATTACTTTTTAGAAAGTCATTCTCTTCTTGTTCTGAATATAGTTAGATACAGAAAAGCCTTCACAGAAGAAAGGGTCTTTAAACATATTCACTACAAATGCTCTCTTTTTCGTTATTTGCTACTATGATTATATGATGGCGGCCCAATTGTCAACAACATATTTTGCTTCTGGGTTTTTCTTTGTTTCTTCATTATATAAAAAACAAAACCCAAAATAACCCAAGAAAACAAACTAGAGAACAAAAAAGACCTATTTTTTTTCCCTAACAAAAATGAAACAAAGCAGTCCTGTTAGAGGGGAAATTATTTTTCAGAAATTATTAAATGTTATTTTGCACCAAGACAATTTTTTTGTAATAAACATAATTATTTTAAAAAGCTGGAAATTTTTTTAACTGAATAATATGTGAAGATTGGAATTATGACTTCAAATTTCTTCTAATTTTTAAACCTTTGTTGAAAATATACATATTTATGGGAATAGTGGATTTAATAAGTGCCATTAACAAATCAGAGCAGCAATTCATGGCACTTCCGATCAAGACATACCAACCATTCCACCCACTCTCCCCTCTAGAATTCACAGTACAGTTCATATGGGAAAGCAAGATTCTTTCTTCAGCTATGAAAGCAGTCACTCTATGCCCTAAATAATGAAGTTATAATCTTGGTGGTGTCAGTGAGGTGACACCTCAACACTGAATAAATCATTTCGGTTTTTATCTATCCGCCTTGTTTTCCCCATCTGTAATACATGAATTATGGGACTTTGCTAATAGAGTGATTTGAGAACCAGTGAAGAAAAAAAAGCCCTAAAAATAGTGCTTGCTTAATATCTTATTTTAAGAGAAAGGTTTGAAATATTCAGTGCTGCTTTCCTTTAATTTTAGACTTGCTTTAGTCATGTAGTTCTTCAATGAATTTTTGCTATGCCTCAGATTCATTGTGTTCACTGTTTTGATGGTTAAAATCATCAGCATCTTGAATCAGCATCAGCATCTGAATAACAGGATGAGTTTGTGTGATGGCTCATAGAGAGTCCTTCCTAGCTGCATGTAGCCATTGCCATTGCACCTAAGAGCTGTTTCTGGCATTTTTGTAACAGAATGAAACGGTGCATCTGATTTGGCTAACAAGTCCTTACTTCTATATTCAGCTGGATTGTTTTGTTTCTTTTCTGTTGTTTTCTCTCCGACCTCTCTATCTTACACAATTTTTGTGATACTAATTTTTTTTTTTCAAATTAACATATTTTGATGTTGGTATTACTTGTTTTCAGGTGCACATAGGAAGAAGAATTTAGTATCCAAATGCTAGAAGTAATATTCTGTATTCTGTACATAGACAAACTTTCCATATAGAGCCCTAAGTCTAAAAAGAAGTTTTACCCTAGTTTCATGACATTACATTTACAAGAACATTTAGAATTTATTATATTCTTTCCATTAAGAAAATATTGCTTTTATTTCAGGAATTTCACTTACTTAGTGTCTCACTTCATAATGTAGGGATTTTTCACAGTCCTGTTTAGTAATCATTAATCTGAATGTCATTGTGTTACCAGCACGTGTTCTGAGTGTGCATTAAGCCTGCTTGGGTGTTGCTTGAGTCTCATCCCTGGACTGTGTCCTTCCAACATAGGATTATGATTTCTCTCATTTATTTCTCGTATACCACTGAGAAAATTCTTTTATACTTTTACCCAGGGTGTATTTCCTCCTAAAACCTGTTCAGTGTCTTTTCTGTATTGATGCCCTGGCTGGATAGTCTACAGTGAAGTGGCACTCGGAAATGTTTATGGTCCTGTTTAGGCAGCTCAGAAAGGGACTTTTTGGGAATGGGAAAGAAAGGGGTAAAAAAGTCATTGGTTCAAACCTGTAAATGATTTTTAATGGAATAAGATACTACAGCATAGTATTGATGAAATAATCTGAAACAAGAAAAGCTGTAAAATTAAAAATTTTCTTACAAAATCACACCTTTTTTTTAAATTAATTCAGTACTTTTATCAGTTTCAATGGCTGTCTTAAAAATCAATAACTATATATGAGCAAAGTAACAAATAAAAACATAGTACGTTTTGAATGCTGAGGAACAACAGAACTCTTAAATATCACAAAAAGCAGATTAGAAAAGCTTCAGGTGGGTAAAACCCAATGTGTAAATAGTATTGTTCTGTAAATACAGGATAAAGATATTTGTTTCATAAAATAGCCGTTTCTACTTTATGAATTTGTTTTTTCTTTGATATCTGGGAAAAAAAAATCCTCCTGGCTGAAGCATTAAGTGGTTCTAGGTTTGGGGAGCAACTTAGTGTAAGAATTTAATAATCACTGTAACTGAATATTTTCACTTGAAGTTCTAGTTTGTCCTCCTATTCATTAAAACTGAAAAGAATCTCAAGATACTTGACCAAAAAACAAAGGGAAGTTTTATGATCTTCCTTGGTATGAATCCAGTTAAAAGATTAACAGTGTAAGTCAGACTCTGAAATGAAAAGGCAAAAATATATTGCTCAAAAATATCTTTTTAACAGTGATTAGCTATTATCTGCAAAAATAGATTTCACTTCACTCAAGTAGAACACTATATTTTGTTGAAAATCAAAGTTTACAAAATAAATTTCAATATTTCTTAGTATGGCAGGTGATGAATGTTCTCCCACAGAGGTTATATCAGAAAATCAATATTTGTAAAATTGAAACAGTATAGGTTTGTATTGATCCATGTGGCTAAATCAAAATGAAAGGCTTTGTAACAGCTTTCTTAGACAGCCTGCTACCCAGTAATGGCAAACTATCAATTTTAGCTTTCCACTGATAAATCAGCTTGAAAATTGGATGTCAAATTTTTTTTTTTACTGAAGTAGTGATTTTTTTTATGCCCTCTAACCTTTCTTGATGTGTTAGATTGGTTTATAAGACTAAGCTCTGCCTTTTTGAAAGCAGTTGTCAAAACTGACATTTAGATAAATTTTGAAACAAAATCTAAACTCTTATAGCCTAATTCTGTCTACTAGCTGGCTTGCGCGTAATCATATGTGTGCACCTCTGTGTAAACAAACATGAATATATGTTTAATACTGAAAAGGACATTGATTTAACACTTCAGGCATATATGTTTCTCTCTTTTCTGATCTCTGGAGTTCACAAAGGTCAGGTCTTCAACTGCAGCTTTTAGAAACTAATGCTCCAGAAACTGCTTTAGCTTTCAATGGTTAGGAAGATTGATTTTTCTTTAATTGACTGATATTTTTTATTGTGTGTTAAGTGAGACTTTATGAAATGATAACAAGCACATCAGTTTCAGCTGCAGGTTGCAACGTGTCCTGAAAACCTGCGCAGTTGCTCATTGTTTTTAATAATAGAGAAAAGAGGATACATTTGCTTTTACTCAGAAAATAGATAGCAAAAGCCTTTATAATGGTGGGGGAAAACCCTCTTATCTGGATCAAATGCAGTAGTTTTCAGTGACAGTTGACAGTGCCATACCATCATGTCTGTACAGCAGAATATAAGTTAGCTCGAGTGGGTATTGATTGTGAAGTTCGCTGTTGTATAATTACTTTTGGCTGTAGAAAAATGTGGTGTGTATTGATCTAGATGGAAGCATTTGACTAGCAGCTTCCCTTGGCTAACAGTGAGTGTCATCTTTCGGCCATGATAAATGGTAACACTCTGGGTCAGCATAATTACTTGGTGGTGAAATGAACCTCCTGTACCCTTCTCCCTCTCACACCAAGGAACCACCGTAATCATCTTTATCTGAAAGCCATGATTTACTGAACTAACCAGCCCCTTAATAAAGTCCTGTCCCCCCTCCCCACACTATGCACCGACTTTAATTGCGGCTTTATACTACTATTTTAAAAACTGAACTGTTCTGTTCCGAATCCACAAGTATGATTTTTTTTCCCCCCCCTAACCCCTGTCAGTTGACCTAGACCTGCAGGAAGCCAGCTCTTGCAACAATCTTTTAATCTTTATATTTAGTGTTTGTGTAGAAAAAGGAGAAAGATTAAGGTGTTCATGATTTTGACACAGTGCTTTTTAAGTCTTGGAATCAGACATTATTAACACACTGGTAAATTATTAGTGTACTGCAATGAAAACTGCCATATGAATTTATTGTCAGTAGCCCTTTAATTTTATAGAGTAATGTACACTCTGGATATGCTGTCTTTTGAGAACAGATGAGGATATCTTTTCACAATATGCTGCTAGAACAGCTTCATTTATAATAATTTTGACACCTCATTTAATAACAGTTTTAAATGTAAGATTTTTTAAAGTATTAGCAATTTTTCTGTTTGCATGTATGTCTAATAGGCGACAAATACGTTATCAGAAATAAGGAAATTGTATTTATTGCTAAAACAGAAAACTATGATGATTCGTATTGTTTGGCAGCTTTTTAATAGGGAGTTTTCAATTTGTTATCAATATTTCATTAAAACTTTGTAGCATGTTGTTGAAAATGGATTTGTGTTTACTCACCAGTAGTATAATATGGCCCTGGGGTAATGACTTTTTGTTAAGTAATGTTAGTTAAAGAAAATCTGGCAATAGTTTTAGATCATTTTAAGACAGCTGTGAAGGGTTTGGATAAAGGTCATTTTCAATGATTGTGCTTAGTTAAATAAATGTGAAGGGTTTCACAATGGGAATCTTGCTTTTCAGTATGCTGTCATAAATTTCCCTTTAACACATCTGGGAATACGAAGTAAAATGTAGTTGTTCCTGCCTTGAAGGCAATGTATTTTATATTTTCCTTGCTTTGTTTGTTTTCCCCTTATAATGCTGTTTATTCACATAACTAGAGTTCAAAGGTTTTACTTTGTCATAAATTAAATCTTCTGTTCTCTGACAGTTTGTGAGACCCGCTGGATATAATTTTCAAATACTTGTAACTCGAAGATTTTTTGCTGAGATTTAGTCATTAAAAGTGTTAAATTTTCTGACAACTCAGCCTCTATTGTGACCCTGGTTCATTGCTTGCTCTCTCCCTTGGCCACAGCTGGCCTCTTGCTGTTCACAGCTGAAAAGTGAAATCAATGCTGGGTCTAACAAAATGCAGATGAAAGCCATTCTGATCATATATAGTCATTTCCCGTAATTCTATCAGCCTTCAGTTTCTTAAATGATCTCTGGAAATCATTGTTTGTTCATGCGAATACAATATCGCATTTTGTGATAAAATGTCCTGTCTTTCTGAAAAGTAATACTTTCTTAAGCGTTAGTAGTGATATACAGCTCACATTGCCATAGCACGACTTTTTAAAATACCGGTCCGCTCCTTCCCCGTTCCCTCCTGAAGGGCAGCACTACGTATCAAAGCCCGTCAAAGAGCTGCTGGCTGAATCCTGCCGGCTTTGAGCCTTTGGAATCTTGCGAATTGAGGTTTTTATGTTCTACAAGGCTCAGAGCTGGAAAGTAAGAACTCTTACCATGTGTCAGTCCACATTGCCATTGATCTCCCATCCTTTTTATTTTTATTTGAGCAAGATTGGTAGGAAAGCTATGTTGCAGTTAGAGGTGGCAGCGTATGATGTAGCTTAATGCTCCAAAGGTCACGGAACTACAATGAGTTTGATGGAAAACAGCCTTTCTCCTTATTTTAAATGGTTCCTGCTTTGATTACAGGCATTTATTATAATTATCAAGAGATTAGTCTGTTGTTATAGAATCCTTGTAATGGAACCATTTAAAAGGAATATAATGGCAGTTTATTGGATTTTGCAAAGGAAAAGAGAACAGATAAAGTGGTGTTTTTTAAATGGATCAACTGCTGCCCTAAGCATACTGATTTTTTTCTTTTGGTTAACTTCAGGTTTCTTTTTGTTTCACAGTTTTGAATTGCATACTAAAGAAGCCACTTTTTTCAAATTTGGAAGATATTTTATTTATAATATTTTCACGGCAGTCTAACCCTATCCAATTTAGTTGTTAGAGAGATTCCTTCCATAAATGATCTTAAACTATACATATCATAGAATGTGTGCTGCCTTACACAGCTGCTTTGTGATTTTATGAATATCTCCATTTAAAAAATGGCTACAAGAAAGTATTGTTGATCAAAAATAATATATAAAAGAAATTGCGAATTCTATATTTCATCAGTTGAAGTGCAGCTAGGGTGATTTTTCATTTATATTAGCAAAATACCATAATATTGATGAAGCTTGGTGAATTTCTTTCATGTTTGTATTAATTTCCCCTGCTTAACAGTGTACAGTTGTATTATTGCTCTTACTCCAAAAGAATAAATGTTAAGATTATAAATCAATCATCTTATTCAACTGTCACAGAATACTATTTGTGACCTGGTGGTGAATGTAAGTATTAGACGACATTTTAAAAAACTAAAAGCTCTTAAACATAGGGTGTTTTATACTAGAAACTAGTTTATACTTCAAGATCAAAGAATTTCACAGTATAAGTTTGTCTTACCCTTTGTATGAACACCTTCCAAGATTTAGGCCAAATCTACATGCTTCTAAAGAATAATTACTGACCCTAAGTCCTCCTGCTGAGAACGTGCTGTCCTATGCTCGTTAGCTGGGCAATGGAATGAGTTATTTAGTACTAAGGAAGAAAGTTAATTGACTGAAACTTAGTTGACGTGGGGCTTTTTTGATGGCACTGGGGAATCAGCCCCAAAATAACAGTGGAAAGCGATATAACAGCAAACTACAAGAATCAGATTACAAGTCTGCTACTCCAATATCAGTTGGCTGCCAGCAGAGGAGGCCTGGGAAGGAGTGTAGTATTTCCCTAGGTGACTTTATCGTGATACTCCCGCTGCATATCCTCCCAGCTTTCAGCAAATTGTAGCTCAGGGACTTCCTGAGCCAGAGGTGATATCCTTGAGTTTAATAACTTTTGGTGGTTTTTTTCCCCTCTATGAAAGGAAATGTCTAATCCCTTTAAGAACTCATGTAAACTTCTGCTGTCCAGGATATGGCATAGCGTTGAGTTCCACACCTTGAATATGTGGTGTGAGAAATTCACCCAAAGTGCACTTTAATTTGTTTTGAACTTGTTGCTTGATAACTTTATGTTCTCCCTAGGTCTTTTCTTACAAGAAATAGTGAGTCCTTGTTGCCAATTCACCCTCTTGGTGCCATTCATAACATCAAAGATCACTATCATATCCCTCTTGGTTACAGCTCTGTTCTTTAGCTGGGGAGGTCTGAAATGGCCTTGTCCACCTTCCTGGAGGCTCCCCTAGCAGGCTGTAGCTTATTCTGGAGCAGATCTCTGTTAATCCTTCCAGCTGGAGCTATTTTACTTTGTGTAATAGCCAGACAGAAGAGAATGACATACACATGTACTTGCTTCTCTCTCATTCCCCACCCACCCTTCCTCATCTGTGATGTGCCAGGTTGTAGGTTTATTGCCATTAGGAAGCTAACCAGGAATGACTAAAGCTTCCTGAACCAAATCCACACATCTATGACTCAATATTTTGAAAAGCGGAAAAACAGTAAAGACTTGGATTCTGAGTTGGAGAAATGTGGTAAGAGATGAGCCTGGGCTTGAGCAATGTGGTTGTAGTCCTTTCATTCCCCATTCCAATTAATGTTTTAATGGAGTAAAATGAGATAGCATCATCAGAAAAGGCGTTCCATTCCACAAAACTTTGGTGATTCGTGGGGGAAGTGTATTGTGTCTGCCATAGCTTTTCTTTTATAATTGTATTTCTCTTCAGATAAAATAGGCTGTAACAGTCTAGGCACAAATTATTATTGGTGTGTATGTTGGAGAGAGAAACACTTCATTGACAAAGCCTGAAAAAAATAATTTTGATTTGCTGTCACAGGCTTTCAGCGTCTCTGGAAGATTGCAGGCATAATGCTATATAGAATCATAGAATCATAGAATGGTTTAGGTTGGAAGGGACCTTGAAGATCATCGAGTTCCAACCCCCCTGCCACAGGCAGGGATACCTCTCACTAGACCAGGTTGCCCAAGGCCACGTCCAGCCTGGCCTTGAACACCTCCAGGGATGGGGCTTCAACAACCTCTCTGGGCAACCTGTTCCAGTGCCTCACCACCCTTAAAGTGAAAAACTTCTTCCTAATGTTTAATCTAAACCTGCCCTCTTCCAGCTTAAAGCCGTTCCCCCTCGTCCTATCACTACATGCCCTAGTAAAAAGTCCTTCCCCAGCTCTCCTGTAGGCCCCCTTTAGGTACTGGAAGGCCGCAATAAGATCTCCCCGGAGCCTTCTCTTCTCCAGGCTGAACAGCCCCATATAGTGAATATATAGTGAATTGCGTTCTGGTGTCTTTGGATGTTGGTGAAGTTACAGCATATGTGTATTTCACAGTGCTGAATAGTGGCTTCTCTATTTTTTGATGTGCAATGTGTAAATTAAAAATACTTTGCTTGCAAATTTAACTTGGAAATTAGGGAGAGCGACCACAATTCTTCCCCTAATGCACACGCCTTGGGCACTGAATGACATATAGCAACTCTCAGGCAAAAAATTAATCTGGGGAGCAGAGACATTCCAAAGTAGGGAGAGATTCCTCTTCATCTTTCTGAAAGTTTCCATATAGTCCTAGTGCTGGGTCTACTGCTGATCTAGGATCATTGGAGCATTATGACTGTATTATGCTCATTTTATTTTATTTTTTTTTTGTATGCTGCCAACATTGTCTTATGGAACAGAAGTAGAGCACAGATTTTTTTTCAATAATTTAAATCTCGCTCATGGCAGAAAAGCATTTATGCTCTAACCTGATTACTTTCTTCCTGCTTAATTTCAAAGGCCTGCTGTAGGCAAATGAAGATTTTAGAGATGTTCACTAAACAGTTTTCATAAATATTTGTAGTGAAAGCACAAAATATTATAAATAAATGAGCTATTAGCAGCTCATCCAACAATCCTCCATAATGTTTCCTGTATCTTCCTTCTACTCTGTTTGGATTTTCAATGCTTCTTGTGAACCTATCTGCTCTAAAGGCAGACTCTGAACAGTTCCATGCCATCAGCCATTTTCATGATGGCAGAGGAGGCCCCAAGGGAAGGAATGACTGAGTCTATGCATTTGTGACTGTTAACTGGTGACTGATGAAACTCTAGCAAATTAGTGTCTGAGAAGGGTGTATTACTAAGGGTCAGTTCTGAACATTGGGTTTCCTTCAGAGTGAGATTTTTAGTGTGTTTCTTTTCTACCATGTTAGCTGTGCTGAAGGCTGTGCAGGTATTTATGAGTTAACAGCAAAGAGGTCTTTGTTGTGGAAGGACTGACAGTCCTGCTGCTGACCACAGGCTGGTCAGACAGCATCAAGACGACTCTCTGTCACGTAAAGGAATTTTGGCAAGTGATCTGATTACTGATAGAGAATAAGTTCCGAATCCTACTGCCTTCTCACTGGTGACCAAATCATTACAGTCATAGACACACCACAGTTGTCGTTAACAGTGTTTTTTTTCATTATCAATCTGTTGAGTTATACTGCCTGTTCGGAAGATAATATTGTGCGTATCAGGAATTAATTCTTAACACAATGTTGTAAGTGTTTTGGAGGGTAAAGCAAGAGTATTTTCATAGCGCTGTATGTAGATATCATGGTACAGTGTCATTTTCCTAACCTCTCCCTGAAGCTAAATAATGGAATTATTACATATTTTTTTCAAGGGATAAGATAAATTGAAGCAGAACACTTTTTTGCTGTGAACAAGAACACATTTGGGGAGGGGGGGTGGTGGTGGTGGTGGTTTTTTTCTTTCCCCAAAACCACACAAGAAACTTTCGACAGATTCAGTGTTAAACTAGAAAGAGCAGCTGGCTTGTTGGTCTATAATTCAGCTTTACTACTCCATGGGAGGATATTGCTATTGAAACAATAGTAGATCCCTTATATATTGTGCCTTGGTTTGTATGTGCAGTTTAGAAACACATCACTAACTGCAGAGATTACAGAACATCTACAGAAAGACAAGGATGCTTCAAGTCAGTGATAATATGAGTATGACTAAAGGAACTTAATTTAGATAGTTTGGAAACCACCTAGTCCCAAGTTGCTTTGGTTGCTTAAATACAGCATGAGATACTAGACAAAAGCTATTCTAGAACTGTATTAGTGTTATTTATTTAATGAAAAGTCCTATAAAGCATGAGATAAGAATAGAATCTACATTCATTTTCTGTATAAATGATTAATTATCTTTCAGAGTGATTTAGCAGCTTTTCACACTGGTGTCAATTTGATCCATTTCTTACTAGGCATGTTGGAAGCTTTTCACTAGTTTGGCTTTTTGATTTGGTTGTTTGCTTCTTAGAAAAAAACCCAACTGTTTTAGAAAACAGAAAAAAGTTAACAAAATAACCTCGACTAAAGTCTTAATTATATGTAATAAGTAGCAATTTCTATATATCTTTGCCCACCAGTGTTCAATCTCTAGTGTAGAAAAATAGATTTATATTCTACCAGTAGTTTAAAGCATTTTCTCAAATTTTGGTGGTATTAAACCCCTAACATATGTCCTGAAACATGTCTCATTTTAAATACGTTTTTAACTTTAATGGGATTTCTCATAGGCTTATACTTAAACTCATAATTCTTTTTAAAATTGGGCCTAAATTATATTTTTTCTTTAAAAATATGTATAAACTACACCACAGATTCAGACTGTCCAAAGTAATGTTGTTAATTTTTTTAACATCTTATTATGCATAATAAGGAGTATTCCATTTTTAAATATTTAATTAGTAGGCTTTCCCAATTGCTTTAATAACATTGTGTGATTTTTGAGTGTCAGCTTTTTTTTTCTCCATTGCTTGAATTAATATAGTTTTTGTTTCCTGAATGTGTATAATTTTATGTTCACTATTTTGTATCAGTTCAAAAAAATTTTGTTTCCAGCAAGGCATTTACAGTCTGAATTTGAGGATTTTGAATGCTGGCCCTCTGATTCTCTGTTGCTGTTTTATAGTAACAAAATCATAAGCCCGTTCTTTAAAAGAGGTACTTTGAAATTTTTTTTTTAATTTACACAGAGGAGATGATTTCTGTGATTTTTATCTATTTTATATTTCAGGATTCCCTTTAGCAGGTCAATCAGGTGGTGAAAAGACACCACCGTGTAACTTTTATTTGTAGTAATATAAAACTGGGACAAGTCAATCGACCATGTTCTCCAATTCTCTCATTTAGCAGGATCCATATAGCCTATAATTCTCATTTTCTCTGTCCTGCCTCTTGGATTTCACTCTGTCATGTGAATTGTCTCACCTGATCCTTCCCTTGACAATTCAACACAAATCTTAGATGCCAGATTCTTTTGTGAGAACCCCAGGTTTTCACTTTCTCTACCGTTGAGACCTTTGTTACTTGAGACAGGAGCAGGATTCCTATCACCCAACTTCTCCCAAAGTGCAACTAGTTCTCTCCATCGCCTATGAAATGGGCCTGGGTTGATTAGTTAAATGTCAAAAATGTTGACATCTTAAGTTAGATAAAAGGAACTCAACTCAGCTAAATTTGACAACCTTAATCTTCCAGTAAATTACAGCTGTTGATTGCTAGAATTAACTTCCCAGTAATTGAACTGTGCCTTCCAGATTGCAAGAAAGGAAAACAAATTCTACCAGGTCATAGGCAATTTGGTCCCTGGAGAAAAAGCAGCTTCCAAAAATAAGGTGATAGTCAACCTGGCAGCATCTTCAAACATAATTTCTATTGAGCTACATGGAGGAGATCTGGAGTAGCTAAATGAAGCAAGAAGTTCCGAAACACTGAACTTGGTGAAGAAGGGAGAGAGCAGACTGTATTTTCCCCCAAGTTGGTCATTAGAGATTGGAGAACCTCTGACGTTGGCATGACCTGCTCCATGGCTCTTAAACCACATGTGACTCTTCAACGCTTCAAGAGCAGCTCTTTCCCAGGGCCTGTGTCACAAGGACCTTTGGCAGAAAATATTCTGGATGATCCAGATGATCTTGGATCAGGAAATCTGGCAATCCATTTTCTGAAGGGAGAGAAGCGCATCCTTCTGTTCCCAGATATATGGTTCTTCTCCCATCAGTTGTCTACCTCAGTACTGACCCAGCAGTGAGCTTTCCTTTCTGGTCTAATAATAGATGAGTTTGAACTCCTGTTCTCGTTTCTCATCTTCCATGCAAGTTATGGCGATAAAGTCTTAAAAATACTCTGCAATGAACATGCAAAGGATGAAATCATCTTAATTAGCAAGGTGGAGGATTGTAATTCCTCATGGTGATTCTACACAGAAAAGTGGTGCGGTTTTGTGTAAATTTGTTAACTGATGATGATGATTTTTCTTTAACTGTAGTATTCATTTAAGTAAGAACATACAGTCAAATATAGTCAGATATACATTCTGTATTATATTTGTAAAGCATATCCCTATAGTAAATCAAACTATACAATATTAACTGAACTATAAAAGTACACGGAAAATGTAGAAGATACATGTGGTCATGTCACAGATTTATGCTACCGACAAGAGAAAAATCAGCTGTGTCTCATGTTTGTCACGCAAAATTGCTTAACAGATTAAGTAGCTAAAAGGAAGGAAAACATTAAAAAGTGTATCCAGAATAATGGACTGTTAAATACTTTGTATGCAAAAATTCTTAAAAGCCTATGCTGCTTGTTTTTCAAAACCCACAAAAATAGAGATTTTTTTTTCAAGACAGAGAACAAGGAAGTTTTAATTCTATGTTGTCTTTTTTTTTATGCCATGTCTGCTTCTTCTCCCATGAGTTTTGCAGAGCCAGAAATAAATCATTAGGTCATGCTGATATATTTTGGGATGTTTTATAGAAGAGTGTTTCTATACTTCTAAAGAACCTCTTGACTGTCAGAAATAAAGTATAAATAGAACAGTTCTGATTTACTTGCCAAGCTGGTTTCTTAGCTCTCACAAAAATTCCCAGGAACAAAAAAATTCAAAGTTAAGATTAATTCAGCATTTATTTGATAGTATTGTAAACATGGTCTCTATTAAAAATTCTATAGCACTCATGGCTATTCCACTTAGCAAGTGTTTATTTCATCAATATAAGTTGCATTTGTGGATAGGAGTAACTGTTTATACACCAGTCAAGACGTATGCACTAATTGGGCCAGCATGTCTTTGTTTCAGTTCTTAAGAACAATATTAGATTTAAAGTAGCTGTGTGCTTTGTCATAATTTATGCTGTGCTTCTGGATGATACTTAGGAGAAAAACAAATCTGTGCCGAAAAACTTGCAGAAAGTGTAAAACTTCAGACTTCTCTAAATTTTGAATTCAAAGATTTCCAATTACCAAGCTCGAAACAGCATTTTGGAAAAAGAATCATTCTGTTAAAGTAGTGTATTATTAGACTTGCGTTTTAATAAACAGCTCTGCATGGTGGAAATTAAAATAATTACCTAGGTAAGACTTTATTATTTATTTATTAGATTTTTATTACTGTTGCTGTTCGTTGATAGGCCTCAAGGAAGCTAATTATTTCATCTCAATGTCAGGTTTATAAGTTAGCTGTCTTTAAACAGTTGCAGCTTGAATAATTTATAAAGGTTTGAAACATTCATTGTGGGTTTTTAAGAAATAGTATTAGAAAAAAACAAATCTGTGTGTCTTAGTTTTAGAATAACACTTTAAAAATATTTAGGTAAAACATTTTTTCTTTCTTCTACTTAAAAGTTTTGAGAGACAAAATTTCTATTCCTGGGTACCCTAGCCTTCGAGCTGTGACTTACAAACAGGAGTAACTAATGAGATAACGAGTCCTAACTGCCTGCCTCATCCCTGCTGTTTATTTTAACAGTACAGCTCTAGATTTTTTGACAATTCATTGCTGCTTTGCCTTGAAACTGGACTGTAGTTTGTATGCTCAGTTGCTTCTTCAGTAGTTCTTTCACAAGAAATTCAGACACCTTAATCCATGCATCTGGAACGGAGCAGACAGTTGGGGAAGCATCCGCATCGCCAGTCACATATGTTATCCCTGCTTTCAAGTCTGAACCTTTAGCGTTTGACCTTTAAGTAAGCCAATGAGGCACCGAAGTTTTCAAGAGCTTCCACAAGCTCTCTTCCTTTGGATGCTTGCTTTGAAAACTTGGGACTGTTATTTCATTTGTTCAAGCACAGTAACCCTAACAGAAGCAACTTTTAGCTAGTGTTTAACTCTTCTGGAATTGCAGATAACTCACAATAGCCTAGATTTTTTTTTGAGAAGCTAGGACTCTGTTGTCTGTTATATATTTAATATGATAGATAACAATCTTGAAATACAGAGTAAATTGTTTTTCTTGTAAAGATGCCTGATTCATCATAACATCTGCAAAATCTCAGAACTTCTGTGATGTGCTGATGTGGACAGTATGAGGGTGACATGTATAACAAGCTGAGGAGGGACCCCAATCTCCAGCTTTGCTTATCTGAGTTTCTCAATGTGGTGGTATTATTGCGATTCAGAATTCAATGGGAAAACGGATTGTTTCTTTTCTTTTTAGAAAAGGTAGAAAAAGCTACCTAAAGAACCTAGTGGTGTTCATTTTACTCAGGAGCAAAATACTCTATCGTTTACATAAGGTGAGAAGATAGCACTCACGCAGAAGGCAAAGGAGAAGGGTGTCGCTGTGAGATTTGAATAAATCATTCTCTCTGTCTTCCCTTTTCAGTTACTACACCTGAACCAAGCAAATAACACACACCAAAAAAAAAAAAGCCAGTTAGAGGGGCAGGGGTTGGTTTGGGGGCAGTTGGGTTTTGGGCTTTCTTTAAATGAATTTCTGTGCAAGAAGGGAGTCAGACAGTAAGATGCTATGCTACAGGCAAAGCATAACTACTAGGGAGAGTTGTCCTTGCTTTCCATTGGTCATAACAGCAGTTTATGTGTTTCTTCTGCAACCAATTGTTCACCTTCCCAAGGAAGAACTGAGTCACCATGCTTCTGACTCAAATGCACTTTGATATTCTTGGCTGAAAAACTGAACAGAAGTAGCAAGTTGTATTATCAGACAAATGCTGTCTACAGAATTGCTGCTGGAAGAATATGTAATGTTTGAAGCTCCAGGAGGTGAACTACATTGAATACTTGGTTTTTAAAAAAAGATTAAACAACTTTAATTCTGTAAATACCTTAGGTAGTATCATAAAAGCTTTATCTATCAAAGTAAACCTTGTTCAAAAAGGTCGCATCTTGATAGCAAAATTAATAGTTGTCCTAAAACATTTTCAATTTAGTTTATTAAGTCAGTGTTTTACCTGGTTAAAATTAGGATAGACAAGTTATTTGCTGGGATGTGTATCTGATTACTTATGGATTATAGCTGTAAAATGGCAAAATACTTTCCAGATGATTTTGCCAAAAATTTGTACTATTTCATGAGGACTCCTGTTTGTTGTGTCCAGAGGGTGCTCACTTTTATTCTTCTTTTAATTTGACACACAAGGTGCTTAAGAAGCAAAATAATATTGCTGCCAGCAGGTGGTATACTTGTACAAACAAGAAGAGTTGAATAGAAATTTTGATTTAAACCTTTTTTTTAAACAGAAAACAGTATTTTGGTTAAATCTTTTGGTGAAAAATCATAGTGGTAAAAGTTGCTATGAAAATTGCTGATATTTTCCTTTTCATTTTTTTAAATTAATAAAAGCCTTCAAAATTTTTCATTTTGAAATTTTATTATATTTTTGTGTTTTATTTCTTCACTCCAGGAGTGCGTAAGCTGATACCATGGTACCTGTTTTTGATGTGATATTATAACAAACCTAATAGGCAAAATGTAAAATAAATAGAATTTTTTTTTCTTGAAATTTGAAGATCATTTGCTAGATAGTTTAATTTCTGTGTCAGTGAACCTTAGAGTTATTTCTACATTTTGAATAAGAAAAGCTGCACACTTAACATGGAATATATTTTACTTAATTTTAGCCGTCTACAATGATGCGGCTAATCTCAGCCATTCTGTCTGTCTCTTTTTGCAGTCAGTTAAGAAAGACAGAGGCAACCTCAATACACCATTCATTCCATCCTGGGGTTCGTTATACTGTGGTGTCATGATAGTACTTATGAAATCTTACTAAGTACGCCACTGTGCTGAGATGGCATGACATAACAAAAAACGCATTAAAAATAAAAATGTCCTAAAATACTGCATATTCTTTCAAGACATTTTCCAAAAGTGAATTTTACCCAAATTTTCATTTATTTGAAATTTTTAAAATGCTTTTTCGGTTTGGGGGGTTTTGGTTTTAATTTGTTTGGAGTGATGACAACACGTTCTGAAATAGAAGGTTCCAAACTAGAAATCTGAGTTAAACCAGAGTATTGTTCCAACCACTTTCTTGTCCTCTTCTTCAAAGATAATATTACTGTATGTCTTAATTTTAGTAACCTTGAAATTTATTGCATTTAATGTTTTTAGGTATTCAGTTTATTATTCCTAGAATTTTGTGTACTTGCATTCTGTTGTTATTGATATTTTGTTACTAAAAATACCCATTGTGATTCTGGCAAGTCAAACGCTGACAGTTTATGTATCCACTTTTTATGTTGTCTCAGTAGTTCATTCAATGTCGTGGGATTAACTAAAATGAACTGAGTATAAAACTTAAGGAAATCGTATTGTTTCATTTAGCTGTACTACATGTAGTGTTCTATTGCACATTAGTATTTGGATAGATTTGCCAAAGTTATCTTGCATTACTTTAAAGTTATGTTTTATGTTAAATCAATTTGGCAATTTAAAAAATTCCACTTACCTTTAGTTTTACTCTGTAGACATTTGAGTTATTGTCAATTCCATGGCTAAATTTTTAAGAGGTACATGACTTTTTGCTTATGGTTTTTTTTCCCATATAGCTTTATGCATGGATAGTCTTATTTCTCTGAAACTACTGCTTCTTGGTACAAGTTTACTGCTGTCTAATAATATAACAAACATTCCAGAATGAACATCTCATTCTGGGATCTAAGCTTTGTAAAAAATTTAGACAATCAGGATAATTGTTAGTCCTTTGTGTGTTTGTTCCTTCAGATCTATGTAATACAAAAAAAATCCCCCATCTCTTTACAAATTATCTGCATTTTATATAAATCTTCCTGGTGTTCAGAAGCAAGTTATCAGACCATACGACACAATCTGGGAATTAACTGCCTTAGAAGTTTGTGTTTCAGGAACATCTCTATGGCCGCAGCCTCCCTTTCACATCTACTGGCATTGCTCTCCTTTCTCATGTCTCATCTAACTGAAGATTTATACATCTGGAGAGATTTCTGTTTTCAGCTTCCCCTTTCTATTTTTCATCTTTTGAACTTCAGTGTCCTCAATTTTTTCACTAAAATTAAGTCACAGAACTTGCAGGAGTTGGAGGGTTTCCTTAAGAGTGTGTATTAAATATACCTTCTTCCAGCGCCTTAAGAAGAGAATAAAAGGCACATAAATTACCCCCCTCTTTCTGACAAGGACACTACACTTTAAAACAATTCTTACAAAATTCTTCTCCAGGAGTCTAGTGGATCTTTAACCATTAGTTGTATTCTGATAGTTTTTGCTCTCTCTTCATTTGTGGACAATTCTCTGTTCCTCTCGGCTTTGCCCTTCATTATTAATGCAAGACCATTAGTAACATGATAATAGGAGAGAAACTGTGTTGGCAGTTTTCTTTTTGCTTTTCAAAGGTGACTCCTCTGCTCCTGTTCTGATGATCAGTGGTAGTATTTTCTGTTACTTTGAGTTCCTCTGTGCTCTATTTCACCCATATTTCAAAGTCCATGTGAAAACACTTCCACTCCACCCAAACCATGCAAAGCTACAACACGCAAATACCAATCTCTGTAAAAGTTTGCAGGTTTATGAATTGCTTTTATCCTTCACAAATGTAAGTGACTTCAAAACTTTTTCTTTCCTGTATTAAAAACTTTTGCTGTTCTCCAGTCTCCACAGGGAAACCCGTGGGTGAACTGGTATGTAATCTGCTGGTAACCTGTGTTGCATATATTACCAATTGTGTTAAAATTAATGATTTTTTCCCTTCTTCTGTTCATAAAGTAATCATAGACTCACACAGATCAGCCCTAAACTTCACAGATTTCTGGAGTTCACTGCCTTAAACAAAAGTAGCTCAAATTCACGAGTCTCAAAATATTAGATTACCTAAGAGATATTCTTGATAACCCAATATTTATCTGTTTATTCATCCATAATAATGCACATGGATTTCTTTCTCTTCCCATCCACTTTCACAGTTATTTCTCTTCCCCTAGTTTCCATAGTCACTGGTTTTCTTCTCACATCTCCATTCCTTACAAACTTCCTACTTCTCCATTTTTTTCAGCTCAGTGTTGCTTTTTCTTCAGCAATCAATAATTACATTTCAAACCTTTCATCGATGCTTTTCAATTTCTTCCCCTCCCAATCTGTTGTCTTCATAGTTTCCCATTTCCCAATATCACAGAAAATATTGCTGGAAGAAACTTTTTCATCTGTTCTTCTGTTTCACTCCTGCTCCAGTAAAATTATTCCAATGAATATTTTCCATCGGTTAGATGCTGTTACTTTTCTTTTTTCATTCCTCCCTGCCTAACTCTAGACTTTTCTACGCAGTCCTTTTTCATTTTTAGGGCTCTGACTTTGTCTGCATTTCTCCTCAAATTTCACCAATCATTCCTGTCTCAGGTCTCTCCTCATTTAATTTTTCACATTTTGGCGGCCCTACACAGGAGTTACAAAAATACCACTCATCTCCCATGACGCTTCTGAATACAGCAGCGCTGGCGTGCCTTCTACCCATGCTGCTGGGATGTAAGTCGTCTAGCTGGACTGCTGTGCTCTCCACACCGCCTCCTCCACCTGTCAGTGACCAGGACACTAACCGCTTAACCAAATGCGCAGGGAGCTCCTTTGCTTTCTCGTTTCTACCCATGCTAGTTTGCTGCCCTGATTACAAATACAAGAAAAAGTGGAGAAAAAGCTAGCGGTCACTGACATCCAGACATTCTCCAGGAAATGCTGCCCCTAACCAACATCTCAGGCATCCCTTTTTTGCCCACTGCCTCAACCTTGCCTTCATCACAGTCCCCCAAAATTTGTTGCCAGTGCCCTCTCCACCAGCTTCTTATGTTCTTCTTCACGGCCTGTCTTCCTGCTTTTATGTCACCTCACCAGTTTGTGAACAGAACTTCATCATGTTGTACTGATACCCTAAGCCTTGTAGCCCTGCTCCCAGCAATCCATATTTAATCCACTTGACTTCCCTAAGACACATCTGCCCAGCTTCTTTCAGAAGTTACTATGCGAAACTTCTCACGCAAGAATTAAGTCACTCAACATCATATTCATGAAAAGAAAAATAAAAGATTAAATATTACCTAAATTTCCCATAGTATTTAGCATCCTTCTATTAAAATGTTAATCTGTTCCTGAGACTTTTTCCCTTCTACCCTGAAACTCTGCCAAATATACTCCTGATGTTTAACAATAATAATTCTTGTGCATCTGCACTTAAGAGAAGAAAATATGTTGCTGTTTAAACAAATGCCTAAAGATTTTTTTAAACTCCTACTTATATTTTTACCATCCTTTTCAATTTTCATTGCTTTAGATGTTTCTCAGGTTCATTGACATCTTTATCCCCTGTGTTGGTATTTCCAGTTTTTAGTATTATCGGTATTATTTGTTTAGTAGTAGTCTTATTTTTCAGTATTTCTGGTTTTATTTCTGGAACCCTGTAGCATCCTCTTTGGAAAAACATAATGGAGCTTTGTGATTTTTGTAACTAAAAAAGTCTTTTTTGTGTAGACTAACTATGCTAGTTGTGTTAATTAAGGCTTCTGGTATTTGTTTCTGTTCATGTACAGCAAGGCTTTGTTTGCTTTTAGCCATTATAATGTGGGAAGTGATTTTTGCATACCTGTCTCACCATCTGATAAAACCAGCAGTCACTGTTTCTGTTTCAAGCACAGTCAGGAAAACCTTCACTCTAATACAGTAATTGCATCTGTTGCTATACTGCTTCTCAACTGTATTTGCACTTTCATTGCCACAGAAGACTTTTACTACTTAGATCTTCTGGCAAAGAGGTTTATATTTTGGCTTATACTTTTTAACTATAATAAATATTGCATAAATAATGGTTTGCATTTTTTTTATTTCAAGTTCTCTTTTACTTACTTTTTTTTAATGTTACTAATTTTCTGTTCATGTTGCCTTGGGGAAATGCTTTATACTTTTCCAATATACATTTTTTTCTCCTTTCTCAAAACACAGTCATAATTCCACACTGTGAAAAGAATTGTTTTTTCCTTTTTAAAATATGTTACATAAAACCAACCAGGACTAATTCTTGACATTATATATCATCAGTTCCTTGCCTTTTCTATGCAGTTTCCCAGTATTACAAAGACTATGGATCCTCTGACATCCTTCCAGTTCTGTGACCCACCTCTTTTTCCAAACAACTTTTTCCCCTTCCCCCATGCCTGCAGGCTTGTTCCTCTTCATTAACATATTCGAACTTAATCTCTTCCATCTGGCAGCCCATCCTTTGGGCTGCAGCCTGAGGATCGTTTATGGACATGTGCGCTGCTACTCTCCACTGTTGTGTTTGCCTCTAGTTGCTGTAGCTGTAGGTGACATACAGCAAACTGCATTTGTATGGGGACAGGGACTGG
Organism: Pluvialis apricaria; assembly: GCA_017639485.1. Lineage (NCBI taxonomy): Eukaryota > Metazoa > Chordata > Aves > Charadriiformes > Charadriidae > Pluvialis > Pluvialis apricaria. Next base: position 27,112,614 of record CM030007.1, read on the forward strand.
GTTTCACAGCCATGGAGTTGCTGTCATGGATGCTGACTGCCTGCAGGGTGGACAAAAGCTTGCTGTTTAGGACAGCTAATATCCATAACTAAAAGAAAAAACCCTTTCCATACACTTCACAGAATCACAGAATAGTCAGGGTTGGAAGGGGCCTCTGGAGATCATCTACTCCAACTCCCCAAACTTCTTCCAAGCTGTGGCTGAAGGAGTTAATAGAAATTTTTTTTCAAAACTTGTCTTTAAAGTCTGAGCTGTAGAGATGATGTGAAAAGACAGGGAGGACTTTGCTCTTCAGGCTGGCTTGATATTACTGTAAATCGTTTCAGTGGCAGAGAGCTACACAATTGCTCCTCCAAGAGTGTAATAGATTGGGCTACCTGAAATACTTTAGTCCATCTTAATAATCTTTGACTCCAAATATACGGGAGGAGTGTGTGGTATGGTAGCAGAGAGTATTATACAGAATTCTGGGCAATTCTGAGTTTTAGAGCAACCTGCCCTTGGGAGACTTCAAAGCATTTGCTCTAACTTATCAAAGTCCACATTGACTATCTGGGGTAGCATAAAACCACTTTACCTTTCCGTCCCATGCTGGCCTTTAATAAGATAAAATACAGTGTAAAGTAGGAGAATGTACACAGCGGGCTGCTAAGCAGGCACCAGTGATGACAGTGAAATAGAATTTGCAATCCTTCAATAACTGTAGTAAAATAAGGCTTGTTCCATTAAAACATGTACATTCTGTGTCTGTATTAACACTATGAAATACTGCACATCTGAAATTTGGGATTAAGTTTGCAACATGCACACCACTCCAAATAAAATTTTTCATTGTTAGTAACCTTGTAATATCACTAGTTTCATACCATCCGTCATTATGATCAGGATGATAAAGGTTTATATTGGATTATATTATAGTTTGTAAGGAAATTATCTTGACAGTTAAAGTCATGGTGCAGATTTGTTTGGGTCATGTTTTAGGGTACATTTTAAGTAACTTCAGTTAAAATGGTACAGATATATTTCTTTTTTGAAGTAAGAAGGAGTAGCTCATGAATGACGCTATGAACTTTCAGTTCTTAACAAAATTTCATTACAGTGTGCTTAATATGCACTTTTTCATTCAAACAGGCCTGACTCAAAATGTCACTTAACTGGTATAAGATATGTGGGAATGAGAAATTACATGTAATCTAGTTCGCTGTGGAAATAAGCATTATTAACAATATGCATTATAAGGAGAAGTAAAGCTTATTGAAATATTGTACTTGTTGCAGAAATAAATTCCTAAAATGACTTGATTTAGTCAAGCCGGTTCTAGGAAAAATGGGTTCTGGCAGAAAGAGATGTTGATGATTTGAAGACACACTCTCTTCTAGGACTGACTTGTGCCCAGTACAGTGTTAGAAAGTGTAGTTCTGCTTGATTTATGGCCATCATTTAGAGCTACCTAACAGCTACCTAAATTCCTGAAAAATCTTAAAGCCTGAATAATATCTACAGGATTAGAATATAAGTATTTCTAAAGTACTGTAATCTAGGGGCTAGACAATACTGATTCAGTCCATATCTCTGGACTTTTAAAGCAGGTTAAATTCTTAGTTTTAGGCTGGAGCTTGTGGCCACAATCTTTTCCTTACTAGTACTTTTAATCTAATCCAAAGATGTAATAATAAATCTTTTTTAGGAAAATGCCACAAATTTATCCGTCTATAATACATGTGATGAAACTCAGCCATTCAAAAACTTTCAAGTATAGCCATCAGCTTTTCAGCCATCTGCTTTCTTGCTAATAGGGTAGGAGAAAATGTCTTTTATGAAAGATGTTGCTCAAAGAGTCAAGGGTAAATCTGAGGGTAACTCGTTAAGATTCAAAAACCTTTTTTTTAGGGTTCAGGTACCATCTTCCAGTATCTGGAAGTGTATAATAACGTTGCGGGATAGATTCCTGTAGAAAACTCTGGGAAGAAACTTCAGTTGTGTTTTAAAAAGCCATATAATTTGTGATTAGGAATAAGGTTTGTATTCTATTATTTCAAAATTTTTATTTTGCACTATTATTATGTATTTCACATATCGATCCTTGGTGAACTTGTAACCCTTTTTTTGGATCCCCAAAAGAGACTTTATCCTCTGACAATTTCATCACTTTTCCACTTAGCACTTCATTAAAATTGTGACTTTAAAATCTGTTTTACCCTCATCTGAGAATATACCATATTCTTCAGACTGATTAATGAAATTAATGAATTATCAGATTAAACACAGAACAAATTAAAAATATAGTTTTTTTAGTCCTTGAATATTTCTTAATGTTGTAACAAATATTTAATTCTTACATAGTTGTATCATTCTTATCAACCTAGCAGTCTTATTATTATTGTTGAGACAAATGCCATTTCAGAAAACTCTTGCATTTAAAGGAGTTTTCATTAATATCTTTACCCATGTTTTCATCATGACTTACTCTTAGCTGGAAGTATAAAGAGAAAGTTTCTTTACTTTCAAAAAAACCACTATGATAAAAAACCTTTAAAACAGTAGGAGCAGCGCACCCTCAGCAAGTTTGCTGACGTCACCAAGCTGAGTGGTGCAGTTGGGGGACAGGATGCCATCCAAAGGGACCTGGACAAGCTCGAGAAGTGGGCCCATGTGAACCTCGTGAGGTTCAACAAGGCCAAGTGCAGGGTCCTGCACCTGGGTCAGGGCAACCCCCAGTACCAATACAGGCTGGGGGATGAAGGGATTGAAAGCAGCCCTGCAGAGAACGACTTGGGGGCACTGGTGGATGAAAAGCTGGACATGAGCCGACAATGTGTGCTGGCAGCCTAGGAAGACAACCGTATCCTGGGCTGCATCACAAGAAGCGTGGCCAGCAGGTCGGGGGAGGTGATTCTGCCCATCTACTCCTCTCTTGTGGGACCCCACCTGGAATACTGCTATGGAGCCCTCAGCACAGTAAAGATGTGGACCTGTTGGAGCAGGTCCAGAGGAGGGCCACAAAATTGATCAGAGGGCTGGAACACTTCTCCTGTGAGGACAGGCTGAGAGAGTTTGGGTTGTTCAGCCTAGAGAAGAGAAGGCTCCAGGGAGACCTTATTGTGGCCTTTCAATATTTAAAGGAGGCTTATAAAAAAGATGGGGACAAACTTTTTAGCAGGGCCTATTGCAATAGGACAAAGAGTAAAGGCTTTAAACTAAATAAGGGAAGATTTAGATTAGATATAAGGAAGAACTTTTTTACAATGACGGCGGTGAAACACTGGCCCAGTTTGCTCAGAGAGGTGGTAGATGCCCCATCCCTGGAAACATTCAAGTTCAGGTTGGACGGGGCTCTGAGCAACCTGATCTAGTTGAAGATGTTCGTGCTTGTTGCAGGGGAGGTTGGACTAGGTGACCTTTAAAGGTCTCTTCCAACCCAAACTGTTCTATGATTCTGTGATCTTTGATATCATCAGTTTAAAACATAGACTGGGGGTATGGACGGAGCCTTTAAGCTTTGTCTTTTAAACCACAGGGCAGTTGTCTGCCCATTTTTGCATTCATATCACATAAGGGTCAATGGGATTTAGCAGTCACAATAAAATTATTCAGTGCTCAGTGTAGGAGGAGAAATGGACTGATACGTCAAGCTAACATGACATCTGTGATCAAAAACTGTGTCATAGTACGAAACCAAACTAGTCTATTTTACTTAGCAAAAGACAATTGGCACTCAAGATAGCAAGATATTTCTGTCTCATAGCATGCAGGCCAGGCCATTAACGCTACATCTTCCCACAGTGGGGGCTCAGAGCCACTGCCTCACCTTTATGCACGGTGCTCTGAACTGCTCTAGGTGAGGAAGCAGCTCCCACTGAACTTCTGAAGTTGCCTCCTCACTGCTTGTAGAAAAGTAAACTGATGGTTCTGCAAGGCAGCAATGAAGGCCTTCATGCAGACTCAAGCACGTAGTGAAAATTTCATTCAGAATGCAAAAAAAAAAATGCTTTGACTAAAAGTGATGGTGTACTGCTTCTGAAAATTTGTAAGTGGCTAGAAGGTATCCTGCTGCATCCACTCCCCTTGGTGCTCTGCCCTCCAGAACTGATCCAGGTCTCATGACAGCAGTTATTAAAGCTGGACAAGAACTCATGCAAGCATGAAACAAATAGTTAAGCAGACTGCAAAAAACGAAAAGGTGTGCTCTACATTAGTATATTCCCACATTTCCTCTGGAAATGGCTACCAGTGAATAGCTTCCCAAAATGAAGGCAGTATAGAAAACAGTGGCTGAAGTAATGCCTAGAAAAATCCAGCAAAGATGTAGCCCATACTCGTGAGTTGAGAACTTTTATCTTTTTTTTTTTTTTCAACTGCCTTTTTTCCACGCATCTCCAGGGTTCTACAGATAGATTGAAAATGACTGGTTCCCTAGTTATGGTCTGCAAGGTCTTGATCTGCGGAGTCATTTTAAGTGTATAGTGTGTTCAATTACTAGTTTGATGATAAGGATGCATGCACAAACATTTTGAGTATTTGATAGTGATCCAAAAAATTTTTTAAATGTTGGCTTAAAATACAGCTCTGCCCAAATATCCCATAGCATACTTATAAAATTGATGTGGGAGATGTTTGTGTTGATAAGGTCAAGAAGTTGTCTGAAAGTAGAGCTGGTCATTTCTTTAGAACCGAAGTTGAATACCAGATGATTATATATGTATGTGTTTTGACTTGAATATAGATTAACAATGGCTTATATAATTCTACAGAACTTCAATATTGCTTGTGAATGTAAGAAGGCAATGTAACACAAAGATGGCCATGGTTGTTAATGGCTTGTATTAGCTGGAAGCTATAAAATCATCCTAGTACTCTGTTAGTGCTGGAATAATAATTTACCAAGACAATTACCACATGGTGGATTTTTTTTGCTGCTCTAATTCAGTGTTATTAATAATGAATAAAATTGCAATTTTCTCAGGTTGCTAGGGGCAGTGGGGAATTATTTCAATGAATATTTCAGCACATTAGTTTAATCATAGTTCCACAAAATTCAAGTGGGCAATATTTTATACTTCTAAGTTCAGTCTGCTGAGGGACCATAGTCATTAAATTGCAAACTATTTGCACTGAGGTCCATTCTATGATTTACAAGCCTTGTTAAAAACACTGTAAAAGAAAGCAAGCTGTGCCATTAATACTTGTAATTTGATGCTGCATTTGTTAATGGGCTCAGTGTGATTAATGTTTTTAGCAGCAGGCAGAACATTTTGAGACAAGTAGTGCTGAGGTTTATAATATATAAGTGCATGTAAAGAAACGGTAGAATATTGTAAGTTTTAGTAATATATGTTTTTACAAGATTGTATTCCTGAAACAGAAAAGCAGCAGTGAAATTATACTATAATGTATGTAAATACAGTTCAAGCTGTGTGGTAGGTGCTGATGTGTGTGTTCTTTATTTCATAGCCAACTGCATGACTTCTGGCGCTTGGATTACTGGGAAGACGATTTGCGCCGGCGGAGGCGATTTGTTCGCAATGCTTTTGGGTCTACTCATTCTGATGCTCTCCTAAAAGCTGCTGTGGAATATGGTCAGTACAAACTCCTGCTTGAAAATATAGCTTGTGATGTTTTCTTGATTGTCCGTGAATCCCTAAGAATAGTGCCCCTTCTTGTCTCAGGACAGTGCTGAGAATTCCTAGGACAACATATTCTTAGAATAGGGATTCTTTCAATTTTTACACTTTAATGAACCAGAAGACTTGAGCTTGTGGGCTGTTAAATTCTCTGATCCCCAAGGGATTCACGTTATACTGCTCTAGCATTCCCAGACGCTAGTTTTGAGACACTGATAAAAGTAACTGAACTTGTCTTTCCAGAGTGACAGAACGAAACTGTGAGGCCATCAAACTAATATGTCATAATAGTTCCATTGGAGACCTTTCGTGAATGAGGAATTAACTGTTTTTAAAAAATATCAGAAGTTTTAGCCTGGCATGTGTAATCTCAGCCAAAAGTATTTTTTCCGCAAATCATGAAAAACATAAAAACTTGTTTAAAATAATTATTTTAAGAGTACTTGTGATTTGAATAGTGAACTGACTACATAGGAGCTTCAGTCTAGGTACTTAAGGCTTAGATGATGTTTGATTTTCATGGAGCGGTAGCTGGAGTATGAAAGAGAAAGGAGGAACATGCTTACAAATTCCCTTATATTATCTAAAAGTTTCATGTGTTTAGTGACTCCTGTACAGCAGGCTGACCCCGAGTACTCTAGAAGTCTAAAGCAAATTTATTTCTCAATTTTAAGCTGAGGTACCTCTCTAACGTATCAAAGACAGGAATTTTTTAAAGAATATTAAGACGTTTGGCTGTCCTTTTTATTTTTTAATCTAGTACTGAAGAATAAATCCTGGGATTCTTTAACATTTAGAAGTAAAAAATTGAAGTAATTATACACAAAGCAAGTTGAACCTTTCAGCTGATGTGTAGCCAAAGGCTAATGTTGCCAGAATTTCTGAATATGATAGATATAAAGCTGACTGTGTGACCTACAACTTTCACCAATTTTGCAGGTTGTTGAGGTAAATAGCTGGGATCCAAACAAGGTTAGATGTATAACTGAATACCTGTGTATGCAGTTAGACTAGCTAGTGTAATTTAGTACTTATTTAAATAGGAGGGCTATCGTGTGCAAGACTTCAGGTCATAAACTCTTCATAAGTTGGGTTAAGGAAGACATTTCTCCCAGCAGGATATAGTGTTGAATATTTGACAAAGGGTTATTTTCTCCACATTCTTCCAAAACATCAAAATAGAGATCTTATTAGAGGCAGATGCAAAACTGTGCTAATTACTGTGTTGCTTTTGTAAGGCAAATAATCATCAAAAACACAGGTTTTGTGCATTTTACAGGCATAAGAACCCTTAAAAAATATTCTTATTTATTAATATTTTTAATTTTGGTTATTAAAGTAGCATTAAAACAGGGAAAAATCTGGTTTGTAAAGTACTGCAAAGTTTCAAGCCTTGATATTATCCTGGTTTTAAGATAACGGGAGCTTTCCCTTTACTTCGATGGACTTTGTTTCATGCCTTTATAGGAGGCATGTTGCATCTTTGGGATAAGATACTTTGTACTCAGACCATACTGGAAATGGGTTTGGACTTTTTATGAGAACTATAATACAAATTGCACTTAAACAGTTTCAGCATATTGCCAAGATTGGCTCCATTTATGTAGTTTCTGTGTTCTAGTATTTCAGTGCAGGTGACAGCTGCCTGGTAGTAGAGCTAGTCTGCAAGACAAAGCTACAAGCAAAAGAAACAGAAAAACTGAATTAGTTGTGGTTTCATATTGGATTATTTCTATATAATTTCATCCTACTCACCTGTTAGTGCATTCAACACACAGGAAAATTAAAGCTCAGGTGTGTTTAGAGGTGGGACACATCGAACTTAGTGGTTACCTAAAAATTACAATAGACTGAAGGTGTCCTGTTTGCAGAATTAAAATAAATAATTCTAACTTTTCACATATATATAAAAATTAACATATGGAATTTTAAACCAGCATACATTAAAGTTATAATTCAGGGATTCTATGTAGACGTACTTACTCTTCAGAGGCTTAAGCCTTTGGATTTTAATACTGAAACTTCTAGCTGACCTTTCTCTAGAAGAAAACATCCTTAACACTGATGTTATTTTTATGCCTCTTGGTGTTACTAATGAGTTGAATAATTTATGAGGTTGTCATGTGAAAAGGATTTGGTGCAGTTTGATGTACTTTTAGCCTCTGGTGTTGGAATGTGATTAATAAAGAGCTGGAGGCAGATTTTTTTCCATAGGGCTTAACTTTCATTGTGGTGGTTTTTTTTTATTAGCTTTGTTTTGATAATTTTGTTTGGAACAGTTTGATAGTAAAATGCCCCTAGCTTCCAAAACTAAGCATGATATCATACTACAGAAAGAATTTAAAGCATTTTAAAAAAATCATGGTGCATAGTTTTCCAGTAACGGATTTTTTTCCTGACCTCAGATACTTTGTTTGTGAGAAATAAACTATTCATCAAAGCAAAATTTGTTGGGCTTTTGTTATATTAATAGCAATTTTTCATCTTTACTGATACCTCTAGCACAAGTAAAGCTATTTTGAGCATCAGTAAAATAGTGGAAACATCTTACAAGTTTTTGTTATCTACATTGACTGTCAGTTATCATTTAGGATTTTGTGCATAAATATTGCAGTGGAGGAATGTTTAGTCAAAGCCTAAGTCAGCAAGCTCCTCAGTGTCTACAATCAAAGGCATCAACTTAAATAGGTCTGATCAGGCATTGCAGAAGAGGGCAGGCAGTTTCAGCTGAGCAAAACTCACAGAGCAAAGATGACAAAATGAATCAGTCATTTCTTTGGCAGTAAATAATAAGATATGCTGAGGATTGCAGATGAGAGAATTTCCAGATTCCTTGGAGATGTGCCTGCTTAACACCTGATTTATCTAAGCTTGTGCAGCCATCAGGATATGACCTTGATAAATAAAAAAGTGCTCTACAGCTACTCTAGTATTAAATCAGAGTTGATGTTGGATGTACGGATACTGTAATTATATAATACTTGCAGTCATCAAGGAATAGAAGAGTTTTGGAAATTAAAACTATGTCTGTGATCTATATGTTTGTTTTAGAGAAGTAACAAAAAATGTTAAATTCTAACTTAAAGAGCTAAAAAAAAAAAGTGTTAATTTTAGCTAAGTGACTTCTTCCTGTAGGAAACATTACTATTTCCCGCTAGTAGATGATACATATTCTCTTAAAAAATTTCTGCTGCAAGTCAAGTGGGTGAAGCTTCTGTTTAACTACAGTCTGTTAGTCAGCCATTGTATGCGTGTTCAGATGTCTGGTTTTGATAAAATGTAATATGCATGCATATATGTATGCGTGTGTGCATATATAGAGATATATGTATGTTCAAAGTACCTGGCAAGTAAAAAATACTGCAATGAGAAATTATAACATTTTTCCATGGCTATATACAACTGTGTGAAAAATTATGGCTTATTCCTATGCCTATATACTTAGCTGTCCTTTGAGATTGTAGGTATGTTGGAGTCGTAGCAGCATTTGCAAGAGATGGACTGGAGAATTTTTCCCTTTGGATCAGTCTCTTCCATTTCTAAGTTTATTATGTTAGGCTTTGGATTTGTTTGGAATCTGTTAAAATTACTTTCGTATTGGATTTAAAATTCAAGCATAATTATTTCAGCATTGTATCTGCTGTGCCCTTTTGTTTTAGTTAAATTCTTACTTGAAGAGAAATTTGTCCCTTTTGTACAGCTGAAGAGATACTACTTACTGTAGTATCAAAGTGCAAGCTATAACAGGATTTTGAACTACCTGGAAACTTCTAGTAGAGTTTTACTATTATAGTGTCGGTGGATTTTAAACAGTTCTTAATTTAAATTTAGACGGAGTTTCAATGTAATTGATTAAGTTGTAAACAGAAAAGAAAAGAAGAAAAAAAAAGATTCTATAGAAGGTTATGAACTCTACTTCTCTTCCCCAAATTTTACTACCAATAAGTGCATGAAATATGCAGATATGACCCAATTCACAGTGATTCTGTACGTGTGGTGAAAGAACTGTCTCTTCCAGTTAATCACCTTAACAGTTTACAGTCATTGGAGATTAGTATAGATGAGACACTACAGTACCACCCTGCCAGTGAGACAGAATAGTGCTCCACAAAGGTCATCTTAAGATAAAATAGTTAATTTATTAGGATTTGGTCCTTCAGTCTTTAAAGGCTGTGGTCTAAAAACCATTTGCACATAGAGGGGGTCCAAGAAAGGCCACATTTTCTAGTCTACATTGGAGGAAATGGACATGAGTAACTCAGTGCCTGTGTTCTAAACATATATATGTAAGCTGGCCAAATGTTTCTAGTGTCTGTGCTCAAGAATATTTGGCCTGTTAAGTCAATTATCGTGACAGATCCTGAATGCTTAGAATGAAAAAGGAAAAAAGGGAAGAAAAAAAAGCCTGCATGACTTAATATGTAATATGTGTAATACATTCAGGTTTTGAAACAAGGCTACAGATATGTCTTATATGTGCAATATGGCAATTGTTTTTGAACTTGCATAATCTAATTTGCTCATTCTGTTATGTGTTTGGACATGTAATTAGGAACATTACTTCAAGAGTGGTTCTAGCTGAAGCTGACTGTATATGACTCCTTCTGGGACTTCTCGTTAGTGCTCTAAGTTTCAGCAAATGCTGTGTGTGCTCATCATCAGAAACACAGTTTCATTATACAAACAGAATTAAAAAGCATCAGGTTTTGAAATCTGAAATGTTCAAATCTGAAATCTACTTTCATGAAAGCAGCTGGATTTTGATAGACTTTCAAAGAATTGCAGGTAGGATTCCTTCAGGCTGCTGAAGGACTTACATTCCCAGAACATTTAGTTTCAAGCAAGCACTACCTTAAAATAAAGGCTATGTCTGTTCCCCACTATGAAACTGGGAGTCTGAAATTCATGGGAACCCATACTGAAACCAGGGACTGTCTTCAGAACAGGGATTCTGGGTGTCCCATACACCCTAAAGGAAGATTAAATTTTTGAGTGTCCACAATGTTAAAGAAAAATGTACCAAGATGAACTTTCAGTAACTGTAGCTCTAGAGCAACCCCTCAGTGCTGAGAAGTCAAGAGCAGTTGATTCCCACAGCTCCTGACTTCCATCTACTGAACTGCTGGGCTCCCTGCCTTCTGCAGTCAGTGTCAGAACAAAAGAGAGGGAGGAGACTCCAGAGAAACTCGTAAGAAGCTGGTTTCATTTGGCATGCACCAAATGTTGTTCCAGAAAGCTAAGTCAGTGTTTTACAAGCAAACTTAGCTTGACATTTTCAGGTGATAAGATATTTGAAGAAACCAAAATTTCCCATTAACTCAGTTCAATCAGTATCCCATGATGCTCAATTTCATCATCTCTGTTCAGAAGCTTTGCTGTAAAATCAAATGCCTTATTCTAGGAAGTCTGAATGCTCAACTAAAAACTAGTCTTCATTTCCAGATATCCTGCGTTTTTTTGGGTTCTACACTTTGATATATTAGGTTATTGACACTAATGACATTGCTAACAACCTAGAGGTGTCTTTTGTTGGTGAAAATACCACCACTGTTTACATAAAATTCAAGACTGTCTGTCAAAGTTACTGCATAAATTGTATATCTCTAAAAACATTAATTTACTTTTTCTCAGCTTCCTAAAGTCCTCTGACTTCATTATCTTCACCCTATCTTTTGTCTGTACTTATTGAAAATGCCTACCATGTTTCCAGAACAGTTTCAACAACATTAATTTCAGAACTATCTTTAAGAAAGCAGTATTTTTTCCGTAACTAATGCAAAATTGAAAGCAAATTGAAAATAACTGATATGGGATCATCACTTATCAGAGTTTTGCTAGCAGGCCCACTAGATGCATAAAAAACAGTTACTTTTCTGTGTATTTGCAGTGAGAGTATTCTATATGTACCATGTAAGACACTAAAGACCAAATTATACTTTCAGTTTTGTCTGTGAAATACTGCTTTTTATACTATATCTATATGAACAGCTTTTCTGTCAGGGTTGAGTTTGTAGATCTTTTTGTAGTCTTCTTCTACATTTACTTTCTAAACTGATCCAGATAGTCTTTAGATATTTGTGTAGCCCAGGGGGGAAAAGGCTCAAGGCAGCCATATATTTGTGCATAAATACCTATTGGGAGAGAATGAAGAAGACGGTGTCAGACTCTTCTCAGTGGTGCCCAGTGATAAGACAAGATGCAACAGGTACAAACTGAAATACAGAACATTCTATTTAAACATACATAAAAACTTTTTTTTTTGCTGTAATGGTGGACAAACAGTGGAACAGGTTGTCCAGAGAAGTTGTGTAGTTTCCATCCTTGGAAATACTGAAAACCCAGCTTGCTGAGGTCCTTGGAAGCCAGCTTTAACTCACCCTGCTTTGGGCACAGGGTTGGACTAGGCAGTCTCCAGAGGTGCTTTCCAGCCTCAAGGATTCTGTGATTCTTATGATGGAGCCAGAGCTTAAAGCAGATGGTTTCCAGAACTTCAGTAGTATTTTGAAAACCCTAGACTACTTATATCTCAATGTTCAAGACTGATCTTCTTATGTAATTTCTTATGGACTTAAAACCAAAACAGAGCAGAAACATTTAACTGATACTAGAAGTACAATCCTCAACAAGAAGTTGTTTTAATCTTCATAAAACTTTTTGAGCAAATGCAGATTTACATATCACAGAATTACAGAATGCTTGAGGTTGGAAGGGACCTGGTCAAGAAAGGTGGCCTAGAGCAGGTTGCCCAGGACCATCTCCAGACAGCTTTTGAATATCTCCAAGGATGGAGACTCCACAGCCTCCCTGGGCAACTTGTGCCAGTGGTCGGTCACCATCAGAGTCAAAAAGTGTTTCCTAATGTTCAGAGGGAACCTCCTCTGTCTCAGTTTTTGCCCATTGCCTCTTGTCCTGCCACTGAAAGAAGCCTGGCTCCATCCTCTTTGCACCTTTCCTTCAGGTACTTACGTACATTGATAGATACCTCCTGAGCTTTCTCATTGAGGCTGAACAGTCCCAGCTCTCTCAGCCTTTCTTCATATGAGAGATGCTTCAGTCCCTTAATCATCTTCGTGGCCCTTTGTTAGACTCTCTCCACTATGTCTAAATCTCTCTTACTGGAGAGCCCAGAGCTGGACACAGCATTCCAGGTGTGGCCTCACCAGTGCTGAGTAGAGGGGAAGGATCACCTCCCTTGACCTGCTTTGCCTAATGCAGCTGGGGATACCATTAACCTTTGCAGCAAGGACACATTGCTGGCTCACGTTCAGCTTGAGTATCCACCAGGACCCCCAGGTCCTTTTTTGCAGATCTGCTTTCCAGCTGGGTGGCCCCTGGCATAGGCCAGTGCCTGGGGTTGCAGGCAGGATTTTGCAGTTTTGTTGAACTTCATGATATTCCTGTCAGCCCATTTCTCCAGCCTGCTGAGTTCCCTCTGGATGGCAGCACGACCCTCTGGCATATCAGCCAATCCTCCCAGTTTCATGTCATGTGCAAACTTGCTGAAGGTACACTTTGCCCCATTATCCAGATCATTCATGAAGATGTTGAACAAGTACAGATCATCATAAAACACTTCTAATATCCATTTGCTCATGGACAGTGTAATGTTTATTATTACTGAAATTGAGTTTGTTGTGACTACATGAGCCGCAAAAATGTTTTGGATAGTCTTTTTTTTTTTTTTCCTTAGTTAATGCACTATCCTGAAAATTAGTAACACACACAATCTCATGAAATACATTGCTCTGGGGAAATGCAGGTGATGATCCTTATCTAAGATAATTTCCCAAACTAGTATTTATTTAAGTAATGTCTTAAGTATGAATATAGAAGAGAAACTAAAGAACAAAAGCCCTTGACTAAAAAGAAACCCTGTTCTCTCACCCCATTCATGCACACTTGATTTTAGTCTGTAAGTAAATACAAGTTGACAATTAATTGTGAGCGGTTTTAAGAAATAGCATCTACTTTACAGAAAGAAAACACATATATGGTACTTGATGTTCAGTGGTGAACATTTTAAGACTATGTATGTGGTCATTAAATTAATCCATAGCAATGCTTCCATGTGTCATCAAGTAAGTCATCTTTGTTCTTTAGTCTAAATGTGATCATGCTGCCATGAGAGACACGCGTGTAAACCATTCTGCTTCACTTGGAACAACTAAAATAATACTCCTATTACACAACATCCTTTCAGTGTATGAACTAACTTCCACAACTGACTGTGAAATGTCCAATGTACGATGAATGAGTTTACATCCAAATTGTGTGCCTGTAAGAGTCACAAAACTCTGCAGGTTTTTTTAAGCATAGTGATTTAAGATTTGCATCTACAGCCTTATAATTGTAGCCCAACAGTGCCATCCACTGCTTCTCCAAATAAAATTCCAAATATTTCATTCTCATAGGATTTTAGGGAAAATATCATGTGATAATTGTGTCCTCTTAATATTTTACATCGTAATTGTCAGATGAAAATGAAATTTGTTTTAAAAGAGTCAAGGAATAAAAGCTTACATTAGGTATTACTAGAAGGATCTCCAAAGCAAAATCCTAATTGTGAGAATAATTACAACTAAAATGTTAGATTTAACTTGGTCTTCTTTCTAGCACTTCTTAGGCTCCCCTCCAAAATCATAACTATATTCTCATTAAATATATCTACTATTATGATGATCCTTATTCTTATAACCCACTGTAATGTAATGAAAGACACCTTCGAGGCATAAACTGTAATGGAATTGGCTTAGGTAGAGTACTGAACACTATTGTGCTGAATTGTATTGAACACTCCATGTCTGAGCTTCTGCTGTCTGACTAGCTAACGTAAATGAGTTGCAATTGCATCCTCACAGTCCTTTGCAGTCTCTAAATATCTGCTCCCTGTTATGTGCTGTTTCTAGCATAGGAATTTTCATAGCAGTTTTATAATTAGTTTTAAGTACAGACTCATGACAAATCTTGAGTGTCAGAATCTCTATTTTGACTCTAATTCAAGCTTTTCACAGATCCAAATAGGATATGAAAATCCTTTTTTTTCCTCCTCAAAACTTCTGAGTTGGGTTTCAAATGCCTTTCCTCTGAGATTTTCAGGTTATCTGGCATGACCTGGATTTTAGCTGCTATTATAGGTCTGAGCTAATAGATTTTACTGCAGAACTTCCTGGCTTTTTACCAGCAGTTAACATAACTACTTCTGTTTCTCACTTCTTCATCTGAAAGCATATGACTCCGGAATGTTCTTGAAGTAATCAAATTGGCCTGCAAAACCATTCCTAAGACCTAAAAATCACAACCATTGCCAGTCCTAGAATTCTAGCCGCATTTTTCTCCCTTCCATCATTATATTTTCATGTGAAAAGAATACACGATATCTGGTCTGCCAAATGAAAGTCATTTGCTTACCAAAACCAGTAAATTACGATAATGATATGAAATGTTTTCAGACCCATGTGAAGGGTATATTTCTTCTGTTAATTTAGTTCTTTTGCTAATTGCCAAAGAAATAGAAGTATCGACCCATACAGATTCAGTGCATCTCAGAAACATTTTGGAACACTGTCACCGAAAGTCTAACAATAGTCCTTCAGGACAGCTTTCACAGCTGGGTGAATGCAGCTCTTGGGACTCAGGTTTTACCATGTGCTTTTCTTACTTCATATTTGCTATGCTTTAGGACTCGATGTTAAGGAGTAACAGCACTTAAAATCTTTGGCTGTAGTTAAAAGCACAAAATATTCCATCTTTAAATTTTCTCCACTCTTCTTATTCTTGGTGTCTTATTGACTGCAGGACTCCATTCTTCACTTTGTGTGTGTGGAAATATGTATCATTTGTGAAGGCAAAAAGGTGTTTAATAACACCAATAACTGAGTAGAGAAGCCAAAGCTGGACAAATAGGTCCAAAAATGCAAGGTGAAGTTTCACTTCTGCCTGTGTGGAGGAAGGTGTTTTCTGAAGACCTGGCTGGGACAGCCTGCCAAGCGCATGGCTGGAATGGAGGGCCATTATTTCAGCAGTACTGCAACCATTGCACCCTAGAATTAGGTTGTAGTATAGGTTTAGAGTTCACTCTCTCAGTCTTTCTGACAGCCAGTAGGAGGCACAACAGGCTTTCAGGCAACAGGCTCGGGTTTCTGAGAACCTCTGGGCTACTTGCAAGATAAAAATGGGTTAAATTGACAGAGGCAGATTGCAGAAATCTCTTCGGTATAGGTAATTCCTTGTCTTTCACCAAGCAAACAGAATTGCTATGTATAAATTACAAAAATATTGGAATTTATTTTCAGAGACAGTATATCTTTTAATATACCAAAGTATTTTTACTCATCTCGTTACATGGCACTGTTTTACATTTATCACAGAAAATCTATTTCTACTATATCACATTAAAATTATCATAGAGGTTTTATGTAAATAGTAAGATTTGTACGCAAGAAACAAAGACTTATGTATATGTACACTGGCTGTTCCATGTCCTTACAAGTACAGTGAGTTTTTCAGTACCACTTATTTTATGTGTTGCTCGTTTTATAGTGTTAGCTTTGAAACACACACAAAAAGTACCAGTGTAGTGAAACAAACTGAAAAATATTATGAGTTTCAGCATTGTGCAAGGTACAGGCAAAGATGCGGAAACACCTCGTGAAAGCAGTGTATTAAAAGCCAAATTCGTTTTATAGAAAAGTTCTCAAATATACCGCTAACCAGCATGACAAGGAAGACACCTTGTTAAGAATTCTATCAGCCAGCATATTATGCATGTTTCTAGTTATATATTTAATTTTGTTTTTCATACCATGTATGCTACATCATGACATGACTTTTTTCTTACCCTTAATGTACGCCTAAAGAGTATATCTCCCAGTGTATTTGTGTGAGGCCCTGAACATCGTCTACAGTAGATATATTTTCCCAGCTGAAAGAACTATGCAAAATGCTTGAAGAGTGTTTTATCGGTGTCTCTTTTGCCATATAGCACAAGTCATTCAATCCCATGCCTTCAAAAAAGCTGATCATGTTGTCTAAATAGCATCTCAGGTCCAGTCTGAATGGAAAATAGTATTGCCAGTGCTTGCAAATGTAATGTAAATGTAACGGTTTTGCAAGTATCCCTGCAGTTGCATGGAGGGTTTGTGCTCTCTTGTGATCTTTGCAAAGCAGAATGAAAGACGCCACAGACCCCACACGGCAGCTTAACGGAAGGCACAATAAAATACTGCTCTCCTTTTTTCTTTACTGCCAACTGCTGCTAAGATTTCCATGAGTTAGCTCTCCTTAATATACACACAGGCTTTCTACCTGGGACACTGATTACCATTCACCTATTTCAGAGGCAAAATAGTGAAAATCTTGTAGATGAGCTCATTGAGCTGTTTCAGCAATAGACCCTCAGACTCTGCTTTATCTCCGTGATATCTTGTGTACTGCTTCTGTTTCACTTTCTATCTGCTAGACTGCATGAAATAAAGATGTTTTAGGACTGCAGCTATTTTTGTTTAAAAAAAAAAAAAAAGAGTAAAATTTTGGCCCAACTCAAGCAAATAGCAAAGCTTTGATTTTAATTTGATAAATAATTGCGTTTTAGGTTCAGGAACTAGGTGCTTATATTTTTACAACAGTCTGGCCCAAACAGAAGTGCTGTCTGTTGCTACTAGAGCATAGTCCCTTAGAGCTAAGAGTTAAACACGAATATCCCAGCATTAGGGCCACACTGCTGTCTCACAAATGTGTATATCCTGTGGGTGCTGCCCTTTGTCTGGTGTTGCTGTAGGCATTGATCTATGCAGAAATAGAAACAGTTCCTCCCACCGATTACTGTTGCTGCTGAAGTGAAAATGATGTATGCCAGTTCTAAAGATACGGTGATCCATGTGAGGATGAAATAAAATTTCCACAGGAAAAAAAAAAAATAGTGCAGCACACTGAACCGGTTGGAATTGTACAGTAAAAGACAACGTAACGGGGAGTAAATCTGAGTGTTCTAATGATATTATTATATTGACAAATTTATTATTTATATATAATGGGGACAATCCTTTTAAGAAACAGTTACAGGTGACATTATGTCATGTATAGGAGATTTTGCCTGTGTAAAGACTGCATAAGATGTTCCTTCTGCATGTCACAAAAGCGCAGACTTTCATTTGAAAATATTACTATTCCAGAAAGCAAAAATCATTTCAGACATGTTGGCAAATGAGTTTCTCAAAGCACCGATCATCAGCTGTTGAGGCTTTCTTCTCTAAGTAAGTAGTCTCAATAGAAATTAAAAGAGTTACCAAATTACTGGAACTATAATAGCTACTATAAAATCATTTTAAACTTACTTTCTACACCTTCGTTCTCTGCACTAGAGGATGAATTTTTTAGCTGTCCTTTTCTGTATGTCCCTGTACAGTGCCTGTTTCCAAAGAGCTGATCTTGTCTCGATCTGATAGCAACAGCTTAAGCGAGGGACAGAGTTGCCTTCTAGCAGACATAATCACCTGTGTGTTGGCCACAGAGAGGGAGAATTCAAAAATTAGAAGACAGACCACAATACTACACCTATATCTTTCTTTTTAAAAATATTGGGGTTTGGGCCAGTCATGGTTTGAAGGCTCTGATTTTTAAATGTTAGGTAACGTTTAGAAATGTTGGTGTAGGATACCCCAGTACAGGAGGTAAGATCATATTTCTCACATGCTAGTGCATTACCATTGGGCTGCTAGCATACACCAAGCATTAGTATTTCTAAAAACCGTTTCATTTCTTCCCAAGGCTTTATCATTGTTAGCCTTTTCAATTAGATTTTTTTGTGAGTGGGAAGAAGAATTGAGGCTAGCATATGTAGGTGCAGTTCTTCAGCGCGAGGAGTGCCTCTTTAGAAGTCCAACAACTTTGATCCTGTCTTTAGGCTCCGCAAGCAGATAGAGTCCGAACGTGGCTTTTCCTGCAGAATGTGTGCTTGGGTTAGGTATTTCAAACTCAAAACTAATCTAAAACTTTCAAGACAAAATCCAGACCTGAACGTTGAGACATGACATATTTTTCACTTATATGTTATCTTAAAAACGTTTTATCAGATTCTGTTTCAAAAGCAAAGAATGCCTCGTTTAGCAGAATTATTTGCTTTTTTCATTACCATGTTGTACATATTTAAATTCAATCACTTTTTGCTTCTAACCTTACTAATTACATTTTTCTATTGAAATAGTTTGATTATACTCTTCAGTGGCCTGTCTTAAGAAACCTTTGCTTACATGTGAATATTTTGAATTAAGGATAAATGAAATTCCTTTTTGCTGTCAAAACCAAATTGTGAAAATGCATTGCATGGCTTTGAAAATCAGTACAGTCTATTAGCAGACCTGTCAATATAAAAAGTGCATTCCATTTCCACCTCTTGCTCTAATAACCTTTTCTATGTTACTCAGAGGCAGTTCACATAATCAGAGTATATTGTCAGCTTACTGGAGTTGGGGAAGCATGAAATGAAAATCGCGTTAATATTGATCCAATTCTCTTACTTGCAAGTGTCCTTGATGTCCTTTCCACTGAGCAATAACTGTTGGTGTGATGTAGTTATTTTCCTCTCAGCTATTACTGTACTTCTGTAAAATGGCTGGAAACACAGTTAGGAAAATTTTATTGTTCTTAATTATTTTTCTTGTGTATTATCTTTGCCTGTTTAAGTCATCCACAGCATACCAAAAAAAGTCAGTTTCTTTCTGCAGCTTATCAAACTACAGTATACACTGAGAGGCTGCATTGCGAACTGACAGGGATTTGTAAAGGTCATCAGTCATGAAATATGAATCCATTCTTGTGTGTACAAGTTGCAGTGGCAAACTACGTCTTAATCCGAATATAAACATTTGACTGTTCTAAGCTCCCGTTAGAAGGACTTCTTCTGACTTCCAGTCAGAATGAAGATCGCCCTTCAGGAGCCTGAAGATGCCTTGTACCATTTGCTGGACTGGGTATATCCAGCTCTGTCACCCACTGCCTGTTCAGTGCAGGATCCTTTCTCACACGCTCAAAACACTGAAAATCTCAAATAAATATAATGATAATATTGACAACTTCTAAAACTTTATTTCACAACCACTCTGAACCTCAGTTTTCCTATCTATAAACAACAAAAATAATGAGTGTCCAACATGGTAACTTCATCTTTATTTTCTATAGGAACTTTTATATTAATATACAACACTGACAATAACTGCAAGTATTTATTGTTTAAAAAGCCCTCAACCTCATCTGAGGGACCTGTTCATTTTGGCCTTCAATGGCCATATTCTCAGTCTCTTCTTTGGTATAGTTTGCGTCAGTCTCATTTTTACAATGCAAAACATCTGAGAATTTTTAAGAGGAAAATGTATACAACTGTAAAGTATTTACTTACAAATGACTCGCATAAAGAAGATCATTTGGTCAGATATTAGGTATAAAAATCGGAGAAAAATGTCTGGAATGTCTATGATTAAATTTTCAGGTATTTATCTATTATAGAAAACGAAAATGTGATTTGGTTTTACTTTTGGTAGAAGTAATTTCCGATACAAATGTATGCAATTTTTAATTTCTATGCAATTCTGGTAGTTTTTCTCCCTCATTTCTTCAAAGATCCTTAATAATGAAAATATGATTTAGATTCCTCTGGCTTTTATTAAATCTATTAAAACCAGCCTTCCTTTAATAACAGTCACTCCTCTGATTCTCTGGGGAAACTAAATTATATGCCAGTCAAAGCTGCCAGTTCCAGAAACACATTGCAATTTAAATAACAACTCTAGCAGACACAGGTGGGGACAGTTCATCATGATATGCCAGCACCGGGCTGCTACTCAGAGCCAGAAGGCCGGACTCGCGAGCAGACCCAGGGCTACCTGGTGCACGTTTCCCACGGGGCGAACGCGGTCCGAAGAGGGCTGGCTCTGTAGCCATGGGGAAAGATATTAGGCTGGGGTGGAGTGGTCACCGTGTCGATGATTTCATCTGACTGGGTTTTGTAGGGGTCAGTTTACAGACTTGTAAGCAGCTGCTCTCCATAACTGTGACCGCTGCGAGGGTCCCGGTGCCTAATCAAGTTAGTAAAGATTAGCAATGAAAGCAGGGGTTTAAACTGTTAGAATATATAAGGCAGGAAGATTATCTCGTGAAACTTTTTTTATAAGTATTTTCAACTATTAATAGTGTTGAATGGGAAAAAACAAAAGGGTAGGTGGTAGCGTTGCATTTTAATTCTTTGCACACATATGCTTGATTCTTCCTGAAAAAAGTTACAGTTTGTACAATAAACAAAAAAAAAAAATCTTCCGAGAAAAAGCTTAGCTCTTTCAAACTCTGTTCATAAGTTACATTTTACCTGTGATATAATTTCATGGTTCGCATGATGACCTATCAGGTAGTCTCGTGTGAGGAACTAATTCTGAATTCCTTTATTTAATAAAATATTAAAAACTACCTTAGGTGATAAACATTCGGCAACAAAAGCAGTGTTCTACAGAGCAGTACATAGCAGTGATCCATAAGGAGGAAAAAGCAACTTTACCCTTAAAAGTTTCTGAGGAGAGCTAAGCTTCACAAAAACTGTACTTTAGCTGCTATAAAAGAGCGTTTTTAATTAAATGCAGCATTTTACTGTAAAGAGAACAGACTTTACTTATGTCAAAATGCTCCTTTAGAAGCCACATAAAACTGTAAAAGACAATATATGAAAAAGCTTTCTTATAGAAAAGAAGAACACCATCCCATGAAGCAGATTTCCAGATGTTTGGAAACATTAGAATTTCCTGTCAGTATATTTAGGTAACATTAAAATGAGGTTAACTTTCCATTCTGCCATCTCTCTTCAAAGATCAAAGAGCGCTCACTGCATAAATTGCCTTATCGGTAATTCGTTGAAGTAAACTATGGAAACAACTTTATAAGAAGCAGTAGTCTCCTTTTGTTGGTTACAGTACAACCAAGAAAACTTTTCTTAAAATTGAACTTATATTTACCTCATTTTATACTAAATACAAAGAGAAAAATTTTAAATGCTTCATTTGAATATATAATAAATGGACAGAAGTAGAGAGAGAACTGAAAACTCCTTTCCTGTGTTCAACTAAATCATAGTAATTGGTGTAATGTCTAATAAAATAAGCGTACATAAACATAAATGTAATCAACAATATGTTATGTTTGTACGGCTAATTTAAAATTTTTATTTAGGGATGGTTTTGAGGGTTTGGACACTTACAGTATCTTTGAAATTTAGATTGAATCCTAAGAGCCTGTTGTAACCCGCAGAACCCAACAAGGATTTTATTGAATTAACAGAAAATAGAGAGGCAAAAATTCAGATGTTATGATAAACCCGGCCAAAAAAAATGTTTACATTATTGTTTGTATTAAATGCTTCTAGAGGCTGTAGCTCCAAAATAACATGAAATTCTCCTGTTCTTGGGAAATGATTGGGGGGTGTGGGGGTGTTGGTATGGGGTTTTTTTTGTCTGCTTAATAATTTCTATTTAAGAAAAAGTAATGCTACTGAAAGAGAGATTAGTAAATTTTTGTCAATACTGTAAAAGTTTACTGTTCAGCTCATATAACCTTTCAGACATATAAAGTACACACCTTTTAATGGAAGTTGGGGTTTTGTAGAGGAGTGCTGGTTGGTTTCTTTCATTTCTTTTGAAGACGAGCTCCTTGCTGTTATCCTAAAGCTACTGTAGAAAGCCAGTTTTTAATATACACATTAAAAAAAATTATCAAGATGATAACAAGTGCAACAAAAGATGGATTTTTTTTTTCTTAATTGCTTATCTAGTCTTATACATACATGCTCTTGGAATATCTTAAAGGCAGAGCCTTCAAGTTTCAAGAAATTAAGGCACCAACTTCGTCTGGACTTCAATATGAGCCGAGTGACTGACTTAATTTAACTTCTTTGCAAAATGTGGTTTTAAGAAATACTTAGCTGCTTATTTTAAGGCTTTTTTCCAAATCCCAGTCTAGAAAAATATCCCTTAAGAAAGAGCTTCGTAAGGACAAGAACTGATAACATCTCCCAGTTCCAGTTCTGTACACCCCAATGTCAAAATGTTGCTTTCTTGAAATTATATCTGCTTTCGTTTCATTTTTTTTCTATTTTAATGGATTTGAAACATTTTCTAATTAGACTTAGGAACTGACATTAATACAATTCTGGTTTGTGTCTTTAAAACACAAACTCCTTGTGTCCTAAAAAGAGTTGTAAATGAAATATCTGGAAGCGAAATTCATTTCATAGTAATTTTGCTGGGGCTTTGAAAAAATAATTTGAGTTCTGATTTTTTTCAAACATGCTGAAATATCAAGTATTCATTTATTCATCTCTCCTTTTTATATCATTGTTAACAATGCTAGACATAGTTTTATGTCATATAATTTTTTATTCAGTTTGTTGTCTGGTTTTAAAGAGACAAGTTGTTTTTCTTTTTACTCTTATTTGGAGAGGTTCTCTTATTTTCAAACCTTTTTGAAGTTGTCTTGAAATATAAAAATAGAACATCTGTGACAGATCTGTTTTGAACATATTTCACATTTCAGGATCCAAGGAGATCTGGTGCTCTGTGGTATTCGCTTGTTAATTTCTTGATGAATGGGTAGAAAGGCCACGAAGTGCACTCAGTACAGCACGTCTTCCGAAGATAGATGATCTCAAATAAATTCTATTCCCAATCAGTTTTTGATTTGTTAGGTGTTAAACCATTTCTTTGTAAGGACAGTGTTTACAAGCCTTGTAATGAGACAGCCCTGTGAGACCTTACTCTTCTTGCTGTAATTTTGATAAATGGAACTCTAATTCATAAAGGATATAGTGATTGAAGGGCAACTCTGGGTCTCGTACACTTTCATTTAGATAAATGTTTGGTACAGTACAGCAAAACTGAGGTGCACTCAACAAAGTGATAAATTTAAACAACAGCCAAACCAGAGCTTTTTTCCATCAAGACAAAGAAGCGCCATTTACTATATTTCTTTTAGATAAATGTATGTTTAATATTATAAACCAGAATGGATTTTAGAAACATTTGTCTTGTTGCTAAGCTCCAAATTTGCCAAACTAATTTAATGCCTTCTACTCGACCACGTTTCTTACATCGGTGTATGGCAATATTTCTGTAATCTGGTAACTGGAGCCCTCATCACTTGGGATTTAAAATACACTAAATTTCAGGTTCTTCTGATGTATTTTAAGTGTTAGCAATAATTTGGGTCTTGTAACATTTTTTTTCTTGTAATTTTTAAAATATATCTTCATGCATAAACAATTTTAAAGAACCGTCACTAATCTAATCAGTTACTACAGAAGTGGTTGACTCTATGATTACTCCAGATTAGTACTTTTGAAGTTATTCATTTGAAGTTTATTTTATAAAGCTCCAAAACCTTCGTAACACTCGCTAGAGCTACCAAAAAGGAAGAGAACAGTATTTTCATGCTTCCTTCCTCCACTGAGGTAGTTCATCTCAGGCCCGGTCTCCTTTAGTGTCAAATGCTTCACAGCAGGAGCTATTACTTGTGTCAAACTCCCTTGTAGTAAACACAAGTGTAACAAGATCCTGATCTAGCGATTAAATACTCAGGACAATTCTGATGTAATAAAACTGAAGGTCTGCTACAGCACATTACTCCTTTGCGTTTTTCTAAACTCCTACAAATCTTGCTCCTTTTTGTGAATTGGGAAGAGAAAAAAACAAAACAAAACAAACAAACAAAAAGAAAACCCAAACTGAACAAAAAAATAAAAGCTTGGGCATAATGCTGAAAACTTTTCCAACCGTTAGTTACTTGATTCAATTTTAAGTTGGGTGAATAATTACAGTTAGTTGTATTAAGTCGTAACCTATGCAAGTGAGGTAGTAATCACAGCCTAATAACTGAACACAGCAAAACACAGTCTATTACTCTGTATCAGTATTGTCTTAATCTGTATCAGTATCAGTATGGTCCTGATGGAGAGAGCAACAAATAGGAAGATTAGAGAGGCTATCCTTAATTTTGGGCTTGATGAAATAAAAGGGGATTTTGCTTACTTGTTTGTCTTGACCTGCTCTGTAGTTTCAGAAATAGCAATTGGGATAATAGCAGTAGTATACAAAAGGTTAGTATTAGGCAATGTAAAAGATGAGGTTGTCTCAGCCTGTGGTGAAGTCCGTTATCAAGTGGCATCCTAACAGTGATCTTCAGAGTAAACACACTAACAGAAAAATATGCCTCCAGCATTTTTTATATGGTGTGACTCTCCTGTGCACAAACTAATTAAAAGACCCATATAGGAGCAGGAGATCATAACATCTTCCCAACTGTTTATAATAACAAAACTGCCTGACACGTAGTTCCACTTCATGCATCTATCTTCACTAACCTATCTGCTTACTATACTCCTCTTAGTTGTCCCATATTAATATGAAGCCATGAGTTTTATATTGGGCTTTACCTCATGATTTTACATCTGCCATAGTAGTATTCATCACGTGAAGTTCAGGCATCGTGGAAGACAAACGAAATCCATACGTGCCTGGGTTTGCTCAGATTTCACTCGTCGTTCTGTAGCTTAGTAGTAAGCAAATCTCCAAATTATCATACAGAAAGGAGAGATTAGGTTTGGGTTTTATTTCTTGGTTGGCAGAACTGGAGATAGCCATATCTTCTGTGGTCCAAGGTGAAGATGCAGGGGTTTCTGTTAGGAAAAAAACAGCAGAAAGCTTTCTTTCCTAAGGCTACTTTGAGTTTGTAGTATTGTAAACAAAACTAATGGCCTCTTCCCATCTAAGAAAGAAACACTGTGCGGATGTCACAACAGTACATGAAAGCTGTTTATATGAGAGCTACTATCATTTGACCATACTATGATTAATTTCTTACATCATGCAAATAAACTCTGTCAAGCACTAGTAGGACCTTCCCAAAATGTAAGATGGTATATCTCCTGCCATAAGGAGCCATCAGTCTGAATAGAAGTAGTCAGTTGTAGGCAAGAAGAAAGGATAAGACATTCCTGTGAAGTTCTTTGAGGTAATTGGCACATGTCCATAGACCAACATTTTTATTGTGCTCCTTAAAAATGCACACACAGATGCACACCAAAGTTTCCTCACCGTGCTTGTCCTTTTTAAGTCCTTTCTGAATCTCTGCATAGCCTACCTTGTTGTTACTCTATATTGAGATAACCCATCTCCTACTTCACCAACCTGTCCCTCCTATCTCTAAGATGAAAATCATGACAGATTTTGAATTCCCAGAAACAACTCCTTTATTTAGAGTAGGTGGTTTGAGCTCTCAGAGGTGAGTCAGAATCAGGACACAAGGAACCCAAGAGAAACTCCTGCTCAATTTCTTGCAGGTGGAAAACTAATGGAACAACATTGAACATAAAGCAAATAACAATTATTAAAAGCAGGAGAGTCTTTGTGAAACAGTTTGTATTTTATTCAAGATACATTCTGAAAGACAGAATAAGGCTGTGTATTTTGTAAACCTTGATAAAGTTTTTTAAAATGTTCCTTCCCTTTTTCGATACAGATGATTTATGTTGGTTTTTTTTACTACTTGACTGTGGTTGTTTTATATTTAAAATATTATTCATCTAAATTCACAACATTTGTAACTTTTTTTAGGCACCGAAGAGGATGTAGTGAAGTCAAAGAAAACTTTCCGAAGTCAAGCTGTGGTAAATCAGAATGCAGAAACAGAGCTTATGCTGGAAGGAGATGATGATGCTGTTAGCCTGCTCCAAGAGAAAGAGATTGACAACCTTGCAGGTAATCATATTTTTCATTATAACTAAGATATGAGCCAACAGACTCTTTTAAACTTGTTAGTTTTTAATCTTTGTGGTTAGTGTCTTAATATTGACAGCAACGTATACAATTACAGTACAGATTCTTTGTGTTCTAGATTTAATATGATGTCCTACTTCCATGAGCTAGGCGAATTGATTACAAAGCGCGTGCTCGTGGCACGGTCTTTCAGCAGAGATGTGAGAAATAGCAATACTTCAAGTGCTTTTGTTACAGCCTGTGACTTCTTGTTGAAAATTCTGTAAAACCCCTGTGGGAATGGCTCTTTTTTATGGTTAAAATGGAAATGCGGACTAATTCCACAACTCAGGGTTTTGTGAGTCAGAGTGGGGTTGTGCGCATTCATGACCTGATCCCAAGTGCCACGCAGCTTGTGGAGAGACACCTGCGCTCCTGCTGGCACCCACTTCTCTCACTGATGGAGTTAGGGGGATCTGCAGTATCTCAACCCATCTGTCACAGCGAGGGAAAAAGTTGCCTGTTGTAAACAGGGTCTAAGAAGGAACGAAACTGTAACCAAGCTGTGAACTTCGTTAGTTAGCAGATGAGCTGGGAACGAATCCTCTGTAAAAATGTACATGAGAGATTCCTTCTGGTCCTTTCTCCCTGTGTGAAGGTATGCAGTGAGGTCTCACTGCAGGTTCTGTTACAGTTCTGTCTGCAGTACTACCTTTCCTGGGGACGTAGTCTGGAAAGAAAGGCATGTTGAAGGTTAAAAACGCACCCTCCTTTCAGATGAGATAAAAATGTGAGAACTGTGAAATGCAGTATGAATTTTTTATATTTTAAAAGACCTTTATTAAATTACTCCACTAAGGGGAAGTTTTGTGATGTCTCAGGGGTTTTTTCAGCATAATTGGATTTCTAGGATAGCTACCTTTGCTCCTATACTTTCTTCTGATGACAAAGTGGAAATTTGTAGCAAAGATAAGATCATAAATGGATGGTAAAAGCAAAACAAACCAACGAAACAAACAAAAGCAAAAAATGCCTACATTAAAGTTAGTCTTATACTTTGAAACCAGAGCAGAGCTGAGGGGGGAAGGAAATGCTTTTATTTGGGAGCAACTTTCAGCATATGATTATCACAGTTAATATGTCAATCTGCTTGCTTTCTCAATCTGCAGCTAACCATTGCTGAGACGCTGTTGTCTTAAGTCAATAAAAGAGTGTGTCAAGCAGGACCATTAGTGGGATAATTTGATCAATGTCCCTTTCTCCTTTAGAAGGAAAACTCGGCACTGCTTTGGCTAAGTTCTTAGATATAAGAACAGTGCTTCCAACTAAATGTGCATACAGTTGCCGTAGTTTAAAGGCTGCAATATGCAATTACATTGAAATATTGATTAGAACTGCAAAGCAGACATGAAAAATTCTTGCCCAGTCTGGCAAATCTCACAGTCAGCTATGAGGTTCTTATATGTGCCCCAACAGTGTATTTCGTTCAAACACACCAATGCAACACAATCCCCGTGCCTACATCCCTCTGCAAAAAAAAATAGTATTTCAACATGTCCTTAAGTATTTTTGTGCAATGTGCCCTTTGACTAGAGATCACTACCTGTATGACATCCCGTGCTCCTTCAGAACATGGACAGTAGTTCTAGTCCTTTCCTTTTACAGTTTGTAGAAATTGGGAGATATTGTTGGTGTTAGAAAAACAGAAGTTAGAGAAATAGAGAAAAATTTACTTTTGAAATACTGACAAGACATCTGTCCTAACAGTGTCAGAAATTAGCCTTTGTGTTCCCTATCAACACTACCAGGGCAAGCAAGGCGCCTCCAAGTGTGGTGAGGCAATGTGGTAATGGTGCTATATGTGTACCAAAAACTGTGACGTTCTCAAAAAGAACCTACGTTCCACTACCTCATTTTTACTATGAAATTGACTGCAACCGTTGCTACTCAACTCTGGCTCATTTTTGGAGCTGAAATGATTTTGAGAGTTAACGGTCACACACGGTATCATATGTGTCTTCTGTAAATTTTACCAGTCAGTGAAAAAAAAACTGAGTCCCTCCATACCCTCTGCTTTGCCTCATGATTTTGCATATAATGATGCCACTGCTTTCCACGGTTTTCAGTTTATATGATGTGACTCTGAAACTTGAGTCCAATAACTGAAATCAAGAAAAGCGGTGGGCAAGGAAGGTGGGGTTTGTGCCTAAGAAGGTTAAAACAACCTCTCACAGCTCTGAAGAGCAGGTCCCAGTAAAGCCACACTGTCCATTCTTGTCTAATTCTAAAGAGTTATGTAGATTCAGTGTATGTGATCTGGAAACCTTTGAGATATATCAAGTTACGGTATATCGCAGCATCATTTATATCTAGTTACCGTTCAGAGTGGAATGACACGTAGGAATTTCTATATGCAGATATGCCCCCAATTTAACTTTAAAGCTTAAATCAATTTAAACCTGGTTTACAACGATTTGGATTGTCTCAGTAAGGGATGGGAATTAAATAAGATCATTATAAACCAGGTTTAAATTGATTTAAGATTGTCCACATTTAACTAAAACAATTTAACAGTGTTTATTCCATGAATCTAAGGAACCTTTTAAAAAGTCGAGACCTTAGGTTTTAGAAAACTTTTAACTAAGACAATATAAATATTACACTGTTTTGATTTGTGAAGTTAAAACTAAAAAAAAGGAAAGTTTGAAACAGATTGAGACTGTTCATACAAAGTTATCTGTACATACCTTTTGTTCCAGAGACTCTTTATAGTTTTTCATCAACCATGTGGCACAAATCAATGTAAAGTTCACTTTGATAAATTACATATGGGATGGAGAATTTTTAAATAATTATAGTCTGAATATTTTTATTATATAATCTTAGTATTCCATATGTTGCAATAGCAGTTGGTCAGATTTCATTATATTAAGTAGCATTTTAATAAAATATAAAAATCAGATTCCATGTTATTATGGTCTTAGAATTATGACTTCTAAGTTTGCATGAAGATTTTTAACTAAAGCAGTATTTTAACTGTCTTACAGTATGAGTTATCGAAAGATGTTGTTCTTGTTTTAGCATTTACGTATTAAAATATTTTACATTTTTCTGTTCCAGTTTTAGCTCCTTTTCTTCCCAGACTGTTCACTTCAAGAGGCAAGTCACATCGCTGTTAGAACTAATGATTGAGATAGCCCATTCAATTTTAACAGTTTTCTAATATGTTGTGAATCTGTGGGTAATACAATCAAATCCACTGTAGTCAGTTGATATTACTAACTCTTCTCCTTTTCTTTTCCTTTTCTGTTTTCTAATGCTGCAATGGGGCTCTTAAATACTTACCTTTTCTCTTAAGAGCCTGAGAATGCAAATTTGCTAACAGTTTGTCTTCTGCTTAGTAGGCGATTTTTTCAAAATGAAAAATATGTGGTTGTATTCTAATATCATAAGTTGGCATTCTCAAAGGGAAATATGTTTTAATAGATAATTAACATTTTTTCCTAAAACTTTTTTTTTGTTTAAAGCACTGACTTTGCACTAAAATAGGTCATTAAAAAAAAAAAAAAACAAAAAAACACCAGAATAAATGTTGAACCACTCAGGTTTTATGAATTTTACATGTTAGAAATACGTTCTCTTCTCTTTGTTGTGAAGTTGCAGCTGACTTGCTGGGAATTGTTTGCGCGCATCCGAGAGCAGAATTTAACCTCAATGGCATTTTTGAAAGATACACGTTCTGTAACTGGAGCACATTTCATCTATTTTGTCATATGGCTGGTGGCAACAGCAAACAGGCCCCAGCCAAGCAAAGTATCCCTGATGAAGTCTTTTGCTACTCTCTAAAGAGTAGTTTCTAGAAACAAAAAAGGAAACAAAGATAGGAGGATATGAGGCTTTGAGTTATTTTAGGAAGACAAAAGGCTTTGGCAGGCATCTGTCTGGTTACTTGCATGGGCTCAATCAACTCAGAACCTGACTTCCTCATAAGCCATGGTGAACTACAGCCTCACAACAGTCTTGCAAGAATAAATGTATGTTATTCGGTCCGTTATATGAGGAGATTGAGCAACGCATCCAAATAAACTCAGGGAAAGCCACTAACTGCCTTTAGCGCACCTTAGTCTTAATGTATCTTAAACTTCACTACAGAATTTTCTTTTCTTGGATATCTGCCTCTAGGTGGAAGAAAACCCTGCACAATGCAAATGCGCCAGGAAGGTTTGAGTGAGATGCAGCATCCCAACACTGCCCTAACTTTTAGCAATACTGAACTTCAGTGTAGAAATATTTCTAGAAAGCAGAATTACTACTGCTAAACAAGAGCTGATCTTCTGTCCAAGCCAGCGTGGGTAGCTAGTCCGTGTTGGCTTGAGGACTAAAAGTGATAAGCCCTCTATGCAGACTTCTTGGTAGTGTGCTGAATGTATTGACTTACTGCCCTATCCTAAGGAGCACAGTGGGTCATGAGTATTTGACAGCTTGTATTATTATTAATGAGGTATAAGACCTTTCACTTCCAGGTCATCTGTTTGAAGTCCAGACAAGACCGGTGGTAACCAAACATTATCAACATCTGTTTTGTGGCCTATGCAAAATAAGCCTTTTGTCTCATTTCAGACAAACTAACAGAAATCATCACGATTTTGAGTAATTTCCAATTGAAAAAATACTTGACGCTGTCATTAGAGGAAATTGGAACAGTGCCAAAAGTTCTACTACATACAGTTATAGTTAAAATTGTATAGCAGTACCTAAAAAAAAAAAAAAGTAAATCATTTAGCCCTTAGGGAAATTTTCTATTCCAGGTTCTAACAAAGGACTCATTTACATTTCTGAAATTATTTTGAAGCCTTGCATAGGGCCAGATGCACTAACACACCAAGGAACTGCATCTAAAACCACAAAAAGCTCACAAAATAAGTATTTGGGATGGAAAACTTAAATATGATTGACTTATTTTTATATATATAATATGCATTTAATATTTATACATATACATGTTTAGTTACAATAGCATTTCTTACAGCCAAAATCTGACACTGAATTTTCTTTACAAGAGTTGACCATTGTAGACAATCTCTAGTAAGCAAAGCTGTTTGCAGCTTTTTCTTACCTGTTCTTAAGGAGTAATAGAGGGGCATATTTTCTTGGTTTTTTTCTTCTGTTGCCATCACAAAATGATTTTAAGATATGTAGGACCATTTCCATTGTTTTTGTTAATGGAGTTAGACAAATGGTAGATTTTCTTAATTAAAGAAAAGAACAATAACTTGGGCCTCTGCTAAGAAGGCAGACTTTCAAATTATTAGATTTTGCAGGCAAAAAAACCCCATTGTTTGTTTAGAGCCAACCAGAGAAAGTGTTGTTACATTATCTGCTGTCAGAGTAATGGGTTGAAAGAAAGAACCAAACAGCACTTTATACTGTCTCCAGCAGTGACCACAGCCTACCCAAGAGGTTTTGGAGGAGAGGAATCATTTTCATGCCTCTCAACACCTGGAGGGCAAAGCAAGACAGTGGTTCTGAGAGTGGTCTTATCTTCCCTCTCCAACCTTTCTCCTCCATCCCTGGTGTGTCCTCTCCTGCGAGGCTGGGAGAGCCCTGCTGCCCGTCACGTGCTCTCCTACTACAGCAGTTGCCACCCGTACACCAGTGGCTCTGATGGTCCGGGAGGGGTCCCGGGGGCAGAAAGCAGCGACCGCAGGGGAAGCCCAGGAAGGACTGTAACAAGTATGCAGTGAGATTCCCTAATAATTCTCTCTGAGCCTCCAACAGCTTGCACCTCTGAGGCTTCCAGAGTCAGAGGTAGTGCTTATTCTCTTTCTTTTTTTCCCATTTTCTCTCCCTTTCGTCTCTCATGCACTCTCTTTCTCTCACTCTCTTTTTCTCTCTGTCTGGAGGTGGCTAAGGTACCTTAAGCTTTTCCATGTTTTATGTTTTATTTCTTTAAGAAAGTATGTATGTATATGCGCACACACAAATACATCAGTTAAATAGCAAATATCAAAGTTGCATTAGAAAACACCAAAAAAAGTCTTAATATTTCTCCTAGTTTTTCAAGCTTCTCAACAGAAAATATTCACTGAATTCAGCATGCACTACCGAGTGGTTCTCTCCCCTCAAATGCCATTTTTCTTGCAAATTAGTGTTCAAGATAGGAATTTCATTGGGGCGGGTTGCTTGTTTGGGGAAGGGACAGGAATGTGGAAGAAGAGTGATTCTTTTTCCCTTTTTATGGTAGACACGTAACCACACAAGCCTTGTACTTCCAAACATGGAAATTTAATTCAGCCAGATTGCCATAGTTTCTGCTTATTATATATTCAGATTTTGATCCTCAAGTCTAAGTATAAAAAAGAAAAACATATTTGTATGAGTTTAATTTAGAGTATAGATTCAGGCATAAACTGAAAACAGTTATACTTTTGATATGTAGTTGGCTTTCACATTGAAAACAAAAAAAAAAGCCCCACAGTTTTTATAACATACTATTTTTAGACATCTCAGTGTTTATTCTAATCATTTTTTCCACATTACTATCCAAAATAGCTTAATATTTTATAAGGTGGTTGTCAGTCAGATATGATAGTGCTCCTAAGCACAGCTTTGAAGAGCTCTTCTCTTTATACCTTATTACACCCCACTCTAAGTCTGAGCATCTTCAACTTCTAAAACGGCAGCTGGATTTCCTGCTTTCCAAGCTTTAAAATTAACTCAATTCAAACTTTGGTGGTTTGTATTTATGAATGCCTCTGAGAGTGCTTCACGTGCTCTTACTGTCCACTCATACCAGCCTATGTAAAGTTCTCTTTTTTTCCCATAACTTACAAGACTCTTTTTATTTGAAATTTCTAAGGCTGCGAAATTAGACTACAATGGAGCCTACGATTGCACACTTGCCTAGTGCATACATCTGTAGCTTCTCCCTTGTCCCAAGCTACCGCACCCTGGATGGAACTGGTTAGCTTATCAAAGGTCAAGCTGATGAGCTGCCTGATATAGAGAAGAGAGACTGCAGAAAGACAGGCCTAGACATAGGAGCCAGACTCCACCGTTCTGCACCTTATTTCATCTTCACTATGCAATTGGTTCCCATATAAAAATACCTGTAATCTTCATAAGAACGTATAGGGACAGACCTACACAGAGGAGTGGTACGAATATATCCAGAACTGTCTTAACAGCACCTATGTTAAACTAAGCACTTTCCTTGACCTATGGGCAGGATTTTTGAAGATGACGGTTTGGTTAGTCTTGGTTTCATTAGGCAGAAATTGTACAAGAGGCAGCCGCATCCAGTGCATTTGGACAGTCCTCACTGGTAGCCTGGCACGTGAGTGCTTTTGGCTTGGCTTTCTAAAGAAACAAGGTATATGTGAGCATCCTCTATCAGCCTCTATTTTTGTAACTTCTGAACCTGAACAAAGTTTAACGAAGGAGTAAGGAATAAAATTCCGGCAATGAAATCAGGTTGTTAAGGAAAAAAGCCTACATGACAGAGCCTGCCACGGTGGCTCTCCTTTTATTAGCTACCAGAGAATCTGGACACCAGCGTGTCTTCAGAAGCAAAACATACAATCAACCAGTAGACACAATTATGCTAGAAAACATTCTCTATTGGCTCTGGTGGTGTTTAGAGATACTTGTGTTTTCAGAAAATGTTGAAGTTACAACTGTTGCATCTCAGATGATTCTCCCAAATATACCCAGCAAGTTATATGCTGATTCAACAACTTAATTCTTTCTTCCCACACACATATAGGAGTAGCTAACCAAATAAGTGAACTTTAAGCTAGTATCACAAGCTAGCTGAACATAACACTTCCCTTCACTACGGTCCCAAGAAGCATAAGGCTTACAGTTTATCCTGAAGAGCTTTTCCAGAACAGAGACTAGAAGAAATCAAAGCTGAGGGCTCACATCTTTCATTTCATTTCTAAGCAATTGAGCTCTATTGGCATGACAAGGTACACAAGCTGGACTGTATAAGATACCTGTCAAGTCTTGTTCACTCAGACTGGCTACTGGGATTTGATCCCTCGTGTTCCTGACTTTTTACAATGAGTTCCTGTTTTGGTATACTGCTGTAGCAGGATGCTCTCTCTGCCTTCTTTTTCCTTCTTCCAACATTAAATACGCTTTTCTAAAGTGTGTTTTTTCTCTTACCTTTTGATTAAATAGACAGCTATAGTGGCTCTCTGAGAGAGAACAACTGTCACTTATGTGGGCATGTTCAGCATCACTTAAGGTTTTCTAAGTTGAAAAAAAGTACCTCAAGTTTTACCTGAAAATGAGGAGAAGCTAATGCGGGTCATAGTGCATTAGTGTAGTATACTCACATCTGGATGCACTGCTTAATAATCAAGTTCTTAGTTTCTAAACCAGCTTAAATTACTCAGGGCTTCCAAGGTATAGCTTCAGGCAGAGCACACTGTATGAATCTAATTTTGAAGTGGCAAATATATGCATTGCAGTAGTGAGGTCCCTATCCCAAACATTTAAGTTTCTGGCCAGCTGTAAATCATTAAGGGGAGTCTTGATTATTATTAATACCTGATCATCTGGCAGGTTGGCGCTTGAACACGTCCTGAAACAATACTAAAGCCACGTTTAGCCACTTGGAGCTTGAGCACAGTTCAGAGGTTCTCATGTATGCCACAGAGCAAATCAGACTTTACCTGCAAAAGGGAGCAAAAGTTGTTTTTTTGAGTTGCTTTAGGCTGTTAGACACACAGCTAATTGTTCCATGGGACCTTCCGTGAGAAGATACCTAATAAGATTGACTTTGGTATGGTATTGAGCTTGTCTCTGCATATTCTCTAATTGTTCTACTAAGTGGTTGCTTTCTATCACACTTTGAACAACATAAAGAGATACTTATTCCTAGGAATATTGTGAAACAAGATTTCCTCAGGAAGAAGTGCTATTTTGTATTTTTCTTTCATTGTGACCAGGAAGGTATGGAATTCAAATAATAATTTACCTGTGGAGGTGCATATGTCACTTAATTCAAATGAATGGAAAGTATGTATATGTTTGAGCGAAAATTACTTTTTTTCTTAAGCAACACTGTCTATTTTCACAATCTCATCAAAAATGTGTATTTATTTCTCACAATTTTATTCACAGTTGTAATATGTAAGATTATTTTTATTTACATTTTCTTTTTAATCAAACACATTTGTTTGCTGTTATGGCACCACTTAAGAGAATTGAGTTGCTGTAATTGTTTAGTTATTGTTGTTGAAAAAGACCATTGAAGTTGATCTTTGATGTTAGTAGTACTGCTACATGCTTTATGGAGGAAAGGGGGGAAAAGTGGGGAAAATTTTGGATATCAGGGCCTATCCACACTGGCAATGACATTTAGACAAACAATAAAAATCAATCCCTCTCTCACAATATGAAACATATGATTGTGCAAGAGTAAAAAGCCAACAAAGTAAGCTTGGATATCTCTGAAAACAGGGGAAAGGAATTGGGGTTGTTATTCAGTGGGGGAGGAGAAAAACAAGATTATAGTCATGTTTAGACGTAGAATCTGGTTTTTGCAATCAAAAAGTTGTGCAAATTATTCTCTTTATTGAAACTGTTGAAAGTGATATGTAAAGGGAGCTGTATATATACATTCTTATAAAAGCCTTGGCTTGAGTGAAGGAGTTACTCCCTGTATCTGCTATAGCGGAGAACAAATTGGGGGCAACCATCCTCATGTAAGTTCAATATATTTACTGCAGAAGTCTTTTTAAAGGGCAATTTGGATCAGATTTATGACTACAATGGGAACAAAAAAGACTAATTTCTGTGAATTGTTTTTTAGGAGTCTGATGTTGTTTACTTGTTATTTACATGGCAGTGCATGTATTACATTAATGATGTTAATTGGTTGAAATATTTTTCTCACTACAGAGCTTTTCCCAAAGGCTTCTGGTGCCTATACCTGTTTCTGGTCGTATGTTATGTGATTTATATTACAAGAAGCTGAAGTTTTTGTGTTCGTGAATGTTACATATAAATTGTTTCAAGCGTAAGGATTTGTGGTCATTTTAAATGCAAGTCAGTGTCAGAAAGACTTAGCTTTAGAGTTAACATGCTGAGGGAATTTCAGTTGTCTTATTTCTTACCTTGTAAGTGATTTTTAATAATTATTCTTAATATTTAAAATTCTGTCTAAGTATCATATCAAATTACAAATTGTAGTTTATGCAACCTATTTTACACAGTAAATTTATTAATTTCAGCTAATCTGTTTTGTATTTTCCATGTTAAACAGTACATGAAAAAAGACTGATATGTTTTTTCTTTAGAACAGTGTCAGCTAAAAATTAAACACAACAATTTTTTTTCACCACTTTTTTTCAAAACAGTTACTAGTAGATTGTAAAATTAAATTGGTATAGCTGATTGGATGTGTTTTCAAAGTACTTGCCCCAGCTAGTATTTTTTTATCTATAAGTAATCACGAAAATATTATTTTAAAAGTTATACTTTTAAGTCCGCAGCAAGTAAATCACTTGTTTTCATAATTCAGCATATAAAAGCATACATCTTATCCTACTTAGGAGTAATTATGCCCAATCATCTTAGCAAATATACCTCCGGTGTAATTTTCAGGCTCATAAATATAACACATCTTTAGCTCTTACAGTTAAAAACGACAGTTTATGAGAATGAAAATGTTTGAAACAGCAAGTTCAAAATACCACTCTTTTGGAGCTCTCCTTAAGAGGTGTAATTTTACTGGTATTGCTTGAGCAGATAGCAAACTCTTTCACCTGACAGAACTTTTCGCTTGCATTGACTTTGCTTACTTGAACTTAAAAAATACAAGAGGAAAGACACAAGAACTAAATACAAGGACTGAAGGCTCTGTTTAACAAAAATTAACGGAGGGGAGGAGAGAGATTACATTCTGCTTTTATTCACTGGGACCTTCTAATCCCACAATCATTTACTTTTGGAAAGAAAATATTATTTTTAAATGTATATGTGTGGTAGAGTTTGTTTTAGAAATGTAAATCACATGTGCCGACCACAGGGATCAGGCAAAGCGGAAAATTCTCCGTTTGAACAGATTACAAGACCTGTGGATCTGAAGGGATTTTTGGTCTGGTTTTAAGGCCAGAACTCCTTTGTTAGTTAGGTCGTTGCCTCTCTTGCTGTGGGCCGCCCCGGCCGCTTCAGAGAGGTTGGGAAAGAGGCAAGGAAATCATCCTTAAAAATAGATGCTCTTGCTTAGAGTCCCAACAGCTGACAAGCGCTCCAGACGCGCTTCCTCCCCAAAAACCCCAAGCTGTTTGGTGAAGCGGAGCAGCCACCGGTTGGCTTTTCCCCCGGAGCCGGCGGGGAAGCGCCCTCGGTGCTGCCGGCGGCTCTTGATCCATCCCGGGGAGCGCCCGGCAGCATCCCCCGCCGTGTGCCGGTACCCCGGGGCGGCACAGCTCCCGGTGCGGGCAGAGCCCGCTGCCTTCCACTTCTCGGGGAGGGCGGGGGGGGGGGCTACAGCCGCGCTGGGAACGCGTATTTACATCCCCCGGCAAAAAGCGCAGCTCGCCGCCGCCGAGGGGCCGGGGTGAGGCTGGAAGCCGGAGCTCGTTATCTTTCCCGCATGCGAATGAGCCCGTCCCGCGGCTCTTGGCTCAGGTGTGCCCGGCTTTTGTTTCATTAGCTTATCAATTGGGTTTGGGATGGGGGAACCCAAAGCTTCCCGGTAGCTCGGTGCCATATGGAAAATCTGCGGTGTTTTGATTATGCCCTATGTAAACATTTTAATATCGGATCCTTAAAATCCAGAGACTATCCCAAAGGGGATTAAAACATAATCCTCTCTCTCTATAGCTGTAGTGGATTAATTTCGTATT
This sequence comes from Pluvialis apricaria, assembly GCA_017639485.1. Lineage (NCBI taxonomy): Eukaryota > Metazoa > Chordata > Aves > Charadriiformes > Charadriidae > Pluvialis > Pluvialis apricaria. Next base: position 27,150,879 of record CM030007.1, read on the forward strand.
CTCTCAGTGGCTGGCTTGCTCCCTGAAGGCTACAACAAAAAGACTCAGTGCTCCTTAAACATGCTATGGAATTGGAAGTTGTAATTGGAGATTTCCAAAGGACAAGTGTAAAAATGACACACTGTTAATACCGAATATTTTTTTCCTGTTGTGCTTTCAGAAGAAAAAAAAAAAATCTGCGAATATTTTTTAACTTAGTTTGAACACCCGCTCCCCCAAAATCTGACCACTGTTTATTATTCTTTCTGCTTCATTTTTTACCAAAAAAAAAAAAAAAAAAAAAAAAAAAAGAAAAATAAAAAAGCACATAAGCAAACGTTTTCTTATCTGGAAAGTACAATAACGCTGATTCCTTGTCGCATTTTAATACCTCTGACGTGTTTACATTGCAACAAATCTAGGGCGTCATTTGAGCAGAACCCAGGGCAGATGCCAAGGTACCGGTCTGGGAGCTCGGGGCCTTTTCTCGGGAGGAGAAGGAGGAAGCCAGAAATCCCCCGTTTCCCCTGCATTCAGTAACGGGCTGAGAAGTGAATGTCCCCTTCCCTCCCCATCCACCCCCTGCTTTTGCAGCTCTGCCCCCTCCTCCAGTACGTGAGCGCATTTCGCCAGCACACCCGTTAGCCGGGGTGCACCTATTGTCTTCTCCTGGATGTCAGGTTGTCGGGTTTGGCCTTTTGACCATTAAATAGCGGGGGCTTTATTTTTATTTTAGCCACGCAACACCAGGGAAAAGAGGTAATTGGATTAAATTGATGGTCTTTCTTCTGGGACTCAGCAAAGCCCACAAACGCCTCCTTAAAATGATAGAATATCGGGTCGTTTCCAGGACGCATCTTCCGAAGGCTCTTTTCTCTCCCCGCACAAAGGCCCCCGGGGAGTCCATCACCGTGCGTCGGGCCGAGCGGCGGGTGAAGGGCGAGGGAAGGGCTGGGATGCTCTGCTGGAGAGGGCAAGTGCTTCTGCAGGGCAGGGAGCCGCTCTCTGCCCAGACATCCCCCCCCCCCCCCCCTTCCTTCTGTAAACACAAAGAAAGGGGGCCTGGGGAATAGAAACCCAAATCCACTTGTAATCGTACAAGAGAATCGGGCGTAATTACTCGAGCAACCTAGATGAAGATTGATGAGGTTTTAAAGCGGCGTTTCGGATCGATCGGCCTGCCCTCCGGAGCCTGCTGCAGCCGGGCTTCCCCGGCTGGGCTGGGCCGGGCTCGGCTCCTTCCTCCCCGCCGAGGGAGAGGAGAGGAGAGGAGAGGAGAAGAGAGGAGAGAAGGAGGGAGGGAGGGAGAGAAGGAGGGAGGGAAGATGGAGGCGAGACGGGGAGAGCAGCAAAAGCAAGCCCGGCGCATGTGATTCCGATCAGCTGACTGAGGTCAAGAGGCTACCCCCGGTTTATTAGGAGATGGAAAACAATAAAATGAAGGAAAATAGAGTTTGTATCAATATTAGCCAGGCTGCCACGCTGGACTGCTGAAAGCTGTCACTGAAACTGTGCGGTTTAGCTTCCCCTTGTACACACAGTAATCCCTGCCTTCCTCTTTATTTATTTTGCCGCGTAAATGACAAAACATTGTGCAATCCGGGCTCAAATTGGGTGTTACAGTAAAGTAAAACATTAACAACATGACAGTTAGATGCGCCGATACAGGACTAATTTGGGCTAAGTGAGTAATTTGAAGTGTTGCTTGCAAGGTCTGGTAGGAACGTGTGCGTGCGGTGCCGGGGGAGAAGGGAAGGTTGCATCCCTGCCTGCTAGCCCCGGGGTGCGAACGGTAGCCCAGGGCTTGCCCGGACCGCACCAGGCCCTCCGCGCCCGGGCTGGCTGCCTCCGTCCCCGGAGAGGCGAGTGTCCGGGGAGGGCGGCTGGAAGCCTGCGCAGGCTCTGCCAGCTGAGCCAGGTCTTCCTCCTCGCGTGGAAGATTTTAACTGCATAAACCAACCAAACCCCTTTTATTTGGTTTTATTTATTTTTTTTTGTACTTATTGATTTTTGTGGCATTCACTGAGATGGTCAGTTTGCCAGTTTCTATAAGGTGCGTCCGTGGGGTGTTGTACCCCGTCGCTCAGCGCTGAGGCTTTTGGTATTTGTGTGTCGGGTGCGTGTTTGTGCGTGCGTGCGGATGTGTGTGTTGGTGTACGTGTGTACAAATTACCCTACACGCTTCAGCGGTTAAATCTAGAAGAACGTTTTATATTTAATCTTTTCTCTTAATTAGAGCAAGTGAGCTTCCTAAACACCGACGCTGTCGGCTTTAACAGTAGATTTCATTCGTATCGCAGATAAGATGGTGAAAAAGTGATCCCCTGTTGTCTTTTGCATTAAAGCAGAAGTTGTTTGGGTTGGTTTTTTTCTTTCCTGAATTAAAACCTAACACTTTGTGCGGAGAAGGCTGCCTTTTACAATAGGTTTTCCCCATCCCATCTTTTCAGTGCCCGTGCAAGCGTCTCGTTGAGAAATATATTTGAGCGAGACGTTGTTACAGTAATTTTAAGAAGGATTAAGTGACATCAAGTTGAAATAAAAACGATCTTGCCGTAAATATATTTAACGATGCTCGCCTTTGTGTGCGTGCGGTATTGAAGTAGGTAAAAAAATATATATAGAGAGAGAGAGAATTTTTCGCGATACTTTCGGAGTGGAGGTGTGGAGCCAGAGTTAAGAATAATGTCCCCGGGGTTGGCAGGGCCGGAGTGGCGGGCAGGGGCTGCGGGCCCCTCTGCCGCCCGCCCGCCCGGTCCGGCCCGGCCCGGGCTGGAAGCTGCCCGTAACGAGTCGCCGCTATGGCACATAAACAGCGATAGTGTTAACGAGGAGCAAAAAGGGCGTGAAGAGAGAAGGGACCTACTTCTAAGAGGCAGCTATTTTTCCCCCTCTAACCCCTCTGAATTTCGCTGCTGGCTGATTTATCTCGCAACCCCGGAGCTCCCAAACTCGCTTCTCTCCTGCCGGCGGAGTTCAAAGCGCTGACCGCGGGCAGGAGGGGGAATAAACACGGCGGTTTACAAACAGCGTTTATGGGGGGGGGGGGGGGGGTTGCTCGCCGGGAGCTGGCTTTGGCGAAGGGAAGGGGAAGGGCCACCGGGGATGGGCCGGCCGGTCGCCTCCAACCTGACGCCGCTGCCCTTGCCTTGCAGGCCCCGTGGTCCTCAGCACGCCGGCACAGCTCATCGCCCCCGTGGTGGTGGCCAAGGGGACGCTCTCCATCACCACCACGGAAATCTACTTCGAGGTGGACGAGGATGACCCGGCCTTCAAGAAGATCGACCCCAAGGTGAGTGCCGGCTGGCCGGCGGGCGGACGGATGGACGGACGGGCGGGCGGACCCGGTGCCGGTGCCATCCCCGGTGCCGTCCCACATGCGCCGGGGCCGCCCCCTCCCTCCAAACTCCGCTCCCGTCTGCCGCCTCCCGCTGCCTTTTCTTTAAAAAAAAAAAAAGAAGAAAAAAAAAAGAAAAAAAAAGCGCAATGTATTAATGATGTTAAATCCTCTATTACGGCAGCGTGCGCGTTTTCCAGCAGCCTTTCGCTCGGTGCCTTTGTACGAACGTGGTCAGATTTAGCAGTTAAGCCAATTGCTCTGAAATCCCTGGAGGGAGCAGCAGTCCCAGCCCGCAGCCTTCCCCAGGCGCAGCGCAGGGTTTTACCCCTTCCGAGGATATCGGAGAATCCCCTTATTTCAAGAACGTTAGTTTCCACGTAAGAAAACACGGCGCATTTGAGTAAACACGCTGCTGAAGTGCAAGTTAATGCTTATTTTCCAGGGGAAAAAAAAAAAAAAAGAAGAAAAAAAAAGGGGGGGGAAATAGGCATGTACCCAAGACTTGATTCCTGGGAAAGCTCTGGGTTTTTTTCTGAAGTCATTTACTACTACCAATTCCCCAGCGCCGCCTCTCCCCCCCCTCCCCTCCGCGAAAACCTCCAGCCCAGCCGCAACAGAGCAGGGGTGCGTGACTCGAGCAGAAACCTTTGCGTGGCTTCCTCCCCGCGGGAACGGAGCGGGGGGCTGCCACGGGGGGAGGAGGGGGCGTACGGAAGGGACGTGTGTTACAGGGCGCTCCTCTCGCCTGCATCTCTTTTTATTCTTATCGCTGTTGCTTTATTTCTTTGTTACGGCGCTGGAAAATGTTAGAAGAGAGAAAATAGGGGAGGTACTTTTACAAAGATCTTGGGATTGGGTTTGGGGTTTTTTTTGTTTGGGTTGTTTTGTTTTGTTTTGTTTTTTTTTTTCCTGCAGAAATAGCATAAATAATTTCCAAGAAAATGCTAGCGACCTCGTCTGAATGTGTTTGTAATAAGGTGATTTCTCTTTGACGAATCATTTCTCAAACTCGGAACTTTCTTCGCAGTGCTGGGAAAAAAAGACAAGAGATTCTGTCAGAATCGATGGGTATAACGGTTTTCCACTGGAAGTAGTTGCTAGTGGGTGTTACACAGGCGATCGGCCTCTTTCAGCACTTGTTGACTGTTAGGGTACTAACCAAAATCCGCGTTGTTGTTTTGCGTTTCGGTTTTAAAGCCGCTTTAAAGAAATGCATACTGAGAAGGACCAGGCGTTGCAGTACACATAGGCAATTTTGGATCACTTGCAGTTTTGTAGGCAAGCACATGTTATTCCCTCTGAATGCCCTGGGAGCGCAGGGGCTTGATTTCTGGGAGTGCAACTGGCAATCTTATCACATTCATAATGGATTTGTAGGTCAGAAGTAATATTGTTGTTCACTTTATTGGTGCCGGCTTGAACCTTTCACCTATAAATTTTATTTTCTTCTTTATCACTGCTTGCCCCAAAATGCTAGTTTTGTCAGGCTCACTGCTTACTCGGTACACTGACTGCTTCAGGGATACGTTGTGTTTCCTCAGCTTTGTTCAAAACCGAGCAGAAACACTTTTAGCGCCGTATAGTAAACCTTTCGAAAATAGGTTTCTTTTCTGGCGGCTGAAGAAGTGTTACTGCATTAATAACTACATCGGTGTCTGACAGTATCTGATGGTCATCTGCAGCTAAATTCTAGTGTGTTCGTACCACCAATATTTTCCTGTTCTACAAAACTATTCAAAATGCAAAGTCAGGCAGCTGCCCTTAAGTTTTCTGCTTTACAGGATTAAAGCAACTATCCACAGAAAGGAAAAAATCACAAAACATAGCTGCCTCCCTTTTTTTCAAGTAGAAAACTTGATTCGGTATTGAAACGCTTACCCATGTGCATTTTACTTCATTTATTAGCTTGTAATTAAATAAATCAGCAACAGAAATTAAAATCTAAATCACAAAAGGTAATTATCCAGTGTATTTCAAGTGCATTTTCAAATATATAATTCCAATATTCAAGCGTTATTATATAAGCAGAATCCAAATTTCTTTTGAATATATTTAAATAACATTTCAAGTATATTTATGGAATGTTAGAAATAGAACAAGCAATATATATGAAACGAAAAATGTAAACTTGTTAAGTTCAGACACTTCAAAAGACAATTAACAAAAGTACCATGATAAAATCTACCTTTTTAAATGGTATCTTCTCTTTAGCAGAAAATGTCCTTGAAGTATCCAAAATGGCAATTTAACTTCTGTTCACCAAATCACAAAACACCAACATCCACAATTTCAAAGACAATGTGAGATCACAATATTTGATACAAATTAAAAGGTACATTAGGGTTTGTTCAGGTGGCATATCCAAATAGCTTTTACTCACAGAGGGTTTACATAAAAATACCGGGTTTTGTTATAATCCGTTGGTACCGTTTCTAGGCAGAATGGTCACAATCGTGTTAAATTACGGCCAATTTTCCTTTCCAGGTAACGTGCTTTTTTTTTCTCTCTCTTTTTTTTTTATTTCCCCCCCCACGGGGAACTGCAAAACTGTGACGAAGATAAGAGGAAGGATACTTGCTGTTCTTATTTGCTTTTCTTTGTGGCGAGCCTAAGCTATATTCCTTTTTAAAAGAGAACATTATTTGCATTGTCAAGTGGAAATATTTGACTTTTCGAACAGGCAGCCGAAACTTCATCGGGAAATAAGCAGATTTATCGGTCGGGCCGGTTTTATAGTTACCCTCTAAAGTTTCTCCAAACTTTTCGGGTTGGTAAGTATTTCCCTAGCCAGTCGCCACGTTTGTTTGGCCGCGTTTTCCAGGGCCGAGTGAGGTTTGCCCTGAAAGAGGTCTAAGTTGGGCAAGAAGTAATGCGGGCACCTCCTGCACTGGAGGCAGGAGATGAGCTGCAGTAAAATCCCGTTGAGCCGGTCCCCCAGGCACGACTCGTCCCAGTCCGATTCCCGGGGATGCTTTTCGCATTCGTAGGAAACCAGAGTCTTCATGTGATAATTATTCAGGGGCTGGCCCGGCAGCTCCAGGTGACGGTCCCGTAAGGTTTTGAGGATAGAGAGGCATTTCTTCCTGCAGCCGCCCATCTGCAGTCTGTTCTCGGCTTCGGCGAACTGCAGCACCCAGGCATCGCTCTCGGCCGAGCTCTGCTTGCCGGCCAGCGAGTGGCACTCCTTGGATAAGAGGTTGAAGCCTTCCGCCTTGACCTCCGCCACCCTGTTGGGTCCCGGCCAGGGGATGTGGGGTAGCGGCCAGTGGGCAGCACTCCGCGGCCAGATCCCCGTGCATTTGAACGCCGGGGTGATCTGCACGACGTACCTATCCCTGATCCTCAGCTTCACTTCGCTGGTGTCCGCCACCATCTTTACCACGTCTCTGTAACTGCACTTATCCACGGCTTGAGCCACCAGAGTCTGAAATCTGGACCGGATTTTGCGAGCGGAGAGGTAGCCAGACGCCGTGATGAACTCCACCCAGAGGGACATACTCCTCTTGCGCCCGTCGCTTAACTTTAACACAGCGCAGCCCGGCAAGGAGCCGTCGTCCACGAAGTTGAAAACCCCCATTTGATTCAGGTACAGCACGACTTCAAACTCCGTGGGGGAGATGACTTCCAAGCCCTCGTAGCGATTGTCCATCTCGTTCAAGGAGCTGATGAAGCGGGGCTCCTGCACCTCCACCTCCTTCAGCACGTCCGACACCACTTTGCAGACTTCTCGGATGGTTTTGGCGATGGCAGCTTTCCTGGCTTGGCATTTCTCGTTGTAGTATTTATTCAGATGATACACCAGCTTGGCCTGGGCCGCGATCATGTTGGGGCAGAGATCCGGATTGTATACCGGAGTCTCGCAATAGGCTGTGGGATCCAATGCGGCTGCTAAGGCTGGAGCCAACTTCAGAGGAGAAAAAGGCTGCCGCACTCTGAAATGTAACAAATGTTTTTCAAAATGCGCTGGGGCTGCTGCTCCTCAGATGCTCTCTTCCTGCTTTTTTAGATCAGCCGTCTTGAAGTGTGTGTGGCGGGAGGGGAGGGGGGGCGGGTTGGGGGGGGGGGGGCGGGCGGGGGACTGGAGGGGGCGATCTTTTTCCTCCCCCTTTTTTTAAAGGGTCCGTGAGTGAGAGGAAAGCATCGAGAGCTGCACCTTCCCCCAGCAGCAAGAAAAAACAAAAGTTGCACTGAGACACAGCGGAGGCTTCCAGTAGTCAAAATAATAAAACCTCTTCGTATTTATTTATGTTTTCCCGTAGTAATCACTGTGTGTGTGTGTGCGGGGTGGTTAATCAGATGGTGGAAAAAAGTGCCGTGTGTGTGTGTGTGTGTGTATATGTCAGAAGAAGCTGGCTGTTGGTTTGTATAAGAGCCCAGATGCACTCGTGTGGAAATTATAAAGGCAGGGCCAGGCAGGCGGGCGGCCAATCGCCACTGGGCTCGTCACTGCAGCCTCTTTCAGCTCAAACCCGGCTAATTAATCCCTCTCTAGGAGATAGATATGTATACACAGACACACACACACACGCACGCACACGCAGGCACATATAGAAAAGGTAGAAGTTTACCGGCAGGAAAAAAAAAAAAAAAAAAAACCAAACCCAAACCCGCCCCGGTGATCCGTACGCTTGGAAATCAAGAGAAATCGCTCTCTTTTGGGTGTAACTTGAAGGGTATTGGCGTTTCGAAAGGACTTGGCAAAACTGTGCCGCTCCGCACCGAATCCCTGCGTGCCTCCCCACGGCCGGGACGGGAATGCAGGTGTCTTAATGGGCATCCATCAACTAGGGAGCTGCAGACCGGGCTCGCTCCTGCGGGAGCAGAGCCGTAAATTCATTAACTCACACTTGGCGTCACATCCCGCTGTCCTTTTCCTCCTGATAGTTGTCTATAGCTGCAAGCGAGAAGTTGGGTTTTTTGGTTTTGTTTTTGCTTTTTTTTCCTTTCGTGAACCGGCCGGTGATCGAGGCAGCAAATTCACGGCAAATTTAGTGCCCTTTGGAATAAAAGATTACGCAAAAGTCCACGATTCGTATTGCTTTAAAAGGTCTTCTGACGGGCTCTAATCGATTTTGAGGTTTAATGTATTTCGGCATTGTTTCTGCCTTGCTTTTTGTGTGCGTACCTTACGAAGGGAGAATCAATCGCCAAACGTTATCTGTCAGGTCTTTTTTTTCGCGTTCCCTCCAGAAATCAACTTAGCAGATATGAACGGTAAATCTCATCTGCCGATTACTTTGCTTCGATTTTGGGTTTTGGTTTGTGATTTTTTTTTTTTTTTCTCTATTCCGCCTCGCGCCCCGATACGCGGTGAAGAGTGGATGTTCAGCTGCTTTTTGAGACGCTCTATAAGTATCAATTTCAGACCTGGAGGGTTTATGGTATAGCGAGCTCTGGTAACAAGCTGCGTTCAGTGAAGGCGCACACGGGGAGGGATGCGAGCGACTGCAACTACACTGGCACGCTGCTCAGCTGACAGTTTGGGGGGTTCGTGTGGGTGACGTGTAATTAGCAAATTTCTCCTTCGGTACTTTGAAGTGTTAGTAATCGGGACCTTTATTTGCAAATAAGCTGGAGCGGCAAACTCTTCTGCTTTGCAGCACTTCCAGAGAACCCTAAATTTTATTATTTCTAAGGAAAAACAAAACAAAACAAAAAAAAAAAGAAACAAACCAAAACCAACAGAACAACAAAGCTTTTAATCTCTTGAAATCTTTAATCGACTGCCCGATCGCTAATTCTTAAAGTAACTGTCACGGGCTTATCCATCGCTAAGGAGGAGAAATACTGCAAAGAACCTTTCACGGCATTTATTCCACGCGTGAACGCGACCAACTTTCTTGCACGTAGCGGAGAATTTCTGACTTTGTGCTTGGCTCGCTCGGTCTGGCGTTTCTTCCCTTTCCTAGGAGGAAGCCGATGCGGGAATCATTTTCTGCCCATTAGTCAGCCAGGGCTGGGGCTGTCTTGGGGGGCGCCTCGCTGAAAAACTGCAGGTGACAGATCGTCCCGGAGCAGCTTTTCCTCTTCTTGGCCGCAGCTCCCCCCCCCCCCCTACCACGGCCGACGGCGGAGGGGTGGCCGCTTTCCGGCTGTTTCGGGGGAAAAGGGGTTTGTTTCCTCCCGGTTTTTCTCCCTCCTCCGGGTAGTTTCCCCGAGCCATGCGGCGGGCGGGACACGCGTGGCTCCCCCCCCCGGCGAGGCGGGTCCGGCGGCGGCACAGCGCTCCCGGTCCCGGAGCATCTCCAGCTTCTCCGGAGAAGCGTAGCCGCCGGTCGCTGCTGCCGTTCCCGCCCGGGCTCCGGGGCTGCCGCCTCCCTCCCCGGATCCCGGAGCGGCGGCTTCCGAGGCCGTTCGGGCTGCGGGTTCCCGGGTGCCGGTTCCCCCCGCTGCCTTCTCCGAGCAGGCACTTCCAGGGGTCCGAGGGGACAGGCGGGCGCCTCCCCGCCGCCGCAGCCCTCTACTCTTACCGCCGGCTGTCCCCGGGGTGTACGGGGAACCCGCCGCGGCGGGGGAACGAGGCGGGGGCGGGGACCCGCCGCATCGCAGCGGGCCCCGTCGGAAGGCGGAGGGGGGGGGGGGGAGCGGCGGGGGTCGTCCCGGGCCCCATCCGCGGGGGGTACCCCCCGCGGATGGGGCCCGGGACGACCCCCGCCGCTCCCCCCCCCCCCCGCCCCGTCCCCCGGGGCTGGGGGCGATACCGATCGCGCCCCGCCGTCAGACACGGCTGGGCTGTGGGGAGGAAGGAAAAAGCGGCGAAGTTGGGTCCAACTCCGGCGGGCGGGTCCCGGGGACCGCCCGGGGAAAGAGGGTGGTGGTGGGGTGGTGGTGGGGGGGGGGGAAGATCCACGACGGTGCTGGTCCTGGTCCCCGCCCCGGCGCGGTGGCGGCCGCTCGGAGCCGACCGGCGCGAAACCTCCGGCCCTGCCTCGTCGGGAAGGAGGAGGAGGAGGAGGAGGAGGAGGAGGAGGAGGAAGGAGGGGGTGGTGGTGGTTGGGGGGTGGCTTCTTTGCGATTTAAATAAGAAAGAGCTCTTTCCCCGCGAGGTTACATACCAGCGCCGTGTAACACCACCACCCCACCCCCCCCACCCCCCCCAAAATAAAAACAACAAACCCAAACCCAAACAAAAAGAAACCCAACTAAAGAAACCCGAAAGTTAAAGCGGGCGGACAAAAAAGGTTGTCCCTTCCTCCCATCCCCGCCAAGGGAACAGCCCGTTCCCGCGCAGGGGACACACCGACCCCCGGTTCAACTTCTCGTCGCTTGGGCTGCTGCAGAGCTACACGTTAGGGACGGAAATGTTTTGGGCGAGGTTTTGGTGGTTTGGGGGGTTTTTTTTGAGTTTTTTTTTTTGGGTTTGGGTTTTTGTTTGGGTTTTTTTTCTTTTTTTTTTTTTTTGCCCCGTGGGTTTTAGGTCAGTTGCTAAAGGCAAAAGGTCATACCTTTAAGCTGTCAGTAGCCTTAATTTTCATGATGTGGCAAAATGAATTTAAATAAAAATTGCACCTTATATCTTTCAGAGCTTTTAATGCATAACGCTGAGATTAACCTATGATACCAAGTAATGCAGGTGATACGTATTTATTGTATCTTGGTGGCTATGGGAAATACTAGCTTTAGCCTTGGCTGTGCGATGTTTAACACTAAAGGTTGCTATTAACTTCACTACATCATTTCGTTTCACACATACACAATAAACACGCAATAGTTTTAAAATTTGTGGATTTAGGCATCGCTGCCACCAGTCAGCCACTGAAATGTGATTGCTAAGGTGACCCAATAGTTTAACATGACACGAAGTCGGTGGTTTGTTTTTTTGATTCTGACAATAATTATTTATCTGACTATATATGATATAAAATATGAATATTTTTGAAGCTTCTGACCATGTACTGCAGTTAGTTTTTTTATGTAGTTATTAATGTGTACTTCATAAATTATAAAAGGAAGGAACACCTTTTCATCACTGAGTTTTATTTTTATATGTATTGAGTTGTTCTGGAAAATTGAAATTAAAATCACCTCATTAAAATGATGATTGATCATTTGTCATGATAATGGTACTGTATGATATTGGTGACTTTTACCAAATTGCTGTTTTCTAGATATTTTCTCCTAATTAGGGGGTACTATAACAGCATTTGTTGAACTCTACTTGTTATTTCAAATCTTTCAAACTACAGCTCCTTGTCACGTAGTGCTCATGTTAGCCAAAAAGCCAAACGGTGTTGAAAATCTTTGACTGCGGGTACTCGCCCACGCCCCCAAAATGTAATTGGAAGAAAAAAAAAGAAAAGAGGAAAAACCAGAAAGTTGCCATATATAAATGTCACCAATAATTTCTTTTCATATGGTGAAAAGTGTGAGTTAAAATGCACATGCAGATGCACATACACACAAAGTGCTTGTATTGTTATCACTTTATATTTCTTATTATATAGTGATAGTTCTTCCACACACAACTGCTCATGAATTTTAAAGTTTTATTTTTTAATATCTGCCTATTGCGCTGGGGAGCTAGGAAAAAAATGAAGCTGAGTTGATTAAATTATTTATCCCTGCTGCTGAAGTGAGTTTGAAGGCTCATTGAATGTATCTGATTTCTTGGCTCCTCTTTCTCCCCTTCCCCCCTCAATTCATCCTGGTTATTTCATCCATATCATCCTGCCAGCAACAATAAATTTACTTTTTTTCAAGTAGGAAAGCTAAAGACAGATATTTGCGTCGAGTTTGCTTTAAGTGTCACGTTATATAAAATAAGCAGCATCATTTTTTTTGTGATAGAAGTACCTGCAATTTTCTCTATTCTTATTTGGTAGTTTATGTTTTGCCTCCACTTTCGAATTTAGGGACAAGTGAAAAGTTAAGTTTAAATGTAAGTCTCTATAGTGTTTGCAAAAGTGAAATTGTAATCAATTTATACACTTTAATACTTAGATTTTATAGTATAAACTTCTGTATAATTAGTTACACAAACGTTTTTCTTCCGTTAGGTACAGCTTTCTGCAAATGTTTTTTACTTTTTTGAAAAAATGTGATATAGCTCCTTTTTACAATACACAATTAGCATTCATTAGTGTTAAACTTAACATGTGTATGTATTCTCTTCCCATTAAAATTAAAGAAAACATGAAAAGAGTTTGCATTACTGTTGGACTTGGTGATGAACAGATGAACTGTTAATGCTTTAAATTCCTCTAATCTGCAATCTGTTAAGGGAAAAAACAGTAATTGCTTTGTTTTCTTTAAAATGTTACGTCTCAAAAGTAAACATGGAGATCGCACAACTGTAATTTTAGCTAGAACTGCAGAAACCTTCAAGCAGAAAAAAAAAAATGCATTGAATTATTCATTTGGTTCACTTCTCCATCAGCTTCCCCAAAGCCAGACATTCCTTAAAGTACAGCGTTTTATTTAAGCGGTCCAACACTGGGTTGTTTTTTTTTTAAAAAAGATCTCCTGCTTGGAGAACGCTCTTTTCTGCTGAACTGTGAGAGGAGTGTGGAATCAGGGGGGATTAGCGCCTTTTAATCTACTACATCTGTAGTGGGTCATCCTGCACTGCAGAACTCTCATTACTCTCTGATGCTGTATATGATTAGATGACTGAAAATATTCAACGTTGACCTTGAAAATAAAGCTGTATGTGTTGGATGAGCAGCTTCCGAAGACTTCATGTCTAAACTAGCCTTTCCCCGTGGTAACTTCTGGCCCTGGAATACGTTGTGTGAGAGAGGACTAGAGCGTTAGAAAATGTAAGTCGAAACTGAAGTATGGGAGCACTTGAAATGCATCTTTATATAAATTATGGCATCACTCAGCTTGTTCATGCTGTGTTTTATAAGTAACCCAACATCTTATTAGCCCAGTCGAAATGGGACGGTGGCATGTCCTGAACATACTTATTTTTGTGACTAGTGTTTTTCTGTAAGCTGGTTTCACATCGACTAGCAAACTAAACTACATCATCTTGTAAGTAGACGCTAGAGCTGTTGAAATCAGCAGAAAACATGTTGCTTGGCATCTTTGAACACTAGTCTGTGTAAAGCTGTAAGTAAGCACCATCTTTTCATACACGTTTTGTCATATTACATGTTTATTGCTAATTTCCATGCTGCCAATACTTCGGGCATGTTAAGTCTCTCTAACTTAAAATGAAACTTGTCCTCTCCCCTCACAGTAGTACGGTAAATTACCTGTGTAACTCACTTTATCTCGATTTAGCTATAAAAAGACGTGCCTAACATATTTGAGTGCAGACTTCTATTTTTTAATGTAGTGTTTAGCTCTCCGATATTTTCTTTCCAAATAACGGTGAAGGGAGGAGTTGAGTGAGTTGGTCGTGAGTGATTAATACGTTTCATTGAACCTTATGAACGCCCTGATCCTGCCAACGCACACATGGTTAGCGAAACATTCATCGGTTCTGGTGAGGTCAGGGGCTTCTTCAGGCTCACAGCGGAGTGCATGAGCAGTTATTTGCAGGATCAGGGCCAAAGCAGGATAACACTTCGAGGTTAACATTTGAATAGGATGAAATACAGTGTGCCTGTAAAATATCTAATGCATCAAATACATGCGTTGGTGAGGAAATGTATTTTTGGCCCAAATGTCTACTCTTCTGTCAAGCAGAACTTCCCCACTCATTTCATTGTGGTTTAGCTATAGTGTTGAATTAGCTTCGTGAGAAAGGACAGTGCTGTTTTGTCCATATTTTAATAAGATGCTCCCACAAAAATGTTTTCCGTAATCTGCTCTGAAGGCTTTGCAAGGAGGGTGAGGTTATTCAGAGAAATGAGTGAAAGATTATGCTTTCAAAATCTGTATTAAAACTGTATTTTTCATGTATTTTCACATATTCAGGCCTGTTTCTATAACTGTCAAAAGATACAGAATCTTTTAAAAGTCTTAAATATAAGCAACCTACTTGCTAAAAACGCTTATTCATTGTTCCTAAAAAAATCCTAGCTATAACTGTAATATAAACATGTCAACCAACTTATTATTTAAGGAAGAAGTGGTGAGATCTGTTCAGGAAAAACTTGGTGCTTAGATCTTTTGGCCTTTAAAATGTATTGATTTTCCCACCACCACTCTGAACCTTTTTTTTCTTAACTGGTGGAACATTGTCATTGCAGAGCGTAATATTTTATCTGGGGGAGAACTGACGTCTCTTATTAAGAGCAGCAAATCACTCCAGTTCTCCTCTTACTTGGGTTTGAAAATTTAACCTACATCGCCTACTGTCCTTCCTGCTTTTCCCTACCATTTTCCAGCCCAGTTCTAGGATGGAATATACAGAACTGGATCCTTTGCAGCATAGTGCCCATGTCATTGAAATGAGAAAGACTACAGAAATAACACGTAGTCTTGTAATTTCATAAATCTCCAGTACAATTGTTGAAAGAGAAATACTAGCTGCTTATGGAAATATCTGTTTATCTTAAAGGAATATTACTATCGATTTCTCTTAATAGTAGAAATAGATTTTGCCTTTCGGGCATGTTATCGTTTATAATACATTAGTGCCATTGAAAAGAAGAAAAAAATCGCGGTGTATCTGTTAGGGTAGCGACAATGTTTTCTCTTAAGACTCCTTAGTTTTAGATGAGGCAAAGGAGATAGCTTTGTTGTTTTACGTTTCTGAATCTTCTTTTATTTACAGTTTCAGTTAACACAGAATAATTATTTTGTAAAATTAAGGGAAACTTCCAGGAAAAAAAAATTAATTTGAATTATTTTTTTTTATCAACGCTGGTTTTAATGGGGTGGATTTGCTAATGTTGTGTGACATACTCAAAATACATGTCAAAAGTAGTCTATAAATATATTCTTTACTATACTTTACTTTTTATTTGTTCATTACAGTGGTAATTTTAAAGTTATGCAGTGTGTACTGGCCTAAGAAAGAGGTTACTGTGATCAACATGACTCTGTCGTATTTTCAGTGAGTTTTTTACCATCTCTGTTTCTTGCTTGCTTCTGCAAATTTTTTTTCCAGGAATGAGCTGCCTGATTTTGGCTTCAAATTTTTAAAATAACCTTATCAAAAGGAACAATTAACAAGTGCAGAACTCTTACTAGCCCTCTGAAACACAGAAGAGTATATGGCATATGCTAGGTTGTGCCGTAATGCTTGCGATTTTCAGCCACACTTCGAGAGATTGCTTCTTTAAGGAGGTAAAAAATGACAGCAAGTATGTTGGATAACAGTTTTCTCATTATATTCTGTGAGCACATTCATTATGTATTATTAGTCCTTAATTGTAAAGATGAAATAATATAACCATTTATCTTGGCAAGCCCATTATTTATAATCTGTACTTTGCAAAATTGCGTGGATCTGCATGGAAGTTGTCTTCTACATGTACTCTTCAGATTTTTGACAGAGGAGGTGAGAAAAAACTTTTCAGGTTAAACTTATAACTAACTTAATCCACTCTTGATAGGCAAACTGCGTATCTTGATGGGGTAAAAGAGGTCCTCTCTCCACCCCCCACCCCCCCACCCCCAAAATTCAGTTCTTCATTTGTTTTGTTCACCACGCTGCATTAACACAGTTTTCCCTTGTGTGCATCTGCCAGTGTACAATTTAGCCACGGGCATCTGTAGACCTTGTGGTGATCAGTATTGCAGGCAAAAGCCATATGTGTTTAAATAAAAAAAAATCTCTTTATTTCATTTGCTGTTTTAACTGGATGGATAACTTTTGTGCCTCAAGACAGAGGAAGAGAAAATACAGAAATAATTAATTGCCTCTATTCTTGAGGCAGTTTCATTTTCCCTCTCCAATATGGAATGCTTGTCAGCTTCCCTGATAAATGACTGCATGTATTTGCATAGATTTTACATTAACACAAAAATTAGTTTTATTTGTGAAAAACTAGTTTACATAATAATGCAAAATCTAGCATTATGGATTATGTTTCAAATTTCAGAGGCTGTAGAGAAATGAGGGGTTTTTCTTTCTTTTTTTAAAAATTCTGTTTGTTGTGTGTTTGGTTGGGTTTTTTTTGTTGCTTTTTTTTTACTGTCAAGGCATATTAGATTTTAGCTTTGTGTTTTGTTTCTAGAAAATTAACCGAATCAGGGTCTTTTAATGTTTACAAACAATTTCTTCAGTCTTTCATAGATTGAGTAATTGATGGTAGTCTGAACACGACTTCTTTCACAGACTTTTACACATTCCGTTTCTTAAATACACTCTTAAATATAAACGCATTTGCAAAATCTCATGGAACTGTTTTGAAAAAAAAAAAATTGCAGCAAACTTAACTGTTAAATACACTGTAAGAGTATAACTTAAGTTTCCAATGCTGCTATTAAAATAGTGCTCCATCAGGTATTCTTTCAAAGCATTAATGCACTGCATTAGCTTGTATGCCAGCATAGGACTATTTTTTTCCTATATGTAATAACCTGTCTGTTTTAAGTAATTAGGCATTCCTAGCTTGAAGTGACAGTACTATACCTCTAGTTAAAAACTGTTTTATTCACGATTTGTCATGTCCATAAATAAAATTTACAAACCAATCAGTCTGAAATATCTTTGAAGGAAAATATACTGCCCTAATTTTGAGCCAATTGTGGTTATTTTGGTTACATGAATTGGATGTTTGCTCATATAATAAACCTGGTGTCTTGTTGTCTAAAGGCAACTGCTAATTGTATATCAGCCTGTTCTCCCAGCCGCAGAAAATACAGATGTATTCACTGTTGTTATTTCATGCTGTATAACAAAAAAACACTATTGCTCCTTATGAAGCATGTTATACTTAATGGCAACTTAAGGTAAAAGAGTGCCTTTGCCACTTCTTGAATCTGGGACACCCTAGGTGCCAGCTGTCACTGCTCAGCTAATGATGACAAATGCCCCTCTCTATGCAGATTGCAGAGCTTGCAGGCTGCTATGAAAGGCAGCCAGATTACCTTTCTTCAGATAGTAACTTAACCTTTTAAACTCAAGTGTCAGAATGAAATTATTAGCTGGGATACTTTCAATATCTGTTTCTTTAAAAAAAAAAAAAAAGGAAAATAAAAGAAGGCGGCAGTGACTTCAAATAATACCATAGCAGCTCGTATTCACAAATTGTTCCTGCTTCTCTGATGTTTTAGAAATAGGAAATTGCTGCCACTGTGCCTGTGAGCACTATATGGAGTTTGCTGGTGTTGAATGCATGAATACGGAAGCTGACCTCTCGGTTGCACTACACGGAAATGGGGCCAAGCGGGCCAAATTCTGTCCTTGCTTACATCCACCTAGTGTTACTGATGCACAGATGTGACAGATCACAGGTTAACTGATGCTATATATAATAGACCTTAATTGGTCTTACATATTGTGTATATACTCGCTTCTCACCATGACAGTTCATGTTACCACTTTATGAACCTCAATTAAAGTCCACTGTATCAAAATTGGGTATTTACTTCGTGGGTATGAGCGGTTTCACAGAACTCAGTGTCACGTGGTTAATGTTAGCTAATAATTTAAATATATTCTGCAGTCAGGGTTTTGGAGTTACTTTCTAGGTTATTTTGGAAGTAGGTAACACATATGAGGTTATTACATAGCTCCTTAACAGCATGTCAGAAACCTAACGCAGTATAAGCACTGTATATGCCACCTAAAGGTGTAGGGTGCTTTTTGAGTGTGTACACATACACATGTCGATTTTTGTGTGGGTTTATACACTTGAATATAGAAGTAAATAAACATGTGGGCATTCATATCAATATGTGTATACATGCACTAGCCTACACGTGTAACATCCAAACAGTATATATTTCTGTGTTTATATTAAAATACTGACATATATGAGCATGTTTAACTTGTACGTTATATTTGCCATTAAATCAGTCTGTACAGTGAACTGTATATGACTATCGGTTTCCCTCTGAGTAAAGCATAGTTTTGTTCCAGTAAACAAGTACCTCCAATATTTTCCCATGATCGAATCTCCATAGCAGTGGGCAGTAATAGAAAACTATAGAAAAGATGTGGAAAAGCATTTAATGAGAAGCCTAGGAACGCTATGGTATATGCATGCAAGGAAGTAAATAACATAAGAGGAGGAAAAAACTGTGCATGTGGTACGAGATTGGAATGTCCCAGACAGAAAACAGTTATGATTGGCAGAAAGTACAGGAGGCAGAAAAAAATGAGCAAGTTTGCAGAGCAAAGTTAAGATGAGATCAATGTTCCAATAATTGTACCATGTTTAGTTCTGTAGTAATTATTAAAGGAAAGATAATCTGATCCATGGACATAGTGTTAATTAATATTATTTTCTGGAGAAAAGAATAGATCTGATTGCTGATATGTGCATTCTCAAAGACCTTCAGTCAGTACTTACCTTTTCTTGTAATATGATGCTGTTTAATATTATATTAGAAATGTTTCCTTTTAAAGTTTGGGGAAGAGTGTGTGTTTTTGCTTGTACATAAATATGTTAAATTTAACATCCTGTGTTGTTTTGTTTGCTTTGTTTTTTCTTTAAGCCATTACGTTCAAAGTATTTAAAACTATACATTTCATTATTTCACGCAAGTGTAGCACAATCTGTGAAATAAAAAAGACAAAGATCTACTGTTTCATACTCAGCTTTCTCAGCTTGTTGGTTGAATAGGCATCAAATGAAGTCCAATGCCTATACAAAAGAAATGTTCCTTGTTTGGATTTGCCCCATCTGTGTCATCTGGTGGCTTATGCAATAGGAGGTGTTATCACATGAATCCAAATGCACAAGCCAGTTGTTTTATGGACTCTTTCTGTGCTTGGAGGAGTTTATAAGTTGCCCACTCTATTGTGTGTCACTCCCAGATGACACGTGTGCATTCTGCTGAGCATATTTTGGGGGTAATTATAACTAATGAAGCCTGGTACACAGCTTGTTCGCAGAGTGATTTATTCTGCTCCTGTCTGATTCCTGAGAGTTCTGTAAAATGGTTATATTGTGCCTTCCACTTTGGACATGTATGGGAGCATGTGGTATTGAGTCCATCTGAGAAAATTTGCTATTCAGTGTACCACAGACTAATTACAAAGATATTGGCTGGGTACATCTGTTTAAAAATATAGCGACGAGCTGAAATTATAAATGGGATCTGTAACTTTAGGGATATTGACTTTAGCGTGGCTCTTGTTTAGTTGTTTACTCTTCCCAGACTTGCAGTAACCCACTTAGATGTCCTGCTGTCAAATGGCTCTGAGTTCCTCTGAACCCCATAAGTTAAGGTTAAGTTCCCTTTATACCATTTAGCAAAGCAGATTTTATTGTGCAATTTGAGTTCTGATAACTGATGATATTTTGTGGAAAGATGGATTTAAAAGTTGGGAAGGAAATACCTTGTAGATTTGCAGGTTTCAGAAAGCAACAACAAAAAAATCATTACTGAAGCCTGGGTGTCAACCTTTATTTAACCTTAGATGTACCATTCTCACCCTAATTTGTCTTGACTTAGCAGTCTCTCAGGCATGTAAATCCACTGACATTAGTGGGACTCATCCTCTGTACAAGAAGTACTCATACATTTTTTTTGCCAGGATGGTTTTAAAAACCTTTTTTCCAGGGCACTAACATACCTCTGAAGTCATGAAGTAACGGGGCGCACAGAAGCTGCAGGGTTTGTCACTTCATCTACCAGATTCACAGATATCCAAGCAGGCTGGATGTTTTTACAAGTAACTCAGCGTCAGTGCTCAGTAATAATAGTCTTCAATTATATATGTCTTCAGTTATATCAGCTTCTCTCATCTTCACCCTCTAACTCTGTACCCAGATTTGAAAGACTTTTTCATCTTCTTTTTCTCAGTGCTTAAACAAAATTTTCCTTCACAGAAAAAAGAGAGGTTAAAAGTTATAGTACTGCTTGTATGAATAGGAGAAGAGAGATAAATACTTATTTTGGTACACATTTCATAAAAAAACATTATATAAAGTTGAAAAAGAACTGCTTAGAAAATACAGGTCGCATCCTTCCTACTAGCTGCATGAGTAGAAAAATTGTTTTACTGAGAATGAATTATTGTTTTCCTCTGTTTTTGTGTGCTCAAGAAACATGAGCAGGATGATGGGTGAGAAGATATCACTAGTTCTCGGAAGTGAGTCATATAAGATGACATTCCTCAGCTAGCATGTTAAGCAAGAGGCTGTGGTCACCAGCAGACCTGAAGTTTGCCTGTGCTCTAACCTGTCCCGGCAGTGAAGTTCATTGTATCAATAGCATTTTTCAAAATCTGTACTTTGACTGGAAAAGAAAAGGAAACAAAACAAAATTTCCACCTAATTTTTATCTTCATAACCATGACGATAAAAGTGGACAGAAGGTCTGCCAGTGACTTCATTCTTGCTGCTGAATTTGCGTGGAGCACGTTCTCCTAGTAAGAGTTTGCAGTGTTATATAGCCAAGATGATAACCATCAGAAGGTAAGAGTGCTGGAGAAAAGCTGTTTGTATATAATGAGTATCAATATACCTGTATATAATTTGTGTGGAGAAACATTCGTTATGAAAATTGAGTGGGTTGCTGAGAACAATTGTATCATAATGTAGCAGTTATGCTTAAATGGTTTTAAATAAACAGAATTTGGGTTTGGACTGTGGCAGTAAGGATGTCTAGCTTTATGCTTTGTTCCGGATTTCCTCAATATATAAAAGCATATTCTGAGGACAATTTTTTACAAAATGATTTATGATGATGTGAGATCTGACCTGGGTTTGGGTTTGCTGACAATGCAATTGCCATAGGTTTTGACATTTGGGATAATGCACATATTACCTGCTTACCGTGCCAGATATTACAAGAGGTTTGCTGAATTGACAATGCATTCTTATCATTGAAATCCTTAGATAGGATACGCCTCAGATGAAAACCACAATTTTACACGTTTTATAAAGTTTCCTGGTTTTTTGTTTGTTCTGTGTTAAAGGACCGTGACAAACTCCAGTGACTGGTGTATTAGAAAATACCTAAAAATGAGCAGTTGTTTTCCTTGGTGAAAGACTGTCACACCTTTAAAGCGTAGTTAGCTGGAATTATGGTTTTGTGCTAGTAAAGTATTGCAGTTGTCAGGCGTAGTTTTGTTTGCTGAGTAATCTACTTATGTTTAGTCAGAGTACATCTGTTCTATATAATTTTAAACATTTCATAAAATATTTAAGATTAATAGTCCAAATCAAGCACCAGCTAAAACGATGACACTAATTACAGCAGATGTAGTTGGGTCAGTGAAGCTTACATGTCATTCTTTTGCGCTGACCAAACTTTCGTTGCATGAACTCATGTCTCATTTTAGTTGGCCTTAGAGCAGAACGTGGCCTTCCGAAAGCCGGGAATTGCAGCTGTAGTTTCAGCCTCCATGCTACTTTCCTTTCTTCTGTAAGCTGCATTCATTTTATTCATTTCCATTCCTTCGCTACTTTACGTGAATTTTGTGAGAGGAATGACTATTTGAACATAGAAACTTATTTATGCTGTGCCATGCTAGGGCTAGTGCGTATGATAAACTTGCTAGTTATGGCCAGGTGAAAATTTTTCACATGAGTATCTAGAAAATAGTAGTAAAGTAGTACTTATTAGTACCTACAATGATAACCATTTAGCAGAAATTGGAGCGAAGAAGCTGAGTTGCTTTTGGGGCAATAAATTCTTACCTGTTAAACTCACTGGTGTTAGCAGCAGACTGTCCTTTCTGCTGGTAAGCCATGCCCTTCCATTTTCCCTGGTAGTCTCCCAGGTTTGTGGGGCCAGGCTGCCTAGTTGGACTGTCTGTTTTCTAGAAGTTCTGAAAAAGCATTGATGGAAGAGGGTTTGCCATATTCCATATGTGCCGATCCGTCACACAGTGGACATGTCGGATTGCTTGTATAGCAAATGCTGGCATGTTTGAGTTTAGTGAAGGCATAAGGAATTTGAACTCCAATGTCACGGTGACCTTGTGGTATTGTACGCGATGATCAGTTGTGCAGGCAAAATGATAGTGATTCAATTAAACCCCCAATTTTTGTGTTGGTTTAGTTAAGTTTATACAGCTTTTTGGAGTAGGAGAAATAAATCACAAACAAGAAGACGACCGAAAAATATGCTGTGCTTGGGTTAGAAAAAAAAAGCAACTGGATGGGCTGAAGATAAGGGCAAAAAGATCAAAGAGAGTGAATTTGAAATGGAAGACAAAACTTTTCAGGAAAAATTAATTTGAAAACTTCTAGGAAAATTTGTTTCATTGAAGGGAGGGGACTAAAAAAACAATATAAAGAACAAAAGGGGGAAATCAGAGGACAAATTATGAAGGAAGAAGTGGGTCTTTTCTTAAAGAAGATTGACTTAAAGTGGAAACATGTAGGGTTTTCTTCATATAAAGATAAATACCACACTAGGCGGAAATCCCAACCTTAAGGAATCTCTCTCAGTGCACCTAAGCGCAGTTGGCCCACGTGGTGACTCTGATACTGTGAATCGTGCTGGAAAGTGGCATCATTTCCCAGGTTTACTCTTGGCTGTGCTTGAACTGAGCCAGCCACAATAGAGTTGCTGCTTTTGTGGGCCGAAGTCATTGCTTTGTGAAAGCGAGTATGGTAGTTCTCCAAGAGCTGCTCTTCAGAGCCCCAGACAGTGAAAACAGCAGCCTTTTCAGCATCCTTCACCGACCTCGGGGTTAACCTGTCCAGAGGCGTATGCCATCTGTACAGTAAAGGAAAGCTTTATTAGGACGGGAAACGGGATATGTTGAGAAGAGGGAGACAACAGAAAGATTCCAGAAGTTGAGAGGGAACATGTATAATGAAGGTCATGGCACATCTTAAAAGTGTAGATAATTATATTGATACTTTGGCTGGTATTCTTTACCTTCTAAATTAAGTCCTAACGAGTAGGACTGAATGAGACCCTTTTGGATACACAAACTGCTGAACTTGCTTGTATTGTGTGGTACTGTATGTTCTTAAATTAATGTTACTAAACATGGGACTTACGAGGCCTTCATTCACAAGACTACATTATTTGTTATTGGTCTTGTTTAATATTTATAGAGTGACATATATTTCCATGTTATCTTAAAGAAATAAAAATTGTGTGATTCCGGCCTCATTTTACAGTCTAATTTTGGCAAATGCAAGAAATTATGAAAAAACAATAGAAAGAAAAGGTAAAAAGGTTGTAATAAATAATGCTTGCTACTGTATTATGTAGGAAGCTTGTATATCTGATTTTTTTTAAAAGCCAGTGTAAAATGGAATTTCTAAAAGGACAGTGATGTAGGGAAGAAGTTCTGCCTCAAGCGTTGGGACTGGGAGAAGCAACAGTTGAAAGGCAAAGGTAGGTAGAAGGGGTGAGAATTAGGTTTCCATTCGATGCAAGTTTGCTCAGGTTGGTTGAGGTTGCTGAGAATTCGATCAGAGGTGTTTGCACGAGATGCGGTGGCCAGTACAGGTAGGAATATTTCACTGTTCTTGCTCCCAGACGGATGAGTTGGAGACCAAACGGTAGGCAAGCTACCTGTTGCTGCCTGCTAAGTAAGCTAACAGAGCCAAACACTGGTGGTGTTGTCAAGGTTTCCCAGAAATGCACAGTTCAGTGCCTGAACACAAAACATTCCCCCGCGAAATTTACTTTGGGGGTAGGAACGTAGGCTCGATTTCCCGCCCAAGAAAACCCAACAAAAAAAATCTTGGCGATCCCAGGCGTGAGGGTGATGACATTGATGTAACATGATAATATGTTATTTTCTAGACCTGGCTGCAGTAATGCATCACGTCACCTTGTTGCAGTATCGGGCCCGTAATGTTACTTTCTTGCTCCTTTTGATGTACCCAGTGCTAACGTGGCTCTTCAGCTTTGAGAGGTGGGGTGCTATGTATCTGAGTCCTCCTTTTGTGTGTCTTTGTGGACTCATTTGTAAAAATTGCCACTTTAACCAAATACTACTAGCCTAGTGGTGTGTTTCATTGCTACTCAGTGATACCTCAGGAAGTTCATTCGTATTTTGTCAAGTGTTGAATGAAAGAATGATTCATCTTTTTAGTCATATAGGCTGCAAAAGTGTTCAGAGCACTTCATAAATGTTAGGGTGATACTCTGTCTAGAATACCTCTGGTAACGCAGAAGCACAGAATCAATTATTTATACTTCTGGACTGGTTAAAAAAAGTGTTCTTAAGTATGAATTTGTGCCTTTGACAGCAAAAAGCATAATCTTTGAGTGGAAGGTCTGCGACATAAGTCCCCACAAAGACTGTAGAATAAAGTGTCTGTATGAGTGGATGAAATTGTGGCATAACAGCTGGCCGGTTTTATGGCTTTTGTGTCACCCTCATGGTAATAATATGTTGCGTGTAGGAGGTAGTCAGATTTGCACAACAACAATTCATTTTGTTTGGGGTCTTCTGCTTAGCTGACTGGTAGTAAAAATATACAAACTCTTTTTTTTTTTTTTTTTAATAAGCATGAAGCAAATAAGTTGCAGCGGCTGTAATTCCTGTTATTAAACTGTGTTCATTTATTAATGTTAATTATTAGGTGGTCAGTTGTTACCCTGGCTAAAAAGACATGCAAAGAAAATAGTTTTGTGATAAGAAAGCAGCTTTGTCTCAAATGAGGGAAGCTGGATGTAATGCTCTGCACAGTACATTTTACAGAAGCGCATAGGATCTGTTTACCTGGTTGAAATTCAAATTGTTTTATTATGGTGTCAATTCTTTGGTTTTGGCAGCACTTCTAAAGTGTCTATACACAAAAGGACTACCACAGTGAATGAATGCTAGTGTTGACACCACCTAACAAGCAGGGATTATGTGTTTACAGAAGAAGTAATATGATAGGTCAAGTATAAGAGGCACTTCTCAAGAGCACTTCACCACATAATGAGTGACTGACTAGAAAGTGCGGAGCTGCCACTCTTTGGCTTCGTTTCGGTGTTGATGCCTGCCTCTCTCCTCCAAAGCCCTCTTGATCATGTTCAGCTGCTCTGTTCTCATGTGGTGAATAATAGTAGAGTAAAGCTGCTTTTCTGTCTCATTTTTCTTGCTAATTTACACATTCAAGCCATTTTTTGTTTGCTATCCTTATTTGCTATTCCCTTTTGTCAAGGCACTGTTCTCTTTTTTGCCTCAGGCCTAGGAACTAATTTGAGCTTCTATAATTACTTCATGTTTTACACCTGTCTGCATATCATGCACCCCTTGTCTCTGTACTTAAGCTGTATATTTCCTTGGAAGCAAAAAAAAAAAAAAAAAAAAAAGAAAAAAAAGAGGCTAGTTTTCATACACAAGGAATCCCCAAGTTTCTCCTCTCGGTCTTCCTACAGGAGAAACACAATTAAACTGTTGAGATGTTCTCAGCAATGCAGCTGACCTTTTGGGTTCATGAAGGACAAATGAATGCTGTCTGTTCAGACAGTTTGTGTTAAGACATTGTTGAGCAAAGAGCCCTGAGCTTTGTTCCTCTTGAATGAAGCAATGGTTGTAGTCATTTTAAAATCATTAAGAGCCTGAATGCATGGTATCATTCTACAGTGTTTGCTCTACAGCTGCTCTTCTGCTTTAATAGCAGCTTATTAAATTTGGGTCAAGCGCGCTCTGAAGAGTATCACAATGAAGAAACTGTTCAAAAAGTTACCTGTTTAAAAAAAAGGCAATTGATTAGATTTTTAACTTAAGTGACAGCTGCAATTCATTGCCTGTTCTTTGTGGTGTCCTGCAGCCAGAGTGGAAGCCTTTTGTAATTTGGTCTTCATTTTGTAAAAGCTTTCTTGAATAATCCAGGGTTGCTTTCCACTCTGAGACCGCCTCAATCCAATTAGGAGTTTAACAAGGGTCAAATTAAGGAGACTTTACACTTCATGTTTGCATCATTAGCCATAAGACTGTTTTGTGTGTGCACGACTGTGTGTCGAGGGAGGAGGGGAGGCTGCAAGATGGGGCAGACACAAAGCTGTCATCCACCATGTGGTGCATCCCATTGCTGAATGGAGGCACAGCAGGCTAGGAACAACATTTCCAGTTGTCTTTTGGGGCTGTCGTCATGTGGATTTCAGCTGGTACATAGTTGTTTGGAGGTTACAGGTGCTAGCTAGAGCCGCGGAAGAAGAGCATGCTCTGCGCCTAGTCTTCTCTCTCCTGGTAGCCTATTGTTATCGGACAAATGACTGGGAAGAGATGAAGTTAGAAATCTCTTGAGCATTCATTATTTTTGATGAGATGACAACTACCCCAGTTCCTTGTTCTCACTACTCATGCTGTTTCCTGTTAGTTTTTGAAAACATAATTTTTCTTCGTGTTAAGTGCATCGTACAGTGCAAATTTTTTTTTTTATACAAGTAGTTTGTTAGCAGGCTTTCAATAATCAGATGTGCGTATGGAAGACTGCAAACATGCAGTCATATTTTCTACAATAACGATCTTCTAGAAACAGCACTGGTTTTACGCAATTTTTGACTACGACTACATTTTCCTAATGAATTATTTATAGACACTGCTGAAAATTAAAGAGAAAACCATAAGACCCTCTTTTCTATGTAAGATTGTTCTTAATGACAAGAAAAATTCTCCTGCTAATCAGTGTTTAGATGTGTGGGATATTGCTGGAGAACTGTTGCAGTGTCTCTTTAGCAAATGCTTTGTGCTGCTACATACAAAGTAACGATTTATCTAAAAATAACACTTTCATTGTTCCTCCCCCCCCTAAACCCATTAATAGGTACTTTAGTATCATGCGAGTTTTCATAGTTTAATCCCTTTTCAAAAGCTTTTCAGAATAAAAGCTCTAAATGGTCCTCAGTATTAATTTGATGTGACTTCTGTACAATATGGTTTGAAACTCTCAGAAGCACATTTTTACAGCTTACCCTTTTTCACTGGATCAGTGTGTGGAAAATACCAGCTAAATGTTTCATGGAGTCTCTGCTGTAAGCCTTTTTTGTTGTCTTGCAGATGCTATAGCTTTCTAGTGATTTTTATTTAGTACCATCATTATTAGATAATACTTAAGCCAGATCAAAAACTCTACATATATTATTGTTCATTGAATTTAAATTCTAGGAAATGCCACTTAAAACATAATTTTTTAAAAAAAGTTTTGACCTGTCTCTTGAATCTCATTTGATGAGAATTTAGCTTCAACAGTAAACTGTGCATAATAAATGGTGATTGAGTTTAATGTAGTCTGTGTTTGTAGTCAATCAGATCTTTGTTTACATTTAGACGGGAATAGCTGGCTTTAGGGCTTTGGACACCCATAAATAATTACCTTTTTTAAATGCTGAGTTTTCAGTGAAATCTTAAGATGATGTGTCTGATGGAAGTAACAAGAAATAATTTAAAACTCGTTCTGTCAACTTTATCAAAATGGGAATGTATTTTCTGGTTGGATCCCAGTATGCACAGTGGCTGGTGAAATAAAAATCTGGACTATCCAATTCTTTTCATAATGTATGTCTCCTGTGGTGATTTTTTTTTTTTTCCTCAAAAACACTGCCTAGCTCTGGAACAAGAGAGTGACAATAGTAGCAAATGGTGTGTGTGGGTGTGTTTTGTTTTGTTTTGTTTTTTCCTTATTTACCCCAGTTTTAAGGCTTTTGCCTGAATTAGTACCACAAATGAATGATGTTAATGTAAATTGTATGATGTAAGCCTGCTTGAAGATGTTCAGGCTGTTCTGAGCTCTAGATATCCAAGAGGATCAGAATAATATGGGATTCAGAATGTCACAGATATTGGTTCTTTATTACTTCGTTCCTTTAGTCCAAAGAGAACCCAGTCACTTGACTATAGAAGCATTTATTCCAGGTACTTTTTGCCATGCCCAGGTAAAATAGGGTATCAACAAATATTTTTATGTTAAAGAAAGCTTCCAGCACTGCTGTCTTCCTGACCATTATGTGGATATATTCAACACATATCAGTTTATTTTTTTTTTAACCTGGCTACCTTCAGGAAGGTATTTCATTTTATAATTTCAGCATCCTGCAGCCTGGAGAGATGCCCTTTGCAAAATTGTAACAAACTGAAATGAAGAATCATTGTAGTTATGAAATAACTCCCATAACATAAAATATATTTTATAGTCTGATATTTTGTGATTGAGGCTGAAAAATGCTTTATTATTTCTTCAAAATGAAACTAGTGAACACCTTCTCATGCTGAGTAAAAGTCCCCTTTGCCTTCCTGCTAGATCCTTTTATTATAGTTTTTTTTCATTTTATATGCTTTAAGTGAGTATAGGTGGTCTGCAAGAAAAAAGAATGGATTTCACAGCTGCAATGCCAGAATTTACAGCTTGAAGGAAAAGGGGGCTTACGATTAGTGAACATTACCAGTCATTAGTTCCTATTTATCTACCAGAAAACACAACGATAGAAAAAAATATTTCAGTTCTGTATTTCAGTGGAGTGTTTTACAAAGATACATGTGGACATTTGTATGTAAATTAGATACAAACTTTGAGCTCTTGGGAAGTTATCAGAGTGGACCTTAGTGTCACAAACCTTCTGCCCTCTCTACCAGGATTTATTTAGCCATAAGAGGAAAGACAACAGCATGATTTATGCATCTGTGTAAGTTTCTGGGAGATCACCCAGTTACCATTTTGTGGCAGTGTCACAGAGATCTGAAGGTGTGAATGGTAATCAGGCTGTTCAAGTAAAGCCTAAAAATTTCTGTCAGCTGCAAAGGTTGGAATTTTAGATAAACAGATTCAGAACTTACATAACATCAGGAATTAAATATTTCTTCTTAATTACAGTAAGTCTGTACTGCATAAATTCTTAAAAGCAATGAAGCTAATCTAACTTTGAGATTTCCAGTATCAGTGTACATTTTCACTACTATTTAGTGTTATATAGATGTTTTCCTCAGTT
This sequence comes from Pluvialis apricaria, assembly GCA_017639485.1. Taxonomy (NCBI): domain Eukaryota; kingdom Metazoa; phylum Chordata; class Aves; order Charadriiformes; family Charadriidae; genus Pluvialis; species Pluvialis apricaria. The sequence continues at coordinate 27,180,052 of CM030007.1, forward strand.
TAAAATTTATATCTTCTTTTGTTTAGATAGATAGATTTCATTTTAGATAGATAATGTCTATCTGTATTAAAATATGAAGTTATTTGGATTCTTATTGTAACAAAGTCACCATATACCTTGTTTGGGTTTTTTTTTTGTTTTGTTTTTCCGTGTTACTTCTAACATACAACACCATTTACTAAACCTAGTTTTACTGTCAAAGCAACTTCAGTATAAAATTGATTACATAGTTATCCAGAGGAGGATCAGATGCCAGCTTCATTCGGTTTAGAAGGGCTATCTACACTTTTTGTGTATAATGAATTTGGTTCTCTTGAAAGATGCTGGATTGACAGCCCTGAAGACCAAAGTCCTTTATTTATGCATGAGCAGCACCAGTTCTGCCTTTCCCACACTGCCCTCCTGATATGCTTCACCCATGACCTGAGGGATCCCCCTTAGGGGTGACAGCTTAGTAGCCTTCATACTCATTCACTCCTCCAGTCCTCTGCTGAGAGTGCCCGCAAGAATGCCAGGGTGGTGGTGCCTTTTTGCTGTGAACGTTTGGTAACTGCCTTTCAGGTCACAGTGGACATCTCCTTATCCATAGATTATTGAACAGCAGTCTGAGGGTGATAACTTTCAGGCCCTTTGGGGTAATGGCAGAGCAGAGGTCTTAGGGTAATTAAAGGCAAGACCAGGATTTGGTTCCATTATTGTATATAGTCTAGTAAATTAGAGTCAAGTTCTCTAGCCCATTACGGATTTCCTGATTGAGCTCGTCCTCTAGGACTTTTTACAGCACTACTAATGTTCCTCAGACCCTCTTCTTTTATTCACTGAAAGGAAAGAATGCTTTCTGCAAGCACGAGTCACAAATAGCCCAATTTTCTTCTGGCTTACAAAATGCAAAGCAGAACTAATTTGATAGTGGATTGTACCGATTTTAATTTGACTCAAAGACCTTATGGGCTAATTGAGTATGTTTCTGATCTCATTTATGGTGAATTTAAATTCCATCTGAGTTACGCTAGGTACACATGTGAGCAGTACTTGGTTCGCTGTGTATAACTTATGTACTAGATGTGTGTAATTAGTCCTTAATGAGAAATAGGATACAAATGTATATGCAGAATTATAATGGATCAAATACTGTAGTGCTAACATAAACTCTAACTTTTTCCCTGCAATAAATGTATTTCTTTATCTATCATATTTTGCATCAGCCATACATTTATAGTGGAAATACATGCTCAGTGCGTCTGAGCTGTGATTCAGATGCCCACTTTTGTGTGTATTTCAAGAAAAATGTACAAGGAGTTTGATTTTTTATTTCTAGTTATTCTAGAAAGTAACACATACATGTGTTCAAAATAATGACATGATAAAAAGAAGGAAAAGAAGTAACTGTTGTTATAAGTTGTAACTTATGCTAAATGGGAGTATTTTCCGTATTCAGTGGAGTACTGAAATATTGCAAACCCTAAATAAGAATACACAAGCCTGTGTGTATGAAGAGCTCCTCATGTGAATTTATTTTAGAAACCTTAGTGGATGATTTAAATGTTTGAATTGTAAGATGATTCAGTTATGTATAAATTAAAATTGTTAAATGAAAAACATGTTTCTATATTTTAGAATATGAGAACCTGCATTGTATACACACAGCTACATGAAAAGCCATCGTCATGTTGCTAAAGGTTATCCATGGCTCTTGGGGGAAAAAAACTTTAATTTCAGCCCAATTGTTTCATATTTGTCAAAATGATTGTGTTCTTAACAACCCGTATTTAAGACAAGCCAAAGTTTAAAGTGAAATTATTTTTAAACACTCCGGTTCAAGTTTGGAAAATATTTTTCATTCAATTAAAATATTTTAAAACAACAGCCAATCTCTTTGTGAAAAAGTTATTCTGCTAGAAAAAAGTAGACAAAAAATCAGTCCCAAAATAATTATCTCAATGTGTGAAAAACATTTAATTTGAGAACGTCGCTTCATAAATTTTTTTATAATACTGAATTATTTGAGGAAAAGTCTAGAATCTTAACATAATAATGGAATCACATGGCAGTATTATAGTGACCGTAAATTATTTTTCACTCCCCTGTCCTTATTAATAAAAAACTGGGGGGAAATCTAGAAAAAAATAATCTTCCTCATTTTCTGGACTCTGCATTGCAGGAAGGAAATAAATAAGAAAAAAGTAGATTTTAATTTTATATCAAAGAAACCCTTGAGGTGGAAAGTTAGGGAAAGCTGCATGGGTTTGTAGCACACAAAATGTCGCTTGAATTTTGCTGCTCAGTAGTTTGATATACTCATTTGCTGATGCGAAATGACGAGGGCTTAGAAAGCAGGGTTTTGTTTTTTAGCTGTCTGTAGACCTAGTGGGGCCTTACAGAACCCAGTCAGCAGGTCATTAACTCTGGAGAAAACAGCTTGCATTAATATGCTCTAATCCGGTATAATTAGTCAAATTACTGCACGCCGACCGGCTTGTCATGTGTTGTCAGATTTGGCATGCAGGCAGGATCGCCAGGGTCCCTCTGGAATGCCACCCTGGATCAGGGAGAAGGGCTCGTTTGTAGTACTGCGGGTTTCTTGATGAGGAAAGCAAATGGAATCACCAGCCCTAGCCTTACAGAAAAGAAAAGAAAGAAAACAAACCCAATCAAAAACCCGATCTGTTATTATTTGGTTGAGAAATGGGGAATTCATGTCGTGGGAACTATTTATGGTTGATATCTACTGTTCGAAATAGAAGCCGTTCAGTTTCTTCTCACAATTTCTATGTATCGAGCAAAACTGGAGATCCGCTGTACTATATAAGATTAGCATTCATAAAAAGATTTAAAATAAATAATTACAAGAGGATCAGCTACAAATTACCTACCACACTGTGACACAGATTATTAAAGTACCAGCATGTGTGGGTGCGTGTGTGTGTGTATGTGTGTGCTTGTGCATGTGCATGTGCCCCTTTTTCCAGTAGGGGAGGAGGTTATTAAACTATAAAAGGGCCATATTAGCATAAATTTACAAGAGCTCTTGTTCTGGCGGCATGATAAAAACCTGTGTTACCTTTGCATTAACACTGAATTGCTTGTTGTGCTTTTGGCAATGACAGATAAGTCAGTGTAATTCCCCATCGCAACGGAAATGATGCTCCAGATTCCAAACGCATCCTGAAGATGTCACTGACAATAATCTTCAAAGAACGGCCAGTGAAAGTGGGCTGTATGTTTGCAGGATGATATACTGCAAATGACAGGAAGAATTATGTGAGTGAAGACGAATCTGTAACATATTATTAAGCAATTTCACGAGAATAACAGGGATAAAAGGATAATGGATGAGGGTGTCATTATTACCTTCATGTAGAGGGAAAGCAAAAGCAAAGGTAGAGAGACAAGATTAATTGAGGAAGGGTGAAGCATTCATTGCTCATCAGCTCTTTTGTACTCTCTGCTCCTGAAATTCCAGACAAAAAAAAAAAAAAAAAATTGCTCAGGGCTGCATTTTAATGCAGCTGGCAAGACAGAGCCGAAAACTGACAGGGCACTTTTTAGTCACCTCCCTGTTTCCATAAACACACGACGGCTATTACTCCTGGAGTCTTCCTGTGGTCAGAACAGTGAGCTGGTGGGATGTTCTTTTTTTATCGCAGCTACTGTTTTTAATTGTGCTTCCGAACTCGGCATTTTTTTCTGTTGATGGCGTGGATCTGAACAGGTCATTCCCTATGCATTGTTTGCGTTGCACAGTTGCAAATGTAAGCAGACTGTACATAATAGGTGTCAGCAGAAGGGCTTCTTCTGAACACAAAGGCAAACCGGAGTGTCCTTTAATGTTAGTGACAACATAAAATTATGTCAAGGGATCAAGATGGTTTTACTGGGTTTTAATGTACAAGACGAAGAAAGAGGAAGTCATTTGGCAATTGTGCAGACCGATCCTGCGGTGTTAACTCACGTATAATTCCTGTCGAAGTCAAGTTTTGCTTACTCAGAGAGTTATCACTCGGTCAATAATTTCAATTACCATCCTTATTTTTTGTACCTTCTCCAAGTGGCAGCTGATTTTACTGCAGAATATAGTTTTAAAAATATTCCATTTGCTTTTAAAAATCTTGGCATATAATACAATTTTTAAAAATTATTTAAATATTGTATAGATATAAAATGTTTTCCCCTGATAATCATGTTTTCTCTGTGTACATTTTAATTTCAAAAGGAATGTCAGGGACCTGGATAATTAAGAACATATAACTATTTGTATTCAGAGAATGGATTCTGGGTTTTAAGCCTTTTTAGATTTAAAAAAGTAGTCAGCTTCCTTGATTTTCTTTTTTGTGTTTATTTCAGATAAGGAGTGGTTCTGATGAAGTAAACAGAGTTTCGTTTTGCTGTGGTTTTTTTAACTGATAAAAATTATTCCGAAGTTTTGACACCAAAAGAAAGGGCAGAAAATTAATTTCCAAGCTGCTCTCTGTAGGGAAAAAAGAAAAAGGAGGGTTTTTTTAGGAACTTTAGTAGTGTAAGGGGGACAGATGAAAACCTGCATTTTGATAGGAAAAAAAACCCAGTGGGGAATATGTCTCAATTGATTGTTGTAGTGAAAATTTGGTTTGATTTCATGAAGTTGTGTATTTCTTGAACTGAACTGCTCATGTACAGTAAAGGGCATATACAGGATTTCAGAAAGAATAGCTAAGGTCAACAGCACAGGCTCACTCACTGACAGAATCTGAAACCGAGACACTGGAGAAGGATTTTTTCTGCTACCTCATGCGTAATAGTGGGATGAACAGAGAGGAGTACCGGAGGACAGAAGCTGGTCGGGACCTGGGTTAGGGCTTCACTTTATTGCAGTAGGTTTATTGATCATTGAAAAATACATGTGTGGAAAGAATAGATAGCAATTTTGTTCAGTATGATGCTTTGATACGTTAGCACAAGAATATGAGAAGGTTGTTTCAGCAGAGCAAATGCTGCGCTGCCCAGGAATCAATTGATGCTGTGAGGAGCCTCACAGGACCAGCAGGCTCTGTTCAAGTTCATTACAAAGGTTTTCTTAGTAATCTACAGGATCTCATGCTTAGATCTATCATAATATCTAGCACAATAACCTGCCTGAACAATGTGACTTAGAAACTGGGTCATCCTACAGGCAGAAAACATTTTTGTGCTTGATAGTTCAGGCATGTTCCCTTTTGTGGATTTTACTTGTTCATAGTATATAGTACAGTTGTTATGTTTAAAAGTCTAAAATCACTGCCATTATCAATAAAAAATTATCAATAGATAAAGGCAGTGATAGATAACTCTTGTGAATTTTTCTATTTATGTTCAAAGCAGTTATTGTTAAAGCAAATTCAGATTGTACAAGCTATCTGACTGGAGGGATTCATGTTGGACTTGTATCTTATTTATATTTTAAATTCAAGTAAAAAATTGGATCGACATATTGTGGTGATTTGACCACAGTGCTATTGGTTAGACTGCTTAACATCACCAAAATCTTTTCCCAGAACACATAGTAAAATTTTTGCCTCTGTGAGAGGATGGGAAGATACTGGTCTTAACACCCACCTCTCTCGTCCTGAGGGAGAGAAGTCAGTCAGTCTCTTGGCCCTACTTTTCCCCTAGGTTGGCCTAGGGTTCCAGTATTCAGCAGTGTAATGTCTTGCAATAAACCCCTGCAGAACTGACCAAGGATCATGGAGAAAGTGGGAATTTAACTGTGTTCCCCTCGTCCTGTCAATTCTCAGTGTAATGTTTGTTTGACTTTATTGAACCTGTGTATTAGAAAGAGGAAGGAGGTAGAGAGGAAAGCATTTTGCCTCCAGAGATTTTATTTTGCTGCGAATAGCGATGCTCAAAAGAGCACAGTGGAGTTTTTCATGACTGTCTTTGACCTAAGCCACCAAGAAATATATTTAGCTTTGCAGGTAAAATGCAAACAAAACAAGTTTGCATTTTTTCTCTGCTGGTTGACCTGCCAGTCTGCTGAAGATGCTGTACACCTCAATTTTACAATGTCAACAAGTGGCATATGCCTCAGGTGGCTTATAGTTACTGATGATTAAGTGCAGCCAGGAAAGAATCCATCCAGCCAAAGAGATTCTCAGCTGAGTTTGCGTGACTCATTGTTATAAAAGAAATCTCTTTCTGTTACACCCAAACTATTCATTCATGGCCTGAACTAAGCAGGGTGGAACCCACCAACTCTGCAAAACTGGCTTTATAGAAAGTTTTGGACAAGTATCTGAACTGATGTGTTCATACTAAGAGTAACTGAAGAGTTATTCTTGCCCAGGGAACCAGAGAGGTGTCCTGACGAGACATGGTGATGCCTTCATTGTATGGCATCACCACCTTTCAGCGTGTATTTACAGAATGCAGCGATACTGTAAAAGACCAGGATATTATGGTTTTATTTTGTCTATACAGTGCCCCCTCTCTTTTACCATCTAACCATCTGAATAATGATGCGTTCACTTTCTTTCTCTCTCCCTTTCATTGTGTTTAGTGCTGCTCCCCACACTTTTTAATCTTTCTCCAATCAGAGTTCCTTTCAATCCAAAGCTACTGAAATCAGTGGAAAGACCTGGAATGATTTCAGTGGGTTTTGGGTAAAGCCCAGTCCTACTAAAATAAAGCAGCTCCGCAATTCTGATCAAACCTTTTGCAGTCTAATGTCCATGAAAATCTTTAGACATTAGTGGGTTCCAGAGACATAAAGTACTGCCATCCTTATTTGAGCAGGGTCATTTACCATGGAGGAAAACTCAGGTAGTTAATGAATACAGGTTCCAGCTAACCTTAGTGTGTTCCTATGATGTTACTGTTTGTAATATCAGGAGTTTCACTTGAAATATTTGTTGAAATATGTAAAGTTTCAGTTTAATATTTTAATTTTCCACCTCCTTGCCCTCTAGTGGACAAACGAGCTCATTGTTATTGGAGCCTGACACATCTGGGACAGCAATTACCCATAAGCAGGTTTTCTTCTTTACATGAAGTGATGTTTTCACATAAAACAGGTCTTGGGTTGTTTCATTCTTCATTTGGGATCTATTTAGTTTGTCTGTATTGAGGTAGGAAAATGTAAGCTTATAAAAAATTGGAATCTTTTTAGGACTATTTTGCTCAGTGGCATAAATAAAGATCCCAGTAGGACCAGACTGAATCTTCCCATATTCTAAGTTTTTAATAATAAGTTTGAAAAGTCATATCTGTTGATTCATTCCACTATAAAATGACAAAAAATATTTCAAGTGTTTGGCTTTTTATAGAACTTGTTGATATTTTCCATTGTAAAAAATTTTATGCTTTTTCATAAATATTAAAAATATGCAAAGTTTTCCTGCTGGTAGAGAAAACTGTTCCAACAGCAACTAATTGACTTTTAAAAAGCTCTTCCAAGATAATGCTCTCACTGGGTTATTTTTTTTAAAATATAGCTTGACTACCTTATTCTCCATGGTAAGTGTGCTACAATGTAATGATGCAGGAGACTCATGTCAATATTGTACAGTTGCATTGGAAGATTGAAATTACCAAAGAGAGGGTCACTGTTTTCATTCACTGAGGTATTTCACGAATTATTATGGCCTTGTTTTGTTTATGTTTTGCAAGCTTTTAAATGAATGGTACCACGGACTCTTAAGAGTAAGTGGTTAATACCAGGAAGGAAAAATGTACACATCTAGTCCTCTTCCTGAAGAAAATAAGTGTTTTTTCTGAGCAGTTCCTTATACATGGGTGAAACACTTTTCCATGGGAAGAGCAAGTAAGGTCACTGTATAGGTTCCTGATAGTGGGCACCTGCATGTAAAACTAAATTTGGAGTTTCTGAAGTACTTCTAGCTTCTACTTCAAACTTTCAAAGGTCACAGCTGTTTAGAGTACTCAACATTTTTACAAACTAGTCCAAAATCAACATTAATATTTATGATAGCTAATGTATCTTATTTAGATGCTGCTTCTAGAGAGACGATGTAAAAATTTCTCTTATTTATTTTATGTGGTGTTAAAGTTTTAAATTATTTATAGTAATTATTATAAAATGGATTCTTCTGTCAGCAACACTGATACAGCTCATTCAATTAATTTAGTGGGATAGCATCAAAATAAATGCAGGAAAAAATTCCCTTCAGTTCAGGCTTCCTCTCCCTAATTCTGCTATATCTTCATTTTGCCTAATGATTTTTGGCAGAAAAGGCAGGCAAGTGAATGTGGTAATTTTGCATGGCGCTCTGTTTGGAAGGGTAGCCTCAGCCTTGTCTCAGTTTCCTGTTCTTCTTTCAAAGGAGAAATACATCTTTTAGCTAACATTTTAGAGTACAAAATGGAAAAAATGCAAATACTCAAATAAATAGTGATTTTTAAAGGGGATTGTGCAGTTTTAGCATGTACAAAAATGCTCAATTGCTACTACATTCCAAGAGGATGTATGGGTTTAAATTACTTTTGTGTGCTTGACAGAAGTAGCTAGAAGTGAATATAACATTACAATAAGATATGGTGATTAACATTGAATTTGGATAGAAGAAAGTTGGATGCTTATCATGATAGGAAAAAGGTTAATATTTTAAAGTGAGGCTAAAGGTTGACAGGAGAAAAATTGAGTTAGTTTGCAAAAAAGAAATTTGTTTCTTTAAGTGAAAATTGGGGTCAAGAGGGCAGAGCTCTCTGCTTCAACATGAATGAAATAAATTAAATAATACCACCATAAAGCAGCAGTGTATAAGCTAATGATAAAATAGTACATGGTGGTTTTGAGAAAGATACTGTCAATGAGCAAAAAAAACCTGTAGAAATGCTGTTTCAAGTCAGTGTTGGGTTTTTTTATTTATTTATTATTACCACTGCTTTCAAATAGAACAGCTTTTCTTTTCAGTTGGAGACTTCTAAATTTATGCAGTACCTTTAATTATTAAAAAAGGTGGTAATGCTGGTGTTCAGAGAAAATCACAATTTTGATAATTACCTTCTGTCTAAAAAAAATTTCTGGCATTTCAGACGGGTGCACTATTCTGTACCACTTCATGACCTAACTGGTGTGTGATACTAGATGACGTTTCCCTATCTTAAATCAACAGGAGTGGACTGCATTTCTTTGGTCAATGTGTGGCAGTTCCTGTGTATGTGAAAAAACCCATAACTGGTCATATGAAAATAGCAGAATATAGGAGACAGGAAATCTATCAGTATCATTGCTCTTCATCATGTCAATGATGCCTTCGACAGGCAGAGCTGGGCAGCTAGTTTACTGTCATCATTACCAGTATGGCATACCTTTGTTTCCCTAATAATGAGCATTCTTTTTCCCCCATTCTCTTTATCAAATTAATAAAAATAAAATTCCTAAAAAAAACCTGAACAGGTTTTTTATTTCCTAAAGGATTTTTGCACTCTAGGTAGCTTATGTATCAAAATGCTAACAGGTTTTGTGACAGTACTTGCTTCTACTGTCCCATTTTTCAGATTTCAAAGATGGTTAGGGGATTGTAGGTTGAAGTATATTTACGTTTGTATCTAGGTTCCTTGCAGAAGTGCGTTTGTATCTAGGTTCCTTGCAGAAGTGCGTTTGTACCTAGACTGATCACAGAAGATATTTCCATTTGTATGTGTACTCCACTTCTGTTTTGAATTTGTCCTCTCAAGTCTACACATAGGTTTTGAGTAATGGTCAGCTCTGCGGTGTATCCTCCTGCATGAGTTATGCAGGCTGGGTCCCTGACAAGGTGCTTTAGGCTTTGCTGGAAGGTCGAGGGTCACCACTTCTCATTGGCATTGGCAGTGGATGCTGCATCCAGTCTCAGCTTGTTTTTTCTTTTCCGTAGCTCTAGCCATAGTATTTAAAATGTGAAAGAGGTGATTCCTTCTCTCTTCCCAGGAAAGTAAGAACATGCCTAATTGAATACCTGATATCTTGAAATGGAAAAAAAAAAATCTGATTAGTCTTCAGGTTAAAAAAGAAAAATAACGTGTCTTGCTTGTTTGGACCGTCTTATCCATACAGAAACATCAGGGTGGGTGGCTTTAGTCAGCGTGTATTTGGCAGCTGAATCTAGATATTACCCTTCCGTCTGGGGTCATAGTTTGTTTTAAAAGAGTTATGTATGAATTTTCTCTAAATTGTAGCAGAGGGTCATGAATTAGTGTCTAAATGTGGTCTTGACAAGATTATTATAGTCTCTATTTCATGCCAGAAACAAAGATGAATAGAGATAGCAAGCTTTTAAACAGACTTTCTGACATCTATAATGTCAGCAGAGAGTGAATGAATGGCAGAATGCAAGAACAAATCTTCATTTTTTTGTTATTTTAGAGGGATTAGATGGACCTACATTCATTCATAATTTCTTCCTAAAATAATTACTAGGTACTACATGAACTAGTCATTTTTCATCCCAGTTACCTTCTAAATCACGCAAATTGTTTACGAAGATGTACACAGTAAGATACATACACTAGAAGATACATATACTTTGATTTGCATTTAGAAATAGATAAGATACACTTAGTTAATGCTTTGCACTTTCATTTTAGCTGAATGTGTATTTTTAAGTAATTTTGTTTGTGCCTAGACCAAATAATTTGTTTTAATGCTTGTTGGGGGAACTACTTTTTTGGTTTGAAAAACCAAAATTTTTTGAATTATTTTTTGAATTATTATTTGAAAAATAATAATTTTCAGCCTCTTTTTTCTGTGGGTTTACTGATTATTAGATTTCTGGAGCAGAGATCTATGTTAGCAATTTTTGATTATTAAATTTCTGGAGTGGAGATCTGTGTTGGCAATTTTTGAATGAGAAAGACTGGATGCCTACCAGTATACTACTGGCTTTTCAGTGTAGCCCCTTTGAAGACACATGTTCAAGATTTTCCTTTTTGTTTATTCATATTCTGTTTGCAAATAGGAAAGAACCACTTATGTTGAGGCTGTGGGCTCTAATACTTTTTTTTTCAATTGTTGTTCCTAGATATGAATATTCATTTCCATTTCAGGAGCACAAATAGCCCTACCATTAGTACTTTGGCAGCTTTTGCCCAAATGATGATACAAACCCTCGAGTGATGGCTATGAGGAGATATAATATTCAATGAACCCAGCATCTTTGAAATAATAAAAACACATACCATTATTCATACATTTTGTAAGTTTAGCTCCGCCAATGGGTGCAGATATTTTTCTATCTATATATATGTAGGAAAAGAGGGTGTATACATAGCAGTAAATGCAGCAAAAAGAATATCCAGGTACCGCAAATACCGTCTCATTTTCACTTCTTCTGTAACTGCTGGCATTAATGTTTTTATTGGTCTTCTTTTTGTTAAAGGAAAGACGGAAACACTTCCACTAATGGAAACCAGCATGCAGTGCTAGTAGCTTTTAAAAATGGGGTTTGTTTTTTTTTCCCCTCCCCAATAAAAGGTATGTAATTGAAAGAAAAAGCATTGTTTCCATCCTAATTTTTTTCCCCTTTCCTTAAGTCCATTCTGTCAGGCTGCAAGCGTGAAAGTTATTTTCTGGTGGTGTGATTAGATTGGGGCTGAACTCTCCAGCTGGCAGGCCTGTCTGTGACTGGCGGCGGCCTGTCCCCAGTGCTTGTCATCTCCTGACATGCCTGACAGGATGGGGACAGCAGCCCCAGACAGGTTCATTAGATGGTGTTTTCTACAGCTGGGCTAAAAATAAAAAAAAAATAATAATAAAGTGGGGAAAAAAAAAAAAAAAAAAGGCCACGCTCTGTCAAGGCCCAAGCTGTAGGGGCCCTTCTTGTTGGTTTAAACCAAGGCCTTGTTTTGACAAATTCTGATCTGTGCGGTTTTTAGATTTTCTGACACATTTTTGTTTTCTTCCCCTTTGGCCTGCGCTCTTTGCACTCTGCCTTGTTGCTGCTTCAAAATCCTAACACCGCCTTCCCAGGAGAGCAGGGAGGATGCTTGTGGAGGGCTTGGAAGAAAAATAGAGCGTACAGTGAAACTGCAATAAGTGTTCATTTCCATGGTGATCAGCCCAATGGCACAAAAAACAACCTTGGGACTCTCAATAAGCCAATTACAAGAAAGGTTAAGAGTTTTATAGTGCCAGAAACATGCCATCTACATGAGAAAATAGTATCATTACGAGCAATCTAGGCTGTTAAATACATTGCTGTCTGGTGCTGCCAGAAACGTAAGCTGTTTATGTTATTTTGGGTTTTTTGGAAGCTGCCAGAGTTTTCCGGTGGTATTGTCAGGCTTTGATGCAGTATATCAAAAATCTACATGATTATAGATTATAAAACAGTTTAAGCCAGTAATAAAGCCATTTGAAAGCATTAGGCCCATTGAATGACACAACATTAACTAAATGGGTTCAAACTCTGAGTTTCTTACAGATTTGTATCAGATCTTTGCTTTAAATTTTTATCGTAACGACAAGGGATTTGTACACTGTATATGATTAAAGAATCTCTTATGAAATATTTTTGAAAAGAAAGAAAACACTTAATGCTTTATTTTTTCTATTGCAATAATCAAGTACCTATTGACTCCTTTAATTTATAGACCGGTGACTGTAGTTTGACTCCAGGGTTACCTGCTGTTTTTCTTAGGGACTGTCGCTTGATGCTGTACATTTTAGGTAGTTACAACATGCTGGTGTGTAAAACACTTCTCATGATACTGGGAAGAAAAGGAAAATGTTTACTGCTTTGCTTACTTTGCCCGTTTGCTTAGGAGTGCAGAGAGCATTACAGCCTTTTATGTTTTCTGCATTTAGCTGCTTGCAGTGTAGGCACTGGGGCTGGAAACCAAGCCCTTCATTCACAGAAATCCTACCACTTACCTTTCCTTTGTATTGTTAGTTACTGCTGCTTTAGTTCATCGTCTCTATGACAACTGTTTAAATTGGGATGGGCAACTGTCATCTGGAGTATTACTGAAAGAAAAGTGTTAGTGAGCACACAGTTCCATAGATAGAGCATTTCAATATAATCCAATTTTAATTGAGCTCCAGAGACTTTGATGTGCTGCCGAAGGTTGGGAGAGAGCTATTCCAGGGAGAAATTAAAGCAGCCCAGCAAGGCTTCACTACTCCAGACTGTCACCATTTTAAATAAGCATTAGCATCAGACTTAACCTTCCCCTATGAAACATCTCACTTTTTTTTCCCCCAGCTTTTTGCTTTTTTTTTTTTTTTTGCAATGCGTACAGAGGCAGAGACACTTTCATCTTTTTATATACATTTCTATATTCCCTTGATTAAGTTTGAAAAGCATGTACTGGACCTGAGACGCGTCTGAGGTTGTCTATTGGACCTTGCCTTGCAGTTCATAAAAAGAAATAGAAGCAGAGTGAGGATTAGTTTGCAACAGTCAAATGGCATGTGTTGGATTTTCTCTCTAAGACTGCTCTAAAAGTAACCCGTCCTTGTGCTAAAAAGTTGAGTGGGGACTTATTTTAGCTTGGTTTCGCCATTAATTCCCTTTAATGTAAATGAAGAAGAGCAAATATTTCATTGTAGGCTCCCTTACTAACAAAACTAGGTTCTTTCTATACCTGCATGTACACTGGCTGGGGTTTTTTGTTGTTTTGTGCATAATAGCCAAAAGTAGTCATATAACAATTACAATAACAATTAACAGACTAGTCTCTGGTTTTGCACAGTGAGGAGATAACAAGGTGACTGTAAACTGTTGAATTAAAATCTCTTATGATTGCTTCATTTAATTAAACGATATGATCCTTTTGTACCATTTTCTTTTTCTCTCACAAATGTGTATACACAGAAAAAAACTTCTAAAATGACAAAACTTCATAACAATGAAGCAAAACTGAGGATTGCTGTATTTATTCCAATATTTCAATGTGCATTGGACAGCATTGCATGTTAGAGAGCTGACACATTTTAACATGATTCATTTTCCTGGCTTTTAACCCCCCCCCCCCCCCTTTTTTTTTTCTCTTTATAGCTGACTTTCTTGGCTTTCAATGAAAGAAAAGCAAATTTGCAAGATGCTGAGCTCTCTTTCTGGGTGCTCAGTACTCTGAGCTTCTACTCCGAACAGTAGGAGTTGGCATACTCAGCTGCAAAGAAAAGATGCATCTTGCAAAATTGGGCCTGTCAGAGATAGACTATTACATAGGATGCCTGTATTCTTTAGAAGGAATGTGATATGCATCAAATCCGGACTTAATGGCAGTAGAAATGGAACCAATCACGGTACAGGCAGTAATCTGTCTGTACAAGTTAATAGGGTTTATTGTCTACTAAAGCAATTAGCCTGTTACCCACATAAAAGAAAGGTAAGAATCTAGTTTAATAGGAGAATTTGAATAGTTGGCTGTTTTAATCTATTTAAAAAAAAGTGGAAATATCAAATCTCTATGTAAAGGTTGTGGTAAATTCCATTTTATTAATTTTTTTTTTTTAATTTAACAAATGTTAAGAATAAATTAATTGAGGCTATATGAGGGAACCCTCTTCGACTGGGATTGGCACACCTTTTCATTGTCGCATAGTACCCAGAAGTCCATAAAATCTAAATACCTTCCATGGTGGAGCAGCTTGTAGGGGATAAAACCAGAGGCACATTCACACAAAGTATCTCTACATGCTGACAGGTGTTGCAGTAATTTCATACTGGGAACCTAGAGTTCACCACAGGAGAGCCTGTGAGTATGCCCAAATTTATGACATGGAGGTTTGCATTCCAGTTGGCTAGAAATCCAAAGAGGAGGGGACTGTATATTAAATCTGCTATAGCGCTTCTTCCCCTAGCTATTGCAGACATCAGAAGACTATATGTGTGCCTTAGAATCCATTTTTGGTAGCCAGCTGAGTACGCCCAGTATTCCTCCTAGTTTTCATGAGAATTCTTTCTACAGGATTCGACCCTCTGAAAAGTTGTACTTATCTATCGTTTGTACCTTTACATTCTTCAAATTAAACAAGCTGATACTTAACTATGTGAAAGTACACATAGAATATACAGAATGCACATACTAAAAATACTGTGTAAATGTGGCTCCAGTTACTGAAATAAATATAATTTATGGAGTTTCTATGTGCAGTTTACATTTGATACATGTTAATTTCTGCAGGTTTTTTTATTTTGTGTGGATTTATTTTTCAGTGCTTAATTACTCTGATAAAAAAAATGTTCCTTAAAGCAAGTATAGAATGCATATGTACTTTTTTCTGTAATATTAAAGCGAAATAAGTGTAATGAAATGTAAACTAATTAAATGATTATTTAGTTACAGAAGGCAGTTTGCAAGCACTCCAAGTTAAAATTCTCAGAAGAAACATTGCTATTCTTTCCTTGAACAGACTTAGTAATATGAGATAATGAGTCGGTACTGGGACCTGTACTATTCAACATCTTTGTTAGCGACATGGACAGTGGGGTAGAGTGCACCCTCAGCAAGTTTGCTGATGATACCAAGCTGTTTGGCGAGGCAGACACGCTGGAGGGGAGGGATGCCATCCAGAGGGACCTGGACAGGCTGGAGAGGTGGGCCCAAGCCAACCTCATGCAGTTCAACAAGGCCACGTGCAAGGTCCTACATCTGGGTCAGGGCAATCCCAAGCACAAATACAGGCTTGGTGGGGAATGGCTGGAGAGCAGCCCTGTGGAGAAGGACCTGGAGGTGCTGATTGATGAGAAGCTCGACATGAGCCAGCAATGTGTGATCGCAGCCCAGAAGGCCAACCGTATCCTGGGCTGCATCAAAAGCAGTGTGGCCAGCAGGTCAAGGGAGGTGATTCTGCCCCTCTACTCTGCTCTTGTGAGACCCCACCTGGAGTACTGCATCCAGCTCTGGAGTCCCCAATATAAGAAGGACATGGACCTGCTGGAGCATGTCCAGAGGAGAGCCACGAGGATGATCCGAGGGCTGGAGCACCTCTCCTATGAGGAGAGGCTGAGAGAGTTGGGGCTGTTCAGCCTGGAGAACAGAAGGCTCCGGGGAGATCTTATTGCGGCCTTCCAGTACCTAAAGGGGGCTTACAGGAGAGCTGGGGAACGACTTTTTACTAGGGCATGTAGTGATAGGACGAGGGGGAATGGCTTTAAGCTGGAAGAGGGTAGGTTTAGATTAATCATTAGGAAGAAGTTTTTCACTTTAAGGGTGGTAAGGCAATGGAACAGGTTGCCCAGAGAGGTTGTTGAAGCCCCATCCCTGGAGGTGTTCAAGGCCAGGCTGGACGTGGCCTTGGGCAACCTGGTCTGGTAGGAGGTGTCCCTGCCTATGGCAGGGGGGTTGGAACTTGATGATCTTCAAGGTCCCTTCCAACCTAAACCATTCTATGATTCTATGATTCTATGATAATGTTCCATGTATAATAATAAAAAGTGTGGTAGAATTTTGGTTGCTATTGGAGCTATGGATTAGGTTTTTCCCAGTGCTATAATTCCTTGTCTTCTCCAACAGAGCGAAAGAAACTCAGCTTAAGCTCATCTTATGTGGGTTAATAAAGAATCAGTTGGTATGGCAATACATTAGGAAGATTAAGATATTTTGATGTATGTTCACCATAATTCACAGGCAGTGTAATTGTTCTTTGGCAACATTAGAAATTGACATAATGTAGAGTAGCCCTTAAACTGCTCTAAATTCCAGCACCAGGCAAAATGACTTCCAGGAGTCACTAGTGCTCCAGACCCAACACTTCTAGGCACAGCTGAGCATGTGGCAGCTGTAGAATTTTGAATTTCTTGAGGATTATGCTTATCTGTTACAAACTGTAATACAGAACATTAGGGGATGATGAGGATGTTGTAGATGTATAATATCTATCACTTTATAAATCCCTATATTTCTTTTTGCTTATAAAAATAAATTTTAAAATTAGCGCTAAAAATTCAGCTGTCAAAATTACTCCAATTATATTCCCAAATGTTGGGATTAATGAAACAGCTTTTGTGTATGAAGATAACAACAAAGTATTACTGGTTTATGATTATTTTTATATAGGAAGAGCTATTAGGAGCAGAAACTTAAAAAAATTAGGCTCCATAGTTGAAAAAAATGTCTTCTAATTGCTTTTATAGATCTTAGATCATATGCGTTCTGCACTGAATAAATCAAATGTGAAACTGTTAAAATCCAAGACACTTGCACCTCCCTGGAGGTGTTTAAGGCCAGGCTGGATGGGGGTTTGAGCAACGTGGTCTAGTGGGAGGTGTCCCTGCCTATGGCAGGGGGGGTTGGAACTCGATGATCTTTAAAGGTCGCTTCCAACCCAAAGCATTCTATGAGTCTATGGTATCTTCTGTATGACATTGAGTTCACATCTATAAAAAGAGGAGCATAAACCTGTCTTTCTACCTGTCTTTTGGTAGGAAATGGGTAATGTTTAACACAACTCAGTATTTACACTTTTCTTAAGACCAGTTATTCTTAAGCCTTCAGTTATTGTAATATTAAGGATTTGCATCACGGTACATTTGAATCTTTAGACATTTTTTATTGCATTGCACTTTTGAATGAATATATCGGTATGCAAATTCTGAAGGAAAAAAAAAAGACCCTGAGGATTTTATGATGGCTTTATTCTTGGGAAAGAATACATGACGTACTGGTGGATACCATACATTCTTCATTCTTCAAACTATTCCTGTGTTTTTTGCTTTTGCTGAGTCCTAAAACTTGATTGAGTTGCTTATCCTTAGTGCAAGGGAAAAACTAATACACATGAGGATGAAGTAAGCACCAGAAGACACAATTTTAGAATGTTAGAAGAAAATTAGTTTCTTCTAGTCCTTTCCCATAACCGGATGGTCAGCACACTCTCCCAGAAAATGAGGAGTCTTGTTTCATTTCTTACCCACCTTTCAAGGGAGCAGGTTACCTTGTATGTTGGCAAATTATTGCCAGCGCGCAATGCTTGCTTTGGGTCAGGGAGCTTCTCTTTGTATTGCTTAATCAGTCGTATGTGTGTCGGAGCTTGCCAAGAGCTGCTTGTCACTGCCTTTCCTTGGGGCAACACAGGGTGAGGCAGCCGATGCAGCTCCCTCGTGCACTGTCCATCCTGGAGCAGTGAGGAGCACTCATCCAGCTGTGAGCTGCTCATTGAGAGCGCAGCGGTGAGGTGGAGCAGCCAACGCTGTTGGGGAAAGGTGTCATTTGGGTTCACATACCTTTGAGATAGAAGGGAACCGAACCTGAGTGCCTTTCCCAAATTCTCGCTTGAGGCAACAGAGAACTTGTTTGTTTTCATGCTGGTGTTTGAATCTAGTCCTGCAACTCTTTTTCAGCTAAAACTCTCACAAATTCTGTCAAATGCACCAATATTTCAATTTTAATTAAATTACATTCTTCTGTCAAGTAACTATTTAATGAATAAATGTTCAGCTTTGGTTTCAAGTTGTGAACATTTACCACCACTGTCTTCTCCCTGGATTTGGGAGCATTACAAGTCCTTTCTTTTCATTGCTTTACTCTTGCTAAGGAGGTTCAGAATGAACTAGTTGACAGAAAAACAAGCTCTCCATTTTTAATCCTGAAAAAAATGTTTTATGTTTTTGCTCAGATCATATCAATTTTATGTCTTTTTTGGCTTGTCCACTCAACTGAAAATGTGATTTGCACAGTTCTAATTTAAAAAATTTGATTGCATTTCACTGAATGTGGTGCTGGGGCAGAATAGCTCAGAGCAGTTTAAGTACTGAGATCACCACCAGCCTGTTTGGATTAATCTCTAAGCACGAGATGTAGAGTGAGAACGGAAACAGCAGTTCTGTTAAGATTTCTCACTAGATTTGAGTCAAATCCTGTTGTTGCCAAAGTCAACAGAAAATTGTCTTAAACCTTGTGAGGCAGCAGGCGCAATCTAATTCAAGCCTGTTGCTAACTAGAACTAATAGACTTCTCTACTTTGGATTTTGTCCCAATATTTGTTTCCTCAACCTCAGTGTTTTTAGTTGGGCTGTGCTCTGATAATGGCTTTCTGTGGCGCTAGAATGTATTTGTCGTCTTCTTCCACATGCGCTGTTGCACCATCAGCTTTATTCCTGCTTTTAGAATCCTTAAATCAGCTGAAATTTCTGTTTAGAACAGTAATTGTTGGAATTTAGGTTGTAAGTAGGGCATAAAAAAGGCCTCTGCCTATCTTTTCTGAGGTGGTAACGTCTAAATCTGCTACCTCTTCCTAATGCTGTTCTTCCCAAGAACTTCAGTGTACAGCCAGCATTCCAGGAGTTGCCCAAATTGGTGATCTGTTTGCACATTGCATGAAAAGGAAACCATGCAAAGGCATGTAAATGTGTAACACCCATGAAATGAATGATAAAGAAAATTATTATTCAGAATTCTGTTTTCGCAAAGGTAATATTTTCCCATGTCAGTAGCAATTATCCTTGTATTTAGAACTGTGCATTGGTGTTTCACAAAAGCAGAGGAGTTAGATAATGCATTTAGAATACCTAAAACCTTCTCTTTGGATTATTTTGATCTGGTTGTTAACATTTAGCAACAGTGTTTCCATATCTAGGAGCAAGGTGGTTTTTCTTTTTTTTACTCTAATAACCCTACTGCTGCTCCTTCTTAAGAAATCCCCGTATTCTTTCCATTACTTTCTTTGAACACAAAATCATAACATGCAAAACCATTTTACCAGTGGAAAGAGGAAAATGGCCTGAAAATAGGGCAACTTCAAATAGTTTTTCAGATGACTGAAAATGAATGTGGGAATAAGAGCGTCAGTTACTGTCAGCCGAGTGGGCATTGTTTTAATGGATGCTGAAGCGGTATTCTGACCAGAGAAATTAAATTTAGAAAAACTTGGGGTGAACAGAACCTCATGTTTCAAGAAAAGGGGCCTCTTGAAAGCTTAAAAAAACATTGGAAGTAGAAGTATAAGCTGAGAAAATTTGGCAAGGAAGTAGAGCCCAAAACCACAAAAATAATATCTGCATTTTTTGGATCCCTGAAGAGGAGGAAAAAAATGAAGCAGGAGTGCCAATATTTATTTTAAAAAAAAGTTATGAAAAATATTTTTAAAACTGATTTGAATGGAGAAATTATAATGGCACAGATAATGCAGCTCATCCTGCAGAGCACAGTATCACAAGAGCTCCTTGGAGGAAAGGTTTTAAGGCTTACAAATAAAGAAATATTTTACACAGAGGCATGTCATAAGGAAAGGGAAAGGAGACCTTAATGTAAAGAGAAACAGCAAAACATTTTACTAGACCAAAGTGTGCAAAGAAAAGATGATAACATGGTATTTTTGTAAGACTTTAGAAGTGTTTACTCTTGTGTGACTATGGGAATTGAGGCAGAGAGGATGTTCTTAAAGTGGGTTAAATGTATACAAAAAAAGAAAACAGTAAGTCAGTGAAACACTAGGATATTAAATTAATCTGAATTGTCTTTCCTGGCTATTTACATTCTCAGTTTTCCATTTTAGAAAAGCAAAATACAAGGTGTTTCATTACTTGAACCTACCTGATTTTGAAATTTCTTATTAAATATCTTTTCTTTATACATTTACATATTTTGACATAATATGTCCCTTTTTACAGTGTATGCATATTTTTCCTGCTAAATCTGAAAGTTGATCATCTTCAGTACTTCATAAAACATTTTGAAATTATATACTGCTTACTCAATATGGTATTTCATAAACTCTAAGAGTCTGGTTCCATGCCATTAATGTCTGTCATTTCAATCTGTATTTAGAATACATGAAGCAATCATGCAGTCTGCCACATACTTGTAGTGAACTCCATGTTGTTAGATGGTTCTGGAGAAGAAAGTTTGCTGTATGTGCACAAGAGCCATTTTTTTTAACCTGTGAAGATCCACGTTCAGAATTTCACATTTTCCTTGAAATAAATGGTGATGCTAGCAAACAATTGAAAAAGGGAAATACAAATCCCTGACAGGAGAGAATGATTTTCAGTAATTGTTTTCATGTGTTTGTAACCTCTAAAAGCATACAACAATGCTAAACTATCTTACAAATACCCATTGTATAGGTGGGTTAGGTTCATAAGCACGCTTTTGTATCTGGCTTTAGACAGCTCTCTGATGAAATGTCTATTCACTGTGATTTGTTTTTGTGAAGTACTCCATGTTTTACTGGCAGGCGTCGTCTCTTTAAGTGCTGAGGTTGCAATATTGGAAGCATCCTGTGAGACACTGATGTAGGGAATGTACCAGATAAGTTCCATGAATTTTATGGTTACCAGGCTGTTATGAAATGGTTAATATGAAATCAACTGCTGCTCTGTGACTGAAGCATACTATTGCTTGCTATTTCAAATATGACTGTAAAGGGTGGTAACTTTTCCCACAATGATAATTTCTTTTTTCTTCTCTTTCTTTCTGCCTATTCCTATACAACAGAGATGAGGTGACTGGAAATTTAGATTTTAGCTTTTTCATTATGGGCGTCTTTGCTAGCTTTATACAGAAAGCAGGAGACACAGTTTCCACCAGACTATAGTGAGGCAAAAGATCCAAGCAGAACCTTTTGGATAGTTCATGCCCATGACAACTGAGTTTGCTTATTTTTCAGGAGTGTAGTGTCAGACTAACAAAAATATATCTTTTTGTTTTAAGTTTACAACAGAATTTCATTGTAAAAACATTTTCTCAACCTTAGGGAATATTAAATATTCATTTGACAAGGACGGACGAGGCAGCTTCAGGGAGTTTCTCTTCTGTCCTTGGCAACTGCAGTTGCAGAAAAGTCTGTCATGAGAAGCTATATGCAAGCTCCTGACCTGGAAACCTGGAACACCAAGGCTATTTTACTTTTGTGTATTTTGGTAACATAGGTGTGGGGACTGCAGTGTAACTGAAATGTACCAAGATTTCTTCTTCCTGTCTTTTGTTCAAGGTTGGGACACATGAGATGATAGACTCATAGCTGGCTCTTGGAGGTTATCTGGCTTCCAAAAGTTGGTGATGGCGAATAAAGAATGAAATACAAACAAAAATCCTATTCAAACTAAAGGGCCACTATATATGGGGATGACAAGGGCTTATTTTGTGTTGGAAGAAACACAACTTTGTTAAAGTTTAACTTTAGTTTAATAAAATAGACAAGGAAGGTACAGTACATAGTGCATAAATAAAATAAATTGTAGTTATAATTGCCAGTGTTGAGGAGGACTTGCTGAGTTTGGTGAAAATTGAAACACTGGACCCATAATTCAGAACACATCAAACACTGGAAAACAGAGAGACTTAGAATAATTTTTAGGGTTAGTGGACTGCTGGAGGGGCCAATTATGGATATACAATACTGTGCTTTTAAGCATATGTTGCCAAACGTTTGAATCAAATAAAAAGACGAAGGGTTGCTTTGGGTTGGTCTATGAGGATGCAATAGCATCCCACTAGACCTTACTCAGGCAAGACAAATCTTTTCAAATGCAGAGTGAATATTTTTTTGAAATGTAAAAGATTAAAGTTGAAGAAGTAGGACGGGTAAACTTAGAAGGGGCAAAAAGATAAATTCGTAGAAGTTTCTTGCATCTCTAGAGGAAAAAGAAAATGAAATAAGTACCACATGGCAAAGACAATAGCCCGTGTTGCCAGGTAACAGTGCCATCTAACAGATACATGGGATTTTGATGTATAAACTGAGGACATGCCAGAGATCTTTTCTTTAATGTTCTAACTCAAATAGCAGTGTCCAGGTTAAAGATAGTAGTAGCTACACTTAAGCACTGGATAAAGCTGTCTTTATAAAAGGAAAAAGTATATTCAGTACCAAAATTGCAGTCTTCTTGAAGCCCTTCTGGTCATTGATAAAGGAAAAAAATTCATTTAATTTCAGGAAATGGCTATTTTATTCAGAAAAGATGACTCTGAGGATCATTTTCAGACTTTGAAAAAATAATCCGTAAGAACTTTGGAATATATCTGTGGAAATGCAGCAAAAAATGAACCAGTTCTATTATACTTAAGTACAAGGCAACCATGTCTCTTACTGCTCTTGTTGTTAGACATATTAGTACAAAAGGGAAAGAATAATGAAGGAAATCAGGGAGTAAGTGCTTTGAAAATAAAATAAAATAAAAAACAAAACCCAACAACAAAGTTATATTACATGTTAATGGGTATATGCATTTTGCATAATAGATAGAAATAGATATAAACAAAGCTTGGCAAATGTTACAAGTATCAATTGATATTTTCGTTGAGGTATCAGGTTAGAAATAAATGCCCTGAACCAGAAATCTGGTTCCAAAAGACAAATGTTGAATTCCCATTGATAACAGTAGATTATATTCACATACGTATGCATTAATGAATCACTAAAAAGGGCTATTTTAAAAAAAGGGGATTGAGCAATAAGCAGCAATTCTTTGCAACAGGTTGGAGAAGTGAATATTCTACCATAAAGTTACCAACAGAGAATGGATAGGACTTGTACAGGCTGCTTTCCTTTGTTTCTTTATGGCAATTGATTTTGTGATTATTTCAATTCCAGAAGCAATAATGAAAAGAAAAGGGCCAGAATATCCTTTTGCAGTGCTGTGTTTTGTGCTATGAGATACCAAAAAAATAGTATAAAACAACAAAAATAAACCTCAATACTAAGGTGTTTCTCCTGTGAATATAATCTGTCAGGGATTCTAGCAGAATGGAAACTAGTATTTCTGGTCTTCTGGTTAATGCAGTACTTCAAAATTCCAGCTGTTAATTAACAATTAATTCATTATCAATCATTACTGAAGTAGGCTTATGATTAAAAATGTCTTGACAATTGAAAAAAGGGGAGAGATCTTGATTACATCAGAAATAAAATTAAAATAATGGAGCTTTCATATTTGAGTCAAGTAGTAAAGCACTTCAGTAATGGTTCTGCTTCTCTTCTGTAGAGCATCTGAACATCCCAAGCTGCTTTACTGATCTAATGTAAGTAAGAGTCACCAATAGATGTTTTTCCATTTCACAGAACCGTGAGATTTAGAGACTTCTCATTCCCACTCTTAGGGTAACAGCTTTATCTCACTGCAGTGCATCCCAGCAAATTTTTATTCTTGGTCTATCATCTGGCTGGTGGATCCATTGCGATCTTTAAAACATACCCATATTTCTGAGTAAATGAAAGGGTTTTACAAGGAGAAATAAGCTTTAAACCACATAATTGCAGCTGATATTAAAAATGAAAAGTGTGCTAAGTTCAAATGTAGACATGGTTGGTCGGCTGGTTGGTTTTTATTTTATTAAAAACTGCTTATTTGGGACCTATCTAGAATTCCGTGCTTAGTCATGATGTTTCAACTATTAAGACATGCCTAGAGCAAAAAGTCTTCAGACCGTTTTTAGGAGAAAAACTCATAAAGCTATTCAAAATAAAGAGAACTGTCTTTAAATACAAAGAACAGCAAAACATTGGATGGAGCACACGGTAATTTTGGCTTCACATTAACTAGGTAACATAATTTGAGCGTCTTTCGGTGAACAAAGTGGTATTTTCGTGTCTTTATGAATAATGAAATATACAATATATGTAGTCTGTAAAAAATGTAAAATAGCCACGTCCTCACTCACGTGATATGAGAAAGCGAAATGCTAAAAATCACCTGGAAGAAAAAAAAAAGTGTAAGCTTTGAATCCCGTAAAAGGATTCAAATGCAGAAAAATGAAATGACTTTATTTTGGCTCTTATAACAACAAGAAGAAAGATTCCTGCAACAATGTCAGTAATTTCTACTGTAAACTTTAGATACCTAATAACGGAAGGTTTAGTGCATCACTTGAAAATAGTGTTAGATGAATGTTATGAAGGATGGCAAAAATGGGTAGTATATCTTGGACAGGAAAACAATACAACAGAGATACTGAAATAATTGAGATGATTTGATATCGACAGGATAATCTGATATTTGTAGGACTAATAGACAGTTAAGAAGAGTGTAATTGAGGTCAATAATTGAATTATAGACTCCTTCCTTTCCTCTGATTTCCTATCCTTTCTACTGCTTTACTGGAGTGCTATCTAAGTCTATCTATAAGTCATTCATTTCATAGTGGGGTGAATGTACCTCTATGAAGTTATGGTTGCTTTATACTTGTGTAAGAAGAGGAGGAAGAAAAAGGCAAGCAGTGTATAGTCAGTAGAGAACATGCTTTTAGCGTTGATCCATAACAACTAAGCTGTGGTACGTATCAAGACATTGTAAATGTATTACTGCAAATCCTCTAAAATGTTAATACATAGGATATAGTCAGTATTAAACATTTTTCTTTCAAAAAAAATAGGACAAGTAGAAACATTTTTGAAACAAAAAGTGAATTCCTGAAGCATGGTGTTTTGTCAAGTAACTAATTCTTTGGCAGATCTGCTGTCTGCTGTAGATCTGGTTACAGCTATATACATTTTAAACTCTTATCTCTGGGAGACTGTTCTCATGTTTTAGCTTTTTAAACTTGAGTGTTTTCCTCCCTGTTTCCTCTTTGTATCTTAAGAACCTGTGTATTTACAAAAATTATGTATCAGATAGCAGCAGAATACACTCAAAGAAGGGGGGTACTGAAATCGTCACAGTCATTGTTCTTAACCATCTGAATTTCACATACACGATACCAGCTGTATCCTAGCATCTGATCTCAATGAAAGACTGAAGGAAAATTCGGTTTATTTAGCTTATCAAGGAGAAAGCTAAGCAGTAACCGGATCACAGTCTGTAATTACTGACACAAGGAAAGGTTATCTGATACTAGAAGAGACAGAGACAAAAGGTGTCATGAGATCTAGTGGCTAGAAGCTGAAGTCTACAGAGTTCAAAGTAAAAATAAGGTGGAGATTTTTAATCATTTCAAGAATTTAGCATATGAGGTAGTAATTCCACAGCTGGCCTGTGACTGAATGGAGGGAGCGAATAGTTTCTTGCGTGTATCTGGGGGACCTCCAAAGAAATCAAGCCCCTTTTCTTCTTCAAGGCTGTGTTTAGTCAGTGTGGAGAGTTAAGGTGAATGAAACAGTGCCGTCAGCCAAAGTGTTGCTCTAAGTCTTGTCTGTAACTTCTTCCCATGACGACAGTACATGGAGCTCACTGTGTTCCTCTCTCCAGTTTCCATCAAGGACAGAGCTAACATTTCAATGCTCTTCAGTGTGCTGAAACACGTTCGTTTTGTTGCTGTTGTTACCGCCATCTCTGAAATAGACTCCTCATGGTTATGAGAAAAAAGTTATGGAGAACAAATTAACAGAAATCTGTGGAGCTCTTTTAACACAAAGTGTACAAACTTAAATTAGCTTTTTCATATATGAAGACATGTTACTAACTTGAAGCTACATCAGTGAAAAAACGGAGGAATACAATTTCCATTACCTCAAGCATGAAGGATCGTTGACAGCAGCAACATATGGTCTCCCTAACATTTCCCTATTCAGAAGTTGGGGGAGGTCATGATTACAGAAAGCAAAGACCTCAACTGAGTGAGTAAAGCACTGCAAACTGGTATACCAACAGTTTCTAAGTACGTAATGAAGAACATTTTTGCATTTCCCTTTAGTGAAGGTATTCATTGCATTTCTTTGCTTCACTGGGACTGCAGCTCTCTCAGTAACTGCAGCCGAGGGGAAGGCACAGCCACTGCATTTCCTAGGAAATGCAGTTGGGTGTAGTGAGGGGATGGTCCCCATCCCAAATGACTGACTCCTTGAAGGACGGTGTCAGAGTCTTAGCTATGGGCAGAGCCTACCTGAGCAGAGGTGGAGGACTGAAGGCAGTCTTCCAGTTGATAAAAAGGATTGGAAAAGGGTTATTCGACAATGTTTGTTATTGTTGGAATGATAATTCACAGATGAGATAAGTTAATAAAGCTGATACTTAATGAAATTGTGTCTTTTTTGTCTGTTTTCCTGAACATCCATAACAGTGAAAGAAGAGTGAAAAAGATTATTTAGGTATTAGTATCTAGTCTTAGACCAATACCTTCAACAGAGAAATTGACAAATTGGAAAAGCAATGCTAATTTTTAACTTTTATTTTAAAATATTTTCACATTAATTTTAAAATGCAAAAATACAAATTGTTAAATTTGGTTCATGGTTTGGGGTATCAGATATACTTAACTTTAGAAAAACTATTGTGTCGACATACTGTTCTAGCTAATTTCTGTATTTATTAATGGAATGGAAGGAGTTTTAATTTACGACCCTGAAATGGACGTGAATAGCAAGTTATATTATTTTGGTTGTACTTTGCACAAGATAGCCTCAAAAGTAAATCTGCTATCTGATACATAACTGTCAACTGTGTCATGCACACTGTTGAAAGAAAATACAGCTAAGCATAATTGCAACTGTGTCCATTAGCCTGTGCTTGCTTGTAGAGTTTGGGGCTTTTTGAGGAAAATATGTTGATGTGACTCATGAGAAATAGATCTTAGGAGTATCAGGTGACGGTACTTACTGCTATTCTTGATGTATAGATACGGCTATACTTGAATGCATTTTTTGAAAACATTTAAGTTCATGTTTTAACTCACATTTTTTAAGTGTTAAAGAGATACGATTAACTTAACTGTACTTCATTGATGGGTAAAATTTGCTATGTTCTTATGCAATATTTTAATGAAAAACTGCTAATGACTGTCACCTTGACTTTCTTTAAAGGTCCTCGCCTATACAGAAGGCCTTCATGGAAAATGGATGTTCAGTGAGATTCGGGCTGTTTTTTCAAGACGTTATCTTCTCCAGAACACAGCTTTGGAAGTGTTTATGGCAAACAGAAGTACGTCTTTTTTATTTTGTTGCATACAAGTCCGCTAGTAGTTATTTTGTGTGTTATTTATTAGTCTTAGAATTTAAACTCTGTGCTTCCTTTGATAAAGTGCTTATATCTGTGTTCAATAATGCTTACTCTTGCATGTATTCATTGCATTTTGTGTTAAAATCAATAACATAAATCAATCTCACTGCTTTCTGTGCAGCAGTAAGATTTATTTATAAAAACAGATCATTGCAATTGGTAAATTCTTCAAATATTTTATAGGAAATTTGCTTTTTCTATGATGTCACCCGTCTCCTCCATTTTCTGTAAATACTTAGTGAAATATCTAAAAGGATATTTCCTTTTCTAATTATGAAGGGAGGACCAGATCAATAAATGGATCCACTCAGTTTTCTGCATGTGCTACTCTGAATCAAAGTTGGGTGGTTGGTGAGGTGTGCCAGTAGTCTTTTGCTCTGAGGAGCTCTGATGTAAATTTTTGTTTCCATTGGAGAGGGATTTAAACAATTTCTGGTCCTGTGTGTTTTAATGCACCAGTTAGAAGACTGAATGACATGCTGACTACTGAACAGCTTCCCAGCCTGATAAGAGGTTATATGGGTTAATGGTAAGCTGCGGTTCCTCTGAAGTATACCTCACTCAGGTCTTCTGCAAAATGGGAGAATTAGCACCAAAACTTTAACCAGTTAATGATACATAGGTATGAAGTATCCCAGGACTTTCTGTTCTGACTTGGATCCCCAGGAGGATAAAAGTGGAACTGACTTCTCTTCCCAAATAAAAACCAAAGAACATTTTAAAAATATATGCAGGTGGAGAAACATATTTCTGCAGATGGTTTACTAGTCTGTATTTTCTCTTCTTCATTTAGCTTCTGTTATGTTTAATTTTCCTGACCAAGCAACGGTGAAAAAAGTTGTGTACAGCTTACCACGTGTTGGAGTAGGAACCAGCTATGGTTTGCCACAAGCCAGGTAATTTAATTCAAATAGTCCGTATCTTTTGTGTTTATTATATTACAGAAATGATATTTTTAAATGTGTCAATACTAAAATGTTATTCCTGTCATGAAACTCTAGATTTTCTCTTTCTTAAGGTTAGTTTGAGAAACAATACCTTTTACTTACTATACAGCCTGTTATTATGGAATACAAGTAAAAGTATTGTAAATTAGATTTCTTTTTAATCATTACAGGAAATAAGTATGCAGGACATGGTACTAAACTTGACTAGGTTTTGTGTTTGCTGGATGAAAATTATTTCTTTATATATATATGTTCTTACTTGCCTTTTGTATGAATGTGTGTGGGTTATACTTCATTGCTCATCAGTGTAGTGACTATTTTGCAATTTCCAAATTTCTTCCATTCGTTAGTATAATGTATTATTCTTCTTCTGTTTCCAAAATTAAGGAGGATATATATTTGGGAAAAGAGCGACTAAGGTTCAGTTTTAGAGACTTTCACATACTAGGGACAAGTACAGTTTTTATTATCTCATCAACATCAACATCAAATCAGCCTATGATCAGAAATAAGGCTGGGAATTGTCAGATCCTATACTGTAAAAATATTCATATTTCAGTGATGGGTAAGATGATCTTCATGTGTACTTCACTGAATTGGGAAGGAAAATTTCCTGCCTCCATTTTTTTTTTTTTTAGAAATATCTGTTCAGACCTTAAATTGTTTTTGAGGGTGTATGAGCAGAAGTTTGGTGAAAAATGTTTAGATTCAGGATTAATTTCTGGTCGTAATAAAAGAATAGTAAATAAATATAAGGGAGTGAGGAACCAGCAGGAAATTCACAAAATATGGTGCTTTGGGTTCAGAGCTCCATTTGGCTTGACTTGGCCAAACGCCAATGACTTGATCATCAGTGTAATGTCTGGGATATGTCTTTCTCTTTCTTTAAGTCATTTCCTACAAACTAGAACTTCATATTGTCCTTGTTTTATCCCAGTGCAGAATGTGGAAATACTCTGAAGTGTCAAAGCATTTGTAGGATTGGAGAACTATTTTGTTCCCAGCTGAACATCATTCCCTGTCACGAGCTCAAGTCTCATGATGCCTAAGGCTTGATCTCCCGAATGTGCTGAAAGTCTTAGGCAAACTGCCAAATTTCTCAAGTTTTCACTGAGATCAAGGGGAAGTTGGGGCATTTCTTTGGAAGGTGCATCTTGTTAATATTTGCATTGCTCTTCCAAATACTCAAATTAAAGGAATTGCTGTCTCTAAATAGAAAGTAATAATATTCTTCTCTGAAATAAAAATGGCCACATGTTCTAGAACAAACAAAATGCAAATTTCTCAATCAGAATTTCATATCCACAGTGACATTTTTTACTTTTGAAATTCATATCCTTTGTGCATTATTCAGTGAATAATTGTCTGAAAAAGTTTGTTGATATATAATTATTTAGAAAAGTTTCAGCTTCACTATTATATGCAGTTATTTCCATACCTTTTTTGATTAAAGTTAAATTTGAATCGAAAATGGGCTTGCTAGCCTTCAGAATAAATCTGGCATATTGTAGTGAAGCTGTTTTTCTTTCTTGTTTTTGAGTAATCATGGTATGACTTATACACAATAAAGACCCTGTAATCATGGTTTTTCCTTTTTTTCTATCTACATACCCTTATTGTCTTCAGTAGGATTGCAATCCAGCTCTATAACTGTTCTGTAGTTAATATTTTGTTGATGTTAGAATAGTTTCCCTTCCTATGAATATGTTGCTCTGGAATGCTAATTTTTAAAATTGCACTTATTTGTGTAACTAACATAAGGAGAAATTATGCTGAATAACCCAAAGCAGCTGCTACGTTGTGTAAAATATTATCCTTTTTTTATGACCAATTTTCTAGATTAAGCTGTACTTTAAAATATTTTAACAAAAGCAGATCTTTCTGGTTGTTTTGCTTAAGTTCCTTAGTTTTATTTTTGTAAATAATATTTCCTCTCTGATACTACTCTGATAAACATTTCATCTAAAGTTAATTACTTTATCATAAAGAATTGCGTTTGCGATGGAAACGTTCTGAAGGAGTAAATTACTTTTAATGCAGTACATGGACGTTAAGTGCATTTCTGTTTTCATGGACAAATCCTGCGATTAACAAAGATGGAAGGAAATAGAAGGAAAAAGCAATATTTATGATCCTCTAATGGCACAAAGGATTAGAAGCAGGTGGACTGGTATCTCTTCCAAGACCGTTACAGAGCTGCTGTTCTGAGCAAGTCTCCAGTTTGCCTCTTTGCTGCCTTTCGCAACAGCCTGTCTAATGCTTTGATTCAACAAAGCATTCAAGCCTGTGCTTAATGTTGCAAAGAAGCAATTACATCCTTAAAATTAGTCATGTGCTGAAGAATTTGGTCTGATTTGGTAATCAAATTTATCTGTCTCTGATAAGTGCATTTTCACTGTTCCTGAAACATGTTGCATTGACTGTAGTGTCCTTATGACCTTGCCATATGATACAATTGGGCATACAGTACTGTTCCTTTTATTTGACTTATTTCTACAGCTCCACGTGATTCTACCTAGGTAGGGTAGTATCTGCATTTTTGCAACACTATTAGCTGACCACTTTTTAGGGTTCTAACACCTCAGGTGTAATTTACTGATGCATTTTTATGAAGTGTAACATCACAGCTTAGAAACAACTGTGAGCTGCCTGATGCTTTTGTAAGCGTACAGAGATCAAAGAATTGGTAAAAGATACAGTATCATACTTCACCACTAAATATATGCCTAGCACCATCCACTGAAATTCTGTGGGCTATCAATGCATTAAATAAAACAATGGCTCCAGTTATTAAGGCTAAGAAATACAAATGATGACGTTTTTGCTGAAAGAAAACATGTTTTGGCTGGTATGGTAACTATATTCAACGTCAGCTCAGCTCTGCCACTTATTCCACATCAGTAACTTGGTGACGGATTTCCAGATCTCAGTATAGCTGGTTGCAGAGGTTGGATTTGGGGAAGGGAGAGGGATATGAAAACTAAAATTTGATGTCATCAAAGCATAAAACCCCTTTTAGGGCTTTGATTAAAAGTGAATATTGATGAGTCTCTTGTCAGAAGCCAGTGACTTTCCCAAGCCTTTTTTTTTTGTCTGAACAGGAGCAGCACAACACAAAACATCACGCAAGTGCTATGTTTTGGACAAGATACTTAAAGATTCTTTGTATGAGATGATTGGATTGTAGCTAACTAAATTAAAAGTGATTGTGAAAGGGTGTGGGTCATGCTCCACATACGGAATATATATCATCCTTTCCTTCAACAAAATGCCATGAAATGTTTTGTAAACATATTTAAAGCGTATAAAACTTGAAAAATGGGATCACCCCCTTGCACATCAGAGGGTCTTCTGCAGTTTCCATTTTGAGTAGGTATTTCATGGTTCTCTTGAAGCAAAGGAAGCACATTCATATGTGCATCTTCATATTGGTGATGGCATATTGAAGGAGAGAAATGGTTTGATCAAAGTTGGGTGGATTTAGCAAAACACAAAACAGTGGGTCTTCCTGTGTTAACTGAAACAAGCAGGTGTGGAACCAATTTATTGTGCATAATTTTTTCCAGTCTCTGCTGAAATAACTGCGAATCTTTCAAACACCTTAGATATAGAGTAAATAAGGAGCTTTTTTAGTATATTTTGATTTTCTGTAGAGTTCACTCAAATCAGGCATTCAAATGCTAAGTCTAGCACTTGACACTTTATAGATTTTTGAGACTCCCTGGGAGATTTTGAGTAAAGTCTAAAAGCAGCTACTAAGCTGTACCGATGCATAAATGTTGTTTTGTCATGGGAGGAACAGAAAGTCTGTGACAGAAATGCTTTGTAAATCTAATGATCTCTTTAGTATTTTTATTTTCGCTATTTATTAATTTGTGTAGCGTTAATCATAGTTTACTGGGAACAATATGTCTTTGAGAGTTCCACTGGAAAAGTAATTGTTACTATAAAATACAATGTAAAGTATGATTATATTCAGATAATTCTTTAGGCAAATTGTTCAGAAGAAGCATAATAGAAACAATTTACAAAATCTTTGTAATGTCTTTTGTGTGCTAGTAAAGTGTATCTACCATTGGTACCCTAGAGTCTACTGTAAAATAAAGCTAGCCAAGCTGGCAAGACCTTACGTACTGCTATTTTGGGTAAATAGAAGTGTACCTACACTTGCATGGTCATTTTTGTATGCCCAGTTTGTAAGCCTAAGTATGGCAGACATTGACAACCTACACATTGACAATTTAGACATATAATTGTGATAACTGTACACTAAAATTGCATAACAATACTCATCCTTTCTCCAGAAATAGTGTTTAGTCCCTGTGTAGGAGTATGTACAGATATCTTTAGAAGTAGGTGGTCCACATTTTTGTAATTGCTGCCCAATTTGACACCTTTTATATGACTTAATTTTAAGAAAATAATCAGGACTCAGAGTCTAGAAGTAGTACACTTAGTGTGTTTAGTGTGCAACTGAAAGCTGAAACATTCGGTGTCCCTATTTACTCTTGGGAAGCTGTGTAAATACTATATATGTTCTTTAAATTCATGAATAGGATACACATTAGGGTTCCTCTGGGTTTTTTTGGACAGGTATAAACATTTTCTCCATTTTGATCCATTTATAAGATTTAAGTTTCTGTAAAAAAAAAATCTGAGGAGATGAATTTTTTCTCCTTCCAAAGATTTTCCTTGTCTTTTTTTTCAGCAGGGACTATTTTCTCTAGAAATGAGTTGTGAACAGTGAGGCTATTTCTGCTTGTGCTAGATTTTTTTCTTTAACGCATTAGTCTAGACTGAATCTAGTTCCCTATATTTTACCAACCAGGGACAGTATATGCTATGGGAAATTTAGAAGTTGGTGCACAGTATTTGGTTATTGTGATGTTGTCAATTTGAATATAGAGGAGTTGAAATTTTCTGCTTTTCTCTCCCTCGGCACAAGTTTTAGAAAATGTGTGGAAATTGAGTATCTCAGAAGATTCTATTCCTCTTTCAAATTTGAATGAAATGCAATTCAGAAGTTATTATGGAGAGACAGGCAGATGGACATGTGAGCAGATAACTGAATAAACCTTGTTTCTTTCAGAAACCAGGCTATAAATAGAAATCTTGAGGCTTACTGGGATATGGGAAGGGATCATGGGTTGCTGACCATGGAGGAGGTGCACAAATCGTGGAACATATATCTTCAACCCATGTGCTGTAAATATATGGCACTTTAATCTATCATTCACTCACCTTAATGAACTTATCTCAATGTATCCTTTTGAAACAGGGAAATGGTATTCCTCTTTTATTCCTGCTGGACAAGCCAGGCACCAGGAGGTCTGCAGTTTCTTTTACTTCGAGTCATTTAACCAGATTCAGAATAAAATAAAACACAAAATATATTATTCTGAATTATTACAATGCTGTAGTACTAGTAAAATAAATGCAGATCTTAATTTTAGTCATTTCTCAAATAAGGGTAATAGTGTCTTCTTGACTTCATTAAACAAAATAAAAAATCCTCTGAGAGAATCTGAAATTAATCACACTAATAACGCTGCCCTACATCTTAACATTTAATGAGGGTCTTAAAAAAATCATTCTTTAATTGTGTTTCCTAGGAGAATCTCTCTGGCCACTCCCCGACAGCTTTATAAATCATCCAACATGACTCAGCGCTGGCAGAGACGGGAGATATCTAACTTTGAATACTTGATGTTCCTCAACACTATAGCAGGTAAGGCTTCTGACTCTTTAATCCTTCATAATATGTTTATGTTTGTCAAAGTCTTAAGCACCATGACTTGATAGAATACATTTATCCCTCTAGAATTGAGCTACAGCTTTATGATAGATTCTGAAACGCACACATTAAATTTTATCAGAAAATGCACAACCTATCGCTGAGACTTTAGATTCATATATTGTTGTGGAGGCTGTTCCTTACTCCCTTTCTGCCATTTCCTCTGCTGACAGCTTTGTCTGAAGCTTTATTAGAGTCAACAAACCATTGCCAGAGAGTGTCTGGAAATAATAATGGGAAAATGTAATTTCGCTACTTCATCATTCTCAGCAACAGCAACTAGACAGCAGAATAACAACAACATTCTGCCTAGTACAGATGTCACCTGGATTGTGGTATGATTAGATTACAGCATCTTTTCTCGTTTAGTTCTTTGAGCTGAAATATAATATCAGATTAGGTATTTAAAATGAAAAATAACTGCCATAGACATCCATTCGTTATTGGCAAAAGACGAGATTTTCTGGCAATTGTCATTAATTAAACATACACAATGGCACTTTTCCTTTCACCTTTCCCTTTTAGTGTTAACTCCTGTGGTAATTTTAAATATAAAACCCAGCAGTTTTCTACACCATATACAAAGATTTCCTGGAGGTTGTCCACCATTACAATTCCTGCCTGTAGCACACATGCTGCTTATGAACCTGCCTGCAGAGAGACTTGCTCAGACATTTCACTCCAGTGAGCTTTAATTTGAAACTCAAATTAAATTCCACCAGGAATCACTTTGTACTTCAGTGTTACAGCTCTCATCTTTACTTGGTCCTAACTTCTATGCCTGATGTTATCCTCAGGCCAGACATAAGACAAATGCAAGCGCAAAGCCCAAAGGTCGCACCTGTAAGTACCCGTTGTGCTGACCAGTCTGAGGGCGGTCACTGCGTTCTTCCCAGTAGGGCAGCGGCAGAATTCAGGAGCTGTCAGACCGACTTACTTTGAACCTTCAGGCTTTTGCCTCTCTGCTTATATGGTAGTCATCTTCTGTGCATTCAGTCTTACAGACGTTAATAAATGTGTCATCAAATTATCCCAGTGTGATACAGAAGCGCTACCACTGAACAGTTGGAAATCTGAGGGCATGTTTACCTTGTGCAGTGGAGCACAAAGCAGAGTCCCTGAAGCTACTGGAGACCTGGGCTGGAAAGTCCATATGGTGCAGTCCCATGCAGGCGCACCAGCTTGGTTCCCGAGCATTATAGCCACAGTCCCGCAGATCTCTGCCGAAGGAAGGAGCCCTGCTGAGCGTTTATTACCTCTGGCGCAGCGCCACAAGGATGCCGCTATCCTGCTTCTGGACACTGGCCTGCCTCCAGCCGCTCCGCGTCTCTCGCACATCCGCTGCCCTTCTGGTGATGAGGAAATGCAGACGGAGCCTCACAGGCTCCCTGACCGCCTTACCCGAACTGGGAGGGTTTAATGGAGAGCTGGGAAGTTAGCCTAGGTCCCATCAGTCTCCATCCAATACATTATCGACAGAACTGTCCTTCACTTGTAATTTCCTTTTTTTGTATTCACTTCTGTAAGCAGTGTGTCTAAACTCTTTAAATGAGAGTAGACAAGAGCTGAGCCAATTTTTGATAAATTACTTTTAATTTTTAATCAGTTTAAAACTCCAAGGTCATTTATTTTTAGGTGTATCACCAAAGCATCCAAACCTGGAAGACGTCATTATGTCTGAAGTCAATTAGGAATTACAGTGACACTTACACTAAAGTATCCATCAGTAAACAAGCTTCAGCCTGAAGGGATTCCTTCAGAGTATCTCATAGGTTTCATGAAAAATGTTTTTTGGCGTTTTGTTTGATACTAGTGCTTCTAGGCAGCCTTTAGAGCCAAACACCTGAGTGGTTGCATGAGGCAAGTTTCTTATAATGTCATGTAGTGTCATTCACCTGCCTTGCAACAGAATGGTCTGCCATTTGCATTCCAGGTGCCACCTGCTATGCCCAAGGTTTGGAGGATTACTGACTCTATGTTTGGGTTTTTTTTTGGGGGGTGGTGTGTCTATGAGCTTGTATTGTATTTGGAAAAGCTTACAGCAGCTTAGTCAGTCTCTCTCTGACTCAAAGCACTTAATTTCTGGCAGATTTTTTGGTATCAGTCTCTTACTGGTAAATCTCATTTGTTCATGTAATCTCATTGTTGTTAATTGTATAAGATCACTTGCTCATTTTCACAGCATTACCTACCATCTTATGAAGTGTTTCAGCAGCGCATGATCAAATTCAAATTCAAATTTAGGTAAAGACCGTATTCCCCGAAAGAGAGGGAGGTAAATTTGAGTCTCTAGAAGAAATTCAACTTAACTCTTTGTCTCCATTTTGTATTGACTGACTTCTTTTGTAAAGCCATTCTTTTTAATGATGCTTTGAGGTCACATGGATCAATAAATATATGTTTTTTGAAGGAGAGCCAATATGCTGATTTTTAAAAGTTTTCAAAGTGACCAATATTGGTTAAACAAATATTAATAGCCATGCACACTCTTCTGTTCAGATGTGAGGAATGTGTTGAGTGGCATTTGAAGATCTTTTCCTTGTCATAGAGAATATCTCTTACTCTGAATTTTATTTCAAACCCATATGCATTGCTTGGCTTTTGCTAGTGGGTCCTTACCAATCTCTATATTTCCTGTTCTGTGTTCAGTTTCCAAGAAGGGTAGCAGTCATCATGTTAGGCTGGGAAGAAAGTATGACTGTACCATCTCATAAAAGATTTTGGAGGGATGTCTGAAAGCAGCTGAGATTCTTGAGTGCTTTCTTTTTAAGCTGTATCATTGCGGTGCTATCAGCAAGAGTGCTGCCACATCTGATAGTGTTCCAGCAGGATTAGTGAAATAAAGGGTCCTGCTGACATTCGCTATGACTATTGCATGTTAGAATGGACTTAAATGCAAAGATCTTGAAGGAAGGCATGATTGCATTGCTGTATTATGTGCTTTCCATTTCTGCTTCTTTTTTTCTGAAGATTTTGAAGATTCAGTCTCAAAATAGAAAAATACATAGAAAAATATATTTTAGTTCCTAATGTTATTATAACGTCTGCCTTCACTGATGCTCTCTCGTAGAATCTCATGATGTTTTGTTTGAAAATTAGAATAAAATTTACCCTTGATAGCTGAACTCACTGCCAATGACACACACAAAACCCTTTCTGAAAGCAATATAAGAGAATTAAAACTGGCTGAAACCCAATAGTCAATTTTACACATGAAAATAAACCTTTATTCCACTTTGGAACAAGCTGTAAAATTTTCAAAGTTTTTGACAGAAGCAAAAATCCAAAACATTATTTGTTGGAAAGTTCACTATTTTGTAGTTCTAATAAAGTCTGCGGTTCAGCTAGGAAGCTGACTTCCAAAAACTCATGAAGAACTTGGGGCTATTGCAAAGAATCTTGTCATAAAGTTTCTGGTAAGTCAGAAATCCACCCACAACGGAGTGCACATGAGCTCTATGTGCAGTGACAGTGGGGAAAGCTCCAAAACATACATATGTTAGAAAGCCTAGAACTTGTCACACCCCCAAGCTATTTCCTGGCTCCACCATCACATGGCACTGTACTGCCAGGGCCCGAGATCTGGGAATCTGCAGGGTCAGGAGCTATGAGGCAGCCAGGACGATGCCACTTCTTTTACAACTGTGCCTATATTTTTGTAAATCTTCTGTTGAAAGGTATTTCTCCAAAATACTTCCTTTACAACAAATAGGCGTTTTCTGATGAAATGCTAAAAGCATTAGTATCTCTCCCAGAAATATAGTACTGGAAGCAAAGTGCCTCTATTACATGTTACCCTTGTATCAAAAACACTGAACTGATAACTGTCCAGATACATCTGTGTTAGACAATCAAATTCTTACATGCACTGTAGTCAGGACCCTTGGCAGTCAGAAGAAAATACATGATTTTCTATTTTGTACACAAATATAGGGTATTGAATATATTCATGACCTCTT
Organism: Pluvialis apricaria; assembly: GCA_017639485.1. Classification (NCBI taxonomy): domain Eukaryota; kingdom Metazoa; phylum Chordata; class Aves; order Charadriiformes; family Charadriidae; genus Pluvialis; species Pluvialis apricaria. Next base: position 27,218,519 of record CM030007.1, read on the forward strand.
TTGCCAAGTAGAGACAAGACATTTCTTTCTTTCTTTGGAAATCCAATTTCCAAGTAACTTTTTAATTATACTCTTTTGTAATGAGATCCCATAAGAAATATTTCCTTAAAAGATACAACTTCTTTGCCAGTAATTGTTTGTGTAGGCAGCGGTGGCCTAGTTTTAGAATCATAGACTCATAAAATAGTTTGGCTTGGAAGGGACCTTTAAAGGTCATGTTGTCCAACCCCCCTGCAATGATCAGGGACATCTTCAGCTAGATCAGGTTGGTCAGAGCCCCGTCCAGCCTGACCGTGAATATTTCCAGGGATGGGGCATTGACCACCTCTCTGGGAAACCTGTGCCAGTGCTTCACCACCCTCATTGTAAAAAATTTCTTCCTTATATCTAGTCTAAATCTACCCTCTTTTAGTTTAAAACCATTACCCCTTGTCCTATTGTAACAGGCCCTTCTAAAAAGTTTGTCCCCATCTTTCTTATAAGCCCCCTTTAAGTATTGAAAGGCCGCAATAAGGTCTCCCCGGAGCCTTCTCTTCTTTAGGCTGAACAACCCCGACTGTCTCAGCCTGTCCTCATATGAGAGGTGTTCCATCCCTCTGATCATTTTTGTGGCCCTCCCCTGGCCCCTCCATGTCTTCCCTGTGCTGAGGGCTCCAGAGCTGGACACAGTACTCCAGGTGGAGTCTCACAAGAGCAGAGCAGAGGGGCAGAATCACCTCCCTTGGTCTGCTGGCTGCACTTCTTTTGATGCAGCCCAGGATACAGTTGGCTTTCTGGGCTGTGAGCACACACTGTTGGCTCATGTCCACCTTTTCATCCCCCAGTACCCACAAGTCCTCAGCAGGGCTGCTCTCAATCCCTTCATCTGCCAGCCTGTGTTGGTACTGGAGTTTGCCCTGACCCAGGTGCAGGACCCTGCACTTGGCATTGTTGAACCTCATGAGGTTCACATGGGCCCACTTCTTGAGCTTGTCCAGGTTCCTCTGGATGGCATCCCATCCCTCAGGTGTGTTAACTGCACCGCTCAGCTTGATGTTGTCGATCCCACTGTCTATGTCATTGATGACAATATTAAACAGTACTGGTCCCAATATGGACCCCTGAGGGACACCACTTGTCACTAATCTCTATCTGGACATTGAGCCATTGATCACTGTCCTCTGGATGCAACTATCCAACCAACTCCTCATCCACCAAACAGTCCATCCATCAAATCCATAGTTCTCCAATTAAGAGAGAAGGATGTTGTGGGGGACAGTGTCAAAGACCTTACACAAGTCCAGATAGATGATATCTGTAGCTCTTCCTTTGTCCACTGACATAGTCACTCCATCATAGAAGGCCACTATGTTGGTCAGGCAGGACTTGCCCTTGGGGAAGCCATGCTGGCTGTCTCGAATTACTTCCCTGTCCTCCATGTGCCTTAGCATAGCTTCTAGGAGGCTCTGTTCCATGATCTTCCCAGGTACAGAGATGAGGCTTACAGGTCGGTAGTTCCCAGGGTCCTCCTTTCTACCCTTTTAAAAAAAGGCCAGGCTGGATGGGGCTTTGAGCAACCTGGTCTAGCGGAAGGTGTCCCTGGCCATGGCAGGGGGGTTGGAACTAAATGATCTTTAAGGTCCCTTCCAACTCTAACGGGTTCTATGATTCTATGGGTGCAATATTTCCCTTTTCCCAGTCACTGGGGACTTCACCTGACTGCCATGACTTTTCAAATATCATGGAGAGTGGCTTGGCAGCTACATCAGCCAATTCCCTGAGGACTCTGGGATGCATCTTGTCAGGTCCCATAGACTTCATACAGAAGGGTCTTCAGGTAGTTATGAACAGTGGGACGGACTTTGCTCCTCCAGTCCCTGCCTTGCAGTCCATCCACTTGAGAGGTGTGGGAAGAGAGGTTGACAGTGAAGACTGAGGCAAAAGAGTTGTTGAGTATCTCAGCCTTCTCCTTGTCTGTTGTTACCAGTTTGCCAGTCCTGCTCATTGGAGGGGTATAGTTTCTTTGACCTTCCGTTTCTGGCTGACATAGGCTGACATACCTGTAGAAGCCTTTCTTATTATTCTTTGCGTCCTTTGCCAAGTTCAGCTCCAGCTGTACCTTGGCCTTCCTGACCTCATCCCTACATAACTGGGCAGCGTCCCTATACTCTTCCCAGGATAGCTGTCCCTGCTTCCACTGCCTTTGCATTTCCTTCTTGCCCTTTAGTTTGACCAGCTGGCCTCGACTCAGCCATGCCAGTCTCTTGCCCTCCTTTCCTGATTTCTTACACCCGGGGATCGAGAGCTCTTGTGCTCTCTGGAAAGCATCCTTAAAGATCTGCCAGCTCTGTTCTGTGACCTTGTCCCTGAGAGCAGCTTCCCAGCGGGTCTCATTGGCTAATTCCTTGAACGACTTGAAGTTTGCTTTCCTAAAATTCAGTCCTGGCTTTACTGTAGTAAAAATATAACTTTAGACTATAACTTTAGACTATAACTGGTTTTTTTAAGCAGCATAATATTTTTTAACAATATCATTGTTTTTAGCCATTGAGAAATATGTACATCAAAATTTTTTATTTGTGTCACCATTTACCTCTTACTGATTTATTCAGCATATCTGAATGGGTTAACTTAGTCACTTAAAAAACATGGAGGTTTGGCACTTAAGAAATGTGGATTATCTGCTGGTGAGTGATACATAGTTCCCTTTGTTGTTTTTTCTTCTCTTCCAAACAAATAGAAGTCCACTAACACTTAGTATACTTTTTGCCAATTCTTTGTAGCTTCCTTTCTTCGTTTAATAGTGCTTAGTTAGTGTCCAGCCCTTTACAAAACAGTAAGAAATCACTCATGTTTTCTTGTGATTCTTTTCTGAAATTATTCAAGAAGCAGCAGCCTTGGAAGACAGACCTTCAGAGGTGAGGCTTCTGACACCAATTCATTTCTTTCATTTGTGACATGCAACTGGGTCCTTTCCCACAAGAAGTCCTTTGCCTGCTTGTTATTAGTGTTGATTACACAGACTGGTTGGTCTCTGTAGAACAGACAAACTGAAATAAATATACGAATCTCTCCTTAAATCTCTCCCTGGTTTGCCAATATGTCTGTCCTGATAAGCCTGGCCCCTGGCTATTCTATAAGTTAATCAACGTTTGAAATACTGAAGTGTCCCCTTGGCAAAAAATCCATCTTTCTATGAGTCTTTTTAAAAAATCTTTACCTCATCCTGTTACCACCTCTGAAACATTGCCTGGCTTCATTTTTAGTTTAACTGTTTCTGTTGTGATCTGTACTCGTGACTTAATAACTGTCTACTTCAGCTATCATAGTTCTCTCTTTCTAGATCATTTCCTATCCAAGGATATATGATTACTGTCACTTGTGCTGGCCTGAGGACTCATTGCAATTTCAATTCAAAATCGCTCTCCATTTTCAAAACTCTCTAAAGTCTTGTTTCAACCTGTTTCTCTGGCCCTCCAGCCAACTATTTTCTCGCCTTCCTATTCTGTTTCCAAGGTCTTCACCTCTTTCTTGCCCTCTTTTCTGACTCGAGCATATTTCATCATGTTTACAGCTCTGGGTTTTTCTCCCAAAGGTAAACACTGCTCTCTGCTACTTATCAATCAGTCTCGGTGTTATACTCGCCGTGCCCCTGGTTTTTGTCCTGGTTGTGTAGACATAAGCCTTCCTGGCCACCTTCCCCCTCCTCCTACCTATTGCCTTCTCAGTGATCCTTTAGCTTTGAAGGCTTGGAAGCAGCTATGATTATACTAATTGTCTTTTCTTCAGGCGCATAGGAAAAGGCCACATTGCATGTGATCAGCATGTGTGTCAACTGAACTCTCTGGGTGATATAGGGAACAAGTAATTTTTACTATTCTCGGTTCCAAGATTATTGAAAAAAATACTTAAAGGTAATCCCACTGCAGCAAAAGGAATCAAGAGGAGTGGGAACAATAAGTCGTTTTGTAATATGGTTGCAGTGCCCACTGTTTTATTTAGAAGTCTAGTTTTCAAATCTATTTATCAGTATTTAACTGATTTCTGCTGTTATTTTTCTTTTCAAATTGCAGTATATTAAATGTGTGTTTGCATTTGTGTTTATTGGAGTTTTTATTCTTTTAAATCCTACTTGCCACAGCTTTTAAAAGAAGTGGGGGATAATTGTATCCATAGGTTTTGTAAGTCATTTCTTGTAGTGGAAAGGGATTATTTTTAAAGGTTTGTGAAAAAAAGTGACATCTTCAGTAAGGTAATAAATTCAGACAAACTTCTTCCCCCTCCCTCTTTTTTTTGCCTGTTTAGCATTTTCCACTTTTTTACTCTGTGATGTACAAGCCCTCACTGGTTAATTATGTATATATTTAGCTACTGCATGTGTTGGGCTTATTATTGTCATCTAATTAGATGTAACTCGAACTACTTGCTTCTAGAAAAATCATTAAAAATTCTTTCCTAATGACCTAGAGATGACAAAATGTCTGTAAAGTGTGAAGAAGCAGACAAGCACAGGAACATCGCTCTTAAAGAGTGTTAATCCAGATGCTGCAATCATCTAATTAAACAATATTTTGCTGTCATTAACATTTTCACCAAGGAATTGCAGTTATAATTTCTTTGTCAGCTGTCTCTAGCTCACTTTACCTTCAAAACTAAAGTGCCATATAAAAACACTAAATTGGATGGTTTAATTAAAAAGTTTTTTTTAATGAAGAAACATATCCAGTATTTCTGAGATCTCATTTACTATGCCTCAGTTTTATTGTTCAAGTAGATTAGTGTCATAGGCTTGCAATATTTAATATTCAGCCTTTAATATTAATCTCTGTAAGCCTACTTGGGGGAAAATCTGAAGCTTCTGAAAAGGTATAGGGACTACCAATAGCAGTACAGGTTTATGGTTTATATTTATTTAGCTAAAGAAAGAACCAAATAATTCTTGCTGGAAGCACCAGACAATTGATGAGATGGCTAAATATATTCATCTGCTGACTTTACTCTGAAAATAATCACTGTGATCACTGATCAAGAAAGCATTCCTAATAAAGTTAAACCACTAATATTTATGCATGTTTAGAATTAGGGATTTGTAATCCCATTATAGGCCTAGATCACTGTCCTCCACTCAGATAAGCATAGATGTGTGGTCTTATCGTGTAGGTTTGGTCTCCTTTCACAATTTAAATTATGGTTCATCTTCTCGAGTTATTTTTATTTGTTGATATTAAAAAGAAAATTGTTGAGTTCAGAAAAATGAATCACTGACTTTTTTATGAAACAAATTAATAACTATTCTTAGTAGTTAGTGGCTTCATAAATAAAATGTGGTTCATAAATATTGAAGTGGGAGATAAGTAAATATTTTGTTCATTTTTTTCACAGGACTATGCTTATATTTATCAAATATATAATCCCTAGGGCTTCATTGTTTGTAACGTATCCTACCTAAGCTGAGAGATAAACTGCTTCAAATTATTTCTCGTTGTGGGGTAAAAAAATGCGCACAAGCATTACTGCAGTGTCCTGACATGGAGCTAATTCCACATGATAATTTGTTCATGTGTCCATACTATAAGTAATCTATCAAAACCACACAGCAAAGGAGAACTCGTCTACAGCAGCTAAGATGGGGATTGCTTTTTTCTTGCTCTATTCACATATTTATGATTTTCCCATGTGGAATAGAAACAAAACGTCAAAATCTTATTGACTGAATATTGAAATCGAAATGGAAATTAAGTAATCTCAATATGGAAAATCTCGATTTTGAAATAAAAATTCATTTTGGATAACCCTAAATTTCCTTTCAAAATTTTGCAAAAGGATGTTTTTGCCTTTCCAAATGTTTTTATGAAGTGTTTTCAATTGAAAGTCTTTATTACTGTGAACTCTTTTCTGTAAAACTTTTTGATTCTGAATAATCATCATTTTTGCTTATGCTTTGTAATACACTACATTCACCTCAGTCATTCTATTCCTGACTCTCAAATTTCTTTTAGTCTGCTTTCTACATAAGCCCAAATGTCTTTCTGTTGTTGAAGCTTTTGCACACTCTTCTGTTAACTTAATTGAGGATTCTGAGGGTGAGAAAAACATTATTGTATAAAGGTATAGTTTTGTAAAGGCCATATTTTATAGAACCTTAGATTTTACAATCTCAAGAAACTTTAGAAATTGTATGTAATTAATCCCTTGCCAAAGAGGAAAATAATACTCTGATTTGACAGATGTGGAAAATGGGGCAGAGTTGTCTTACTTCAAGACATACAGAAACCCCCCAAAACCCCTGAAACAATTAACACTAGATAGTAGTAATACCAGATTAATACCAGATAGTACCATTTTTTTTTCCTCCCTCACACAGAAAAATTCTGGTGTATTTCTTGATTTAATTCTTGGATAACTTCTCATTCTGTCCAAGAATGGTTTTGCATTAATTCCTCATTGATATTAAAGAAGTGGTTTTGTTTCTATCCATCTTTATTTGTGTGTGGTGCACAGTGCTGGTATTGTTTTTTTAACAAAGTTGTATTTGTACCTAAATGATTTTTTTGATATTCTTGTGAGCATGTATATGTACAAAATGTAAACAGGAGGACACACAGTTGTTAACAACATGCACTTTTCCCGTTTTCAGTGAAACTGTGTACAAAATAGAAACATGCTTCTTGTTCATCAACTTCTGTTGAAAAAACAAGGTGTTTGTAGAGCAGTGAAAGTTTCACATTTCATTAAAGCAGAGCTGATTTTTGTGGAGAATTGCAAATGCTGCTCAGAACAAGGAAGCCTGTGTTTTCCTGTGCTGGGTTTTGTACCCCAGGAATCTGTCCAGAATCTGGAAGGAAGCAGTTAGTGAGACAGGGCTGTAAATCTGCTGCAGGACTGGGAATTGTTAACCTGGGTTATTTCAGTCTGCTAATTATATTATATAAATACACACACACATGTATTTATGACCTGATTTTGTTTTTTAAGACTCACGTTGCATATTGTGTGGTTCTCAGTAAATCAATATGGTGGATGGTTCTGTACTGAGCAACTTCATTTGTCGTATCACTGAAATGTTAGATACTACTAAATACCAGCTGACACAGAAATAGCAGCCTTTCCCAAACACACTTTTCCTGGTCATGAATTCATAAGTTTCAGTTCACTTCAACTGCAGATTGTTCATTTGAAACTGTATTTGAAGATGTTTTTTGCATATTTGAGATGCCGGGATGGTAGCAATGTTTCTTTCGTTATGTTTGGAGAGAGTGGCCTGGGACAGTCAACTCTGTCTTTTAGAGGGCAGAAAAAGTTTTTTAATTTTCGAAGTGGTTACGAAATAGTGTTAAAGCAAACACGAATTTCTGCACTTTGTTTGAGCTATTGCAGTGAAATTTCACCACTTCTTCAGTGAAGAAGAGCCATGGGGAATAATGGATTAATATGGTATATCTAGGATAGACCTAGATTTGCAAACCTCAGATTTAGCCCCTTGCTCTTGGACTCTCATTTAATCTTTGCCAGCTAATGATACTGCATAGAGTTGTTAGGAAAATAGAAGTCTAATGGTTTTAAATTTCAGCATTCATGCTATGAAAATAGATTCATGGAAATAACAAAGAACGTGTTTATTTGCATATTGTGGGTTTTGGTTGATTTTGAAAGACACTGTGCTCTTTATATTATGCTGATTTCTGCAGTAACTTCTGATCCAGATAAGTCCACTTAAATGGCTACTTTTGTCTGAAAGATTTATACCTGTCAAGTAGTGCGAACTGGGAACATGTGATGCAACAAAAGTAACTGCTAGATTGTTTTTCAGCTGGAGAAGTGGACACTATTTCCTAATTCTTAAAACACTTTCTTTCTTAACAGGACGAACATACAACGATCTGAACCAATACCCTGTATTTCCATGGGTTTTAACAAACTATGAATCTGAAGAGTTAGACCTGACCCTTCCAGGCAACTTCAGGGATCTTTCAAAGGTATGCTTCAGTTCTGTTAAAGACAGTCACCTGGCCCTTTCAGGAAGAGATTTTATTTTATATTTATAGTCTGGTTAACTTAGGTCTTTATCTTAAAGCTGGAAAAGTCTGAAATAGTCTTTGGTATTTTAGAATCATTTTATACTGAGTCACTACACTGTTCTACTTCTGTGTCCCTGACTGATCTGGTTCCAAACCTGCAACTCCTTCATACATTCTGATTTACGGATCATGAGTGCATCAGAGCACTTGATCTCACTAATTATCTCCCTTAGTTTATGAAAGCTGATCCTTTGGAAATAAGAAGCTTGGACTAATTTTTCACTCTGTTTTGCAGTTACTAGACAAGTAACATAATAGCAGCATCTCCTTTTGGTTTAATAATTATTCAGTAAACAAGTATTTTGTATTTTAGACCCTGGAGTATCTGGTCCCTATCATTATATTTTGTTTTTGTTCTCCAACCAGACTTGGGCAGTTAGTGCTTTATAATAATACAGTTCCTAGTATTTCTTTCTCTGATAGCACCATCTCACCCTGAGTATCTCAGTCTTATATCCATGCTGGAAGGAGTGTGCTTGCAATACCTTCAGATGTATTGTAACCCTTCCTGGAAGCCTACTTTTGTGAGACTTCCAAAATAATTTGAATAGGACTTGATTCCATAATAGCAGATAGAGACACCTAAGTTTCCTCTCCCTTTTTTTCTTAGATAAATAAATAAGTAAATAAAAAGAGAAATTAAACTACATTGACAGCATGCCTCAAATATAAGCAAATTGGTTGAGACTCTACTTACGTTACGTAAAAGCTCTGACCTTTCACAATATTATAGGTATGTTTCACAAATGTGTTTTCCAGTTCTGTAACACCATTGTAATCCATGCCAGCAACAATAAAAGAAAATCCACAGACGTGAGTTAAATAAAGACCAGTGATTGTCTTGCACTGGCTTTTTCCCTAGCACGTATAAAAATATTTCTGGTTTAGAGTTGTTGATAGTGATATACCTTTCATTAAGATGCTTACACTTTTCAAAATCTCTCAAACTCACTTCTTTCTAGTATCAATAGCATTGTGTGTGGTGAAGTGCAGCAAGATTAGACAGCATCTCACGAGTCCTTCATTAGGTACTTAGTTTTGGTTGACTCCAAATTTTTATGGCAGCCTATTAAAGTATGTAATTGCTACAGGAAGTAGCGTGATAGCTGAATAGATAGGTTTTCCTCATAAGTTACTAAAGACTCATTATGGAATTAGTGCTTGTATAGCTTATTAAGTATCACTGCACTCCCTTGAAAGGAAATGTAAAATCAAGTCCCTGGTTATTTATGTTACTTCAAGAATCCGTGCAATGTGCACGGCAGTATTTTGCCTGAGGACTTTTTCTTACCCAGTTTGATAACTGCCTTCTCTTATTCAAAAGCTACCAGTGGTTTCCTCTGGAAAAGCTGGGGTTTTGACCACTAAAAAAATGCCTACACAGAACTAGTTAAGGAAAATGGTCTTTCCTTTCTGGCAGTATCTGGGCTGCATTTATCCCATGGATGTGTGAGAAAACACATGTGCAATCTGTAAAGTGTTGTGGGATCCCTCAGGATAAAAGGGGTGTAATTGTCAATTTTTTCCAGTGTTTATTATAATAACATCTGATAGGTTTCATTTCACAATGGTTTTAAACGGAAAAATAGATTAATGATTTTTTGTAAAAGGCAGTGGCCAGTTAATATGAAATGCCTTACTTTGTGCGCTTAGGCTGTTATGCATTACTTGCATCCTGTTTCAATTTGTGCATTATCAGTAAAAATCTTCAAAATCCGAATGTATCTTAAGTATTTCCTTGCCAATTCTGTTTTCATTTTCAATATCGTCCTGTATCTGTAAGTAAGCCCCTTTCCTTGCTAGGGAGGTAAATCCTGAGCAGCCTAGCGCTTAAAAGCAGGAGTTAGTAATTTATTGTTCACATTATTGAACCGGGGTTTGCCACCAAACCTGAGCCAAACCTCTGGGGCAGGCACACAGTGTCCTTTCCGTGAGGAGCTACTTCCTTCTGTCAGATTCTACCCTGCAATGGAGAAATGTTCCTGCAGATTTGATGGCAAATCTGAACCTCCAGCTAAGCTGTTGATGGATAAAATCTCCTTTGTCAGTTCCTGACCTTCTGTCTTCCCACAAGTTTGCCCTTCTTATGTTTCACAGAGCCTCTGTCCTTAATATTTAGTAATTAATACCCCTCAAACAATCTGCTGAAACAATTTAGAATTCTAACACTAGTACGTATGTGGTAAAAGCCCACAAAAGCAATGAAATTAAAAGTAAAACCACCTATAATGATTTGTTTTCTTGGTTTAAAATAACTTTGGTAGTTAAATATAGATACTAAATCTAACTTCATTTAAAATAATTTGTGTGTTATCGTACAAAGTTGGTACAAAGCTCCACTGTCAGTTATGATAATTGACTGTTCTTCTTTTGAAAATTGTTAACCTTTGATTCCTAGGTTTTCTGTATAAAATGTGATATTCCACCTTTGCAATATCACAACTCCTAATTGAACATACACTAGAAATGTAATTCATATGTTTCGTGAAAATGAAATTAGATGTGTTTGGTTTGCTTAGGATGTCAGTGACAGAGTAAAACATATGCCTTTTGCATTTAGCTCAAACTTAAATATTTACATTTCTCCAAAGCCATCTTGAACATGTAACTTGTCCCTTCCTTCCATTCAATTTTGTTCTGGTTTTATGTAGCGCTCCTTATTGTGGTACTTTTACATCCAAATGTTGGTTGTTCTCACAGAACAAGTATACTTAAATATTAGTCTGAAAATTCTTCTGCCCTTTTTGTTTGAAGTGTTTGGAAATTCCCCTATAAAGGCTTTTTTCTCCTTTTACATATAATTTGAGCTTTAAAACCAGGGCCCATGGGCTTGGAAGGTGCCTTAGCAGTAGGATATATTGGACCTTTCATTTGATTAGACAGTGTAGGCTCGAGTTTTATTCATTACATATACAAGGTTAAAGGTTATATTTATTGTTTGACAGGATGAAAAGCTAATGAAAGAGGCTGTCATAGATACATAGATTATCTTTTCACTATCAAAACACCAGGTGATCTGCTTATTTTCTCCTTTATTGAGATTTCCTTTAGAAGAATACCTCTGGTATTAAACATTAGTACGGGAACTGTGTATGCAGCCTTTACTGTACACTGAGATTTTGGGGGTTTCAGCACACTTAAAATGTGATGTGATTTGTTTGTGCAAAACTGTATGACTTTTACTCCTAAATTGTAGTGAATGCATGGGTTTGACATGCTGCATTGTCCCTGCTCATTAAAGTGTAAATGGGAATTTCTCCTCATTTACTTCCAGTCATACATCCTGTTAAATAAAATGATTTCTTCACCAGGCAAAGTAATACTAATATTGACATGTGTATGAAACATCACACGCCCATTCATTGAGTGGAAAAAATTATATTTTGTTAATATAGAAGGTGTTTGACTGACGGGTGGTGATAAGCATAACCACTTTTCCTTATTAGTGTGCCATTTCAAGAAAAGGAAGTGATAAAGCCCCAAGGCTTCTAAATGTAATAATGCAAATGAACGCATCGAAGTGTGAATATTTCAAGGCAAACCACACTTAATACTTCCAAAAATGTGGATGCTGTGGAATGGAGTTTATGGGCTTATCAAAACCCACTGTCTCTTGAAAAATGAAAGCAGTTTCTGTAACTTAAACTTCTCTCTTTATCGCATGCAAATCTACCATCAAAAGAAAAATCAGTTTGATTCTCATTTGGTTTAAGCTACACAATTAAACATTTTCTTTTCTTAAATAAAAAGTTCATTTACTTAGTGAAACTCTGGTACTTTGAATCTGCCAGAACTCTTATATTTGATGTCAATATTGATATGCTGAAGAAAAGCTGCTTACAAATTTGGATAAAATTGGAATTTATTTTGAACTTTAAAGTACTATCCTACAATGTCCTACTTAAAGGTTGTTGTTCGGTAGTCTTTTTAAATCAAAAAGCAAGGAGTCAGGAAAAGCTCAGTCTGTATTCAGCCAGAGCCAAATAAAGCCACACTCGATTTCTTTTGTATGCAGCTACAATTTTGTGCAGTACATTACAAAAAAAAAGAGATAAACAGATAAGGTAGCTGCTGCATGAATTAGAGTCAAGATAAGCAGAATATTTCAGTGGCTGGATAAATAGGATGCTACGTTCAGTTCTGCTCTCATGAGAGAATGTAGTTCTATGAAGATAGCTGGCAAAACAGTAAATATTACATGAGCTAACATAACATGTCCAGTGGATATAAACACTAGATGTATTGACAATATACTGGTTCAAAGGCCAGATGTCTAAAGAGATTAGCCGGATAAAAAAGAATGACATCAATAGCAGTGTGTTTTTAATGTTAAAATAAATACTTAACTTTATTTTTAAATGTGAAAAGAAGCATAAAATAAACTCAAACAGCAGCTTTTAGTACATCAGAAGTGAAGTGGCTGAATAGGCATTGTCATACAGTGAGTTGCTTGGTTGGAGTAAAGAATATCTTATAAAACCATTTTATGAAAAGTTAATAATATTTGTTATGAGTCCTTACAGAGTGCCTTTTTAAATAAAAAGACAAATGGTGTGTTTGGGAAAAGCATTTTCTAAAACATTATAGAAAGAACTTTTTATTTAATGTTCAGAAAAATTTGTTTGACTGAAATTCAGTTTCTGTACTAGTCTTATGGTTAAGATACTGGACTGAGACATAGTACGTAGATTGAGCTTTGCCTTTTTATTGGTTTTGCAAGTCATTTTAGCTAGTTTACACAGCAGTAGAATCCCATTGAAATGGAAATAAAATTATTTACTTCCATTATGTGAAAATACAGGGATTGATCCATAAACAACATTTATCTCCTTTTTATAGCCATGATTTCAGGTTAAGACTGTAGTAGTTGACTTTCTGGACTGAGAATGGCACTGTAACGCCATGGAAAAGTGCCCAAAACTCCATATACCCTGCACATTTCACAAGAAATGTGAGAGACTACCATTACAGTAGAACTTGTCATCTAGCAGGACACGAGCCTCATCAGAGTAAAACTTGGTTAGCTGCTAGTTTGTACAACTGAGATTTAAAGCCTTTACCAAAAATGCTTGTCTTTACTGAAGGATGAACTGTTACTATTTCTTTGGGTAACAGTATTTTGCAACACAGACATTAAAAAACCACTAAGAAGCCAGGGGCAGACCTCCCTGAATTTCCTTCATGCTATTCTGTTTATGTAAGTTTTCGCTTTCAGAAAATGTCTGGTCATTTGGTACACACAAGCTGATTTATTTGTGGTTAATCAACAAGTTTTTAAATTGCACAACAAAAAAATGAGAGATTTGAGCACTTTCTGTTAGCATTTTCAATATGTATGGTGTCAGTGTATAAGTCCTTTCCGTTAATGTGCAGAGGAGTAGTTCACATAGGGGTCCCCATTACTGCACAGAAAAGGAGAAAAGGGGGATGAGATGTTCCTTGTATTTCTTCATCACAGGCCAGAGATAGCTGATGTAATGCTGGACCAGAAACTGCAGAGTTGTGTGATCATGGGCAGGTCCCTGCTCTCCTCCCAGTGCAGCGCTGCCCCTGTAGAGCTAGCTCAGGGTTTCTAGCACACCTTTGTATTGCAACCTATAGCCATACCTAAGCACTTTACCCAGGAACACTAGAAATCTTTGTGGAATGACAGAAAAGAACCTATATCTACTGAATCCCAGGCTACCATCCAGATCACTTGTTCATCGAATCCAGGATCTGTCCTGAGAAGTCGAGGTGAGACTTTCTAGTTGAAGACAAGCTCTACCTCACCCCCTCCTTTCTTTCTTTCTTTCCTTCTCTCTGGGGCAAGGAAGACTGACTCCCCAAAAAGATTCTTCCCAGAGATTTTCACATGAAAATTTCCACACCATGCAAGAAGAGAGGTGACTCTCATGATATTTCACTTAAAGAGTCCATTTTATTCAGGAGATATTTTCCGCATTTCAGCGTTTTTCTTCAAATGAATCCTAAAGTAATTGAATGAAAAGTGGATTCTGACTCTGAAAAGAATATTGATGAGGATGAAGGTAATCTTCAGAATACAGCTTTTTAGGTTTATCATTTAATAAATTGAACATGTGTCTTTTGAAAGTAGATTATTTTAGCTACTTGTGCAGGCATTTTTACATGAAAATGGGAATGTACCATCTTACAACCTTATATCTTTTATCTTTTAAATTGAAATAACACTTCTCTCTGAAGGACCTAGAAAACATAATGGTGTCTTTGCACTAGTGTTTTATGTGACTTTGGAAAATTATTGTTAAGTTCTTGAAAGAAAGCACCTTTTTCATTAAATACAACAATATATATATTTTAAGGAGTTATTTAAAGCTATGGGTTAAACCATCATTAAAATTTTGCTAGCATATGAAATAAAATACTTTGTAATTATTTTTAAGCATCAGTTATGCTTCACAGGTCTGGTTACTGTAATCAATTTACAATGAAGGATGAAAACACGTAGCTTATTTGATGAAAGACATCTGATCAGCTTCAAATATATTTTGAAAGGTCTGGCGTTTTGATTTTCAGTCTTGCATTAATCACCATATCCCTTCTCTACTGTGCCTTCAAACATATATGTACAATAATATTGTGACAGATGACGTCTCTGTCTTCCATAGCCTCAGAATTCACTGCAGCGTAGGGTAAGATGCACCGTCACAGTGGAGGGAAGAGATATTCTCAGTGTGTTTTTCCATTGCAAAATACAATCTCACTGATTTGTCTGCCATTTTGAGTTTCCTTCTCAGAGGGGGTGAACGTTTCCTGTTAACAGACTCAGGTGTGAATTATGGCTTTAGCTTTTGAAATGTGCAATTGGGGACTGGAATTTGTTCTGCCAGAGAAGTGGATGCACAGTACCTTAATGAGGGTGGTATGAGCAGGTCCCGTGCACTCCCCAAAGCAACCCAGGGCCCCGACATAATTTAGCAAAGTGCACATATATGTGCACAGTTTGTCCGTCTAACAGGAAAAGAATGTCTTCTAATAAGTCACTCTTTCAAGGAAGTGGTTGAACAATCATTTTTATGTATTGGCAACTTATAGGCTATAATAATGCCAGTGTGTTTCCTGACAGTGGCAGGATGTGTAACCAAACCAAGTAAAACAAAAATGCAAATATTTATTTTTTCTTTTTCCAGTAGTTGGGAAACAAGCCTGGAAAGCATTAGGGAATGGCTCATACTTCTTTTTCAAGAATGTTTTGTGAGGTCTTGCAGTGCAATCTGCATCAGATAACACTGATCCTTATGGATTGCTCATACATTTTACACGTATGAGAAAGCTATTAACATCTCCATGACACAGCAAAGCGTTAAGCGTACAGAACGTTTCATGTGAGAAATACTGAAATCATAATGTTTTAAAATGTAAGTGTTCATCAAACACTGCTATTAAAAACAAGCTTTAATATGTAAAATTTGAAAACATCATGTTCTATGTCAGTCTTTTAAACAGCCATCTCAAAAAAATGTAGCAGCACTGAAGGAATAAAATACTTGTAGCTTTAAAATTGTTCAGTTCCATACGTAGTGTAGTGAAACACACTGATTTGACCTTGCACTGGTATTTCCATTACAAATGACTCAGTAGAAAAATTGTGCGGTAGAATTGTGCGAAAATACCTGGTAGCATTTTCAAATGGGTCAAAGTCCTTGCGTATATATTTGTTTTCAAGTTGTAATTCCTTTAATAATATCAATTCTAACTATTGATTTTTTATTAATACAAATAAAGTAATTGTTTAAAATTATAATAAGTTTATACAGTTATTTGCTGTGGAAGTGTGCTCTCTAAGTATTAAACTCTGTACATTTGGTTAATTTTACTACAAAAGCTAAAATCTGAAGATTCTTTTCAGGTAGGTAGTAAATATACTACAGCTATCCCATCTGGAAAAACAGATTTAAAATCACATATATTTATCTCAACATTTTAGTTACTTTCTGTTGTATTTTCTTTGTCCCAATGACTTTTGTATCACACAATAACAACTACATTTTGAAAAAAATTCTGAGGTAAAGTGGGTTAAAAAAATTATAGAAAAGCATGTATCGCCTAAGTAGACACATGAAAACCAACAGTTCCTACTACTGTCTTACATTTCTTTTGGTCTTTACCTATAGTTTATCTGTTAAGTCTGCTCAGAATAGAGTTTGAATTTGTGAATGATTTCCGAATTCTATTGTTTTTAAGAACAAAGCTTGTTTGTTTCACTCAGTAAAACCTGGCTTTGTTCAGTCAGAAAGTAGATCCAGTCCTGCAGGACTATGCATGGTTTTTAAGTATTTCTGCTTAGGATCACCAGACACCGTCAGCAGTTCCGCGTGAAATCTTTTCATCATGAACTGTGCATTACAAAGTATCCTGTGTGAGCAAAAGTCAGTTTTCATTAGCTGTGTGATTACGGTGAATGACAGCAACAGAAATATTAGTTTGGCCTCAATGCATTTAAAATGCAGTTTTAGAAGTCTATTTCCAGAACAATGTTATTGAATTAATTGGAAAACAACTCATACTTCAAGAAGGTCTTGAAAGTTTGCAGATGTGGATCACTTATATTTGTCAATTAAAATAAGGAAAGTCATAAGACTTTTAGTACACAAAGCCTTTGAAAAGAAATTCTAAGGTTACGGCAATCTGAAGGGATTACTACAGCATGGAATGAATTTGGTTGCAGAGTCTCCTATGTAGTGAATCTTAATGCAGAATTAACCTGTGACATATCAGACAGGCTGCCCTTCAGCTGATAATATATTTGACCTCTTATCCCTTTGTAGCCTATTGGTGCTTTGAACCCAAAGAGAGCAGTCTTCTATGCAGAACGATATGAGACATGGGAAGATGATCAGACTCCACCTTATCATTACAACACCCACTACTCTACATCCACTTCTACATTGGCTTGGCTTGTTCGTATTGTAAGTATTTCTGGATCCTGGTTTTCATTAATATCTTTATCTAGAGCATCTCTTCTGTCACTTACCACCATTTCAATTTTTTTTTTAATGAAAGTACCTCTCTATCAAAATCTCATGGTGCTTCTCTACCTTAAAATCTCAGAAATTCTCTAGATATACTGTATATACTCATTTGTAGTGATTCCTCCCTACCCAAACAGTCTGAAATATATTTAGACACAAAATTGTGGTGGTGTAGGGACATATACGATGAAGAAAATCCATCTAAATCTAAATCCATCTAAAATAAAAGTCTCTAGACAGTACAGAAAGCTGATACTACCCATATATTCTTTTATTATTTTCAGCTAGGGACAGATATATACAACATTAAAGAAAGACCTTTTGTAAAGAGCACATTAAACTGGGTCAGACTGAGAGGGGAATTATAGAACCAGTTTTATATTAACGCAGTGTGGAGTAATATTTTATGCAAATGAACTAGGCTTCTCAATGAATTAATAACTTACAGTTTTCAGAAATGCAAAAATGTAGATTCCAACTGCAAACTGCCATTTCAGTTCTGGAAACCTCATGCTTAAATCCTATCCTCAAAATCAGATCTAGGGAAAGGGGGCCAGACTTCAAAGATAGAATGAATCTGAATTCGATTTGTGTGTTAAGACAATGAATTACAGAGAAAGGAGTGTTGATGAGAGACTTAAGGCTTCACAGAGAAACCTGAATTAATGAAAAATTGAGTCACTGTGTAATTACTGAACTTAAACTACACACTACCAATAAAAATCTGTCTCATAAGGTATATTCTACACATGTTTCTCACACAATCAGGCAAAGCAGAACTGCACAAAGCGGTTTTCACTGGGTTTTCACTCATCTCAGCTTCCCTTAGACACATCCTGTTTTTCTGCTCAGAAGGGAAGAATTCATGTGTCTATGAGTTCAGGGTATACTTCTTCTTAACCCATGGGAAACTAAACGTTGATTACACTCCTATATGGGGTGATCACTGTACTCCTTTTAAATGTTGCTAAATTATTCATGTACTGTGAATACATTTTATGGTTCACATGTGCTGCTTTGTTGCCTTAAAGTATATTAAAAACAGTGGTTTTATTTGCATGTTTATCTATTAATTTTGGCTGCTATTCAACAAAAGATCCCCTCTTGCTAGTCAGCAAATCCTTAGGTCTGAAAGTCTGCTTACAGGCTGAATGTACAACACACCAAGGAGTATTCATTTCCTGTATTAGGCTAATGCTGTGTCATTTTTACTGCTGTTGTTTATGTAATACTCTAGGTGTTCTTGCTCTCTTTCTTTTCTGCCCTAAAAGAGAACACGAGAACAGGTCTCTGCCTTGCTGGCCTTGCAATAGAGACCTGACAAATTACGTTTGTTAGAGCAAACAATATATGTGAGAATAGAAAGCAGAGAAGAAAAGGAAAAGCAGTGTTTTCCAGGGAAGAGATTGCTCATGGCAAGAAGGTGAAAGCAACAAAGGGAGAATTTAAGTTCTGTAATGAAATACGGGGGCACACCTAGATAGGTATTTTGAAGATTATTTAAACAGGAGGGACCAGCAAAGAAAAGCAATCACTAGTGGGAGGAGACAACAGAAATGAGGAGGAGACAGATATGGGGAAAGTTTAAAGCTCAGAAAAAGAAATAAAGAAATAACGTGATGAGATTGGATAAAGCTGCCTTTGGAAACCCAAAATAAAGATTTGAAAATAAGTGTGTGTAGAGACAATGAAAGATTATAGCTATGGGGATTAAAAAGTCATACTGATCCTTAGAGAGATATTTTTGGCTGCAAAATAGAGGATGAAAAATCCTAAGGGAGAAAATTATGCCATTGAATTTGATAGATTAGGCTAAGTCAGATTTCTGGAAGTTCAAGTAGGATCTTGCTTGCAAATTTTTTGAGCTAGTGTTTTGGTATGGGTTTGTGAAGATGACCGTGTAAGAACATTTAATAAAAGGTAAATTACAGTCTGGTCCAGGAAGCGGAAGGTGAAAATAACAGATGCATAGATTCAGACAGAAGAATGCTTTCAGTATTTTAAGAGATTGGAGAAGATTCATGGGAAGAGATGTGTTACAGTAGAGCTTTTGGTAGAAAATGACAACAAACTGAAAGAGAGGATTGGAAAGTAAAATTATGGAAAAAGACTGTGTAGACCAAAGAATAAAAGAAAAGGGAAAGAAAAAAGAGACAAATGGAGACAAAACAAGCAAGCAAGCAAAGACGCTATGACAAAAATTGTACTGGAAAGTAGGTGGTTTAGATAGCAGCAGAACAAACCAGGACAGACTAATGCGGATCCAGGGGGAGAAACTACATGCCTAGACCTTTGTATTGGAGGAAGCAGTAGTTGCAGTAGGAGAGGAAGTTTCAGCCACTCTAAAGTATGTATATATAGAGTTGTGTAATTGCCACAAAACCTTAAAATTTTTTTCAAATCTTGCTTTTTGGCTTTGACAGATGCAATCTGGTTCCTGTCAGTTCTCCTCAAAACATTGCTTGTAATATCATATTTCTGAGTCAATTCTGTGATAATCTGCTCCCTACTGCCTTCTATTTCCCTCTGTTGCTTTCCTTTATCTGATGTATCAGGCTACTTTTATAAAAGGCACTTTATGCCTTAGCCTCAGTTCTGTCCTGCTTAATTGATTTTGATATCATCAATCTCTGCCTCTGTTTTGTCATTAATAACTTTTTCACTGTTAATGCGATTTTCTCGAGTTCTTTTGTGTACTAAGAATGTCCAGTAAAAATCCGTCTTCAAAATTGACCTATTTCATTACGTTTTCAAAAATATGACAGCGGCTTAGCATATAATATGTTGAAGCTACTGATAATTACAGGAACTATGATAATTTTTATTATTAATTTTTGTTCTTCTTCTGCCTTTCATTATGCTTTATAGAATAGGGTGTAATCCTTAAGTGAAGCCGTGGGCTACTAGTGCATCTGCAAAGCTTCTGTTTGTATTTTCTGTGAGCTAGTTGTACAAGTCTAGGTGTGCTCCATTCTATTCTGTAAGAACGCTAGTAGAAAAATGAAGGCAGTTTCATAATAAGCAATGGTTCAGCCTCACCAGGCCGTTTATCGGATTGGTTACGGTCACTTTTGGGAGTTATACAGCTGACCTTGAAACTCTTCCAAAGCAAGATAGCACACACGCCCACTTTCTGTACAGATCCCCTGCACACACATGTACATGAGGGCATGCACACACTCATATGTGAACTGAAATTATGATTCTTAATTAATCTGTATGTGTTTATTTAAACTAATCCGTTGTGCATTTCAGATGACTCCATAATACTAGAATTCTGAAAGGTCAGGAAACAATCCTCTAACTAGCTTCCTAAGAAATGAACTGAGCCTAGAAAGTTTTAATGCTGTAATTACAAATGAATCCTGCATGTTCTCTAAAACTGTTAGGTTTCTATTAAAAATCAACTGTTTCTTGAAAGTGATCAGCTTGCTTTCTAAATTGAGAGGTAGATTATTAAAGGTTGGATAACCACTTTACAGAGATAGATAATGAATGTGAAAGTCCAGCGTATTGTTCAGTCAGGTTAATAATGATGAAAAAACTAACAGGGACCACCATGATTTGTACAATATTGCCTTCCTCTCCTTTGAGGTGTTACTGAAATCGAACCATGGTTAAACATTTTTGCACATCGCATGTCTTTACATCTAAACCTAAGAAATTCAACTTAATCCTTAGGAAATCTGAGCCAACATCACCCACAAGTTTGTTCCAGCAAACAGAACGAAAGAACAGAATGGAAAGGGATGCACTGTTCTATTGACACAGTTTCATTTTCATATAAATGAAATTAAATATTTGTAGTTTATGGATAGATGACCTTACCACCTGGTTCAAGAGTAATTTTTTTCACCTGCTTTCCATGTGGACCAGTGAATATTTGAGTTTAATTAGGTAGAATAGTTTAAACAAAGAATCCTACATCAAAATGCCATATGTTCCAGTGACATGAATGTCAGCCTGAAAAGTACATAGAAGAAAACAGAAGAAATAATTCTGTCTTGAATATGAATGTCATCATTGTTTTCACATTTTTAGGTGAAATAGGTTAGAGCTAAGGTGCAACTGGATGCTCTCAGTAGTTGCTGTTGAAGGAGTTCTGTTTGCGTGAATCAGTTACATCGTCATTGAAACGAAGACCCATATTAGAGAGCATGATTCTTTAATGCTCTGGTCAAGAAGTTTGTAGAGAATAATTGGTTTCCAATTTCTGTTACAATAACTAAGTACTTGTACAAGGTAGAAGAAATTCTGGATTTATTGTGAGTCAGGTCTGATTAAGCCGAAACTAGTTTTTCGTGAGATTCAAAAGTGGGGAGGAGTTGAAGTCTGCTTGCAAACAGAAGTGAATCTGAGTCTCCTATTTAGTAGGTCCTGAGCAGGACAGTCCCAGATAGACAAAAGGTGTACGTCACTGTGACAAAACCCCAAATACTCTTTTTTTCCTTTTACAAATGGCTGAAAAGACATTTTTGTTTGACATAAGATGTCTCAGAATGACATATCCCTTCCTCTTCCCTCCCCTACTCCCACCATAAATGATTCAAATGGGACTAGGAGCTGTTAAAAGGGGGATGGAGGGAGACAACTGGGGTTGAATGGAAAAATTACTTGTTCCCACAGCTCAAGCTTGTATTCATCATAATCAAGTACCCCACAAATTTCTCTTCCTGTTGGCAGTGAACAAGGCGTGAATTTTATTCAGAATATTAGGAACGAGTGAGATGGGGTTATAATGAAAACATTGTGCAGCTTTATAGCTTTCACAGCAACAAAACCTTTACATGAAATGACAGTAATCGGTATCATAGAATAACAGTATTTAAATGAGTATATTGAATATAGATATGAACTGTATTTATGTAATATAAGCACTTGACTTTCCAGAGAATAAATTTACCTTAAAATTATGTAAGAGGTCTGAGATAAAGCAAGTCAGAGCTCTGAATTTCTGCTAAGGATTAAAAATCCAAAAAGATAGGCGCAACAGGTCATAGCAGGATAGCATAATAGGGCACCCTGTAGTGCTCAGCTATTAAAAGTTTAATCCTTGATTATGAATTTTATTGCTTTTGTGTATTTGTCTCAGATGCTTAAAATAATGTTGTCATGGAATTTTGGATTAATATTTTTACATAATTTATTGTAATGACACTATTTTTCTGGTTTCTCCTTTTTTTTATCCATCAACTGCTGCGGATTTCAGAACCTCAGCAGTCACCCACAGCTACACAATGATATTCACAACAAATTACATGTATCTTATTAGAAAAAAAGTGATAGATTGGTGTTGGTAGAAGACAGAATTATTTGTTCTCAGATCAACAACATATACAATTTTTCAGTACAGTTAAGCTAGAAAAATAGCATAATTTGCAAAGGTTACTATTGCAAATATATACAGAGAATTGGAGGGTGAGAATTTAGTTAAAACCAAAATAATTTTAATGTTGAAAGAATCTAATGTACATTTAATGTTAAAATTATAATATTAATAGAATTTTAGGCTAAATTAATGTAATCCAATTTGTGTGTATATTTTTTCAGTTTGCTAGCTCTAGGTCTGAATGATACAGTTTTTCATTTATATTTTACATGAAATTCACTGTATGAAGCACTGTAAAATCTAGACATATAAAAACTTAATTTCTTTTCTTTCAGTATTACAATTCATTGCAATACTGTTATGCTGCTTACCAAGTTGAGCTGCTGTTAAATTTTAATATTCTATTCAAATTATAAACCTCTTCCTCACTTGCCACGCAGTCTTTCAATATTCACAGGTGCAAACAAAGTCATTGTGCAATGGAAGCTAGGGTCCTCCAACAAGAAATGATATTGTGATTATTTTTTATTTACTTTAATTATTTTTCATTAATTATTTAACACATACTAGGATTCTCTGATGGGAATAAATGCACTGATGAATGTATATTTATTAGATTGTTACCTATTCTTTTGAATATATCTTTTTAATATAAATCCCCAATGTTTTAAGAGAAAAAAAAAGACATGGAAAAAAAATCCACCATTCAATTAGCAGTAGAATGTCTTGCATTATTGTAATGAAAACAATTCCATATTTACACTGACATACACTGAAAGTTAATATACTGTCCCTGGCTAAAAAAAAAACAATAAAAAAATCTTTGTTGAAATATAAACAATTCCCTGAAGCTACTTCAAAGGTACCAGCATACTATGATGACAATAAGAGAGATATCCCATTCCTTCTCCTTTAGAGACAGAAATTTAGAGTTTTTCTCTTCTCTGAAAGAAAGTAGCCTGTGGTGACTGTTGTGTATGATAGAAAAGATTAATTGGAGTTTAAAGTTTAAAAGATTAATTGGATTACTTATCTCCCACGAGGAGTAAAGATTAGAGAAACAATGGTCTCTGGAAGTCTGAATTCCCTCTTTTATTTTCTTCCTCTTTTTGGATTCTTTCACTACCTTTGCATCCATGCTTTCCTTATGTGTATTTTACTTGCTCTTAAATGCTACAGAAAATTAATTACTTCTATCCTCTTTAATATAATGTGACATAATTCCCTCAAAATTTCTTTATTAATGGAGGAGTTCCCTGCTTTGTTGAAAAGTTTCAGAAAAGGAAAGAGAGGATATATAGAATAAAATTTAAATAGTAGAATGGTAATGCTGTAATAAGAATTATAATCTGGTGATTACGAACTGCATTGATTAGCAACATATCCAAATGATCAGGATGTGCAAGGAAATAAGAGTGTGAATTTAACAAAAGGGACACTTTTTCAAACATTCCCCATCAGACTTTGGCAAAGAGGGAGAAGTACTTTCCATCCATGTGGACATACTGCCAAATATTAATTGAATCAGAGAGCTCATGGAGTGGTGCTGGAAAACCAGGGAGTTGGCAATGATCTCGGTGTTCAGGTTCTGCTGTCAAATTAAGGATTTGGTCCCTTGTTAACCCCTCCCCTGCAGTGGCATGCAGTGACATAAAAATGCGTTCTCCAGACTGTCTAAGACTCGAGCTTTCCTTTAGTAAGTACTAATACTGTCGTTTCAGATAGAATTAACAAAAGTGAAAACTCTAACTATTTCATCTGTGTACCTCTGCCCCAAAGTAATGCTAAAGCTGGATATTCTGTAACCATAGTCAACCTCATAATGACCGTACAGCTATTCTGCCCACCGTGAGGCGAAATAGAACCTCCTGAGATCTTTTAAATTAAATGAAAACAAAAGGAAAATCCAGGCAGGGGACTTTCTAAGATTTTATTTTGACATACCATCTTGCAAGAGGTAAACAAAGCATGGTAATATAAATAACACAGAGGGTGTTTACAACAGTTGCAGTGAAGTAGGCAGCCATTGTGAACTGGAACTAAGCTACATAGATCTGCCACTGATAGGTAATTAGTCGTATGGAAGAGTGAATATATAAAATAACCTTTCCTGCCATAACTCAAGATTTGTGTATGCAAAATGTTTTAGTGCCAATAAATGTACTAAGATATTCAGTACAGGTACCCATGCATAGATATAACTATGAGGTGCCATATTTTTCTTTAATTCTGCCTTCATGAAGGATTTTGATCTGAAAAATTCATTTGGATTTTGTTAGAAACTTGCTGCGCGATTCCTTCTGCTGTTTTCTTAATCCATCTTCATTTCATTGACTACAGGAGCCCTTTACAACATTCTTTCTAAATGCAAATGATGGCAAATTTGACCACCCAGATCGAACCTTCTCTTCAGTAGCCAGGTCTTGGAGGAACAGCCAAAGAGATACCTCAGATGTGAAGGTAACATATACATTAAATAAATTGATAAAGGTGCATTTTAATTTATGGTATTTTGTTTTATGTAGGGACAAATAAGGTTTTGTATTTCATATCTTTATATTCAGCACACTAGGTATAGTTTAAATAAAAAGTAGATGTTACTAAAGATTATTGTTCTAACAGAAACAATCAAAGATTCTTTGAAGTTGAGTGGACAAAAGGTGTTTTGTTTTTAGAGAAAAACAACCTAACTGATCTAATTTAGATCAGATAATCAGGAGATGGAGAAAAGCCCAATAAATTGTTCTTTCCTGCTGTTAACTCAATATTTGGCCCACTCCATAAAACACAGCAGGAATTGGATTTGACCTTAAAGTGTCATATTGTTATAGCTTGCCTAGCTCTGGGTTTGCATTGCCTGGGGCAATTAATAAAGCATTAATGACAAGACCCATTTAAAATGTTGGCTTTTCTGTACAGCTTTAGCTTTTACTTGACTGTGCCTGGGGATACTATGCAACAATACGCATTAGATTAAAACAACTTCTACATGATATACAGAAACAGCCGGAGAGCAGCGTGATTTTACTGTTGTTATTTCTTACCTATTGTTAAATACAAAGTGTTATTGTTCATATGTACATGGGGCCTTATCAGAAATAAACCAAAATCTAATAATATTTTGAATAATATGGTTCTTTCTTGACTTTCATATTCTAGTCATAAGGTAGGCAAAGGCTGCAGTATACCATGAATGGCTCTTTTTTTAAAGCTTCATTTAAAAGTTAATTTATCCTTCTTCTGTTTTGATACTGCCACTTATAGGAGGAAATGCTAAAGTCAAGGTCACGTTATGATTATATTTTTGACTGAACTTGACAAAAGAAGATGTAAATTTGTTGATTTATTTTTATTCCAGAGCTCCTGTTTACATAAATATTCCAGCAGCCTCAGCAGTGTATGTGGGCAAACCATGTTGTTATTATTCAGTTTCTGGTTAGAATAACAAATTGTAAATTGTATTACCATCTTAACATATGGGAGAAAATGCTTTTTAAAGAAAAAAAGATTAACCTAAATCTCTTACAACCCCTTTCATGTTTATTTATGTTCCTCTCAAACTCAATGGTATTTTAAGTACTATCACTGTTACCTTTGTAAGAAAAATGAAGGAAATTTCAGTACCTGTTGGAAAGAATTAAAGTTAATATCTGCTGTGTTTGAAATGCAGCCATTTCTTCAAATTCAAAGTGCTGACATTTTTGATTTTTCCCTTTCAATGAAATCTGGTTTTCCTGGAGTTCCACCAGAACCTCTGGGAAAATGGCCTCCTAGGAGTGGGGCTGAAACAAAAGATAAGAGCCTTAAACTGAGGAATAAGGGAAGACAGTTGGAAGTGACTGTAATCTTCTTGTCTGGCTTTAGTACACAGGAGGAGGGCAGTTAAATACATGAAGGCATTGCAAAAGATAAAGGAATATCTGTGGACAGACGGAGGGATGGTATTCAACTAGGGTATATAATTAGTGAAAGGATTGTTCCTAAACTAGCAACCGAATGAGTTATCAGGAAAACAAAGAACCGAAATGTTTGTGTGAAAATACAAGGAGTGTGGTAGTTTAAACTGCTGCTGCCAGCTATTGCAAGGATGCAGGAATTACGGAGGGATAAAGGTTGCATTACAAAATGCATTTGTATAAAAAAATCCAAGTTATTAAAATCAAACAAGTATTAAAGATATGCTCAAAACCAGGTACTCACCTTCAGAAAAGGAAAGGAAAAGGTGAAGATGTGGGGTAGCTATGTACTTTAATGTCATTGAATTTAAAGAAGGGAGTTGGGACTAACTTGGGTAAAATAGTAACAATGAAGGGTTGGAGTTGCACTGGGGAAAAGATTGTCAAATAATGTATTCTAGAATACATTTGGGAGTCTGCCATAGAGCCCCAGAGTCAGATTTAGATATATATATACACACATTTCTGTTATGCCATTAGAAAGAGAAATACTACTTGGAGCTAAGTCATTACAGAAAATCTAATATGGGAGGCACAGATGAGGTATGTTGGCCAATAAATGTTTTCTCCAGATAATCCCTGACCTGTCTGTTCAGGGATACTTTAGGGATTAAAGATGCTGTTTAAAATATGGTTTTGTTAATTAATGAAGATACAGGGAAGGTGGGTTTAGAAATTAACCTTGAATTGATTTATTATGAGTTGATTCAGTTTAATGTGAAAATAGGTAAACAAGAGCAGATTTGAAAATAAGCTAAATCTTTATGGGATGCTAAAGCAAATAGAAAAAGTTCATAAGCTATCTAAATAAAAAATAAAAAGTAAAAAAAAAGACAGAAATGAGAGGAGATTTTTAAATGTCTTTAATACCAATATTCAATATATTGCATCATCAAATTTATTATATATTGATACAAAGCCACTACTGGAATAAGTCTACTGAAATACACTTCAGTAGCCTAAGCAATATATTTTAATGCATTACTGTTTAACAAGGAAACTTGAAGATCAGCAGGGTGGCAGAAAGCTTATAGTGAGACCAAAGCTATATGCTTAGCATTAAAACAGCTAGAATAACTCATGGCATCTAAATTCCACCTGAAGCAGTCTGAGTAGTCATTCATTTGTTTCAGAGATCACATGCTTTTGGAGAATACAAGTTTTTGTTTTTTCCTCATTCAATTTTCAGTATGTATTCATGCTAGACAAAGCAAATTCTTAGTGCTTCCTTTGCTGGGAACTAGCTAGTGGAAGTGTATACCCAAACTGGAGGGAGCCATACGAAAAGCAGCAAATGTGTTTACAGAATTGAATACAGGAAGAAAAATGTGTATATGCGTGGGGTAATTAATTTCTAAAGTGAAGATACAGTAACGAAAATCCTATGAAACACACAAGCATATGGAAGAGAGAAGAATTGTTTGTCAGGGAACAGAGGTAAACCTCAGAGGAAAGGGATCAGAGTTGAAAAATGCTTACTTAACCAACAGAGTGTGAAAAGTTAAAGTGAAATTGAGTGTTCTCTGAATTTGAATATCCTCACAAGGGAAAGTAGTAAAATCCTTATTTCTCAAGCTTCTTAGAAACGTAGACTGCCAAAGCACTGGAAACATCAGGGACAATCATGAATTGGCAAGAGGATGCGCTAGTTGACCCTTTAGGCCCTTTCCATTTGTAGCGTCTGTGTTTTGTAGTGATAAATCAAGAATGAGTATAGCAGCTAATTGTTGCTGTTGTTTGTTGCTTAAGATCTTAATGAACTGCATTTCTCAATGCCATGACATCAGGGCCAACTTTTCCCTGAGGCCTCAGAGTTCATTCTGCAAAAGGATGGGAAACTGAACTATTATTAATACGACAAATACCCCATTTTTTCAGATTAGTTGTGCTGCTGCTTGGAATGCCTTACAGGCTTTTTAAACATTTTAATCAAGTTTTCAGGGACTGGAAAAGCAGTGAGGTTTGGGGAGCCACCAAGAAACCCTCTAAAAATCCCTACCCATTTTGCCTGACTTCCTAAGAGCAGCAACCTCTGTCTTGCACAGTAAAAAACCTTCAGCTCTGAGAGTTTGAAACGTCAAAAAATTCATGTTCATCTGTCTGGCCACATCTAAGATTTATATAGTGGTCCTGCAAGAAAGTAGTGCAAAAGAAAAGATGTATAGAGCTTGCACGCGAGTACAAAATCTTAAAGCACGTTCTTTGTCAAAGTGTTCTGCATATTTGTGTAGCTTCTTCCCGGCTGAACACACAGTTATAAATGGAGGTCTTTGGCAGTGTGGATTCCCACGTGATATACATGCTGTAAATTGTTTTCCCACCCTAGAGGTTTTTTGAGTCTTTATAGTAAATATTAGGTGTTTGGAATATGGACTGTCCATCAAAGTAGCAAACTTTCAAAACTGTTAAGAATAGCAAGTGTTCATTATTCATGTATTCCTTATCATATATTTGAAATTCATCTGAGCTGCTTTAAGTACATTTAATCTCTGATCTCACTAATCTCATTAATTACTGTGGCACAGGTTATGAAATAATTTAAAAACAGCATGTGTAATGAATTACTCTGACATTCTTCAATGCAGTTTATTGTAAGATGGCTACAATTTTTGCTTTCAAGTACCGTATTAAATAATGAGATGAATTGCCTTAATTCTTTATTAGCAAGGTCTAATTAAAAAATCTTTTTAAAATTAGTTTTTTTAAGAAAGTAAAATCTGTATTACGATTTTTTTCGTCAGTTACTTTTTAAGAAAGAGGACTATGGGGTGCTTTATTCTTAAGTGATTAAGTCACTTCTGAAATAGGACAGTTTTAACTAGTAAATTGAGATTTTTAAGCAATGGAGACACTTCCCACAGCAGTGTTCTTTTGCAGCCTCAATGTAGTTTTAAAGGAAACATCCAAACCACTTTTAAGAGTTTTTGCATTAAAATTAAAAAAACAAATACCTGACATTTGCAAAAGACAGTATATCTCTCTAGGAAGCTACAGTTCTGTGAGTCAGTCTTCTTTTTTCGCATGCATGTCCTCTCTGACATTCTTCTCTCTCTGTTTCTCCCTTTCTCCCTTTCCCCTGCCTCCTTTGCTCCCTCCCTCTGGAACTAAATTTTTCACACTGAGCTAATGAAAGTAGGGCTGTGGCAGTAGTTTGATCAGCCTGAAAAAAAAGCCGTAATTGCTACATCTTGAATTGTGGCAAAAGGTACACCACCTCTGAAAAATGTAGCATATGACAGATTATTGCCCGATGGATGATTAAAGATCTACTTAGACAATTTTGCTCCATACATTTGGGCTGTTTTGGTTGATTTTCAAAGAAGCCTGATCACCTACAGTGGATGAAACAGAATTAATATGGTATGTGCTATGTTAGAGTGGTAACACACAAGGGAGAACCTGGATAACAGAGTTTATTTTATTGTGTCTCCCTTTATCAACATCGACCTTCTCTCGAGATAATCAGTACAAGCTGGAGGAAGAATGAACGTTCGCGGAGTGACCTTTGAGGAAGCAAGTCACCCGGAAATGACCATAACTTGGCCAGTCAGCTTTCACATTTTTTCCTTTCCACCTCCTCCCCGCTCCAGTTTTTCGTAACGCTGACTTCCCCAGAACCTCCTGTTCAGGCACTAATCTTTCCTAATGCCTCTCAAACTTGTTATATTACTTTTTGAATAGAGTGTTTAGAAGTTAGAAAGGTAGCTCTGACAAAATGTCATTAAGGTGCCTTAGTGTGAATTAACACGGTTAATGGAGGTAGTCCTAACTGACTCGTTGACCCAGTACTAGGCTTTTGTGGAATTAATGGATGCCAGGGGATCAACCTTTTGGGAGGAAAAGAAAGAAAGAAAAAGAAATGGCAGCTTTAAAACCCTGAAGTGAATTATATTGGAAAAGTGAAAACGTCTGGGTTGGATTTGATTTCATTGGGAGGCCATAAAATGGTATACCCTTAGCAAAACATATTAAACAGAAA
Organism: Pluvialis apricaria; assembly: GCA_017639485.1. Lineage (NCBI taxonomy): Eukaryota > Metazoa > Chordata > Aves > Charadriiformes > Charadriidae > Pluvialis > Pluvialis apricaria. The sequence continues at coordinate 27,248,833 of CM030007.1, forward strand.
CATCAGATTTGATGCAAGCGGTGTACAATTATGATAGTGTTAATAGTGGTCCTCTATCACCCCAAGACATATTTTTAAAGTTTAATTTCTCAGCAGCTTGGATTTGTCACAGGCTTGTAAATTAGAAAATGCATTTGGGGATGTTTTCTTATATGAAGACACAAGGCATATAATACTGTTAACTATACCTTGGGGTTTTAGTATAGCTATTAAAATAAACTAGAGATCACATTTACAGACAAGAAATGTCTGTTGTAATATTCATTTTACCTTTTTTTTTACACCCCTCAGTAGCTTTACTGCATCGTTCTTCATCTGAGAAGAGCCGAGCTTCTCGGGCAGTTTGAAAGGTAGCTGACTATTAAATGATAGAAAGCTAACCTGTCTTATTAGAAGTGTGAATGAAAGGGAGCAGAGGAGGTTACCAGCTTGTGAAATGTCAAGGACAACTAGACAGAAATTACTGCAAATAGATTTAGATCACTAGAATCCCTATTTTTATTAACTCTTTGAACTCTAGATATTTATTGTGGTAAGAAATTACCCATGACAGGTTATGTAGTCGGAAAGATTTATTTAGAACCTTTGATATGTTTTGGCAAGAGCAAAGAAACCAATAAAATTTACTGAATTGTATTGGTTAATGCAAAATTATATATCAGCTGAATGGCATAAAATAACAATAATGCATCTAAAATGCTTAATTGGTCTGTGACTATTTTAAAGCTACCAGAATTTTTTAAAATATTGTTCTTCTGTGTCTTTCTTTTTTGCATTCTCTCATTTTGTGCCTGAAAACTGATGTAACTTCTGGGGAAGCCTTTTTATGCTGTTGTTTTGGATGTTTTCCTTCATGTCTTGATTTACGCTGGCTGACTCAATGTTTGTAGTGTAGGAAGAAAATATTTTGAGATTTGTCTTTCATGAACATTTGTGCTTGAAACATAAACTTCACAAATTCATGGTAGCTTCAAACAAGCATTCCTTTGCATAGACCTGGCTTTGCATTGACCTTGTACTGCTACTGCCACTTGAAGGTGCAATAGGAGTTTTAAGGCTCCACTTATCAACTGTTCTGTCTGTCAAGTGGAAAGCAGATTGGGAGACAGAAGGTCCTCTGTGTCCCATCCCCTGGTGTAAATACGACCCCTGAGATACATTTCCCCCCTGCTAATTCCTGACTCTCCTTGTCCCTATATTCAGGGTGAATTTAACAATGACCCTTCTAAAGTATGAAGCTGGTGATTTGTAAGAAGCTATGTTGTATGGCAAAATAGACTGGGCATAAAAATGAATGAAAAATAGCAGATCCTGTCAGAAAAGTATGCAATCTTAATCTCTGATCTGAAGACCACAGAGGTAGATAAAAACATTTATTTTGGCTTCTGTGTGATGAACATGTCACAAAATAGAATAAAGCCAAAGTATATACAAGAGTAAATTAAGTTAGGCGCTTATTAGGAGTAATTCTACTAGCTAATTTGGGGAGATTAAAAGAATGTTTTACACATCTGTAACTAAAACTTAAGCAATGTAGCAATAAAGAATGTAAAATCATTGTCCTTCATGTGGACTTTTAGGAGCTGAAAGGCTGTAAAGCTGGTAGGATAATGCTTTCCAAACATGTAATAAACTATGCAAAGAGAAAATAGTAATTTGTCCTCTGTATCTGGGGTGGATTGTTAGCTAGGACAAGGGAAAATGGGCTTAGATTGTGTAATGAAAGTTTCAAGCCAGGCGTTAGGTAAAACCTCCTCAGATGAAGAATATTGAAGTCGTGGAAGGATTGTGGAGTTGCTGTCACTCAAATTCTGGGACAACAGGGTAGACAGGTATCTGGCATGAAAGATGGTATAACTGAACCGTTTGTGGAGTGGAGGAATGGGCAAGGTCACCTCTCCAAATGTCACCCTGAAACGGTTAGACATTTGAGGTATCTGTTGCCTGTCCTTAACAGGAAAAGCACCAAAAGAGCTGTTTCTCTCTAGCCATAATCTTTATTAGAATGTGAACTGGCATGAACCCACTTATGAAACAGGCGAAACACAAACTCTGGCTGAGAAAAATGTAAATAGGTTTTGAAAATAACTCCAGCCCTTGCTAGTGTTATCCTTTCCTTCATTCCTGTGTTCATTCTTACAACTTTCAGTGGCTTCTTGGTTAAAGCAATTCTCTCTGGGCCCCAGTTGTCATCTTGCTGTCTCCACTGAGGTTCACTCCTGTCTGCTCCTTCCTTTTCCCAGCAACCTCCCGGGCTCTGTCCTTGCTGCCTGCTCTGTCCTTGCTCATCCTTCCTCTCTCGGCTTCTCCCAGCTTGTACTTCTCTTAGCGAAGCATGCTCAGGAGCCCTGGGGAAGGGAGGACTGGCCTTTCCATCCTCACCCGGCGTGTGCCGTTGGCATGAGGTAGAAGAGGCAGCTTCTTCGTTTTTTCGCAGCAAAATAAACAGTGAACACGTAAAACCAAACCTTTCTATCACACTTCTCTAGATGACTTATATTTTCTATGCTTCTAAGTAGCTAAGTACACATTTTGATGATTTTCCCAAATGTTAGCAAATTCATACTTACGGGGTGCCACAAGTTTTCATAACGGATCTGTGTTTTAGTATATATTCATTCATTCTCTAGAAATGAGAAGGGGATGGATTTATCTGAGCTATTTTTAAGCGTTGTGGTTTCTTAGTCTAGTCAATAGTGGAGACAGCAAAATTGCAAGAGGAATATCAAATGCTACCAAAGAAAACTGAATGGTTAATGCAAAGTATGGGAAATATGTAAGTATCTGGGAAAGGTCACATGCGACATTGTTTGTATCTCAAGAAAAGGTTCAATTCATGCTAAATAGTACTCAGATAAGCAAACAAAATTGTAGACTGCACTAAAAATAACATTGAAGAGAATGCTGAGACTATAACACAGTAGGTTTGTTACATTTTTTTGAAATACTATGTTTAGTTTTGTTACTTTGTCTGAAAAAAAAAAAACTACCAGGAGATGTGTAGCTGAAATGATTAGGGGTCTAGAGAGAGTGTTATTTGAAGAGGATTTAGAAGTCTGGCACTGGTTAATTTCCAGAGCACAGGAATAAGACAGGTCAAACTAAACATATACAACCCAGTAAATCTTACAAAGTAAGTTAATCACATGCTTTCTATTTATTCTATTTCTATTTATGCTTTCTGCTGTACTCGACAAGGGAACATTAAATTACACTGAAAGCAAATAGCAACAAAGATAAAATTAATAAATGGAAGTACCATTACAAATATTCAGTGATCTAAATCCCTTTGTTTCAAGATACCCCTGAAGTCAGAAGGTTAGTAGAATTCAGTTAAACACTAGAAGTGTCTCTGGGTGGCACAAATCTTTCAGATATGTTAGATGTAAGAGTTCACAATTAGATCCTAGGACATTTAAAACAGGAAAAAGAAATTTGAGAGTTAACGTATCTTTGATGGAATCAAAAACTTACTTGCTATTTCACATTGCAGGTTAGTACACAACCATGTTGCATAAAAAATGGTAATAATTAAAAACAGTGGTATGTGTTTCAGGGCTTTTATACAAAATAGAAATAAACTTTGCTTACTTTTTTTTTAAAATAAGTTCTGTTTCATTTGAATATTGACTTTTAATTTAATTTTGACTTAATAATATTTTGTCATTCTGAGGTCCTTATGAATTTTTCGTTTCTTTAAGGCAACGCTCTTAGTTTGTCAGTAATTTTTATGGTAGCACATGTTGGGTTGTGGCCAGCTCTTAGTCCCAAGTTAGTAGTAGTTTGTTGAGCTCTAGAAAGATTAATGTCTAGTTTTCTCCAACTGCGAGGATCATTCATTCTTCTTTGGGCTCCATTAGAGAAAACCAAAAGGCTTCCTCAGGAACCTGAGAGTTAATGAATCCTGTTTAGGGAAAAAGGGGAAGTTTGCTTTTAGAAATACTCTGAGTAAATTAGAAGTATATAATCAAGCTTAAGATTGTCAGTAAAAGAGTATTTTTTTCTTTTAACCTTATAGGATATTCGGGATTGCTTTTAGTCTGGCTTTGCTCTAGCTGCTGTTTATTATTTAGTGCATGTAATATTTTTAAAATTTTTTGGGATTTTTGAAATTACAGCTCATTTCATAATGAGCTCTTTGAGCTCAGACATGTCTCATTTGGTTAGTGTTTTGCACTGCTAAGGTATTGATTTGCATTGCATTTCAGTCTAATCTGAATTCAGACTGTTTGTAGTATATTAAAAATGTAAAGAAGCAAGTAAATTGCCTCCCTAAACATACTTAAAATTGTAACATAAATATTCTCTTTTTTTTTTTTTTTAATGAATAAATTTGAAAGGGCCATCTATGCTTTAACTCCTCTATTCTCTATGGAGTTGCAGATCAGATTTAATTAGATAAGTTTGTGTCTGCAGTGATTTTTTTTTATGCTTCGCATGTCTGCAGCCTTTGAAAGGACCACAAAGAGACTCAGGTTTCAGGTGCTGTGTCATCAGTTTTGATCACGTTGCACAACTGAATGCTATAATGCTTTTAACAATGTAATTTAGTGAATTTAATCCATGTCTGGATATTAGTAAAGAGATAGCGGGCTTTAAAGCTTTTTTGTTATTGCAGTTCAATACTTACTGCTAAAATAATAGACAGCAACAAATGGTGGTATTTATTATGTCAAAATGCATTTTTGTTTAGCTGCCCTGGAAACTGGGAAAAACTGCTCACCCTAACTTATCTATAATGTATTAATACACTGCAGATGTTCCTTGCTACTTAGTTATTGATCTTTCACAATTTAAATGTGATGTATTTCTGTTTTAAGGACATTTGTTGTACTGACATTTTTGTCTCCATGTATTTTTGAATTTTTCTTACAGTAGAAAAATTCATTCAACCTGAATTCTTTTTCCTTACATAGGCAGTCAAATTGCCACCTTTTTCTGTGCAATTAAAGAATATAGAGAAAATAAAATCGAGATAGTGTTGTATCAGCAACTTTTTCCCCCCTTTTAAGTAGTTTAGTTAAATAGTGATTATAAAATCCAACATATTTATAGTATTGAAGGCTTAGCATACTGTTTCTTGTACATGTTATTCTGAAGAGATCTCCTTTATTGATATGTACTGCTTTTCCAAAGTTATGCTTTTCATAAAAACAGATATGGGAAAAACAAAGATTGACTATTTCATTATGAAAAATATGTTTGACTGTAAGACTGACAGGAAAACAGATAATAAAATTTCTTGAACAAGTGCACAGAAACATAAACCCGGAATGCTTTGATGTGTACTAAAACAGAGCCTGATTCTGGCAGCACCATTTAGCGTCTCTGTATAAATATAAAGTCTCATTGTGTCTTTTCTCCTTTCTAGGAGTTAATTCCAGAGTTTTACTACCTACCAGAGATGTTTGTCAACAGTAATGGTTATAATCTAGGAATCAGGGAAGATGAAGTTGTTGTGAATGATGTTGATCTCCCCCCATGGGCCAAGAAGCCTGAAGACTTCGTCCGTATCAACAGGATGGTAAGCTGCACTTTAATTTAGCCTAAGTAAGGAGTTCCATGTTTTAACAAGCTAACCTAATGGTGTTTTTCATCTCTTTAAAACTAGATTTATAGGGGAAAAAAAGTGAAGGAGAATTTGCATTTTGTCTTGCTTGACAGAGCCCTTTATTTTACAATGGATTTTCCTTCCATGTGCCCAAATAATGAAAAATGAAATTCAGTTATTTACTCTCGCATGAGAAAACATCAGATGGGCATGAGCTGGACAATACAGGGTAGCCTGAAAAATTTAAGTCTGCTCCTCCTCACCACCTTCTACATCAAAAAATAAAAGTTTATTATAAATGCTGGTATCTTGCAAGGTACAGTATATTCCTTACTTGACTGAAGCAATGCACTTCCTGTTCATCAGAGATGAACTGGAAATGTAGAAATGTGAACGTAAGCCAACAACTGCAGTCTCTGAAGAAATTTTGCAAAAGAATTGCTCTGATGTAAATCACTGTGAAATCTGCAGAATTTAAGCATGAAAAACATTTATCTATGTTGTATATTTTTTGCTTTAATTTGATAGATAATGATTTTATTACTGATAGGGTTAATATGTACGTACATTTCTAGTCATTTTTAGGAAAACCAAGGTATATTCTGATGTTTTGGCCAGCAATAGTTCAATTACAGTTCTATTCTGGAAACAGATCTTCCTTAAAATGCATATCGCTTCTTGTGCTTATAGAGTCAGGACTATACTTTCAATAAGCTATGGGTTTCCATACAGTTGCAGAACTGTTAACCTTATGCATTATTCCCTATAGTGCTTTTGTGGTAGCATTATAAGTCTAGTAGTGTTCATTTTCTTCTAATCACTTTGTCAATTTAGTTTCAAGAACTGTCTATTTAAAGAAACTTGTTCTTCAGGAGTTGATAGAAAAAATAGCCATATGAGCCATATGAATTTCAAAAGACTAGAATAATATTCTAAAAACAAACCTATTCCTAGATGTATATGATTTAGAAGTGTCCTCCACTTAAAAAAGTAAATGGTTTGACACATGTACAACTGTCTCCTAAGGAAGTGAGGGCAACCTCATCACTTGTGACATATGAAATGCATGACACAAAGCGTGAGAAATGTGTTCCAGGGAGTAGTCCTTCATTGGCAGGAAGAAGCTGAACAACATTTTCCTTCTTTTTCTTGGCCAATTTCTCTTATAGCTGCATATATTGTAACATTCTTTCTAAAAAGAAGTAATTGTCACAGCTGGTGGCAATGAATTCAAGTGCAGTTGTACTAACAAAGAAGGAGGTGGCCTCAAAGGATTGCTACACTCCATTAACATGCTCAAGCGCAATGGGATGTGCAGTCACAGGTGTGTGTCTCTAGAGTGCCCATGTTGGTGCACAGAGCCCTTTTTTGGATGGTGGTTGTGGCTAAACCTGAACTGGGCCCAGGAGTAAGCACCCTAAAGTTGACCAAGAGGTTTGGTTTTGACATCTGTAAGAACAGAAGTATGATACCTTAGTGAAAAAGGATAAACAAGCTGCCACCTATTGGGGAATATAATGAGAGATGCATATTAATGACTCCCTTTGGGAAATCTTATAAAGAATGTTCCTTCTTGTACCCTAAGTTGTGTTTTCTCCATGTTTCCTTTCCACAAAGATGGAATGATTAATAGGCAGATAAAAAGCACTATGGGGGAAGAGATCACGTGAAGAAAATCTTTAGCTTTGGTTATTCGATTTCTCTCATTCAATTTCGGCTTTTTAGAAAATAGAGTCATAGAATCATAGAATTGTTGAGGTTGGAAGGGACCTTTAAGATCATCAAGTCCAACCATTAACCTAACCTGACAAAACCACTTCTAAACCATGACCCAGGTACCATGTCTACCCTTTTTTTAAACATCTCCAGGGATGGTGAATCCACCACCTCGCTTGGCAGCCTATTCCAATGATTGATAACCCTTTCAGTGAAAAAAATTTTCCTAAGATCCAATCTAAACCTTGCCTGGCATAACTTGAACTCATTTTCTCTTGTTCTATCGCTTGTCATTAGGGAGAAATAGCATCAGATCTCTCTACAGAAAAGTTTTGTGCTGTTGAAGAAAACAGCTGCTTCCATGAATTTAGAATGTCGCTTATGCCTCTTCAGGACTATACTTTCAAGAAAGGCTGATAGTTAATGCTGGAAATACCTTTTAAATATTAAGCTGTAATAGCACTAATCACTGATTTCATGTGTGTGTGGGTATGCTCAGACTGCCAGGAGACAGACAAACTGATGTTCAGATTAGAGTAGTATTAGATTTACAGGCTTCAACTAATTGAGTACTTTGCAGATTTCTAAGATCAGAAATGATCTCACTTATATATCATGCCCTTCCTATACTGTCTTCCACCCCTGTCCCCACAGATGTGAGCATCATGCTATTATTATACAGTTTTTCCCGGAGGCAGTTTCTGCATGGCCTTTATTCATCCCAGCACCTACTTTTAGCAAGAGCACGATCAGTAGTTATAATTCAGTTCTACTCAGATACGTGCTATCTTCAAGTGAGCAGTCTGATGAAGTTCACAAATGATAATAAAGTTGGGAATTGCCTACAAAACAGGAGAAAGAAGCATAGATTTATTTGAATTAGATGCAGAAAATACTCTGAAAATCACCTTGGGAGGAAAGAATTAAAAATATTCAAGAGGAACCAGAAGCCTGGAAACAAAGAGTACCAAAAATAGAGCAATAGCGAGGGAAGTATGACAATGAGCAGCAATTAGATTAGATAAAACTCTGTAATTCTATATTCACCAGAAGTAAGTGTATTTTGATGCCATCTATGGAGAATCATTGCATCACAGAGGATGTAAACAGTTTTACCTGTCTATGGTCCTTTTGAGACTGCACCTGGAATATTGGATTCGATTCTGGGTGACTGGATGACAGAAGAAGTATTCACATTTGGATGGAGTTCAGAGAACAGAAACAAAGTGAATAACTTTGGGATTTTTAAAGAGCATGATAGATGCATAGTTTTTTATAAAGCTTACTATAAAGTAGCAAGTTGCTAAAGAAGGATAATCCCTTTCACGAAAATGCAGACAGTATGTGTAGTAAGAAGTAATGGAATTACATTTTGAAAGTGTAATAATTTGAATGTGCAATCATTTTTCAGAAAAACTTTCTCACATAGGGTTTTTTTAGCACATACAGCAAACTGCCAGTGTGCTCTCCTTTTGGTTGCTAAACTAGACTGGTCAAAGTAAGAAACAAATATAAAGGGATTGGAAAGTTTGGCATTCCCTACCTAATGTCTGATTCCATATTTTGAATGGGCCAGCAGATGTATTATTCAGTTAGGTCATCCCCAGGCCAAGCTTTGGCTGTTATACAAGAATCTATCTTGAGAAAAAAAAAATAGCCTGGGTGTGGTGCTGACGTGTAAAATAAAGCAAGCTTGTGCAAGCCTGGAATTTCTACAACAACTTAGCAAAGCAAGTACATGTTTACAGGAAAGCCACAAAAAATTGAGGAATATTTCAAATAAGGGTTATCCTGATCCCTCATCTAATGAAATCGGCAGTAGTCATTTCGTTTCAGTGGAAAGGATCCTATGTGATACTGCATAACATAGAGTGGGATCTTGTTTTTCCCTCGCTGACAGTATTTTCTTCTGTTCATACATATTTTTTGCTTGCTGAAGGCAAATATAATGTGTAATTTTATGTGGGAGTAAATGCAAATCCTTATATACAGCCTACTTGCACATTTATGAATGTAAACATTTTCTTTAAATAACAGCGAGAATTTCAGCATATCATTCTGAGACTTACCAGAGCGAGTAGATAAAAGCCTAGAAAATATCACAGAGGCACAGTCACAAAAATCAGCGTAACTTAACCAATTGGTTAACAAGCTTTACTAAAATCCTGTGCAAATTAATAAATGGCAGGCAGGGTTTTGGTGTTGTTTTATTTGATTGTTCAGCTGGGTGTTTTACACTTCTGACTAAACACAGAAATGGAAGTGGAAATGGTCTTCTATCCAAAGAGGTTCCTTTAAACTTGTGAAAATTAGACTTATTACAAAGACTGGAAAAGACATTCAGTCAACTTACTTTTAAGACCTATTACAGTAGCTTCTGAAGCACTCAGTGTATACGTCAGGGATTGTTGTAGCAGTTTTATTTATCCATACAAAGCTAGACTGATTACTACAGAGTTACTCATGAAACATTAATAAAGCACTATGTTCAATGCTAACATGATTATGGTCTGACCTCGGCGATGGCACAAAGGACAGAGGCAGAAAGTGTCCCTGATAACATTACCCTAATGCTGGGCTCATCAATCATAATCTCCCAGTTTACCAGGAAAAAAACCCCACGCATAAAACCTTCCACAGATGTGCATCTGTAGTCCTACTCAGCCTCTCAATCCCCACAGACTTAGAGCAGTCCTGAGAGCCAGAAATAGAACAGATTCAGTCAGTAAGTCAAGCATGTTAAATCAAGGCAGGGAACACCACTGTGAAACACTGAAGCAGAGCTTTTATAATAAGCGTTCTTTAGTTTTGAAACAAAAGATGCAAGATTGTGTAATTCAATGTTAATTATAATGATATTTTCATTATGGCTTATACACATATTCAATTACAAATTGCAGCGTTGAGTAAAATGCATTCACTATAAATTATATTTTTGAGAGACTAAACGGTGTCCTGTTTTTGTTATACATACTTTGTTCCTATTACATAACCGTTACTAAGATTGAATTTTCTTTCTGTCTTTGAAATGATTTATTTGCACTCTTCTGCTGCCAATTACATTTTTGTACAGTTCCCTGGCTATTCAGAAGCATGCATAGTATTTCATAATTAAAAAGCTTCTTGAATAGTCATTAGAAACATCTATTATGAAATCTCTGTGCTATGAGGATCTGGAAGATTTATCTTTTCTCCTCACCATTCAGCAGCAGTTGACATTCCTTTTTTACCAGATAAGCAGTAGATAAGATTTGATATTACTTCCTCAGTAGTAGCTTTGATGTTATTTTTTGTATTGCCAAGGTTTGTTCTCAATGCAATTAAAACTCATTCCGCTAACGGGGGTTTCAATCTAATTTGGAAATGGCAGTGATATTTTTTTAAACTTTCTATGTCACTGAAGAATCTTATTTGCATCTTGAAGATGCTCACTTAAAGGATCAGTTTCTGTGCAGATGTCCCTGAATAACCCAAATCTGTAGAATGCACTTGTGTCACTTGTATTAAAATATTACTTTGTTTAAAAGAACATAACTGATTTCAGATATCAGTATTGCCTGTTTTATTTTACGACAAGAGTCAAAAAGATTTTACTCTGATAGTCAGTACAAGAAATGGTAAATGAGGCAGAGAAATATTAGGCAGAGAGGATCTTTATATTCAATGGCTGCAGAGGAGCAGGGATGTAAGGGGAGAGAAGAAAAACCCAGCTCGGAGGCGGAAACAGCCAATGGTCTGTTACTGAGCAGATCTACAAAACCAAAGTGTCTCAGGGTAGTTTTAAGAAAATATTTTTAAATATACTGAATATAAGTTAATGGCAAGATACTGTGGTAGGAGTTCTTGGAGAGACAGACAGCTTGTAGCTATGGAGGGGAGAGAAACAAGGCGGGAACTGCAGAAACAGGAGGGGCAGGTGCAGCTGTGGTCCAGACAAGGGGCAGTGTCAGAGCTTTCCTCTTCTCTGGTGGCACAAAATACCCAGCTAACACAAAATGTTGTGTTAGAAAGAGGTTGGAATAGCATAATTTATAAATCCAGAACTCCCGATACTTTACACAGCACATAGTGTGCATTAAAATAAACCCCAATGTCTCTTACTGGAATCTCTGTAAAAAATAATTTTAGCACCAAATTAGCATCAGCGGAGAGGAAAGTGTGCAGCGGTCATACTGCACAATGGCCTGAAAAGAGCTATGGTGCTTGATCCCACTAAGCAGTAACTTGGCTTATATTAGCTTTATTTAGTTTATACATAAACATAAACTTACTAATACCTATTTATATTTTACAACAGCTACAGGTCAGATTTTCAGCCTGTGGAACATGTGTGCATATACTTGCCTGCAAACACACAAAAACCACAGCACTTTTACTTCAAAATATGTATACACTAGATGGATAATAATTCTTGTGATTTACCTATTAGCAATATAAGTCACTCCATTGAAAACAGCAATGTGAGAGACTCCTTCCTCAAAACCCATGAAAAAATACTGACTGGACTGCTGCTATTTGAAAATGAAGCCCTAGTAACAGTGATTTAAACAAGTTCAGTTTGAGAGTGTCTGAATAAAACTCTGTTTTCTGTACGTTTCAATAATAGAAAACAAGCTGGATATTAGCTCATTTCTGTTTAACAATAAGAATCTTTAAAAACCATAAATAATATTATATAAGTAATAATTATTATTGCTTTTCTAACAAAAAAAATTGTTTCCTTATATTTCATATTGAAAATACGCTCAAAAAATTAAAGCCACCCTAAATTCATTAAAGCTAAAATGTTCTTGAAAAATGCTGTTCCTTTGGGCCATCACCAGCCTATTTTAAGGATATTATTGTTATCTTCTTCTGCATGTTATTTCTACTGTACCTACAAATTATTTTTTATGCTGAAAATTCCCTCACCCTATTCCCTACTGAGCATTGCATATTCTTGAGAAACCAAACGATGTACTGTTGACAGTGAACAGCTCATAAATTTTCAGGAGGCACTTACATGGAGGGGGAGCAGCCTGTGCATTAGAGCAAATTAGGGAGAGGATTCTGCAAGTATCGCATGAGTAGCATTGCAGGAGTACTTGGGAGAAACACCAGCAAACCAGGTCAGACCTGACATCAGAAGCTTTCTCCTGACTAAAATGAATCCAGGCTATAAAGCAAACATCAGGAGCCTTGTCCCCACTGAGGGCCAGGTAGGACTTGGTGGCCTGTTCTTCAGTGCACCCTCACCTAGCGCCCTACACCACACGACAGGACATGAACATCACACAGCACCCATCACAGCCCGCAGCTGGAGGCTGTGTGGTGCTAAGGTCCACGCAGAGCAACTCTCCTTCACTGCTCTGGCTCCTCTCTCTGCCTTCCAGTCTGATCTCTGCCCCAAATATCCCCACCACACGTCCACCACACAGCGCCTGGCAGGCACAGCGCTGTTAGTCCCCTTGCCACCACCAACATCTTCGCGTCCCTGGCAGCAGTTCTTCCAACTTCCAAATTTCTGTGGAGTTCTTAAATTTATAGTGCAAAATAATTAAATTCACTCCTTACAAATCTTGTGTTGCATTTCAGCGTACAGACCTTTAAAGAACAATTAGACCTATAAACACAGTACAATAAATCTGCTTTAAGAATTGGAGACAGAAGACATGACATGCTGCTGTTAAAAAGTACCTCATTTATTTAATAAGTTATTAAAGAACCGTTCACCCATGTGGAATAGAAGTTCTCCAAACCTGCCAGGGTCAGTAAGACCTTCTCTGGAATGACAAGCTGCTGAGTAAGGGCTGGTCATGCAAGTAGAAACTGCCTCAGGGAAACATAGCATAGGCATTCAACTCTCCTAACACCAGGGACAGGATGTTAGAGGAGATAATGGGTGAAATATGCTCATCTGACCCAAGCATTTGTTTTTTCAAATTTACCCTCCCACCTTTAAATAGCCAAAAGGTTTGCCCTTTTCCTGAAATGCTCTCCATATTCTAGAAAAAGTGCTATTTTTGACCAAAGCAAACGCCTAACAATTTTTTTTATTAATTACTTTTTAATAAATAAATAATAGATACAGATGCAGAAGAAACTTATAAATATGCAGAGTTCAGAGGAGGAAGTGAACAGTTAGACTTCTTGCTGTAAGTTGGTTGGAGATGGATGCTGGAAAGACAACAGGCTTTAAATTCTATTTTAAATTTTACTACATACAAAGGAACATTAAAAATTGAGCACTTAAAAGTTAGGAAATGCTTTATTTATGGTTACTGTGGCATACTTAATTTCATCCCTGCATGCTAACATCCTGCATGCTAAATGAGGTAAAAGTCCTATGAAAAAGATTATACGGGATGAGGTAGTTGCTGACTGTATCATGTTGCATGCACACAATACAATATAATTAAGGATCTGGCATTTCTTAATTATTTATTGGGAGACATGCTTTTAAACCAGATAGTATTAGTTTAATAGTATTTAGCATTAAGTAGTATTAATGCTATCTAAATAATATTATTCACAATTTGCATATAATGGCCTCTGATTTTGAAAAGGAAACAGCAAATTTTTATATGGTTCTCGGCAACATTTCTTTATAGCTTCTTATGGTATGCTGAACTTAAGCCCTTGAAAGCTGAGCTACACGCCAGCTATTAAGCCTGAGCCTTCCCATCCGTTTTCCTCAGAAATAACAGTCACTGGTTTCGACAGAAAAAGCTCCAGTTTTCCACCAAAGCACAGAGAGTTCCTCTTCTACATGGAGCATTAACAGGGAGCATGTCTGAGGAAGGATTGCGGGATTACGCCGGGAGCCAGGCCCACGTGGCTTCTCCTGTCTGCAGCTATTCCTGCGTGGCGGGTGGTGGGCAGGGCGCTGCTGCTGGTGGGCAGTGCATGGCACGGTACCACAACGTCCGATGATTATTTCTGAAGCAGCCTCCTCCTTCCTTTTGATGTGAACAGATAAAATGAAAACACTTTTTTTTTTTTTTTTCCCAAACTTTATCCCCCTGTAAAATTTGAACTTTCCTGGGGCAGACACGAAACTCTGGCCTAGCTGGAAAGTCTTTGTGCTGAGTAGTGGCACTGTGCTAGAAACAATGGAGGAACTAGGATTTCTCAGGGGAATTAAAACAAAAAGCCACAATCTTTGAGAAGGAAAAGTATTAAATAAGGTAATATAGAGGGTTGCTGCCAGCTCTGCCTGTGTGCTGAGCAGTAGTAGGCTTGGCATAGATGTTTACATAATAAATTGTATTAAGCCTGATTTATTTTTTTTCAGAGCGAGTCAGGCTCTTTTCAGTGGTGCCCAGTGACAGGACCAGAGGCAATGGGCACAAACTGAAACATAGGAGGTTCCCGCTGGACATCAGGAAACCCTGTTTTATTGTGAGGGTGCCTGAGCACTGGCACAGGTCGCCCAGGGAGGTTGTGGAGTCTACACCCACAGAGATATTCAAAAGCCATCTGGGTATAGTCCTGGGCAGCCTGCTCTAGATGGCCCGGCCTGAGCAGGGTGGGTGGACCAGGTCCGCCATTTTGTGATTCTGTAATTTATTTTTTTTTCTAGCAAACCAATCAGAAGCTAGTTCCCAGATCTGAGAACTGAACAGCACTTGTTCAGATTGAAGGGAACTAGCTATATGACGCTGTACAATGTATATCACAGGACTGTGACAGAGTTTGGGCAGGGACGTGTATAAAAACTTGGTCAATGAACCATGAATCTTTATTTTAATACCAGTTCCTGTTTATCACAGTTCTCTGAAGGTAGCATTAGGAAAGAAGGAACGAGTGTGCCAGGATGCTGTCTTCAATACATGATGAGTCTTTATAGGAGAATGTTTTGTGTATCCAGGTACAGGTTCACGGGAAACTAAGATTGGTAGTCTGGGAGAGGGGTACGGAGAAGGTATGTAATGCCTTCAGCTTTCAAAAGCTCCAGTTCAGGCAATGATATCTACTAAAGATGCCAATCATGTCTGATAAAGGCACATTGGTTGGATCAGGCACAACAGTAATACTATCATCATTTCCTCTGTCTAGAATTAATCTCTTTCCATAAGCCGAGCAAAGGAATAGCAATCCATTTTTAAACTAGCTAGTCACGGCCTGTGTTTTCTCTGGTGAACCAACCTAATGTTGAAAATGAGTGTGAAAAATGCTTTTCTCCTTTGAGAAATTAGTCACAATTCACACATGGAATTCAGAACCTCATTTTGCCAATACAACTTTTTAATCCTCAAGTTTCCATTTTAGATTTAAGACTAATTAGAACTAGTTGGAAAATGACTTGGAAGATTGAGTTTTTGAAATTGTTTTCCCATTTTCATCAGTTTTTCTTGACAAATCACCTAAATTATTTGACAAGGCCAAAAATTAATAATTAAAACCCTTGCAGGTAGGAGAAACTCACTAGCTGAGACAAAAATTGGCATGATATAAAGCTGAAGGAAAGAAGAATTTCTTTTTAGTGTTTCTCTCAATATAATTAGTTCTGTTTTTTTAATGTTTGAAGGATTTCAAATATATCAAATAAGCCTGAACAGGAAATATAATGATACCCATTATGTTTCCTTAGTTAATAGGAAAAGGTAGGATGTAACTTAAGCATGAAATTGCAAGGTGGAATTTACTTCCTAACTCTGAATTTCACTTGCAGGCCCTGGAAAGTGAGTTTGTATCATGTCAGCTTCATCAGTGGATTGACCTTATATTTGGCTACAAGCAACGAGGACCAGAAGCAGTGCGTGCACTCAACGTTTTCCACTACTTAACATATGAAGGCTCTGTGAACCTGGACAGTATCACTGATCCTGTCCTCAGGGAGGTAGGTGTTTACTGCCATTTCATTCTAAAAACTGCTGTCAGCTCACAAGAAATGGTACTGTTTCCATCTTTCACTGCTGGAGAAAATTGTTGTGTGCGACTTTGAATCAGAACTTGGGCCCTAGCTGACTTCAGGAGCAAGGATTAATAAGCTAGCAATAAAACAGGTGTCCCAAAGTATTTTTTTTTGCTTGAAGTTACTAATATATTTAATGGTCAGTTATGATACAGGAAATTATAATGTAATGTATATTCTGTAATATATATTCTGCTACTTGTTATAATTTACTTTTATTAAGTTCACTTAGTAGAGCTGAAAAACTGAAAGAAAAAAACTGCATCGTGGTCACCAGGAAAAAAATCTAACCTTTTCAGTCAGATAATGTTGGTGAGAATATGTATCAGGAAAAGAATATATTTGCTAGAGTGACAGAAGCAATTATTCAGATTACTTTTGTGTTAATCACATAAAGTATAATCAAACTGTTAACAAAGTAGGAATTTTTTTCTATTTGTTGTGCATACAAGTATTTCTTTCTTTATACGTATGTGTGAAATATATATATGTGTGCATATATACAAGCGAGCATTTTAAATTTATCAGTAAACTAAAAAAAAATTGTACTACCTATCCTGGTACATGTTTCCTTCCAGTGACTGTATTTGTTTTAGTAAGACTATTAATTTGAATGATTATTTTCTAATATCATCCATTCGTTGGCTAAAACAATTGAAATTTGGTGAAAAGTGTGAAGAAGCAACAGCTGCTAGATGAGTACCGCTGTGATGAAGCTGTACACACAATATTCCATTCCCCCAGATAGCTGCCATCTGCTGTATGCAAAACAGTAATAATTTATACATTGCCAGGCAATGGGTTTTTGCTTGTTTGTTTGTTTGTTTGTTTTCCAATCTTGCAGACAGAAATCTACAGATTTCAGAAAGAAATAGACTCTAGAAAGCATTTTTATTCAGCTAAATGTTGGGGTTTGGCATGTTGTTTTTTAGTAGTGTGTTGTTGCATCTTGTTACATTTGGTGCTTTTTGAGGAGCAGAACTAAAGAAACATTCAGACCCCTAGCTTCCTCAAGTTGGATTTTCACGCCACGCACTGCAAAGCTTATATTTTCTAAACAGTTTGTATTTGCTCAGTTTTAAGAATGGCCAGAATTGCTTTGATCCCGCTGCCTCAAATATTTAATGTTGACATCTGCATGATGGTTTTCTGGATTTAAAACTTTGAGCATAAGAGTCGATAAGGTACAGAACTGGAGATACGAAGGAGCAATGGTTTTTAAAGTACAAAACAGGTGTCAAGCACCATGAATACAAAGGATTTACATGGCTTAAGGTCCTGATTTGCATGGGCAGACTCCTAAGTCTTGACTTTAAGGGTCTACTCCCACAGGGCAGCTTGTAGGATTGAGGTCTATCTGTCTGTCTGTGCACCTTATTTAACATCTTATGACATGATGAGGCTCTTAGCTCTCCTGTGGCTCTACTTACATGCATAACTTGTCATCAGAAATTTCAAGAAATTCATGGAGATGTTTTTGTTCACTCACTTATACATTTAACCCTGTCAGTCAGTAGCATATAAACCTTTTCTTAGGCTACTTATGCCATGTAAATTTCTAAAAGCAGAACTTTATCTTCATCACCACGACTCAGATTAGTAAATAAAATTGTGAGCAATGAGAAGGCAACATGTCTAGAAAAAATTAATCCTCCTGATTTTGTTATATAGAGACACATAAAGTTGCATGGAAGCATTTAAAAATAGTATACTTTGTCCTCCAAGAGATCTCAGACATTGGTGATTTGTAGTTTGTTATAAAAAGGTTAAAAATACTTTTTATTCATTTTTAATCAGAAATTACAATACATGTGTAAATACAGACAGATTTAGAGTCTTCTTCTGTTTCCCTGAGCTCTATTTATGAAACTAGCAGACATTCTATAGCCAGTAATAAAGCATTTGACATCTTGATGATCTAGTAGATCACGTATTTGGATGTCATGTTTCTTTTACAAGTGTATATGTTCTATTAATTGTTTGGTTGGAATTTTGTTTTTTACTTTATTATGACTTTTACTAGATATTCCAGAAAATAAATTGGAAGCTAAAAGATCTTTTAAAAGTCTCTAAATACCACTTATAAATACAGAAATGTAATGGTAGGAATACTAGCACCTTTAAAAAAATTTAGTATGTTTTACAGTGGCAGGTGGTGGCGTTTTGCATCTTAACTTAGAAACACTGCAATTTAAAATTAATTGAGCTTTGCAGTTATCCAAGAAAATGCGTATGTCTGTATCCAAAAGCTCTTGATGTTTATTTTCTAAATAAACTGATTTTTTTTTGTACTGTCACATGGAAGGCAGTGAACATTCTCAGTAAATGGCTGTGAAATAGCCCAATCAATACAACCTTATTGGCAGCAGCCATTACCAGACCAATGGACCCAAATACGGTGGTAGCCTCCTCGTACTGTGGTTACGGCTGATTTTGTATTGAGCTGAGTCCCAGCAGAACCTGTCCAGTGAAATAAGGCTCCAAATAAAAACACCTCCCATGTAGGTCTGAGCTGGTTGAAAGACATCACTTAAAAAGGCAGATCCCCATGAGCTGTTCATGCTATAGGTTGGCCCTTTCGCTTTCACCCTTTGCTTCAGCACCTCACAGCCACTGAGGAATATGTTGTGCTTAGCTTTCTGTGGAGAATGGTAAAGGAGTCACTTCAGTAGCCTTCTAGCTGGAGCAAAAGTATATTCAACGGTTGGATAACTCACGTCTGCCATTCCTTACGTCTTTCTCAGATGCATGGGGGAGCCCTCTAAGAATTCTCTACTGTTTAACAATGGAAAAATGGCCATCCTGTACTTTTGTTCTGTTTGGACCTGTTTAGTAGAAGACTCTCCATCTGGCTTGCTTTCTTCATTTTCTGCTCTACAAATTCACAATGGGTGAAACCAGAATGCTGGGATAGCATTAAGTTTTAGATTACTAAAGTCTGTGAAATCACATATGCCTGCCCCCATAATAACTCTTTGGCAACTTAAGTTCTGCACTGGATGGGTAAAATATACTGATTTCATTTAAACATACTGATTGTGATTTTTCAAACAACTTTGTAATTTTCTGATAACACAAAAAATATTTGATCACTATTATTTATTTCAAGTAGTGATAAGGGCAACATGAAAGTCCTGACTTAAATGCTCCACAGAATGTATACAATTGAATTTTGTTGTTTAGATCTTTTATGATTAGGAATTGGGAAATTTACCAGTTCTATCAGTTCTAATGGTTTCTTTTATTCTGCGTATTGAAAAATTGTTTTCATGTTGTAATAAGGAGAGGAAAGAATGTGTAACAAAGTAAACATTTTCCAGGCTCCAAATTATTCTTTTGTTTGCTTTTTTTTATTGCAACCTTTTGTATTCTATTTGTAAATTTTTTCCTTTTTTAAAGTAAAAGCAGTGAAGTGAAAGGTAAAACTTGAAGAACAGCTTAAGGATATTGATTCATTCTTACTTGACAGGTGAAATCATGGTTGCAGCACTAACCACAGCAATTACAGCATTAAAATGTCAAGAAATTAGAGGTCAGAATAACAGATAATTTTCTTCCTTTTGTCAGATTAAAAATTGACATTCTTTGACAGCACAGGATCTCTGGCTGAGAAAATTGTGACAGCTTAACTCATCTTGTACTTGTAAAGCAGTAATTGATAATGAACTTTACCATGACAGTCTTCTCCTGTGGAGAAACATGACAGAACATCCCCGGTACAAAGCCTGTATCTCTTTTTAATATGTAAACAGTAGTTATATTGGACATTAGATGTTATTTGGAATTGTCTTTACTGTTAGTTTACATCATAATCCAAATCCTTTCCACTGGACAGATTTGGCTGACTTCAGGGGGTTGATGCTGAGAATGCTAATGTATAAAGAACGATATTGGAAATACAGTTTACTTATGGTCCTTCGATGTTATTGGTTCACTTCTTTAGGAAAATTTAGTTCTTCCCCTGGTTTCTCCCAAAACATCTATAGATTTTGAGCACTTAATTTTTCCCAAATACCTGTAAATTTGGACACTCAAAAATCAATAGACTTGTGTTTTTTTGAAGTTTGGAACTTGTTTCTACATGACGCAAAGTGTTGTGGCTGAAAGGGAACAGCACAGTTATACTGGTCATTAAAAAATGTAACAGAAGAGCTAAAATTGTCTTCAGTACTACCTTGTAGATTAAACACAAAATAATTAAGTGGGCCTGTTCAGTCAGCGCATAATAGATGTAGTACTGAAAGCACATCTAGTTTGCAGAAAAATACTATTTCAGGTTTTCTGTTTATCTGTTTAAAATCATAGCAAGAGCTCTAATTATGTTTTTTTAGACATTCAGCTCGTTTGTGATTAAAAATGTTTTGAAAAATCAAATGAAACATTATATTAGACAGCCATTGGTTTGTGCTAGACTTTAGGCTGACTTTATGTCATCCTTGTGTTGGATGTGAGCTGCAAATACAGCTTCGCAGTGCAGTACTGTGACTTTTCTGCGACTGCTGCATCTTGCGTTGCCCCCCCAAGTCTGACAAGAATTGCAAGTGCGTAGGAAAGCAAGGTGGTGTGAAGCTACTGGGCTCAGATATTTGTTCCGAGCAGCCACCTGTCAAAATACCCGAGCATACTCGCAACTCGCACAGCAAATTGAAAAATGATTAAAATTGCTAGTGTTTGACAGGCAGTTGCTGCGCCCGTAAACTAATCCTAGTAGGACAGTTTTGCTGGCAGCTAACAGAGCATATGGCCTATGCAATATTTATTCCTTTGGTGGTGCCTTGATATTTAGCATATTTAAATAATTTGAAAAGTCATAATGATGCGGTAGTCTTGCAGTGCTTTTCAGTTACCCTCATTTCTGGGTTTTATTTTTCCTCTTATATTTTCTTCTGTTATCTCTTTCTTTGATCTGACAGGAATAACAAAGCATCCCTCTGGATCTGCTGTGGTGAAATATGCCCACAGGAAGCAGAGTAGATCACATCAGTTTTCACTTTTTTTTTTTTTCTTTCCTTTTTTCCCCCTCCTTGCTGAAACACTCTTTGCTACTACAGAGGGCTGACATGATAGGGCTGTCAAGACTCAGCAAGATAGATATATCTTTAACAAAGGGAGCTGGAATGCTAGCCTTTCCCTGGTGGCTGAACCTGGCAAATTTATGAGGAAAAAATTAACACGCTATTCTAATAGCACTATATAATGCTTTCAAGGTAACGCCAGCCCTTGCAACCATGTGCTTGTTCTTGCTTTTGCTCGGAGTTATTCTTATTTATTCTGATTTCATTTTTAACTTGTTAGATCTTTTTCTTCTGGGCTCCATTTCTTTGATGTGACAAGAATATCAAAACCACCCCTATTGATCTGCTTGATTGAATTGTACCCACAGCACTGGCCACTTCCATGTTCAGTTGTGCTTAATTGCCTCCATACAAGGGATGGTCTTTGCTTCCTTTCTTGGAGCGGTCCTGCTTAGGCATGAATACAGATAGTGGTGAAATAAGTAGGAAGCTGCAAGTAGTATCAATATCCACTTCTTTCAAAGTTAACTGAAGGAATCTGTATAGCAAGAACAGTTATTGAGTAAAAGCCATCATCAAAGTGGAAATAATTTTCTGATACGCTAAGGGCTCAGTTCTTCTCTGAGAAATGTGTATTTGCATCCTGTTGATTTTTGTTGAGAAGTCTACATCTACTTCACTCCCAAATACTGTGTTGCCTGACTTTATACTCCATTTTGGGGAAAAACACCTTGATTATTTTTTGGTTTTGTTTGTTTGTGAGTCTGTTCTGTGTGCAAGAAGAGACTATCAACAGAAAACTAAATGGTTTGTGTTTCACTCTGGGAGCAACTGCGGGTATATATATATATATATATAATGATTTTTATGTCTTTCCAGTGAGTTTCAGAGCTCAGTGTCCTCTTCTGTAAATGGGAAAGGAAGAGCCTTTACTTGCTGTCAATTTGTTTTGTTAGCTTTCTGCAGAAGAAAAACACAGGGATTTTTGAGAATAATTGATTCTGTAGTTAAAGATTCCTGTAGAAGGCAGTGAATACAGGAGGAGAAACCTTAAATCAGAATATTCAATACGAAAGTAGCATAAATTGTCTGAGGTCATTTACCACACAGTAATTGCCCAATGTATAGGCTTTTATTTTGAAATTAATGTGTGCTCTTTTACTTGTTTCTTGTTCAGGGGAAAAGGCTTTCAGAAGGTGTTTGCTGCAGAATAGCTGAATCATTTTAACTATGAAATAACTTTTTGGGAGCACCTAGCCTAAGTAACACAAGCCATTTATGACAAGGAGTCAGAAATCATAATCTGATCCAGAGAATTCCAAATGAAAAACATCCTTCTACTATTGCTAAAAAAAATTATCTACGGTTAGATTAATGATTGATTACATCTCCAGTTAATGTATTAGAGATGATCAGGTAGTCAATATTTTAGTGAATCTGTGCTGATCTAAGTTTATGACAATTCCTGGATCGGTGCTGTTATTTGTTTATGGGAATTCAGAATCTTTTTATAGTCAAGAAAATACACAGTTTCTGGAAGTAAAGTAAATTGTGGTGTACGGGTGGTTTTGGGTCCAAACCAGGATTCTAGAAGATTTGAATTTTGTTTTTTATTCATTGTGCTTGTGATTAAAAAGCTCGGCATCCAGGCAGAGCTAAGCACTGCCACTCAGCATACATTACCAACCATACACCGAGCATTCAAACTGAAGAACTGCCAATAACTTATTTAGCTGATGAGTTTTCAACTAACCTATTTGATAAATATTTCAGATAATTCATTCATCGAAGGAATACACGGGTGAGTTTGTAAATAACTCATAGCCCAGAAAAATGTCTCAATCTACTTTGAGTATTATTTGGAATAAATTGTTTGGCCAGTTTTTATCTACATTGGAAATTTGATATGCATTTTTGTCAGAACATCCTGGAGTCTTACCTTAACTGATTTTAATGCTTTGCTGGTATAAAAAGAACATCATCAACTGCAATTGCTCTCTTTTATTGCAGAAATACATAAAATATAGGTCTTGTACATGAAAATTTCTTCTTTATTGTTTGGTTATTTTGTGTTTCACCATATGGATGACAGGTACCAATTATTGATTTTTAAAATTAGCAACAAGCATTTTAACATACACTTAAAGTAATATTTTATGTGAGAGAGATGGAGAGAGAAAGATGGGGTGAAAATTACTGCAGCTGATTGTAAGAGAAATAGCTGGAAGGGGCTTCTTTTTTCCTATTAGCACAGATTTCAGTTATGTTATGCTGTCATTACCTCAGCATAAATTAACTATTATTCAAAATGTTTCACACACAGCAGTTTATTGGAACAGATATTACTCAGTCTAAGTATCTATTCATTCACTTAGAAAGATGCAAAGCTGAGCTTTCTAAATGTTTTAAACATATTGATAATGTGCCTCTTTAATGCCATTTTGAAGCCTGCGTACAGTATATCTATATTATTGTTTTCAATTTATGTCAAGAACAAAGTGAAGTTTTGAAGAATGCATTCTGGGAAATAATCCAAACAGAATTATTTCTTTATAATCTAAACCCTGAAAATAACTAAGAACATTTTTTTAAAATGTAACAGTATAACCTGCTTCCAAAACTGAAATTCTAATATACACTGAAGCTTCATGAATACTATATGCGACACCTTTCGGTGTGTATGTTTTACCTACTTCCCTGTCAGTCCTTTTTCAGCTGTTAGTTTTGAAGGTTCGCCTGTTCTCTGAGATAGTTCTTGTGTCCTGCAGTGGATAAATTGAAGGCTGGCAGATGGCTGGAGCCTCATCATAACCACAATTTGTAGTGAAGAGTATGTGCTTTGCAAATCTCAGAGCACCTTCTTAAGGTGGGAACAAGGCAGATGACTTGTGATAGAAAGATGAAGTTGAGAGCAAAGAAATAAGCTGACATTTACTTTCCATTCAGATAAAAAAAGAAAACCACTAATGTTATATTACCACATTCTTAACTTAATGCATTTTATTTCATTAATAAGGAAAGATTTTACTCATGAGTTTTGCTTTTTTTTTTTTTTGACAAAGCAGAAGTAGAACATGAAGTCACACTTTTAATTAATTTTGTATAGTTTTGTATATACAAAACAAGAACAAAATATGCATGCTAGATACTTTGGTTTACTGAGTCTGTTCTGCTTTCCAAACATTAAAAAATGTCTTCAGTGATCATGTTTTATTTCAATAATAAACCAGAAGAAAAAAAGTAACAGCTAAAGCGCATTCTTTAATGATTAAGTACCCTTTCCTCTTTTATTACTGCAAGCTTTCAGAAGGCCTGTTCTGTTGTTTGCTTCCCTGTTTTCCTCATTTTCTTTTGTTTTCCTACAGGGGATGTTCTTAATTGTAAAATAAGTAGAAATAAATATGATGTGTATGTTCTGTGTAATGGCTTTCTGAAACATGTGTAAGTTATCCTTCTGGCAGTAAAGATTACTTGTTAGTTGAGCTATTAATAACATTTGTTTTCCACAACAATGATATTCTCTAGACTTGATCCTATACCTTCATTTACTTACTTCTACATCAAAAGATGTCACTGTCCCAGTAGTTCAAAAGACTACCTGCTTTATGATCATCTGAATTCTCGTCAACCACTGGCCAAATTGCCCTGAGGTGTGAACAGACCCTCTTTCTCTCATGTTTTAGTTGGACTTTCTCATGAGCATGGTGTGTTATTCTCTATGCTGGTTTACCAGAAAGATTTCAGAGAGTTCAGAGAAGAGCATCCTAGTGATGAGAGGACAGAGAAGACTGATTTATGAACAGGATTTCAAGAGCTTGACAGAAAATAACAGAGTGAAAGGGGATGTGTAGCAGAAAGGCAGGAATATGGAGATTTTCTCATGCCAACTGAGATAGGGATATTACTTGGTCTGATGCCAGATTAACTAGCAGTTACAGGATCAAATTCAGACAGGAAAGTTCAGGCTTAATGGCAGAAGAAGTTTCCTAAGGTCTATAGGCTGTAATTTGACTGTACAAAGCTCATAAGAGAAATTGTAGAAGCCTCATTAAATGGTTCATTTCTAACTAGAATGGGCAAACACTGTAAAAATGCATCGTTAGGAAGAGTGTACGCTATAGGCAGATAGAAAATTGGAACTTTTTCATCTGTATCTTTTATTCTGCTGTGTTCTGTTATTGTGATAGCTGTAAGCATAACATGAATGCAACTACTTTGTCAGTAACTGCATTAGTCTGTGCCTCTTATGATTACATTAACTCACATTAAGTCACTGCATCTTTTTTCTTTTAATTTGGGATTATCTTTGTAAGTTTTTAATTTTTGACAAATTAATGGTTAATGTAGCAAATATTTTTAAAAATTGCTACATTATGGGTGGAAATTTTTCAAGACAGTCAGTTTAGCTCCTTGGAGTTCTTCATTGTTCAGGCCCCTGTGTTTGAAAGGTTGGTCCATTGCTGACTTCCATAGACTAAAGTGAACAGGTTGAAAAAATGTGGTCAGATGTTGTCCCGAGCACCTACCAGGTATAGGTTGCTCTCCAGAGTCATAGTTTACGACACTTCCTACACCCAAAGCCAGCTGCATGTAATTTACACCAAGTCATAGAAATAAAATACTGTCTTAAATATTCACATTCTCTTTTTTTATTTCTTATATTGCCAATTGTGTCAGAAAGTTACACAAAATGTATAAATGTGTAGTAGTTTTACAGAATACAATGCAAGTGTATGAACATTTCCTAAGATAGAAAGAGGACAGTATTGAGGAAGGAAATATAATTGAAGTGGAAGAAGAGCAGGGAAATAACCTGAGACATTTTTCTTAAAAATGGATAAATTCAGTTGATGGACAGAAAATAATGAAAGATGTGAGTGAATTTAAGAATTTTTGTTGTTTAAAAAATCATTCCATCCAGGAATAAACTTCTCATGCAGAAACTTTACATACATTTATTGTTGATTTTAAAAAAGTTTAAATGTGAATTTTTAAAGCTTGCAATTTAGCTTTTAAAATAAAAAGCATAGTTAAAACCAGCTGTAAGCATGCACTGTTGAAGCTCTTAGTCACGAAGAAAATTAAAATTAATTAGAAAAGAGTGGATGAAGTTTCAAAGTTTCAATGAAACCTCCTGCTGATATTACTGTTGCATTTTTATGGATAGATGCCTATGTGTAAAGGCCTCTGTGCTCCTAAAAATGACAATTAAAAACATACATGGTGTCTTAAACAAAACCAAAGGCAAGGAGAGCTAATAAGTAGTATTAAACCTGATGTGGTCCCCAACAAATTCTCCCTTCTAATGGCACAGAGTAAAAATTTTCTATGTGTAAGAGGCAGAGAGCTCTTCAGATGACCTCAGCCTCCCTGAAAACCATGGGAAGTCACCCAATGCTACTTCCTTGGCTCCACTCCCAATTACTCCCCAGAGCACTTAAGAAGTCTAGGGTACTTGTATTTTATTCTTATCCCAGTTAGTTTTTCCATTTCTCCCAGCAGCTGTGCAGATACCAGCAAAGCCAGGCTCTTTCTGCTTCTGTGACCCTTCCCGACTATCAGAAGTCACAAGTCATTTGGTCACCCAGCTTGAAAGTTGAGGGTCCTTCAGAAGTATTCACTCCCTCAGTTTCCTCAAAACTGCCACTGCTTTTTTCACTTGATGCATTGGCCTGTTGAAAGCTGTGAGCAGAGGTCAGGTTGACCACTTCTGCTTTCTAGACCAGGCTGTGGAATGGCAGAGATGCTCAGTTTTGCTGTTTTGTCCAGACTAGAGATTGCTCCATGTCTCTTTCCCCAGGAGATCTTCAAGAACAGTAGAAGTTTATTCTTTCTTCTGCCTCAATGGAGAGGAAAAATAACAAATTTTTCACAGCTTCTCTGTTTTGTAGCACTTTTACACCTGGACAATATCTGAAGTTTTATTATTGTAGGAATATAAAAGTATAATAACACCACTGTATTCATTGCCACAGAATAAGTAGCTTCTATTTTCAGCTCAGCATCCTGGTTAGTATAAATGGTGATTTATCAGTGATGTGTGAGTTTGAATATTTTTTTTTAATTCTACTTAAATAATAGGAAAACCAAAACTACCTTCATTTTTTTTGCCCAGAATAAAGCCCTGCATGTGCTGTAGAGTTTAACTGAACAGGTTAGAGTGATCAGCCTCTCTTCATGTCTGAAGAAAAACGAGGGATGAAGGAGGGGAAATGGAGTTGCATGGGAAGATGGGCATTTACACAACTCCTGTGTTCTTGAGGGAGGGAGAGAGAGGCCAAGGTACAGTGGGAGCATGAGAAGTCAAGTGAACAACAAAAAGGGGAAAAGGACAGAAAGGATATTTGGAGCTCTTGATGCAGAGGAGGAGGAAGGGAAAGGGACTTTTTACAAGGGCATGTAGTGATAGGACGAGGGGAAATGGCTTCAAACTGGAAGAGGGTAGATTTAGATTAGATATCAGGAAAAAACTTTTCACTATGAGGGTGGTGGAGGCCCCATCCCTGGAAGCGTTCAAGGCCAGACTGGATGCGGCTTTGAGCAACCTGGTCTGGTGGGAGGTGTCTAGTGGAGGTTGGAACTAGTTGATCTTTAAGGTCCCTTCCAACCCAAACCATTCTATGATTCTATGATGACTCTATGAGAGGGTTAGGAAAGCAGTCCTTGGGAGCCTCATAGAAGCAGTGAAGGAATTACCATAGGAACAGAGAGCTCTTGGTGTGGTTGTTAATGCAGAGAAATTATGTTTGCAGCCTTCCCAGAGCTTTATGGGATATTTTAGTCGTGACCTTTGGGACTTCTTTTTTCATTAGTGAATTCACTGAGATATTGTATAATATAATCCAGTTAGGCATTTTGAAACAAAAAAGGCTTTATTTTAAGTACTTTGACTTGTAAAATTTAGCAGGTTTCTAAATGCAATTGATGGTGTTTTGAAAAGTACTACTGGCAATTTTTAGCACAGCAAAACTGGAACTTCAGGCTTTCTGGCTATTACTCACCACTTTTCACATGTGGAAACAATTGTAGCATCCCAGACAGCAGCAGTGTTTTTTTAAAATGTCTGTAAATTTTCGTGACTGCCAACTAAGGGATGCTAATGACAGTTTTCATATAATTTTTTTATTTCTTTACTTCCTTTTTTGTAGACTTTGAAAATCTGTAGTGGTTCTAGTCAAAAGAGAAGCTACATTTAAAAATTCAGGTGATTTTTTATTTCTTACTCAAGGAAATGTTACAAAGTTATCTTTGCTTTAGAAAAGCCTTGATATAACCTTTCATTATTGGAGCTAATGCGCTTGGAATCCCAGGAGCCTTTTCGGAAAAGAATGTTTGTGTCATAAGTTTGCACTATTTAAAAAAAAAAAAAAATCCATCCCAAAGATCTAAAAACGTAAATTAAGATTTCAGCATCCTGGCTTGTGTTTCCTATGGAAAAGAGAAAAATAAATTAGTTGAAGGATGACATAAGGGAGAGGAAAGGAAATGCTTGGCTTAAAAGCAAAAACTCCTGAGTAGGAGTGTCAAGAAGTAAGAGGTATGACAAAGCTAAGACTGTGATGGTAGATTTAAAAAAAAGAAAATGGAAAGATGAGGGCAAGGATAACATCAAGAGGAGTTTTGGTAATAACAAAAACTTGAATTTCTTGGAACTTGAAAGTGGCAACACAGACTCAGGAAGAAAGAAACAGTTTGGCCAGAAGAGAAGATGACATTTTGAGCAAGATCTTGCTAAGACTTAAGAGTGAGGACTCCCTAGTAACAGGATTTACACAACAGGACATTAAGGCAATGGAACTGTTTTGGTTTGGTTTGCAAATACTAGCTAGGACACATCTGCAATTCTGCATGTTGTGATGCTTTGATTACCATCACATAAAGGAGTAATACAAAGGAGTAGTATCAACAGGGAAATTCTGTGTTGCAGGGATAAATTTTAGTAATTTTCATTGCAGAATCAAGATGTCAAAGAGAAGCTGATTCCATAGACCTAAACACCAGATGGGAAAGATCATATAGATTGGCCTCTCACCCAACAAATCACATAGAGCTTTTGTCCATGTAGCGTTTTGAATGTAACCATGAGTCTTGGTGTCTGAATAATGAAAAAAGAACATGGAAGCATTTCCTTATATAGGTAGAGTTCGGGTGATGAGAAATTATTTCAGACACCTTACGTATTTATCATCCAAAAACAACAACAAAAATTCTTGTTTTAAAAGAAATGAAGGAATGTCTTTGGAAAAGATAAAATTACTTGTCAGATCGAGAGGAATCCTTGTTTCTGAGGTTGTCCAAGTCATAACAATAAGAGAATTATTTCAGGGCAATTATCAGTCATCTAAAAATAAAAAAATATCATGATTGCCCAGGTTTCAAAACCATAACTATTTATGGCATGAAGTTACATATTTTATGAATTACTGTATCATGCTATTACATCTCTCACAGAAGTAACTTAACAGTAAAATCTTTTCTAATGTGTTGTACTCAGTAACTTAATGATCAAAGAAAGCAACATTTTCTTTTACAAACTTAATACAGATTTGGGAGAATGATGACAGAGCAATGATTTCATTTGGCATGACATCAATGAACACACAAGAGTTTCAGTAAATGTTACCAATCTGTATTGGAGAGGAATTATTGCAAATATGAACATAAGAAATACAATAGCTCAACTGAAGAAAATAATGGCATGAAATGAGAATACAGAGAATTATAAAGAATGTTCTTTAAATGAGGGATGACCTCATTGCTCTCTACAGCTTCCTGAGGAGAGGAAGTGGAGAGGGAGGTGCTGATCTCTTCTCCTTGGTATCCAGTGATAAGACATGTGGGAACGGTTCAAAGCTGCACCAGGAGAGGTTCAGGCTTGACGTTAGGAAGCAATTCTTTACAGAGAGAGTGGTCAGACACTGGAACAGGCTTCTTAGGGAGGTGGTTGATGCCCCAAAGCCTGTCAGTGTTTAAAAGACATTTGGACAATGTCTTTAATAATTTGCTATAATTTTTAGTCAGCCCTGAAGTGGGCAGGCAGTTGGACTAGACGATTGTTGTAGGTCCCTTCCAACTGAAATATTCTATTCTATTCTATTCTATTCTATTCTATTCTATTCTATTCTATTCTATTCTATTCTATTCTATTCTATTCTATTCTATTCTCTACTCTACTCTACTCTACTCTACTCTACTCTCTCCAAAAGAGAAAAAATAAAATAATTTTGAACATAATCATAATAATTTTGGAGGCCAGTAACTAGTGTTGTCCCTCAGGGGTCAGTACTGGGTCCAGTCCTGTTCAATATATTCATCAATGACCTGGATGAAGGGACAGAGTGTACCATCAGCAAGTTTGCTGATGACACAAAACTGGGAGGGGTGGCTGACACGCTGGAAGGCTGTGCTGCCATACAGCGTGACCTGGACAGGCTGGAGAGTTGGGCAGAAAGAAACCTGATGAGGTCCAATAAAGGCAAGTGTAGGGTACTGCATGTGGGGAGGAATAACCCCATGCATCAGTACAGGTTGGGGGCTGACCTCCTGGAGAGCAGCTCTGTGGAAAGGGACCTGGGAGTCCTGGTGGGCAACAGGATGACCATGAGGCAGCAATGTGCCCTGGTGGCCAAGAAGGCCAATGGCATCCTGGGGTGCATCAAGAAGAGTGTGGCCAGCAGGTTGAGGGAGGTCATCCTCCCCCTCTACTCTGCCCTGGTGAGGCCACATCTGGAGTATTGTGTCCAGTTCTGGGCTCCCCGGTTCAGGAGGGACAGGGAACTGCTGGAGAGGGTCCAGCAAAGAGCTACAAAGATGATTAGGGGACTGGAGCATCTTTCTTATGAGGAAAGGCTCAGGGACTTGGGTCTTTTTAGTCTAGAAAAAAGAAGACTCGGGGGATCTTATCAATACTTATAAATACTTAAGGGGAGGGTGCCAGGTAGATGAGAAGAGTCTTTTTTCAGTTGTGCCCAGTGATAGGACAAGAGATAACGGGCACAAACTGGAGCACAGGAAGTTCCATCTTAACATGAGGAGGAACTTCTTTACTCTGAGGGTGGCGGAGCACTGGCACAGGCTGCCCAGAGAGGTGGTGGAGTCTCCCACTCTGGAGACATTCAAAACCCGCCTGGATGCCGTCCTGTGCAACTGCTGTAGGTGTCCCTGCTGTGGCAGGGGGGTTGGACTTAGATGATCTCCAGAGGTCCCTTCCAACCATGACGATACTGTGATAATCATAAACAAAACTATAAGTAAATGTATGACTTTCATCAGTTCCAGCCTACGTTTAGAGTTTTGCACAGCATTGACTCTACAAGCAATGGGGTGCTCCCTGTCTGCCTTGTGTACAGGCAAACATCAGGGAAGAAGAAGCACCAAAATTGCCATGGGCTGGGAGCAAAACCTGCAGTTTTAAAAATTATCGCAACTGTAAAAAGAAAGTGATGAACTGAGCAATGTGGCCTGAGGAGCCCCTATAACAACATAGACCTTGTCAGAGGAATTAGAAGTTAAAGCTATTTGCTTTAGAGCATAATAGAGTTTGCTGTAGTTTTTAGTGTAATTTAATGAGAGAATTTCATTACATCAGTGGTAAACTCCTTTGTCCCAGGCAGAGTTTGAAGAATACAAGAAAGGGAAAAACTATAGAAAATTGGAGGATTTTTCCTTATGGTATAGGTAGGAAGTAATTTTCAGTGCAAGGAAGTTTTCCATGATTTTCAGGGGAATGTGCAACTGCTAGAGAGGAAAAGGAAGTATTTGTGCTCCAGCACATGGCAACCTCACATATGAGAGTACACCTGAAAGAGCAAGGGACACTCTCAGCTGAACCTGCCCTGGCTGCAGGGTATCCCTCTTCATGCT
The DNA here is from genome assembly GCA_017639485.1 of Pluvialis apricaria. Classification (NCBI taxonomy): domain Eukaryota; kingdom Metazoa; phylum Chordata; class Aves; order Charadriiformes; family Charadriidae; genus Pluvialis; species Pluvialis apricaria. The sequence goes on from CM030007.1 coordinate 27,280,874, forward strand.
ATTTTTGCTTTACCTTCTCTGAGTCTATTTGTGAGGTGCATTGAATTTATTTCCCATTTGCAGTGTATTAACCAAATGCCTGCTTAACCTGGCGGAGTGTTTAAAATATTTTTGGTCATGAGAGGCATATTGGACCACCAGGGGCAAGAATGGGAGAACTATAAAGATGAAAGAGGGAAGAACTAGGTATCACAATTAGTAATTTAATGAGGTAAATGTGAAAGCTAAAAGGCAGCACTCCCTGAGACAAATAAGGTCACTCATGTGACTCATGCCTGTAAAGAGAATGGGAGATCTTACCTTTCACATTCTCATTCATTTTGTAGTACTATTTCCTTTCACAGGGGAATGAGGAAGAAGTTCAGGGGTGAACTGACTCTGGGAGGAGGCTGAAGGTCAGCTCTGAGCTATTGGTCTTCTGCTAGGGAGCCATTTAATTGCACACTGGATCCAATGAGATACCTCCCATGAGGGGAAGGAGCTTAAGGTTGCCGTTTCTCCATTGTTAAATTAATAAAGTAGCGACCTGCAGAGAAAATCCATTTCTGTGCCCATCTTTCAGTCCCTTGAGTATCCTGATTAAATAACTGACTGTATCGAAGCCTCCAGACTGGTTGAGTCATTGCTTGTGTTTAAACTACAGCACTTCTTTCCTCCAAACATACAATAATAAAATGGAAATCAATACTCTTAACCTAACTTATCAAAAGTCCTGAAGGTATTGATGCTGTTTAACAGCTGTAGATGCAAATAAAAAAGCAGCGTCTCACACCACTCGTACAAAACAACATTTTCAAGCTGCTTATCCTACCCACCAAAGGGCTGTCAGTCATGTTTGCTCTGAAGAAGATGGTGCTTTGGAGCTGTTGAGTGCTGGCTGCATGGGCGGGAGAGCACATAAAGGATTCCTCTGTTCACTTGGGTGCAAAAATGAAATAAACTTTCAGGAAAGGCAGAGTTGGATGACTTTTGCTGTGGTGCTTATTTCTCAAATGCCTATAGATTTTGGCTATTCATTGGGCTCAGTCCTCATGCACAGGGAAAAATGGATTATAGGAAAACCTGTGTGGTACACAGGAGGAGCAATATACACCAGGATTATGGGAATTAGTAATAAAAAGACTGAATATGTAAAAAAAAGTAATAAAAATGTAGCAAAACTCAGATAATGCATATTCTAGAAGGTTTAACTGATTATGGTAGAAATCAGTGAAGATTAATAAAACAAGGCCACTTCACATAAGAATAAAAACAGTGTCTTAGTATCTGCAGTGCAGTCTGGTTTTAGGAATTTCTTTTTTCACTCCACAGTTCAAAGTAAAGGTTCTCAAGCTTTTGTATTTCTTGTGTTAGGTAGTCACCAGGCATCTCTCTCAGCAAACAGGAGTTTGCAAATTAGATGGATGATTAATATCTTCTTTGGTGATTTTGTCTATATTTCTAAAGAACCTTTTTAGAGGAAAAAGTATATTAAAAATGAACTGCTTCATGGCTTACCCTTTTTGCAAAGGTGTGTCAAGCAGCAAGGAAAACCTTCACTTTTGTGATGTTTCAGATGAGTCAATTCTAGCATTCTCCATTACATTAGGACTGTGGTTCTGAACTGAGTCTGCATCATTGCTGTTTGCTGTGCTTTCTTTCACACTGCAGAGCAGTTTTAGAGACCTTGAACTGGCTTCTAAGCCACAGGAGCAGTATGCTCCAGGGGTGCAGCTAGCAGAGCTCAACCACTGATGGGGTCTGCAGCCAACACTGGAGCCAATCTGGTGGGAAAACCCTGCAGCAGGCACAGTTTCAGCATGGGTTCCTCAAGAAGAAGGTGGTGCTGATCTCTTCTCCCTGGTATCCAGTGACAGGATGCATGGGAAAAGTTCAAAGCTGCACCAGAGAGGTTTATACTGGACATTAGAAAGCATTTCTTTATAGAGAGGGTGGTCAAACACTAGAACAGGCTTCCTAGAGAGGTGGTCAATGCCCCAAGCCTGTCAGTGTTTAAGAGGCATTTGGACAATGCCCTTAATAATATGCTTTAACTTTTGATCAGCAGTCAGGCAGTTAGACTAGATGATCATTGTAGGTCCTTTGCAACTGAAAAGATGTCCTATTCTATTCTAAGACCAACTCTTCTGCTCTGTAGCTTTGCTCCTGTTGAGTTACGCTGCTTACTGTTGGAGGCATTGCCTTCGACCACTAAAATAGTTCCTACCCCTTAGGAAACAGGTTGCTTGAATTATTTAATGCAGATTTGTGTTTCTTTCAACCAGAATTAAGAAATAAAACCCAAGTACTTTGGTAGACTGCATAATGAGCACAGCAGGTGTATTGAACTCTTCATTCCACAGGAAGCTGACGCTAACAGCTGATCCTCCAGGTTACAGAGGAGTATCCCAGTATCCTTGTGAATCTACAACCTGCCTTTAAGCATAAGAATTGGAACCCAATAATTTGTTTCCTTTGAGCAAAATACATTGAGGATGTTGCTCATTGTATCTAAGATTAGTATCATTCATAAGATAGGACGATTTTATGTATTGATTTCTTTACTGAAATATATGTGAAAATATAGTATAAATGTCTCTATCTTGTTGTTGAATGGCCAATACTAAGCGCCATGAAGTTGTGTTTTGCTTGATTGCATAAATTAGGATGTGTGAGATTAACTCATTTTAAACTTTGAATTGCTAGCAAGTTTGCAGATATTTTTTCTTTCCTTGTTCTGACCTATGAGTATCAAGAAACAGGCTAAGACCCATTTTATCTTTCTGCAGTACATGATCATGTTCTAACAGATACTCCCTGAAGTGTCTGGAGTACAAATCTCATTTTATGTGTATTAAAAACAGCAGGGAATCTCAAATCAGCTCACTAAATAGCTTCTCTGCAACACCTTATTAAGAAAGTGAAAACTAATATAATTGCCATTTTGCTGTTCCAAAAGTGTTAAATCTGGCAGCCGCTGAATTCCAAGCTTATATTACTTCTACATGAAGGACATTTGAAGGTGAAATGAGAATAAACTTAATTTTATTAAAATTTGTATTAAATTGACTAGAATGTGTGTCTCAGGGAGTAGTGTAGCACTTTGCAGATAATACTCAGGATCTGATGGGAGAAAAGGAATTTGTTAATTAGAATGAAGTGTTTAAGACCATTAAATAAATCTGAAGTTTAGTGATTTACAGTTCAAGAAAAACTGCTGTGTACACTTACCACTTTTCAGATTAATTTCAGATACAGCCAGAGTTCTCTTGTAAACAAATCAATGTATTACATTATTATTCACAGATCTGTTCTGTACCTGCTTTTCATTTTGTGTCAAGAGATCTGATAGGAGGCAGCATTAGGAATACCCTTGGGTCAGTCACTTTATCTCTGTATGCTTATGTTTATCTTCTGTGTTAAGTTTTGACAAGGTTTTTCTGTCCTTTTTAATTGTTGTGAGCTCCAGAGAGGAATACCAGTTGTAGCTGTGCACAGCTGTGGTGTTGTGCAGATTACAGTCTCAGTGCAGTAGCTGAATATTAGGGGTAATTTTTAAGAAACATTGTTCGGTTTCTTTGATGCTTCTAAGAGTTGTCAGTTTTACAAATGGTATTTTTGAAAGAAAAGGATAACATTACTATCCATGGGGTGGGGGAGTGGTGGTGGTCTTGTATATGCAAGCCAGCAAAAATATTCAATATTCCCAGAATATCAAGGTCTTGATTCTGCATTTTTTCTGGTTACAGAAGGACTTGGCGTTAACTTAAATGTTTAAAAATTATGGGCGCATAAAGTATGTAAGTGAGTATTTACCAGGACATCTTCAGTTGTAAAATAACAGTTGCTTTTGACAGTTATGTTTTAAGTGTCCGTTCCTCATAATCTGAAAAATTCATGCTGGTTTATTATCGTATTCTGCTTCTCTTTTTCCTCCTCTGTTACTATCATAAATCTACCTGAACTGGGAGGCAAAGCTAGCAAAGTTTATGTGTGCAGAATTTACAGCCAAACAGTCAGAATTTTCCAAGACCAGACAACATGAAAGTAAACATGAAATTAGAATTGGGCTGCACTGAAAAAAAATTTAATAATTCATTTCAATGTGCCTGTGAGAAAACAGAAGTATTACTTAAGGGATGACTATAAAGGATGGGAATGGAAGATCTGGGTTTTGTTTAGTTTTGCTGCCAAATACAATTCACACTCTTATTTCAACACAGAATTCTTTCAAAAATTAAAATTAAATTAACCTTGATAATTATTTGAAAAAAGAAAAATGGAAATTACTTTTCTGAAAATGTTACTGACAGATCTGCGTTGGAAGCATTTATCAGCAGTGCCTGGTATTGTTAATATTAGTCTTTGTCATTTTGAAAATGAAATTCACACACAAGTGTAATTCCCTTCCCTTCTCCCCACCAGGCAGGTCAGTTCTAGAGTACTGAATGTAATATAAAATACTACCTTTGATTTGACTTGAAGTGAATTTTATATTTCTGTATAAAAAGTCTCTGCATGAGTGAAGGTTTCTACACAGTGTGTAAAGAGATACTACTTATATGGTACATATAGATAGCTGCTGTATAGACATGTACACATGTACATGCATATGCCCACACAAATGCCTTGGTTTTGTATAAAATTAGTCTATGATTTTAAATTAATTCATCAGTAAATGTTGCTAATAAAACCCAAGATGCTCACTAGTTCCCAAGAAACACTCTGTGCCTTGGAGACTGAAGTTCACTCTGAATTAGTCAAGAAACAAGAAATCACCTGTACCGGGATAATCGCAGCATCAAATGCACGTGGGCTACAGTCCATTGAAAGTCCTTCAGCTGCATGACTGGCCTTTGCATTAAGTTTCTTTTTCGGGAAATGTTTGTTTGTGGTATTCCATTATATACCTGTCAATCTAGGGCATCAAGAGTGGTAGACATTAGTGACCTGTTAGGAAATCTCTCTCTAACATCTGTTCTTTCATCTATGCTGTGAAGCGGAGGAAAACAGATTGGCTTGTAGGAATTACAAAATATGTAGATTAAATGGATTTGTCTGTATCATGAAGTATTTATTGTGCTTCTTAACATTTTATGTCTGAAAGAAATAATGTAATTTACCAAGATAGTCGTGTTTTTCACATTTTTTCAAGTTTCTTTTGTGGTAGTGAATGAAAAATTCATAAAGCTCACAAGAAAAATATTAAGGGTCAGTAGTGCAGGGCATAGTATATATAGGTACAGAATGCACAGTGCATTTCAAAATCTGCCAGTTTAGTTTCCTATGAATGCTTTTTTCTCGATTTTACAAGGTCAAATAAAATAGTACCTGCCTAAAAAATAAGGACTCTTCTTTAACAGTGTTACTTTTACAAGCAGCAATCTTTTGCCAAAGTTTTTAAGAATATATCTTAAATATATTTTTGTTTGAATTAACTGTTTGAGCAGTGGAAGCATCTCAGTATATGGGCTGTAATTACTCCTTCAAATCTACTTCTGAAAGTAGATTTAAGTCTTGAAGAATGCATTGAGATTGCTAAGTTTTCATTTCAAACCTGTGAAGCCTGAAAGCCCATGAAAAAAGTGCAATAAAATTAAGCATGAAATAAATACTCAGCGAATGTATGCAACTTGGAAAGATTTTTACATTAGTCTGAATGTGCCTGGCAAGATTTGTTTCTGGCATTTTTTTGTTTTAACCTATGAATGTTGTTATCGAAATAGTAATTGTTTTGGTTTTATTTTATTTTATACATGAATTTTGTTTCTCTGTTTGCTTTTCTTTCCCCTCATTTAAGATTCCAGAGGCTTATTTTATTAGAGATCCTCATACTTTCCTCCTTACAAAGGACTTTATTAAGGTATATATGTTCTTTTCAGTGCAAAAAAAAAAAAATATCTCTCTCAAGACCTGAACTGCATGTCCTCACAGGTTAACATTTTCACATATAACGCCAGTTACTGGAAATGAGAATGGTTAGTTGGTTAACTGAAGCATGCTCAAAAGGAGAAGCAAAGCTTGTCTACAAAATACTAACACTTGGATGAGTCTGCAGCCTGGGAGGAGAGCACCGGGTGAATTTTCTGGACTTTTTTCATGGCTGACTTGGGATATGCCTGCATTGTCACACAGTGTGTTGACCTCTCTCCTTGACGCATATTGCTCATGACAGTCCCTCTCCCTTGCCCGCAGGCCATGGAGGCGCAGATACAGAACTTTGGACAGACGCCATCGCAGTTGCTCATTGAGCCCCATCCACCTCGGAGCTCTGCCATGCACCTGGTGAGACATAACTGCTGGCCGGGAATGCATTCCCTTTGAACCTGAGGATCCTTTGTAGGTCATAAAGTACCCATTAAGCAACACTTTTAATGCCCTCTGTTGCCCGTGCAGCCGTACTTTCTCTGCAGTACTCTAGCAGAGGAAGGTGGAGGTTTGAATAGCTTTAGCTTCCTCTAGTCCTGGCTTTTCCTTTCTAACATTGTATAAAAAGGTCCTGTCTTCATAAATATACACTTGATAAAAATACATATTTACCTTCTTATTTCTGCAAGTAGTGGGAATGACTGCAGGCTTTTCTTCGAGTGAGCATGTTGTTTTGTTTTGTTTTTTTTTTAAAGGATGCATTGTCAGGGGCTGATTTATGAACAATGCCTGCTTGAAAAAAATGAAGTATTGGAGTTCAAATCATGCTGGAATCCTCCCGCCTGTTCCCCTGGGAGAATACTATGTATATTTCAAATTTCAATTTGAACTCCAAAATTTATTCCCAATGCATTCGTCTCTGTGCCTCTTGCAAAGAATTATATGAAATAGCCAGACTGAATGAGACAGATCTCTGTGCCCCTCAGTGCCTTTGATTAAACGCTTAGAGATATTTTCTTTTAAGTTTTGTAAATCAACAGTAATATTTGCAGTAGTTCCAATCATTTTATCTATCTATCTACAAGGAAATCACTCTATCTAGTTGTACACTGCGAAAGTGGGAATTGATCTGGAAGTGTTAGCTGCGTTATTTCAAGTAATGTTTAGATGTCAAATGTACATAATATTTATTTTATATATGGATAATATATTTTAATAATTTAAAGTGATAAGTAGAAAGGATTATTTGAACTTCTAGAAATAATTCTATTTGTTATAACAGTGGTTGAAAAATAACGTTAAAAGCAGTTCTTAATAACAGTATTATTGTCGATGTACAAAAAACTGTCCCTTGGAGAATCATCAAATGGGTTTATAATTACTGATAGACTCCCTAATAAGTATTTACTTTACATAGAATTAAATTGTCTATGTTTGGAAGTGCTCTATTTCATAGAAAGAATTCGTTTAGAAAAATTAAATATTTGTGAGCTTTTGAGTCGCTCTTAAAGTTTCTTTGTTCAACTGTTGTAGTTTATAGCATTTGTATTTATGATGTATTAATTTATTAAATCTTTTATTTGACTCATATCTCTACTGTATGAATATTAACTGCTGCATAAGTTTACATTTTACTGTATATTAATTAATGTTGTCATTTTGCGCCCTGTAACGATAACCCTTACCATACCTATTCTCTACTTGTCCTCGTGTAATGATCCGATAATAGCTTCTGATCTTGCTCTCCTCCATCACTAGTGTAGACGCGCAGGTAGTGTTGTTTTCCCTGTATGTGCACATGCTTGCCTGCTCTTTTTTAACCTCGTTTTCCCTCAGACCTCCTCACTAATTGTGTTATCCCTTCTGTTTTCTTCTGCTCTCTTCTCCTTTCTACTCAACAGTGTTTCCTTCCACAGAGCCCCCTCATGTTTAAAGATCAGATGCAGCAGGATGTCATCATGGTGCTGAAGTTCCCATCAAATTCCCCCGTCACACACGTGGCAGCCAACACGCTGCCCCACCTGACCATTCCTGCCGTGGTGACCGTCACTTGCAGCAGGCTGTTTGCAGTCAATCGGTGGCACAACACAGTAGGTAGGTTCTTACGGGCACGCTTCATTCAAATTTGAAGACTTTAACAGTGCAGCTTTAATTTCGAGTGCAGTTTAGCTAGATGTGGGTCAATCTCACTCACCTGCCTGTGCACAAAAATTTACTGTTTTTTTCTGGTTTGTGTCAAATAATCAAAGCTTGTGTTTTCTCTGGTGTCATTACTAGAAACACTTTCCCTGACAGCAGCACATCACCATGGCAGCCAATCGATTTGTGGTTACATCAGGATCAGCCTTTGATATAATGCTTTTCAGAGAGTGCTGCTGTTCTTGACACAGCCGATATTAATATGTCCCAGGTTTCAGGAGTACATACTGGCATGCTAGAGAGCGTACATCACTGTCTGCTGCTTGAGAGAGTTTTCAGGTCTGTCCAGGAGCTTGTCATAAGCCTTCCCCTGGGTCCCTGTTAGATAATGTGGGACCCTAAGCAAGCAGCTGGAAACCAAACTATTCTGAAGAGAAGTTTCCTCATTCCCTCCCAAAAGCCCATCCAACAAGGTCATCCCAAATTTCCCTTCCAGCCCCTCTTCCAACCTCTCCATATTGCCATTAGGACTGTCCTGTCTCCTCACCTGGACATATAGGTGCTGACGTTGTCCCAAGTACTGCTAAATAGGTGGTGGGGCCATGACGTACATGAGGGAATGAACAGGTTTCATTTTCTAAGGTAGCTTCCTGCTGTGATAGCCCTTATGCTGCAGTATCTGGAAACTTTTGAAGGTTTCTTACCACCTGGGAAAAACAAGAAGGTGCCTAGTCTTTGAGAATGTGACTCAGTAGCTGGTTCAGGAACTTTGTAAGGACCTGGTAAAAAAAGAAAAATCCTTCACTCTTTACACACAGGAGAAACCCCAGGATAAAAGTAGGTTCTCCAGGAGAGGGATTTGTGATATTTAGCTTAGACGTCTACCTCCAGTAGACATACAGGCATTCTAGATTACCTAGGGATTTAATTGACTTAAATGTAAACATCTCCTCAGTGAATAATTCAAGTCAGGTGAAATAGATCCCACCTCTGGGATCTCATCTCTATCTCCCACTTCTGGCTGGCCAAAGACTGGTGTTACAAGCAATAATTAGAGGAATGAATGGGAACTCCCTTATAGGCATGCATTAGAAGAACTACCAGAGCAGGTAAAGTTAATATCACTCTGAATTCTTGAATAGTAATATAAGGCTTAGTATTACTTTTATTCTTAACATTTAAATAATGTTAGCATGAATATTAAATTTCACATGTATTCTGTTCTCTGTTTACAAACAAACTTTGCATGATGGTTTGGAGACTATGACAGGAAAAGAACAGGGTATGTGATTGCCTTTTGCAAATCCGTGCATTTATGATACTCCATCAGGTGCAACTGCATTCGATGTAAAAATGTTTTGCCCATGTCTTTAAAATGAAAGGGAAAAATTTAGAGGGAAAAAAAACCCAAACAAAACACTTTTTAAAAATATTTTGTGATGGTGTCCTCAATGGAAGAGCCTAATATCAGAAATTATTCAGAGGCACAGAAACTGTCCGCTGGTATTTTAATACTCTTTTGGCAAACGTTGGTTGACTAATTCCTAATTAGTTCCCCTGGCTTTTTCAGGGATGCTGCCCAAGTACTCATCATCATTCACGTCTTCTCCATTTGAGGAGGCTTATTTAGTACTCGAGTACCCCTTTCTCATCCAGACTGTCAAGTGAGGGGAAGCCAAAATTCCTCCCATACTTTACTGTGAAGGAGTCAAGGTCACTAATATTGCAGTATCCTAGATTTTAAGAGTTTACTTAACAACTGTTATTTTAAGTAATCTATTTTAGTAGAACTTGTGTTGGCCTTTATGATGCATGTGACTGTTAGGTTTTAGTTTTTCATATATCCTCTTGTAAGACATAAGTCATGTTGCAAACATGCAGAATTCACATCATAAACCAATCATGAACTAAATTTCACACCATTTTAAAACCTCTGGTGTAAATTTCAAAGAGAGGAATACTTTCTGAATATATTATAACAGGAGGAGACAGGAGAACAGAACTGTTTGGAGAATCAAAACTCATTCTAATGATTTTCTTCACTTTTACGTCCTGTCTGGCAATGTCTTTTATTTTGCAAGAGACTAATCCAGAACAAGGTATCAATTTCCTACTATTACGATAATATTATTTTAATAAATCGCAACTCTAGTATAAAGGATAGGTTCATCTACAGAAATGTATACACAGATTACTTTTACTGCTGTGAGATGTATGTAGAGCTTTAGAGTTTATACACGGTAGAAGGCATTCACATAGCCATCTCACAATAGAAGCAAATGAATCTAGTTTAATATATGTAAAGATCTCTCCCAAACTGGTTTGGTTTTGAAAGAAGAGAAAGAAGGGAAGGAGAAATTCTCAGAGCAGTGTTTTTCAGAAGATGCAAGGTCCAGCTATAGACCCGTTTTTCTTTTACCTCCTCCGGTTGTCTATTGCAGTAGTAGGAAACGGAGTTTATTCTCCAGACTCTGTATCTCCTCTTATGGAGGATATTCTTGTGAAACATGGCAGTTCCTGACAAAAATGGTGTTTTCAGTTGTGGCCATTCTGATTTATATGCTAGGCAAAGTGCTCAGAAGAGCCAAAGCAATGCTACCTCTGCGTGAGAGCAGATAACACTAACTATGCAGCCCCTGATGCACATTTGAACAGCTTAAGGACTGCTCAGGATAGAACTAATAGAAATAATTGTGGCAAATTCACTGTAGCACACAATTTCCCAGCTAAAAACTCTAGATAAAACCATGAAAAGATCCAAGTTTCTGTCACTTAGAAGTTTCCATATGTAAGAAACTCATAACAACGTTTAATCCAATTATTTTTCTTTTCTGTGCTATTATAAGATCTCACCCAGTGCTCAAATGTGTAAAGAAAATCTCTGTTACACTATTTTAAAGGAGTTATTAAATGAATGTTTGTGGCTGCAGAAATCGTGATGAAATTAGCGCTCATACATTTATAGTTACTGTGACATAACTGAAGAAGTAACAAATGCATATTTGTGGTGCACAGAGGAAGGAATCTTATAAGATTCATAGAACAAGTAATACTAACAAGTTACTTTTTTATATATAGTAATCCAATAATGCAGTCTTAAACCTAGAAAAATCATATAAAAATTTAGACAATAAGGTTCCTATGTGCTTTATTCTTCCTTTCATGTGTAGGCCTTCGGGGAGCCCCAGGATATTCTTTGGATCAAGCCCATCATCTTCCAATCGAAATGGATCCATTGATTGGTATGTCAAGATGAAAATGTAGCAATATATTTGAAAATGGCATTTTCAAGAATTATTGCTTAAGCTATATTTGTATATTATGCTTCATTTAACACAGAAGATAGGAAAATATTTATTCTTGTCAGTCCTGGAGAACTAAAAGCATTAGCTATTGATGCTGAATGAATTACATGAGTGCTATTATTAACATCACCGGCGACTGGTATTTAAGAAACAACCAATTAAGTCAGTTACGTTGTCAGCCCATATCTATAATTCTGTTCTTTTATCAGGTCACATTAGTAAAATAAAATGTGAGGGTCTGGTAGAGTTCACATATTTTCATTTCTTACAGCCAGCACTGTGTATATGAGTGCAGATGCAGATCCATTTCTTTTCATTCAATTTATGATTTGGATTGCTTTAGTCGGCATTACTAAATTAATAAAGAAAAGACTGGATTTTAAATTGATGCATGATTGAATATTTTTGGATTTAAAAAATATAAGAAAGTGAAGTATTTTGAGAAACAGCATCTGCTGAAACTGTTAGAGAGATTGCAGGACTTGTATTCCTAATGGTCATTATTTCTCTTTAATTGCAACTATTTGCTTTGTGGTTGTTTGTTTATTTTTTTTGCTGTAGGCACATTTTTGAGACAGAAATTGGGGGCAGGGAAGGTTCTTAGAGACAATTTTGCTGCATTGGTGAGAAAAAAATGCATTTTTAAACATCTCCAGATGAAAAGTTCCTTTTTCGTCTGTGTCAATATTCGCGGTTGAAAGACTTACATACAAGTACCTCAGGAGAGTTAGCTTTCTCATTCTGTATGCTTCATTTGCTCATATAATGACAGTGGTTTTCTCTTCAGATTTTTGTCTCAAAAGCTAGGGCACAACTATTGTGCCCACCTGTTCTGGAAATTTGAGTAATTTGTTATTCATTATCTTTCAGTGGATGGACATAGAGGGTCTGGTAATTTAAATATGTATTCTTGGAATGTATATAAACATGGTATTAACTTTTACAAGCAAATTTAAAATGAGGTGGGTTTTTTTTGGCTGAGTCTCTTATTGCACGCTGTTGCGAGCAGTTTACTAGAATAACCAAAAATAGGGACAAAAGAAATTTCAGAATATTATCTGCATTAAGTCGTGTTCTTACATTAGAAGAAACATGTCTCAGAGTGAGTTTTATCTCACCTAACTTCAATTAGCTGAAGTTAGTTGTCAAGATTCCCTCCATAGCTACTGTAGAAAGAGAAACCATCCTCTGGAGTTGTCTAGTGCTTGGACAGCTATTACAGCGTGAGATGACTTGCTATGTGAAGCGATGTCTCTCTCTCCAGTGAGTATAGAGAGAGTGTAGATAATTAACTTAGATTATATACTGAACTTTTAGAAAGTTAATATTAGGTGAGAGGGAATGTACCTTTATTGTATAGCCAAATCCTGTCTATTGCATCACAGCAAGAAAGGAGCACATTAGCTGGTTACTGCCAGCAGCTTACTGCTGGTTGGGAAGCTGCTGCTTCCCAACAGCTCCATTTGACAGTTGGGGTGGTAGGATTCTGCAAGAACCATTCCTTTTCCCTCTGTCTGGGGGAATTTCCAGGTAGCCTTGCTTCTTTTAACATTGCTGCCCATGGTCTGACTCCTTGGTTGAGGAGTAGGTGATAAGACAGCGTTGAAAAAGCACATTAGATTTGAATAGCTTCATTGGTTGAATCCCTACGTCTTGGATCCAGTTAAGCATCTGCAGGTATGGGGGATGTCAAGGTCACACAGTACAAGCTGGGATATTTTCTGTATGAGAGATACTTTCAGCAGTATTGTGAGCATTGGCTTGGTATTTTAAATGGACTTCCGTCACTTTCCCCTAGTTCAAGCTGGCTTTGGGGAGAACTTCAGCAGAGCACTTAAGATATTACCACACATTATGCAGTGCATCAGGCAGTGTATGAGAAATTGTCGTCTCCTGTAAAATCTTTTGTCTTATTCAAAGGGAAACCAGAAATCTCACAATAAATTTTGTATTTCTGACACCCATATAGACAGCTCTAAATGTTCATATTCAAAATGCTTACTCAACAACAAATTCACAGTTCATTGAAAGTTAAATGTATTCATTTTCTCCTGTAAGTGGATGACAGGAAGGTGTTGGAATGGCTTACCTGTAAAATGTGTTTTGCATTTCGTTACAGCCAATAACTCTGGTGTGAACAAACGGCAGATCACAGACCTTGTGGATCAGAGCATCCAGATCAATGCACATTGCTTCGTGGTCACAGCAGATAATCGCTACATTCTTATCTGTGGTTTCTGGGACAAGAGCTTTCGAGTTTATTCTACGGAAACAGGTGACCCTAAATACAGCCACCTGTTTCTTCTTAGGTCACAAAGTGGATGGTTAAATTTATACTCCCATATCTAATGCCTGTGCTTACCCCTCAATTAATGATAAAGGGCCATTTAGAAAATCATTTTGTTATTGTTTGTGCATACTAGCTCTAAGATACTTTTTTTTGGAAGATATAGGATGTAAAAGGAAATGGAAAGGCATACCATTTTGTTAGTGGTAACTTTTGAAAACTATAGTTATATTTGGGGATCGATCATATCAAAACCAAATTTTTTGTTACAATATTTTGATGGCTGTATTGTTGCTATCTCTGTTTATTTCATGTATAAGGAAGTAGGTTGCGTAGCCTGTTACCGGGAACCAATATTTTGTTTTCTTGTCTGATTGCTTAGCCTAATATCATGCAGTATATTGCTAAAAACTGACTGCCATAATAGAAAGAAGGAGGTGATGATCATAGTAAACCTTAGTTAGACATTAGCAGAGAACAAATATAAATTTTTAATATAATAATGTAGCACCACTATGGAAAAGTTCATGTGCTGTCTTATGCATATCATTCATGAAATTCACAAATAGTGTTCTAACATCATTGCTTAAATACTGATGGAGCAGTAACTCCACTTAATATTCAGTGACTGCAGCACTGACGATTTTCAGAGATACGGGTTAGGCTATGGATTGACACAGAGCACAGCACTCAATGGGAACATGAAAAAAGAAAAAAATATCTTTGTTATTTTTTAATCTTGTTGTATCATGTAGTGAACTCTAATTAAGGGACGTGAGGCAAAAATTACTTTTGAACTGAATATTTGTTAATGATTCAGTTAATGATTTCTAAATACTGCAAGTACTTAAAAAACCTGAATTTGTATCACTTTGCTCTCCCACCAGGAAAATTAACTCAGATTGTGTTTGGCCACTGGGATGTCGTGACTTGCCTTGCCAGATCGGAGTCCTATATCGGTGGTGATTGCTACATCGTGTCTGGGTCTCGTGATGCTACATTGCTGCTTTGGTACTGGAGTGGCCGACATCATATCATAGGTGACAATCCAAACAGCAGTAAGTATATCCTGTAAAAAACACCTTCCTGAGAGGTCTTCTGTCACACCTATTCATTTTTAGCATTCCTTCTGGCAGCTTCAGAAGATATTACCAAATATGTCGATTACTTCACTTACAGGTTGAAAGTTGGCATAAGAAGAAGACAACATGCTAAACAATTCATTGAGTCCTAGACAAAAAATGTTTAAACAGTCTGTGCGTGGTTACAGATAGTAGTATGGGAGTAATTCTTAAATTCATAATTGCCTTTATCACTTCTAGCATCATGTCGTCATAAACTAGAACAAGATGGTTATGGCCTTTAAGTGACAGGACGTATATCACTATATTTTGACTTTCCTTTCCCCAGAAATATTTTTTGGCATTTTAACTTACTCCTTTTGTGCTACAGCATGCTATATCAGCTGCTTGCCTTTTCAAAAAAGGAATGTCTCACATGCCATGGAATTAAATGAGTGTCATTGAGAAAGGTCTTTCTATAGCAAGCAAACCTTTGGAGAAGCAATGTGACTGAATAAAAATAGAAAAAGATAGAATGTCAAGAAGGGTTTACATTTGATTTGCAGGGGAGTAACTATGAGTGCTTTGCAGAGTGAAGGGGACACAATAATAATAATAATGATATTAATTTATATAAGAGGGCACTTAAAGTGCACTACTAATTTACAAGGTCCCTGCACCCAAGCCAGAAATGTGACCACAGATAAAGACAAGAGCAACTTTTATCCATATACTAGAGCTGTTTTGTACAACACTAAACCCTTTTCATTTAAAGCAGTTTCTGAATTCTGATGATTATTTTCAGCACAAGGATATTGCCTCTTAAGATAAACATGGAAGAATCCGTCACTATCAATTTTGATCTCTAGTTCAAGTACTGACTGGAGGCAGTTGTAGATCTGTCAGTTACAGACATCTAAGTGAAAGTATTTCTTCAACTGAATGTCTGGTAGAAAAGTGTTTTATTTGTTACAAAGTAAATATTTTGTTAATACAAAATCTGCTGCTGCAAAATTGTGTTTTAATTTTTTCCCCTTTGTCTGTAAGCAGAGGGAAGGGGAGACAGATAAAAGCCTCACTTTCTCACCTGACTTTCTTTTGCTTTTATAACAGCGAGAGAATGGGGGGGAGGGATTGTGTTCCCATAACAAATTTCTGTAATTTTTGTGTATATTCCAGGGCTTTTTTAGCACTTAGTTCTCAGATAGGGAGAAATTCATTCTGAAAATGAATTTCGTGTCAGGGCACTCTGTTTAGCTTGATGCCATTTTGCTTCTTTGAATGCTGCTTTGAATTCATATCAGGTATTAGTAATTTCTATGCTAAGAGTCAGAAATAAGTAAGAGCTTGCTTCTTTCATTAAAGAAAAAATGTAAGACTTTTCCTTTACTTCTTTTGATTATATGGGGCCTGGACAGCCTTGCCATTAACATCTCCTTACTGGCTGATACAAACAGCTCCAATTCTTTTGCAGATAGATTTATTCTAGTTCTGATACCTTTTGGTCATCATGAACATATCTGAATGCAAGAAAGTGGTACTATTTGGAATCTCAGGTTTAATCTCTTAGCTGTGTAACTTTGGAAGAGTCTGCCTTGGAGACCTTTAATTTTGTGAAAAGAAAGGATATCAGTCAGCTGACAGAAATCAATGAAAACAAAAATGAATTGTATGATTTGCTCTCTGTCTCTACCTCTATATGAATAAAGCGCTGTTTTGCTGAAGAAAAGGCCTTATAGTCAGGGTAACGGGAGGCTGTGCTGCAGATAGTCACGTCCAGGCAAATGTATCTTGCAGGCACAGGTAGCAGAACTCGGGAACGTTATATACCCAAGTCTGCTGTGATAGCTTTGAAATATATTGATCAGATTTCTTACTACTCATGTTGAAGACATGTTGCAGAGTCATGTTGAGGAAGAGTGATGTCATCACTATTGTTGCTCTCTCTATTCACTGGATTAAAGTTACCATGAATATGCTAATTATGTACTAATACTGTACTTTAACCAGAACTTCATGTGTTGTAAACATATCCTTATTAATAGCTACTTTGACTTTTCATGAACATACATCAGTAAGGATAGATCACAAGTGACTATATGCCTGAAGGACCTTCTGCATTTTAAAACTTCTATGATTACTAAATCTTTCTGCTGACGTAAAGACTACTACATTCTGTTCCTTACCATGAACAGACTTGATAGTTGTTGTATAACTGATTCCCTGTATATTAATTTTCAGGAGTGAAGCATTCTCAACAATCCTTATGAAAATACGTTTGAAGTTTTACATAGTTAAAACTACTGCAGTAGTAAAGAAATATTTCCTAATTTACTCTACTATACTGTCTGGTGGAAGATTAGAATTTACCTTGCAGGAAAAATGAAAGTGAGATGTTCACTGTAGGTCAAATCCAATTAGTTAACATCTTTAGAATGAATTTCCAGAAAGATGTAGATGATATTTTCAGGGGGAAAAAAGGGGGATTAGTTTTTTAAAAACTGTCATCTGGAGACATAGATAAGGTATTTTATACCACAGACTGTAAGAAGGTGAAGAATTCAAAGAAAAATGTCAGGTATAGTAATTATCTGGGTTAGATGCTTGACTTTATAATGATCTTTTAAGCTGAAAGACAGTTAATTATCAATTTCAACTTCAATGCATCCAATTACCAAAAGGAACTTTAGTTGTTTCAGAAAATGTTAAGGGGGGGAAAAAGCAAGCCCCCAGTCCTAAACAGTTTGTCATTTAACATTTGTATGGAAAAATGTAGATACCATTTCATTAGAAAACATAGTGATCACAATCAATTATTGCAAAAATACTCTGGGGCAAAAGATTATTGGAACAAACGCCTTACCGATTCTGCTAAAATTCTATATTCCAGAATCCATGAGTTAGATAAAATGTTTACTAAACAACATGTATGTCAATAACCTAACCTGTCAGACTTGTGTAGAGCCTTCTGCCAAAACACCTGTGTGGGCATGTGCTCAGAGGGTGACCTCAGCTGTGTCTGTGGGAAATACAGAACCAGCTCTGGTTTAAAGAGGGGAATGGAGAAAAATTGTCTTGGATAAGACTCGTGCAAGTGACTGCTCCAGCTCAGTGGTTGAAAACTTGCCTATGAGAGCATGGTGAGCTTCATTTCATAATTTTAAAATAATTTTTCCAATCAATGCATTTGTTAAGGTATCACTTTTATTCTACAATAAGTATCAAAAAGGCGTTTCTGGTTCTGTTTGCACTTGTCGCAGTTTCTTGACACTTCTCACAATTGCTGTGAGAAGCCTGAAGTTTTACCAGATTTTAGATACAATGTTTTCCATGGAGTAGCTTTCAAAAATAGCTTGTAAAAAACCTCCTGGTTAGAATGTTTGTCCAGGAAGTGGGAGACTAAGTTCTTGGCCTCCAGAGACTGGGGGAACTCAAACCTGCATTCCCATATTCATAAGCATATGCTGACTATCCAGGCTATAAATTAATGTGGGAGAGGTCCCCCGCGAATCTCCAGCTTTAGGGGAAAGCAAAATTATTTTCTCTGCTCTGTTTATGGATCTTACGTGACATGATGATTGGGTAGAGATAGAGATAAGTCAAGAAATCGGGAACCGAAACTGCATACCTTCAAGAGCAGTATATAGGGCAAATCATCTCCCTATTTGTACTTTCTCTGGTCCTACAAGAATTGGTTTCATGGCTATGCGATGGCTAAGCTCCAATAGTGGTGATTGAAAATGCCCTTTTCCAGACTAGACTAGAGGCTGGTGCTTGAAGATGCGCCTGGAAAGTGGGAGATGTGGCATGAATTCCTTTAAGCTGAAGAGAAGTTGAATGCAGGTTTTTGCATACGTTTGGGCCCCCCTTATTTCTTTATCCTTGCGTGGATAACTACCACCTTTGAGGAAAACACTGAATTGAATGAAGCTCAGTCGTCTTGCCAGGGTCAGATACTTACTTTCTAAGCCAAAATTGCGCATCTGAAGTAGGTAATCTGAATCTGCACCTTATTAAGTCGATGACCACATTATATAAATCTGGTGCAGTTGAGAGAAGAGTGAAAGGAATCTGTTTTCTCTTAGGAAGACACAGCACATGCAAAGGACATAGTTTGCTTATTTTAATTCTTTGAAGTGATCTGGCAAATGTAAATCTTTGCAGTTCTAAGAGACTGAACAGAAAAATTATTGTGATGGAGTTTGACAATTTGTGTTTTGATTTTTTTTCTCTTATATAGGGATTTGTTTTAGCTGAGCGCTAATTTGTATACAAATTTCTTCTCACATAGCAACTGTATTAGTCATCACAAAAAGGGGCAAAGAGAGTACATGATATACCCTGGAGTTCAACATGTATCGTTATAGTTGTTTTATTTTTATATTTTATGATTGCTTTATTGAATGTCTCTTTCAAACAAGTGACTTTGAAAATGAGAATTATCTTCGAGTCTTTGAACAGATACCAAAGTGGATGATAGAATTGCA
Organism: Pluvialis apricaria; assembly: GCA_017639485.1. Lineage (NCBI taxonomy): Eukaryota > Metazoa > Chordata > Aves > Charadriiformes > Charadriidae > Pluvialis > Pluvialis apricaria. Next base: position 27,300,000 of record CM030007.1, read on the forward strand.
GAAAAGTGAGGGACAGATGCTCTCATCTGAAACAGACACAAATTCAGAAACTAATTTGGAAGTGATAAAAATTAATTTGCACACTTTAATTGGAATCAGACTCCTGCATGAAAGAAAGGAAGGGTAGGCAGCTTGTGCTAAAAGCTGATTGAATTTTTTGTCAGGTAAGTATGTTGGACTTGGCCGCTTATCCTCTTGAGCCTTTCTATGCAATATATTACATTCACCCTCTGACTGGTGTTCTTTAAAAGGATCAATGCTATTCCTGTTTTGTCCCTAGAGCCTGAAATTTCATTGATCTTGGGACTTGACATTTCTCATTACCTATTGTAGCTTCCAAGAGGATGGTCACAAGAGGTGTAAGAGTTAACTCTTCTTTTTCTAACAGAAACTGTGCTGACCACTGGAAAATATTGTGTCTATCAGCCCTAAGCTGGGTTTGTTTAGCATTATAACATAATCCTCAGAGGTGCTAACAATTCATCCTATCCCAGTGAATGTATTCTGTATATACCTGAGAGGGAGGCTAAGCACTACCATAAAGCATCTTTGTCAAGTTAACCTGCACTTTTTTTTAAGTCTGTCACAAAGTGTACTTTTATGTGTTCCTTTTACATAACATATTTTTGAAACAATTTAAAATTGTGAACATCACAGGTTTTGCGAATTTGTACCTTGAAAGAGTAGTTATTCTGAACTCAGAATATTCACTTATTCTTTTATATCCCTCTACATTTTAATACTCTATAAGATGCCCTAATTTAACCTTGAAAGGGCAATAGTTTAAAAATAGCCACCGGTGTGTCCTATACCAAGAGGACTGGAGGACTGTGTGAAGGTCCTGCACAAGCACATGGGCACACATGCAATCTGCTTTGCCTCTTGAAAGAATTATGATAATTATTATTATGACTCTTGAAAGAATTATTATGATACTTCTATGTTTGTACAATTTAGGTATTACTTTTTAAAATAGAGCATCTTAACACTGTTCTGGGAGAGTAGAAGCCCTTTGAAACCTAGTGTGTAATTTTTACTGGCACCATCTCTACTCTGGTAGCCAAAGACATCTCTCTCCTAAGACTGCTACGCAAAGGTAAATGAGGCAATAAGACACCTGGAGTAATGCAGTTATAGGTAGCGTTTTATCAACAGATGTCTGTGCCTATGCTTCGCTGCATACCCTGTGGGACCTGTACAGTGCAGGCCGGTTCAGCAACTTGCCAAAGTTCCCAAAGCAATTTAGTGGAAGAAATAGGAAGAGAAGCTGCAAATCCTTACTCTCCTCTCATCCACTATATTTTTCCTTTTGGGGTCTGGATAGGTGCAAAGTACCTGAAAGTCCATTCACCTGGGTGAATTATTAGTAGATATATACAATGCTGCTCACATTCCTTGGCAACTAAACCAGTTCTGCCAGAGGTGAGAATATTTCGAATATATGAATATTTTTCTGTCAGCAGTCTTTCTTTTACAACCACCTCTCCCTCATGTTGTGGACAATGTTATTGGCTATTTCTTATTTTGAAATATTCCTATTTATTGGTCGTAGTCTTATCTTTTCATCAAACTCCAAGATAGTTTTTTTCTGACAGTAATAATTCAAGAAGGCTATTACATTTTCACTTCCATGAAAGCCATAGTATTTTCTAAGTTGTTTTTTTTTTCTGACAAGTATCACCTCAAAAGTGCTAATAGTAAAGCAAATAGTAAAGTAAATTATTTTCAAGAAATAATTCAGCTATGGCCTTGTACTTGCTTCCGTCAAAGTCAGAGGTGAAATGGAAGCTGGAATTTGCCTTGTGCTCTCATGTTTCTTTATTCAGAAGACCCCTAGATGTGTCCCCATAGCAATCTGTACATAATTCCTGGAAAAGGACAATATCAGAGAAATAGTAACACTGTCTGTTTTCTTTCTTTTCTTCGTCTTTTTTTTTTTTTCCTTACCATGCGAGGACACCATTTGTTCCAGAAGAACCTTATAACAGTATTAAGCATTGTATTTTTCAGAGAGAAGGAAAGATGTCTTTTATTTTAGACCTTGTAGAAAAACATACTTGTTTGGAAATACAAAGCAGACTTTTTTTTTTTTCCTTCTGCCCTCTAGTAATTCAGTTCAAAGGTGCTCCTTTGGGGAAATTACAGGGGAGTTTACAGTGATGGTATCTCAGTTCATAGGTAGGATATTTTCACCTGCAATTCCCTCAGAGCTGCAGCCTTTGACCTCTGGCTGCATCTATCAGTGGTGATGTGACAGTGACAGAATATTTTGCTAGATTTTGAATGATTCCTGGAGTTCACAACTTCTGTCCTTAGCAATAAAATGTAATATGGCTGAGGTTCTCTTCCCCATGCCACAGCTTCTTCTGCAGAAAGTATCACTGAATAATTATTTTTTTTTGAGCCCTAAGGGGAAAAATCCCTTTTTCAATTGCTGTCGGACTGTGACTCCTGATAATGATATTCCATTATTAATTTGTATTTACTGAAAAACAGGACTCAAAGATCTATGTTTCAGGGCAGTTTTTTCTTATAAGCATTTTCTTTTAAGCAATTCTTATAAGCAATTAAATATGCTTATTTTTCATATTGTCACAGTTTACAGTTTCGTGATATTATACTGTTTTCCTAGGAAACACTGAGGAATATGTCCTTTGGAAAACTGCATTATTTCTTTTCCCTTAAAAAACTTCTAACCATCTAATAATTTTAGTCATTCACCCTTGCAGTCTGATGACACTACTGTGTACACCTCTGTAATGAGATCTTAAGCCAATATGACCCTTAAGCATAATTCCTCTTTTTATCAGGAGGACATACGGAAGTAAAAAAAAAAAAAAAAGTGGAAAATTATGAGTTTAGTTGACTTGTGGGTTTTTATCACTTTTCTGTTACGCACTTGGAGAAAAGAAAACCTCTAAAGGAGATGAAGTTCTCAACAGCAACAACGACGTGGAAATTATAAAAATCTAAATCTCAAAATATAACTAAGCTTTGATGACATACGCAAAGTGTCTTTCTCTGTTTTTTCCAACATCCATCCTTCCCTAGCAGTAAAGCCCAGTTTTCAGTTTACTTCTTCAGTTTCTAGACCAGAAAGATTCTTTTCTTGCAGGCTAGATTAACAATTAGAAAACTAGGATTTATTGGGGTAGTTGTTCTCATTAGAGATAGGAAAGTGTTAATGTGTCTGTACAATGCAATGATAAAACCAAGTAGATTGCCCACTCTCTACTATTGGGTCCAAAACTGAAGTCTGTAAATCCATGGTTGGTAGTTCTCAGCTGGTTCACAAAGACAGTAAAATACATGGAATTATTATTAAAATTTTGATGACAGGAGACGTTAGGGTTTGGCAAGAAATATTGTAGATTTGTGCTAAATTTTCAAGAACTATTGTTATATACAGTTCTGACTACCCAAATTTTAAGAAAGAACTTGGAGCTAGATTGGCACAGAAATGGGTTGCGACGATGACCAAAAAATGGCAAGCCCCTCACTTCAAATGAGTTTATAAGAGTTTGGTTTGTTTAATATAGTCAAAAGGAAAGACCAAGAGGGCTAATTTATTCTGTAAGTACACGAGTGGGGAAAAGACAACAGAAGGAGAGGACCTGAAGCTAAAGGACAGTGCTGACACAAGAACAAAGAGGTACAAGGTAGACAGGAATAAACTCAGACTAAAAATCAGAATATTTCTCTCCTTTAGAGTAGAAAAGGTCTGGAATATCCTTCCAACTCACATACCCAGATAGCCTTTTCATTAATTTATTAACAGGTTTATATGATGCAAGTGTCCTCAATAAAAAAGACTAAATTCATTGACCCACAAAAATCTATCCAAGCCTCCGTTCCTAATGCGTATCTTTCAGAAACCCAGGCAATATCGGTTAGCTACTCAGGTAGTTCCCTTTTTAATTTTTTTTTTAGTGTTTAACTGTTTTTCCAGTTAGGAAACTGCATTTCATTGCAGGGTTGAAATGTGTGCAGCCATTCACCCATTGGACCTCGCTGTGCCATTAGCTGCAAGATAAATTTCTGGGCTACTGGACATCTTTTATGCCTGTGACTCCCAGCTACAGTGGTCAAGTCACTGCTCTGCTGCCTGTGCAGTGAAGAGAGAAAACACTTTAAACACTGTGCAGCCTCGTGTCTTATTCTCTCAGTTGTGTGACCCTCCTTTAAGCTCGTTTCTGTAAATGTTGGTACAAGACTTTAATCTTTCTGGTCTACAGTGGCAAGATAGTTCTCGACTCCTATTTGCCATTCTATGGGATTGCATTGAATGTTAAAGGTGAGGGAGTTTTTCTTTCTGGGTCCATAAATCCTTCTCTGTCTCACTGCATTCCAGAATGGAATCTTCTCTCCAGTGAGCAGAGCTTGTGCTTGTCCAGGAGCATCAACCTTCCACCTGGCTGCATTCAAAATAAATAAGATAAATAAAACACATTTTGCTGCCTTTTTATTTAACTAGTTAATGCAGAGAATGTTATAATAATGACTTTCTTCATTATACAGCTGCCCATGAATCTTTGTATCAGTTTTATATCCAACCATATCTTCCCAACAATGATTTTTTATTCTTCTGTAGATATCATTATTGGTTAGTATTTGATCAATAATCAGTTCCTAGCTCCAAATTGGACACCTGAATTTCAAATATCCTGATATTGGAATATGTAGCTCATAGTAGATACCTTTCTACGGACATAAGATCTGTCATTGAACCAGCTTCTGTACCATCCACGTTGTCCACAGTTCCATATAAAACAGGTTTAAATCAAAACATTGTATTACTAAGACAAATATCTTGAAAAAAATACATGGAGTCCGTTTTAACATAGCCATCTTTATCAGCTGTACTTGTCATTCTGTCAAAAACAGATAAGAAGCTTGCTTGACAAGACTCCCATTCTAGTACAGCATGGTGACTGGCATTAATGAGATTTTTGCTTCCAATTCTTTATTGACAGAACTGTGGATTAACAATTTTGTTATTTTGCATAGGATTAATGTTACAGTAATTCATCTGTATTTCCCTAGGTAATTTCTTTTATCCTTTTTAAGTATTTGAACTACACTGGCAGAGCTCCAGTCCTTTGGAATTTCCCAATTTTCTATATTTCATTTGTACAAAGTAAATATAACCAGATAAAATCTGTGTTATCTAGCAAGTTGCTAATTTTTTATTACTGATTAACTTTCTTTGCCTGACAAAGCAATATCAAATACTGAGCAATTCCTTACTGCGCAGAGGAGTTTCACTGTTAAGATGTCAGCATCTGTTATTATTAGAAACAACAGAAATATTGCTATTTGTCATGTAAACACTCCATAAATGCCCACTTGTTTGAACCCCAAATAAAATACATTTAACTCTTGAAAATAAAAAATAAATATTTAAGGAGTACTCTATCCTAATCTTTAATAAATTAAATGTAATAAAAATGGCATAGGTATCCAAAGTGATAGATATAAAATGATGTATACCCATAAGCATTTTTAGGTATAATTTTAATCTGTAAGCATTCAGTGTGTCTCTGAATCAATGTCTATGCAACAGAATTATCTTTCTAGTACAGTGCTGTTTATCCTCTCTTCTTTTCCTACCTGCAGTTTCATGAAACAAATTATGATCATTAATATAGGAACATCCTCAACTCATGCTAGCAGAAGTCAAGACCTGTATGTTCAATAGCAGACCTTTACATTACAGCTGCTTTTAATACCACCACACTTTGTGTTCTCTATCTGAAATACACATTTTCAGTACTTTTAGGTCATAAACCAGCAATGTATTGTTATCATTTGTGTATTGTAAACAACACACCATCCATAATTTCTAAACCAAAGAAGTTTGCTTTTTGTTAGTGTATTAATTAATGCATTGGGAAGCTGTGCTTATGAAAATTTGTAATATCTGAATGTATTTTGCCCAGAAACCAAAGTATAAGAGATATTTAAGCCCACTGCACCTCTCTGATGCTTACTGATTTAAGGCAAATTACATTAAGGTTCTTTTTGTTGATAAAACAGGGCTGGTTTGGCATTTCTCTGTTGTTTCCTTTTTTTGTTTTTCTTTTTGGTTGTTTGTTGTTTTTTTTTAATAGGTGATTATCCTGCTCCTCGCGCTGTTCTAACTGGTCACGACCATGAAGTTGTCTGCGTATCGGTCTGTGCAGAGCTGGGACTCGTTATCAGTGGTGCTAAAGGTCAGAAATGTTTTTATGATTTAAGCCTTAGCATTTTTAGAGCCTTTTTTAGTGGTATGTCTCAGTCTTTCCTCAAGCCACATATACTTTAATTATCCAAAGTCTCCTCTACTAAGATGTGTTGCAATTCTGGGGAAATCTGCAGCAGCTTACTCTGAACGGTATTACTTACTATCCGGACTTAGGAGGTTTAGACACAAATTGAGTTTATTGTCCTTTCCAAACGTCAGGCTGTGCTACTATTCCCGCCAGATCTGGAAGAGCAGCTGATAAAAATTTATACAATAATTCAGTATGACATTTCCTGATTTTGAAGAAACCTGTTGAGAAAGACCTGTGTTTAGGGGAGGGCCAGCTCTGAATTCAGCCTGGTCTTAACTGAATGGCAGTTTGTAGGACTAACCTCAGCCTCCTCGGCAAGGGAAGCAGGGTCAATTCTCTTGGTTTGAGATTTGTGGACAGCATTTCATCCAGTGGGGTTTTTTTGTAGTGTATTCCAAATAATGAGGAGTTTGCAGGTTTGTTGTTACCCCTCTTCTATTAAACTTTTTGAGCCATCTGTTCGCACTTTTGCCCCATTAGTTGTCTATGGAATCCAAAGTATCCAACAATTGCTAATACAAATGTTCAAAATACTTTTCCAAACCTGCAGCAGTCTCCTGTATAACTGGTAATCAATGTAAATAAAGGACGTGCCTCAATGAGTGTCTGCTTCATCTTTCCTTATTTTGTTTCTCCTTCATTTGTTCCATTTTATTTGTTCTGCCCACCTTCTCCTTTTCCCCTTAATTCTATGTCCACTTTCCTTCCCCCACTGCCCTCTCGTTCAGCTTCTTAATTTGGCAAACTGCATGTCTTTTTCTCTTTTCCTTTCCTATTCACCTCCCCCTCTTCCCCCTTCTGTTACTTTCTTTTGTGCTACATTATCTCTTCTACCTTCTGATCTCCTTTCTTTACATTACCCTTGTCCTTCCTTAAGGTTCTTCTTCTTTATATATCTTCCTATCTCATTTCCGTTCCACGCCTACATCCACATCCAGCTACTTGCTTTTTCTGTCTACAGTGATGCCTGTTTTATTCATCCCCATGGATATCCTTGTACTCCTTTTTAAAAAGTTTGCCGCTTCTGAGGGTAAGAAGGATGTGATGCTTTTTCTGCCCGCTTTTGCTCACAGCTGAGCTCCTGGGTTATCATCTTTTGTACTGCCTCAGAGCTCAACATTTATTTTCAAAGCTATGTGAAACTTTTGAGTAAAGGCATTTTTAACAGGAAATCCTAATGGGTCATTACCTCGTGTAATGACATACTACATAACAGTCGTAGGCAAAGTCAAGACATTTATGAAAAAAATGTACACTGATGCTGAACATAAAGTTTTTTCTTGCAGCACTGCTATTTCTTATCTTTTAAGGCAGCTTTATGCACTCTTATGCTGTAAAAGTGTACCCTTTCCAACTATCTTTTTTGCAAATTTCCTCTTATTAAAATACCTGGAATCTGTACTCAGTTATCTTCTGCTTCATTAAGTATATGATGTTTTGGTAACTTACACATTTTTAGAGGTAAAGGCTGCTGGAGGACCAAAGACTTTTACATCAAATCCAGAATATGTTTGTAATAGGTGAAGAGAAATGGAGGTCCAGTCTGTCCCCTGAGTTACTCTTCTCATGTTCTTCCTCTTCAAACTCTAGTCCATATATAAATGCAGAGAGAAAATCCTTTTTCTATTGCTGGTTTCCAGCGGATGCGTGTTTTAAAGCTACTTCTTCGATTTCTACCCTTCCCACCCCCTTTCTAGTTTCTTAGGTTGCATTTCACGGCAGTGCTGCGTTGCTCTGCTGTCCTGCCCAAGCTCCCTCGTGGGGAAGCTGTCCCTCCAGAGCTGGCTGTGGCACTGCCACGACACGCGCAGCACTCGGGAACCTGCTGAGGCAGGGAGACAGCACATACAGGACTCCTCTGAGAAAAATCCTGTGCGTCAGGTTGATGTTTGCACGTTCTTATCCAACAACCCCCAAAAGGAGCGGTCAGTCTGTATGTCTTTACAGTAGCATCCTAAATCTGGTTTTCTTTGTGCCTTTTCGTGTCCATGACCACTCAGCTATGAAGGTATTACACTTTTCTTTTGAAAAATCTAACATGGTAATTATTCAAAAGGTGGAGGCATCAGTTCTTATAACTTTCTGGCACTTCAGAATTTCCAAAGCTGAAACTCAACTATTTGAGTAAATAAATTAATTCCATTGCAGTCGTATCCCATGGAGCCAGTCAGGCTTGAGGTCTCTCGGCGTAAGGCTGTATGCAAACACAGATAAAAACCTGCACCAGAGGCCTCACAGGCAAATGCACTGATGCTGTGATTCATTCTACCTGGGCAAACCCAGCTGCTGTGTGAATTTCAGAGAAGTTAGAAGGGCTTAACGTGAGGTGGCTGAGTCTGCCAGTATGAATTTACTTTCAGGGTCACGAGCCAGTTGTATAAGGAAGAGATTACTGTGCTGTCCAGGAGTATCCTGTGATTCATAAAAGAAAACATTTAGTATTTACCGTGACTCATTACATTTATCACAGGAGACTCTTTTTCTTAGTAGAAATGCAGATCGCACTTTCAAAAGAGCTTTTCTCATAGATCTTGAAATGCCTAGTTTTGCATCTTAAAATGTACATTGTAGATTTCATAGCTGTTTTTTTCTTTCATCAGCAGTAATAAAAAGACATTAAAATCTCATATTAAAATCTCTCTGGAGTAAATGCAGTTATAGTGTGGTTTCCTAAAAGCTCTTACAGTCCAGCTATCGTAGTAACTCCGTTGGCTGTCAGATGACTCCCATTGTTAAAACAATTCAGGACTGAAATCTATGCATATAACATATTCATTGGGGGAGAGGACCTACAGGAACTGCCATTGTCTATAGGAGAAATATGCAGTGATATGATTATATGCCCTCTGGGAGTTGCTCCTACTAGTCACTGATAGGGCCCCATCTGTTTAATGTGAATGGGCAGGCTAAAGAGAGTTCATGTTGTTGGAGGAAAGCAGTAAGACTGAGGCTTCTGAATGCTTGGGAAGAGGAAAAAATATTTTAGAAGACAACAGATCAATGAAAACTCTACCAGTTTAAGTAAATAATAAACTGCCACTTTTAGGCATGCTGCATCTATTTTCTTAATATGCAAGCTCTGGCATTTCCTTTTCTGTTGTGTATTATAAATTCTTTAAGCTAACATTGCATCTTCTTATATCTATGCAGGACTAATGTGATATAAATGTGTATTATGCATTGCCTTTGTGCACAGTGTATATAGTTTGTATAAGCAGCAAATGTATGATATATTATGTTTTCGTATACAGAAGGTCCTTGTCTGGTACACACAATTACTGGAGATTTGCTGAGAGCCCTGGAAGGAACAGAAAACTGTTTGTACCCTCGCTTAATTTCGGTATCTAGTGAAGGTCACTGCATCATCTACTATGAACGAGGACGGTTCAGCAATTTCAGCATTAATGGAAAACTCTTAGCTCAGATGGAGATCAATGATTCAACCAGGGTAAATCTAAACGCAAACAAACATTTGTTGTGTCTCACCTTTATTTATTAAAATAAATTGAATCTATTTGCTGTGTGGTTTAAAGGAAATCACCGCCTCCTGGTTAAGTCGTATTCAAACACAGATCCTCCTGTCTCCATCTCCAAATGCAAAAATGCACTTGAGCTTTTCCAGAATAAATAAGAACAAATTCTTTATGATCCCACACAATTCCTGGAATTTTTTTTTTGGAATTCAGTTTCAGTGGGAAGTACGTCTTTAAAACAGAATGCTCTGAAAAGAGTCCATTCTTCATTTATTAGCCAAGACGTGAATTCGTGCCTGCAGGGCTCTGCTCTGTCACTAGCACTTGAAGCAGCATTAGGAATGCAGATCACTGCTCTGCTGTAGGTGTTAGTGATGGCACCGAGTATTGTAGGACAAACATCAAAATGTTATGTGCTGAACTCAGGTCTTGGCAGATTCAGATAAAGAGCTTTTTGGTTATATATCATGTTTAAAACCACACAGTTGTTTTATTTAAAATCTGGAGATCCAAATTTGTTGGTTTATTTTTTGATTGGGGAGAAAGAGGAATGTGAGCCTTTTTCTTCAAATTCAAAGTGGGCAGAGCAAAAGAAGTGCTTATAGTTTGATTAAATTTTTGTAATATTGACCTGTTTCCATAAAAGCTAACTGTGGGCTTGGGTTTTGTCTTTTTCTTCCGAAGGCCATACTCCTGAGCAGCGATGGGCAGAACCTGGTGACAGGGGGAGACAACGGTGTAGTGGAAGTATGGCAGGCCTGTGACTTCAAGCAGCTCTATATTTACCCTGGCTGTGATGCTGGAATAAGAGCTATGGATCTGTCTCACGATCAGAGGTGAGTTGTCGTTAATATTTGTACGTAAATGGTGAAATTGCACAAAGTATACCTAGAATCCTAGAATAGTTTGGGTTGAAAGGCACCTTTAAAGGTCATGTTGTCCAACTCCCCTGCAATGATCAGGGACATCTTCAACTAGATCAGGTTCCTTAAAGCCCCGTCCAACCTGACCTTGAGTGTTTCCAGGGATGGGGCATCTACCACCTCTCTGGGCAACCTGGGCCAGTGTTTCACCACCCTCATTGTAAAAAATTTCTTCCTTATATCTAGTCTAAATCTACCCTCTTTTAGTTTAAATCCATTATCCTTTGTCCTGTTGCAACAGGCCCTGCTAAAAAGTTTGTCCCCATCTTTCTCATAAGCCCCCTTTAGGTACTGGAAAGCTGCAATAAGGTCTCCCCGGAGCCTTCTCTTCTCCAGGCTGAACAACCCCAACTCTCTCAGCCTCTCCTCACAGGAGAGGTGTTCCATCCCTCTGATCATTTTTGTGAACCTCCTGTGGTTCCATGGCTCCACAGGTCCATGCCTTTCTTGTGCTGAGGGCTCCAGAGCTGGACACAGTACTCCAGGTGGGGTCTCACAAGAGCTGAGTAGAAGGGCAGAATCACCTCCCTCGACCTGCTGGCTGCGCTTCTTGTGATGCAGCCCAGGATACGGTTGGCTTTCTGGGCTGTGAGGGCACACTGTCGGCTCATGTCCACCTTTTCATCCACCAGTACCCCTAAGTCTTTCTCGGCAGGGCTGCTCTCAATCCCTTCATCCCCCAGCCTGTATTGATCACAGTATCACAGTATCATCAGGGTTGGAAGGGACCTCTGGAGATCATCTAAGTCCAACCACCCTGCCACAGCAGGGACACCTACAGCACGTTGCACAGGATGTCATCCAGGCGGGTTTTGAATGTCTCCAGTGTGGGAGACTCCACAACCTCTCTGGGCAGCCTGTTCCAGTGCTCTGCCACCCTCAGAGTAAAGAAGTTCCTCCTCATGTTAAGATGGAACTTCCTGTGCTCCAGTTTGTGCCCGTTACCTCTTGTCCTATCACTGGGCACAACTGAAAAAAGGCTATTCTCATCTCCCTGGCACCCTCCCCTTAAGTATTTATAAGTATTGATAAGATCCCCCCTGAGTCTTCTTTTTTCTAGACTGAACAGACCCAAGTCCCTCAGCCTTTCCTCATAAGAAAGACGCTCCAGTCCCCTTATCATCTTAGTAGCCCTTTGCTGGACCCCCTCCAGCAGTTCCCTGTCCTTCTTGAACCGGGGAGCCCAGAACTGGACACAGGTCTCCAGATGTGGCCTCACCAGGGCAGAGTAGAGGGGGAGGATGACCTCCCTCGACCTGCTGGCCACACTCTTCTTGATGCACCCCAGGATGCCATTGGCCTTCTTGGCCACCAGGGCACATTGCTGCCTCATGGTCATCCTGTTGTCCACCAGGACTCCCAGTTCCCTTTCCACAGAGCTGCTCTCCAGGTCAGCCCCCAACCTGTACTGATGCATGGGGTTATTCCTCCCCAGATGCAGTACCCTACACTTGATACTGGGGTTTGCCCTGACCCAGGGGCAGGACCCTGCACTTGGCCTTTTTGAACCACATGAGGTTCACACACGGGCCCACTTCTCAAGCCTATCCAGGTCCCTCTAGATGAATACCTCTCCATGAACTTTAAGGTACGAATTTATGGTATGCAGTCATTAACAGGATATGGTACAAAACCATTACTCCAGATGTTATCTTGTTGCTTTATCTGACTCAGCATTTTTTTCTGATCCTTGATTCTCATAGCACAAGTGGTTAACCTTAAGGTCAGGTCTTGTACCACTGAAGTCAGTAAGCCAGAGAGTCAGCTAGAAAAATATGAGTAAAATTACATTAGCTTAAGACCATAGGAATAATCAGACTGGAGCAGAGTACGGTAGTGCCTGTTAACCAATGCCTTAAAACCAATTACAAAAGGTTGTGGTACATTTCTGATTTTCAGCTTGTAGAGCTTGAGAACTTGGGGTTGCATCTAGACTATAATGTGTGATATTGTCAGCGGATCTATCCACCAGGAGTGATTGTACTCCTTTCCTTTGGCCTTCTTGAGCAATGGAGATGCAGTGTACAAGCCTAGATTTTTGCAGTCACTGCTGTGGCACTAAAATGCACAGTGTACGTGTAAAAGATACATGAACCTAGTCCCTCAGTCTTCTGTTGTGATGTGATTATAATGTAAGCCTATATGTTGCATTTATGCAGGGTTATGAGTGGATTTGCTGTTTACATCATGCACCAGTCATGTATTTCTTATTAATATACAAACTCATGGCATGCAAAGAGCACATAGGTTATTAGAAAAATCATACAGCATTCATTTCAGTTTATTTTTCTTACGCTTTCCAGCATTCCTATGCTATGTATCCATTTTGTAAAGCAACAAAACCACCTATAAACAAAATACCTAATTTACTCATGTATGAGTAGATGACTTGAAACAAGTTTTTTGTCTCAAACTTAGTCTAATTGAAACTAACTTACTGGAAGAGGCCTATTTGCTTCTGGAGCTTTGCCAGTGTATGCATACAGTACTGTGCTCTGTTCGAAGAGATTTATCTACACTGCAGAAAATTTCAGCTAGCCTATTTTCTCTATCCCTTATTGTAATACCAGGCTGGGAAGCTCCAGCTGTGCAAAGTGCTTTAAGTACCTGCTTAGCTTTAGTCACATAATTAAGCAGAGAACGGCTTTTGTATGGTTTGATAGAAGCGGTGATAGATATCTAATCCAATTTTAAAACAGCTACCAGAATTAGAGGATATGTGATAACTGGAAAATCACCTCAACCATTGCCACCAGAATAAAGTAAATAGGGGCTGCATTTCAATTTTTAGGAGTACCAAGGTGTGATCAGCTTATGATTAATGGATCAGTTCAGTTGTCTTCGCAGAGGCATCTCATTCTGTCTGGGAGGCCTTAAGATATCCAGCTGATCCCAGCTGCAGCCCCAAGTGCAGAGCGCTCCACAGGTCCTGTGTCCCCAGTGCCAGCCAGCACAGAGGTGTCAGCCATCCTGGGGCACCTCCAGTGGCACGAGATGCTCAGAATTAGGCAGCTGGGTTCTAAAACACCTGAATGAATGTGTTTTGTCATAGGTATCTTCATGTGAGCTTCAGGAATAAGCTCCTGTAATAAATGTGGCGATTTACTTGCTACAGCTCGTGGAGTCTAGAGGACAATTAGCTCAGCCCAAAGTACGTGCCCAGCGACCTGTAGAGGGTCAGTCAGGCTGCACTGAGGGTACTGATTAGGGCCTAATTCAGTTGCCTACCTAATTTGGTTGCCTACCCATAGCCAGTTAGTACTGTTTGAGATACCTCAGATGTCTGAGGTACATACCTGGGGTGGCACATATGACAAAGGACCTAGTCAGGACCCACACCCTTCTGGAGAGGCAGCTTGAGGCAAGGCAGGGTATGTGAGAGCATCTCAAATGGCATGATGCTTTTACCTATGTGAAGGCGACTGAATGGACCTCTGGATCTCCCTTGACCATAATGGGAACATGGAAATTTGGCTCATATGTCAACACCCAAGTGTAGCGTCTCCATCACAAACTGAATCCCACCCGTGAGCTTAATCCTCAGACAGTGTTGCAAAAAGTGCCTCAGTCTTTTATCTTTTTTAGTGTTTATGGTAAACCATTTCTTGAGAAGGTAAAAGAGGATTAGCAGGACCAACTTTTCTATCTTTTTCAGAACTCTGATTACTGGCATGGCTTCTGGCAGCATCGTAGCTTTTAATATAGATTTTAACCGGTGGCATTATGAACATCAGAACAGATACTGAAGCGGAATGAAGAACTGAAAGCCCAGGTAAAGCTGAGAGCACAAGTGCTGCAATGAAAGGTGTAGTCTCTGGTGGAAAACCACGTCTGCATTGACCTCCGTTGTACATTCCATTACACCCAGCAATAGCTGTACATTGTAGTCAGCAACCATTTTACTTTGTGTGTTTTTTCACAACTGAACACCAGCTGCTGAAAAGCAAGCTTGTATCATGTAAATTATATGAATTAGGAGATGTTTTGGTAATTATTTCATATATCTTTGTTTATTGAGAAAAGGTAGTAGGATGCGCCACAAGAGACTTTTGAAAATTCTGGGGAACCTTGTGTCCAGTTATTTCAATATTTAGGCTTTGAACCTAACATGCATCCCATCTCCAGCCTCTTTTCAAGCTGAGATAAAAAAAATACGTTTGATACTTTGTACATCAGATGCACATCTTAACTTTAAAGGGATACTTTTGTAAAAGTAAAACCTTGTATAAAGAACAAAACTGTTTCTTAATTTTATTGTGGAGTTACAACTTGCATGTACTTTAAACCTGATGTCTTGAAGGAACAGGTGCATTCACACAAATCAAACTGGAGATCTGTCTAAGGGTACAGCTTGTGTTAAAGGGTTGAATTGGGGCGCAAACAGTAATTTTGACATTTCCACCAACACATGTTTTTCACTTTTTGAATCTAATCTTTACCCCTCTTAAGTGGAGTTCTGCTCATGAAGCGTTTGGATAAAAAGCCATCATTTGCCATATTTATACTTTATACAATAGAAATTAAATTCCTCCCTTTTAAATTCAAAGACTAGGCAGAAAGGGAGCAAAGAGGGAAGTTCAGTTTAATGCTTTGTAGTGCTTAATGACTCCCAATACAGGCAAAGTGCTATACTTCTGGATTACTAACATTTGGCATACCAATCATGGGCAAGATTTTTCCCTTATTTTTCCTCTGAGCAGCTTGGTTTATTTGACAGCCTTAGCTTCATTGTAAAGGTGACTGAGATTATTCTTTTTGCTTCTTCTGAAAATCTCACCCGAAGCCACTCAGACTAAGGCACTTCATGTTTTACAATACTGTAATGATAACTTATCGGAATAATTTTCTGCACATCGTACTGATCAAATTACACACCCAGGGGTATATACACTTTAATTCATGTTTCTTCTTTGTATATTTGGTGACTGTATTGTCATAGATGTACATATTGTGTCGGTAGGGCTATGAGGCATGTAACAGGAATGTAATTTTCTCAGAATTTACACTCACTTGCAGTCATTTATTTAAAAAGATAATGGATTCTTTGTATTGGCACTTTGCACCAGAAACATATCATTATTTATTGATGTGATTACTTATTTGTTATCCACCTTGTATTAGTAAGTTTAGCACTGAATTTCCTTCTTCATTGTTGTTTGTATTTATAAGATTCTGGAATCATGGGGATCAGCGTAATGATTAAGTTATTCATCACCCGTCTGTAAGCAATATCTTGAGTTTGTAGCTTAGAATTGGGAGACTATTGAACATCTGGAAGACAAGTTCATTTCATCTTGAGATCATGGTGAAATATTTTGGATATATAAATTCCTTAAGCTATTGTAACCATGTTTTATTGCAAAGATGTAAAATATGCCAGATGTGTGTGAGTTGGAAATCAAAAAGAAAAATAAAATATGCAAAGAATTCAGTGATTGCTTTTCATTTCAATGAACTTTTCGTCAAAACATTATCATTAGGAACAATTATTTTCAGAAATCCTCTCTAATACGCTATGTATAAGCTAAAAGTTATGCATGCCTGGGTGGTTGTATTTTCTGGGGTCTCAGGAAATAAAACAGAGGTTACAGAGTATGTTTTGCAACTCTTTTGATTGTCAGTACATGAAAAGAAGCTACTAAAGATACTTTGATCAGCAGAAGTGAAAAATCAAAGCCTGTAAGGGATATTTAGGATCCTTGTGAACAGGCAATAATTTTGCATAATAGACTTCACAGAAAACAAAGGTCTGATAACCTTATCCGTTTTGGGTATCTCTCAGTATCTAATAAGATGGAATTAATTTCATCTTATTTTGGGCATTGAAAGTTAAATATCTATACTCCCTGCATAACAGAACAAAACAGGTAGGATAAATTGCCTTTTGGAAATGCTGAGGTCCCTACAAAGATTATAGCTACCAAGTGGAGGCAGATAGTTATCGAAACATCAGATGTCTAATTTAAGGTAGCAATGGCAAGCAAAATACTTTCTTCATAATTAGAAAACTCCCGATTGACTAAAAAGCAGAATAACAGCCAACACTTCAATTTGTTGCCCCACTCATTGCCTTTCAATTTAGAAAGTTTGTTCTTTAAAAAATTATCAAAATGAACACACCAGCTAATATTTGAGAACCTTATCAGAATATGGTATACATTTTAGCAGTTATCTATATCAATCAGCTTTTGAAGTGGATAATGTAACTTGGTTGTTTTGGGCCTGGAGGAAACATTGAAGAGGAGGTGAGAGGATTGGTATATTAGTAGTGGCATGTGAATAAGTTTATTGATATGTCACAAACTCCATTCCATTATTATCAAGCATCACTCCTAATTTCATATTTTAGTCAACAAATTGATTTTAAAAAATGCACCATTGCAGTTAAACCAAAAATTAATATTACTATTATTTAATTAATACTATTGTTTATATTAAGTCTCTCAGCATTATGTGAAGTACAGTTTAGTCACAAATTAGAAGTTTTTGTGCTCAAGCAAAGTTTCCTATGAGAAATTGACTGTGGGTTGGTTACAAAAAGGAAAAAAAAATCTTACTGTATTGCATTCATAGGTAAGGGTACGCGAACAAGTCAGACTCATAATAATAGTAGTAGTAGTAGTAGTAGTAATAATAATAATGTGCCATCTCCATTATGGTTTAAGTTATAAAAATGGAGTTTCCACAAAAGCACAGGACAGGAGAGTGTATTAACAGGCTGGTGTAATCACATAGACCAGCTTGATACAGTTTTTCTGGTGGAACACCACTGTTGCCTTTTACTCTTTATTTAATTTCTATTTTTTAAGAAAAAAAAAGTTATGATTGTGCCAGGATATTTAAATTCCTTTATTGTTTCATAGCTAATATGTTGTCTGTATTGATTTGTGTTAATTACATTAGTGTACATCTATCTGTTGCAAGTTGTCTTAATGTAAAAAGACAATATACACAGAGATCCAATTTATATCACAAGACTTTTCCAAAACTTCAGCTGCCCTGTTTCTGTCACATGGTAAAGCTGGCTTGACTTGCCTTTTTTCTCTATAGAAATGAGAGTTACTGATTCCAGGGAGTCTCTGAGAGCTGCCTGTGGAAGATGAAGCAGCTTTGACCAAACCAGTTAAATGCGACCAACCACTCAACTAAGGGAGATGCAGCATTAAGGATACAAATGTGCAGCCAAAATATATGTACAATGTAAGTAATGCACAGTTATCGGCTGTGTTCTTACCAGTTAGTCCTATGTTAAGAATTGGACTATAAGACAGTGCCATACCAGGAGGACAATGCAACAGCTATGAGGCTTATTCCTTGTCCAGATCCTACCACTGTTGGGAAGGATGCTGCTTTCTCTACAAGAGCAACAATAAAAGAAAGGCTGCTGCATTTTACCCTAAGGAAAGACTAGTTGGGCTCAATTTACTGGAATAGCCTTGGATAAATAATGATAAGTTGATAGCAAATCTCATGGGTTGTGCTTGTAGAGCTAAAAATGCTGCCTGTGAACAACAGTTGTGGTGAAGGCTTGTTATAATATAGCGCATCAACCATGCTGACAAGCAAGCAGGATGTTTGAAGCAAGCCTCATGCTGCCAGGGATAAAAGTGTTTGAAGCAGACACAGGGAGCAAAGGGCTGACTTCTGATAACAGCAAGAGAACCACCTCCTGATACAAGATGTCTAGTACATATAAATATTTCATTTGGAGACTTCTAGCTGGAGTTTATGCTCACATTTTCCAAGGGTTTAATTGTGGACTGGTTTTATTTAGGCTTTTGTGTGTGTGTGTTACTTGCAAACACTAAAAATGAATGGACCAAAACTTGAACTGGTATTTAAAGAAGGAAAGAAGTACTGGAAATTTATATATCTATGCAATACAGTACAGTTTATAGACTCTCTAATCCCGGTGATTAGTTTTGCTACATCTACAGTTAAGTTCAAGATCTGCAATCGAGAAGAAAAACAAGTCTGGAGATTGCTTTCTTGTAAAATTTATAAGCTGTGGCCATATAATTAGTTTATACAGGGATTTTACGTAGACGAAAATCTGCCAAACAGCTGACTCAGTTTATGTGTCCCTCTATGGTGACATCATGCCTAAACAGCACTACAGCTCTGCATCATTAGTTAGAAGTAAGTCTTCCCTCAGTTGCACCCCATTTGCACAAACAAGGACCTGGGTAACTAACATGGGTACCTATGTGCAAAATTCAGAGCCTGGAATGCTTTTTGTTCATGAAAGGATTGGCATAAGGACTCTGTGTGCCTAAGGGAGCCACAAGGCCAAGCTACCTTCAGTCTGGCATTCCTAACATCAAGCAGAGAATATGCTTTTATGTACAAAACTAGATAGGAAAAAAAACAACCCTCCTCTGGTGCCAAAAGATTACAGACAGCTAAAAGCTATCAGCACCAGTGGATTTGGCTTAGAAGTTTCGTGTGTGTTTATACTTTGAAGTCACTTTGTCTTGGCAGGCTGCTGCAATGACCAAGCCCCGTGGCAAAGCTAATCCTAGTATCATAGCTGTGCAAATTTAAGAATGATGCACTTAGTTTCCCTCACGGTGTAGCAGAACTAGTGATTGCCAGAAAAGGCAGCAGAACAATTGAAAGTGGACTTTCAGTCTTGCTGTACAGCTGTACATATAAATCCAGTGCCCATGGCTGTTCAGACACATTAGTTTCTGCAGAGCTATCAAACAGCAAATAGAATAGTGCCTGGTGGCCAGTGTCCCTGCATGCACATCTCTTCAAATAATAGTAAGAGAAAAAAGAGTCTGCTTCAGTAGGAAGGCAGCAGGACTCTGGGAAGGGGCGAAGGGCTTGGAGAAAAGTCAGAGGTACAGATTTCCTCTACAACAAAACACTTGGTCCATTTCTTCCATATAGGCTTGAACAGATTGTCCCATCTCCACTCCAGCAATGTCCGTTCCTCTGTCTTTCCTCTACTAAATCCTTCTGTCCCCCTGTTTTAACTTGCTGTGAAGAGCAAGCTGTAAGGTGGGTTTTCTCTCTCCTGCAGCCATGTCCCTCCTGGTATCCATCACATTTCCTCACTCCCTAACTGTCAGGGAGAACTAAAGCAGATTCACCACAAAGCACACACATGTGAGGCTCCAGAAGGCCTATACGAATCTCTTCACCAAGCTCCTTGCCGTCCCAGTGTGAGTTGCAGGAGGTAAAAACCTGAAATGAAAAGGGTGTCCCATCTTTCAGCTGCCTATTCAAGCAGAACTGGTGGTCATGTGGCAGTATTATTCTCCTAGTAATTAACACAGGCCAGGGCCCTTCTCTGACCCAAAAGCAAGTGGCATGACAGCCTCTAGCCATGCTGCCAGATTCCCTGGGACCAGCCCTTAGCCCATCCTAGTCCATGCACGCTGCTGGGCGTTGTGTAGAGGGTGATAGGTTAAAGGCGTGCCAGTTACACCATGCAGATGAGCACAGCACAGTGCCCAAGCCTCCATCTTTCATTGCTCAAGTTGCTAGATGTAGCCAAGGCACCTACAAGGAGTCCCTTGGGCTCCGTGGTCATCAGCCACAGTCATGGCAGATGGGGCTTCGGTCTCAGTAATAACTCCCAGCCACAAGTTCATGCACAGCTGGTCTATCCTGCTTGAGCACAATGCCCTAAGACTACAGCTTTTGGATCACTGACTACAGCTATTGCAATAACTGACATGAAAGGTGTTCAGCTAGTTAAGACCTTGGTGCTTTTAGGCATGCTCAGACTCACGTTCCCCTTGCATGCTGACTTATGTATACCTTTACATGAGGGAACATCATGAAGGAACATTGACTGGAAAGAGCTTCTGCTTGCTCTGTAGCC
Source organism: Pluvialis apricaria (assembly GCA_017639485.1). Lineage (NCBI taxonomy): Eukaryota > Metazoa > Chordata > Aves > Charadriiformes > Charadriidae > Pluvialis > Pluvialis apricaria. The sequence goes on from CM030007.1 coordinate 27,320,545, forward strand.
CTCAAGAGGTATGTGGTCAGCACTCCTACTCGGCCATTCCTCCATGAAGCTCATTGACACCAGCTTTAGATCCATGAAACTGGATACCTTGGAAAGAAGTAATAAGCTACCATCACCATTGCTGCTGCTTCCTCTGTTGTCAAAGCCTCGTTGTAGAGGCTTATGCCCTAACTTGGTAAGTCTCTCAATGGTAAGAAGTTATCTTGTGGGAGATAAGCCTGCTAACCAGACACCTCCTGCAGCACTTCTGAATGTCAGGTGGGAAGGATTCAGCTGGGACATAAAACTCCAGACATGTAATGAATTAATATGGATCCTGTGCAGGAGCTGGCTACAGATAGCGTACTCACGCACACCTCATTCCATGTAGGCTGGGATTAGTGTCCCAAGGGGTGCTGATCCTTCTTCACTGATGGATGACCTGGCCAGTACACTAGTCAGGAATACCTTCTGAGGTTCATGTCAGTCCATAATGAATGTGATGAGGCGACACATATAAAACTATAGAGCTCAAGGGTTATGGTTTTCTGCAAAGCACAATCTGTTAATTGAGGGTGGGTGAAAGGATGGGGTTTGGATGTACATAAGGCTAAAAACTTGAAAAAAAGATTGCTTGCCTGCAACTTTTCTTCAAGATAAGTTGCCTCTAGGGACATTTTCAACCTCCTGCTCGACCACTCTCTCCCAAGTCTCTCCCTTTTTCTGGGGTTTCTGGGATCCCCTTTATCACCATGTGTTTGCCATAGGGAAGGAAGGGACCACTGTGCCTTTCAGAGGCACTCACAGCACAAGTATGCGTGCACGCATGTGTGTGCAAGGCAGCTCAACTATGGCTCAGTCTTTTTGCTACTTAGGGTATTTCTAGAAAAAACCCAGGCCAAAACAAAACAAAGAAATCTTTAATTTGCAAGGTTAGATGGTACCAAGGAGGAGAAAGGGAACAGTGGAAATTCTAGTCAGGGAATCTGGGAGGACCTGGGCTTAGGGCAAAGCTAGGAGCCCAAGACCAAGTCCAATCCATTTTTTGTATCTAACACAAAAAGAAATAAGGCACCTCCACTAACAATCCTAGAATACGCTGGGGATGTGCATAGGAACCTTTCCAGATTAACAGATGCAGCCATTCACCAAACAGGGTTTGAAGGGTAAAATACTTGTATTTATATTGCCACTACTTAAATTATACTCAAATCTTGTTTTAAGAATCTAATATCTCTATATATCTGGCTTGTAGACAATCATATTACAGGACTGTAACTCCTGGAAATGTCCATTTCTAGGCATTTAATGTTGATCTACTTATGAGTACATAAAACCTCCACTTCTTCTTGAAGACTGTTTTTCATTTCAGACATCAATATTTGCAGTAATTTCTTTTGAGCATATTTTCAGTAAAAGTCCTTCTCCTTAATAATGCTCTTTTCCACAACACCTAGCTGAAAATATTTCTGTACTTTCCATAAAAATTATCACACTGGATGTTTCAAAGGATAAAAGGCTAAGAGAAAAGGGGAAGTTTAACCAAGAATTAACATAACAGCAAAGTAGACCCACTGAAAGCCTTTCCAAAAGAAAACATTTCAAATCCTAAATCAATGAGAAATTTATGAACTCAGAAACAAATCCATTTTTGATAGATAAAATAAAAAAATGGGATTCTGCCTTGGGAAAATGTGGGACAATCAGTGTCCTCTTGCTATATCGTCCCGTGCTCTTGGCCTTTGGAAGGAAGTTTCTAACAGAAAAATGTTTCTGCAGGGTTCCAGCAGAAACAACTAAATTTTGGACCTTGGAAACAACTATGTTTTGAGATACTGACATGGACGTGACTGTTATTTCTTCATCAAAATATTATGCAATATTAGTCAAATGCCTTTCATGAAACTTGTTATCCCTTTTAACACATTTGTGATCTCATCAAAACTATATCAAGTCTGTCTATTTTTCACAAATTATTCTGATAGCAAATTATCTCATTATTTTAACTCATCTGTAAATTCCTTATTAACTACTATTTTCCACGGGGTCCTGTCAGGATGACAGGCCTGTCATAATTTGATTCATTTTTCCTTTTAATATATTGGCAAGGATTTTTTTGTGTTTTAATCAGTTTATAAAAAAAAAAAAAAACAAGGCAAAAATCAATAATTCAAAGACACCTTATCCAGGCCCTTTAAACTGTTAGAGTTAAGTTACAGAATACACTGCCTTGAGTCACCTTACATTAGCAGAACGCTTAATTTCAAGCATGTGGAAATTAAGTAGTCCCTATTATTTAATTTATAATTTTCACTGAGAAACAGGTAACTACTTGTAGTGTTCAAACCGATAAGATGTTTTCATTAAGAACTCCTAGAATGATACAGTGCCACCTTTACAGGTCAGTTCTTTGCCTTGTTTAATATTCCAGGCTAGAGGGATTTCTACAAGAAGTCCTCAGCTCCCTCCTGAGGACCAAAATGCCACCAGCCACTGGGGAGAACAGACCCACTTTGTCCTAGAGTTGAAGCACTAATGTCTTTCTCTGGTGCGGAAAATTTGTGAGTAGATGGGACTTAGCTTGACCAATTCACGAAACCATTGTGAGCCTTTCAAACAAGGTATTTGGAGGGAAGAAGGGTGATCCATTTACATATTAGCTGAGATAGATAGGGTTTTCTCCCATAGAGAAGTCTTTGTTCCAATTAAGCCTTTCACTACATTTCCTGAACTAAAGAAATGGGGGCAAAACAACATTGGAAAGAAATCTGTTCTTACAAAAAGGGGCAGAGATAGCAGCCAGGACAGTCTCAAATGACACCATATCTTGAGGGGAGACTGCAGCTACACAGGATCTTCTCTGTCTTCTGACACCCCGTGTTTTGTTTCTATGGGCTTTATTGATACAACATGGAAAAGAAGAGTTGCTAAAGTCAAACCAAAGCACTGTCTCCTCTTCAGAGACAGCTGTTGATTACACCAATTCCTGTCAGTCTACAGTGTGGAGACTTCCAGTTACCTTCTGATAGCAAACCTGAAGATATCCCATCTCTCTGAGATGCCCCTCATCATGACAGTGTGATAAAAGGGTTTCTTTTTTATAAATCTGGGGAAGGACTACTTGCAGAACCAAATGCTTGTTCTGTTAAACCAAGAATACACAAATATTGGATGAGAGGAGACAAGGATTTATATCAGACAGGCTGGACGTCCAGAAAATGTTGACAAACATGTTACAATGACTGTTTTGTGTCCCAAACGCGCTCAGTTTCCAGGCCGAAACAAGGAGAATTCCAGTTACTGACTCACTCCCAGGCTCTGCGCCTCACGCGTCAGGTTGAACCACCTTCCACATCGCCAATAACACCAGTGCTGCAGGGCCGAATGAGGTGCTCAGTTACACCTGTTCTCCCTGGGGCTGCAGATTAGGCTGGTGGTGATAGGGGTGTAATCCCCGGGCGGTGGCAGGGCTGGGCGGGTGTCACTGCCTGAACTCATTACATGATTATGTTGATGACGTGTGAGAGGCACCAGCTGCTCCCCACCGAGGTGCCGCACCAACGGCCCTCGCGTGCGGTGGCTGCGGCAATAAGGTATGGAGCCAAAACACCTGAGCTAAATCAAATTACTTTACTGGCACCCTCTCTGCTCCCTTCTTTCCGTCTGGTTATTAATCCCATAGCTGTTTCAAATGAACAGCATAAAAAAGTAGGGGAAGAAGAGCTCGGGCTTCAAACCCCTCCTCTGAGGGAGCCACGTGCCCACACAAGGCAGGAAGAGAACAGTAATTTTGAGCACGTGATAGGGAAATTTCATATTAAAAAGTGTGTTCCTTGTGCATTGGACACTTCCTGGGGCTGCCAGGGACAGGCGTGGGACAACACCCACAGTACCCACAGTCCACCTAATTCTTCATTTGGAGCTGCTCTGCTCCCATGTTGGACTAAAGCAGTTACACACGTTACAGTACAGGCTGGCCTTTCGACCACATATGACAAATAATAATAAAAAGCAGCTTTCATGGATTTACAGGCAGCTAGCTGGCTCTTGTAATAAAAAATAAAGGACTCAGGAACGTACTTAGTGGCTGACTGGAAAATAAATGACTGGGGAGAAAACCATGAAGATATAAAAGCCAATCTTATAAATGTCACTGCAGATGAATACACAGCAACATTTTAGACAGAAGAATTGTTACTCCAAAAAAAGAAGATATCTTCCAGTTTAATGAGTGTCCTAAGTGCCAGTGGTGATGTATACTGACTGGAGATCTTTTGCGTATGTTCTGGGATTGTCCAGAGTAACACACGATTGGCAACAGACACTAATAAGCAAATGCAAACAATCCCTTTGTAGCCTGAAGTAAAACTACTCATTTGCAAGACTGGTTCAGGAGGCACTATGATCACTCCTGTCTAACACTTTCTTCTCAGTGAACTTGAGAATACTTCACCTTTAGTTTTGCAGTCTGATATTGATCTCAAGGCCTTCTGACTTTTGGAAGGAAGAGACTTTATATAAAACCTGGATTTTGAAATACATGTAATACAATGTTTAATAATAAGATCAACATAATGTAGTGAAAAGTGTAGTGTTATTTTCTGTAATAAAAGGGATTTCCTACAAGCACACAAAAAAAATTTCAATGTAAAAAAATCTTTTTACATATAAAGTCACTTCTGAGAAGAGTCTGTGGAACTTAAGGGGGGTTTTATAGAAATATCCACTATTCATGTACAAACAGCTAAATAAGGATTAGAGTGACAGTAGCAAAAATACAGGGTTCATTAGCAACTATTTTTTACCATTTACCATTTATTCATTAATGTGCTATGTGGAATTCTTCTGTCACTTAAGCCTAAGTCCGTATGGGCAAACTACATCTAAACGTGCAAATTATGTCAAACACGGGATCCTCACTGTTCCGTATTTCCCAACGGTGTTCAAGCAACTCCAATAGCCAATTTTAACTCAAACCCATGTTTTTGGTGAAGCAAGTTTTAACCTCAAGCTCATTTTAAATTCTGCCTTTCCTTTTATTTACATATATGGTTTGTGCAATCTTATCTATAATCATATAATATATATTATATAATGCAGCAAAAGAGAAACAAAGATGTTACACTATATCCTAAGGTTATTACTGACTAAAATCGCTATTGCCAGAGAGACTATATTTAATGGGTGTAACCCAAACTTCAGAAACAAAATGAAAAACAACTAAAAGCATTTTTCTATTTGAGACAGTAAGTTATCTAGATTTGGCAAGCCACATGTACTATTGAAAATACATTAGATCAGGGTTTCTACTTTTAATAGCTGTGCACCTACTGCTGCTAAGGTGCACATAGTACAAAAATTGTTATGAAACAAGTATGTTTAAAGGGTACAATCATAAGCAACTTTTTTGAGCCAAGATCACTCAAATGTTATAAGAGCAGTAAGTCTACCTTCATGACTGGCAGTTGCCTAGAGAAATACCTGTCCAGTCTTACTGGTTTTATCATGGATGTGCAGGTGTGATCAAATACTGCAAAATTTTCATGGAGCTTTTTTGTACAATCTTTTAAAATTATTTTCTGCTTGTGATGGACTGGACAAGTAAGAGGAGCAATTTTATCAACAAACTACTCAACAAGTATTGTCAGCCAGCAGGCAGATAGTTTATATAGCTCTGATTTCCAAAAGGTATTTCCCAAGAAGGATAGACATGCCAACATGACGTGGGCTGAGCAGCACTAAGTCATATCAGACAGAAAACAAACACGTGGAACTGGAAGCACACAACTAGGTGCTTCAACAACCCCATTTGCCCATGGGATAATGAGAAGGGACAACTCACACCCTGGCATGGCTTTCCAAAGCTTTGCTAAAAGCACCATATTGTCCTCTTTTCAAAACAGAGGAGTCAAGTTGTCCTGCAGAAATTACACAAAACACTGCTGTTCAACATGTTGTTCCTTGAAGTAGGAATATCCAGATGAAAGAAACTGGGAGCAGCACCACCATCACCTGAGTAACACAAGTGCCTCCAGCTTCTTAACAAGTAAAGCCATGTTGCTGACAAGCACCCTATTAGCTCTGTCTTTCAAAGCCTTATCTAGGGAGACTGCTGTGAAATCAGGGAAGAAAATAAGAATACAGCTGTCATAACACCCTGAGTGAATCACCTGAGTGAACTCTCTATCTTCAGAAACCAGTCACTGTAACCGCAAAGCGGAGCTGGAGAGCCCACCTTCATGCCGGTTCTGGCTGATAAGTAGAAAGTGACACTTGGTAATGTTAGGCTAAATGCTTCTCAGAAAGTCCATATCTGAATTAAGGAAAGACTAGATGCATTCCTTGATTTCACTAACAAGTTCACTTTTCCTTATCTATCCACTACACTAAAAATCAATGTGTAATTGAGAATGCAGAGGCTAAAGGGACTCAAGACACTTATTACACAAGACACTTAAGCTCAGTGCTGTTGCAGTAGAAAACTACACTTGCTTACAAGTTAGTAATGAGAAAAAGTTTTTTGAAATTTTGAAATTGTTTTATAAGTTTCAAAAAAATATAATCACACCGATCTCATGTAAAAGAAGCCTGACAGGTATTTAGATGCAGAAGGAAGACATTTTGAATTGACTTTACCACTACTAAATCTGGGTTACAGTGATATACTGGCTTACAGGCCTGGTTAAATTCCAGAGAAACACACTTCATGGCAACATTTATCTGTATATCACACTTGACACTTAATTTATCATAGTTTTCTCTGTGTCTTCCAGGGCAGAAGAGAACTAGGCTGAAGTCTGAATTTCTAACAAAAGTCTGGTGTGACCCCCTGAGTTAAATATCTGATTCATTAGCATTTGAAGTGTAACATCTTGTAAAAACATCTCCTGAAGACTGAGACTCAAAGCTTACTGATTCTAGTCTAGTGTGTCCCCAAATGAACTGATTCCCATGAGACAAGTCAAGTAAGGAGCCTGTACATACATTCGTGTCATTTAGCTATTTACCAATACACAGATGGGTTTCAAGTCTGTTGGTTGGGACATGCTCAGCATGGAAATGCACCCACTAAACCCAGGATTTATTTCACCCAATGCTTCAGCTGTCTGAGATCAGATATTCAAATCCGCACATGTCACCCCAGGATACCTTTATTGTCAATGGAAAGATGTAAACAGGCACTTGTGGAGAGAGAGTTATTTGAACTATTGAGATACCCGTCTTAGGTATCTAGGGTACCTAATGAGAGAAATCTTGCTGTGGTTATACGTACTTATTTCTCTCCACTGGTAACAAACACACCTTGGGGTGACTGCCTCATAAGCGAATACCTCACATCTATACAAGTTAAGGCATTTCAAACTACTGTTTGCCATCCAGACCGTCCTTTCCTTTTGGTCCAACCAAACCTCGACTCTCCCTTCCCTGTGGGTATGGCCTCTTCTCCCATCTGCCAGGTAAAGTGGGTCAGAAGTGGATCAGGCTGGAAAGAGGTACCTTCTCCCCTTTTTTTATTCCCCACTGGCTTCATTCTTGTCTGGATCAGTTCTTTGGATGGATTAAAGCTTAGCCACACTGTCCAACCATCCCCTCTCTGAGCTGTGTTATAGGCATCCCTGGAATAAGGTCGAAGGAGATAATGTGTAGAGAGGTGGGAACTGGAAAGGAGGAGGAATACAAAGGACCCCAGGAGAAGGATGAGCTATAAAACCTGGCCGCTCTGCTGAGAGCAGGTTGTCCCTGGGGAGCACAGCCTGAGGCGCAGGTTGTGTACGAAGAAATACATCAGGGAAGCATCTACTGCAAGTCGGGCAAACACAAGGAGAGGAGCTTTTCTGGTTGGATCTTGGTGGCAGTAGTTTCAGCATGATTTTCTTTCTCTTCTGTTTCTTTTTAAGCGCCCGTAACTGTGATTTTTGTTAGCATGTTGTAAATGAATACATGGATTTGCATTTTACTGTATCCTGATTTGTATTAAGAATGATTTCATACAAGCCGCTTACAACAAAGGGTTCCTTACACAGGATACAGCAAACCTAAACCACAAGGTCAGGGCTACAGGAGTAAGTGCCAAACTTACCAAAGCCCTGCTTGTAGGTATTCAAAGAAGAGCTTAGCACAGCTCTGTAAAAGGTGCACAAGCCAGACTAAGATCCAGGGATCAGGCGATGAAGTGTCTCCCAGATACCAGTAATAGAAAAATTCCCCAGTGTTTCTAGCATATTTGAGGAGCATGCTTGGACTCAGAGATATGTCCTTAGCTTGTGCAATTTCTGACAATTCAAAACATTCATTTAAGGGAATGTCTTTATTAGCAGCCTGGAGAGTATGCGTCCACAGCAGGAGTTTGCAGCCAGACCCATCATCTGGGCAGAGGAAGGGAAACATGGACAGGAGAGAAGCCTCGGCATGCTCCAACAGGTCTCTGATGTAAAGACAGGAGGCATATCGAAGGATAAAAAAATGAAACCCACAGCATCGTGCCCTAATGAGAAGTCAGAAAATAGGATATATTTTCTGTATTTTGTATCTGCTTTTTAATCTCGATTGGTTAATGAAGCATACAGCTCCAACATTATCCCATTTTCTGTTCCTTAGCGATGGAGCACAGATGCAGCAAACAGTTAGAGACAAAGCAGAATTAATTTGTTAAATAATTTAACTAAGCAGGGTGAGTGAAGTAGGTTCCCACAAAATGAAATTCATTATAGCAAGAGGGCCTTACAGATAGCACAAACACCTGCCTGAAATACCTGGAGAAACTCCACGGAGAAAATTTCAAAATCTCTCATGAAACTGTAAAAACTGTCTTGTGTAAACTGTTGTGCATTTTACATTTTATTTATTATATGGAATTTATTTCATTGTTGGGGGGGAAGAAAACTGGTTATTAAAAACATTTGATTTCAGTCCAACATTTTCTATAATTTTATTTTGTCAACAGATGGGGGAATATCTACTGAGCATATAATGGGTTTATCACTTCTCAAATACAACTGCTGCCAAATCTCTAAGGTTTGAGTCTTCTCTCAGATATAACATTGTGAAATCCACAGTAACTATATTGAGATTCACAAATGTTTCTTTATGATGTTTTAAATGAAACTAAATTATGTAAAATTAATATATTTGTGTTATCGTGTAGGTGCTGCCTAGTAATTAACAAGTATTACCATCAAAGCAGAACGGATTGGTGATAATATTCATTGGGCAGAATGAGCTCCTGAATGGCTGTCGACCTTTGCTCTTAGCTAGTGCTGATACAGAAGTGTATAAATGATCAATGCAATATATCACAATTTCTAAGGTTGGTTTGAATTATACTACTGACATTTTATTATATATATTGGGCTGGCCAGCTTTTAAAATTTTATGTAGTGTTTGTTTTGGAATGGAGGTCATTTCTGTGGTTATGGATTAGTAGTGCAGCTTGGCTTTTCCCACTGCCTTTTACCTCAGGCTATAGCTGGAGAATATTTTTTGTTTGATATTGCCAACTTAGAATTTATAGGTGCACAGCTCACACCACCAGTTGCCAGAGGCACTCATAAACCCTTCTTCCCAGCACAAACTATCAATATATATCCTGATCAGGAGCACACACTGAAAGTAATGGCTCTTTGTTTCCCGCTGGCTGCAAAGTGCCATTGCTGGCCACGAAGGATTTGGGTAAGAGGAAAGCAGTGATAGTTGCTGTGCTCTGACAGATGCCTCAGCAATTTTAACCTGCAGATATACAATACAACAAAATAGCCCTACCTGGAGCCATTCTACAAAGAAAATCTGGCCAAAACTCATATTTGGTCTGAATGAGACCAGAAAGACTCAGTAGTCAATGCCTAACACAGAGCTCAGAAGAGCAGGAGAGGTCAATGCGAAGGTCCTCCTCCTCCCCCCCTTCCTCCTCTGCTTAGTCAGAACATTATCGGCAAAGTGGAATTTCTTCTACAAATCACACTTTCTCAGAAATCTGAGAAGTCTGGAAGAAGCATCTTTTCAAGTAGGGACTTTATCAGAGAAAGGAAGCCCAGAGTCATGTCTGTAAGGTGCTGATCTGAGATGTGAGGGAGTCCTTAATTCAGAGCAGTTTTTAAATGTCAAGACCAGTTTGAGGAAGACTGAGCAGGGTCTGACTCCTGGACGGGTACTGCTGACATACCCCCGCACACATACAGGCATGGAAAGAGTTCACCCTTCATCGAAAGTGTTCAAAAGAGGCTTTTATTACATTCCAGTGGTAACAAAAAACCTCTCCTAATCCATAGGAGTTATTACCAAAAAATATTAAAATACCTGTCCTTTATTCAAATCTGCCACGGAAAGACCTTTGCAACATCAATGAGACCTCAAGTAGGCTGCAAAATTTATGCTGTGTGGAGGGGAGGTTTTTAATAAAGGCATAAAAGGAGAATGGATGCTTAGCATGACAAACATCTGCCCAAGAACAAAGCAGGTGAAAACCATCTTCATCTGCCCAGGCCTACAAATGCTGCCTGCGCCCTTCCTGCCATAGAAACAGGACACTGAAGGCTCAGCTTTCACTGTCTCCAAAGGCTTGGCCAGAAATGTGGAACAGTTGAAAAATACTTTAGACTGTATAATTTAGGAGATCATAAAACCAGTAGGAGAGTTTGAGAATTATTTAGATTTATGAGCTGATGGAGGTTATTTAGACATCCACACGGTCAGAATCTCTTCCATGAAGTCAAACTGCTTAAAGATCAAAGTATCTGTATCAACATTATCACCAGGCATCAAAAAAAAAGCTGCGACATACAACAGATGCCCCTTCTGTCTGCCCTCAAATTGTCAAGAGCTAGCAATTTTCAGCGCTATTGGGAAGGGCACACACAACATACACATGTAACATAGAAGGGGAGGGAGACCAGGGGGAAAGGACAAAAACATCGCTGAACAAGTATTTGGAGGGAACACTAAAAACAGGCAAAATTGTACGTGACCTTGCTGACTTTTGTTCTTTACGTTTATCATTTTCATGCTGTACATACCACTGTACATAGAAACTCTGAACATTAGGAAGTGTGTGCATTTCCAGCAGCAATGATGACCAACAAACATGTCTAAGCTGAAGCAGAAAATGAAATAAACTACTAATATGCCTTTAAAGGAAGTGTCATCTCCATGGTTTATGTCAGTTAATGAGGCGTCTGCAAATTACAATACTGGAAATGAACATCTGTAACTTCGTGAGCGTCACACAAATACACATGGCTTTCTTCAGGAAGTAATCTCCATTGTGGCTGTTCATTCGTTCATGTTCTGACCTGATGGTTCAGGAAATAAGGATAAACCTGAGGGGAAATTAGTAATCCGTAGTAAATCCTGTACCAATCTACATTTAAATATGAACCCAATTCACTTTTTCCCCTTTTTATAGGTAACATGAGTTCTCTAAAAGTCAGCAGGCTGTAGATTTCTGAAAGTTGTTATTTCATATACAGGGAGAACCTTAAATGTGTAAACATTGTTTGCCTTCTTAACAAAACGAAAAACCTGTTATGCCAGAAAGTTGTGCAGCAAACAGTCTGTTGCTCCCAACTAGGTAAACACAGCACATTGCTGTTACCCCCTTGGTAGGCAGTGGAGCTCCAGTGACTCCAGTGGAAAGAAGTGAGGCTTCTACGCCAGAGGGGTTGTCCAAAAGCTATCATGTGATAAGCCATACTCCAAATACGCACAAAAGCAGATATGACTAGACTATGGGTCTATTATTCTGTGCTTCTGTTATACTTAAGGCAAACCATGGGTATCTACAGTTGTGAACCCTTACCACTGCCATTCTCAAATCTCTAGATACCAGCTCTCTCTTAGCATCTGGGTTTCCACTGCTGAAGCGCTCCTGGTGCTAACACTTCTGCTGTTGTGCACACAAAAAAGTGCCTATGTCCAAGCAGTGCTAAGCTTCACAACACGTAATTCCATCCTAAATCCTATTTGATGCACAAACTAGGCAGGAAAATGTCTATCTCAGTAGCAAGAAGTGGATCAGACAAATTCAGATATACTTCTTCCCCACCAGCAACATGGTTCTCCCTCTCAAGATGTCATCAAAGACCATAGTACTTTGGTTGAGGGGGTTAGACATGTGCTGCCTGGTGCATGGCCTAACCTGTCATGCCTGCTTGGGGGATGCATACAGTATGGGGTATTTCAGGCAAGACATACAGGGCACAGTGAATTTCAGCCCCGGCAAGTCCCAGCTGCCATAATCTTCCTGTTCTCATGCAATGTGATGTGCCTGTAAAAGAGAGAAATGCAATCTCAGAATCATCTCCTGTGTGAGTTGCTTCCAGCAGAGTGAGGCACAGTTATTGCCATTAGAAAAAGTAGTGCAGTGAGACTTCATGAGAAGTGTCGTACAACTTCCTGCTCAACCATTCTTAGGAGAAACCAATTCAAAATGTGGTAGGTACAGAGAAGCGTTACCAGGTCTGATAGGCTGTAAGTAGACCAGGAAGGAAACACACAAAGGAATTATTTTTAAATAAAGGATGATTCTGTCAGAAGAATCAAAAGGCACAAACTGTATGTAAATTAATTTAGAATGAAAATCAGAAGGTTTTTAACAGTTGCAGAGTGGAGACTCCATGATGTGTTTGCCTTCCAGGGCAGTAGAATCAACTCAAATGACCCAGGAGGTGGCTTTCTTAGCATATGAAAATCAGAGGGAATAAAGAGCTGAAGATGCCAGTAAAACCCTTTAAAAATACGAAAGCTGATTTAGAGAAACTGAAGTCCCTTCTCAGTAACTGGCCTCTTGAGCAAAGAGGTTCTTGAGGAACCTGTCAAAATTGAAGGGACTTAAAAAACAGCTCATGGACTTGGAAGGCTCTTGCCAGGAGAAATGAAATAATTAGAGGGGACCCGTAATTCTGAATGGAAATGAACCAAAACCCTGATGAACACTCAGGAGTGGGGACACAGATGAACCCCTGCTTCTTCTATCTCTGTGTTACCTGCTGTGCTGTCTGAAGAAACCTGGAGCTCCCTCAGAGCTCCTTCAGTGAAATCTGCAGTTACTTGCTTCAACTACAGCATCACCCAGGAGGGATAAGCTGTCAGGGAAAGGGATTAATCTAACTGAAATCTTACAGGTTTCTCCAACCTAGAGTAATGGAGGCTAAAATTCAACTTTTAGGAAGGTATAGCAGGGTCTGTGGCTAAGAAGCATACCACAGAGCTGCGGTGAGTTTGACACCAAGTGGAAGGGGACCCTTAAAGGAAAAGTGAAGAGGCCCACCCTCAACATGTATATACCTGATTAAAGAGCCCTGGAGAGGTGTTCCGAGATAGTTTCTCCTGTATTCTAAACTGACATCCACAAAAAAACCAATGTAGGTGTAGAGGGCACAAAGAACAGACTCCACATGAAGACCTTGGATTTCCACATGGGTTTCACCAATTTCTTTTGCAGCCCTCATTGTGAGAAGACCAATCTCAAACCCTTCTGCCCCAGAAGTACCTTGACCCTTCCCGAGGCTGCAGCCTTCCACTTGGGAGACTGCCTCCCTAAAATCTTCCTCCTAGTTACTTCTCAACCCAGAGCTGCCATCCCCCAACACTCCCATTCCCTTATTTTATGAGGCAACCTAATTTGATCAAGATGTTCAGTATGTCCGGGCTGAGGCAGGAGCAAAGTGGAAACCACACTCAGCTCAGCTGAAGCAGGGAAAAGAAGGCTATTCGAGATAAGTGTTCAGCAAAAAAAATCCCCTCCAGGAGACTCAGCACCTGTAAAAGATCTCCCAGCGGAGGGGGAGCCCCCTTCTTCCCTCGTGAAATGAATGGGTGCCAGAGGGGCCACCTCTACTATAGCAACAAACTACAAATCCTTCCCTTCCACTGTGGACCTTACCTGGTTAAGCAGGAGTCCAGCAGAGTAGTCTGCTCGCAGGGTCGAGAGCCACCCATTTTCCTTCTGAATGATGAAGTCCATCATAATGCATCTTGCAGGAATTTTTCCTAAGTCCTTTCCCAGCTGCAGTGGGAACCGGGCTGCCTCCCACGCACCCCCCGAGCTCATTGCCAGTTTCATTGTTCCAAGTGAAGGCAGTTGCTGTTGGAGAAAGGTAACGGGGGCTGTTCCCAAAGACAGCTCTGAACACAGGATAAACATTTTGAAGAACAACCTGAATTTTTTTAAATATAAAAAAGACTGAGAATAGAAAACTGAGCCCAGGAGTGGCATGTTCTCATTAGCACAGTACTCAATGGACAACCTGCTGTAATTGGATGTCTTGGAGCTTTATCAGGGTGAGACTTTCATTCTTAATAGACTGAATGGCAATGATTAAGTATGAAAATGTACATGTCCCTGTGCTTAGGTCTGTGCTTGGTTAGTACTGGGCCATTCACAAACACACAGACATTAAGACTGTTTTTATCTGGTAACAAGTTCTGTTGGAGGCATCTGCAAGAAAACCAATGAGAACAACTATCCCATAATATAGATATTATGCAAGAGAGACTCTGTAGATCCTAACAGTTTTATCTCTGTTTTCCTGGAGCTGAACTTTAACCAGTGTTTTTTTTTACAAAGGTGTCCTTTCAAATAGCAGGGAGGGAAAAGCCATTCCCATTTTCCTTCGTGCTCACTCAGCTTTCAGACTGAGGTGGACATGGGGCCAGGCTTACCCAAAACAGCCTATTTGCAGCTAGTTCGGGCATGGTTACATGGGCTGCAGCTACATTTATGACTTCCATTCAGACATAGCCTCCAAGAGTCATCCTTCACATTACCGTGTCACTTCTCCACTCTGACAGTACTTTGCACTACAGGGGCACCTTCAATGTAAGGACTGTAAAGCACTCTAAAACACCAGACTGCTTATAAATTAAGCCTTGCTTGTGCTGGCAAGCAGTTCCTGTAGTGAATTAAATACCCCTTCCCCCTAAATAAATTCATGAGACTACAGAAATCATCTCAAAGGACATGCAGGATCCCTTGCTTTCCCAGCCCTCCTCCTTCCCTCACAGATATATGCAGTGTTGATTATTGCCTGCAATATTTAATAGATAATGATATTTAATAGAACTGAAGCTGTACACATTTTTAAAGCAGACTGGCTCTGTGTGCCTGTGTTGAACGAACAGTCCTACTGAGGCAGTAGTTCACAGTTATTGCTTGGTTCTTTGTTTTCTGGGTTTTGATTTAAAAAAAAATACTTCCTTATAAAAGTTGGGATGCAATAAAAATGAAGATGAAGGAAACAAAGGATTGTGAAACCATTCAGAACCCCGATTAATGGGAAAAATCCCAGCAGAACTGCATTCTTTGATTCTCACATTTCTATGTTAAGAGAGACTTCCCAGGAAGCTCATTCTCACATCAGCAGTGTAGCCGATATCCAGAGAGTAAATGAGCAGGAACTTGCTGCGGTGCCAGACTTCTATCAGCCGTTAGAGCAGGAAAGATTTACAGCATGAGGCTGTATAATAAACCATCCTTATGGTGATAAATCAATTCTCAGAAAAGAGAGAGGAATGTGCTCTTATAGGTTGCTGTGCTTAAGGCACAGGAGTGGACGTCAAAAAAAAAAAAAAAAGCATCATAGGAAGGTACTATATACCATCATAGTGCTGTTGTGTGAGCTTTGGCAAGTCATGAAAACTTTTCCTACATTGTCCATCTTTTGAGTATTATATTTCCTCTTTCACATATTCATGCCTGCAAAGGGCTCTGGCATTCTTAGGTAGGAGGTGCTGTAGAGGCACGGGTTTGCAACGCTTTTCTGAACGGGCAAAAAGGGTTTAAAATGCATTTCAGTGTTTTACAGGGCTGAAACATGGTTGAGGAGAAATATACATTTCTTGGGGGAAGCATAACAATGAATTTTTAATGAAGAATGGTCAAAAGGTCAAAAGAGCACAATGCGACTCCTTTCAAAGTGATGTGATAAGCTGGAACCACACGTCTGCAAGAGACTTAACGGGAATAAAGAAAGCACCCTGATAACCAGAGTTAATCAGCTGTCATGGCCTCACCAGCACATACTACCCTGCTTGGAAAGGGAGGGGAAAAAATAACCTTAAAAAGGAACAGCATTCCAAGCACATATTCCTGAAAGAGGAGTTCTATGGCAAACAGGAAAACCAGCAAGTTTGTCGCAGGTGAAAATTCTTTTCTCATTTACCAGACATGTAAGAGAAAAATCTGAATAGTGGAAAATATCCATTTAACAACTTCAAGCTTCTGTTGTTTTCAGCAACAGATCAATCAAGGAAGAGAAGGTGAATGGGAAGAATATACTGGGACCTATCTGTCCTTGGGAACAGAACGGGGTAAGAAATGGAAGGTGCTCAGCTGTGACTCAGTTTGCACAGCTCATGTGCACTGTGGACATCCACAGCAGAGCTTGTTGTCCTCAGCTCCCTTTACTGACAAAGGAGAAAAACAAGAGTTTCAGGGACACAATCCCTCTCATTCTAAAGCAAACACTTAAAATAGAGATCTGCTGTTTCAAAATGCTTGTTTCTCTCTTTTGTCTACAAAGAGAGTTCAGGATGACTAACTCCAATGGAGACAGCTTAAGGTGGTATGAGGAATCCCATCCCAAGATTCACCCCAAGATGAATTTCCTCTTCCGGTTGTCTTGCCACAATGATAACTATCTCAATGACATGGTAATTCCTTACAGAAATGAAGATGTTGGAAATATTCCTGTCTACAAAAAGAAAGGAAATTTGAGAATGCTGTTTTGCAAACAAAGGTGTTTGGACCTCAGAATGGTTTTAACCATTTCTATGTGTTATTATTTCCGTGTTCCTGTTCCAAGCACATGCCCAAATTCCTTGTGAAAACGGTCCTTTTATTTGTCACACTCAGTTATTCATACGCCTGTGTGAAAGCCTCAAGTCTCACTGTGCATCTGAATTCTAAGTGCATCTGAAATCTAAAGGATCTCCAATTTTCAAGCGGTGGCTGTTTAAACAAAAATAAACCCCTGGGAAAACTGCAGACCTCAATGCGATGTTAGGTATGAAACAATGCCTGCTTAACAACGGTATAAACAAAACTTGCTGGCATTTGCTGGCAAACAATAAAATTTTCACATTTAAAAATGGGAACGAACATATACTAACAAACAAGTTATTGGCCTGGGCTAGACAGCATACTGCTTTCTGCCACTGTTACAGTGCAGCAGCACCTTAGGAGATGGATTGCATGAACTAAATATTTTTACAGAACATAGCAAGACTGGCCCAGGATCTTAGTGACACTAAATGTTAACATGATATAAATATTTAACAACCTCTGCTTCCGAGAAAATTCAGGCCACGTGAAACATAGATTAGGATTGTGTGTCATGAGCCTATTCCAGTATTAGCATTAATGAGATCTAAACTGGCCAGCCAAAATAACAAAATAGTTGCTAGAAAACAGCAGCTATAAGCTATCTGCCATGCTGTCTTCACCTGTCTTACGATGGTCGGAGTCCAAGCTGCAGTCAGTGCTACTTACCCAAAAGTCAGAGGAGATTAGTAAGTCAGGTGTCCTGGTCCACAGTACTGGGCTGAAAGATAAAGTGGAATTCATTTAATCTGTTAATCAGGATTCTAACATTCAAATGCCCTATCCTGAAGCTTTTCAAACTGACATTGTGTTGAATGATAAAGTTAATATCAGTTGACAGTTTGCCAGAAGCCATTAATTTAAACTCTCAGTTTTGTTTCAGGGCTTATTAATTTTGTTGTGGCCTTAGAAGAGGAATAATCCAAGTAAAGAACCACCATGTTCCCTGTTCTTTCTTTTTTTTTTTTCCAAGCAGAAAGGTCATTTGTAAAATTTTCTCCCTGCACATTTTTTTTTTTTTAAAGAAGTAAAAATGAAATTAGACCTTTGTTTATGCAATACTCTGCACTGGTCCTGGATTTATTTTTGAAAGTTAGTAAACTCTCCTTCCAATTTAAATTGATTAAATAGGTACAGCTGAGTAAATGGACAGAGTTAGGCTGTAAGTCATATGTTTTCACTTTAAAATTACATGTAGAGGAACACAGAGAAAGAAATCAAAGCAGAAAAAGTGTACAGAGGAGAGTTCACGGATTTCAAGATTGAGAAAATAAAATTACAAACAAGATTTGATGCCTGCCACATTTTGCTCTCATGTAGCAGATGCTGTGGTCAGCTGTGGCTGGCTTACTCACACTGGTGGCCTGTGATGCAAAGAACACACCTTACTAAGTAGCACTTGTATGTCCTTTGGAAGTATTCTGTATCTCATGTTGCACCAGCTAGATGGATTTACGCGGATTGTTGGCCATAATATGGAGTAGGTACACAAAAAACACTACCAAAATGCAGCTGCAGTGCTTCCATAATAAAGCACTCTGGTCAAAAACGTTTCTTTTCTCTTAAAAATCAAGAATATCTCCAGTCCTATGTAGCAAGCAGCATCTGTAAGTCTTCAAGGAAGGAATCTAGTAATTCTAGTTAATTCTATTATTTCCTTACCAAAAGCACATATTAGACTGTAAGTCAATTCCTTTGTGTACATGAAATAATTAAGGTACTGCAATGAACTAAATGGCTTCCACAAAAATGGAAATTAAAGGCAATTCTGTGTAGTCAAAAGGGATTTGATACAGTTTTTGTTAAACTGTGAAGAATAAAACAGGCATAATTTTCTTAATATTGGATTTTTTCCCTTGATAATTTGAAATATTAGATATAGAAAAATCTGTATACATATGAAATATAAAAGGAAATATATGGAAATATTAAAAATCCAGTACATTGGCTTTGTGGAACCTGAAAACAAACAGATGGCTGCCTCATCTTGGAAAATAACTTATGCAATTTTCTGCTGGAAAGAACCTGTGTAGGTTAATTTGCAAAGAATTTTTGTCATCCCTGAAAGAGGACTGTGGAAACAGCTTCTGTATGTGCTCTGAACACTCTTGAAGGTACTATGACAGTAGAAAGACATATTTCTTTCCTTAGTGTATACACAAGGCTATTAAACCGAACTATTTTGTTTCTTCTCTGTATTTTATGCGTTAGTGTTACAGTATTTGGGACCAGCCTGTAATAGGAATTTAGTCTGCTTTCTACAGTATTTACAGTAACCCTTGCTGAATTATTTTCATCTGCATTCCACAAGAATGCTTTCCCTTTCCTGCTTGTTTACTCTGGGCAAACACAGAGACCAGACTTACACTGTGAGATTGAGTTCTCACTTTTATTTAATGGGTCAAACATATTTTCCATATTACGTTGTTCATTATATCTCAATATTTGGTCATAGACCCAGCCACAGATCTAATCATTACATGACAGAAGTGATATAATATATGTGAACCACTTCCAACACAGTTAAAATGCTGCTAAAAATATTTTTTTCTGCATAGGGAAATTTTTTGAATAAACAAATGGGGATCCTTTCCATTACATGTAGCAAAATTCCAGGATGCTCTCAGATGTATTATTTTATCATTTGGGGCTTCATACTCTCAAGCCACTGAAATGCCCTGTTAGAAGACCGGCAGCACAGTTCTCAAAGTAAATATTGTACTGCTGCTGATTTGCAAAAGTGAAGTTTCTACCTCACCAGGAGTGAGAGGTGGTAGCTCCACGCTTTGTAATGGGGACGCAGTGGAAACTTCTTGCTGACTCCACAGGGGAGCTGCTCTGTGAGCCTGCAAGCTCCCAAAAGAGAAAGGGTGCCAGTCAAGTAGAATGAGTAATGGTTATTGAGTAATGAAGCTGGTGAAGGGTCTAGAGCACAAGTCCTTTGAGGAGCAGCTGAGGGAACTGGAGTTGGTCAGCCTGGAGAAAAGGAGGCTGAGGGGAGACCTTATTGCTCTCTACAGCTACCTGAAAGGAGGTTGTAGAGAGGTGGATGTAGGTCTCTTCTCCCAAGTAACAGGCAATAGGGCAAGAGGAGATGGCCTCATACCAGGGGAGGTTTAGACTGGGTATTAGGAAAAATTTCTTCACTGAAAAGGTTGTCAAGCATTGGAACAGGCTGCCCGGAGAAATGGTTGAACCACTGTTCCTGGAGGTACTTAAAAGATGTGTAGATGCAGTGCTTAGGGACATGGTTTAGTGGTGAACTTGGCAGTGTTAGGTTTATGCTTGGACTCGATGATGTTAAAGGTCTTTTCCAACCTAAATGATTCTATGATTCTAAAACAAAGAGTGAACAACGGTTGCCTTACGAATATCCCCATTCACTACAGATATGATGTATGTCTGTATATAACATACATAGATATATTTTGTTCTCCCGTGAATGAAAAGCTCTGAAAGCTTTTTTAGACTAGATGAATTAGTGAGTTACAAGCACTGGTTTATTGATCCTCTTTCAGAACATAGTAGGAGTTACATCGATAGACTAAGTTTCAGCCCAGTGCATTTTCTGGATTTCTTCTAAAAATCAGGACCTTTCATCACCATTTCTCCCTCTGCCATCTACCTGCCCTCCCATGGAACCTTCGAGCATGGTATCAAAATCCAGAATGGTGGTTTCCTAAAGCAAAGTAATTCCTCCATTTCTAGCAAGAGTAAACACAAATCCTGTACCTGGATTTCTGTTTTGACTTTTTGTTGTTCGTTAGCCTTCAAAAGAAATATTTAGAGCAGGTGGCCTGTGTTAAGTCTACATGTAATCATATTTCTATAAATACCTGCCTTTCACTGTCATGCTAGCTTTTACTTTAAGAAAATGTAGTTATTCCCAAGTAGAGGCTTATGTATGTGAACAATAGATCTCCAAATCATCATTATACACAAATACTATTGAAGAAATGTGTTTGTACATTATCTTTCAATCTTTAACTCTGTTCTGGGACTTGATGATATTTGGTAATCAGCAAATTTCATGGTATGTCTGAATGCAACATAGAACACATAGCCACACCAGCCTCATGTACATCCAGAAGGACCCTATCTCAGCACAACCACTGTGCAAATAAGAGTGACCAGGAGGGCTTCACCTGACTTGTTTAATTACTTTAGCATTCATTTAGATCTTCATTGTGGACATCAGAAGTCAGGCAAGAAGAATTCCATCCAGTCTGACTTCTCCAGGCAGGTTCAGTGTACGTGCCTGGCCATCGGCTTTCTCAGAAGGTGAGAGTATAGCACAGACTGAGCTGTGCAAGGGCTAGGGACATTGCTGTAGTGTAAACAGTTTGGCAGGACAAAGACCTTCCACTCACTGAATCTGAAATCAGGAAGGTGCAAGGTGATTTAAGAGCACATGTCCTTCCTCCTGAAGGACTACATGTGTATCTCAGGTACATCTTTAATCAGGTGTAGTTAAAAAGAGTGTGTTTCGTCTTTCCTACCTCACATATACCTCTCTTTACTATGACAAGGCAAAGGGTCAAGCTATGCCTCTCGCTGGGGGAAGAGTATCACTCCAGAACAAAGTCCTACCCTTTACTTTTAAGCCATCAAGGATCTAATCTTCAAAGGACAGAATTGTTCATTATACATATTGCTAAAGTGGTTCCAGTGATGTGCTATCCTGCACAAACAAGGGTAGCTGCTAAGAATAGAAACTGTACTCATAAATAAAGCCTCCATCCCCAAAACACCAGGAGGCATGAGTTTGGTTCAAATTCTAGCAACTTTTACTTGTCTGATCCATTCAGCACCGGGAGTGATGAAACAGTGCAGCAGTGATGCAGCATATACGTTTTATAATCAGCAATAATGGAGATCCAAGAGTTCAAAACACTGGGCCCAAAATATACCAGGAAAGGATCAGAACATCAGGGAACGTTAGAACAGCAGAGACATCAGTGCATTAGGCCTGACCATGTCTACAAGAATCATAGAATCATAGAATGGTTTAGGTTGGAAGGGACCTTGAAGATCATCGAGTTCCAACCCCCCTGCCATGGGCAGGGATACCTCCCACTAGACCAGGTTGCCCAAGGCCCCATCCAGCCTGGCTTTGAACACTTCCAGGGACGGGGCATCCACAGCTTCTCTGGGCAACCTGTTCCAGTGTCTCACTGCCCTCACAGTAAAGAATTTCTTCCTAATATCTAATCTAAATCTACCCCCTTTCAGTTTAAAGCCATTCCCCCTCATCCTATCACTACATGCCCTAGTAAGAATTCCTTCCCCCGCTCTCCTGTAGGCCCCCTTTAGGTACTGGAAGGCTGCTATAAGGTCTCCCCCGAGTCTTCTCTTCTCCAGGCTGAACAACCCCAACTCTCTCAGCTTTTCCTCATAGCAGAGATGCTCCAGCCCTCGGATCATCCTCGTGGCCCTCCTCTGGACCCACTCCAACAGAATGGTATTAAAATAGTTGTCTCAGTGCGTCTCTCAGTGCTGCTGTCTGTGCAGTTGCCACCTGAGGTCAAGTTGGAGCTCACTCAGCCATCGCTGTGAAAGTACCAGCCTCCAACTTCAGGTCAGGTCTGGCTCCAAGGCTTGCAGGCAGCCCGTAGAGCTCACGCTGTGCATTTACTCCTCTGTGTGGCCACTGCAAGGTGTGATACATGGATTCCACCACCTTCTGCTGCTCCAATACAAAAGCCGCTGTTTAAATATTTACCTATCACACCCTCTTCTATCCTGGATCTCAGGCTCTAGCAACTGTCAACTATCTTTTTGTCCTTTCATTTCACATTATCAATTTACGTTTGATTGTTAGTCACAGCAAAAGGTCACACAAGATGGAACATTGCTGGTTGAAAAAGTAGCTGGAAAATACTGAAAATCCTGCCGATGTGTAGCTGATGAAACTTTCCAAGTTTGTCAGTTTTCTGCATAGGAAATATTACTGTGCTGAACTAAGACTTTACTAAAATCAAATCAGTGCTCAGCTGGTGGAATCTGACTTTTATTTATAGCACCCAAAGCCTTTTTTAAAAATCCCACCTAGCAAGATTTTCTATTTAGCAGCAGACTGGGGCAAATTTTCAGTAGCTCTCCTTGGGACAAAGTCCTCAAGCCCCAAGAAACTCACAGCCCTGCACTGGTGTGTGTCCACACTTACTCATTACTGAACAGTCATGTTAAACAAATGAATGCACATACCAGTAGTAAAATTAATATTTGGCCACTTTTACAGGAAAGCACTTTGAAGTTGCAAACATTGGTCTTCCCAATTTAAAATTTAAAAACCCCAGGATTAGTTTTGTGAATTGAAAAATAAACAAGCTAGTTTTACAGAGACAGATCAGTAAAGTTACTACACCAAAACTCGTTTGCTGTCTCTGTTTTACATTAAAGAAACATTATAAGTTAAAGAGATTGCAAATATGAAGACCTTATTCCAAGTATCCATATCTCCACTGTTTCATCCTGCATTAATTAAGACACTGACAATCATCCATTTTTCCTTGTCATATACTTCAGCTGTTGAGCAACCTGGATAAACAGAGGTACCAGGGGACTTGAAAAGGGAGAATGACAGGGAAAGGACAGCCACATCACTTAATCTAAGTTATAGAAATCATTTGAAGAGCAGCAGTGAACCATGGAATATATTTATTATCTCTCTGCATCTCAAACTTTCTTCACACAAGAGATTGCAGTAGAGTAATAGACACAGAGATGAACAGATCAAGCAAAGAGAAGAATATCCAGTGGGATCATGCAATTGCCCGCTCTTATCCCAAAGGAAAAAGAGATTGCTAGATCGCTCTGATGCTTCAGATATTCCAACTCTTTCCTAGTTTTGTCAATATGTTTAAAATACAAGATTTATGGTGATCTACTCTGAAATGGAGCTTACCCTGGCAGTGCAGGCATGAGAAGATTAAACCAAAACAGTGATCTGGAGATAGACAGTTTCTCAAGATGGAGAAAAAAAATAAATCATAAATGAAAAAAAAAATATTATAGCCACTGAGAAGATGGCCCAAAGCAAAATGCTCTACACCCCTCCCTGATGTCTGTGATGTGAACATCCCAGGAGGTATAAGGAAGAGAATTGAAAATACTGAGTTCCCCACCACAGCACACAAAGCTGACTGTTCAGGCCCTGGGCGTTTTAGCAGTCAAAGCCGCAAGTTGGCAGCTGAGATGGGTGCTGCTGTGTCGAGCACAGAGGCCTTGCAGGGAGCAGCACGATGGCAGCAGGTACAGCCCACATTCTCACCTACAGCGTTACAAACAGGTGGGCTTCCCTGGTGCTGCTTCCTCTCCTCCTTGTGACAATGCACCATTAGGGATGTGGTTTGTGTCTGTAGCTGTGTGCATTTGCACATATGTGTATGCTTAGCTAGTTCCTACTTATGTCTGTTGGTTCATGGTTATTAAAAATACATTTCACCAGAGAAATTAAACCCACTTGCTTTAGCCTGGGCTTTTGAGGATGCAGGAAAAACTCTTCAGTGAAGAGTTTTTTGTTTCCTACCTTGCTTTCACTCCAGGGCACCTAGACAAGGAAGCACTTGTAATTTGAAAACTGCACAGTCCATGGTAGCACAGCATCAAAACCAAGCTTGAAAACTGACAAGCCAAACTTGGCAGCCAAAAATGCCATCCGTGTCCTGAGGTGCATCAAGCACAACATAGCTAGCTGGTCGAGGGAGGTGATTGTCCCACTGCACGCTGCACTGCTGCAGCCCCAACTTGAGTACTGTGTGGAGTTTGGGGCACCTCAATATAAGGACATCAAGCTATTAGAGTATGTCCAGAGGAGTGTGACAAAGATGGTGAAAGATCTCAAAGGCAAGACTTACAAGGAGTGGCTGAGGTCACTTGGTTTGTTCAGCTTAGAGAAGAGAAGGCTGATGGGTGACCTCATCACAGTCTACAGCTTCCTCAAGGGGAACAGCAGAGTGGGAGGTGCTGATCTCGTCTCTCTGGTGACCAGTGATGATGACACGAGGAAATGGAATGAAGTTGCATCAGGGGAGGTTCAGACTGGACATTAGCTAAAGACTCTTCACTGAGAGGGTGGTCAGTCACTGGAACAGGCTCTCCAGGGAAGTGGTAACAGCACCAAGCCTGTCAGAGTTCAAGGAGCATCTGGACAATGCTCTTAGTCATGTGGCTTAGGTAGTCCAGCAAGGAGCAGGGAGTTGGACTCGATGATCCTTATGGGTCCCTTCCAACTTCAGATATTCCATGATTCTATGAACCCATCTAAGTCTGCTGCTCTCCGTGTGGAAATATCTCCATTTATAACAACTACTGGGACTGCTCAGTACAGGCAACTCAGGCTGTCTCCATCCAAACCTTGCAGACTACAGCTTCTCAGGTAGCCCCTCAACAGAGACATGTAGCCACGAAACTTCACAGAAAACACCATATGAGAAGGGATTTGTTACTGTTAGACAAGGGCAGTTTTCAGTTATGTGATGATATACGCAACTGTTGCTGTTTCCATTTCTCCCCACACATCATTGGTGTTATTTGAATTAAACTCATACTACCGATCTCTTCCTGAGAAGCTAATGGAGCAGATGTTATTTGGAACATACTAAATGGAAACATGGCACGTATTTTGTTAATGGACTATGCAGATTCTTGTGAGGCAGAACTGGGGAAATCAGCCTGTTGCTATTTCTGGCTTTGCTGGCCGGATGTTTTTAGCATAATGTTTGCATACAGAAAAGCCAAGTCCTACAACTGCGAAGGCTAGCACAGCCCGGCATTCAGACAGGACAGGCGGAGGGTTGGCTGGGGAATACTGTAATAAACTGAATGAACAGTGGATGTGGCCATGCTAAAATCTAGATTTTATTTCCACCCTTGCCAGAAATTACTTTTTTACAATCTGCGCATTACATAACTTGCAAGATGGGTAAAAAATACTCGCAAACTGGGGGTCAGAGGCATTGCAGCAGAATAAATGTTAAGAATAGCACAGAATTATTGGTAGCACTGGGTAGACGACATCAATTTACAAGCCCTTGGTTCCCAGTCTAATGCAGTGTTTTTCTAAGACACAAGGTCTCTGTCTCTCTTAAAGAGGTGGGGGAAAGCAGAAAGAAAGTCTTATATGAAAGGCATACATCATGTGTGGTGCTCTGAAGGGCTGTTGCACAGAGGCAACTAAAGGACTGTCACTATGTCACCCGTATGTTATCACATAGTACTGGGGAGACGTGTAATGTCTTGTACTGGACCAGTTCAAAACCTTGAAGAAAACAGATGTCCTTTAGGACACGCAAGCCCTTTTTAGTCTGAAAGACAGGCATTAAATGTCAAGCCAAGCACCAAGTGAGAACAACAGCTCAGCACCACTGCTACAGGATGAAGAGAGAAACAAAGTAAAATTCACCGATAGAGTACCCAGGCAGTGCGGACTGGCTCTGTTACTGGTGACTGATCAGACAGACTGGCTCAGAGAGTAGAACACCATCAAACAGTTAACAAATGAGGTACAAGGGACTTACCCTAAGTCTTTCTTTCCTATACAACCGTGTTGGAAGTAACTTAGATCAGCCTCACTGGATTATTTAGTTTTAAATTAAATAAAACCTGTAGCTGTTAAAAAAAAAAAGATAATAATAACAATCACAGAATCAATGCAGACAGTGGGTTATTTGGCAAAAGAGAAGTCTTCTGCTCATTCTGGCATAGCTCATAGACTAAGCTAAGCCAGTCAGTCTGAATTAAAACACCAAGGGCTTGGGATAAGGCTCTTGCATGTCTGCACATGAAGGTCATACACTTGAAAGGCAAAGCAGAAGTTTGGTCATGGAAACAAACCTTTAAACAGGTCTGTCTGTCCCAGTGAAGTAAATAGCAAAGTATGAAACTATGATGGAAAGTGAAGATGCAACACGAAATTAGGTAGGTAAAACAGTTCAATTCTGAGTGAAGAACACCGCTTTTTAATATCTGAAAGTGTGGTAAAGCCATCTTATTTTCCACCTCTTCTTACGAACACAGGCTCTGAAGCTGCGTCCTGCCCTTTAACTGGACCTATAACAGGCAAGTGTTTGATGTCAAGACACCTGACAGTGACTGTCATGTCAGACAGTCATTTGCTGGATTTTCTCCTGACAATCACATTGCAGATAACTCTCTATTTTGCCATCTAATCACTGGCTACTCTGCTGAATTGCTCTCTTCATTAATCTTAGCTTTCCCAGAGACAAGGTCACAGGTTTTTCGACTAGTCTCGCAGACCAGCTCTGCCTTTGCTCTGGAATTCACTGTTTTGGGCTAAAAGGGACTTTGAAATTCATGTTTCCCTGTTATGACAGTCCAGCACCTGAGCAGAGGGTTTAGAGGGTTGGGTGACAAGGCAAAGATGATCATGAAAATCAAAGAGCTCAGTATCAGGTCTAACTCCACCTAGAGCTACAAAAAAATAAATCTGTCTCCTTTATTTTGCTTTACATATTAATAAAACTGCAACTTATTATGTAAACCATATGCTGGCTCCTCAGCTGGATGCATTAATGAAATACTCTGAAGAGGGAAGCTTGATTTTTTCTATTAAGAATGGGAACTCTTCTTCTTTTGCTAAAATCCCTTTTTCCCCTATTTTGCCAATTTGCATTTAGTCACAGCCTCCTCAAATCCACTTCTTACTCTTCAGTCAAAAATGTGACTAAGGATTTCCTAAAGGGAAGGGCCAGGGGGGAGGGGAGAGTTGACAGGAACAAGAAATTATTTTCTCCAGCATTTCATGATCATTTTTTAAGTACTTCTTTTGATTTCTCTTCCTTACACCCATGTAACTTCCCTGTGTAAGCAAGAACAGATGTTGCAACAAGCAGAGTTCACCCTTTGACCCCAAGATCTCATTGCTTCTTTTCTCTTGTGCATGTTTGGATTTAGAGTGAAAACCCTACAAAAATGCACGGGGGTGGGGTGAGATGTGAGGCAGGGGAAGAATCTAATTTTGGAAAGTCTTTCCTAGCAAACCCTCCCCAACTTCCACTTGTCTCACTTTATTTGTGAATGTCTCAGTCCCAGAAGCTGAAGACATCTGAAATGCGCTCAGATACCACACTTAGCGGCATTGTATCAGAGTATCCGAGTGCATAAATTAGATCTCCTTCTCCAAAATTATTTTCAGCAGACGCGACCTATTGCCATTCCTACTGCGCCTAACGCGTTGCAGCAGATGACAGCCCCTTGTCCACATTAGCCCCGTGCACAGACCCCTCTGTGGAGAGCTGCGTCTTATAAATCTGCAACGCTTTCCTACACACACACACAAAATTTTTACTCACCAGCAATTAAAAAAAAAAAAACAAACCCCCAAATCTATTGCGATACCATCCCTCCCCTTCTTGCCATGATTTTCCTATCGTTTTTGCCGTACTCTTTGTACAGACCCTGTCCAAGCTGCCCCTGCTGCCCCCCCCATCACGCTCCCGTTTCTGCCCAGTGTGGGACACATCCACTGCTCTGCTCCCAGCTGTCCTCTCCCAGCTCCCCGTCCCTGTCATACCCAGCTGGCTGGAGGCAGGGTGGGGAGGGCAGGCGCGAAGCCAGCTGCCAGCATCTGCGACAAACAGCTGGCGAGGGCTGAGGAGCTTTCTGAGAGCGGCTGCTAGTCGTGCTGCGCAGGGCTGCTGGTAGGGACCGTAGCTGCCTCTGATACGGTTTGAAAAGCGAGCCCTGCCCCAAGGAAAGCAGCGTTCCTGAGCAGCCTGCCTTTCCCACCACCGCTTGCCAGGCTGCCAGGACACCTCTGGGTGCTCTGACAGGAGGAGGATGGAGGCTTTCCCAAATGCTGTGTGACAGACACACTAAAGAAGGATGGCCAGGAAGCTTTCCAATGAGCTGCCTACGGGCTCCCAGGACACGTCTCTGCAGCTAGAGCAGGGTCCTGTGAATATCTCCACTCCCACAACTCCCTTCCCAATGCTGTTTTTTCTCTCTGTTTGCATTGCTTGCAGCCAGGACCATGGAGCCCCATCTGGCTGCGGGAAGAAAGTGTTGCCATCGTCCCACGGGCCTCCCGTCCCCACGCTCCCTTTTGTGCTGCTGAGGGAGTAGCGCTGCCAGTGACATGCAGATGACAATGTTGGGTCCTTGCCCCTACCAGATTCGACTCGCACTCCCTAGGAAAACCCACTCCAAGAGCTGCGAGAAAGAAAAACAAACAAGAAAACCAATGCAATTACAGCCATTATATCTCAGCACATAATTCTGAACTTTTTATAGCCCTTTGTCTGGCCTGGTTTTGTTTGTTCAAAGGACCTTTCCCCAGGGAGATTACTTCTCAGCCAAGTACCCTGTCAAAATTTTTCTCAGCAGCCACGGTTTTCCACTCTGTTCTTTTCCTCTTTATGTTTCTTTTGATGTACCTAAAATGCACCTCCCCGTTCTTCCTCACATATATACCTTAAAGTATTTGTAGATTTGAGATGTCTATCCATCTTAACCATCCAAATACCTTGTTTTCTAACAACTAATGTATCAGACTTGGCTTTCTAAATCTTGGTACTAAATATAATTCTCTGAGGCATTAAAGCTCATTAGAATATGGATTCTTTGTTTGCATACATTCCCTGTTATAAAGGAAAAAATAATCAACATTTCACAGATGCAGAAAGGTACCTTGGAAACTAATATTCTATAAAATGAAAGAGCACTTTCTGAGAGTGGAGAAAAGACTAGAGATTAGAGCTGGCAGCTCTCCATTGTGTGGCCACTTACTGTCACAGAATCCAGCAGGAGACGGCTCCTGCCATTTCCTTTTGATTTCTCTGTGTAAATCTGCTCTCACCTAAAGCTTGACCACATGACAGTACATACTCACATTAAACTGATTATTTCTGTCTGAGCTGGGTGTAGAAGAGGCAGTTTTAAATTCCACATAAAAAATGTCCCTTCTGGAAATACCTGCAAAAAGAGATGCATTTCACATCCCTAACAGACCCCTGCATTTTATGTTAACTTCTTGATGATAACCAGGCAAAAGACAGTCCAGCCTAACATCTGCGTTCGAAGTTGATTAAAATGTCCAGATAAGGTAGCCAGACACACAGATTAACCTAAAAATCTACAGGTTAAGGATACTATAGATCAGATTAAAATTTTACCGTTCCTAAGCAATATCAGCCACTTGCCCCAAAACATGTTCACAAATGTACTTGACTAACTTGGAAATAGTTTATAATTAACCAAGCTTCATCATGATACAAGGGGGTAAGAGACGATTCATGACCTGTGGAGCTGGTACTCCCCCACAAGTAGAGTGCAAGCACAGAAAGTAAGAGCAGCTGGGTTTGCAGAGGGGAATAAATACCCTGATGGCAGAAATTTCTCCTAGTGATAGCTAGGCCTCCCTCTGCCTGCAGGTACAGCATGTATCTGGAGAAAAGTGGTGCATCTTTGAGGGTGGGTCTATAAATGAGTTGGATTAGTTAAAGTACTGAGCATCCTGCTGGTTGATTCACTGAGCTATCTCTACAGTCCCCTTGGAGCAAGAGAAGTATGGGTCTATTTCCTCCTTTCTCTAACCTCACAGCTGTTGGGTCAAAGGATGCTTTAAATCCACTAATCGAGCAAAAATGTATAGCAAAACCCAATCAGATGCATTTTATTAATCTCTTGCAGAAGATGCTGACATCATACAAATGCAGGTTTATAGGGTTTTTATTTGGAGAATTAAACTATGATAGAACAAAGCAGATAAATCAGTCAGACCAAGTATGTGAACAGTTGTAGAATTTCAAGAAGAAAAGCCTCTTTATAGCATGCGCATGACCCAAAATGATTTAGAAAGTCTTATTAAAATGAACAGGATGCAGCATTTCAAATGTTTCACCATCTCTAGCTTTGTGAAAAAGGTTTCAGGGACTCACAAAATGAAGCTGTTCACATTGGTGGTTACATGTCATCTCTGAAGCCACAAGGAAGTACCTATCATCACTTTATTTGACTTCCCCTCTCAGGTTTGTGGTATGCTGTTGGACTGTGCAAAAGAATGGAATCCAGAAACTCCCAATTTAGGATTTTGTGTATGACCTTAAACAAGTTATGGGTGTTTCTGAACAACCCAGAGATCCTCATACCTAAAAGTTACAGGGCAGCATCCTGCTGGGTGGCACACAAACAAGGACTGCTTTGAAAAGCTCACAAACTAACAGAAAAAACAGACCTTGCAAGCACATAGCCAAGGGACTCCATCAAAAAGCAAGACCGTAATGGCCAGCAGGACACCCAATGGTCTCAAAGGAGTAATAGCAAGAAACTTCTCAGTGAAGCCAGGGGGAGAATATTCTAGTAGAAAAGGGGAATGGGAAGGCAAGCCAAGGGAAACAGAAAGGTCTTGTGCCATTTTTGTCAGCTTTGATCAAAACTAGCAAAGACTGTGGGACCACTTAGAAGATGACTACAAGAGTCTCAGTAGCACCCCCAAAAATACCCCTTTTTGATGGTATATTTGACTGCCATAATTTTGATTCAAACTTTGTCCATATTATCATTTGTTATATTGTCATTGTCTACCATATCATCATATGCAATCTACCCTTGTAACTTCACTTTTACATCTGTCTTTTTGAACTGTATGCAGTCTTCAACAGCTGACCTAAACAGTGTAGCTATTCTAACAGGTTTCTCTTATCCCTCTGAAATCTGCTTGCACCTGTGATGCCAGGAGTTCTTAATTTTTTTTTTTCCCGTTTGCTGGATTTTCATATTTGAAATTGCGGCCTGGTGAGGCCGCATCTGGAGTACTGTGTCCAGTTCCGGGCTCCCCAGTTCAAGGACAGGGAACTGCTGGAGAGGGTCCAGCAGAGGGCTACAAAAACGATTAGGGGAGTGGAACATCTTTCTTACGAGGAAAGGCTCAGGGACTTGGGGCTTTTTAGTCTAGAAAAAAGAAGACTCAGGGGGGATCTTATCAATACTTACAAATACTTAAGGGGAGGGTGCCAGGTAGATAAGAAGAGTCTTTTTTTCAGTTGTGCCCAGTGATAGGACAAGAGGTAACGGGCACAAACTTGAACATAGGAAGTTCCATCTTAACATGAGGAGGAACTTCTTTACTCTGAGGGTGGCAGAGCACTGGAACAGGCTGCCCAGAGAGGTGGTGGAGTCTCCCACTCTGGAGACATTCAAAACCCGCCTGGACGCCGTCCTGCGCAATGTGCTGTAGGTGTCCCTGCTGTGGCAGGGGGACTGGACTTAGATGATCTCCAGAGGTCCCTTCCAACCCTGACGATACTGTGATACTGTGATATTTGTGTATATTAAACCTAAGCATGGAAACTATAAAAGTGTCTGCTGAGTTTGCTTTTCTGTTTCCAAGGTTTGAGATCTCCCTGCCAGTTGTGCTAGCCTGAGACATGAAAGCTTGAAATCTGGTTATTTAAGGGGAGTCCACAGAAATGTAATATATTTTCCCTCTATGAATTCTTCTCAACAGTCAATATCACAAAGCTTCTCTAAAAATTCAAACCTGGATACTGTCTTCATAGCTTTGTCAAACATTGGCCCAGATCTTCTATCAAACAGGAAGATTCTTCAGAGGATCACTGAAGTTTCCATTTCTTTGAGTAACATTGCTGACCCAGGTAATTATCTTTCAACTATTTCAGTGAGAATCTAGGAGTACCATCTGCCCTCATTTGCAAGTTGACCCATAGATTTTCTTCCAGAATCCTTTCCAGCCTCATGTGTGTCCCCAGCACATCCTTTTGTTCTCTGCATCTATTTAGTGCAGGCCTGGCATTTCACGGTAACGAGTTGTCATTTGGTTCATAAAAACTTATATTGTTTATGTTCAAGAAAATTTCACATTCTTCTCTAATGTTTTTTTGTCTGTCCTCAGATCATTCTGTCTTACCATCTCTCTCAGTGTCACAATTACCTGAATAGTATCTGTGTTCTTTGCACTCCAGTCTCAAACTCCATAGGCAGTTCTATCTTCTTTTTCTGTCATGGCTTGTTTCTCTTTTTCACTTGTCACATATCTTCTTTCTGGTTTTCCCTGTTATTCTTCTGCACAGCAAAACTATCCATTGATTTTATTTCTCTTCACTAGGCAAACTCTGTCTTCTTCCCGTAACCATGTTTTGTCACGTGCAACTCTCCTTAGCTAGCTGTCTGACTTCCACATCTTCTTGTTTGGAAGACAACTTAGTTTGACTGCACGCCCTCTTCTAAACTCCATGAAATCCACTGTCCCAGCATCTCCTCCATCTACTACTGGAGTACCTCTTGCCTAGGAAATGTGTATTAGGAACCAACTTCTAGAAGAATCTAAACCTCACGGATTTTGCTTTTTTGTTTTGTTTTGTTTTTTCGCCAAGATCCACTCCATTTTTTTTCTCAGTAGCCACATCCCTTTCACTTCTTAATTCAAGCTTTTAAAGTAGAAAAGAAAATCTCACAAGTCATTTCTTAGAATCTTTCAGATACTTAATCCTATTTCCTATTTTCTTTATGGTATTTCATTAGAAATATACAAGCCGAAGTCATGCACAGCAAAATGGCATTTATACAAGGAGGATTCTTTTTAATGTCACAGCTAAACATTTAGAGAAAACATCCACATTGATATCATTTATAAATACAACGTTTCTCACTATCTTGCCACTGTTATGATTTAGTGAAAATAATTTCTGGGACTTTTCATTCCTATGGCTTTCCTGTTCACAGGAAATGTCTGTGTGAATAGCTGTCAGAATAAAACCTTTGCCTTTCCAATTCTCACTCACATTTGCTGCATAAGCACTGTGTGTTGTTCACCTGCAATTCAAGTTTCTTATCCACAGATACATTTTTCATCCTTCTCTGACATTTTCCATTTTTCCTTCACAAAGCCTTTTATGAATTCACCAGCTACGGTCTATAAGGAGATATGTTATTTATATTGGATCTACTCCTTAACATTACTTATCTGATTTTACCTTATCTGACATCTTGTTTCTCAGCCCACATATACGTATGCAAATCTGCTTAGAGTATTTCACATTTCTTTACAATTTTTAGTTCCCACAACTGCATATCTTCTACAGATTTATTCAACTCCCTATTCACTGCTGACATCTTGACACCAGCAAACAGCCGTTCACTGCAAATCTTTTCCCATGACTTAACTTGGGAATCGGTTTTTCCCCATTTCCTTTGTCTGCCTGTAAGTTTAAGCACTGAAGGTTTTCCCCTGCAGCAGCCACACTGGTCTAAGCCAACTGAATTAGCCTTCCTCACATCCTGCACCCTAGTGATCCTCCCAGCCCAGAAACCACAAGCAAGCCCATCCAGGCAATAGATCCTGGAACAAACCAGCTTCTCCTGAGGCAAAAAAAAATCAAATTAAATGAATCAAATGATTTTGAAGCCCTGAGTAACAATCACCGTAGATGGAAGGACCTCATCAGTATCTCCACTATTTCACAGTTTATTTCTTTCAGACTCCTCAGATTAATACCATCTGCTCCTGGTAATTCACTGCATTTGTCTTTCTCAAGTTGCTTCATAACTTCCTCCTGAGAGACTGCAATCTCTCTTAAGGCCAACGTCTGATTTCCCATAGGAAATGCCCTCTGAATAGCACCTTCCACGGAAAACACAGATGCAGGAAATTTGTTTGACTTCACTCTTGGCTACGCCTCCTTTCCTGCTGACTCCTCATTGCCTAATGGTGCACAGTCACTCGCGCAGTTTTCTAAACACTGACTGGTACCTGTGGGTTTCTTGGCTTGGAAATATTTTTATATTTTAGACAAAACTCTCTCGTACTTATATGGTACAAAGTGTCTTTATAGTCTCAAAGTTTCTTCATAGTGTTTATCCCCAACATTTATCAGGGAAGAATGTTACAGACAAAGAATGACTAAGAATTTCAATAAATATTTTCCTCATTTTTACCTATTTTTCTTTATGTTCACAATCATTATGTCTCCCTGGAAGAATTTCTATTGATTAGAAGCAAGTTGAGCCTTCTACATTCCTCACCTCAATTAACTCCTGCAATTACATGATGAATCTCTTCCTTTTTCATAGTCTCTAAAATGAGTTATCAAATAATCAGTTGCTTATGCTCTCAGTAAACTGCTCCAATCCAGCATTCTTCAAAGGCCAACGAGGTGATGCACTAATTATGCATCACTACAGCTGCCAGTTTAGTAAGTATCTTACAAAGGAATGGCTTTGGCTAAGACCTTAGTTTGGGTTTAAATGTCAAGTATGGGTACTGCTTGTTCAAACAGAACCAGTAACATTATTTAAATCTCACTGACTCAGGAAAATATGGAGAGGTATGCAAATTCTGATGTCAAGCCAACAAAGTAAACAAAGTAAGACACAATGGGATTAAAAGATGGGATAAAAGTCTGAGATCAAAGAATCCTCGTCAGAAAGTCTTATGCACCAACAGTCACTTCTCATGCAAAATGAGTTGCAACTATACTGAAATCAGACAGGTGAAAAAAGCAACCCCCAGAACAACCAGAACTGTTGGTTTCCAAGGGGTTTACAGCATCAAATACAATTCCTTATAGTACTGCTATAAACGGTTTGGAAACTGGTAAATGCTACAGAAAACAGGTGTAGAGTACTTCCTGCAAGGATTTCCAATTAATAGGCAGCTGTATTCTGTACTTCTGTTTTACAGCTACAGCAGATCCAACAGCAGTGAACCCTGTTCTATAATTATGACGTGCCATGTGGCTTAATCAGTTTGCAATCTTTCCTTCTCAGGTAAATGAAAACAGGATTAAATAAACAGTGTACAAAGGGTAGGAGGGTATCCTCTGAACAAAATAATTCAGAGCTAGGTAATGCTGAACTGTCATCAACATCTGATGACAATGTGGAAAGAATCAATCACAGAGTACTTTTGTGAGGTTTGGAAGGAAGAAATTGTGTAAAGATAATATATAATTAATACACTCTTCCTAACACCACCTAATGCCTATAAGATGCCTTTTCTACAGTTTCAGATATTATTTATAGTAAAATCTTCTGCGGTAAATATAGTATTTACATTCTTTATAGTAAATTCTTTTAGAATCCTGGTAAATTCTCTAACACTGGAGTCAATTGTGTAACTCTACAATTTTACGAAATCCCTTGACGCACTGAGTTTCCATTGGCTTTCTCAAGACAGGTGGGGCTTAGAAAGATTATAAGGAAATTAATCTGCAGATTGTATCAATGGTAGGGTTATACCAGTCAAGAAAGGGAGAAGAAACTTTCTGGGAACCAGTTATAGCCTGATTTAATGGTGACATTTATTTCCACCTACCGCCATTTGAAAATTTGCTCATACTTTGAAGCATACAGAAATATTATGCTTTTGAATCTTTATTAAAATGATTCCCTAGAGAATTTCATATATTTCTTTAAAAGCTTCCTACTCTATTTGAGATGATTTGTAAACTCTATTTACAAAGTTGTTGCAGGTTTTCTGGGTATTTCTCTCCTTGTAGAATAGCTGCAGATTGTGCAGCAAGAGTTCCATTTGACATGTACTGTCTTCCAATTCACTGAACATACTCTTATTTCTGTATTCTGAGAATGGGTGTAAAAATAGTGCTTGTTTACCTTGTGTTTATCGGTTATTTCTTAGTACATTTTTATTATGACTCTTCTCTCTCTCCTGCCCTAAAGAAAACAGGTCAGGGTATGAATTAACCATTTTCCTTTTTCTTAATGCTTGTCATGAATACATCCCTTCCTGATGAGATAACCTGAACTAAATGTGTTATATAGTACTATTTCTATTCTGAAATAACTACTGATTTATGTAGATGGCTTTATAATACCTCCAGAATTATCATCGTCCCTTTTCTAAAATATTGCTGATGTTGGGTTTTTTTACTGGTTTTGCACATTGGGTAGAAGTCATAATTATGTTCCCATAATAGTACCCAGGTGTCTTTCCCGAGTTAATTTAGAATTCAGCAAGGCGTATGACTAATTAAAACTTCATTTAAGAACCAGATATTCTTGAGGGCTGTGCATAAATGACTTTATGACATTTTTAAACATACAGAAAAATGATCTGTGGGGTATGTCAGCTGTTCCACACCTCTACTGCCTGATAAGCAATTAAATTTTTTAAAAGTATATCCTTCTCTATTTTAGACTTTTGAGTGTATAGAAAAACAAGGTAAATGAAAAAGTCATAACCCATAACACTTAATCTAATGTTAGTTGTTTTAACTGTTGAGCTCAATTTTACAAGAAAAGGCCAAGGAAGAGATTATGCAATGTTGTTATCTAACGCCAGACTGGTCTTGGGCACAATTGCTTGATACTTGCTTATAGGTTCAGATGATACTTGCTTATAGATTCAGAAGGTTACAAACCCTGCAGGTGACAAAACATGGCTCTGAAACTGAAAAGGAGTATAAAGTTATAAATAGAAATTCACTGTCAAATATTTCTTCAGCATCAGCGGAGATGAGACGCAGACGGAGAAGAGATTAAATCTACAGGAGACCTGGGGTATATTAATTAAGTGTCTGACATTACAGAACACATGTCTCGGGCGAACATAACCAATCTTGTCTTGGTGAATTGATTTTCTGATAGTGTCTTAAAGACTAGTGGCCAGTATCTTCGATAAAAATCTTTACATCTACATTACTTAGTGAAATCAGGAAATAAGCATCACATTCTGGGCATTTATTAGATTTAGCTTAAATGCTAAATTCTTGCATGGCAAACAGCCACTTTCTCTAGAGTTACTGAATTTATTCCCTATCAGATGGAAAAGCAACTGTGAAAAATCTTTACATAAGCCTGCTGGGACTCCATCAAAGCCAGGTGTTTTGGCAAGAGAGAATTCTTCATCTGATCTCCCAAGTTTCCTAAAACATTACTGCCTTTTCTGATATTAGCTAGAAGAGACAGGAACTGTTGTTTAACTTACTGACTGAAATGGAAAACAGAGATGTCCTGGGCACCATAACACCATGTTTTTATCATGCCTTTAAAAAGATTCAAACATAGATAAAACTAAGCAAAAGCTGTATTAAAATATTCTGAGTAAGCTTGCAAATTCAAGTAGCAAAAATAAGGAAAATTGAGACAGCCTTCCCTCAATCCCCCTTATACTTGTCCATTCCTTTACAGCATCACTCACACAATAAATAAATACAATTTTTAGTTTTATTAAATTTTATTTTAATTTTTTTTTAACACAATAAGTGAGGCAGTCCCTGTTATAATAGTCTTCAGAAAATTTGGGAACAAAACCAAGTTTCAGAATTAAAAGTTTAGTTACCCATCCCAACAGGATACATACAGAGCCTTGACATGCATACATGTAAACACACACTGATAATTTCTCCTTTTGCAAATTATTTCCCCAGCCCTTACTTACAAATGACCTTTTTCTCCAGCAGCCTAGTGATTTTCCTCTCTTTTGCCTGCTGGTAGGAACTGCTATAATTTTCCACTCCTTATGCACTGATACAGTGAATCTTTCTGCTCTTCTCACCTTTCCAACCTCACTTCATCTCTAAGCATATATATGAAATCAATGACTAATGAAAAATGAGTGTCTTCTTGCCCCTTAAAGAGCACTGCATCGGCAAAATGAGACAAAAAGAAAACTATTAAGAGATCTAAGTTCAGATTTTCTAAATCTAGAACCCTGTCTTGACAAATGTAACAGGAGGATGGGGCAGGGAAAGGATGGGTGGAAGAAATTGTATATGAGGAAAAGAAATAATGAGAAAAATTGTTGCATAGTAAGCTGAAATCCCAGCTCCTACTGTCTTCTGCTCCAAGACTTCTACTTACATACACAATAAAATGCTCATTTTACAGTTACCTTTGACTTTTTCAGAACTCAGTCATGAGCTTTTTATTCTCTTTTATAGCATCTACTGCAACTAGGTCCTGCTTTGTGGCTGGTGCTTCTGTGCACTACTCTACGGCAATAGCACAAGCTTCGCATTTCAGATTTATTTCAGAGGATTTTTTAGCCAACATAGGCAACATTATAGTTTACTATATGATACATGGATAGTTCCCCTCAGCTCAATTTTACCTTCTAGTAGGCTCCACGGTCTTAGTGGAGTACACATGTGTATCAGCAGCAGAACAGACCATTAAGTATTTAGTTTACACTTTAGGATATACTGGGTAAGACTACACACTTTTTGGCATACATCCACTGAAAACCTCCCTTGAGAAAGAATTCAGTTAGAACTAAGACAGCTAGTTTTCATGAAAAGTCAGCATCAGCCCAGAGTCATAACAAAGCAATGTGTATTTGAGAGGAAACCATCAGAAAACTTGAGAAATTGGAACATGTAACTCAACATTTTTTTCTGTGTTTGTATGTATCATTGATCCATAAATAGCTCAAGTGATGGTTGGAAAGAGTAAGTAGATGACTGCTCAGTTGTTCAAAGTATGAATTCAGTTAAAATGTCATGGCACTTTACAAGTATTAAACACACAAACTGTTTTCTTTTCCAATTCCCAAATCTGAGCTGCAGGTACCTCTCCTGGCCGTTTGTTCCACGTAGGTTGCGTCATCAACAGCTAACATGAACTTCTAAGCCAATCTTTAAGTTTTAATCAAAGAGTTTTGCCAATCTACTCAAGTAGAAAGACAAATACATTATACATATATATAATATATACATATAATATGTGTATGCATGCACATATGTGTATAAATATACAGACATGTACAAGTATATATATTACTTGCAAAGGAGCAGCAGGTGCAATGAATACAAGAATTACCTTTATTTAATTCTTAATGAATAAGGACTGGGAAAGTTTAGGGAATTTGTTAAAGCAACATTGAACTCAGCAGCAGTATTTTGCAGCTATTAGTGCAAGACCTTGTTGTGTTTTGCTTTCTACAGGGGTCGTGCCCTTATAGTGTTTTGTTTTTATAGCACTACAGAACTGAACAAACCAGAAACTAAATTAAACTCAGCTAAAACCATTGTGGTTAATCTAGGTGTAAAGCATGACATCATGAAAAACAGAGTTTTGCCCAGTTTCCACATGAAACAATAATCAGCCTTGGCTAACTCACAAAAGTCAGCCTATGCTCACCAGAAACTACTGAAACTTTCTTTTCCTTATGGAACTTGTCTGGAGTTCTGGGGGTATTTTTTAATTTTTACAGAATGAAGATTATATAATCCCCAGAAACATTTATCTATGTTTTTCCAAATCTTTAGAATCCTGGGAAGGACTGTAAAACTCAATCATCTCCTTTATGTTTGGATATACAGGGGCAACCCCACCTGAAAAATTACTTTAACAGAAAGAAAAAAAAAAAGAAAGAAAACAAAGGAAGTTCTCATGAAGAAAACATGTTTGGAAACCCCAGCGTTAGGCTAGAAGAGATGTACTTGAGTTTGTTTCTCAGTCATGAGGAGGTACACACATTCAGAGCTTAAAATTGTATTTCAGTAAGGGAAGCAATTAGCTGTCTCAGCTTTAGCATTCACATCAGCCCATAGCCCAGTTCTTGTCACAAAAAAATACACCAGCTAAAATGAACGTTCCCTTGCTAATTTTATACTTTTTACATGTAGAGGTCTTTCATTTCCCTGAAACTATTTGTAACCCTCTTAAGTTTAGATCATTTATAGTCTCTGCCCTCAGTGCCCAGTAGATATTATCAGAAATAAGTGTGAAACAGATGACTACAAAATATGGTTTCTTTACTTTTCTGTAAATACGTTACAGTTGTACTGTAAAAGTGCTGCTACCTTGTGTGACAAACAGTACTGGGAGTTTTTTCCTTCTTGTCCACAACTCCATGATACTCCTGTAAGGAGACTGAGCCAGGTGGGACCCGCGGGGAGAGCAGAAATTGCCACCACCACAGGTCAGCATCCTGATACTTCAGCCAGCATGAGAAAACCCACATCCAGGATTAGAACCCTCTCTGAAGTCTAACTCTAAAGACAAAATGTACAGGAAAGGGGATCATGGCACTGCACCAATGTTGCTCTCTCCACACCTTTCTAATCTGGGCCACCCATGGTCCTGGGGACCTCAGCCTCAGCCCAAGATGCCATTACCATTAGGGTTAGGGTTGAGAGAGCCACAAAGCCTACAGCTCAAGGGACATGGGGGTTGGAAAAGGCATGCCAAGGGGCGCACAGCACTGTGCCAACATTGCTGCCTCCACACCTTTCTGGGCCGCTGTATAGAGTTTGCATGGCAAGGTTTTTGTAGTGGGGGGGCTACAGGGGTGGCTTCTATAAGAAGCTGCTAGAAGCTTCCCTTATATTCAATAAAGCCAATGCCAGCCAGCTCCAAGACAGACCCACCAGGGGCCAGGGCTGAGCCCATCATTGATGGTGGTAGCACCTCTGAGATAACAAATTTAAGAAGGCGGGGGGGGGGGGGGGGGGGGCGGAACTGGACAATTGCAACCAGAGAGAGGAGTGTGAATCATAGAATCATAGAATCATAGAATGGTTTAGGTTGGAAAGGACCTTGAAGATCATCAAGTTCCAACCCCCCTGCCACAGGCAGGGACACCTCCCACTAGACCAGGTTGCCCAAGGCCACGTCCAGCCTGGCCTTGAACACCTCCAGGGATGGGGCTTCAACAGCCTCTCCTGGCAACCTGTTCCAGTGCCTCACCACCCTTAAAGTGAAAAATTCTTCCTAATGTTTAATCTAAACCTGCCCTCTTCCAGTTTAAAGCCATTCACCCTCGTCCTATCACTGCATACCTTAGTAAAAAGTCCTTCCCCAGCTCTCCTGTAGGCCCCCTTTAGGTACTGGAAGGCCGCAATAAGATCTCCCTGGAGCCTTCTCTTCTCCAGGCTGAACAACCCCAATTCTTTCAGTGTCTTCTCATAGGAGAGGTGCTCCAGCCCTCGGATCATCCTTGTGGCTCTCCTCTGGACACGCTCCAGCAGGTCCATGTCCTTCTTATGTTGGGGTCTCCAGAGCTGGATGCAGTACTCCAGGTGGGGTCTCACGAGAGCAGAGTAGAGGGGCAGAATCACCTCCTTTGACCTGCGGGCCACACTTCTTTTGATGCAGCCCAGGATACAGTTGGCCTTCTGGGCTGCGATCGCACAATGCTGGCTCACATTGAGCTTCTCGTCAATCAGCACCCCCAGGTCCTTCTCCTCAGGGCTGCTCTCCAGCCATTCCCCGCCGAGCCTGTATTTGTGCTTGGGATTGCCCCTGCCCAGATGTAGGACCTTGCACTTGGCCTGGTTGAACTGCATGAGGTTGGCTTGGGCCCACCTCTCCAGCCTGTCCAGGTCCCTCTGGATGGCATCCCTCCCCTCCAGCGTGTCTGCCTCACCAAACAGCTTGGTATCATCAGCAAACTTGCTGAGGGTGCACTCTACCCCACTGTCCATGTCGCTAACAAAGACGTTGAATAGTACAAGTCCCAGCACCGACCCCTGAGGAACGCCACTCGTCACTGCTCTCCACTTGGACACCAAGCCGTTGACCACAACTCTTTGAGTGCGACCGTCCAGCCAGTTCTTTATCCACCGAGTGGTCCTTTTATCGAATCCATGTCTCTTCAATTTAGAAACCAGGATATCGTGTGGGACAGTGTCAAAAACTTTGCACAAGTCCAACTAGGTGACATCAGAATATATGAGAGGAACAACTCTGCTGACACCAACGTCGCTGAAGAAGGACGGAAGGTCCTCCAGGTGCCGGAGCAGAGATTCCCCTGCAGCCCATGGTGAAGAACATGGTGAGACATGCTGTCCACCTGCAGCCTGTGGAGGTCCACGGTGGAGCAGATATCCACCTGCAGCCTGTGGAGGACCCCACACCAGAGCACGTGGATGCACCCTGAAGAAGCTGTGACCCCATGGGAAGCCCATGCTGGAGTAGGCTCCTGGCAGGACCTGTGGACTCATGGAGAGAAAGGGCCCCACGTTGGAGCAGGTTTGCTGGCAGAACTTGTGATCCTGTGGGGGACCCACGCTGGTGCACTCTGTTCCTGAAGGACTGCATCCCATGGAAAGGACCCACACTGGAGCAATTCATGGAGAACTGTAGCCCATGGGAAGGAGTCATGTTGGAGCAGTTCATGGAGAACTGTCTCCCGTGGGAGGGACCCCACGCTGGAGCAGGGGAAGAGTGTGAGGAGTCCTCCCCCTGAGGAGGAAGGAGTGGCAGAAACTATGTGATGAACTGACCACAGCCCCTATTCCCCATCCCCCTGCACTGCTTGGAGGTAGGAGGTTGGGAAAATCTGGAGTGAAGTTAAGCCCAGGAAGAAGGGAGGGGTAGGGAGAAGGTGTTTTTAAGATTTGGTTTTATTTCTCATCATCCTACTCTGATTTGATTTGTAATAAATTAAATTAATTTCCCCAATTCAAGTCTGTTTTGCCTGTGACAGTAACTGGTGAGTGATCTCTCCCTATCCTTATGTCAACCCATGAGCCTTTTGTTATGTTTTCTTTCCCCTGTCCAGCTGAGGAGGAAGAGTGATAGAGCAGCTTTGGTGGGCACCTGACATCCAGCCAGGATCAATCCAAACCAGTCACCCATGGTGCTGGGGGCACCAGTCTCGGCTCTGAGCTGACATTAGTGGCAGGGATAGGGTCTGAGGGTGAGGTCCCCAGTACCATGGGTCACCGAGATTAAAAAGGTGTGGAGGAAGCAATGTCGGTGAAGTTCTGTGCTCCCCTTGGCATGCCTTTTCCAGCCCCACTGTCCCTGGAGCTGTAGGTTTTGTGGGTCTCTGAAGATTATTCCAGAAATACTGTTTCCCTTGAATGCTTGTGGCAGGAAAATACACCTTCCACACAAAAGTATACCTTAAATAAGATGGACTAAGGCTCTTTCATTTAATGATTTTTTTCCTGTTGTTATTGAAGAAAAAAGTTCCCCGTAATGATCTGGTAGAAGAGGATATACTATTATTTGTCTTCGTAGGGCCAGGGTAAAAGATGTGTCACAACCTGTTAGGAGTGAAACAAGATTATACCAGAAAAAGTTTAAAAAAGAACTGAAATAGCCATAAAGATATAGGAAATAACTCCACATTTCAGTAACAGTGCTGTGAGAGCCAG
Organism: Pluvialis apricaria; assembly: GCA_017639485.1. NCBI lineage: Eukaryota > Metazoa > Chordata > Aves > Charadriiformes > Charadriidae > Pluvialis > Pluvialis apricaria. The sequence continues at coordinate 27,364,384 of CM030007.1, forward strand.
AAATTGCTGCAGTATTTGTCTAGGAAGGATAACTTCTTTATCAGCCTAATCAATATGGTAAAAAAAGACAAAACTGCTGTTGGGCACTTCACTGGCATGAGGATACTGTGTTATCTTACACAGGACTCATTCAGCACACGTTTCCTTTCAGAGGTTTGTATTCAAATATTTTGGTGCTTACTGTTGTCCAGTTAGAAGTGCTGGTAGAAAGGGTTTCAGGACAAGATCCAAGACCTCAAGCAGTTTCTCCTTTGCGCTTTGTAACCAGAGCGTGGCCATGACTCTCACACCTGTGAGCAGGAGAATTATGGCATTATGGCATGTCTTTCCTATTGCCTTTTTTGTCCTCTAGACATCATACTGTCCTCTGATCCCGAAACGGCTCTACTGCTTCCTGCATCTCTCTCTGGGTTTGTGTGTGCCTTGTTTCAGAGACACGAAGAAAAGGAATAGTCCTACCTGCTTTTTTCCCCCATTCCCCTTCATACCACTCCTCTTCGTTTTGCACTGTGTCTGCTCCCAAAGTGGTTTTTTCTTCATTTCTTTCCTAGAAGGATCCAATTTACTTTTGTTTAAGACCAGATCTACTTGGGTGCCCGCAACTAACTCCCTGCCTCATTGCATTGCAACACGCATCCCAGGCTGAGGCAGCCAGCAAGTCCTAGCTGGTCCCGCAGTGCTCCCTTCCTTGCCTGGGCTCTCAATGAAATTCCAGAATTAAGGCACCTTCTTGTTTATGTTTTTATTTTTGGGGTTTTTTTTAGGTCTCCTAAAATGCACTAGCAAAGCACAACAGAGAGTCAAGGCATGGTGAAAGTTGTTGAGCAAATGAGTACCCACACTTTTGGGCAATGACATTTGCTCTGGAGACCTTCGATTGAGACATATGAATTTCTCACGTTGTGCTTTCAAAATGCTAACTGAATGCTTAGGAAATCCTGCTAGTACCTAAATAATCGGCACCAATCACTGAACGATGTTAGTTATTTGTACATATAGCATATCACACCTGAGGGTGCAAAATTATTTTAATATTGTAATACAGCTTTCAGCTATTGGTGGTTGGAACAGGCTCCATTTGTGTCAGCCCACAATGCCTGACACCAAGAATTGTGGTGGAATTCTGCCACTGGGAAAACCTTACAGGAACATTGTGGAGGAGTTTGGGAGATAAACAGTATAGTGGACCAAAGCAGAGAAATTGGAAAGGGTTATTCCCAAGTAATGCTAGCCTTACAGATGTCTACATCTGAGCAAGTCACAGAATCATAGAATCATAAAATCTTCTAGGTTGGAAGGGATCTTTAAGATCATCAAGTCCAACCATTAACCTAGCACTGCCAAGTTACCTTTAAACCATGTCCCTAAGCACCGCATCTACCCATCTTTTAAATACCTCCAGGGATGGTGACTCAACCACTTCCCTGGGCAGCCTGTTCCAATGCTTGACAACCCTTTCAGCAAAGAAATTTTCCCTAATATCCAATCTAAACCTCCCCTGGCACAACTTGAACCCATTTCCTCTTGTCCTATTGCTTGTTACTTGGGAAAAGAGACCAACCCCCACCTCTTTACAACCTCCTTTCAGGTAGTTGTAGAGAGTGATAAGGTCTCCCCTCAGCCTCCTTTTCTCCAGACTATACAATCACACTTCCCTCAACCCCTCCTCATAGGACTTCTGCTCTAGACCCCTCACCAGCCTTGTTGCTCTTCTCTGAACACTCTCCAGAACCTCAATGTCTTTCTTGTAGTGAGGGGCCCAAAACTAAACACAGAACTCAAGGTGGGACCTTACCAGTGCTGAGTACAGGGAAACGATCACTTCCCTAGTCCTGCTGGCCATACTATTCCTGATAGAGGCCAGGATGCTGTTGGCCTTCTTGGTCACCTGGGCACACTGCTGGCTCATATTCAGCTGGCTGTCGACCAACACCCCCAGGTCCTTCTCCACCAGGCAGCTTTCCAACCACTCTTCCCCAAGACTGTAGTGCTGCATGGGATTGTTGTGACCCAGGTACAGGACCTGGCACTTGGCCTTGTTGGATCTCATATCATTGGCCTCAGCCCATCGATCCAGCCTGTCCAAGTCCCTCTGTAGAGCCTTCCTGCCCTCAAGCAGATCAACACTCTTGCCCAACTTGGAGTCATCTGCAAACTTACTGAGGGTGCGCTTGAACCCCTTGTTCAAGTTGATAAAGATATTAAACAGAACTGGCCCCAGTACTGAGGCCTGTGGAACACTACTTGTGACTGGCCCCTAACTGGATTTAACTCCATTCACCACCACTTTCTGGGCATGGCCATCCAGCCAGTCTTTTAGCCAGCAAAAAGTACACCCGTCCAAGCCATGAGAAGCCAGTTTCTCCAGGAGAATGCTGTGGGAAATGGTGTCAAAGGCTTTACTAAAGTCCAGCTAAATAACATGTTTTCCCTCATCCACTAACTGGATCAACTTACTATGGAAGGACATCAGGTTTGTTAAGCAGGACCTGTCTTTCCGGAACCCATGCTGACTGGGCCTGATCACCTGATTGTCCTGCATGTGCTGGACATTAGTCATACAGCTAGTGATTCATTTGACATATTTCATGTGGCCTTAGGATGAGAAGAGTTGTGTCTCGTAAGTGCCTGTTTCTCTGCATCAGCTACAAATGCAGATTGGAGTGGCGGGCTCTGATGTAGGCACACATGTAGTGCCTCCTTCGCTGCCAGTCGGTGTTTCTCCATGAACCTGCCCTATGCAGCAGGCAGACCTGCCTTGCGGCCAGGCTACAGAGCCTCCCCAGGAAGCATTACCTGCCTCTACCTCTGGAGGCCCCTCGTTGAATCCGCAGAGCATCAATTTATTTAGCAGCAGCTGCAATTGGTCAGTGTTTCTTCAGCCTGTACCAAAGCCTGACCTGCGCATGGTGAGGCAGCACAGCTTGGTGCAGGCCTGGACCATACATTTATTCCTTGTGCCCTGCCACCTGTGGGTCTTTTTTCTCCCTTAGCCAGGCAATCTACACTCCCACACAGGCTGACATCAAAGTATGGCTCTGCTTTCAGACATTTAATGAATTCACTATCATGGTGGAGAAAAGCTTGATTCTCTCGTTTCCCAGTGCAATGTTCTCTGCCACGGTGACGCCTCGGCCAGAGTGATGTTGTTGACACCTTCCAGCATAGCAGAGAGCCTCTGCCTCACTGATGGGGAGCCAGGAGGCATTTCTTCCTTTCCTCACCCCTGTGTTGGCTCCCCATGTGGTTCAGATGGGCCTGATCTGTTGGATCCCTTGGATGCAGTGGACAAGGTGCAGGAGAAATGGGTCCTTTGTTGACAGCCTGGGCTGGCCCTGCCACAGGCCAGGGAGAGGAACACCTCACTGCTGCTGGTGGGTGTCATTGTTTAACCCCAGCCGGCAGCTAGGAGCAGGCAGCCGCTCACACAGTTCTCCCCCCTTCCCCAGAAGGGCAGGGAGAAGAGGGAGAAAGGAGGGGAAAGGGAAAAATCTTGTCAGTTGAGATAAAGACAGTTTAATAGAACAATAACAGAAAAGGAAAAATAATAATAACAATAATAACAATAATAATAATAATAATAATAATAGTAAAAGAATATACAAGACACAAGTCACTCTCACCACCCAGTAAATTGGTGAATTGGCACCATCCCATGCAGTGACTATGAGTACCCTCCTCCCCCTGGGTAACCCCATTTATATACTGAGCATGACGTCTGCGATACGGAATATTCCATTGGCCATTCCATCATTCTATCCATGCTCCTTATCAACTTCTATGGGAAGCTGAAAAAAGTACTTGAAAAATATAAACAACCCTGGCAACAGCTAAAACAATATGGATTACTGACGTTTGTTTCAATCTGAAACACATCCACCACTAGAAAAAAAAAATAATTAAGTCTATCCCAGCTGAAACCAGGACAGCGGGTGACCTGAAATACAGGTGCGAGCCAGCTGCACTTCCCTCACCTCAGGCTAAGCAAGAACACAAACATGCATTTATTCATAACATTCAAAACCCACAACACAGTCACAAATGTTTATAAAAGACGTAGGCAGAAAAAATAAAAGCAAAAATATGCTTAATCTGCTTATACTAAAATAACATGAGAAAGTTCCCTAATTTCACTATTCAGCGGATTTGCTGTTTACCTCCTGATGAGATGACAGCCAGTTTCTGCCTTTACCCATGCCTCATTTTTTGAATGGATAGCTCAACTTTTATAGCCAACGGACTCTTTGAAACCTCCTAAAGTGTAAAGACTGGCTTCTTCTTTCACCCCTAAATGCTTCTTTTTGTGCCTGAAGTAAGGGACAGGCTGTTTGCCTTCACGAGCAGAATAAAGGTTGCTTCCCAACTACAGCAATGTTATAGCAATGCCAGTCTGCTATTGTGTTTTACCAGTAATTTATTGGATCAGTTATAGTGTATTAGTAGTTATATTAATAATTTACTAATTTTTAAAGAGTACTACATTAGGAGTCACCTGCTGTTCTTGACTGGTGAGTAAAGGACTGTGGCTAAATGGGATCTGAACCTCTTGCCCCCTCCTTTTGGCAGTTTGTTGGTGTGACTCAATGAGGAACACATCTTTCATTGAACCCTGCGTTCTCCATTATTTTGTACTTAGAAACCTGCATGCTTGCAGCACACTGGCTGTATATAATTCATTACTAATGTTTGCTCAGAGAAGACAGCAATCAATCATAGTGAGGCAGCAGTGGCTTTTGGGTGACTGGTCTTGAACCTCTGCAGAGAAAGAGGAGGCACATACCATGCATGGATCTGAGAAAGAAAGATGACAATGAGGAAATGAATCTCCATATTCTAAGCTTTGTAAGTGCTCATGGATTTAGGAAAACAAAGAATTGGTTTCACTGATTATTTGTTTGCTCTTGAGCAGAAAGCTTTGACTAAGTTATTTTTCTTGCCTTTGTAACAAAGCCGTATTTTCATAAAGTCATTTAATTATGAGATGGAAGTAGGTGTTCTGACCTGTTGTGCACTAGGAGATCACAAGGCAGGGATTGCAGGTCTATTTTCGTTAAAGAACATTAGTGAGGGAAAACAATCCTTTGCTCAGAGTGGATTAAGGACCAAAGTAGCTTTTGTCCACTGCTTCAATTAGGCATGTAGACCGGTTCACACCTTCCAGAAGGTGGAAAAAAATGGGCACAAAGGTATAAGAGATACTGAGTTATGCAACTCTGAACAGACTCAAACGCTCCGTAGTCTGTGTTATGTACCTATTGGATCATGCTTCCAAAAAGGAGGATTTGCTGAAAGTCAGGGAAACAATTGTCTAATTAATCCACCAGCTGATCAAAAACAAAGGAAGGAGGGGAAGAGAGGGAAAAGATCCCCTATGCAAAGAAATAGTTAAACTAAAAGTCATCAAAGTAGCATGATTAATGCCAAGCTGAAGTGGATGGTAACCTACTGGCAGGAAGGATTTCAAAGAGGTTAATATTGGCAGTCTACCATCCTGGAGATAAAAAAGCAGAGTCATCAATATTCAAGAACTTGCTTTTGAAGCTCTGGATCATTCACATCCCATATACAGTTTTTCCATACAAAAGCAACTGAGGCTGCTGGAGAAGGATTGAATTACATGGCAGGTTAAACAGATGATGAAGTGGGCAAATTAATGGTGAGGATAACAGGAATTTCTTAAATTTTAAGTTAAGTTCTTGTTCATGAACAAAAGGGAAACATGCTGCTTAAGTTAGCAAGACAAACAAAGCAAAGAATGGGAAGAAACCTCAAGTAGGAATGACTAAGCCTATAAACCTGAAGGCTCAGCAGGAAAAGCAGAGACAAGGGAAACAGACAAAAACTTAAATTTAAGGGAGAAGAGAATTAAACTGGATGACAGGAAAAAAATCCAACTCAAAATGTTATTGGGTTAAAGATTGGGCTGCCAAATAGTTCAAGATACAATTATTAAAGAATTTAACACTGGAACCAAAGAGCATTGAGAGACTTAAAACATTTCTATACTGGGTGGATTCACACTGATAAAGCCAGTGGCCCAAACTGGACAGAGCTGTGATTCTTTCTAGCCAAATTTCCACTATAAAAAGCAGAATGGAATTCCATTTACTCATTTCTAATAAATTAAACAAGACCAAACTTAAACTTTTTTACTTAAATGCTGCAATGTGTTTGTCCTCGGAGTGTTTGTGTTGTGTCCCGAGTTTACAAGATTATTGCGGGTTACAGCATTGTCATCTGACACATGCACATCATTAATGGTCAGGGTTGAAGCACTATTTCTGTAAACAGGAGTGGGCTGGGGCAAAAGACCTTTCTGGTCCAAGTGCCAAAGAACAATGCCAGCTTCTTCTGCCATATGGCATGAGGACAAGCAGCAGGGTCAGCATCTCACAGTGTGTTGCCTGGTTTCCTTCTTCAGATTGATGAGCATTAGCCAAGGAACGGTTCACACAGGTTTGCAAGGCAGTACCTTTTGCGTAGTCAGCCCACATGGATATTTTTTTTAGAGTAATGTTAAAGATGTGTAGAATATTCAGGAGTTGGGTTTTGTAGAGTTTTTTTAGCCCCCATGATCTTTTTCTTTTCTTGGTAAGGGCTGAATAAAACTCTCTGTACTGGGTTCGGGTGTCAAGATTTTGGTAGCAGGGGGGCTGTTATGAGGGTGGCTTCTGTGAGAGGCTGCTAGATTTCCCCACATCCAACAGAGACAATGCCAGTCAGCTCCAAGACAGACCTGCAGCTGGACAAGGCTGAGCCCGTCAGCAATAGTGGTAGCACCTCTGGGATAACATATTTAAGAAGGGGGGGGGAAACAAAACAAAACAAAACAAGGCAACTGTAGCCAGAGAGGGAAGTGAGAATATGTGACAGGAACAACTCTATGGACACCAACATCGCTGAAGAAAGATGGGAAGGAGGTGCTCCAGGTGCCGGAGCAGAGATTCCCCTGCAGCCCATGGTGAAGACCATGGTGAGACACACAGTACACCTGCAACCTGTGGAGGTCCATGGTGGAGCGGATATCCACCTGCAGCCTGTGGAGGACCCCACACCAGAGAACGTGGATGCACCCTGAAGAAGCTGTGACCCCATGGGAAGCCCATGCTGGAGTAGGCTCCTGGCAGGACCTGTGGACTCATGGAGAGAAAGGGCCCCACGTTGAAGCAGGTTTGCTGGCAGAACTTGTGATCCTGTGGGGGACCCACGCTGGTGCACTCTGTTCCTGAAGGACTGCATCCCATGGAAAGGACCCACACTGGAGCAGTTCATGGAGAACTGTAGCCCATGGGAAGGAGTCATGTTGGAGCAGTTCATGGAGAACTGTCTCCCGTGGGAGGGACCCCACGCTGGAGCAGGGGAAGAGTGTGAGGAGTCCTCCCCCTGAGGAGGAAGGAGTGGCAGAAACTATGTGATGAACTGACCACAGCCTCTATTCCTCATCCCCCCTGTGCTACTTAAGGGTAGGAGGTAGAGAATTCGGGAGTGAAGTTAAGCCCAGGAAGAAGGGAGGGGTAGGGAGAAGGTGTTTTTAAGATTTGTGTTTATTTCTCATCATCCTACTCTGATTTGATTGATAATAAATTAAAATAATTTCACCAAGTTGAGTCTGGTTTGCCCATCACTTTAATTGGTGAGTGATCTTTCCCTGTCCTTATCTCTACCTGTGGGCCTTTTGTTATTTTCTTTCCCCTGTCCAGCTGAGGAGGAGGAGTGGTAAAGCAGCTTTGGTGGGCACCTGGCATCCAGCCAGAGTCAACCCACCACAACCTCTAAGGAAAGTTAACTGGAAAATCAATGTTTCTTCTGTGAAGAAATTTAGAATGATGAAATAAGGGACTGTTTTTTTCCAAAAATATTCACAGGACTCCAGTATTGAAGAGTCCTGTTTCAATGAGAGCTACATTTGTTGTCGCAAAATTTCAGAACCGCACATTTTATGTTGGAAAGATCAAAATGATACAATTCAACCTAGGGCAGGAATCCTCGGAGCAGCTATTTTTACCTCTAATTTCAGTGCATCGAGACAGAAAAAAAAAAGGGAAGGCAAAAGGGCGCTTCTCTTGCTTGCAGAAAAAGAGGAAGGATAATATCATCCCTTTAAAATGAGGGATGAAGCAGCGGTAGGAGGAAGCGGGGAAGAAGATGAGAGAGCTGTTGCTTCCCCTCAGGGCTTTCCTGCTGTTCAGCTATATTGGAGGGCAGTGGCATCAAGTCCTCCAGCTGCAAGTGGGAAAAGGTGACACCAAAGCTGCAAGAGCTGCCTCCTAAAGGTCCACCGTACCGCCTTCTGCTCAAAGTGGCAACAACCCAGCTCTCCACCCATCCCTTCAGCTACCCCAGCTCAGCACCCCTTGCAGAAAGGCAGCCAGATATGACCACCAAGCTGCCCTTTTGGTCAGGAGCACTGCCAGCTTCCATCCACCTCTCTCTGGCACAAGAGCCGACAACTAATTTAGGCTCCCCTCAGCTACTGAGCTGCTGATTTTCACAATACTTGCACGTCCTTAATTATTTTTGAGAATTCTGCCTGTTCTCTCCAAATTGGTTGAAATCAGCCAACAGACTCAGAAGTTGTGAAGGGAGGAGTGGGCGAGGAGTGGGCTGATGACAGTGGGACACACAGAGAGGGAAAGAGGTAAGATTTTAACTAATGGCATTCTGGCACCCAAACTAATGAATTTTTCTCCACAGACACAGGCAAGCAGTGGTACGTTGACAGCTCTGTGGGCACAGGAGCCTCATTTTAGTGTAATTTAAGACATACATGAAAGGCAGCACATGTGAGACTGAATGAAAGAGCTATGGGAGATTTTTCTTCCACATTTGGACTTCAAGTAAGCAGTAAGGTAAGAGTTTGACACTTGATTTCTGGCTATCACATTCAATTGTCTGACTAGCCCAAATTTCCATTGCCTCCTCTACAGTGTAATCCCAGTCGCTGGAGGGGTAATCACACAGCCCTGGTGTCCCAGAGAAACAGCTGGGTGAGGGAGCTTGTTACCTTTTATGTGCTCACGTTGAAATGTTGGCCAGTTTGCCTCCAAATTCTCATGTATTCATCGCACTTTTTCCCCATATTACTTGTTTCTGTTACCTTTTTCCTCATTAGCTTGCCTGGTACTGTAATACTTTCTGGAAATGTGCCTTGAATTTATCCTCTTCACACAGTAGCCTCCATGCATTGCCCCTCTGGCCCTTGTGCTTTGCTATAGTTGAAAGAACTTGGGCTGAACGGGCCTTGCAAGCTTTGCCTTCGTCTGATTTCCATTTTCATTTCAGAAATGGGAGACCAAAGAAACACTCTTCTGCTCCTATCTCTTGACTGGGAAGCAGCACTCAGTCACTGGGATGTCAGAGAGGGGACAGGGCACAAGAGCTTAAAAATGAGCACACTTTTGAAGAGGGCCAAGGTCTCCCTGAATGTCACTGTCTGGAGTCGTGTGCAGTGTTGAGCTGTCCCCACCAAAACTTCCTCTTTTGAGGAAATGGCCCCAAAAGGAGCCCTCAAACTGCCCAGACAGTCTATATTGAACGCAAGCTTGGCCAGACAACTTGTTTTAAGGTCAGAGGGATTATGCTGGACAGAATAGAAATAAAGAGGATCTATTAAGACACCTCTCCCTGCCTATTATGCTCTTGCAGACAGATCCTTTGTCTCAGCCTCCCCTTCAGCCAACTCTACGGCTTTTTGGTTGTAGCAAACTCTGCCCAGTCCATTTTATTCCTCCAGATGCTCTTTTCCTCACCCTTGAGCTCAGGCCTTGCCTGTTCCTTGCTGTTTTCAGCAGTTTCCCCATTTCTGTGGCCTCCAGGGCTTGGTGGAGCACCCTGCACTGCTCCCAGAGAAGCTGGCTGCTGCCCTTCCACATGGACCACCACCTCTCTAAAGAACACCTCATGCAAGCTAAAAATTAACAAATAAACCAGATCTTGGCCATCACATAGGCCTTGGCTGTTCAAACTGACAGCTCATTTTCCCATTGTTTCTTTGAGGAGCTCTAATACCTCTGTGCTCTGCTGGAAGGACATAAAATTGGCCGCTAAGCTGATGCTGGGGTCAGAGAGAGTCCACGTGCTACTCTTGTGATTTGGGCAAGTTGAAAAGTTTCTGGACACTGATAGTTGCTCAGGCTCACTGGAGGCCGTTAGAGCTTTACTTCTAAAAATCTTCATCTGTTTGATGTGTTTCAGGGCTTCCTCCACGCCAGGTGTGGTGAAGTCTCCCCTGAGTGGAGCATAACCCTGTAGCACAGACACAAGATCAGAGTTGCAGACAGGAGCTTAAAACAAAAGCAGCTGTCACCTCTTCATTTGGCCTAAAAGAAAAATCCATGGGTTTGGGAATTGAGCGGAAAACATGAAGTCTAGTCCTTCAAAGTGGGGAGCTGGGACGGCCAGCTCCTGCCCCCACGTTGGCATGATTTGCGGGAGCCAGCTGTCCACTCCTCCCCTTACCGCATTGCACCTCGCCATCACTACATCGTTTGCACATTTGTGCAGCGTTGAAATGTTCTGCAGCCAGAGCAGCCAGCCGTCACTCGCCGGCTCCTGCGCCACCAAAACTTTTAGACCGTGAGTCACTGAAATCCTGCAGGCTGGAAACTTTTGCTTGGTTCAGGGCGTCTCAGGTTTTTGTGCGCTCCTTTTCAGCTCATCACTCTTCACTGGGTATGTTCTCTTGATTTGTGAACTGCTGGTCTTTAGGAATTTCAGTACCACATGGTTATTTGTGGTTTGGCTTTCTCCATCTATCATGTTATATATATATGTATACCAGTCTCCATCCTACTCCAGCTTCCAGACTGAGTTCTCAGCCTCTCTCAGGGTTTTACCAGCGGCTTCAGGGCAGAAAAAGGCAGTTTCTGCCAGTCTGCGTCCCCATACAGGCACACAGCTGGTCATTAAACCTTTCCAATGGCCTCAGAAAATTTCTACCTATGGCAATTATGGTACCATCAACCTCGAGTCACAGGCAAGAACCTACAAGTCTCCCTTCCAAGTATAGCTGCTAGAAGGGGTAAAGGTTGAAATTTTAATGGCAGCTACTGCATATTTTACACAAATTAGGCTACTGAGCACATTAATACATGCAGTCAGTGAGTTAGCTACTTAACTTATCCATTTGGGTGAAATGGGAAAGACTGCAGGCAACAAGGATCAGTTTCTCCTGATGTGTAAAGAGAAGAGGATGACACTTTCTGATCCCTTACAGACTCACAATTAGAAGCAAATATTATAATTAATTACTCACAGGTGTTTTCTTAGAAACAAGAACACCAAAGGGAAAAGTCCACAGTTCTCAAAAAAATGAACGCAGAAACAACATGAAACTTTTCTGCTACACACTGGTGAAGGAAGGATGGTGTTCTTCACTGATGCACAGAAAAATGGAACTATATTGGGGAAAAAAAAAATCAGAATTTTTCTCCTCCTCCAGCCAATGGAAGGGACTGCTTCTGCAGGAGAGTGATTGCACATCTTTAGTGGCACTTCAACCCAGCATTTCAGTTAAACGACTAAGTTGCTCTGCCATAGCAGCAGGATTGTGGTTTACAACACCCTTTCTCCCTTTGTGTTGTGGCTTTCAGTGCAGGGGGACCAGCCTGCCGGGCTCCTATGCTTCACTTCCAGCCCTGTGGCTGCAAAGTCTGCAGGTAGAGAGGGCCTGTGGGACTCTGCAGCCTTTAGTAATTAGGTGTGTGTTAAGAAAATGGTTTTAAAGAATTTTTAACAAAAGAAATCTAGGCCAAAATGTCTTCCTTGGTTGCAGTTTAATTCAGCATCGCCTGGTCAAAAATGAGATATTTCATATTCTTAAGGAAAAACTGGAACTGACAAATTCATTACTTAATCAGGCTAATCTAGTAAATTAAGAGGTAATTCTGAAGAAATAATGAAAACTCTCTAGTGGCATATTAATTATGACTTTCTTTTCAGCTATTAAGAAAGGAGGATTATGGATGTGGCCAAGAATAAAAGGAGATCTATTTTCAGGGTCAGTGGATTTATCTTTTCAGGGGTCTAACAGAAAAGAATAAATTGATTTCTCTCTATGCAGGTGATTTGAGAAGCCTTGGACCAGAGATTTTTTTTTTATATATATATCATTGCGTAATTAAACTTGCTATATTTTGAAGTTCAGTATCTGCTCAAACAAATGAATGCAAATTCATGGTTTTGATCAAAAATCCAGCAACCTCTGATAACAGGCAACTCTCAGTGCTAAAAGTTTAATTGTAATGTCATTCATTAAATTTGATACCTGTGTATTTTGTTTCTCCTATCTAGAGCTGGTATTAAAAGATATCAATTTGGGGATATGCTGGAATGTTGTGGTACCATAGATTTGACTATGTGGTAATTGCACATAAAATAACAGCACCAAGCTCCATGAAGGGAAAGAAATAGTGAATTACCGAGGTTTCAATTCAGGTGATTTCTCTGCCTGGAGTGCAATATGTCTGTACTTCAGAATGAGCAGCTGGACATAATCTAGATCCTACAGATCTTATCTTCCTTATCTGCCTGTTGCCCAAAGAGTAGAAATCACTATAAGATTTGTATAGTTCTTTGATGTAATGCTGTTAATCTTAATTTTGTTTTTAACATTGCCAAAGTCCCAATTCCCTGAACATAACAGAAAAAAATAATAGGAGTTGAGTTGAGTTTTAAACAAGTTTCCTTTGTAGAAAAACAAAACCCAGAAAAGCAAACCCCAAATCCATCTGCTTTCCAGAGAGGACTTAGTTACGACCATTTACTACTGATTTGCAAGCCACTCACAGGGTCCCTGTTTGCTGCCTGATGCCTGGCACGTGCTCACAGCCAGTACAGAGGCAACAAACCAGGACCCCAATAGCTGCATTTTTCTGTCCCTTTGCAGAAGTGTGTCTTTCATGATTATCATTAGTTCAGGTATCTTTCAAAAATTTGATTTCACTGGCCTTCATTTAGCCAAAGTGGTATTTAAGGCATCATCAATTTTTACCTTGTCAGAAGCTGCTGATGACCTTACAGTGCAGAGGAGCCTCATGGCTGTTGGCATTTTCTGGCAGGGACCAGCAGTGCAAAGCCTGTCTGCTGCCGTGCGGTGGGCCAGAGTTTAGTTTTCTACCTACACCATGACAAGTGGAAAACACTGCTCAGCCAGCACAGCTCTGGGGCAGAGCAAAAAGCTATGAACCAGGGCAATCTCTAGGCTTAAGGTGTCCAGCAACTGTGTTTTCCCATCTTGAAGGTTAAGTGGCAACAAATAATAAAGCTGTATGTTATTTATCACCTTTACACAACTAACTGCAAGATAGAGTCTACCTGAATCATAGAATCATAGAATGGTTTAGGTTGGAAGGGACCTTAAAGATCATCCAGCTCCAACCCCCTCTGCCATGGGCAGGGACACCTTCCACTAGACCAGGTTGCTCAAAACCTCATCCAACCTGGCTTTGAACACTTCCAGGGATGGGGCATCCACAGCTTCTCTGGGCAACCTGTTCCAGTGTCTCTTCACCCTCACAGTAAAGAATTTCTTCTTAATATCTAATCTAAATCTACCCTCTTCCAGTTTAAAACCTTTGCCCCTCGTCCTATTGCTACACTCCCTGGTAAAAAGTCCCTCCCCATCTTTCCTGTAGGCCCCCTTTAAGTACTGGAAAGCCACTATAAGATCTCCCCAGAGCTTTCTCTTCTCCAGGCTGAACAACTCCAACTCTCTTAGACTGTCTTCATAGGAGAGGTGCCTCAGCCTTCTGATCATCATCGTGGCCCTCCTCTGGACTCCCTCCAACAGGTCCATGTCCTTCTTATGTCGGGGACCCCAGAGCTGGATGCAGTACTCCAGGTGGGGTCTCACCAGAGCAGAGTAGAGGGGCAGAATCACCTCCCTTGACCTGCTGGCCATGCTTCTTTTGATGCAGCCCAGGATGTGGTTGGCTTTCTGGGCTGCAAGCGTGCATTGCTGGCTCATGTTGAGCTTCTCATCCACGAATACCCCCAAGTCCATCTCCTCAGGGCTGCTCTCAATACATTCTCAAGCCAGCCTGTATTTGTGCATGGGATTGCCCTGACCCAGGTGCAGGACCTTGCACTTGGCCTTGTTGAACTTCATGAGGTTTGCATAGGCCTAGTTCTCAAGCCTGTCAATGTCCCTCTGAGTGGCATCCCTTCCGTCCAACACGTCGACTGCGCCAGACAGCTTAGTGTCATCAGCAAACTTGCTGTGGGTGCACTCATTCCCAACATCCATCTCGCCAACAAAGATCTTAAATAGTACTGGTCTCAGTACTGACCCCTGAGGAACTTCACTTGTCACTGGTTTCCACTTGGACATTGAGCCGTTGACCGCAACCCTTTGTGTGCGGCCATCCAGCCAATTCCTTATCCACCGATATTAAATCTGTGTCTCTCCAATTGAGAAACAAGGATGTCATGTGGGACAGTGTTAAATGTTTTTCACAGATCCAGGTGGATGACGTCTGTTGCTCTTCCCTTATCCACCAATGCTGTAACCCCCTCGTAGAAGGCCACCAAATTTGTCAGGCACGATTTGTCCTCACTGAAGCCATGCTGGCTGTCACCAATCACCTCCTTAAGTTCCATGTGCTTTAGCTTCGTTTTCAGGAGGATCTGCTTGATGATGCTGCTGGGCACAGAAGTGAGACTGACTGGCCTGTAGTTCCTCAGGTCTTCCTTTTTTCCCTTTTTAAAAATGGGGATTCCAGTCAGAAGAAACTTTGCCAGACTGCCACAACTTCTCAAATATGATGAATAGTAGCTTGGCAACTTCATTTGCCAGTTCCCTCAGGACCTGTGCATGAATCTCATCAGGTCCCATGGACTTGTGCACCTTCAGGTTGCTCAGCTGCTCTCGAACCTGATCTTCCTGTATGAGTTTCAATAAGGCCAAATGGCGGCTCTTACACTTTGGCCACAACAACCCCCGCCAACGCTACAGGCTTGGGGAGGAGCGGCTGGAAAGCTGCTCAGCAGAGAGGGACCTGAGGGTGTTGATTGATAGCTGGCTGAACACGAGCCAGCAGTGTGCCCGGGTGGCCAAGAAGGCCAACGGCATCCTGGCCTGTATCAGGAATAGTGTAGCCAGTAGGACCAGGGAGGTGACTTTACCCCTGTAACTGGCACTGGTGAGGCCGTATCTTGAGTACTGTGTTCAGTTTTGGGCCCCTCACCACAAGAAGGACATTGAGGCACTGGAGCATGTCCAAAGAAGGGCAACGAAACTGGTGGGGGGTCTGGAGCACATGTCTTATGAGGAGTGGTTGAGGGAACTGGAGTTGGTTAGCCTGGAGAAAAGGAGGCTTAGGGGAGACCTCTCTACAGCTATCTGAAAGAAGGTTGCAGAGAGGTGGGAGTCAACCTGTTTTGTCAAGTAACAGGTGATAGAACAAGAGGAAATGGCTTCAAGTTGCGCCAAGAGATGTTTTGATTGGATATTAGGAAGAATTTCTTTACTGAAAGAGTCATCAGGCATCGGAACGCGTTACCCAGGGCAGTGGTGGAGTCCCCATCCCTGGAGGTATTTAAGGGTCGTGTAGATATAGTGCTCAGGGACATGGTTTAGTGGTGGGCTTGTCAGTGTTAGGTTAATGATTGGACTAGATGATCTTACAGGTCTTTTCCAATCTAGGAGATTCTGTGATTCTGTGATTCTCCTACAGTGGGCAGTTCCTCATTCTCCCAGTACCTGCCTTTGCCTTCTGTGACTCCGGTGACTTCTGTGACTTACCAGTGAAGATTGATGCAAAAAATGTCACTGAGTACCTCAGCCTTATCCATGTCCTGGGTGACCAGGTATCCCGTTTCCTTCCTGAGAGGGCCCACACTTTCTCTCGTCTTCCTTTTATCACCGACATACCTGTAGAAAATTTTCATGTTGCCCTTGATGTGCCTAGACAGATTTAACTCTATCTGGGCTTTAGCTTTCCTAAGCTGATCCCTGGCTGTTTGGACAATTTCTCTGTATTTCTCCCAGGCTACCTGCCCTTGCTTCCACCCCTCTGTAGGCTTCCTTCTTCTGTTTGAGATTGTCCTCATTGTCCTTTAGAAAGCATTGGAAAAACCTAAAATATGTAGGCGATATGAAGGCAACATATGATGCCTCCTCTCCATGTATTCCCAATTTTACTGAGCATATGCAATGTTTAAACATAAGTGATCATGTCCCGATTTCCTCCAACTCTTTCTTCTTTTGTTATTGCCAGTATTTTTTCACATCACCCCACTCTTTCAGTTTACTCAAAATAAAAATGCTTTCAAAGATGTAAAGAAAAACATTGTAGAATTTGATCCCAACAGACATGATCCACTGGTTTTAGACCTTACCCCTTTCTTTCACTTACAATTTAAGGCACCACTGCTGTTGGAAGCAGTCCCATCTTCCCACTGCAGCAGTCACTTTTTCATACCCTTTATCCAGAACCAGGCGATTAATGCAAGATATATTTTTTTTTTCTCCTGGAGCAGTTTCTCTGACCTGTTTTACCACATGGATGTACAACATTTGCACTGCATGAGAGAAGGGGAGTGTAGGAAGGAGAAAAAAACAAGTGGCCTGGAGGGGCTGGAAGTGTGTGAAAGGGGGCAGAGAAGAAGAGGGCTGTTTTTTTTCAGGACAGTGAAGGTTCATGAAGGTTTATGGTGTTCACAAATCACTAGCCTTCATTTCAGCATGCCAAAAACTGTGCTGCCAATAAGATGGAGGACACACACTTTGGGAAGATAAAGTCCAAAAGGGAAAGTACAACGTGCCTATAACCCTGTTGTCAGTTTATAATCTCTGTGAACATAAAAATTCATCTCCTAGACAGACAGACATCTTCTGACAGACTCTTTAGTTTTGCAGCCATATCTCCTGCATCAAGAATCGTTCCAAGAAACAGCTGTTAAATAGCAACTATTAACTTGTAAATGAGAATAGGATAAAATACATGCTATTATCAACATAGATAAAATAGCACTTTTTCTGCCTTTCAGCAAAAATAATCAGAGCGCCCTGGTGGGATCTCATATTACTCAGGCTCCTTATTTGTAGCTTTTACAGTCCAGTGCACTTGCTGATAATGTATGAAGTATGAAATTAAAACTAAATCGATTGTCAGAACAAATGAAAAAGTACACTATGCAATGCATTATCCTCCATTTTTTTTACTGTATTGCTTCATTCACCTGCTAATACCCAAAATCCAGCCATTTGCAATGAAACTTCCAGTCATTAGTGGGATTTAGCAGGCTTCCACTGTAAAACAGTGTTCACATTTCTCATGAGAATTGGTATGTATAGTGTTGAAGGGCACCAGATACAAAGGCTGTCAGTCCACAACTATATTTAATTTCCATATGCTTATCCAAACTCACCTCTTGTGCTGGGAAATTAACACATGAAGTGCAAATTTTTGAATAGTAGCTTCTTTTTTTTTTATAATCGTGTTCATCAAGTCTCACTTTGATGCAGAGGTTTATGTGGGAAAACTAGGATGTGGCTGCATGACTAATTTTTAAAGCCTGTGCACAGCTTCTCAGGAATGCAGCTGGATGTAACTCCTTAGTGGCTTGCTTGTGATGACTGGATTGAAATATATTGTAAAGCTTCTCCACTCAAGAAACATGAGATCGTTAGAAGTTGAGACTAGAGCTGAAGTATTAAGTGATTTGTCCTTTTCTACTCTTTTATTACCATTTTGGAGCAAGTATTTTACATCAAATCAAGAAACAACTTAAAAACTTAGCTCATAAGGTAATAATATCAGATCTCATTCCTGTTCATTTACATTTATTAGCATAAATGGCAGGATTTGAACAACGCCGTTTGGCTTCCCTCATTATTTTGCAGGAATATGTATCATCTAGAAATTATTTAATTAGTATCTTGAAAATTAAAGATTACTCTATGCTATTCAAACCACATAGCAATTCCTAAGTTTCTTACTTTTCAAAAGAAATGAAAATTTTTCTAAATGGAAATAATTTAGAAACTTGTTTAAAGGCCACCACATCCTTAGATAGCTCTTTAGCATGCATGAGGAAAGTGCTATTTAATTTCACACTCAACTAATCCTTTAACAATTTTCTTTCAGGCAGAATATAAAAGGTTATTATTAATTCCTTAATAAAATAAAAAGTAAGTTATAGCGGATATGTCTTTAACCTTGGACCAGTCTGAGTAATTTTTTTCCCCTCAGATAAGACACCGAAGATCAGCACAAATGCCGAGTGATAAATTGGCCTCTGGGAATTACTTGAGTCCTCCTCCTCCCTTTTTTCACATCAAGTCTCTCTGGAAATGCCTCTCCTGAACTACTTCTGGTTTTAACATCAGTCAGTCAATTTGATTCCTCCCACCCCTTAACTATCAATGGCAAAAGTTGTCAAGATCTTATGTTACCCACTTATAATTTTAACTCCCTACTACACTGAAGTAATTTCATAAAGACTACACCTAGTTAAGATTTATGATGAATGCCAAATTGTCAGAAGTTCATATCTTAAAGGCTTAGTTGCCTTTTCCTATGTGCTTGGATTTGCTGAAGACAAAAAAAAGTCTATCACTCTCCTTTGCAAGATACAGCACCAGGAATGCCCTTGAACATACGATCTGTTGCATTTATACCTTCAAATAATCGTCTCTCTCAGTTTACCAATTTGTCTCTTACCAACTCTCAAACCCTCACCATATTGTGCACCCCAGCTTTAATACCTGTGGGCATTCTGTTTGAAAAGAAAATAGATTTATAGATGCTGTTATTCATATAAAACCCTTCTGGTCTTATTAGCAGATGTTGAAGCATTCCAGGCACCTAATGGAGATGTGTAGATAAAAAAAGCAGTTACCTCTGAACGGCAATGGTGGTGGTGGTAGTAGTGGTAGTAGTAGTAGTAGAAGTAACAGTCATAGTAGTAACGCCAGTCCTTCCTGAGAGTAACTCTAGACCTCTAGACAAGTAAGCTAGGCTTCTTTTTCATTGCTACTTTTTTCTCCAGAGACTTAAAATTAGATGTGAATGAATAACTCATCACTAGCTTTAAATTCTGTTAGGAACATAGAAATACAAGATATCTTCTGGGTTTCTGCATCTAACGTCTTCCTACAACAGGAAACACATATAAGGACATATCAGAAACACCTCAGGAAGAAAGTTTCTCATCAACAGATCAAGTTCCACCTGAAAATCAATTGGAGTTTTTTGACTCCAGTGGTCCTATTGAAAAAACTCTCAAAAATCGGTTTGATCAGTTGATCAGAAACCATCTTCCAAATGGCAGACTTCATTTGTCATGGCTAATTTTTACCTATATAATTTTTTCTAGCTCTGTCATTCAGCATAAACAGTTATTTTCCCAAACTGATACTTACGGCTTCACAAAATGTGCAGCACTGCAGGTGGGTACCGAGAAAATGGCACAGCGTTGTCCGCTGTCCCCACCCCACCCACTTAGGTAGGGTGAACACTTTTGGAAATGACTGAGCACTGTGGTCCATGACCCAAGTCAATCACTAAGAAGAATTAGGAAGATGTTTCCGTTACAGGTGGGTCATTCCATGAACTCTTAATTTCATGGATGCTTTTTTCCTTCCTCTGGTCCCTGCTGCAGAAAACTGCAGGTAATATGAAGCCTCAATATAGCAACTCAATTCTTTCTGAAGCTATTTGGCATGGGCTATCCAAGTATATGCGCAGAAAAGTACAAAATGCATAGACATCACTTTTTGAAAGCTGTCATTTCCCAAAAGGATCCTTTAAGGTTGAAGCATGCTGCAGCTTTGCTATTAAAAAAAAATAATTTTCAGTCATTTTTTAAACACCTAATTTCCCCACCAGCCTGTATGTAACACTACTTCAAACAGCTACACACGGTCTCATTTAGTGAATATATGAGGAAGAGGTCTGCATTATGTTTGCTAAAAGAACTAGGATTTCAATTCCATCTGCCGCTGGGTGTGTTTGATTTGTATATTAATTATGCCTGTTTGTAGCTGTAAATTTGCTCCAGATTAGTAGCTGATTGGCTCCGCACATGGATTCATTACACTGTGTGGCTCCCTTGCACTTTTTATAGTTTGCAAATGGTACCATACTTATGCTTTTTAAACTGCTTTTAATACCTCTCTTATACAGTGTGAGCTTTCAACCCTGTCTTATTCAGACAATTTTTCCCCCCTTAAGAGAAAACACGTTCCTTTGATTCTTCTCTTTGTGGACCCTTTTGGCTGGTGTGATGTCAGCTTTGTCCATGGTGCTACTCCAAAATACAAGATGAAACCACGTCTTCTCCCAGTCTTACAGGGAAATTCAGCATGTTCACATTTAGCATTTGCTACATGGAATGACTTAAACTAATGGGTTTAGGAATTACACGAGCACTCAGCAGGGTGTATATACACACCCGTTACAGCGCAAACTTTAAATGCTCATCACATCGAAATAAAACTCTCCCACATGTGGAACATTTTTGCTCTTGATCACTGAGTTTTCTCCCTGGTTTTCAAAATGCCCAAAAGTTCTGAGCTGTCACCTTTGTAGTTAAGACCTGCGAGGTACGCTTGAAAATGCAACACATCTGAAATGAGCTGCATAAAAACCGCCTTTGTGTCTGTGTGTGGGAATGTTTGTGTACACTTAGAAACTAAATGTCGAAGAGGTCAAGCTGATTTCCCTCATATTTTAGGGAAAGAATCACTCTGAGCTGAAAAATTGTATGCCAAGTTTCTGCCTGAAGCAAATTTTTACGATCAAATTAAAAACCTTTGAGACTAAGAGTTTATAATGGAAATACTAACACAGCCTTAACCATGGCAGCACTAGCAGGTACTGCAATAATATTAGGAAAGCTCTCCCTGCCCACAATCTAAACTAAATAAAAAAGATGCCATTTTCTAACATATACCCCAGGCTAGCAAATAACAATGATTTAATGTACTTGCCCTGTGGTAATATAGTAGCACTGCAAACCTCTGAGCCAATTTTTCTTTTCTTTTCTTTTCTTTTTTTTTTCCTTTCTTTTTAAACATATATGCCCCATAGGGAAAGGATTGCAATTTAGCTCTTATTTGTGGATATATCGCTTTCATTTCAACAATTCTTTAAAGCCTTCCTGCTGCCACATGCTACTGTATGCGAGCACCCAACTGAATAAAGACCCACCAGGCTTTTTTTTCAGGAGTTTATTCACAGGTTTGGCTTTGCTTATTGTAGTATGCACCACATTTAAATTAGATGAGGGCTACTGTAAAGCAATAACATTGTCAATGACTGGAATCTCACTTTCCCCTCTAACAGTCTGAAGCAAATTAATGTATTGGTTGTTCATTAACAAGTAAACAGTTTCTGCTACAATGTCAAGGAAAAAGAATGTGTTCATTAATATGAACAATCTTCATCTACAAAGATGATTTACACAATGCATGTCATGAGATAGCTTTCCCCTAACTAGTACACTACCAAACTGAAAAGCTGATTCTTAGGACTTTCTTGAAATTACAATATTGTTTGTTTACCAATAAGAAAGACAGTCTCAGTCACCTATGCCACCATTGTAAGCTCTATAGTAAGTACTTAAAAAAAGAGAGATTTCTGGAATCACTTGTGGAATTAATAAAATTGATAACTACAGACTTACACTGCATCAATGATACATATTATTCCTGTGGTAAGTTAAGCTAAAAATAAGATTAATTTGGTTATAGAAATTCCTTAAACAACAACACTTAAATTATCTCAAACTTGAAATTTTTCAAGAATTTTCTGAAAAAATCAGCAAACACTGGCTAAAAAAGCAAAGCAGTTTGGATACACCAATGTAATCAGCATGCCTAGTGCTTTTCTGTTAACCCTCTGAGTAGAACCGTAGTATTCTGGATTTTTTGTACATTAATGCTATGAAAATTGTTAACTTATGGAAATACTAATTTATATGTCATGACTTAATAAATCATGTCCTAAATATATTTGGGCTAGGCACCTCATCTAGCAAGCGATTCATCCACCCTAGAATTTTAATTATCCACTAAAGAAGCCAGTCTCTAGCAACTGTAAGGGAAGCTTAGATGATTGCCCGAGATTAGACGCTTAACTCTTAGATGGATACATTGAGATGAGACAACGCCCAGCTCAGTACCGTTTAACTAATCCTGTGCTATCACCTATCAGTACTACATTTTCACATCAAAGTTTGCTTACTGCGTGTAAGCTCACTAGAATATTGCACTTAGATTGGAGTCCATGTTATCCCCACTTACATTTAATTGAGAGGAATTAAGTTGGAAGTGACCCTGTTCTACTCTCCTGTTAATACTAAGATCAGACTGACAGGCATCTCCAGAGACCGAATATTAGATGACCTGAATCACCCTTTGGAAGTGCTCCTCTCCATCTCCTTGGTGATAGACGGTGCCTACCACGACTGCCATCCATCTCAGCTAACTACATAGGCTTGGTGGGAGGCAGTTGGCCTTGTACATGTAATAAGCATTAAAAAAAAAAAAATTGTTGTCACATTTAGCGCCAATATGATGCAATGATTCAAAAGGGAAATGAAGAAAGAAGTCAGGAGGACTGGTATGTATTACAGCAAAATGACCACAGTGTGCTATGTGCTCTCCCAGATTATCACATTAGAAATAGTCTGTTATCTTTGATTTCTTCTTTTCACTGGTGTTTCAAGTATTTTTAGGGCCACGTATTCTGTCTTCACTTATCCCCAGGAATTCAGAGGTTAGACAAGAAAAGGGGCAGTCGCTGCCAAACAAGCCCGAACCATTATTATTTCCATGAAAGTATACATATATACACATATATATGGTTATATTTAAAAATATATATGGATATATGGATATATTTAAAACCATCATGAAAAACACTTTTAAAAGAGTTTAAATATTCAGATACCTTTCCCTGAAGCCTAAAAAGAGGCTATCAGCAATTTGAAATCCAATCTCTCACAGATCCAAAAATAACTTAAAATAAATATTTTTATAGCTATGTTCATAAAACACGAACCCAAGATCAGAAACATATAAGATGTTGGGGATGAGTAGGGATTTCAGGATCTAGGATTATTTTTACATACATTTTAAGCAGTACAAGATGGTGTAAGATGAAGGAGCCAAACATCTTATTTTAATGATAACCCTGTATTTCAAAGCAAAGCAAAGGTGATAGGAAAATCCCAGACGGGTTTTTGAATAATATTTCTCATGCATTAGGTGAAGCATATTTTTACATTTTTTTTTTCTCCTGACTCCCCTCTCTAATTAAGAAGAATGAACATTGGCCTTTGCCAAATTTTCCCAATAGTCAAGAAGCATGTGGTACTAATGGACACCCGTTTATTACCAAATGTATGTCTTGCATTTACATGGTTGAGTTGTATCTCTTCAAAAGGGAAGGCTGTGATATAATGTGGGAAGGGCAATGCTGGAAAAACATGTGCCAGATCCCGACCTACTCTAAATTGATGGAGGTAAGTAGCAAGGGGGGATTTACCTTGGCTGAGGGTTTGATCCTACGGAAAAATAATCCCTGTCCTATCCAAATGTTATCAAACTACAACCATTAATATCACAACGGCAATGGCCGTGCCCTATCTACCAAGGGTCTTCTCTCTGCAATGACTCTAGGGTTGGATAGGCACAGTCAAGGATCTGCTACGGACACAGCTCTTTCCCAAATCTTAAAATCTGAGAACTTATGTATGGCAGCTCCTTTATCCCTCCACCTCTTGCCCCTGTGGAGTTCTCCAACAAGACACCTATTAGCTTCGCTTGGGTTAAGATGTTGTTACTCAAGTTCCAGACAGAGTAACTGAGGCCATGCACAGGCCTTCTGTCTGTGAACATAAGTTCAGAGATCAGAGATTCAGAGTTTCCTGATGACTTAGGGTGATTCATTCTACTAAACCCATAATCTGAAGCTTAGTGTCTGATGTAAGCTTCCACCAGCAGTTTCTTCTACAGTCAATGAAGCGAGAGCAATAGGTCAACCAAAGCGTGAGTCCTGCCTGAAATGTGTGCCCACGACTGGTAAGATGAACCGAACCTGGAAATGCTCATCTCTCTGTATTATCAAGGAATTCTGGAGATCTAGTTCAGACTAAATGTCTCACTTTTAGGTTATTTAACATCGGGTGAAATTAACTGCATTCCGTACGAAATTCTTGTACCACTTGTATGAAGACTCATAAGATGAAATTCCTGTATTTAAAATCTTCAGAGCTTTTAATATATAAATTTTCATGACTGAGAGAATGAAAGATGCATTTCAAAGGATGGAGAAACAAAACAATGTCAACGTTTCTTGAAATACGGTTCAATCGATACTTCCAACTAGAAATGCAAAAGAGCATTACACTAACTCCAACAAGCTGCAGGTACACATTCGCCACCACAACTGCTCATAGGGGCAGTTCCATGAGCAAACACAACTCAGAATGGAAGCGGCACTGTGGGCAACTTGCCCTGTTCCTCCAAAACCTCTTTATACTTCCCAGCAAGATCAGAAAAGTCTGCATATCTTTTTGGGAGGTGTTCAAGGCCAGGCTGGACGTGGCCTTGGGCAACCTGGTCTAGTGAGAGGTATCCCTGCCTGTGGCAGGGGGGTTGGAACTCAATGATCTTCAAGGTCCCTTCCAACCTAAACCATTCTATGATTCTATGATTCTATATTGATATTTCTGGTTGTATGACATGAAAGAAAGAGAAAGAACGAGACTAAAAGAGCAGGGAGAAAGAGAGAGGAAACGGCATTTATGTGACTTTTCAAAAACACTGTGAAAACATTTTAACTTTAGAGGGGAAAACCGATTTTATGTGAGTAATAATGGAAAGTATAAATTTCATAATGTTTTTCTTTAGAATATGATTTTGGAAGTCACGTTTTTCATTCAAGTGAAATTCTGAGTGATTTTATAGTAATTTTTCTTTCAAATTATCATATCTGAAGCAAAAGTCTACAAAGTGTAATATTTCTGTGGAAGCCAACTTTACGGTAACAGTTCAATAAAATGCTATAATGCTGTGTTGAGGTTTTAACAAACCAGAAATATGTATACTCTGAGTAAATGCCCATTTTATTAAATATTACAAACAGAAATGGTGAATAATTTTTAGTTTCTCCATTCCAAGACAAAACTTTCGCTAATTCAGTTTAGGCTTTACACATATATTAAATGACTTGTACTTTCCCCGATTTAGAAGTACTCTAGCTATTTTAAGGGTAATTCTCATCAATGTTAATCTTTAAAAATGTCTCTCCCAGAATAACCAGGTCATGCTGAGAGGATGCCTGTACATTTCTGAATGTGAGGCAAAGGAACCAGGAACTTCTCAACTAGATCATTACATACCATTACATGACAGAACGTGTCCTCAAGCCATTTCTCAAGACTCTGCACTGTCATTAGCAGCAAACGATATGGAAGCAACCTTTTATGGCCATCATCATGTCATCTTCTGTAAACTATGAGGCTGCCCTAAACTGGATTTCACATTTAGCCTGCATAATACTCTCCAACAACAGGCAGTCCCTGTGGAAGTATGATGCAGGTTTAGAACGAGATGCTGTAGAAGATTGTTTGTTTAATTTTATTTTCATTTTTAAAGCCTACATTTGTAACCCCTAAGCAATAGTGTGTTTGATACTGTTTTGGCCAGAAACAGGCAAAGAACTTTAGGGTAGTATAAAAGATATGTGCGTATAAAAGCAAAAAAGCCAGAATAAAGCCCTAATGCGGGTTGTCAAGATTTAAGCTGATCGTTTACTCAGAGGGTTAACATGTGCTAAAATTACATACTGCAGTTCCTAGCTTCACTGATGAAAACATTCACTGCTTCTATCTTTAAATAAAAAAGCAAAATAGCCTTAACCCTTTGAGGATCATATTAGCAGCAAGTTGCAATCTAAACAGAGAACAAGTATTTCAATCAATTAGGAAGTTATTCTTACAAAGATTCTGTGAGCACCCTTTTGTGTTCCACCATCCCAGCATTTACTGCTGGATAGATCAGCTGTAATCACTTCACACAGGTCTGAAGGATTTTCAGGGTCTCAAAGGGTTAAAGCCAAGACTTTTGAGTAAAAGTGTTTTATTAAAAGGGTGAGTTAGGTGAGCGAACAGTCTCGGATGAACTTGGTGAATAGTCTTCCGATTCGGAGTTGAGTTCAGGTGGAGCTTGCTGTGCCTTATAACGTCCCCTCACATCCTGGTTGCGTCTTCGTCGGAAAACCTGCCTCTCCTTATCAAGAGCGGTGGTCTGGCAGGGGCATAAAATAAGAATAAATGAAATTAGGCTGTGTGTGAAATGCAAAGCTAATGAAAACCATGAGTTTTTATGTGGTCTGCAAATACCAGGGATAATAAATGTTCAGACCGAATTAAACCTGTTCTGTCTCAGTCGGGTCTGAAAGGTTGAGCCCACAACATAGCTAAATGCTTTAAAAAGTGCATTTCCCAAACCTTAAGAGGTAGTGTGACATCATCAAGCAGATACAGTACCATATATATGGATGCCATATGTTCTACTTCTGGATGCTATTAATTTCATCCTTTAATAGATTCAAATTTCAAGCCAAATACCAACTGACCTTCCCCCCACCCTTCTCAAAGTATAAATCTGTTTCTACAGGCAAGGCAGAGATGTACGCTTGTCTTTGATTTGACCTAATGAAGGCTGATACACACTCACCCATGTTCAAGTCAGTGCAACCGGCTAACAAAGATGGATTGTGATGAAGTTGTCAGACACGAGAGAAAAACAAACACCGAAGGGAGCTAGCCCAGCTCTTTGACACCTCCTCATGCCGCTCAATGGATGTTCTTAGGAAGAACGCTGAAGAGCTCTGACGGAAAGACCCGCTTAGCCTGAGCACCCTGTCTCCTCCTGTTAACCAAGGTCTATCAAATTAAATACTCCATTAATTTTATCTAGGCCTATCTAGAGTATCTAGAACAGGGGAAGAAGAACATTTACTTGACGGGCTTTATATTTTGATCAGTTTCTGTCCCTGTTGAGAATACAGGTCTTAATAAGACGGCTGTGACTTCTAGCCACATCCTTTCTGCTGCTTTGTCTGGCACATTTACAAGGGGAAACTGCAATCCAGGTAAGGGCAGCCCAAATCCGGCCAACGATTTCAAGCATGGGACTGGTTTTCGCTGTTTTCTTGATTACCGGGTATTAGACTGCAGTCCCCGAAATTGCAGTAAAATTACAATTTCAACAGGATGGCCTTGATTCAGCAAGAGCACTTTGACACATAGTTAATTACCTTCTGAAGCAGGGCTGCCTTCTTAAAACATGGCCCGTGGGGTTTTTTTTGGAAAAAGCAAAACGGGAAAAGGCAGGGAGCTAGTAAGATGACACACAAAATGCAAACTAATATCTGATCATGGCACGGGAGACAAAGATAACTTTGAGAACTGAACAGGTTTAACTGCTAAGGCTTGTAAAATTTGTCCCTAGTATGAAAATCTCCATTTAAAAGAATGCAGCCAAAAGGTTATTCTGCTTCAAAGGATTTATTGTTTTCTCTAGAGATATACATGACTGATTTCTCTAGAAAATTTACCAGTTATAGTGTGAGCCTCATAGGAGAGCAGAGATGTATTTATAGCCTACATATTTTTGAGAACAAAATGAAAACTAAATCCATCATACCGGTGCAGAATAGCATTATAGCAATCCCTGCTCTAAAATAATGCAATCAGCATTCAATAATGATGTAATAGAGACAGAAAGATGGACAAGAGTACAGAGCTACTATAGCAAATGGATTTAGTTAGGCTAAATTGCTGAACTATTATTTTTGTGTCTAGAACCTACATAGCACTGCCTTAAAGGGGTAAATAATTAACTTCGATAAGTTCATCTCTGTATTTTAAATAATAATTGCTACAAAATCCAGTACATCTCATCTGTTGAGAATTTCTTTGTTTACTGCTAATCTTTCGGTTAAGAGCTCTAATTAGTATTTTCAATGCCCTCTATGTTTCTTAGCCTTGAACCAATTCAGTTTTTGATTATTTTTTAACGTGAAACAGAATACCTCAATCTTTTACACACAGTGAATATACTGCAAACGGTATGTAATTCTGTGTGAAAATTGCAAAGAATGGCATATATTACCATTCTATAAAATACAGATTTCCATTTAAAATATTTTTTATGCTTACAGGAAATATGCATTTATTTAAAGTTTAAGCCACATCACATTATCCTGTGACAATAGATACTCTCCTCTGAGAAAGTTAAACATTTCTGGCCAAATAAATAAAAATACTTCTATTAAATTCAAAATTTATTTTAAAAATCTGCTACATGAGAATGGTAAATATCTAAATATGTAAAAACTAAAGGTATTTAAAATTAGATAAGTTACACGGAAGTGAATACTCTTGAATAATTTTTTTTTTTTAAATTTAACCTAGGATATTGCTTTTTTTAAAGGACAAAAACATGAAATTGCAAAATTAGCTAGATAACTAAATATCAGGACATCATTTTTAAAGATATCTTTAAAAAATAAACCCCAAGATACTACTTTCCTACTATTATTGGGGAAGTTTTGGTTTTTTTTTTTTAAATATATTTGTTTAAATACACATAAAGGCACTTCCTGCCTTGTCAATCAAAAATGCTGAGAAAAAAAACCCCGATCATCCCACCTAATCCAGCACCTTATGCTGTAGTTTGTAGGACCAAATATTTCTGGCTTCCTAACCCTTCAGAAACTTCCTGAGATATTTTGAGACTATGTTTTTCTTTACATATTTAACCCAAGTCTCCCTTGAATTTGATCTAATTGGTCTTTATAAAGGCATGCTTGTAGACTCAGGGGCATTATTGTGCTTAGTCTCCTGGGCTGAGAGACATTTAGATCCTTTCTCACCCAAAGAGCTTATCGAATAAAAATGTATAAAGTCACAGAGAGCTAAAGAAGGGAGTATTTATCTAGTGAAAGTAAAAATACACAGACTATATTCTTACGTTTAGTGTTTCATATGTCAGAACCACAAAATGGGTTCATTCTGGCCACAGATAGAGCGCTCACAAGCCCTACAGAACTTGCAAGACCCGGTTTATTCTGCCCAATGTTACGATGATGGTTTGCATTTCCAGTGTCTGTGACACTGCCAGGCGGTACGGCCACCCTGCATTCTGCACAAACGCTAGTTTTCCTTTGATGAGGTCACAGTTATTTTTTACCTGCAAATGATTTCAAAATATGATAGATTAATGCTTTAGAACGCTGCGGAGATGGCAAGATACATTTGAGTAACGACTCGATGTGTTTTGTAAATGCAGTTTTCCCCTACTGTACCTTCTTGTGCACGTGGGCATATTCCAAAAATCAGCTTTTTCATTATTATTAGTTTGTGTAACAAAGGCCTCTTACACGCACTGCCTTGGTTTAATAGATTTATTATTTCATCTACTATTCAGCTGGCTGGTTCACCGATGCATGAACCAGTCCATTATGGATTTCCAGGGCATTTCTACTTTAAGCTACTCTTTCAATAAATAATAAGAGGATCTGAAGTGCACTTATGCTTCACAGGGCTGCAAATCCCAGATTTTCATTATCACATTTTGACATTTTTTTTTCCCAGCTTGAGGTGAGAGAGTGAGAACTTTGAGCACCCTATGATAGTAATGGCAACTAAAATGTAAGGGTAGCATTCTTATTTAAGATACGCGGCTGTCCTCTTACAATCCATCTGAGGAAATGTAGAGCTTCTTATCCAGCAGCAGATAAGTGGATTGCCTCTAATAGTTTGGTGCTGATGGGTCTGAAGCACTTCATTAAGCGCTAATGTATTTTGCATCACCATTTAGTAATCCTGACACCCGGTACCAAATGGTTAACAAGCCGGTTTTGGAAATGCATTTAATTTGAAGTAATGGAGCATTATTTTAAAATCATTGTTTCTGTCACCTATATACTAAGGTGCAGTTAGCATTTTTCCAGGATTTTGCCACAGGGAGTGTCTTCTTCCTGATTTCTATGTCTTGATGTTGCAGGACTCCTGAGCCACGTGAATTCTTTATTCTTGGAAAACATTGAACTCTGTGTTTACGAACAGACATTCAAAACCTACAGCTGCTTTGATATATATGTTGGATTTGCAGTGGGAAGCACCTTATTTTAGCTGCAGGGTGATATTTTCTGTCAGGTCAGTAATTATTGGATTGAAGTAACTGCATTTTATGAATGCGAGCAGTGACTGTTTTTCTTTTCACTTGTCTTAATTTACTGCTGGCCACCAAATATAGATATATATTCCTTTCATTAATAAAAGAACATTATTGTGCATTTTGCCTCTTAGCCCATCCATTATTCATACCAGCCAGGAGACTGAACTGGGATGCAGCTGTTCACGCATTAATCTAAGAAACCCTTCCCTTCACTCGCTTTCATTCTGCAGGAGCATATTTGCTATTTGTTTGCAGTTTTCGTGATGCTTTGTTTAGTGTGTGGAATTACATGGCCATATGTATTGAAACACCAGCATTTTTCTTTCGGTGCGTTCTTTTATATACATGTATGTGTATGCACATATTTAAATGATCACACCTAGGTAATTTTATCCTGTTTCCTTCAGCTTCTGGCTAGTGACCTCGATATGTTGAGATATGTCACAGCAGGTTTCTCTACTGTAAAAATGAGCATTAAACAATGCTCGTGGCACGAGCCAGGCAGCCCTTCAGTCTGACCTTTTTTATTTTTTCCATGGGTTTCTCAGGTTATATATATATATATATATATATGTAAATATATATATATGTGTGTGATTGATACATGATTCAAGACACTTTTTGGAGAGTACTTCAAACTTAGCAATGCACCTCAGTCCAGGAGTGAAAGACACATGTTATTTTTAGCCCCTCAAGCACAAGCTATAACGAAGTCAAGTTACACGGTGATTTGGAGACGTGCAAATAACCACATCGAGGGGACAAACTAATCGAGTGGATTTGAACCTAGACCTCCAAATACAAAAGGCCAGTCCTTTAGAGCACCATGTAACTTTGGGCATGAAATTTAGCTAAAATGAAAGTAAAACAGAAAGAAAACCAAATCAATTTGATGTATGCTTTGTATTGTATTGGTGAGTGAATACAAAGACAAGTATTCTACACGTATAACTGCTGAATTCATATTGCTATATTTAAGACTGTGTTTACTCTTTGACATCCCCCCTTTTTAAAGACGCGATTCCTCAGCTGGTTTCAATCACACGTGGAAGAGACTTAGTGCCAAGTTGTTTGCATGGGTGAATTTTATTTATAGTTTGTAAATCAGCTGTGGTTTTCTTAGTCAAAGAGCAGGAAAAGAGATTTTAAATAAGTTTAGATGTTTGCCTGTTTTTACCCATATTCAGTTTACAGAGGGTTTTACGGTATTGAAAATGGCACTTTACAGATAGCAAGCCTGATTCCCAACTTCCTTGTCCCATTGTCAAGATGTCTGGCTGTAACTTTTGACTTGAAAGTGTATTGTATCCACTCGGGACAGGTGTAAGTAACTCGACAGATGCATAGTAATGGGAATTAGGAACCAAAGACAGAGGATGGAACTATGGATTTCCAAATGCGCTATTCAGATACTTTTTAAACTGTGACAGTGAGAACTGCATTTTTTAAACCCAGTATTTTATGAATTCAGTTTTGACTGGATTGATGATTTTGTTAAGTATCCAATGTAACTCATCTCCTTGCTATTGTCATTACATAGATAAGATCGTTAATGACTTTCCCATACATTTCCTGGGTTTTATTTTGCTTCTTTAGCTTTTATATAGTGCCTGTGGATATATAAGAAATAACACACGCTAACATTTTATACTAATCTTACACCTACACTTATATTTTCTACTAATATTTTAGGTTAGATACACCCACTCTGGCGTGCCCTTGGTATTCTGAATCAGCTCAGAAAAGGCAGAAAATTCAGGCCATTCGGTCAGTAGCAGATTAAAATAATGTTAAGATTCAAACACTAACCAGAACCAGTGAGGAAATTCAGGGTCACAGAAAACGTTGGTAAGTTATGCAAAGTATTGCCTTCAAATTGTGCTGCCATTAGGAAGAACAGGTAATGCAGCAGAAGGCTGCTATGGACGGGACACTGCAACATTTGGGGCTAAAGGGAAGGCTTGAAATACTCTTAATATTCTGGCTTAGATACAAGAAAGCCAAAAAACTGGAGTTACACAAACTGTTAAAAGCCTCAGTTAAGTACATCTTACAGAAAAGTTCCTTATAAGAAATGAAATCTATCAGTTATGATATTTCTGAAGGATAACACAGCTGCCATTTGGATTTTTTTGTGGTCACTGTTGCTAAGTTCCAGTAGAAGGGAAATGACAAGAGATGAATGCATTGGCTATAAGCCTTTTACAAAGAGATCTATCAGAGAATAGGCTGACTTTGGACAAAAAAAAAAAAAAAAAAAAAAAAAAAAAGAAATCCCAAACATAGTACCTCTGCTCAGAGATGGGTGATCTCTGCTGTCTTCGACTTGAGTTGTAATTTGGGGTGAATGAAGATGCGATTGCACCATGGGCATTACCTACCTGCACCAAGGCTGGCTTTCCTGGCTACCAAGAACAGAATCACAGAATGGTCAGGGTTGGAAGGGACCTCTGGAGATCATCTAATCCAACCCCCAACGACAACGTTTGACCAGCCTTGGGGCAGAGCAGACTGCAGGGCTTTAACTGGGACCTCCAGGTCTCATTCCCTACCTACACCGCTTTGGCCTTTTCTGCCCTTCTGATTCCTGATGTCCTGACAGCATTAGGTGGGCTGCTTTTAAAACATGTAGCACTTTAGGCTCCAAATGATTTTACTGATTTGGCCCCTGTGTTTTTTTTTTCTGTTCCTCCTATGTAAGGAACACTGGAAGATTTTCCAGGCTTATCTCATACCTGCTATAGCAACTATCGCTGTACATCAGGTTTGTTGTATTTCAGTATCTCAAAAAAGTCATGTCACTTTTGCACTTATCTGACTGAAAGGGAACAAAACGGAATGCAGAATTAGTGCTCAGAAAATTAGGACTTTGAGGCACTTTGAATAGGAAAGTCTTTTAGGCACAGAAAAAGGTTTTCTGGTTGATTGAAGGAGGAAATGGTGCCGTTTAAAAAGATATTTTAGAAGGCTGCTAGAAACTAGGGATGAAAACGATCAAAGGAGTGGAGAAGAAATGAGTACTTTAACACTAACAAAAGCAGCATTACATTTTCCTTGGGACCTGCTTTCATTTTTCGCTGTACTTGTGAATTCAGGTTCGTTTTCATGGGCCTGTGATAAATTAACCGTTTTATAGATGGCAATTGATGAACCTTTTCATATGCTTCGCATTTGCGCGACTAAAAAGTAAACACTTGCTATATCGAACTGGTTTTATTTAGACTAAAACGTTGGTCACTACAGCAGTTGCTTGTTTCTTGGAGATGAAAGAAGCCCAGCCACAGGACAGGGCTTGTTCGGAGGTACCCCCTGTTCGAACAGCTCCTAATTAAGCATCTAAGCCGAGGAGCCCTGCTCTCCCAATTTGCCTTTCCACACTAGGTGCCCTGTTTAGAAAGCACTAATTATAAACATTGTTGTTACTGCCCCCAGCTGGAAAACAGAGCAGTTTATGTATGAATAAGAGAGATTATCGCCCATCTGCTCCAGCCCATTATTCAGGGACGTGTCATTTTGTATGCTGATGGCAGCCATTACTAGTGCTTTAGTCAAATGGCCTTTTTCTTTTTTTTTTTTTTTATAGCGTTTATTTATTTTCCAAGTTGCAGAATTAGAGTCTTCCCCCCCACACACCTCCACAAAATGCATATGGTTTGTTTCAAAACCTGGGCTATGCAGTTAAACTGAGTCAAGGCCAGTCTGAGAGGAGATGCTCACTTTTATCACAGGCTCCTGTTTCTGGTGGTCTGCTCCCCCTGAAGCTGGGGGTTTAAAAGATCCAAATGTTGCGTATGGCAAATGGAAAGAAAGACTTTTTTTTTTTTTTTTTTTTTTTTTTTTTTTTTTTTGGTGTAAAATAAAAATAGCAAAGCAGAGAAGGAGTGTAAGCTGATCACGGATAGCAATTAAACTCCGGGAAGATAAATAGAGCTCATGTGAGCTTTGCCCTGTTTTACGGAGGAGGTATTAAATTGGCAACTATTTGACAAATTCCTGCTTGGCACAAAATGCCATCTTTCCTTAGCGGAGAAGCGGAGAAGAAAAAATTCCTCTAATACTATCAAACCCGCACTCAGCTAAAGCCGGGCACTCAGGCCCCGTTCTCCCCTTCTGCAAAACCAAAAAGCACAGATGCTGTGCTGCCGTCTCTCGGCTGCGTTACAGGGCTGGAGCCTGCGCTGCACGATGCCAAGTGACAAGATAGACCAAGCAGGTTTTGCTATGTCCTCCCAGGTCCCCATAGGTTTATAGCCACCAGCGCAAGTGCGATAGGCTGGAATTACAGGTACTGCTGCACACGCCAGCACTTGGAGTCAGAGTCTTTCTCAATTCTTGCTAGCCAGCTGATGGATGGGAACTACTTTTTTTTTTTTTTTTTTTTTTTTTTTTTTTTACTTTTTGCCTGAAAAACTGGATTATTTTTGTTTTTTCTTTCCCCAGAACATCCATATCAGAACCTACTCAACCCTCAGCGTGCGCTCAGGGAACTGTTAGGTTTGATGGAAACCGTGCTGTAGCCCGATCCATGCACTCAGTGAAACGATCCAAGGTGGGAGTTTTACTTCCCTGGAAACACGTGCAGTGACCATCTCTGCTGTTTCGCTAATGCAGTTAATTTGCTGAGTTTTTCCAAATACCTCACAGACGAGTTTTTAACGGCTTCAATCACCGCACTGTTAGAAAATGCAGGTTCCGCAAGAAACATAAAAATTTCTCCAGCTATCAAAATGCGGGTCTTGTGAGTAATAAGAAGGAAAAAAGCCAGCAAATAACCACTTGATGGAAATTCCAGGGCTCTGGATTGATTGAGGAGGTGCAGGGGCCTCGCGTGGGCTATCAGACCTGGATCCCTCCTTGCCCCCACTCCAGAATAGCCCCCTCCCGCCCAGAGTCCCATTACATCATACAGGTTGAGCCAGCTAACGACAACCCTGGCACAGTTACACAATGAAGAAAAATATATTCAAAAGACTCATGCAATATTAAAAAAAAATCAAATCAAAATAAATAGGTATCAGAAGGGTTTTCAAAAGAAAAGAGAAAGAATGCATTGTTAGAAACACAAGCTTACCAGCACATACAATGCATTGTATTTCATTGAACTTGGGAGAGTTTCTACAGACCGCGTTACGTAAATGCATTGTTCAATCTAAGGTAAGGATTGTGTTTAGTGGGTTTAAAATGACAGTATATAGCTCCACATCTCGCATGGAAAAAGAGGAAAATATATGCTGAGAGCCTGTTGCTGCTCCGTGTGTTTCCAAACAGGAGCGCAGGGGAAGCAGATGCCTTAACAAGCAATAGGGAGGGGGAGGGTGCGTACTTCAGCATATCTAGTAGATTTTCTATATACACTGTCCTTTTAACTATAGGGGAAATTGGTACTGAGCATGTGCGATGAAAAGAAAGCTGGCGATGTGGGTGTGAGGGATGGGTGAAGAAAGGGAATGAGGGGGTGTGGCATCTCAATCAAGATTAAAACGAAACTGATAAAGCAGCATATGGACCGGATAACAAATCAAAAAGCATGTTTATCCACTGAAGGAACTGGTTAATGGAGACTGCCAGCACGTTGCCATGGAAACACTGACTGTTGGCGCTGCACCATCTCATACCTTATCCAATACATTCCTGGTTGTTGGTAGTAGTCCAAAGACCCTGATCTCTTGATGGTAAACCCGTGGTCCAGCTGAGCAGAGAGAAACGGGGCAACTCAGTGGATCGACATTAGGCTAAAGAATTCAGACTCCAGAGCAAGCTGTTCCTTATTTAGTGCATATTTACTGTTTTCACTTTCAGAAGGCACTTATCTAACATCCTAAAGCTATGTACTGGAGACGAAAACAAAAAAGAAAAAAAAAAAGTAAAGGAATAAAAGAAAAAGATACTAACTCTAGATTCGGTCTTGCTAAATGAGAAGCCGATTTATTCAGACTAAAATGGAGCTTCGAAATAGGTTACTTAATGCATAATGCATTCATTTAAAAGTCTGACAAATATCTTGTTACCTCCAAAGACAGAAGTGCCCTTTTAAGTTGCACATACCAGTAATGGAAAATTATCTTTTGCAATTAAA
The DNA here is from genome assembly GCA_017639485.1 of Pluvialis apricaria. NCBI lineage: Eukaryota > Metazoa > Chordata > Aves > Charadriiformes > Charadriidae > Pluvialis > Pluvialis apricaria. The sequence goes on from CM030007.1 coordinate 27,400,662, forward strand.
CTGAGAGGTTTAATAATTTAAAAAAAATGCAGTGCAACCATCACAAGGAGCAGGCTAGACAGACTACACAAGGCTTAAATTAGACTGCTTCATAATCATGGAATGTGTAAAGATGAAAAGAATCAGGTTCTGATACCCCATCAATCATGGTAATTCATTTCTAAAAATGCTTTAACCTTGGAGAGTCGGACTACTCAGAGCCATGAATAACATTGTTTATCATTTCAGCTTACACCTCATGCTCAAAAAGATAACAGTACAAAACTATTCGATTTAAAATTGCACCAATTAAAGTCAAAATGGAAATGAACTTAATATTGTGTCCAGGAAAGTGTGCTCGTGGTATTACTTATGGAATACAGATCTTTTAAGTTTAGTTTATCATTAGCAGAATCATGTGCACAGGAACAAAGAAAATGTGTTGTTTTCTCTAACCCTTCTGTGCTGCACTAGCAGACGGTGGAGACATAATTTAGCCGAGTTAAATAAAATTTTAGGGGCAAATATCTTGAGGGAGACTCTGCCTGCTTTAAAATTGTTAGTTGCCATGATTTTCACATTTTGCCCTATGAAGAGAACAGGCCATTTTGTGCTTCAATAGGAGCGTGGCATATATTTCCAATACTGATGACAGTTTCTAATTCTAAATTCAGAAAAGCAGTGCAACACATTTCCAGTAAGCAACCACTTCAAGGGTAGCTAGGAGCTAACTGCAAATTTAAATTTTTCTTGATGACTGCCCTGCAAGTGTAGAATTTAATAATTTATTCCATTTTGTTAAAACAATGCCGCTTTCCTCTTATTTAGAATTATTTAAAGGACGTTTTCTGCTTAAAACCATGAAAACCTTGTACCTAGAGTTAATTTTCTGTTGGCTTAACTACACTGGTCTGCTATTGCCATCTACTGGTTTCCTTGTATGCTGCACATAAAAGACACAAAAGGGATGTTTTCTTAAAAAGCAGATCCAAAATACTGCCCTAAAATCGAAGAGCTAAAAAATAATATAGAGTAAATGGGGAGAGTTGCCTCCTAACACGAGCTGAAACAATTTCGTCAGCGTGGAACCCCTGCCATGAGAAACCCGACTGTGGATGGGGACCTCCAGGACAACACGGACAATAGATGGGAAGTGACAGCCGAGGCACCGGTTCATCTATAAGCCAAGCAAAACTCACAGACTAAACTTGGCTTCTCTTCCACAACATCCAAGAAATCCCACCACTAAAAATGCCGCTTGGAATTTGTAATTTTATTTTAAAAATCGGCAGAATGCAGGGCAATGACCCATCCGCCGCCTTCCCCTTGCCGGACTGCGGGCAGCGGCCCTGTGCCCGTGTCCCCAGCCCAGCCGGGGACACTGCAAGAGGCAGAGAGCTGCACCAACTTTCTGAGCAGCTTTTCTCTTTTGCTGTCCTACTCGATTCCTCTGAGTCTCCAGCTGGAGTTTACTCCCACTGCCAAGACAGAGACCTCACACCTTCTTTAACAGAAGATTATTATTAGTCTTTTCCTCCGTCTTAACAATGGCAAAAACACAGGCACAAAAGTGACGACATACAGGCAAAGCTTTAACACTTCAGACAAGAACACAAATTACATGATGCTCAGTTCATACAAGGAATTACAGAACACTTCTGAATCGCAAAAGCCTTCTTAAAAAAAATAATTTTGGCTCTTGGTCCCTTTAACCACTGTCACTAAAGGCCAGAGGGTACAGCCACAGGGTATTGTTTTGTGGCCAAAGGAAAAAAAGAAAACGGGATGATATCCTCAGAGAATTGAAGGAAAAAAATCCATCCCCAAATTTTAAAAAGACTATTTAGTAAAAGCCCGGCTTTATGTTTTTACTGCAGTATCTTTTATAAACACCATCACGGAACTACAAAATACTGTTTCTATTGGAAAGCTGTATGAGAAACCTGATCCTGCAAATATTTTGGCACATGCTTAACAGTAATGCGGCCACTCTGACACAGACCGGAGGGCACGAGCCCAGCCCCTGCCTCCTACAGAGACCAGTAGTCAATGCCTATGACAAGAGTTTAAGAACAGGGCAAGATCTTTCTCCTACATACTCTCCCATCAGCAAGTGGTGTTTTTTAGGGACTTGTTAATTCTCTTGGTGTTTTAAAAGCTAGCTCTCCAATTAAAATTTTGCTGGCAAAGCTATGTTGGTTTAAAGGAATTTTTTCCCAACTGACATAGTTATGCTGGCAGAACTTTTAATGATATATTAATGTATCAACAGAAAAGTCTCTTTGCCTGTACAGTTAGTTAATTTTGTTTGAGGAATCATCTTCTGCTACATCAGCAAAGGAACTACTTTGCTAGGCACGCACAACATGTTCATTATGGTAGTTTGTCCAAGCGGACAAATCCTTTCAAATGTGGACAAACTTGAAGTCTGGACACATGCACAAGGACTTGTAGGATGTCTCTGCCCCAAATAGTCAGAGACAACTTTTACCGACCACATCAACAAAGCAGATGTGAGTCTGAACCAAAGGAGTCAATACAATGTATTTGGAAATCGCTGAAGGAAGCAGTAGCCACAGCAGACGTATGTAAAATACACATGGCTTCGAGCTTCCTCCCAGTCAAGCTGACCACAAACACATCTTTAGGAAATTAGTTTTCATATTATAGTTTTAATTGGTGCATACGACAAATACTGCTTGAGATCTTTGAGGTGTGTTACTTCTTACCACCAAAGAAAACAGGCATATATGATCATACCAGTGTGAGGACAAATTAAGAACTAAACACCATGTATTAGCTATCTCTGTACATAAACAGAGTTATAATCTTTTAGACTATTAAGTAAGCTATATAAATATATGCACATATTAACATATTTTCACAAACACACACAGAGACACAGATGTGTTATATAATATATAGAAGGTGTTTCTATATATTATATACACAAGCACTCTCTCAAAAAGTTACAGTAAACATACAGGTAGGCACAATAAAACAGTATTTTTGTAGAAAATATACTTAGTGCACGTCTTTAGTGCTGAACAATATGTTACAGCATCTGTACATACTTTGAAAATTCTAAATGTGGAGCAGTCTTCGTTAATAAGATTTACTTCTATGATATTTGAGATTCCACAGTTAAAGGAAGATTCCCAAAGGTAAAACCCTGATGACATGCATGTGACATGTATATTAAGTATGCTTTCAAATGCAGAAACAACAAATGAAGGCTTTGTTGTTTTGCTTTGGCTTTATTTTACTTATTCAATTACTTTTGTAGAAAATAAAGGTAATTTGTTCTTAAAATCAAAATTATCTAACTTTCTGGAACATTACCAAAACACTAAAGAGGTCTATACTTCCCCTTTCTTCCAAGTTTTTAGACAAGAATTGACACAAGCTAATCAAACCACTTTCTGAATTCTGTAAAAATATTCTAAACATTTCTACTTTGTAGGCCAAGTTGCAGGATTAATCATGCCAGAGTATGATGTTCACCCATAGAGATGATCACTAAAAATAATCTGTTAAGTTTCCAAACACTAAAAAACAAATAAAAGCCATTAAGAATATAATTAAACATGTACATTTTTTTTCCCTGATGTATAATGTTTTGCAGTGGAAAGATTCACTACAGTGCCTTTTTCATTACTCAAGTGTCAAACTGCTGTAAACAATTCCTTGGCAGAGCAACTGGGGCAAAGAAAAAAAAAAGAGGAGGGTGGGGAAATTAAAAACATAAAGGAGGCGAGGGATGGATGAGGACAGAGGCATCGTTTCTCGCTTTTAAGCTTTGAAGTCATTAGCATGGAGGATCTGAGCAGTAATTCTCATGGACAAGCGTGCTGGCAGTCCATTCGAAAGGAACACGGTTTCAGCTAGTCTGTACAGAACATACCTGCATTTCAGATGAGCAATGGGTATGTGATGTTTTAGTTGTGGGAGAGTTGTTGCAGTATTATTGCTTAAAAATGAAAATAAATAAATGCTGACTATGTAAATGCTGACTATGTTAGCTGATGACTGAGAAAATCTAGGAAAAGCATGAGGAACAACTTGCTTCCATGTTGAGGACGTCCAGGGTTGGAAAGAGTAAAGAAAAAATATGAGAGAGGCACAGCTTGAAATTTTAAGTACTTATACCAAGTAACTTTGAGAGAGTATCCGTTCTGCTGCACAAACAGTTCACACCTGTGAGCCAGATTGCATGTGCTGAGCTGAGTTTACTTCATGCTGATTTAACTCACCACTGGAGGGGCTGAGCTGAGAAACATGAAAGTGGAAACAGTACAAGAAAGTGTACATGTGCAGTCACACCACCTGCAATTTATGGAAGCTGGGAATGAACACTGAGTAATCTGATATGGGAATGGTTATGTTTAACGTGGCACTTATTTTTAGTGACCATTTGGAGCGTTAACATTACCATGAGTACTAAAGAAAAGCTTACAAACACAGGCGGATGTATCAAAAATGTGAAGGATGTGCATGTTACTATCCAATGGCATTAGTATGAATAATCTCATAACACACTCAGTATATTCTGTGTGTATGTATATAGCTAATACACATGTTCATCTTGGGGAAAAATATACAAATGTATGCGATGTATGCTACACTGAGGATGCCATTGAAGCCTCAGTAAAGCTTGGTGGAAAGTTTAGTCAAGCTTGGTTTCAGAAGCTCCAACACATTCTAACCTGGAATGCCTAGACTGGAATTGCGCCATGACAGAAGGCAGCCAGGAGCTCCATTAAGTCTTTACCCAGTTAAGTCCTTCTGCTTACAGGGAAGCAGCTTGCATGTGGCAGTAGAGTAAAATGCTGCTACTCAGCTAAATCTGAAGTGGCTATACTTGTATCAACAATGAAGGTAGCAGTGAGGCATCACAGCTCTCTGATGTCTTCAGAGAAGAGAAGCTTAGGCTTTTTGAGGTAATTCCCATTCTAGCAGCAAGTGCTACTGTCCTTCTGCTACAACCTCTGTGTGACCTCAATCCATGTGATGATTCTACTGCCAAGTAAAATGTCATGAACCCATAGTTCAAATTGTTGAATCTACATCGGAGTCAGGTCCACTGATCTGGTAAAATGTGGAAGCGTGTGTACTGTTAGATCTCCTAAGGCTGTTAAATAACAATGTGACTCACAAGGAGAATCAATGGAGAAATTGTGCAGAATACCGGTCTAACTACCTTTTTATTAATAAATGCTAGAATTATTTAAAGATTAACCCTCTCTGGTTTCTTTTGGTGGCATGCCCTAAACACACACTGCCTTGTGGACACATATTTAAGTGTTTTGGCTGTGTATTTCAGATGCTTACTGCTATGACAGAAACTCCAGCTGCTGTGCTGTTCGGTTTAGGGCCTGTGTTGAAATGCTTCTTTATCTTCCCAGCTACTGAGAGCTGATGTTCATTCTCTGGAAGGCCATCGTCCTGCAGAGAAAAAAAGCAAATAAAACTTCAGGGAGAAAAGGCAAAATATAGGAATTGTAAGGTGATGCTGATAGCACAGTTACAAAAAGGTTTGTAATGAAATATGTCAGTCATTGTCTCCATAAATATATCTAAGGTAATTATAAGGTGAACACCATATTATGTCATGAACCAGCTTCTCTCTTCTTCTTTACCCAATATATTTCTGCGAAACTTTAGGTGATGTTAATTAATAATAATTGTTAAATATTTTATTATTCTTTCTACCATGTCTTGACTACCACTGCCTAGTTATTTCTAGGCCCATTAATATTTCAAAGCTTGATAAACCCAGACTTGTTTATGATTCTGTTTACTCATGACATAAATTTAAAGATAATGATCTCAAAAGTAGAAAATGCCCAAGAGATTACAGAAACCAGAGGTCCTGTTTTGGTAGGATGCAGGAAAAGATCTCCAAAAGCCTTGAGAGATGCCAACAAGGTCCTTGCCTTATCGTAAAGGTTACAAACTCAGGGACTATGGGGTTGGGTCAATGTTCCAGCCACGGCTCAGTGAGCTCCACGGTGAGGAAACCCAGGCAAGATGGGAGCTGAGACATGCCCTGGCTGAGACCCTCGGGATGGGTGAGTGCGGGACCTCACCAACACCAGGATGTATTATTGGTATGTCTGCAGGCCAGGGTAGGCGTGAACTGACGGCTTGCTGTGGCGTTCCCCGCAGCCTATGACTGTACTGTACTAAAACCATAGTTAAACAAAGCCACCTCTGCAAATCAAATCTCTGACTGACGGATGACAAAGGACTGGAATTCCTTCCCCCAGTCCCAAGGCACACAAGCCTGTGATGCCGCGGGGAAAGGACAGGCAGAGGTACAGACTGCCTGGGAAAGCAGAGAAGGGCTGCAGCCAGCTGTGGGTGGCCTCTTCCTTGCTGAAAGACACATGTTCTCAACTTTGAGAACAACTACGAGGAAAGGCTGAGAGAGTTGGGGCTGTTCAGCCTGGAGAAAAGAAGGCTCCAGGGAGACCTTATTGTAGCCTTCCAGTACCTAAAGGGGGCATACAGGAGAGCTGGGGAAGGACTTTTTACAAGGGCATGTAGTTACAGGATGAGGGGGAATTGCTTTAAACTGGAAGAGGGCAGGTTTAGATTAAACATTAGGAAGAACTTTTTCACCGTGAGGGTGGTAAGGCACTGGAACAGGTTGCCCAGAGAAGTTCTTGAGGCCCCAACCCTGGAGCTGTTCAAGGCCAGGCTGGATGGGGCCTTGGGCAACCTGGTCTGGTGGAAGATGTCCCTGCCTATGGCACGGGGGATTGGAACTCGATGATCTTCAAGGTCCCTTCCAACCTAAACCATTCTATGATTCTATGAACTTGAGCGAACCTGAGGTAAAAATAGGTACACAACTGCACGGCCAAGCAGAGGCAGACACATGTTCTGCGGTCATGCCCACCTAGCGAGCTGGCTGTGGGCGAGCTCCAGCCCAAAAACCATGCAGCTGAGCTGGGAGGTCTCTCTTCCCGGCTGAGACATCCCGCTTTGCAGAACAAACCTGTCTATCGGCACATACGCACGCAGGCAGTCTCAACGCTGAAGCGAAACCCTAGCAGAAAGAAGGCACTTTTGCGCAAGTCAGCGGGTTAAATTCAAGCCCAAGACAAGAAAGGAGTTTTTTTAGAAACTGTATATAAGATCCTTATGCCTGAAAAAAGTGCAAAAAGCCACCACTCGGTGAGACTTCCCCGCTAGCAGAATATGCAGGATTTCAGGCAAAAATATGCAGAATAAACGGAATAGGCAATAAAATGCAGAATAGTCAGAATATGCAGGATATCAGGTCACTGGCCATCTGCAATGGTCATCCCAAGCTGGTATTGCATGGTATGTGTAGCTATCAACAGTTTAAAAAGTTCTTAAAGTCCACTTAAGCAAAATCCAAGCAGAATACAGGCAAACAAGAGACAAGATCAGAATACAGAGAGATGTTAGACACTTTTTTTTTCTGGCTTTGCAGCAATTCTGAGTGCACTTAAAGAGTTACAGAGCCGCTGCAGTAAATCATTAGTTCAGTGAGCATATGGGAATTTTAGGGAGGGTGGTTAGGGTTTGTTATTTATTTAGCTTGGGGAGTTTGTGTTTAGAGATCCCTCACTCACCCCTTAACAAAATGTCTCAGCTGGCAAAATATGGTCAAGTGCACACAGCTGCAAAACACAAAACAAAACAATACAACCCAGTAGCTGATTATTGTCTAGCACCGGGGAGTCTTGGCTTGGTGGTATATGACCCCTAAAAATAACCTGCTTTCCGCTGACCTCCCCTTTCCCAGAAGAAAGCTAGTCTGTAAAGTGAACTCTTCTTCGCTAGTGGGGGGAGAAATCATTCTCTTGGCTTTCTTGACATGAAAGCCTGCCAAACGTTCATGTTGTCTTGTCAAAAGACTAAATTACGGAGAAGACAATAGTTACCAAGACTGTGGTAATATTTTATTGGTGAAGCACCACACCCACAGTTCCAGTGGCAACGCGCCAGAGGCACATAGTTCAGGCTCCAGCTTTTAGATGAAATATCTTCCAGCTCAATTTAAGATGCAGCATAGGGATATATGGGAATTACTCTATCGTTATTAAATTTTCTTACTACTGTTTGTGCTACCTGATGTTTAGTAGTTATCTTTTTTTTTTTATTTTTATTTCAACATGCTTTACAAACAAGCTAATATATTAGCTGGCTCCTGGAATCACTTCAGCCAACAATAAAATAGATAGATACTGAGGGTGAGAGATGACAGCTGTTTAACTACATACAAAACAAGCTGCTCTGCAGTTTAAAAAGGCAGGAAGTGAAAAAAAAAACCATCAGATTCCCCAGAATCAGCAGGGTAAGTTGTAGAATTGGATAACAGGATAAACATTGCTGACAAGAATTTCATCAGGTTGCTGTAATGGGAAGGATGTCAGCCCCTAAAGAGGTTAACTGTTCCTTTCCCCTATTTTAACCTTTTGCTATAGGAACTATTTCTTGCAGCAGGTTAGGATCACAGAATTTGATCTCAGCTTTAGCAGTCAGGCCAAGATCTTTTAAAGATGACTAGTGATTTTTGGTGCTCAACTCTGGGAACTTTAAAGGGTTATCAGCTTCAGAAAATATTGACTGCTGATGTTCCGAAAGAAGTGCTCTCCTGAGCACATCTCAGAAGTTGAGCAGTCAAAATCCTTTGACGGCTTGAAAACTCTGGTCCAGAATATAAGTTTTCACCTGGACAGTGTAAACTGCTTGGCATCTTAAGATACCTTTTTTTTTTACCAGCCTGCACAACATACGTTTCACGGTCTACTTGCAAGAAATCAAAATAAAATTAAAAAAAAAAAAAAGAGGCAGAAGGTCTTGGCGTCATTTGAGTAATTAATAAACACTGGTTTTGTATTTGCATTGTTCTCTATGTCAGGAGACATTGCCACTCAAAGAAAAAAGACGTGTTAAAAAGATGGA